>HG992185.1:12892023-14274874 GCA_905220545.2 Melitaea athalia
GTTATTCTTGGTAGGGAATTCCATATGGATCAGAGGTCTGTAGGTATATATAAGGATATTTACCACCGACCTTTTCAGTTACGTTATTAGTCAGTAACAGTTGCGTAGCCCTTACCTATACTACGCAACTGACCAATTATTTCTATTCCCATTCAAAACGTAACACGTCGTAGTTAATAATTATATTAACACTAAAATCAGATGGTAAAGATATAGAAGCAACCTGCTGTCTGGTGGCTAAATCACTTAGTAAGGTAGATCTCCCAATTCTCATGTACCTACCTAAGTGGTAGTGTGAGTGTGCTACATCAAACTATTTCCACCGATTACCTGTCTGCATTCGCATTCAAGCAAATTTTAGTAGACTTTACACTAAGGAAATCCTTCAGATAAATTGATTAGTAGTTGCTCACTGCACATAAAATATATGTCAGCACATTTTACGTCTGTAAATTATAGTTTTACGGTCGAAAATCATTTTTATGTTTTCGGAGGAATTTAATATGACGCCAGCTATGCTCGGCACATTCGCTGTTTTACTGCGCTGTAATTTTATTGTTTTCTCAATTTTTATTAACTATCAACGACTACCTACTTATCGTTAGATTCCTACTTTATGAAATCAATAGCATTGATTTTTGAACACCTAAAGAGAAAAGACGTTAAAATGTTATAAAAAAAAACTTTTAATTATACCTACACGATAATATTTGTGTTTAACGATATTTAATCGAAGTATCGATATTTAAAATGTTCATGAAAAGATTTTCCATTTCAATAAAAAAATTATAGGTAATTATATTAAATATAAAAATCTGCAGTCGTTTAGAATTTGCGAGCTGCGTCTGGAATACCTATCATAAGGAGAATTTCATGTATATAGAGAAAATAGAAAGATTGCAAAGAAAATTTGTAAAGTCATTAGAGTATATAGTTGGCAATAGTTATATAGATTATAGCAATTCATTAAAATTACACAAGCTCTCAGGCCTTGCTGAAAGGCGAGACTGTAACGATGCAATGTAGGTATCTGTTTAAGATTTTGAATAATATGGTTGATGCCCCTTTCCTGCTCTCTATAATATCTACTTCCGCATTCCTCGCAGGCAAGAAAGAAGTGTCCGCAAAAAATATTTGTTCACAATACCTAAAAAAAAGTAGGGCACGCTGCACCGCCAATAGTTTCATACGACGTATCTACATGTAAACTGTATAATGATAGATTAAGTGATATTATCAGTGGCGTAGCTACTAAGGGGCAAGGCGGGGCGGTGCCCCGGGGCCCTCAAGCCCAGGGGGCCCCTCGGACTCTGACTTACAAACTATAAATTTATTAATTTAACTAATGAAAATTTCTCCCACATTCGGAACATAAATAAACCAGATTCCATGAACGCGAAATTAATAATGGTAACTTATATGAAAAATTACACTGGAATTCCCAACAAGTCTCGAACATCTTTGTTTGAAACTTGGAGGGAACTCCCCTGCCCCCAGCGTGTTTCAAAAGCATGCGCTTGATGCAAGGCGGGACCTATTCGATTCGAAAAGTGATACTTGTCTTGTATCAATTTAAATTTTATTGAAATCTGATCACTACTTTTTGAGTAATCTTTGATAACGCGCATTTACTTGACTATTTTTTTCGTCTACTTACGTTGTATTACTTGTCGATGTAATTGAAGGGGTTTTGCTGTGTGGCTACGGCAGTCTAGAATTGAGCCACCCCCCTCTACCCGTGGGTGTCGTAAGAGGCAACTAAGGGATAACAAAGTTCCACTATCACCTTGGAACTATTGAAGCCGACCGATGTCGGGATAGCCATCCTACAGCTGGCTTTTGAGTAAAAGCTTTGTATGAAGATATTACAAGGGCCATACATGGCACTCCTTCTGCCTTCTACAACGTTGTTATGGGAGACTTCAACGCTAAAGTAGGAGTAAAAGACTGCGACGAATCGAGAACCGGACCACACGGATTGGGGCACAGGAATAGCAGGGGGTAGATGCTCGTCAACATCCTCGAAGCGGGGGAGGGGGGAGCGCTCTTCTTGATGAATTTATTTTCCAGAAAAAGCCCCAAAAGCAGTGAATATGGCAAAGCCTCGATACTGTGACGAGGAACGAGATCGATTCATAGCAGATAAAAGGCTTATATTCAGAGATGTCTCAGTAGTTAATAGGCTTGGCACTCTGAATATATATCTCCAAAAAGAGCGGACCCGCTTGATGAAATCTACTCTCCGAGATACGCTGCCCCAAATACTATGTGGCTCCGAGTAGTTCCAACTGGAAAACCAAAACCGATTCGATTCGCTGGAAACTACTAGCGACGTGGACGAGATGACCGACAACGTGGTGAAGACGGTGTTTATAGTGGATCGCAGACATTTTCTGACGACGAAGTCAATTTCATCATCATCATCATTTCAGCCTATCGCAGTCCACTGCTGGACATAGGCCTCCACAAGTTCGCGCTAATAATGGCGTGAACTCATGTGTTTTACCCATAGTCACCACGCTGGGCAGGCGGGTTGGTGACCGCAGGGCTGGCTTTGTCGCACCGAAGACGCTGCTGCCCGTCTTCGGCCTGTGTACTTCAAAGCCAGCAGTTGGATGGTTATCCCGCCATCGGTAGGCTTTTTAAGTTCCAAGGTGGTAGTGAAACTATGTTATCCCTTAGTCGCCTCTTACGACACCCACGGGAAGAGAGGGGGAGGCTAAATTCTATGCCGTAGCCACACAGCAGAAGTCAATTTAAGACCTTCGATTGGGGGGAACGAGGCGTCAACGTCAACGGCGAATCCATCTCTCACCTTCGTTTCGCCAACGATATCGTCATCTTTGCGGAGACCTTGGATGAGCTAGGCCAAATGCTGGCCGGCCTAAACGAGTCCTTCCGACGAGTCGGTCTCGGTATGAACTTGGAGAAAACGAAAGTTATGCTTAACAACCAAGTCATATCGATCGATGGTACCCTTCTCAAAGTTGTTCAGGATTATATTTACCTAGGCCATACCATCCAACTAGGCCGCAACAACTACGAGAAGGAGGCCGAAAGGAGGATTCGGTTAGGCTGTGTGGCGTTTGGCAGGCTTTGTCGAGTCTTCACTTCGAAGATTCCGCATTACTTGACACAAAAGTCTTCGAGCAATGCTTCCTGCCTGTGTTAATATACGGAGCCGAGACGTGGACACTGACAAAGAGACTGGTACACAAGTCGCTCAACGTGTAATGGAACGGGCTAATGCTTGGGGTTTCTCTCAAGGATAGGATAAATGAGACTATTCGCAAGAGAACAAAAGTAAGTGACATAGCCCACGGATTTAGCAAGTTATAGTGGCAGTGGGCTAGTCACCTGTGTCGCAGGACCGACGGCCGTAGGAGCAGACGTATCCTGAAGTTCCGACCGCGTCTTGACAAACGCAGTGTGGAACTCCCTCCATCCAGTTGCATCGACGATCTACATAATTTGTAATTACCGGTGTAGGCTGTATGCGGATTGCGTAAAATCGGGATGTCTGGCGTGAACTTGGGGAGACCTATGTCCAGCAGTGGACTACAATAGGCTTAACTGACTGACTGACTGACCCAAAGGGTGCTCAACGGGATCATATTAACGTACCTCCGTTGTCTTCATACTGTTACAGTACCGTACTGTACTGTTTTGAACGGTAACAGGTAGATATTTTCTATTATTTTCATAAAATAGTTTTAATTGGTTCACCAAAATAAGTTAAATTTGTATTTGGTTTTAAATTTTATTACGAAGTCGACTGTATTACGAAAAATTTGGAGTATGTTGAATTCGGAACAGGACGAATACAGAACAAACGATTTTAAAGAGTTTAGTTGGGGCCCTCGTTTATATTTTGCCCCAGGGCCTTCGGATACCTAGCTACGCCACTGGATATTATATATGTTTTGTACGAGCAGAAAAATGTTTAAAAGAGATCTAATTACAGCATTAAACGAATAAAATAATTTCTTCTTTTAAAAATGTAACAATCTAGCTTTAATAATTTCAAGTTTTAAAAAAATCTTTGTATAGTAATTCATTTGTATAGTAATTTTCTTTGTAAGATAATTAATAATTTCATGTTTAAATAAATTAAAAAAAAAATTGTATTTTTTTTTTATGTTACGAGACCGGCAAACAAGCATACGGCTCACCTGATGGTAAGACCGTAGCCTATAGACGACTGCAACACCAGAAGCATCGCAAGCGCGTTGCCGACCCTATCCCCAATCCCCCCAGGAGCTCTGGTCACCTTACTCACCAACAGGAACACAATACTGCTTGAAAACAGTATTATTTAGCTGTGGTCTTCTGTAAGGTACGAGGTACTACCCCAGTCGGGCTGCTCCATATTTTGAGCAGGAAATTTCCTGCTGTGCCCTACCTCAGTAACCTGTATAGTACCTAATTCAGGGAACTACAGGTTTAAAAGTATTATCCTGTACCTAAGTATTTTTTTATATTGTATACAACTGTTTTTTCCTAAATAAAAGAAAAAAATAATAATAATTAAGAGTGTACTGATATGTAGATATATGTATATTAGAACAACAAATTAATAAATTGATTATTTAGTTTTTCTTAATTCTTACAATTAAGTTCTTTAAACTTAAATGGTATCACAACGAGAATTTGTTATATACTTTTTCAAGTATATTGGATAAAATAAAAGTGGCTAGATCGCTTAGTGTTTGTTGTTAGATCTTTTTAAACGGTCAAAGGAGTTTACAGTTTTTTAAAGCTTAGCGGTTAATTCTTTCTTTAGTCTACTCTGCTTCACTGTATTATAATTTCATGGCAAGCCCCGAAGCGTTCCGTGTGTTTTTCCTTTATGATCAAGAACGAGATAATTACGTACGACTACCAATCCTGAAAGTACCTAATTTGTACGATACCGTTATATAATTTTGTTAATATCTTTGTAGCTATTTCTTTTAATTCTATATAATAAAAAAGAATGTTGCTAAGCGCATAACTCGAGAACGGCTCGACCGATTCGGCTAATATTTTTTTTGTAAGTTCCTGAAATTCCACGGAAGGTTTTTATGCTAAAAAGAACGAAGTCTGTACGGGCAGCTAGTTCATTACATTTTTCCCGATTTGTAACAACGCGGCCGTTGATTTAAATTTTGCTGTAAAAATAATAATTCCTGCAAAAGGTATTTTATGTTGTAACATTAGCTTAAACATTAATTTAGTGTTTGAAAACCATTGTTATACAATTTACAAGAGCATACTAGTCTGTCCATAATTTTTTTTGTAAACAAATAGGTATTAATTTCAAGTTATATTTGCTTGTTAAATACAAGTATTTTCTGATTTAAGTTACATTTCTGTTATTAATATAGAATACTTATACCTAAATATTTAGTTAGTGTAGGTACTATGCACTTATGAAAAAAGAGATGTACCTACCTATACAATTACATACGTTTTTATTCAGTGACCTTTGATTTTCTTTATTTACTTATAAATTACTTTTTTACTCTTTTTCTTTTTCTTAATTAGGTATATGTGCTTCAGACTATATTACTGTTAATTTTATATTAATAACTAATTGTCTCTCCCACATGAGTGTTGCTAGACTTATGTGGGAGAGACAATTAGTTATTAAGCAAGTTGGCATTCGCATGTAACTGTTTATTACACCTAGACTACGTTCTGTGTGCTTTTTTTTTGTTTATAGGTACCGATGAACAAAATCTATATATATAAAAGAGTTACCCACCCATTGACTCATCACGATATCTCTGGAACCATAAGGCGTAGAGACTTGAATTTTGGTAGGAATATTCCTTTTGGCGAGTAGAGGTCAGCTAAGAACGGATTTTACGAAATTCCACCCCTATGGGGGTTAAACGGGGGTTGGAAGTTTGTATCAAAGTCCTATGTTTTTGAAGTAAGAGACTTGAAATTCAAAATGTATGCTCTATAGATGGTGTTGAGGTGTACTAATAATGTATTTTGAGAAATCAACCCCCTTTTGGGGTTAAAACAGGGGATGATAGTTTGTACGAAAGTCCAATGAAAAATACACCTACAAACTTGAAATTAGGCAGGTAGGTCCTTTATATGAAGTAGATATCCGCTAAGAACGGGTTTTACGAAATTCCATACCTAAGGGGGTTAAACGGGGGTTGGAAGTTTATATGAAAGTCCTATGTCTTTGAAGTAAGAGACATGAAATTCAAAATGTATGCTCTATAGATGGTGTTGAGGTGTACTAATAATGTATTTTGAGAAATCAACCCCCTTTTGGGGTTAAAACAGGGGATGGTAGTTTTATGACAGTCTAATGAAAAATACACCTACAAACTTGAAATTTGGCAGGTAGGTTCCTTATAGGGAGTAAACATCCGCTAAGAACGGGTTTTGCGAAATTCCACCCCTAAAGGGGTAAAACGGGGGTTGGAAGTTTGTATAAAAGTCCTATGTTTTTGAAGTAAGAGACGTGAAATTTAAAATGTATGCTCTATAGATGATGTTGAAGTGTACAAATAATGTTTTTTGAGAAATCAACCCCCTTTTGGGGTTAAAACAGAGGATGGTAGTTTGTATGAAAGTCCATTAAAAAATACACCTACAAACTTGAAATTTGGCCGATAGGTTCCTTAAAGGGAGTAGACATCCGCTAAGAACGGGTTTTACGAAACTCAACCCACGAGAAGGGGTTGCGGGGGAACAATGGAAAATTGAACCGTAAGGCGTAGAGAGTTGAAATTTGGTAGAAATATTCTTTTCGCCGAGTAGAGGTCAGCTAAGAAATGAATTACGAAGTTCCACTCACAAGAGGGGGTTTCTGGAGTACACAATGGAAAAGTGAACCATAAGGCGTAGAGACTTGAAATTTGGTAGAGATATTCCTTTTGCCGAGTAGAGGTCAGCTAAGAACGGATTCTACGAAATTTCACCTACAAGAGAGGGTTGCGGGGGCGTCAACAATGGAAAATTGAACCGTAAGGCGTAGAGACTTGAAATTTGGTAGAAATATTCTTTTTGCCGAGTAGAGGTCAGCTAAGAAAGGAATTACGAAATTCTACGCCACAAAGAGGGGGTTTCGGGGGGTTAACAATGGAAAATTGAACCATAAGGCGTAGAGACTTGAAGTTTGGTAGAAATATTCCTTTTGCCGAGTAAAGGTCAGCTAAGAACGGATTCTACGAAATTTTACCTACAAGAGGGGGTTGCGGGGGCGTCAACAAAGGAAAATTGAACCATAAGGCGTAGAGACTTGAAATTTGGTAAAAGTATTCCTTTTGCCGAGTAGAGGTCAGCTAAGAACGGATTCTACGAAATTTTACCTACAAGAGGGGGTTGCGAGGGCGTTAACAATGGGAAATTGAACCATAAGGCTTAGAGACTTGAAATTTGGTAGAAATATTCTTTTCGCCAAGTAGAGATCAGCTAAGAACGGATTCTACGAAATTTTACCCATAAGAGGGGGTTGCGGGGGCGTCAAAAATGGAAAATTGAACCATAAGGCGTAGAGACTTGAAATTTGGTAAAAGTATTCCTTTTGCCGAGTAGAGGTCAGCTAAGAACGGATTCTACGAAATTTTACCTACAAGAGGGGGTTGCGAGGGCGTTAACAATGGGAAATTGAACCATAAGGCTTAGAGACTTGAAATTTGGTAGAAATATTCTTTTTGCCAAGTAGAGATCAGCTAAGAACGAATTCTACGAAATTTTACCCATAAGAGGGGGTTGCGGGGGCGTCAAAAATGGAAAATTGAACCATAAGGCGTAGAGACTTGAAATTTGGTAGGAAAAATCCTTTAGCCGAGTAGAGGTCAGCTAAGAACGGATTCTACGAAATTTTACCCACAAGAGGGGGTTGCGGCGGCTTTAACAATGGAAAATTGAACCGTAAGGCGTTGTGACTTGAAATTTGGTAGGAAGAATACTTTTGCCGAGTAGAGGTTAGCTAAAAACGGAAATTTTACGAAATTCCACCCACAAGAGGGGGTTGCGGGAACGTTAATAATGGAAAATTCCCGTTTTTAAACTATAGCTCCTATCGACTCCAAATTTGGTAGGAATCTCCTTTATGTCATGTAAAAATGACCACGGATACACGGACACACGGATTTTATGGTAACTCATCCCCAATAAAGATTGGCGGGGGTGGGCGTTAATAATGAAAATTTTAAATTTCCGTGGCTAATAGAAGATAACGCTTAGTGAAATAACAAGGTTCGCAGATGTGTGTTTAGATATTTAAAACTACGCTATGGATTTTGATGTGGTTTTTTTTTAATAGATAGAGAGTGATTCAAGAGGATTGTCTATATGTATTATACATGCATAATATAGTAGATAAATACTGATAATTTTAGACGTTTCTAATGTGATGTCATAAATAAACACATTTTTTTGCGCTTTCATTGCAAACGCTGCTGGCTGAACCCGGAGATAGATCAAAATAATGTACTACAGTATTTTACAACTTAAAAAGGTCAAAAAAAAAATCCGCGATGGTATAAGTCTATCTCTTAGGGATAACCCACAATAACCGTTGTTTATCCTTTACTTTTTACCAGAAATAATGGCTTATTTACGAAGCGATTTTAAGCAACACAGCATTAATCCTTATGCAATTAAGTAAATTAAATACATTGTGCATTTAATATAGATCAATATGCCCAGCCTGTACAGCATGTAATTTATTTGAATTCATTTTTACGGGATTTACACCATGTAACCTGTTTATATTTGAGGCTCCGCTATTTCGGCGCAGTTGCATGCGCCATGGTCACGGAAGAACTCAACTGATGTGAATTCCGTAAAAATGAATTCAAATATTGTCAATAACCATAAAAATTTAAAACAACCGCATGTAATTTTAATAAATGTTTTCGAAGATATCACAGATTAAAAATGCAAGGACATGACGGTTGCAGTTGTACCGACCGGGAGCCGCAGCCGGCGCGACAATTTTTTCGAAATTGTATGTTCGTACTTTATAATTTTTTAACCTCATTTATAGTACGTACCTACATTAGGTTGGATAAGATTACACTTAAACCATAATTTATCAAGTCAAGTGTAGCCTCTAAAGAAAACATGTTTTATTGTCTAATGACAAAAAAGTTGAGAACGTTATATATAAAGACATTCTGTAGTAAATTTAGTATCGGCATGTCACCCGTGCGAAGCCGGGGCGGGTCGCTAGTATAATATAAAGCTGACCGATGGCGGGATAACCATCCGGCTTCGAAATACACAGGCCGAAGACAGGCAGCAGCGTCTTAGGTGCGACAAAGCCAGCCCTGCGGTCACCAACCCGCCTGCCCAGCGTGGTGACTATGGGCAACACACGAGTTCACGCCATTTTTCGCGTGAACTTTTGGAGGCCTATGTCCAGCAGTGGACTGTGATAGGGTGAAGTGATGATGTAGGTACTGATGTATTTAAAACAAACGTAGATGGATCAATAAAAAAAATAAGTGAAGAAACATTTCCTCAACAATAGGATATTTCTAGAAATATAATAAAAATGAATGTTGAGTTTTGGTTCAACCAGCTATAATACAGCAAGTGTCAGAATTACATTTTTGTCTTTTTTATTTAGCTAGCTGTACTAGCGACTTCGTTCGCCTGGTAGATTCTATCTGGATACTCATTATTTTTTAAAGATATGATCCTGATCTCGTGAGAAATATGAGATAATTGCTCGCAAACTAAAAAAAAACAACTTCAATTACATCGACAAGTAGGGTAGAGTAGTAGACAATGAACCACAAAAACTATAATTACTCGTAACTCATAGATCTTAAGTCTTACAAACATATTTTATAGGTAAATATAACTATACTTCGTTTATTTAAGAATTCAAATTAGACCATTATTTTTTCATAATATTAATTTTAAAACATCCATTCTTATTTTTTATATTAAGTGTCTTACGGTTCACTGTGTCCTACCATATGGATACAATTAACCAGGGTGGTAGGTTACATAGAACCACATAGTATACAATGAACCAATTATTTTTGTATGCTTAATTGATTCAAAAATAATTGTAACGTGGTGACAAAAAAAAATAAAACAATAAAATACAGAAGTATTAAGTAGTAATCAGATATGAATTTAAACAAGACTAAGTATGACAAGTATTAGTTTTCAATTAAAGTAAGAATCATCAAAATCGATAAACCCAGTGAAATATGTGGTTTAATACAACGTAGGTCGACTAAAAAGTAGTCTAATAAATACGCATTATTAGATATAGCTCTCAAAGTACTTGTCAGATATCACTTAAATTTAAATGGGACCACGTGAGACGCAACACCTTGTCCACCCAGTCAAAAGTTCTGATCTAACATACATTAAAAAAAATATACCTACAATCGAATTGAGAACCTCCTTCTTTTTTGGAAGTCGTTTAAAAAGTATATGTTGTCACGTGACCTTCTTCATCTTATTTTAGCCGTCCCAGAGGCAGATGTACAGAAATATACGCAAACATTTGAAAAAGTTAAAAAAAAAGAATAGGTAATAACACTAATAACCTAGTTTTTCCCCGCGTAAATGCAGATTTTGTAAGAATTCCGGCATAAAGAATATCCTATATGTGATTCCACAACCTCCTCTATCTACTAGTGATAGTCTCATAAAAATCGATTCAGCCGTTCCGGAGATTAGCCCGAACAAACAGAAAGATAGACAGACTGACAAAATTTTTACAATCGTTTAAAAATATTAATTCGTCAATAAGAAATAAAATATTTTTTTAAAAAAGTTTTTTCTGTTTTTGTCGATAGTTTATGGTCTAGTTTCACCCCCTTTCGGGGTTCCACTTTATCGCGGGACACCTGTATAATAATCTATCTATCTATCTATCTATCTATATATATATATATATATATATATATATATATATATAAATGAGTCGCTAAATGTGTTGCTAAGCGCAAATCTCGAGAGCGGCTGAACCGATTTTGCTTATTCTTTTTTTATAATATTCCTTGAAATGCGAGGATTGTTATTACGGAGAGAAAAATTTTAAAAATTGCCTGAAAAAGTCTAAAAACAACACTATTCTATATTCCCATACAAAAGATTCGTAATAATACTTAAAAGTCAATTTGAACTTAAATACCACACCATAAAGTTTAATTGTTAGTGGAGGGATTCCGGGAAGGATACCTAAGTATTAAAAAAAAATTTAAAAATTAAAGAATTAACTGTTAGACGGTACGAAGTTAGCCGGGTCAGCTATAGTTATATAATAAAAATGAATGTTGCTAAGCGCATAATTGGAGAATGGCTCGACCGATTCGGGTAATTTTTTTTGTGTGTTCCTTAAAAAATCCCACGGAAGGTTTTTATACTTAAAAAAACAAAAACAAAAAAGAAACGTAACAGACAGAACGAAGTCTGTCCGGGCAGCTAGTTATAAAATAATTTCATCCATTAAGCAGAAGGGTAAAGTTCCTCTCTATAGTTCAGATCTCCTACTATTAAAAAAGTATTGGAGATAATGTTTTATCGCCTAGCAACAGTATCGTAGCAAATAAATAATATTTTGGACTTTGTCAGTACCTTGTAATATAGTGTTTAAATTTATAAGGAACATTGTTATATAAAAATTGTTTACTTAGCTTTTGTGATTTACTTTATTGTTTACTTACAATTTTTATAAAAGAAACATGGACTCTCAAAAAACTTTGGGTGTTGCCCCAAATCCGGACTGTGTGAAGGGTGCAGTTGCATGTCAATGTGACCTAGGCCGAGAAAAGCTACTGACGGCTCCACCCTATAAGCGCTCAACTATCACCGTAGATGATGAAGCAAAATCTCGTTTACAGACAGCTCCTTGTGCCAGAGATCTTGAACAATACAAATGTCCAGTTAGTCATATTCTCGTAAATTTTAAATCACCTCTTCGTCCCACCGAAGAGTTCAATAAAGTCTTCCCATCGAATACCCCACTTAAATTAGTCAAAAGAAAATTAGCAAAACTACTCGCTGTATCAAATAGTAATCTTATATTGACGAAGAACAGGAACGTTTTGAAGGAATCGTCCCTACTCTCTGAACTTAAGACTGATACGCTAGGAAATCTTGTGATAGATGTGTTTACAAAGGATTCTGAAGAGTTTTCGCTTGCATCTATTCCCAAAGAATCGTATGTTCATGAACTTATACAAACCATGATGCCGAAAAAGAAGACGATGCCATTTATTGCTATTAAGTTTAGAATACGAAATCAAAACGGAGTGTTTACTCGTTCTTACCATTCAATAATGAAAGTACACGAAGTAAAAAATAATTTAGCTGGTGTCTTTCAAGTAGATCCGGACAATTTAGTTTTATTGCGGCAAGATCATCCGTTGAAGGATCGTATGGCATTATTAGATCTTGACTACGATAAGTATGGTATAGTAGAAGTGGAACTTCTTACAAAGAATAATGAGAAACTAAACTTAGATAAATTATATAAAGAAATGCCCATAAATGACATATTGACGGTAATGGTACCATTCGGGAGCACGTTAAAACATATTAACGTCGAAATATTTTCCGAGCTAATGAAAAAGCCTTTTCTAGGCGGTTACAGAAATGTACACACAGGTTGGCAAGTTTAAAGTTATCATATTATTTGCTTAAAATATACTTCCGCAGACATTGCGGGGACATGTTGGTCGCCGGAAGAAATTTACCTATAGATGTGAAGATACCTATGTTAATCTGCAACATTGTGCAGCTTGGCGGTATCAATCCCCATTTCTACCCATAACGAAAACATAATTTTGACTTGTTATTTAAAAACGCCGCGTTGGCGCAACGGTCACAGCATTGGTTTGTGGCTGTTGCGCTGGCGGTTGCAGGTTCGATCCCCGCACACGACATTTGTATTGGCCATACAGCTGATGTTCGCCGTGGTCTAGGTGTTTGTGCAGTCCTTGTGGGTCTCCCACCGTGCCTCGGAGAGCACGTTAAGCCGTCGGTCCCGGTTGTTATCATGTACACCTGATAGCGATCGTTACTCTTAGTAGGGAACATATCCGCCACCCCGCATTGGAGCAGCGTGGTGGATTAAGCTCTGTTCCTTCTCCTACATGGGGAAAGAGGCCTATGCCCAACAGTGGGATATTACAGGCTGAAGCAATTTAAAAATAAAACTAACTTCAATCAATCCGTTTAGGTAATCATACGTTGTTTGTAATTTTTTGTTGTGTAATTTGTTATATTTTCAAAAAGCTTGGGTAACGCTTTTATATCCAATAATTCTTTTCTATACAATCAATGGAAATGTCAGTTAAGTAACTTTTCTCGTCGATATACTTAATACATTTTGTTATATATTTTAGGCAAGATTTATCATCACGCTTATACACAGACACCACAGAAACCTGAAAAGTTACCACCGGAAAACAAAAACTGTCGAGATACTCAAACAGCTGAAATGCGAGAGAAAATATATGTAAGCATGTCATGACTCTATAGTAGTTAAGATTAGGTACCTACATGGGGAAATAGGCCTAAGCCCAGCAGTGGGATATTACAGGCTGGAGCGTAGGTATATAAAACTACTACACTAGTTATCTTAATCTAAAATTATAGGGTTATAAATGATAGTACTCAGCGTTCGGTTATAAACTTAATTTCTACATACTTTGTCCAAAATCAATTTGTTGTTAAATTTATTATTTCAGCTTTAAGGTAAAATTAATTTTATACAAAATTAACATACTTTTTATATTTTATTTTCAGGACACGAATTACAGTCGTGCGACGCAAATGACTACCGTACATGCATATATACCAAACGTTACTGACAGGATAATCGTGGCCAAGCCTTACGAGACTTACGATGAGATGATTGCAAGATTAAACCACAATCATTATGCTTCAATAATACAAAGAGCTTTTAGACATTATCAGTTCAGACAAAAAGTGAAAAAGTGGCTAAAATTATGCATGTAAATATTCTTCTATGACTATAGGATACAAAATATAAAAACTGGTCATTTATACATAATTATACTAGCTGTGCCCGCGACTTCGTCCGCGTGAAATTTAACAAAATAATTATTGTTCAGTTCACAGTTATAAAAAAAATCAAAAACAAAAGTAGCCTAAGCTACAAAGCTTATTACATCAACTATCTGCCAGTTTAAGTCCCGTCAAAATCGGTCCAGCCGTTTCAGAGAATAGCCGGAACAAACAGACAGACAGACAAATATTTAAAAAAATGTTATTGTGGTAAATGTACCGTGTAAACATATGAATTATGTTAAAAGCGGTTATTTTAATATTACAAACATACACTCCAATTTCATTTATTTGTATAGATTATTATGACAGTAGTTTTTAACCGGCTTCAATAAAAAGAGGAGGTTGTCAATTCGACGGCAATGGTGTAACGATTTTAGCAATTATTTTTGTATTCGAATCCCATTTAAATTTTAGCGAGATGTTAATAGTTTTTGAATTAAGTATACCAAATAATGCCGACCGACATCAAAATATACACATACCTAATACATGTGTATATTTTGATGTTGGTTTTTTTTTGGAACAAATACGATTATTTTAATAATATTGTTATTTTTAGGGAGAGAATTGCAAGAATGGAAGAAGAAAGAAGGTTAGAACGCGAAGCTATTGAGAGGAGATTAAAGAAAGATCTCATTACTAAAACGTTTCCAAGGACACGTGAAGATTTCGATCAACTTTATGCAATGGTAAATTTTTTATAGTTACCTAAGTTACGATTTGGAGAATAATGTTAGTGTAAAAAAGGCAAGCAAACTAAAGAATCGTGGTAAATACCTATACGAGTCATTCCATTTTAAACCAACAAGGCACTCAACCTGACCCTTTCAGATTTGGCTGAAATTTTGTTTATTTAAACTTTCTGACATCCTGAACTCAAATATAGTTTTCAAAAAATTTAATTTCTGATAGTTTTTTTGGTATACATTTTTAAAAATCACAAAATCTGCAATAACTTTGGTTCTATTAGAGATAGAGAGCTGAATGATAGCTCATTTTAAAGAGGGTTTAATGGGCTTTAATGTGACACCCAACTTGAACACATTAATGTACAAAATATTTTTTGAGTAAAACTCAAAAATCGTTTTGGAAAAATCTTTGTGTTGGTGTTTTTTAATTTTTTTCAAATTTATATATGTTTTTATTTATAATTTTGTGAGTACACCATAAAAATTTCAGAGTGGGACCATGATGGGATCAGGAGATATAGCTTATGCCCAGCAGTGGGATAGTACAGGCTTCAATGTTCTGTAGTGCTAAGACGCAATCTAATTATAAAAAATGTTATTATTAGGTTGATCGCTGGAAACACGCTGAAATTGCAAGAATATCTCAATTGCATTCAAAAGGCCCCAAAATAGCTGAATTTACACTTTTATTGGATAAAGAAGTAGAACTTTTACGTTGCATTGAAGGTTATCGAGTGAAAGTTAAGGAAGATAGTAAAAAAATAAAGGAGAAGCAATTTTTAGAAGAAATTTCCAAACCTATCGCTTGGTATGGTCGTGACGGAAAACTAATCACAATGGAAACGGTTGAAATTCAAAAAGCGAGGAAACTGAACGAGTTATATAATACATTTTTAAGAGAGGATTTAGAAAGCAAGGATCGCATTGAGCTACTCGTTAACATGAAGTTTGCTTTACAAGATTTTCAACACCCTTTAGCTGAAGAAATTATAACGTTGTTGGACAGAGAGTGCGATCTACTCGTAAGAAGATGTAACGACTATCAACTAGAATTCCTAAGACGAAGAGTTGCTGCTTGCGTTTTTCAGTTGATAAAAACATCTGAACTTAATTCTGATGTCACGAAATGTAAAGAAATAAGAGACTATCGAAAAATGGAGAACGACAGATTACATTTTTGTGAGATGTGTCATCAAGTTAAATTGCACACCGACTTTCCCTTAAATGCCAAAATGAGTGGTTTCCTCGTATGCACGTCCTGTTCGTGGAGAGATGTTTCGGAACGTTGTTGGATCGACATGACTCCGTACAAATTTATCTTAAGAACAGTACAACGTGATGAAAGACGTAGGAAATGTTGGGGATCGTTAGCGTTCGTTCTTCAAGAAAAAGACATATTTTTTATTGTGGAAAAGCTTTGGCACTCTCATTCGGCAATAAGTGAGTGTAGTGACATGACCGAACTCAGACTATGTCGATGGCACGTTAACGAAGATTGGTCTCCTTGGAATTGTTTCTTAATTACAGTGCAAGAAATGAAAGCACATTTAAAATTGGAGAACCCAGAATTGGTGTATGACGAGGAGCTCGTTCAAAAAATACGTAACAAACACAAACTTGCCAAAGCGAACTTTGAGCAACTTTTATCGGTAAATAAACGTGTCACTGAAAGCGGTGATTGGAACGGTGTGCGCGCTCCTGCCATTGCTCGTATAGACGCCGTCGACAGGATATAAATATTTAGATAAATGTAGTCAATATTGTTATCTACCAAAATCATGAGATATTTACTCTTTTAGATGTTTTACATATTCATTTTGAATTTTTAGGTCCTTGAATATAAATATTTCTTATCGAATGTGGCATTTTCTAATTTTAATGTACGCTATTGCTTGATGTGTTTTATGTTAGTGATGTATTAAAGATGTATGATGAAGTATTTAATAAAACAAATATACAAATTTGATATGTAGTGAAAAAAACAAAAGTTAAGATTACGCCTTTTAAATATTTATTGAATCGATTGTCTAGAGCGTGATGTGAAAGACACATCAGTTATTGCCACAAAAGTATGTAATATTCTCACAAAATATAAGTATTATTATAGATAAAATATCTTTTTATTATTTATATTAATCAGTCACGGGGTAAAGGACAGTTAAGAGATACAATATTTAAATTGTCCTTCTTTTAATATAATTACATGTAATATTTTATAACATAATTATTACATTACATATACAATAATAATTTTTCAAGATATCAAACTCTCCCGATTATCTAAAATAACATACAATAAAAGTACTAAAACACAAGTGTGATAAAGTGAAATTTAATAACGAAATGCATGGAGCTAAGCTTAGTTCGTACACCTACAGTCAATAAATTACGTAAATATAATTTAGGCAATAAGAATAATTATATCTGTACAACAAACACAAAATACGCAGTCTATAAAAATCCTAATTGTTATTCTAAAGTAATAAAAAATAAGTTGGTATTAGATTCTCGCTAAGATAAAAACTACTAGTTACCGCTAAATAAATTCTTAAAAATTAAGTAAAGCTGTCACAAAATGTCGTTTCATTACTGCAGTGAAAATATACTAAACTCAAACCTTGTCGTCAATTATTAATACCTGTATGACTGAACTGAATCTTACAATATAGTTATCAAATAGTAAGTGTTACAATATAAAACAATATTACGTTGCGCAAACAAAATATGTACAAAGAAATTAAAGAAACGTCCATTAATGAGACGCTATATTTCAATTCCCTCAGCAAATACATGACAAAGTAACAACATTCAAGCACATAAAAGGTTAATGTACTATTAATTTTTTTTGCGACACATATTTTTAGTATTCATTCTTTTACGTTATCTTAACACTTTCATTAAAACGGGACTGACCACGTTTATTATTTTGAGATTTCCGACATTTGTCGTCTGCACGTCGCGTCGTCGAAATATCGAGAACTTAAAATTTTACCATATTTTAATACAAAATATAAGGTGTGAATTGAAATGTTATAAACATTTAATATTTATTAAGTATTCAAACTATTGGCTAGTTTATTGCCTAACGATGAACAAAAAGCACGCACCCGATAAAATAACAAGTGTAATTTCTTTAGACTTTTACTAACAAGTTTACTTCATATAAACACATTACACATTACACAATAGACAAATAAGAATTGTTGTAATTTATTACGTACATTTAAGAAATTTTTAACACTTAATATTTCATCACGTGTAGAAATTGAACAGTTAACAGTTATGTTATTTAAATTTTGTTTTTTACTAAATACTTTTAATTCACATACTTTGGATCGTTTGGTTTTTGTATGAAAAATAGCGTCTCATTTAAGTGACATTGTGAAATATCTAAATTAATTAGAAAACACTGAGAGCCGAGATAATATGAACAGCCACACAGATCAATAGTGCCAAAAAAGGTTGCATACAGCTACAATGTTTTTAATCGTCATTAGATACATCACGTAATTTGAGCATTCAAATTAAAATACCGAGAATCGAAGAAATAAAGAAATTAGATGGCTTATTTAAAAAAAAAAAATTACACTTAAAAATATAAGTGATTATATTTGTCTTTCTTCATTCGTTATAGACTGAAACTTCAACAGATTTATTCATTTTTGCGTAACTTCATGTAAAAGTTCAAATTAACACTAGTCGTGCAAAGATAAAACGTTTTAGAAACCAACAAAAGACATTAAGTAGAAGGCCTTCAAATATATTTCTGTACTTTACATACTTTAGTCAACAACTTCAAACGTGTTAAATAGAGATAAAGCTCCTAAAAATATAAGGTTCGGAATGAGGTCTAGAAAAATTGGTCAATTTTCTAGCACGCGAAAAATCGCAGTTATTAACAAATTAAGTTGCAAAAAGGAATTTCGTTTTTTGTTAATAACTCCGAAACTATTAACATTTAAGGAATTTGAAAAAAAAAAAAAGCCCCTTACAGAAGAGGAAATTTCCGATATAAAGTTTTAGTCCCAGAGTTCTATCTCTATTATTTACAATTTTAATTTAACACTGAAAATAAGTCAAGGCGTGGCCTTTTTAGTAGCTTTATCTCTAACACTTTTTTGAATTTGTTGACTAGACTAATAGCTAAAAAGCCGTCATTAACATTTAATAAACATACAATATTTTTTTTAACTATTTTTGAAAATAGCTGGCCTTGACCAACACAAAGTAAATTTAGGAAGTATTTTTAAACTCTGAAGGTACCGTTTATCTTTTTCAATATTTACTAATCAATTCTAGCGTCATATAAAATACTAATAATTTTCAAACTACATAGATTGCTACATCTCAGTTCAATATTGTTACTATTTATCGATTGATGAATTCATATTTTGGTAAGTAAAATGTATGAAAATTATTAGTTGCTTATCGAACGATGTTTTCATACATTTTATCTAGCTGATGAAACAATTACAGAAACCCCTAATTAATTTTGTCTAGCTTTAAACACGCAGTCGAGCTGGCCAGTTGTTACAATCATCGCAATATTATTATTTATTACATACAGTCAGTGCTAGCCCGCGCCATCTTGTATTGACGCGTGTTAACTTACCCTGCGTTCCGAAATACGATGAAATCGATTACAGCGATCACAGAACCGTTCCGTTTTATCGTGAGCGTGCCAACGAATGCTCACGTGAGGTCGTTACATCCGCCATATTGCGCTTACAACGATTTTGCCTCGGGCGTAAGCGTTGTGAGTCTTCTGTCACTTTTGACATTTCTTGTCGGTTGTCACTTGAACAACAACAAAAAAATGGAAACAACACATATTTCACTTCACGATGAGGGTACAGGGAGAATAATTCAACTATGTTAAACGAACAAGATGTTGAAGAACCGCAAAGAGGTAAAAATTAACAAAAATTAACAAACGTCAAACTGACAAACAAAACAATGCTCAAAGCGCTCAAAGTGCATTCCGATTTGAACAGTGATTTGACACCAATTTAAATTCGGAACGGGCGATTTCGACGAAATCGCTGTCATCGATTTCATCGCATTTCGGAACGCAGCCTTATTCATGATGCGTTATGGCTTTTATCTTAACGAAAAGTAAAATGTGCTTATAATTTAATTCTTCAAGTTTTTTTACTATCCAGTTCAATATTAAAATCCGTCAAAGTAAAAATTCTAGTCTGAGTTGGTTGAAGAAATTTATAAATTTAATAATAAATAAAAAAGGGAAACATAGGAGATGCGGTAACGCTATATAAGCTATTGATAAAAAGTCCAACATCATAGATTGTCCTATTTATTAATGTAAGCATAAATCATCTCTCATTTGCGAGCAACTAACACAATTAGTGTTTGTACAAATCGCAACGATCATTAGAATCTCATATTTTCGCATACAAATAACCTCGCTTATATTATTTTAGTCAACAGAGACCGATCTATTAACACTAACTAATTTATTTACAATAAAGAATTGTGCCTCATCAGAACAATACTCGATAATTTGTAACTCTCTCGAAAACCTATAATACAAAAAGTGCCGACACAATATTCACATAAAAGAATACAATATCTATTATACACTTATTCGACTATTTTTGCACTTTTATATTGCCAGTTAAATGGCTTAAACTCGGAATATCTCAATTTAATTAAGATTTCATAACCCATAATCAATCAACGCAGCTAACTACACCCTTAATTACATAGTCGGTGAATTATATTTACAATTATTTTATAGAAGGAAGAAGTATTATTACAGAAAGTATGAGGTACTAGCCGAGTGCACTAACGCATTCACCTACCGAAATGTAAACGGTTTATTTTTACAAATGGCATACTTTACTATTACTAACAATATGTTGACTCAATCTGATTTTTATTATTTATTTTTAGATAATATTTACAAGTTTCAAAATGTAACGTAAAATAAATTAGACCCGCCAGATCTAGCCACGTTTCTAAAGCTTTATATTTTTATATAGACGGTCCACAAACTTGTGGCCGTGTAATGCCGGCCCTACTGTACTGTACAGGTCGGAAATATATTATATGCACACCACAGAATTACTTTCGAATTATACTATAATAAAGTAATAATGAAATTGTGTATATTTTATTAAATAGGAATACAATACAACAAAATTTAAAAATTAGTTTTGTTCATAATAATAATTGTAAATCAGTTCTTCGGTAATGTACACCACCAGTGATATACTATCCGACCGTATCGGATAAATACCTCGTCAAAGTGAGCGACGCGAAACGATTACAAGCGGCGAATTGCGACATAATATGGCCGATATTCACGCAAAGCGCGTCTCACTAGTTCATTTATACGGTTATGCGCTCACGGAAACGAAAGGGTATTGAGACAGTCACTGATAAATTTAACTTAAGCCCGGTTTCTATATTCCAAAAACACTTCATTTTCATTTATAAGTAAAACGGATTACGGAACGTTCAGTCTGTCTCAGAGGTAGCTGTCAGCTCAATCCACCTCCATAGAAGAGGCCATGCGGTTGAAGTTGACTTAGTTGAGCGAATAGTTGAGGTTGCATTTCCAAGACGATTTGTTTTCATTTATAAGTAAAGCGAATCTTTTTCTGAATATAGAGAACCGGTACTAGTAATTGTCCGCGTCCTGAAGTCGGCCGGTCGCGCCTCAGTGGTAGCTGTCGACCTGCATGGAGGGGTTGCCGCTGTAGCCGAGCGCGCAGTTGAGGCCGCTGAGCGACATGTCCTGCGGCAGGTCGGGGGGCGAGGCGGCGGCGCTCTGCTTGTCGCTGTTCTCCATCAACTCGATAATGCGCTGCGTCGACTTCACGTGGGCAACGATGGCTGCCTCGCCCTGTAATCAATTCCAACTTAAATTAATATGATTTCCTTCATTTTTTGTTCGATGAATAATAGCTTGATATAATTCAACCCATGCTAGCCCAGTAGCCGCAACCAAAAAAGTATGTTTGCAATGCAACGTACGGGTCCGGGTTTTTTTTTTTTTGGAATATGTTCAGGGCTATCCCCTGAACGTAAATCCATGTAGGTGCGCCGGTGCCGGGCCTGCATCATTTACAAACAAGTTTGGAGCAAAAAACAAACAAAGTTTGGAGCGCTATAATTAACAACCTATGCGTTAAACAAAAAAAAAAATTTCAAATAAAAAAGATGACAAATATTATTATCTACAATAATGATCTCTACATTTTTTGTCGTACGATGCGCGGTTCGCAAGATATTAGATAAAACGCGTTTTTACGCGCCTACTTGGGTTTACATTCAGGGGACACCCCTGAACGTATTCCAAAACAAAAAAAACCAGTCCCGTACGTTGCTAAAAAAAAAAAAACCCAACTACTGGGCTATACAGATTGCATTCGTTTGTTAGTATCTTAATTATTCGATATTAAAGAACTACTTCACCGTTTGCTGATATTCACTGCATATTATATAACTAGCTGACCCCGCAAACGTTTTGCCATTTATGTTATTAACCCCCGCAACCCCCTCTTGTGGGTGGAATTTTGTAAAATCCGTTCTTAGCTGACCTCTACTCGGCGAAAGGAATATTCCTACCAAATTTTAAGTTTCTAGGTCTTATGGTTCCAGAGATATCGTGATGAGTCAATGGGTGGAAATCTCTTTTATATATATAGATTATACTACAACTTTTTATTTAGCAGATTTTGGATATATGTGCGATCAATAAAAATTCTAATAGTTACTTGTAATTTACCAGCCAAATCAAGTTTTTGAGGAGGACTTTGCCTGGCAGGTAAAAATATATATATCTATCTTCTATCTAGTTTATACTGAGAAAACTACTGAACCAATCAATCAATCAAAAGGTTTTAATGTATTGTTACGAGTACACAAAAAAGGAGCTTGCGCCATCTAGCGGGGAGCGGAGGAACCACGTTGTGTGCTGTACAAACCACTTTGTTACAAAGACAACGTGAAAACATCCACTCATTACTAGATGGCGCTAGAGGACATATAGGTGAATGAACTCAGGATCGAGTACACGCACGAACGTTCTAGAACTGTCTGGGAGTAGGCTCGGCCCGGTATAAAAAGGCCGGGGAGGCCGAGCGGAGTCAGTTCAGTCAGTTCAGTTTGAGCTAACGACGAAGCGACTTCGAAGTGAATACTAGTGATCAAGAAGTGATACCAGCGGAAACCTACGACATTGGCTACGACCTCGGACATTGTTAGTGCTTAGTGAAGTGTACCTAGTGCTCAGTGCTTGTACTTAGTGCGTAGTATTTGTACCTAGTGCTTGTGTCGGACCTAGTGCTAGTGAATAAAGTCTCTAAAAGAGTCAGCAGGTCTTTCTCTCCAAATCGTTCGAACTCTAACACGTAACAACTGGTGTCGGAAGTGAGATTTGGAGATGCCATTGACTCCAAGAGAGAACCCCAAGGAGGGGGTCAGGACAAGGGGACAACGAGCTGCGGATGCCACCGGGGTCCAAGCTCCGCCCACTGTGGGACAAGCCCCGCCCACTGGCCCCGCCTATCAGGCCACGCCCACTGGCCACGCCCCTCAGGCCCCGCCCACTGGCCACGCCCCTCAGGCTCCGCCCACTTTGGCTCAAGCCCCGCCCACTGGCTCCACCCACCTTGCCACGCCCACCGGACAGGCCACGCCCACCAGTGGTTCCGTAGCTTCTAACGACCCTCAAGTGGCACTTCAATTAGGAAGTTTATTTGAATTAATGAAGGCAATGCAAGAATCACAAGATCGCAAGTTCAGCGCTTTGCAAGAATCACAAGAACGCAAGTTCAGCGCTTTGCATGAATCACAAAAGGCAATGAAGGAATCACAAGAGGCAATGCAAGAATCACAAGAACGCAAGTTCAGCGCTTTGCAAGAATCACAGGAAAAAGCGCTCTTGGCTATAAAAGATGTTAGTGACACGGTGGGTAAACTTCGAAAAGATGTTGACGAAGTGCAAGAACGAGTTACCGGGTTAGGATTGGATGTCGAAAATGTGAAAACCGTCCTCGCTGAACTACAGAAGAGAGTAGCGCGCCTTGAAACCACGGGAGTTGCGATGTCTAGTGGAACTACCGGAGTTGCGCAAGGACCAAGAGTGAAAGTGCCGCCATACGACGGCACTACTTCGTGGAACGCCTATCGTCAGCAATTCCAGACTGTTGCTACTGCCAACGGATGGACGGAAGAACAATGCCTGACCGCTCTCACTGTTGCGCTTAGAGGGCAAGCTTTGTCTGTCTTGGAAGCACTGCCACGTACAGGAAATGGGTTCCAAGACCTGATGGAGGCACTTGAATCGAGATAAGGGGAGCGACACCTGGAGCACGTGTTCCGTGCCCAACTGCGTGACAGAGTCCAACGCTCAGGAGAAGGACTTCAACAATGGGCGCTGGAAATTGAAAAACTCGTCAGGAAGGCACACCCAGGAGCCGACACCAAGATGGTGGATACGAATATTGTTCAAGCATTTGTGGACGGAATCAAAGACCTGGAGGTCAGAGCTGCAGTGAGGCTTCGTCACCATACCTCGCTAAAGGAAGCATTGGCGCATGCTTTGGAGGTCGAGGCTGTTCGCCATGACGTACGGCAGACCCATAAGATCCGTGAGGTCTCTGAGGTAGTCAAGGTGGTTAAGGCTCCTACGAAGAGAAGTTATGGAGTCATGTGCTACAAGTGTGGCGAGAGGGGCCATCTTCAGCTCAACTGCCCGTCGAAGGAGGTTAAGGCTCCTACGAAGAAACGTTCTGGAGTCATGTGCTACAAGTGCGGCGAGAGGGGTCATCTTCAGCTCAATTGCCCGCAGAAGAAGACCCAGAGGGCAAGGATGAAAAGGATCGAGGAACAAATAGAGGAGCTGAAAAAGCAAAGGGCTTCGTTCCCTGCCCGGGATCAAGGGAAACGAATAAAAGCTAGAACTAAGAGACGAGTTCTGGCTGACGCGGTGGAAACCCTGAAAACTGTTATCCTCCAGGCATGCAGCGAGAATAGTCTTACGACACAAGGGACTATTAACGACCGGAAATCGAACACGAGAGGCTTCGAGGAAGGGTCACTGGTGTGGCTGCATAACCCAACCCGCCGGAAAGGGAAATCTCCAAAGTTGCAGACCAAGTGGGACGGTCCATACAAAGTGGTTACCCGAATGAATGATGTGACTTATAAAATTCAAAAGCAACCAAGAGGGACATTCAAAGTGGTACACATAGACCGTCTGGCGCGTTACCATGGCAGTAACAACGATGCTCGGGACGAGCATCTCTAAGAGGGGAGTAGTGTTACGAGTACACAAAAAAGGAGCTTGCGCCATCTAGCGGGGAGCGGAGGAACCACGTTGTGTGCTGTACAAACCACTTTGTTACAAAGACAACGTGAAAACATCCACTCATTACTAGATGGCGCTAGAGGACATATAGGTGAATGAACTCAGGATCGAGTACACGCACGAACGTTCTAGAACTGTCTGGGAGTAGGCTCGGCCCGGTATAAAAAGGCCGGGGAGGCCGAGCGGAGTCAGTTCAGTCAGTTCAGTTTGAGCTAACGACGAAGCGACTTCGAAGTGAATACTAGTGATCAAGAAGTGATACCAGCGGAAACCTACGACATTGGCTACGACCTCGGACATTGTTAGTGCTTAGTGAAGTGTACCTAGTGATAAGTGAGTGTACCTAGTGCTCAGTGCTTGTACTTAGTGCGTAGTATTTGTACCTAGTGCTTGTGTCGGACCTAGTGCTAGTGAATAAAGTCTCTAAAAGAGTCAGCAGGTCTTTCTCTCCAAATCGTTCGAACCCTAACACTTAACAGTATGATATGTATGTATATGTTGGTGATTGGTGGTTATGAACGAGATCGCAAAAGGACGGAGGATATAAGAAAAATAACAAAAGTGGAAGATGCCATGTCAAAAACAAAAACCCTGAAGTGGAGGTGGGTAGGCCACATGCTCAGGGATACTGGAAGTAAATGGACGAGGGATGTGACCCTGTGGACCCCTAGATTTCATACCAGAATAAAGAAAGGAAGACAAAGAAAGTGATAGTCAGACAAGATTAGAAGGGCTGTAGGCCCATTATGATAGAGGTCTGCATTGATCCCGGGAGAAGTGGAAGGAGTTCGAGGAGACCTTTGTGTCCCAAAGACACACGGATAAATGTTAGCATGTATTTTTTGTAATATTGTCGATCAACATAAATTGTATGAAACGTTGTTAACTCAATCAGCGATAAAGGTTTAATAATAATAATAATGTCGGAGATTACTTAACGTGTCAAAAAATATGGACGTAAAGAGGTCGCTAGTGTATGAATATGATAACCAAAATATAAAATACGCTAAGATATACCTTGATGGTTATTAGTAAAGAAGTTATTTTATTTCATAACAACTATCATTTAAAAATGTTTCTTTACTATCGTATAAATTTTTTTTTCGGTTGCTTAAAACCGAATAAAATCATATCAAGAATTTCGATCCGGCTGGACATAGATCCATAGCTCAACGGCTAGAGCACCGGACACGGAATGTCGGGAGGTGCGGGTTCGAATCCCGCTGGATCGAAAATTTTGATATGATAATAAAAAACATTTTCAAATTTCCTCATGGGTGGGAAACACAAAAATAAAAATAATACGAATTAAAAATAGCTTGGTGTTGTCTCTTGTCAAAGAATTCATTGTAATATGAAACTTTGAATAGTGAGTGTTGTAAAGGACTCGCTTTAGATGGCACCACGGTTGCTTAAAAACCGAATAAAATCATATCAAGAATTTCGATCCGGCTGGACATAGATCCATAGCTCAACGGCTCAAACACAAAAATAAAAATAATACGAACTATCATTTAGATTAGATTTTGAGTAGCATATCCCTTAATCGGGCCGAACAAAAAAAATTACTTTTCATGGCTTAAGTATAAGTTCTTGGGTCATGTTGGATATCAGTGTACATAAAATAGTATTTAAATTACTGAAACTGAAAAAAATGATGTTTTTATGAGTGGGAAATTATTTCCCTTTGCCTGTTCATGGACAACCAAAGTGGGAAATAATTTCCCTTTACCCGATTACGTCTATAAATTTAAATAGACTAGTAATTTGCCCTGACTATACTTTTGAACTTATTTTTCTTGATAAATGTGCACAGAATTATTTACTTAGAAGTGAGGTGGAGTGTCAGTATGCGAATAAAGGATCCAATAATTTTTAACAGACGTGTCGATGTCAAATAAATTAGAAAGATTTTCTGATATATTTTCAAGAGCTTTATCATTGATTTTTCCTCTTTTCAAAAGACATGATCTAAAACAATTGCAATCAACAATTAAAAATAGCGAAATTAAGTAATTGACAAAAATAAAAAAGTCTACAAAAATAAATCCCTACTTTTTATATATATTAACGCAATATGGAGTTCAGGAACGGACAAAGGGAAGTATTTTCCCACTTACAAGACTAAATTTCAAATGAATCAAAACCACACAAACACTGTAATTTTGAATTGAATATCATAACAACGTTACAAAGAATATAAGAAATTAGTACATAACGAATCAAATATCTACTTATCAGAATCTTTTTTTAAGAAACTTAGCAGATTTATATCTCCACTACGTGAAAAACGCGCGAATTTTTCAAATGTGAAGTTAGTTTGATTCTGACATCGACACTTGACATTTGAAAAGCTGGGGTTGTCAATAAAATAATTCTGTAATTATTTAAGATTATATTTGTGTAAAAAAATTAATTTGAAAGGTTGCCAATTCAAAAATCTTCGGGAATTTAGCTAGATTGACAGGGTGGGAAAATAGTTCCCTTTACCCGAATAAGGGATATATTCCGCCGTGATCTTCCACTTTTTTATAGAAAAAAATGGATATATAAAGTTAAGGTATAAAAATATAAAGGTACTCACGCTGGCGGTGAGCGACAGGAAGGTGTAGTACTTGCGCAGCGTGGGCAGCAGCGGCGCGTAGAGCGGCAGGCGCGCGCGCACGGCGGCGGCGCACTGTGTGTGTAAATATAAAGTGTGGGGTACTCACGCTGGCGGTGAGCGACAGGAAGGTGTAGTACTTGCGCAGCGTGGGCAGCAGCGGCGCGTAGAGCGGCAGGCGCGCGCGCACGGCGGCGGCGTGCGGCGGCGCACTGTGTGTGTAAATATAAAGTGTGGGGTACTCACGCTGGCGGTGAGCGACAGGAAGGTGTAGTACTTGCGCAGCGTGGGCAGCAGCGGCGCGTAGAGCGGCAGGCGCGCGCGCACGGCGGCGGCGTGCGGCGGCGCACTGTGTGTGTAAATATAAAGTGTGGGGTACTCACGCTGGCGGTGAGCGACAGGAAGGTGTAGTACTTGCGCAGCGTGGGCAGCAGCGGCGCGTAGAGCGGCAGGCGCGCGCGCACGGCGGCGGCGTGCGGCGGCGCACTGTGTGTGTAAATATAAAGTGTGGGGTACTCACGCTGGCGGTGAGCGACAGGAAGGTGTAGTACTTGCGCAGCGTGGGCAGCAGCGGCGCGTAGAGCGGCAGGCGCGCGCGCACGGCGGCGGCGTGCGGCGGCGCACTGTGTGTGTAAATATAAAGTGTGGGGTACTCACGCTGGCGGTGAGCGACAGGAAGGTGTAGTACTTGCGCAGCGTGGGCAGCAGCGGCGCGTAGAGCGGCAGGCGCGCGCGCACGGCGGCGGCGTGCGGCGGCGCACTGTGTGTGTAAATATAAAGTGTGGGGTACTCACGCTGGCGGTGAGCGACAGGAAGGTGTAGTACTTGCGCAGCGTGGGCAGCAGCGGCGCGTAGAGCGGCAGGCGCGCGCGCACGGCGGCGGCGTGCGGCGGCGCACTGTGTGTGTAAATATAAAGTGTGGGGTACTCACGCTGGCGGTGAGCGACAGGAAGGTGTAGTACTTGCGCAGCGTGGGCAGCAGCGGCGCGTAGAGCGGCAGGCGCGCGCGCACGGCGGCGGCGTGCGGCGGCGCACTGTGTGTGTAAATATAAAGTGTGGGGTACTCACGCTGGCGGTGAGCGACAGGAAGGTGTAGTACTTGCGCAGCGTGGGCAGCAGCGGCGCGTAGAGCGGCAGGCGCGCGCGCACGGCGGCGGCGTGCGGCGGCGCACTGTGTGTGTAAATATAAAGTGTGGGGTACTCACGCTGGCGGTGAGCGACAGGAAGGTGTAGTACTTGCGCAGCGTGGGCAGCAGCGGCGCGTAGAGCGGCAGGCGCGCGCGCACGGCGGCGGCGTGCGGCGGCGCACTGTGTGTGTAAATATAAAGTGTGGGGTACTCACGCTGGCGGTGAGCGACAGGAAGGTGTAGTACTTGCGCAGCGTGGGCAGCAGCGGCGCGTAGAGCGGCAGGCGCGCGCGCACGGCGGCGGCGTGCGGCGGCGCACTGTGTGTGTAAATATAAAGTGTGGGGTACTCACGCTGGCGGTGAGCGACAGGAAGGTGTAGTACTTGCGCAGCGTGGGCAGCAGCGGCGCGTAGAGCGGCAGGCGCGCGCGCACGGCGGCGGCGTGCGGCGGCGCACTGTGTGTGTAAATATAAAGTGTGGGGTACTCACGCTGGCGGTGAGCGACAGGAAGGTGTAGTACTTGCGCAGCGTGGGCAGCAGCGGCGCGTAGAGCGGCAGGCGCGCGCGCACGGCGGCGGCGTGCGGCGGCGCACTGTGTGTGTAAATATAAAGTGTGGGGTACTCACGCTGGCGGTGAGCGACAGGAAGGTGTAGTACTTGCGCAGCGTGGGCAGCAGCGGCGCGTAGAGCGGCAGGCGCGCGCGCACGGCGGCGGCGTGCGGCGGCGCACTGTGTGTGTAAATATAAAGTGTGGGGTACTCACGCTGGCGGTGAGCGACAGGAAGGTGTAGTACTTGCGCAGCGTGGGCAGCAGCGGCGCGTAGAGCGGCAGGCGCGCGCGCACGGCGGCGGCGTGCGGCGGCGCACTGTGTGTGTAAATATAAAGTGTGGGGTACTCACGCTGGCGGTGAGCGACAGGAAGGTGTAGTACTTGCGCAGCGTGGGCAGCAGCGGCGCGTAGAGCGGCAGGCGCGCGCGCACGGCGGCGGCGTGCGGCGGCGCACTGTGTGTGTAAATATAAAGTGTGGGGTACTCACGCTGGCGGTGAGCGACAGGAAGGTGTAGTACTTGCGCAGCGTGGGCAGCAGCGGCGCGTAGAGCGGCAGGCGCGCGCGCACGGCGGCGGCGTGCGGCGGCGCACTGTGTGTGTAAATATAAAGTGTGGGGTACTCACGCTGGCGGTGAGCGACAGGAAGGTGTAGTACTTGCGCAGCGTGGGCAGCAGCGGCGCGTAGAGCGGCAGGCGCGCGCGCACGGCGGCGGCGTGCGGCGGCGCACTGTGTGTGTAAATATAAAGTGTGGGGTACTCACGCTGGCGGTGAGCGACAGGAAGGTGTAGTACTTGCGCAGCGTGGGCAGCAGCGGCGCGTAGAGCGGCAGGCGCGCGCGCACGGCGGCGGCGTGCGGCGGCGCACTGTGTGTGTAAATATAAAGTGTGGGGTACTCACGCTGGCGGTGAGCGACAGGAAGGTGTAGTACTTGCGCAGCGTGGGCAGCAGCGGCGCGTAGAGCGGCAGGCGCGCGCGCACGGCGGCGGCGTGCGGCGGCGCACTGTGTGTGTAAATATAAAGTGTGGGGTACTCACGCTGGCGGTGAGCGACAGGAAGGTGTAGTACTTGCGCAGCGTGGGCAGCAGCGGCGCGTAGAGCGGCAGGCGCGCGCGCACGGCGGCGGCGTGCGGCGGCGCACTGTGTGTGTAAATATAAAGTGTGGGGTACTCACGCTGGCGGTGAGCGACAGGAAGGTGTAGTACTTGCGCAGCGTGGGCAGCAGCGGCGCGTAGAGCGGCAGGCGCGCGCGCACGGCGGCGGCGTGCGGCGGCGCACTGTGTGTGTAAATATAAAGTGTGGGGTACTCACGCTGGCGGTGAGCGACAGGAAGGTGTAGTACTTGCGCAGCGTGGGCAGCAGCGGCGCGTAGAGCGGCAGGCGCGCGCGCACGGCGGCGGCGCACTGTGTGTGTAAATATAAAGTGTGGGGTACTCACGCTGGCGGTGAGCGACAGGAAGGTGTAGTACTTGCGCAGCGTGGGCAGCAGCGGCGCGTAGAGCGGCAGGCGCGCGCGCACGGCGGCGGCGTGCGGCGGCGCACTGTGTGTGTAAATATAAAGTGTGGGGTACTCACGCTGGCGGTGAGCGACAGGAAGGTGTAGTACTTGCGCAGCGTGGGCAGCAGCGGCGCGTAGAGCGGCAGGCGCGCGCGCACGGCGGCGGCGTGCGGCGGCGCACTGTGTGTGTAAATATAAAGTGTGGGGTACTCACGCTGGCGGTGAGCGACAGGAAGGTGTAGTACTTGCGCAGCGTGGGCAGCAGCGGCGCGTAGAGCGGCAGGCGCGCGCGCACGGCGGCGGCGTGCGGCGGCGCACTGTGTGTGTAAATATAAAGTGTGGGGTACTCACGCTGGCGGTGAGCGACAGGAAGGTGTAGTACTTGCGCAGCGTGGGCAGCAGCGGCGCGTAGAGCGGCAGGCGCGCGCGCACGGCGGCGGCGTGCGGCGGCGCACTGTGTGTGTAAATATAAAGTGTGGGGTACTCACGCTGGCGGTGAGCGACAGGAAGGTGTAGTACTTGCGCAGCGTGGGCAGCAGCGGCGCGTAGAGCGGCAGGCGCGCGCGCACGGTGGCGGCGTGCGGCGGCGCACTGTGTGTGTAAATATAAAGTGTGGGGTACTCACGCTGGCGGTGAGCGACAGGAAGGTGTAGTACTTGCGCAGCGTGGGCAGCAGCGGCGCGTAGAGCGGCAGGCGCGCGCGCACGGCGGCGGCGTGCGGCGGCGCACTGTGTGTGTAAATATAAAGTGTGGGGTACTCACGCTGGCGGTGAGCGACAGGAAGGTGTAGTACTTGCGCAGCGTGGGCAGCAGCGGCGCGTAGAGCGGCAGGCGCGCGCGCACGGCGGCGGCGTGCGGCGGCGCACTGTGTGTGTAAATATAAAGTGTGGGGTACTCACGCTGGCGGTGAGCGACAGGAAGGTGTAGTACTTGCGCAGCGTGGGCAGCAGCGGCGCGTAGAGCGGCAGGCGCGCGCGCACGGCGGCGGCGTGCGGCGGCGCACTGTGTGTGTAAATATAAAGTGTGGGGTACTCACGCTGGCGGTGAGCGACAGGAAGGTGTAGTACTTGCGCAGCGTGGGCAGCAGCGGCGCGTAGAGCGGCAGGCGCGCGCGCACGGCGGCGGCGTGCGGCGGCGCACTGTGTGTGTAAATATAAAGTGTGGGGTACTCACGCTGGCGGTGAGCGACAGGAAGGTGTAGTACTTGCGCAGCGTGGGCAGCAGCGGCGCGTAGAGCGGCAGGCGCGCGCGCACGGCGGCGGCGTGCGGCGGCGCACTGTGTGTGTAAATATAAAGTGTGGGGTACTCACGCTGGCGGTGAGCGACAGGAAGGTGTAGTACTTGCGCAGCGTGGGCAGCAGCGGCGCGTAGAGCGGCAGGCGCGCGCGCACGGCGGCGGCGCACTGTGTGTGTAAATATAAAGTGTGGGGTACTCACGCTGGCGGTGAGCGACAGGAAGGTGTAGTACTTGCGCAGCGTGGGCAGCAGCGGCGCGTAGAGCGGCAGGCGCGCGCGCACGGCGGCGGCGTACCGTGTGTGTAAATATAAAGTGTGGGGTACTCACGCTGGCGGTGAGCGACAGGAAGGTGTAGTACTTGCGCAGCGTGGGCAGCAGCGGCGCGTAGAGCGGCAGGCGCGCGCGCACGGCGGCGGCGTGCGGCGGCGCACTGTGTGTGTAAATATAAAGTGTGGGGTACTCACGCTGGCGGTGAGCGACAGGAAGGTGTAGTACTTGCGCAGCGTGGGCAGCAGCGGCGCGTAGAGCGGCAGGCGCGCGCGCACGGCGGCGGCGTGCGGCGGCGCACTGTGTGTGTAAATATAAAGTGTGGGGTACTCACGCTGGCGGTGAGCGACAGGAAGGTGTAGTACTTGCGCAGCGTGGGCAGCAGCGGCGCGTAGAGCGGCAGGCGCGCGCGCACGGCGGCGGCGTGCGGCGGCGCACTGTGTGTGTAAATATAAAGTGTGGGGTACTCACGCTGGCGGTGAGCGACAGGAAGGTGTAGTACTTGCGCAGCGTGGGCAGCAGCGGCGCGTAGAGCGGCAGGCGCGCGCGCACGGCGGCGGCGGGCGGCGGCGCACTGTGTGTGTAAATATAAAGTGTGGGGTACTCACGCTGGCGGTGAGCGACAGGAAGGTGTAGTACTTGCGCAGCGTGGGCAGCAGCGGCGCGTAGAGCGGCAGGCGCGCGCGCACGGCGGCGGCGTGCGGCGGCGCCGCGTCCGCCATGTGGCCCAGCAGCAGCGCCGTGTACGCGCCCACCATCGTGTGCTCCATGTGCGTGCCGGCGCGCGCCAGCACTGCCAACACACGTTAGTTAGTATTCCATACCACTGCCGCACACTGGAGAGGAATGCTTCGTGCACCGCCACCGCGCTGCTCCGCTGCGGATCGGCGAGTGCATATATCCCCCACTTTAACACGTTAAACACCACTTTGATTTTTTAGTTTTTTTCTGTTTGGGAACACCATGTAGTCGACACATCATTTTTCCGTTGGTGCCGCGGGGGACACCGACCTTGACCGCGAGCCAGAGTCGACTTAAAAAATAATGACTTAGAAAAATATATCATATAGTGTAAGGAAAAGTAAGTAAGATCTTTAAGAATGAGTATGGTAGTGCAATAAAAACTTATCATAAAAATTATGTAAATAAGGACTTTTAAACTGGCCACATGGATGGAAACAAGTGAGGCCCAACTGTTGTCCCCCAAGGCGTTCAACGTGATAAGTAACGATCGCTCTCAGGTGGTAATAGAAGTCACCATGTTAATCTAAAATCTAATATATATAGTTTTTTTTTTTTTTTTTTTGGGAAAAAACAATCTTACCATTTTTATTTTCAATACAGAGTCAATGCAGAAAATACTATCGAGGCAACTAGCGCCATCTGATTATATAAAATATATGACCACCATAATATAAGTCTGAAGCTTACTACTTTGAATTATATTCCAACAATAATTACAATTATGAACAACTACAGTTCCAGCAAAAAGCATAAATCATAGTTCTAATATATTAAGATACTTTCACAATGCTGCCAGAAAAAAAATTATGCTCTTACATTTAGCCACTGTTTCGTCAATGTCATCTTGTGATTGTTTCTTTTTATCATTCTCTGTTTCTTCATCCTTTTCTCCATCTAATAAAGCATCCGTATTTTCTTCTGCTCTCCTATAAATAAATAAACACATAAACTACATTTAAAAAATTCTTTTATGTATTTATTTTAATGCATGAAAAATTATTTTCCTTAGTGAAATTTTAAAGCAATCGTTAATCAAAATGCAACTCCAGTAAAAAGGCAACAATAAAATCTACGAGTATACATATATATAAATATCTCGTATCACGATGGTTGTCCAGGCTAATCTCTAAAACTACCGGACCTTTGATCGGGATCTGTTGACTACTTTTTAAGTAGCCTTTGACAATGAGTATTAACTTAAATATTTTTTTCTTGTGTCCAGCGTAGTATTATTTGTCACTGTAATTAAAGCCAGTTTTTTTTCGTCTGCAAGCAAATACAATAATAATTTTGTATGTGTAAAAAGTAACTCGTAAAATACCTTGCTAGTTCCTCTCTCTTAAAGAATAAGTCAACGATAAGGTCCAGTGCCGATACACTCCTTGATATGATATCATGTTCATTGTCCACTCTTATCCGAACATTTAATAGCCTTTGCGTATTAACGTCATTGTTTTGTACTAAATTAATTAGAAGCATCAACACCTAAAAACATATATGCAGAGATTAATATCAGATGGAAAAAATAAGTATAAAAAATCTTTACAAAAAATTTATTCAATCATAATTATACTTACACAAACACAGAAATCAAAATTTCTGTTATCTGGTATGAAGTTCCCTTGATTGTTTAACATTATTAAACAAATTTCCATTAGAGCGGGTTGTTCTCCCACTACTTGAGCTCCAAGTGCAGATGCTAAAATGAAAGAGTAGAAATATAATAATTTCGCTGAATATAAGTTTGCTAAGTTAATATACCAATCGAAACAACACTATGACTCTTGTTCTAAATTTAGTTCAATAGGAAAACTGTAGATAGTAATATTATTTATTGCATTCTCTTAATAAACAATCAAAGCTTTTCTAAAAAGCATTGATATACATTTATCATACAATCCTTTGGAATAATATTTTAACTGTAGCTTACAGTTTACAAGAATAGAAGGATTATATACAGTGGCATGCAAATGTTTTTGGCCACCCTGAGTTCACTTAAACAAAACGGAATTGCGACGTGAGTGGAAAAAGTTTGAATACGATTTCACAAACCTGAATGTTTGTGTGTTTCATCATTCTTATGGATTTGAGAGTAAATATATTGGTTTTCAAAAATGCATTTTTATAGAAGAGCATGTTTCAAAATTAATGAAAAAGAAAATTTCGAAAAATCTTGCATAGTTGATCTGATGAACTCGTGATTTACGGTGGACAAATATTTTTGCCGCCAAAAATCATATTCCGTGGTACAAATAAATAGTACACGATGTTATTATCTATATCTCAATATTCTTTAATTGCTCAAATCTATACTAATATATAAAGCTGAAGAGTTTGTTTGTTTGGTTGTTTGTTTGTTTGAACGCGGTAATCTCTGGAACTACTGGGCCGATTTGAAAAATTCTTTCAGTGTTAGATAGCCCATTTATCGAGGAAGGCTATAGGCTATGTATCATCACGCCAAGACCAATAGGAACGGAGTCCACGCCGACGAAGTCGCGCGCAGAAGCTAGTGATTTATATGAATAAAACATGGTAGCCCGAAACTTTTGCCCACCACTGTATATCATTGAGAAAGATATCAATTATACTTCTATATTGTAATTATGTAGATTTTTCAATATTATAATTTTTTTTACAACAGGTATCTGTTTGTCCTTTAAAATGTTATGTACAACTTACATTACTTATTAAAGTACTGTTTTTCTCTAAAAAATCAGCATTTTATTTAATTCAAATTCGATTTGACAGAATCAAGAATAGGGGATCGGACAGTAATCAGATTAAAATCTATAATGTACTTAGATAGAATAAATATACTGTTTTACGATTATTTATCGAATAATAATTTAATATAATTCATTTAAATATTTTTAAATGAAAAAATAAAATGTTGTTATTTACAATATTATTAATCTGTACTAAAACACCAACTAGAGTGCATGACGTCATTTTTTGGTTACAAGCCACAGAGTACTTTAGAAAAGAGCAAGCATTCACTGCACGGGTTATTCTATCCGTATGTTCAACGTACTCTGTGCTCTCAATTAATAAAATTTTATTTTTTATGGGTTTAAGTATCCATAAAGATTAATTAAAAACACTTTTTGAAAATTTGTCCGATCCCCTATTCTAGTATTTATTAGAATAACGTCATAGAACAGACACGACACAATACTATTTTATTTTCACACACACAATTTTGCATGCATTAGTGTATAAAGTAAGAGTAAACAGAATGACGTGGCAGAACATAGAAGCTGTAGCTGTGTAAGTGGGTGTATACTCACAGGCGAACCCGAAGGAGTGCGAGAGGTTGACGAGCACCTTGACGGCGGGCAGCGCGGCGTCCAGCAGCGCGGGCCGCAGCGCCGGCTCCGAGCGCGCCTCGCGCACGCACCGCCGCAGCAGCGCCGCCAGCGTGCGCGCCGCGCCCAGCGACCCCGACACCAGGTACTGCTGGTTCGCCTCGTTCTGCTGCGTCACCTGCACGCGCGCGCACTGTACTCTCTACTGTCACTCTACTGGCCGCAGACGAACTTTTACCTCTTTTATTATATGCTTAAAGACAAAATTGTAAAAATATATCGGAAATTCTTTAACGTAGCAACTATAAAATATTTTCAGATAATTGTTTAACTGCTACATAGGGACAGTCATAAAAAAACGGAACAGCGAGCATTTGTCAGATTTTTAACCGGCTTCAAAAGATGGAGGAGGTTCTCACGTTCTCCAGCACGCGCATGCAGCGGTCGGCCTTGCGCAGCGTGTCGACCTGCGCGCCGCCCCAGCTCGCGGCGGGCTCGTCGAGGCGCGCGGCGCAGTCCTGGATGGTGCGCACGATGTGGTCGACGCCGCCCAGCTTGCGCAGCTCCTCCTTGAACCACTCGCCGGCGCGCTTCGACGTCAGCGACAGCAGCGTCTCCATTGCCAAGTGCCCAACCTGGAATCATTTCAAACATATCATATTACGGTAGTTAACCCTGACAAACAGAATGAAGACTCAGACAAAACAGAATTCTGTAGATATATATTTTAACATGAATTTTAATAAAATGAATTAAATAAGTTTCTTTTAATTGCTCATCTAACGATGATAAACACTAATTAATTATAGTAAATAGTTTAACACTTACCGTGATATTATCCAAATCAAGATGATTTGCTTTCCCTTGGCTTTTGATTTCGGCACAAAGTTCTCGTACCCTTTCTTGTGTCTTTGCTAATTGCGCCGATGTTAACCCACAATCATCAAGGGCATTTCTGTTTAAGAAACATTTAATATTTGAGCTCACAAAAACAAAAAAAAAGTAAAAAAATATTATTCTTAGGAGAATTGATACAAATACTGTAATTTACATTTAACAAATAACTAGTAAACTACAGTACTAGTCATATTAGTAGTAGTCGTACTTGTACTAGCAATTAGATGTATGAAAAAATATCATAGATGACAAAAAAATCAATAATAATAATTATAACATACCATAATAGTAGTAATTGGTAATTGAAGAATATAACTTACTTGTGTGACACATCAGATTCAAGTAGATTCAACATAAGCTCTAGTGATTCTCTATCTAAATCCATGTTTAGACGATCTTGAGACAGCACAAACATCACTGTTGCTGTACACAGTCCCAAACTCTACAAACATAAAATTGGTTTTAGAAGATAGTGCAACTTTTAAAACAAATTTCATTGAAATTTATAAGACACTATTATTATGGAAACAAAATCTTAGAAAACCATATACAAAAGGCATGCACATCTACATAATTTATTCTCACATAATTAAACATAAAAAATCTAAAAAGATTTAAATCTTTGTTTATTTGAATTACATATAATAAAGTTTTTGTACTATAAATTATTTATTTATATTACATTTTTTGTCGCTTGCATTACTCACTGTAAAGGACGGAAATTAATAATATAATAATCATAATGCAACATATAATTATAGTTTCATAATAAAATAATAAGATAACATTTAAAAAACGATCTTAGTTCTGAAATAGTAATAATAATGACAATGTGATGACTTATACCAATTCAAACAGTTGATTTAAAATGGTTTATTAACGAGTCTAAATGTATAAAAATGATTGAATCAATAGAATGAATGAAAGTAAAATTATTTCATCTAAACATAGTGACAAATTAGAGAAATAGTGACAAGTTAGATTCTGCTATCTAACTTGTCACTATTGAACTACATAGCACAAACCAAGTTAACTTAAGTACATAATCATTTGGCCATTTTCAATAATCTATCTATCTCTGGTTTTGCTTACTAGCTATAAGTTTTTGACACAATTTGTATAAATATTTACATTAAAATTCTATCTTTACTTAGCAAATTCAGAGATAGATAGTGTATTGAAACTGTTACTGTTAATGGTTTATGAGACAAACTAAAAACAGTCTCAATGGGTGGTACAAAACGATTAAGCAACTAATGTCAATGAAATTACTTTCACGTTGTATATTGACGCAGGAAGCATCTAATCCAGCTGATAACTAATAGCATTCAGCCTGTAACATTTCACTGCTGGGCATAGGCATCTTTCTGTGTAGGAGAAGGATTGGAGCTTAATCCACCCTGCTGCTCCACTGCGGGTTGGCGGATATGCTCCCAGTAATGAGCATATCCACTATGAGTGATGATTGCAATCAGGTATTTATGATTACAAACGGTTCTGGTGTAGTGGTGCGAGTAGTCGCCTAAAACACCGACGGTTTGCGGGTTCGATTCCCGCTCAAGATGGATATATGTATTTGTACAAATATTTCTATCCGGTTTGGATGTCTGTCCTTGTGGGTCTCCCCACCGTGCCTCGGAGAGCACGTTAAGCCGTCGGTCCCGGTTGTTATTATAAATACCTGATAGCGATCGTAACTCATAGTAGGTGATAGCTAACAGGCAAGTGATATTCACCTGGTCGTCGGTCGCGTCGTGCAGCGCGCTGAAGAACTTCTGCACGGTGCCGTGCGCGCGCAGGTGCATGCGGAACGCGGGCGCCGTGCACTTGCTCGCGAGCGTGATGGCTGACAGGCAGCGGGTCGACATCGGGTTGTTGTCCTTTGCACATAGATAAATAAATAAACATTTATTTACACACTCAACAGGAAGATTATCCCCACTAGGATTTACTTCTGTATCGAGGGTCTGAAAACACAAGCACAAATGCCCAGACGAAGAAGATATGATTAAAAAGAAATTGTTAAAAAAAAATTTACTGACAACATAGTTCGTCAGTTGGGACAGTCAAACGAAAACTTTCTCTGCACGTGGAAAAACAATTTTTTTCTACAGAAGCTGAAAAACTGAAGTTACTTACTGATAAATAATAAGGGAACATACTATATTGTTCGCTTTTATTTATTGTTATTGTTTATTTTCTTACTTATTTTGTTTACTTTCAATATTAATTTACTTGAAAAAAATATACAAAATAAATCTAGGCCATACTAATTAAGCCTAAAACATTTGTACTACATCAGTTTGTACTGAGCCAAAATAGAAAGTTCTGAGTATTTCAATTGTTGTTTCTAGACACATAACATGAGGTCAATTTTTATTCTTGAACATAGAGCAGTGTTAAATAAGGAAGAATTTCTTTAGATTCTATTATTAATAATTAATAGCAACTGATTAATTTTTATCTTTAAATGTTTGATACAATACTCACTTGCAATGCATCTAGAAGATAATCAACATCATCATTAAATTCCAGAAACTCTCCAATTTCTTGTATCTGATGAGCCTTTTTCACATTCCGCACGACCGTGTAGTACTAAAACGTGAAATAGATTTTTTAGCATTTCGAAAATAATGTTGCATTCCTATTACATTTAACTTATTATAATAACATTTTGAATAGTTAAAGAATTATAAAGGTAGCTTTCTGTAACTATCAATTGTTTTTTTTTTACATCTAATTATACATACTTAAATGTATGTTATTTCATGTAGCTCTAGTATCTATGGCAAAACTAATTTAGTACATACACATGTATGTACTTGTGAAAAATTTGGAATAATTATGAGGTCAAATATTACCTCCTTAGCTTCTTTAGCACATTTGACACTGGTATAAGGTTTGACTGGTTCATTTATGGCCGGATTATCCATTATAGGATCAGCTGCTCTATATCTTGTGACTCGTGTTAATTCTTCTGAAACTTCAGCAACTGTATTTCTAGCTTCTTGTGTTTCGGCCTGCTCAGGTCTCGGTGTCTCATTTCCTTTCTAAAATTTTAACAGTTTATTTGAAGGCCAAATTATATAAGCAGTAACATTTAAAAAACTAGTTAATACATAGCGTGGAAATAATCTTACTATAATTTATGCTACTAAAGAACATTTGTATTATGTTACTGTATCCTGTAATATTGATCAAGGTTAATTGATTTAGGGTACTATTGATTAGGGTTTCATGACAATATAGAGTTAGAATTTTATTTCCATGGTAGTCTGTTATGTATCTTATATAGGTTAACAACTAATACATCATATTTATAGTAGAGGATCCGAAGTAAAATCAACCTTCACTATCCATCGTAAAACAAAAATCGATAAACTCATTGGTAGTAGTAATGTTTCATTAATTATAGCCTGGCCAGGATTTTTTAGGCATTACCAATTTTTTTTTTAATTTTTAACACACTAAATTAGATATAAAATAACTTTCATCAATTAAGCAGATAGGTGATGTTTGATTTTACTTCGGATATTAAAACAATTAGTATTAGCAGACTACTTACTTTATTGTGGCTTTGTAAATAATTATATTTACTTTATACTTACATCATTAGCCCATTCATGTCTATAAAGATGACGTCTTTTCCTTGCTGGCAATGGTGAAGGATTGTCATTCATTAAAGACTTGCTTTTAAATATAGAACCTTTTTTCTTTGTAATAACTAATTTAACACTTGGCTTGTCCTCTGTGTGCTCTTCGGAATCTAAACGGTGAGGAGACTTAAAAACTTCATCTTGTTGACATTTTTGTGATTCTTCCTCAGAGAATTCATTTAGACAGCTATTATAAGCAGAGTCTGAACAATGTGTTGGAATAAGTTCTTCATTTGTATCCTGTGTTGGTTCAGAGTCTGTTGTCGGTTGCTCTATAAGTGTTTCAGATTCTTTTTCTTGGTTCTGATCGTCTAGACTTGGCAATGTTTCTTGAACATCAACAGCTGCATTAGGACTTGAATGTTTATTATGCTTATTTTTCTGCTTTTTTAATTTTTTATTAATCACTCCATCAGTCTTACCATTATCGCTTCCGGGTAAAATATCAGTTGGGTCATTCTGTTCTTGGCGATACTCAGACTCAGTGTCGATCCCTTGTTGGTTATCAGGTGAAGATACACTGACAGATGTATCTACTATGGGTTCCTGTTTTCGTCTTCCCTTTTTGGATTCTTTTTTCAAGTCACTTACTGTTTTAATTACTTGTTTACTTGAAAATTTAGTTCCTACAGCAAAATCATCATCATTTTCACTATAGTTTATATTTGGTCTATTTCTTCTGGATCTTCCTGAGCTTTCGGGTGGTTTTGGTTCTGGTTGAGGTTCTTTGGATTGTTTTTCAGAACCTGGAGATTGAGACTCTATATTTGTAGCATCCAATTTTGCTAACTGTGACTCAATAGTACTATCACTGTGTTTGTTCTTAATAGGTTCTTTATCAGTTTCGTTTACTGGAGATGCAAGTGTTTTATATAAATCATAAGTATCTGAACCTTGTTGAGGTGAAGACGGTTTCTTAAGAGGCTCCTCATCAATATTTTTGTGATGGCGTTTATGTGATTTATGTTCTTTTTTATCTTTCTTCTTTTCTTTTTTGACCTCTTGATTTAATCCTGAACATTTTATGGTTATTTTAAGACCTTCATGTTTTGGTGAGCAGATACTTTCCATTGTAGGACTTCGCTTGTGGTCTGAACCCATGTCAGAGTGTGTGTCCATGGAAGAATGTCTATCTGAACTTGGTGATGTAAAACCTTCATTTGAATCTGTACTTACTATCCTTGATGTTCCTTTAGATATTCTAAGTACTATTGGAGGAGGTTTACGCTCTTCATTTGTTTCTTTGCTTGTTGATGGGCTTACAACTTCCATTTTAACAGGTGATGGACTTTTAACCAAAGGACTAGCCTTTGGTGAAGGCACCTTAGGAGGTAATGATTCATATCTTGTAAATTCCGGTATAGGACTATTGCTCCCGTCCTCAGCATAATTTATAACCTTATCACGATTACGAACTAAATATCTTTTGTTTGGTGGTTGTGAATTTTCTGCACTAGTTTCTTCCTTTTTGGATGCCTTAGTAGCAACCTTTTTTATTTTACTTTTTTCAGAGTTACGTCTTGGTAGCTCTGGTGATGATGAATCTCTGTTATATCTACTTCTTTTATTAGTTTTCTTTTCTTTATTTGATGGATGTTCGGGTGAAAGAGGTGCAGCAGGTACTGGTGGAGCATAAGTAATTTGTGGCACTGGTGGGTACAATTCTGCATTTCGAGATTTAAAAAACTTTTTGGGCTTTGGTGGTGGTTGTTCTGTTTCTACAGCTGGCACTGTCAGAGGACTGTTCTGATCTTGTACGGGTTTCTTATGGATAGTATTTTGATATGCTGAAATATAGTTATGAAATTAAATACAAATCGTAAATTAAGTATTAAATACAAAACAACATAGTAATCTAATTAGAACAAGTAGCTCATTAAACAAACTACATTTTTACTTTCACTTGCGTTTACTTCAATTGAAGCAATTTATATACGAAATTGTGTTTACGTATTATATTTCAAGGCTAAACAACAATGTATCTGTGAATGATATTTACCGTACGGAGCGCTTCTGATTGATGTGAAGCTCGTAATTCCCCATTTGCCCACCGTCCCCGCTGATCGGGCTGCCGAGGGGCAATTGCTGTTCTCCCTGAATAGAGCACTGTCCAGCGGCACAGCCACGCTGCCGCTTCGTCCTCTGCCCCAGCGAGACATGCTGATAATTTCATCAAATAAAATTACACCTGCGCCGTCGTTAAATCAATCACTCCTTGAAATGTCAAAGAAGCAAGTAGCACATGTCGTCCTTAAGCACGCTTTTCACTATATTTATCAATGTGGAATTGCATTTACACTAGAATTTCACTTCTTAAACTTTCTCCAGTAGCAATGAAAACACAACCCATAAAGATAACACACCCGCCATTTTTACAGGAGCTATGTACTTTTCTCACGGACGCATTCGAATGTATTCATTCGATAATTATTTCCGAATATATCGCGTCCGACTGTATAACAACTTACATTACAATTATAGTCTTTCTTTGAACTTGTGAGGTAGGTAATTATTGTTGACTCAAACATTAATAATGACAAATAGGACACAAACTGCGATGTTGTCATCTCATAACACCAAAGGCGCCATATTGGCAAAGCAAAACAAGGAAGTAAATTACAGCCAATAAGCGTTGACTTTCAACCATAGACATTCTTTAGTTTGTTTGTTTATGGTACAGATGAAGTGGCAAATGTTCAATGCCGTAGAGCCTTTTTTCGTGAGGCCAGCAGGTAACGAATAATTAACTTTAAATATGATATAATACATAAAAGACTTTATAATATTTAATATAACTGTATTCATTTCACACGATAGCGTTTGTTCAATTTTACGCATTCGGTTCGTAGAGATTGGGCAATAGTGGATCATTTTTTTTTCAAAGCGCCGTAAATCTGCAAATCATGCCAAAATAACTAATCTCTGATAATTAATCATAGCACGGGTACCTAATCTTTAAAAAAAATGCACTTATTGGCAATTACTACATAAACTTACAAGTAATGACAACTTTTTAAAAAAATATGAAATGATCCACTGTGACCCAGGGGGGTGAGTCACTTTGGATCATCTCAGGGTTTACACTGAATCTTTTGGAAAAAAAATGCAATAAAAGACATCTCCACGTTATTACTCGTTTATTTGTACTGTTACGCAGTCTTTTAGCATTTACTCTAAGTCTCTTCAAAAATTAACAAAAGTCACTGTTGAACTATTAACAAGAAAATAGGTATCTGAGAGCTAAATATGTATTACTTTTATTACAAATTCATTCAGCCAGTTTTTTGTGGCTAAGCCTAAGGTTCTAGCTGGAGCATCCGCAAGCATATTATGTTGTTTAAAGTGCACTTTTGGAAATATAATTACTGGCGGTAGTGCATTTCCCAAAGCACTAACTATGTAACATGTTACATAGTTATATAGTGCTTTGGGTTGTTGTTAACATCCCTCGTTCTGCGCTGGTGACCTTGGCAACTTGTCTTTGTCCTTTGGCTGCTAACACTTTAGCACATTTTTGCACAGTCGTGGTGCTTGTTTCATCAAGATTAAATACTCTTGTTTCGTTACCAAACACAGCGTTCCTAGACATAACATTTTCTAAATTATCAAAAAATAAACCATCATTGTGGCGGTTGAAAGAAGTCACTCTGTTTAAGCTGCGTCCCTTGGGAGTTCGCAATGATAAAAGGGAACCATCGACCGATACCGATCTCGGTATGACTTAATTGGTTGTTAAACATACCTTTCGTTTTTTCCAAGTTCATAGCGAGACCGACTCGACGGGAGGACTCATTTAGGCCGGCCAGCATTTGGCCTAGTTCATCCAACGTCTCCGCAAATATGACGATATCGTCAGCAAAACGAAGGTGAGAGATGTATTCGCATTTCGCCGTTGACGTTGATGCCTCGTTCCTCCTTTTTTTTTAACGTGGGGAAAATCCATCATGGATACCCTCCGGCGCGGGGGCACCAGAGGGTTATGTCAGACTCCTACTTACCAAAAACCATCCACGTGTGAGCAGACATCCGCCTGAGTGGGGCGAGATGGGGTCGCGTTAGCAGTCTCCACCCCGCCCCGGCGGTTGGCCCGAATGTAAACATCCGGGCCCCGGCACCTAGAGGGGTGGCACCCACAAGACCACACCTCCTGATGACGTGGGATCTCAAGCCAGCCGAGGATCCCCCGACCCCCAGCCGGCCACGCCACTTAGGGGACGCTCAACCGGACCAGTCTACCGTCTGCAGAATGGGGACATATGTCCAGGAGCGTCCCCCCCTCGCCGAATCGCACCGAACAACCGAGCAAAGCGCCAGGGAGCCGAGCACGACCCGGCAACTACCCCACGGGTCCGCCGGACTGCACTAACAACCGAGCTTAAAGCTCCAGGGAGCCAGCACAGCCCGGCCCTCACACATCACGTCTGCCGGATTGCACCAGCAATCGAGCAAAGCTCCAGGGAGCCAGCACAACCCGGCCGGCAAACCGCGCTTTCGCGCTACAGGGCGGGCAAGCGAACCCACCCACCCCTTCCCTCTAGTGCGCTCACGAAGCTCACTGAAAAATGGAGTAGCAGGGTGTCTCATATAATTAAAGAAGAAGACAAAATGTATGGTCTCGACCACATCATCGACAATGTTTCAGACAGATTTATAATTAATGTCACCGAAAGTGATAGGGGAGAGTTGGGAAATACCTACCGCGCGGTTGATAATTCCGCGCGGTATTTAAAACCTAGCATAATTCAAAAACTATTTACTAGTTCTACTGTGCAGTGCGTATACATCGAAGCCGGACATGCCTACACCCTTCCCTACACACCCCCATTACTGTCCCCGCGACGACTGAGTTAACACGTGCTTAACTGCTATAGATGTTTTTTTTCGTCACTCCTTATAATTTTTCGTACACTTTCGGAAAGAGATAATAAAAATACTGTATTGTATTTGTAAAACTTTGACACTATACATTTTTAATGCTGGTATACTGTAGAATTAATATCAGAATACTTTTCTTACGTACTATAGTATATTCCATATAATTTTGAGATAAAAAAAATAAAATGATGAAGTTTGAAAATTCCGCGCTCCCCTCAATTTCTCTGGGATTCCATCATCAGATCCTGGTTTTCTTATCATGGTACCAAACTTGAGATATCCACTTTCCAACAAAAAAAGAATTATCAAAATCGTTAAATGTAGACACAATACCTACACACTTCTTACTAAACATTTAATGTTTGGTAAGAACTTAAGAAGTGTGTATTCTGTTTACTACAGAAATTTTTAACAGACTACTGTAAATATAAATCATTAAAACTTCAATGATTATTTTGACTAGCCTGTTGGCGCAGTTTGTAGTGACCATACTTTCTGCTCCGGGGGTTGTGGGTTCGATTCCCACCCCGAGTCTGGGTATAATATACATATTTATTTATATATTTATATATGTATTATTTATAAGTATGTTTATCGAAAAAAATATATGTAGCTATACCAGTCGGCTGTTACCTATAGGTATAACACAAGCATTAAGTTGCTTACCTACTTTAGGAACAGACGACCGTGTGTGTATTGTGTATACACACACGGTCACATTTTATTTATTTACTAGCTGCTGCCCGCGACGTCATCTGCGTGCGTTCACTGCTCGTTCCCCGTAGGTGCTAGCGTGATAATATGTAGCCTATGTTCTGACCCGACTTCTTAATAATATTTGTGCCAAAATTGAAGTAAATCCATGCAGTAGGGGGAGTCCGGGAGAGATTAGCCGCTTTTCACTCAAATGCTCATAAATCTTTTTATACTTCCAAATCGCTATTTTTTATGAATTGTATCTTAAGCTGCATTATTTAGCTATATTTTCTCTTAAGAAAGTTTACTACATCATTAATAGTTAATGAGTAATTAGCGATTTCTCCTAAAGTTGAATTCGGCTAATGTCTCCCGCCTGGGCGGGAGGCTTTATCCGCCAAGTAGGGAGACTTTACCCGGGTATAATAATAGGCAAAATAATATTATAAATTGTAATTCAATAAATAAATTTAATCATAAAAATACAGCACATAGTATTACATAGCAAATGAGAACACGAGGAGGGTACTTTGAGTACCTATCTTTAAAATACATAAGTGAGGAATCAACTATTGTCACATTGATTTATACTCCATAGCATACTTAGTTACTTATACAATAGCAAGTGTTTGAAGTCCAATAAACTGGATACTTTTTGGAACTAATTGTTTCATATTCATATGCCAGCTTCATAGCCGCCTGTTTGGTTAGTCTCCATAACTCCTTTTGGTGCAAGTTAGAAGATAATTATTGACAAGTGCTTTCTCTTTCTCGATTGTAAATATCAGAGCTGTTTTAAACTGGATTCCTTGTTCAGTTATTTTAGTCAATTTGAACTTGTCTCTTAATTAATTTCATGAGATATTTCAATCAATTCCATATTCTAAAGATACACCTCTAGTAGATTTTTCTTTACCAATGTCAACTAAAGCATTTCTTATTACTGACTGAACTAAATTGCTTCTGTTCCTAGTTGTTTCTTTTTTATATTTGAAAGACATTTTGGATGATTATCTGAAATGAAATAAAACAAAATATTATTGCAGGAGAAACTACCCTGATTGCAGGAGAGATTAGTGGCTAAAGTCTCCTCCCGACGCCAGGCTAATGTCTCCCACTCTACGCCAAGCTGTCCGTTATTACATTTTCATAAAAAACTATGACACTTAAGTAAAAATTGTCTACCGTGAATGTTACTAGGATAATTACACTTACGATGTATATAAATTACGTCCTAGAATCTATTCACAGTGAATAACAGAATTCAAAAATCAAAAATTGAAAAATTTTAATTACCGGGTACGAAAATGTATTTTTACTTCTCACTCCTAAACCAAACTGCCGATTACAACGTCGTCACGTGAGCAAGGTGGGGGGTGCCTATGGAGTCTAAGATGTGTGGCAATGTCTCAAAATCTAGTACTACAAAGATTCTATAAGCAGTGGCTATTGTCTCCCACCTGCTAAACTCTCCCGGACTCCCCCTACTTTTTGAGTTTATCCCGGACATACATTGACTTTCCTATCATTTTATTATATGTATAGATTGCTAAAGTATTTTTTATTAATCAGGCTCTATTATTGTACTGCGAATTGGGAGAATACAATTGTTTTTTACCTTGGGGTTTTCCACTTAGCTTCAACTCAGAGCTCAATTAGTAGGTACCTAAATACCGGTTATGATTTTTTATTTTTGTATTGGGATTCCAATCCCAATGACAGGGATGAAGGAAATGAAGCTCGACTCAGTACCCAGGTAGAATATACCTACCTAACGTTATTTCGTTTATGTTAGGATTTTCTAGTCTGGGTTCTGAGTGGGCTCTCGTAGGATTTTCTACTGATGAAGGATGATTATTACCCAACGAGAGCCAGATGTAGGTATACATTGAAAGATCCCCAAGTAATTTCTAGTCGGGATAATATATTATATTATCTCAACAAACAGAAGAAAGTCTTCTGGAACTGTGCTAAGAAAAAATAAGAAAAAATATATAGGTAGGTACCTACGTAAGTATTAAAAACAGAAAAAGTCCATACCTTTTCTGTTTTTAATATACTTATATTTTTTGAAAATTAATTATCTCCCATTATACCTATGTCAAAAGTATAGAGTTAGAAGATATTACATTGTTTGGGTTTTTAACACTTCACTAATGGTCTAAGAGACGTGGAAGAGCGACGTTCACTGATCTGATAACTCGATGACACAGATTTTTTATCAAATATAATTTACTAGCTTCTGCGCGCGACTTCGTCGGCGTGGAATAGGACCAATTCTGTCATACATGATTTGTGCGAAACTTTAACCGTTTACGCAGCAGAAGCTCTCAAAAGGAAACAAAACCCCGATTTTGAAACATTATTCATTGGTGCTACGCTTCTATTGGTCTTAGCGTGATGATATATAGCCTATAGCCTTCCTCGATAAATGGGCTATCTAACACTGAAAGAATTTTTCAAATCGGACCAGTAGATCCTGAGATTAGCGCGTTCAAACAAACAAACATAATAATAATAATATATAATAATAATAATAATATGGCAGTGGCAGTCGTTTAGGCACACTCAAAAACTAGATTTTTTTTAGGTTTTAACAGTAATTTTGTTTTGAAACTTAGAATACCTCACTGCTTAAGTCGTACCGGTGCGGAATTCCTTACTCGTACCGGTACGACTTAGGTACTATATTAGGTAATATATTATATTTAATATATAAGATATTATTATATATTAAATAAAGTCTCACTTAACCTGTTCCTTGCATAACAACATTTATTAAAAAAATTAATAAAGGTACTAAACCAGCAATGGAATTAACTTCCAGTCCCCACAAAAATTAAATAGAAACCAAGCAAAATATTAATAAAAAAGGAAGAGGCCTGTATTTAAATTAAAAAAAATTAAAACAGAAAATGAACCCACAAAGAGTGGGAAGACGGACGGAACGATTAAGAAGAATAAAAAAATAAAGGGAAAAGAATCGTGGCTATCTCAACTATGTAAGGAAGATCGTCAAGAAAATATGATTCAGTGTCTAAAATGTAAAGGTTGGGTACATGACCTATGCGCTGGCGTCGAAAGTAAAATAAAAAAATATAATTATTTATGATATCTGTGTTCAAATACAATAATTGCCTTAGCTTAACTTTGTATGTTTGAGAAGTTATAATTTTTTTTCTATGTTTATTTTAGTTTGTAGGTCACTACGACCGATTTTGTGACTATTAACCAAAGAAAGACATTTTATGTTGATTTTAGAAATTAAGACTGAATTGTTTGTAACTTTTTTATTTTAATGTGATCTCTTGTTATTACTTAGGGGTGGTTCAAGTATTACGTAACGCAAATTTTAAAAATTTTTGACCCCCCCCTCCCCCCATGTAACGCGCCGTAACGTTTTCCTGTACCCCCCCCCCAGCCCATAAACGTTACGTAACACCCCAACAGACCATTTTTACCCAAATGTCACAACTTTTTTGCGAAAACTACCGAAAAGTCGCTTAAAAAAATCGCGTTTGCGGTAAGTATAAATATATTATATACAAAAAGGGATATAAACGAAATGGGTTGCCAATTTGGGAGATTTTAGTACATTAGTTTTTTTAATTTAAATAAAAAACAACGTTACGTAACGCGTTGCTCGAGACTATATGTAGGGGAAACCCGGGCAAGAAGCATAGGGTGGGTAAAAAGAATAATCAGTTTTTCTAAAAATCTATAATAGATGGCGTTAATGTGCTTTGTCTAGGCCTTCCCCGTGCGAACGGTGACGCCATGACAGTTCAACCAAAACAATAAGCGCGAGTATATGTTGTGGAGATAAAAAAAATGTTTTTTCATTGTTTTCTTACGATTTTTGCAAAGGTTTGTACACTAGCATTTTATATTAGCAATTAGTTACTTATAAATTATATTTTTTATTCTATTACTAGTTTAAATGAGTATAATTTCTGATTATTGTTTTTTTATTTACCTCTTTGCAATGTTTTAAGTCATCAACTGTTGTAAGAATTGGTACATTGGGCAAAACGGATATGGGCAAAACGGTTAGGGTATCCGTTTTGCCCGTTTGGTATTTTAATCTTGTCTATCTTAAGTTTTAGTATTTTTACCCACTTCAGCTAATTTTACATTTAATTTAAAGGATCTATGTACTCCCTACCCCTCAAAAAGTACTTTGAGCAAGAACTAAACACTTTTCAAAAAATACACCCAGGCCGTATTGTAAACCAATATGATATGGCAAAACTTTTTGGAGGAGCGTATGCTAAAAGTGCTTCGGTTCAGAACACAGTTAACGGTTTTAAAAAACCAGGAATATGGCCCTATGACCCAAATGTATTTAGAGAAGAAGATTACGTTCCTTCGACTATGACAGATCGTCCTTTAATGGCTCATCATCGGCTCCGACTAATCTTCCTGTTAATATTTCTTAGTCGACAATAGCTGACATTTCTTACAACGAAGAATCGTCTACTTTGACCAACGTCTTCAAATTATTCTCCAGCAGTAAAGACGATTGAACTGCTTTCACTCGACATTGCATCTGTTACTCCTATAGAAGCAATACCTGAATCTTCATCACACTACCAAAGCACAACCACTATGATGACTGAGATGTTTACTACATCTTTGCCTACTTTCACTTTGTCCAACGATATACCGGAATAAGGATCAGTTAATTTAGAGAGAGTACATCCAATATCTTCAGCTAATCTTACACCGTTACAAATCAGACCCATACCAGTTATGGCTGCTCCTAAAACAGGTCGCAAACATAAGAGGCAAAAATCAGAGGTTAACATCTACACCCGCCAAAGCTGATCAAGCTATATTTAAAAAGGTAAATAATAAAAAGACGAAAATTTCTGAGTTAGCGGGCATCAGCAAAACAAAGGAAAAACGATGCCTTGAAAACCCACTAAGCAAAAGCCCGAAACTACTGTTTGGTGTGCGCTGAAAGGTACACTGATCCCCCAACAGAAGATTGGATTCAGTGTAATCAGTGCAAAAGTTGAGCTCACAAGGACTGCACCTCATATGTAGGAACTGGCAGCTATTTTTGCGATGACTGCCAAGATTAATTTCTATTCCATATAATATATCCTTTTTGCCCTTGAGGCGTATTCGTTTTGCCCGGGTGGGTCGGGCAAAAGGAATAATTGACAGCTTTTTTATAATGGCTTTTATTTTTATAGAAATGTTTAACTTTTGTATTTTTAATTATTACTTTCCAAAGATGATTAACCAAAGTACAAATAAAAAGTGCAAAGAGTTCTGTTGATTAATTAGGTTGTTGTTTTATTTACACTTTCCCTTAACATATGCGTCTTGCCCGGGCTTCCCCTAACTTATTTTTATGTGAACTCTAGAATAATGACTTTTAGACTTAATTTTTATTTTTATCACTCTCTTAGGCACATAATTTACCTGAATTTTAATAGGTAGTTTACGAAAGTTTTAGATTCGAAAGGATAACTCTAGATAGGTACATTAGTTAAAAATGTACTATAATTACCTAATTGTGAAATTCAATACAATCACACTTAAATCACAAAGCACGAAAGAGTGTTGATTACTTCCAGTGATTCATTAGTGACAAAGGGGTATAACTTGACAAATATCTACATTCACGATTTTTTTTTAACTATAGCAGACAGAAGAACGTTAATTAGATCAAAAAATTCGTTATTTTTCTTTAGGCGCATGAGGGGTAAAATTTAAGTGACCGGTTACGCGGCAGCGTCATGACATTCAGTACCTACTTGGGTGGGTGACTGCTTGGGAACACCGCGTGCCGTTGGCTTTTTTTTAATTGGTTTTTTTTTGTATTTTAAATCCGTTTTTTTGATGAGTTTTTTTTCATTAGTTTTTTTAATTTTCAATTTAATTAATTAGTTTGCCAAAGAAGTTTCACTTCTGAAAATATAAACAAGTGCTATTCAGTATAAACTCCAAGTGCAGTGGAATTATAAATAAATGACTATATGTATATGACTATAAATATTGTGGACAAAAGATCCAAATTAGTGAATAATCATAAAAGTAAAGTGAAAAAACGGCATTATATATAAGACTACCTACCAGTGACTTTTCTCCGCACAAAAATTTGTTTGCAACATACTAAAAATAATAAGAAGTGAAAAAGTGACAAATTACATCATTAAAGTGAAAAAACAATTTTAACGAATAATAATTATAATTTATGACTGCAAATAGAATAACATTTCAATATCAATATCGATCAAGGAAACAGCGCCATCTAGAGGATTCACTGAAAATCGCTTAGCTCGCCATACACCAAATTCCGCGCGCTAGTAGGTACCTAACCAAACCAATAGAGGGCAGCATAAATACTAAAATAAAAGAATATTTTTTGTAATTCGTAATATAATACGTTGAAACCATGGAAGAAGTTATGAATATGCTCCGAAAAATACAAAAAGAACTAGATTACTAGACGAACAAAAAGCGACTATCGTCCAATCAGCCGTAAATGTTACAAATCAAGTTACGCAAAACATAAATCTTACACTAGAAGAAAAATTCAAAATAATTGAGGAAAAATACAATAATCTTAAAGAAAAGCTGGAAAACCAAGAGAAAAGATTGTACTTCCTGGAGAAACAGTCAAAACAGAGGAACATCGTAATATTTGACTTGGAGGAGACAGAAACATCTTATGAAAATTTAGAAAAAAACATTATAAATTTCTTAAATCACTATTTATCAAAAGGGCGGGAGAGTAGAGAGATACAAAATACTAGGAGAATAGGGAAGAAAGGAGTAAAGCCTCGGCCGATTACTGTAGCATTTACCTACTACACTGGGAACAAAAATAAAAAATTTTAAACAGAGAAAACTATTAAAAAATAGGGGAGAGCGGGGCTGAAAGTGCCGATTTTGACAAATCTTTATATAATTCGGATAAAACAAGTACTATGTCTGAAAGTAGTGGTCCATCCTAAGCCAAATTTAGTGTACATTACGAATTTACCAACAGAGTTTGCAAATTTCTAATAGTTTTTAAGAAAAATTGATTTTTTTACATAGCGGCGGCAAGGCACTACCAACCCCGCTTTGGGGCAAGTTTTGCCGTAGCTGAGGTTAGTTGTGCCGTTAAAAATGCTACGTGTTTTACATGAATAAAAATTAATGTAGAATTAAAAAGACATCAATTTTATAATAATAATATGTTTATTCATTATACTTTTGACTGTAAATTAAAAACAGTTTTTATAATTTAGTTGTTTGTAATATATTTTATTGACGACTCGTTGGCGCAACGGTGACAGCACTGGTTTATGGCTGTTGTGCTGGCGGTTTCGGGTTCGATCCCAGCACATGACAAACATTTGTATCGGCGATTCAGATGTTTGCCGTGGTCTGTGTGTTTGTGCAGTCCTTGTGGGTCTCCCCACCGTGCCTCGGAGAGCACGTTAAGCCGTCGGTCTCGGTTGTTATCATGTACACCTGATAGCGATCGTTACTCATAGTAGGGAATATATCCACCAACCCGCATTGGAGCAGAGTGGTGGATTAAGCTCTGATCCTTCTCCTACATGGGGAAAGAGGCCTATGCCCAGCAGTGGGATAATACAGGCTGAAGCGATGCAACGCGATGCGAATATATTGCATTAATAGTATAATAATAAACTCATCACTTCAGCCTATCGCAGTCCACTGCTGGACATAGGCCTCCACAAGTTCCCCATAGGTGTCCCCAAGTTGCCCAAAGCCACCACGCTGGGCAGGCGGGTTGGTGACCGCATTGCTGGCTTTGTCGCACCGAAGAAGCTGCTGCCCGTCTTCGGCATGTGTATTTCCAAGCCATTAAGTTGTATGGTTATCCCGCCATCGGTCGGCTTTATAATTTCCAATGTGGTAGTGGAACTTTGTTATCACGAGAAGAGAGGGGGTGGCTATATTATTTACTGCCGTAGCCACACAACATATGACAGTACCATTATTATTGTTACCATTATTGTTCATCATCAGAACTATCGTCGTCTTGCAAAACTCTCTTAGTCAATTTTTTTGTTTGTTTACCTTTTCCCTTTACCTTCTTTGTCACTTTCTTTCTTCTTCTTTTTAGTAGCCTGTTCTTTGGCCAAAGCATTTTTCCCTGGAGTGTCCGTAAGAACAGCTGTCTTTATTTTACGTCCTTCATTATGTCCAATGAATTGGAGAGGTGCTTTAGATAGTGGTTTTATTAGCTCTGATGCGAAAATTCCTGTATCTTTATCTCCTGTGTTATTATTAGCTGATTTAGGGAGCTGCAGCAAGTGATAGGCTTCTGCGAGCACTGACGTGTCTTTTGTAGTTGATTACCTGATGGTTCACTTGTATAGTCAACACTGCAGTCGCTTCGCCCAGATAATTGCTTTAGTATGGATTGAGTAGTCTCAATCTCATCATTACTGCCCACATAGTTTGACTCATCAAGATATTCAGGAGAACATAAACAATATTGAAATAATATAGGCTGCTTAGGGGTTGGTTGTGCCGCGGCACAATCAGCCCCACATGAACGGCACATTTTACCCCGTTTTTGAGAGTGTGCTATTTTGTCTCTTATATAAAAATCACTCTGCCCAAAGCATTAATATTATGCTTCAGAATAAACTAGGATAAATAACAAATATTTTACTAAAACTCTCATTTTGAAAGCACCAAAAATGCTAGTTTACGACCAAAAAGTATCGAAACGAAAATATTTACTTTTGTGGCCCTGGAGGACCATCACATGCACTGCCACTAGGTCCGCGTCGCTGACAAAATTAAAATGGCAGCCGCGAGTGTCCGACTGTTATGCATTACGCGACACACTACGATCGTAAATCTATCTCTTTCTGTTTTTAAGATATTCGCGTCGGCACAACTTACCCCCGGCACTTCCAGCCCCGCTCTCCCCTACCGCTTATTACATTAAAGAAGACTTCCCACGGTACATTTTAGAAAAAAGAAAAGAATTACAAGAGCAAGTAAGAATAGAAATAGAGAAAGGAAACTACGCCACCATCAGGTATGATGAATTGATAATACGCCACAAAAACGCAGAAGCATCAGACACAAAGAAAAGAACTCTACCAACATCGCCGGATGATCATAATCCTTCACGAACAAAGCAAAGAACACAAGCCAACAAGAAGAACAAAACTCAGACAGGGCTACAGAGATCGTCAAGTTTATCAGATGGGGTTCTCAAACCAGGAATACTCGGTTTTTTAACTAATAAAAACCCTGAAAACTCACCAAAAGAACAATTAAGTAACAATATTAAATCATAGCAACTATTGCCACCCTCTCTCAGGAAAAACACACTAAATAGGTACACAAGTAAAGAACAAAATACATCTTCCAAGCCGGCTGGTCACCGTGGAAGATCACGACCAAAACCCTCCAGAGAAAATTAAAACAAATTGTGCACAAACCAGTCATCAGAATACCCTATATATAGCAAGATACAATGTTAGAACTTTGCCGACATATTCACGACTAGTTTTGCCCACGACTTTGTCCGCCTGGAATAGTGACTTTGGACAGCATTTTTTTGGATATATCCTTTGGTTTATTTTAGCATAACTTTTTTATTTATGAACCGATTGAAATGAAACAAACACTAAATGTTAAGTGAAGCTTACCAAAATATATTAGTGAAAACCACATCTAAATTGGATAAGCCATTTCTGAGATCAGCGCGCACAAACGCACAAACAATCAGACAAAAATTCTAACAATAATTATTTTTGGGTGCTGCGTTGTTAAGATCCCAATAATATTTTTTCTCATATAGACAGCGATCCGTTGCTTTTTTATTGGAGTACTGGTACTGGTCATCTCTGGAGGAGGCTTTTACCTTTCATTGGAGAGGGTTCTTGCTAACAAAATTGTATCTTATTAACCAAATCAATATGTATTAATATTTTTTTATTTATTTTAAATCTAATATTACTAGGTAGGTATACTTTACTAATATTTTCAATCACACTTAGACCTTTATTAGTCCTTGAAATGGAAACATAATTAATTGTACTATTACTTTAACCATATTACTTTTTTATCGTTCTTTTTAGATGCATTAAAATAAGCACAAAAATAAACATTTGAATCTGTGTATAATTTTGCATGCACATTGTTACTGGAATTGTAATACGAATAAGCAAGAAATAAAAGGCTTTTTTATTTTTATTTTATTTATTAGCAGAGTTTCGGTGAGGCGAAAAGCTCCGGAAAGATTTTTGCCCTTACACTTTTTTTTTGTTTATTATAGGCATAAATAAACCTTTCACACTCAACGGCCCCCAGTAGAATTCTCTCCTGTGTCGGGGATCCGGAAAAACACATAATACACAAGTACAAACACCCAGACCACGACAACACAGAAAAATCTGTATCGCTTCAGCCTGTAATGTCCCACTTCTGGGCATAAGCCTCTTTCCCCATGTAGGTATGAGAAGGATCAGAGCTTAATCAACCCACGCTGCTCCAATGCGGGTTGGCGGATATATTCCCTACTCTGAGTAACGGTCGCTATCAGGTGTAGGTACCTACATGATAACAACCGGGACCGACGGCTTAACGTGCTTTCCGAGGCACGGTGGGGAGACCCATAGGTACTGCACAAACACCCAGACCACGGCAAACACCTATATGGCCAATACAAATGTTTGTTATGTGCGAGGATCGAACCCGCAACCGCCAGCGCAACATGCAGGCACATACTAGCGCTGTGACCGCTACGCAAACGCGTCAAAAACTTACAAACTAAGGTTAATCAAAAGGTTACGAATTGCAAAGAAAATCGCAGGTACTGTACCGGACCCCAGCTCAGGGAGAGCTAGCGGACTGTATTATGACGTCTGATTTGCCAGAGCCGGTACATGAACGATTGCGTGCAAAGCCGGTACGAATATTCGTGCTCGTCGTGTGCAGGGGTTCTTCAATAAAACACCACTATAGCGCTTCACTAGATCCCGTTAGAGAGAGAAGGGTGGCTGGCAAGCTTCTATGTAGACTTCTTACTATCTTGAGTCTTGACTATATACTTCTTGACTATTCCGTTGTCTCAAGAGAAGTGTCCTATTCAGGTGTCCCAAGAGAAGTGACCTATTCAGGTGTCCCAAGAGAAGTGACCTAATGACGCCCGATATGGCGTCCTATTTATATGATTTCGGGAGTAGCTAGCCAGCGGACCCTTACCTCACCCCGGAATATCTTTATTTTCAATAAAATGCAATTTACAACATATTTGTCTTAAAACTATATCTTACCTATATTATTATATTAAAATCTAGCATTTTAACATACAATTAGCGCTGCGCGCGCGATAAATTCGGAATAATCGAGCTAAATCGATCTCTGGAATATTTATACTCCCCCGTCCCCCACCGTCGAAGTATAAATATCCCCTCCGAGTCCCGAACCCGCGTCAGTACTATTCCTGTGCGCGCAGCGTGCGTATCTATCTATTTACAAACATTTTGATGATAATTTATGCTAAAACCTATGAACATCTATCTATAAAACATAAAACATTAATAAAATCGTAAGAATATTAGAAATTATCAAACAAAACATGAATTTTCTTCCCGAACTATAGCTATCTTTGTCTATTTTCATACTAAATCTATCGCCATCTCTTTCTAACCTAGATATTGAACAAAACTAAGGCGAATCTGTTCAACTAGTAACTAGTCGCACAAGTTAACATTTTCTATAATTCTTTAACTATGAAACTTAATGTAAGAAGCAACTTTATACGTAATTAATTATTTACATATTATTATTGTTTGTAATAACTATTGCGGATCGTAGTTTTAAATCGAATGCTATACTATTCTATTCTTATAAACCTATTTACTTAGATTTAATACTTTTAACTATATGAAATTATAATTGATAAAATTAAACCTATTTTAAACGTAAAACTATTTACATGTTCGGTTGTCTCGTACATTCTCCCGCCGTGCAGTGTCGGGGCTCGTCGCGACGCTGCATCCCGCTGTGCTGGGAGAGACGACCGATGCTGACGTCAGTATCACCAGTCGCTTCGTAGGTCTTCTTAAGACGCCTCCAGACGTCTTGACGTCGACAACTCGAACCGTTCCGTCTTGTCCGGGGTATGTTGCTATTACGACGCCTCGCGGCCAGGTGTTGCGAGGTAGATTCCCGTCGACTATGAGTACGACGTCGCCGGCTGCTATGGCTGGTCCGGACCCTCGGGGCTCCCGCCGGTGTTGGAGTTCGGGGAGGTATTCGCGGACCCATCGGGCCCAGAACTGATCCGCTAGGCGCTGTGCGGCTCTCCAGTGCGGGCGGCCTATTAAATCTTTGTCGTTGAACTCGCCGGGCAACGGTACTCGCGCTGACCCCCCGAGTAGTATGTGGTTAGGAGTCAGGGCTTCGGGATCTTCTATATCGATTGAGACGTGCGTAAGGGGCCGACTATTTACTGTGTATTCGGCTTCAGCGAGTAGCGTAGCGAGAACCTCTTCCTGCGGGCTCCGTTCGTGTAACACAGCTGTGAGAGCGGTCTTCACCGATCTAACTAGGCGCTCCCACGCTCCGCCCATGAAAGGTGCGCCGGGCGGTATGTATCTCCAGGTGATGGCTCTGACGTTCGCTTCTTCACTCGTAGCTTGTAGTGCCGCTTTCCTAAGTTCGGCGTCCGCGCCGTGGAAGTTAGTCCCGTTATCGGACCAGATTTCGGTGGGGCATCCGCGGCGTGCTATCATTCTCCGTAGCGCTAGTATTGCTGAGTCGGTTGATAGCGATGCGGCGATTTCGAGATGTACAGCTCGAGTGGTGAGGCAGGTGAAGAGTGCTACGTAACGCTTTTCGTGACGTCTTCCTATAGTCACTGTTAACGGACCGAAGTAGTCTAAGCCGGTGTATGTAAACGGTCGCTTATGATGAGCCAGACGAGTCGGTGGTAGGTCACCCGTTGGTGGCGACGGTGGTGCTGCTCTTCGGATGCGACATGGTAGGCAGCTGCGAACGATTATTCTTGTCACAGGGCGGAGTCGTAGGATCCAATAGTGTTGTCGACACTCGTTTACTGTTGTTTCGACGCCGGCGTGCTGTAGGCTTCTATGCGTGTACTCTATCCATAGTCGCGTAGCTCTATGGTTGCCGTCCAGCACAGCTGGTGACTTCTGTGTCTCCATGACTCCCGCCGCTGCGTTGACTCGACTCTTGACGCGTATGATTCCGTCTACATATGTAGTTGCTAATAATCGTAGTCTGCTGTTATTCGACGGCGATTCGTTGCGTTGTAATCTGTATATATCTTCGCCGAACGAATCCCGCTGTATCGCCTGTACTATAATTGTTTCCGCTCTTCTTAATAGCGCGGCGTCTATAGTTATATATTTCGAATTTTTCGTACTATTTTTCAACTGTTTTCTTTTAACTTCCGTGCGTTTCGATGTATTTTTATTGTCCCAGTCGGGGTCGGTGTACTGTGTCTTGCGTCTATAGTTCACTACGTCGTTTCGTTGACCCCTACACAGCTGTATAAATTGTAGTACTCTAGCAGTCGCGCGTATAAGCCGTTCCCACCTCGAAAATCGTGTACTGTCGGGTACGGACTGATTGATGGATGTCGACGTTTTTCCTATAAGGTGATGTGTGCGTTCTTCGCCGGTGACTTCGAGCTTCGCTGGGACTTCGGATGGCCACTCCGTCGGAGGCTTTAATAAGAATGGTGGCCCTGTAAACCACCGATGCGTCTTGTTGAAGTCGTACGGTACGTCCCTAGTGGCGTCGTCGGCGTTGTTAAGTTTCGTCGGCACCCACCTCCACTCGCTGTTGCTCGTGGTTTCTTCTATGGCGGCGATGCGATGAGCGACGAACGGCTTGTAAGATCTCGACCCTGTCTTTAGCCACGTTAATACTGTCTTGCTGTCGGTCCAGAAGGTCTTAGATTCCGGTTTACGATCGTGTTCGCTAAGGACTGTCGCTGCCATTCTGGCGCCTAGTACCGCGGCTTGTAACTCGAGGCGCGGTATTGACGTTAGCTTGAGCGGCGCGACGCGGGCTTTGGCGGTGATGAGGGAGAGATTCACTTGTCCGTCCGTGTTAACTGTTCTCCAATATAATGCCGCAGCGTATGCGGTCGTACTGGCGTCAACGAATACGTGTAACTGTAGTGACGTCGCTTCACTGTAGTCTATATAGGCGCGCGGCACGGTGACGTCACGTAGGCTTTTCATGTGTTGTAGCCACGCGGTCCACTGTTCTGTGAGGTCGGAGTCGATCTTCTTATCCCAGTCTGTACCTCGCCGCCACACTTCTTGCATAATTTGTTTTCCACGTACTATTATAGGCGAAGCGAGGCCGAGCGGGTCGTATATAGACATGATTATTTTTAATATTTCCCGCTTCGTCGGAGCTGTATTATCTAGGAGCGCTGGCGGTATGCGGCTTAGGTTTAAGTTGAAACCTAGGCTATCTATCTGCGGGTTCCACATTAATCCGAGCACTCGTTCTGTCTTCGTTCCGTCGTCCAGCTGTTTAACATGTTGCGACGACTCCGATACTTCGTTTAAAGCTTGTTGTACGTGTAACGAGTTCGATACCCAGCTTCGTAGCGTAAAGTTGCCGGCCGCGTGTATATCTCGTACTTGTTTCGCTATTCGTATGGTTTCTTGTTCTGTCGTGAAGCTGTCGAGGTAATCATCCATGTAGTGAGCTTGCACGATCGCGGCGGCGGCTTCCGGGTACTGTTTTTCGTACTTGCGAGCGTTTAAGTTTTTAACGAAAATAGCTATTGCCGGCGAACAGGTAGCTCCGAATATGAGCGACTTCATTCTATATTCGTCGGGGGTCCCGTCTCTTCTGTCGCCGCGCCACAGGTACCTCAAAGCGTCTCTGTCTTCACTTCTTATGCCGATCTTCATGAACATCTCGGCGATGTCAGCTGTTACCGCGTAGCGATGTTGTCGAAACCTCATAAGTACTCCGGTGAGCGAGCGTAGTAAGTCCGGGCCGGTAAGCAGGTGATCGTTTAATGACGTACCAGCCGTCCTGGCAGCTGCATCGTGAACTATTCGTACCTTGCCGGGCTTCATGACGTTGACGACGGGGAAGTGAGGTAGGTACCACGTTCTATGTGTCGTTTTCTCTGTCGGCGCTCGTTCCGCGTAGCCTTTTTCTATTAATGCGTTCATTTGCTCTGTATATTTTTCTTTAAGCAGCGGATCTCTATCTATCTTTTTCTCCGTAGTACGAAGTCGTTTGAGCGCATTTTCGTAGTTATACGGCATTCTCGAACTGTCGTTTACCCATGGTAAGGCCGTTTCGTATTGACCGCTGTCCGTCTGTACGGTGTTCGCTTCTAGTATGCTGATCACTCGTTGTTCGGGGTCGGAGCGCGGTTTCTTTTCTGCTATGTCGACGGAGTCCAGGGCGAAGTGGTGTCGAAGCATCTCGTCCATGCGATTTTCTTCACTATCTGTATCTGTGTCAGCGAGATGGTGTACGAAGTGAACCCGCTGACCGACGGTGCGAGAGCTAGACCCGTGGAGGACCCATCCTAAGGGTGTTTTCGATGCGACTAGCTGTGTTCTGTTACCCTTTTTCGTTTCCGATGATATTAATAGGTGCCAGTTGTCCTGACCGATCAGTATAGTAGGGCGAGCGTCTCTATATGTAAGGTTACTAGCGATGTCTCTGAGGTGTTCGCAGGCCCGTACTCGTTCTTTACTTATCGATTGCGGCGATATTTTCATTTTCTTTATAGTTCTTGCTTGTAGTCTATATTCACTATCTTGCCCCCTGATGTTGAACGTGACGCGACGAGACGAGTGTGTAGATAACTTTCGATCTATGGTTTCTATGTTCAGCGGATCTATAGGGCCCTTCGCGCCGATCTTCGAAGCTATACTTTCTTCTATTAAGGTCACGGTGGAGCCGTCGTCCAGCAGCGCGTACGTGTCTATACTTTTCTTAGGGCCGCTGATCGTCACCGGGATGTACTTTAAATAAGCGTGTAGCTCGTCGTGGCTCTGTGTGGTGGTGACCTTCTCTGTTTCTTCTTTCTTGTCTTCGCTTCGAGTCGACGTGAAGTGAAGCAGCGGATGATGAGTACGTTCACAACCGTCCTTACCGCAGGCGCGCGGCTTGCACTTGTGTGCTTGACTTCTGTAACGAAGACATCTATAGCAGAGGTTCGCGTTCTTCGCTATGTCCCACCGCTTGCGTTCCTCTGCTGTCTTTAACTTGGTGCATTCCGGCGGCTCGTGGTCCTTATCTTTGCATACGGAGCAAGGGAACTTCTTGTCTTTTTCGTTCGTCGCGAGCGCGCGGTGTCTTCGTACAGGCGTTGTGTTTTCTTCGGGAGTAATGTGTTCCGCTGGTGCGTATTTCGCATTCTTGTTCGCTTCTCGTTCCATGAATTTGCAGAACAGCTTTATTTCTGGTTCATTCTTCTGTTTCTCGGTGTCTTCAGCATGCGTGTAGTCCAACCATTTGCTTCGCATGGTCGGCGTGAGCTTCTCGACCAGCTGTTTCATTATCTCGTGGTTATGTAGATAGTGATCTTTAGCTAGCAGCTGTAGGGTCGCGACACAGTTCCGTATTTTGTTAGCGAACGTGCAGATATCCTTTGGAGAGTCTGTGAGACGTGGTAGGTGGCGCAGCTTCTCTAATTCTGTACTGGCGATAGCGTCCGGTCTTCCGAATCGATTTTCTAAAATCTTCATTATATCTGATGCCGGCGCGTTGGTTATGAGAAGACTGGCGACCTCTTCCTTGGCTTTTCCTTTCAGCGCTCTTCTTAGTCTCGCCGAGTTCTCCGCCGCGTTGAGCTGAGAAGACGATTCGAAATATGCGGCGCGGAAGGCGAGCCATTCTGTATGTGACCCGTTGAAGTACGGTAGCTCTCCGATGTACCTTGATGGGTTGGCGTTCCTCATGGCAGTGGTGATGGCGGTCGCTAACTGCGTTATGTCTGTGTTGTTTGATGTTACTGTTGTCGCTTCAGGGGCTTCCTTTCGTATTTCTTCGACGATTGACGAGTTATTTTTCGCTTCGTGTGTGGCGGGCTTCGATATCTGTTCCCCAGGGTCCTGTGGTTCTATAGGCTTCGTGGTGACCTCCGGGTGGTTGTCCAACCACTCTGTGACTCGTTCTTCGCCTTGGTGCGACGAGACTTCGCTGTCGTCGTCGTCAGATTCGTATGCTTCGAGTTTGGCTTTTGCTATTTTCATCTCGTACCTGAGTTGAGCGATTTCTGCTTGAAGTTGTAAACGTCTTCTTTCTTTTGACGCTTTCTTTGACGAAGTTTTCGCGTTCTTTCCCTGGTCCGGGGCTGCCGACGGAGATCTAGGTGGTTCCTCGTGGTGTACGGGGAAGTTCGGCGGCTTCGGTTGTTGCGACGCGATTTCTATAGTCGAGGTTTCCTCTTGAGCTTTTTCTATATTTTCTATGGCTTGATCCATCTTCTCAGCTTGCGATCTTGTGAGCGGCATGACGAACGAACGGTGAATACGAAGACGAAGACGAAGGCGAACACGGCGGACACGGCGAAAACTATGTAGATCCGGCGAACGAAGGACCAAACTGTACCGGACCCCAGCTCAGGGAGAGCTAGCGGACTGTATTATGACGTCTGATTTGCCAGAGCCGGTACATGAACGATTGCGTGCAAAGCCGGTACGAATATTCGTGCTCGTCGTGTGCAGGGGTTCTTCAATAAAACACCACTATAGCGCTTCACTAGATCCCGTTAGAGAGAGAAGGGTGGCTGGCAAGCTTCTATGTAGACTTCTTACTATCTTGAGTCTTGACTATATACTTCTTGACTATTCCGTTGTCTCAAGAGAAGTGTCCTATTCAGGTGTCCCAAGAGAAGTGACCTATTCAGGTGTCCCAAGAGAAGTGACCTAATGACGCCCGATATGGCGTCCTATTTATATGATTTCGGGAGTAGCTAGCCAGCGGACCCTTACCTCACCCCGGAATATCTTTATTTTCAATAAAATGCAATTTACAACATATTTGTCTTAAAACTATATCTTACCTATATTATTATATTAAAATCTAGCATTTTAACATACAATTAGCGCTGCGCGCGCGATAAATTCGGAATAATCGAGCTAAATCGATCTCTGGAATATTTATACTCCCCCGTCCCCCACCGTCGAAGTATAAATATCCCCTCCGAGTCCCGAACCCGCGTCAGTACTATTCCTGTGCGCGCAGCGTGCGTATCTATCTATTTACAAACATTTTGATGATAATTTATGCTAAAACCTATGAACATCTATCTATAAAACATAAAACATTAATAAAATCGTAAGAATATTAGAAATTATCAAACAAAACATGAATTTTCTTCCCGAACTATAGCTATCTTTGTCTATTTTCATACTAAATCTATCGCCATCTCTTTCTAACCTAGATATTGAACAAAACTAAGGCGAATCTGTTCAACTAGTAACTAGTCGCACAAGTTAACATTTTCTATAATTCTTTAACTATGAAACTTAATGTAAGAAGCAACTTTATACGTAATTAATTATTTACATATTATTATTGTTTGTAATAACTATTGCGGATCGTAGTTTTAAATCGAATGCTATACTATTCTATTCTTATAAACCTATTTACTTAGATTTAATACTTTTAACTATATGAAATTATAATTGATAAAATTAAACCTATTTTAAACGTAAAACTATTTACATGTTCGGTTGTCTCGTACAGGTACCATACACATAAGTAGTTTAAGGTAAAGTACCTATCGTCAAAACCATAGCGTAAAAATATAGTACAAAAGCGTAATAGGTACCGACTTTTAAATAGTAAGTAGAAATAGAGTAATACGAGTTTTTACAACACCAAGCGTAGAGGTAGGGTTTTTGAATTAAATTTGAATGTATAGGTACGTATACTAGTGAAAGGAACATAGTATTGACTGTTGCTGTTTTTACATTACAAACAAATAATTTATTTATTTTTATCAAAAGTTACGATTTTTCATATTTTTGATATATTTTTGTCCTCCCATTAACATTGAAATATAATAATTATATAGCTTATCTACATACACGTTCAACAAACTTATTTATTCGATCGCATAAAATATGTGGGGTGACGTCTCTTCAAATTGACGGAGCCTCGTGAAATTGTCGGAGTTATAAAATAGCGGTACGCCATTCGTCGGGCCATAATAAAAATGGAAGGTCCCAACGACCTCGCTTCATCCCCACACAAATTTAATAGTTTTTCATTACTCAAGTAGACGGCCATAAAAGTAGAATAGAAATGGGGAAGAAAATTGCATGGCTGCATAATGCGTATCCACAGTCCTCAGGGCAATAAACTTAATATGACACGATATTACTGTTATTGGAATTATAATTTTAACATTTTTGAGTACTGATCTATACGTATCATGAACAGTCAATGAACTCACTTCAGCCTATCGCAGTCCACTGCTGGACATTGGCCTCCACAAGTTCGCGCCAAAGATGTTGTGAACTCATGTGTGTTGTCCATAGTCACCACGCTGGGAAGGCGGGTTGGTGACCGCAGGCCTGGCTTTGTTCCACCAAAGACGCAGTCAATCAACAAAGATCAATAAATTACCTTAAATTTAAAGAAATTACCAAATCAAATTAGCACTGTAACGTGAAATCTCCAAATATAGAAAAATAACATTCAGAACTCGCGTATGTGACGTTCGGGTTGCTGTCGTATTGTGATTATTATATTATGGTCTAAGATCCGGGATTAGAAAAATATTTATTTTCATCTGTTAATTAGATAATCTATACTAATATAATAAAGCTGAAGAGTTTGTTTGTTTGATTGTTTGTTTGTTTGTTTGAACGCGCTAATCTCAGGATCTACTGGTCCGATTTGAAAAATTCTTTCAGTGTTAGATAACCCATTTATCGAGGAAGGCTATAGGCTATGTATCATCACGCTAAGACCAATAGGAGCGGAGTCCACGCCGACGAAGTCGCGCGCAGAAGCTAGTTATTCATATATGCTGCAATCATAATTATTTTTCCTTTCATGTAGGGAAATTTGCTTAATTTTTTCTGTTATTTCCAAACTTAGTTTCTTTTTGGACATGACATGTGAGGACGTAGAAAACTTAGAAACAAAAATTCAAAATTAAATTACAATTTAATATATCTCTCGTATCTCGTACCTAAATAAATGACGGGGAACAAAAAAAGTTGTTGTTCTAAGGGCCTATGAAAACCACGTTTTTTAAGCGCGCCGTCGACGCGCGTTTTAAAAGCGCGTTGACAGCGCGCTTTTATCCTACAGAGCAGTTTGTTGTCGTTTGTATCGATACTAACGCGCGGCACCGGCGCGTTTGTATCGCTACACACGCGCGTCAACGGCGCGCTTTTACCCTACATAGCAATTTGTTGTCGTTTGTATCGATACTAACGCGCGGCACCGGCGCGTTTGTATCGCTACACACGCGCGTCAACGGCACGCTTTTATCCTACATAGCAATTTGTTGTCGTTTGTATCGATACTAACGCGCGGCACCGGCGCGTTTGTATCGCTACACACGCGCGTCAACAGCGCGCTTTTATCCTACATAGCAATTTGTTGTCGTTTGTATCGATACTAACGCGCGGCACCGGCGCGTTTGTATCGCTACACACGCGCGTCAACGGCGCGCTTTTATCCTACATAGCAATTTGTTGTCGTTTGTATCGATACTAACGCGCGGCACCGGCGCGTTTGTATCGCTACACACGCGCGTCAACGGCGCGCTTTTATCCTACATAGCAATTTGTTGTCGTTTGTATCGATTAAAACGCGCGTCACCGGCGCGTTTGTATCGCTACACACGCACGCCGTCGACTCATAGTCGTATAATAGTTTTCTAATAGCGGCAGAGATGGCGTCATAATTAAATAAATATTTTACAGAAAATTTACTTATATTTAGTTTAGTCAATGGTACGGAACCCTTTGTGCGCGAGTCCGACTCGAACTTGGTCGATTTTTTATAGTTTTGTCTTTGAAGTAAAACTTCTAAGTTACGTCCTGTAATTACCAATACCTAATAGTTATAGACCTTAAACAAAACCGTATGTCATTTTGTCGGCGGCACCGGCGCGTTTGTATCGATACACACGCGCGTTTGCATCGCGTTTGTATCGCTACACACGCGCGTCAACGGCGCGCTTTTATCCTACATAGCAATTTGTTGCCGTTTGTATCGATTAAAACGCGCGTCACCGGCGCGTTTGTATCGCTACACACGCACGCCGTCGACTCGCGTTTTTAAAACGCGCCGTTTTGAATAGGCCCAAAGACACACAACATAAATATTATTATCATCGGCTTATCGCTAAAGAGATAATAGGTACCTACCTATAGCAAAAAAAAAAAGAAAAATTTCATCAAGGACAGCAATATCAGCATAAATGGATTAAAAAAAAAGTATTTAAAAAATCAGTTTATACTTAGAAGGAACATTATGATGAGTATTATTTACGGGATTGGGCTACAATGTCGAAAAATACTGCATTGTACCTACTAAATAAAACATCGTGTTTATCATTTTGTGTGGTTAGAAATGAAAATAGATAATTTCAAAAAAACAAAACCCACCACTTTTCTCTACGCTAACGACCAAAAGAACTCGGAAAGTTCGATGTAGGTAAATCCACGCTGTATGTAATGTAAATATAATTTTTAGATTTTACCTACCTTAATCTAAATAGTAGGTAGGTAAGTATACCTATATATCTATAGTGACCAAAAATTTTCAAAATAATTCGTAACCAATGAAGTTAATCCGAGGTACAATTATTACTTACTTGGTAGGTGTTTGAAAACTTTACCCTATCGAAAAATGGTAATTGGTCACAAACTGTTACTATCGCGTAGTATTATGTATTAGTTAGTGTATTAGGTTGAATAGGTTAACAACCTTTTACGCTTCAGCCTCTAATATATCCCACTGCTGGGCATAGGCTTCTTTCCCCATGTAGGAGAAGGATCAGAGCTTAATCCACCACGCTACTCCAATGCGGGTTTACTGATATATTCCCTACTATGAGTAACGATCGGTCAGGTGTGCATGATAACAACCGGGACCGACGGCTTAACGTGCTCTCCGAGGCACGGTGGGGAGACCCACAAGGACTGCACAAACACCCAGACTACGGCAAACATCTGTATAGGCAATACAAATGTTGTCATGTGCGGGGATCGAACCCGCAACCGCCAGCGCAACAGCCACAATCCAGTGCTGTGACCGCTGCGCCAACGCGGTGTCGCAAAATTAGTCTTTTATCCTTTACCGACAACCTTTTACTTTTTGTTAACTTAGAATTATGCAGTGAAGCTGCATTGTTTCCAAATTCCTTAATTGTACCTATAGGTACCTACCTACTGTGAACGAGTATTGCAATTTTATTCAAAAAATCTTTATTTGTAACATCTGTAACGTAAGTAAATATTTTTGTCTTTACAATAGGTGGGTATATAAGTAGGTACCTACATACGTAGTAAGGACAGCTGTAACATTCCCTTTGTACCTATGTAACAAAAACCATAAAACTACAAAATTTCTTAGTAGGTACCTATGCGAATTGTAAGGAACAATGAAAACTAAAAAATCCGTATGATTTTTTAATGTAGAAGAGACGCATTAAAGCTAAAGTTTATTAGAATAAGAGCAATTTGATTTATAGACGGTCCGTCGTGTCTCAGAGTGCTCTTTTATCACAACATGACCAAACAGCACTGATTTACGATATCGTAAATCTGAAATTAGTGGTTAACGTATATTTTATATTTGATCGCGTAAACCAAAACTAATCAGACCAAAACGTATATTTTCCCATCTCGATTTCTGACCCTGCTCGTATTGTATGTAGAAATAAAAATTGGTAAGTAGGAGGGTGGAATAATGCAATGTTGGTCGTTAAAGATGTATTGTACGAACACACATACATATTTGTACCTATATAACACATATATTCCTTTATAACCTTATGTAGAGTTTCCATCCTAATGCAGCTTAGCTTAAAAGTACATATATATTAGATAATTATGTATAACTAATTATAATATACTTATCACTAGAAACGCAATCTCGGATTCTACTAGACCATTTATTATATTGCTGTTGGTATATTTGTTTATAACTGAACAACACTTTGATAAATAAATTAATAAATTTTGGCACATGTAGGTATGTACCTATAACGCCAGTTGTAGTATGATCCAAAATGATAGCAACCATAGCGACCATAAGGCCTTTATCCAAAATGTAGGTATGCGAATAGAATGCTAAATATATAGCTTTCTAGCTCAGAAATTACTTTAAGAAAATAGAAAATACCCCGCTAGCTCAGTTTACGACCGAGCACTTTTTTATCACGGCTCATATTGCTTTTTTATTTTTACTGTGGACGTGTCCTGTCCGCTACCGTTTCCTTCATTTATTTATATGATCTATAAAACTGTACATATACTATGGAACATAAAACGAACGATACTTACTTATGAAATAAGAAACTTTTTTCCAAAAGTAAATATCTTACCTTTATCCTGAATTAATTACGTAGGTACGTTCGATAATTTGTGACTGAAAAAAATATTTAGGTAAGGAAAATCTGACAAATTTATTTTGCATGTGTTTGTATATATTCCTTTTAGGCAAATTTAAACTAATTCGATTTTAATCGCTACATGTGTTATACTTGTACCTACAGGTACGTATAGGTACCTATATCTACAAATAGGTATAATAAAGTTCACTAATCTACGTGTTAACTGTCTCCAATAGGTATCCCAATTAGGCATCATAGACTCCCTGATAAATTGAATATCTAAAAAAAGTTGACTTACCTAGGTCTAACTTACTGTTACCTACATAACATATAAGTAAATTCAAAGAAAAATGCAAATATAGCCACACAAATAAATTAGAACAATAAACTCAATTAATTGTAGTGCTTAGAATATATTCTGAGCTACTGCGGCCGAGGATCGACGATCGGTGTTTTTTTTTTATAAAATCTAAAATAAGTCGGGTACCGAAGTAGGTACTGGCAATAAAATCAACAAAGATAAGTTATAAAATTACATTTAAACGAAATTAAGTAGGTATGAAACTCGCTTAAAATGTTTAGAAAACGAAGACGATACGTATTAAAAAAACACCCACAAATAAAATCCCTAAAGCTAATGCATGACGAAGACGAAAATATTTAGATACTTATTTACGTAATAGGTAGGGGGAGTCTGGGAGAGTTTAGCAGGTGGGAGACAATAGCCAGTGCTTATAGAATCTTTGTAGTACTAGATTTTGAGACATTGCCACACATCTTAGACTCCATAGGCACCCCCCACCTTGCTCACGTGACGACGTTGTAATCGACAGTTTGGTTTAGGAGTGAGAAGTAAAAATACATTTTCGTACCCGGTAAGTAAAATTTTACAATTTCTGATTTTTGGATTCTGTTATTTACTGTGAATAAATTCTAGGACGAAATTTATATACATGGTAAGTGTAATTATCCTAGTAACATTCACGGTAGACAATTTTTACTTAAGTGTCATAGTTTTTTATGAAAATGTAATAACGGACAGCTTGGCGTAGGGTGGGAGACATTAGCCTGGCGTCGGGAGGAGACTTTAGCCACTAATCTCTCCTGCAATCAGGGTAGTTTCTCCTGCAATCATATTTTATTTTATTTCATTTCAGATAATCATCCAAAATGTCTTTCAAATATAAAAAAGAAACAACTAGGAACAGAAGCAATTTAGTTCAGTCAGTAATAAGAAATGCTTTAGTTGACATTGGTAAAGAAAAATCTACTAGAAGTGTTGCTTTAGAATATGGAATTGATTGAAATACCTCATGAAATTAATTAAGAGACAAGTTCAAATTGACTAAAATAACTGAACAAGGAATCCAGTTTAAAACAGCTCTGATATTTACAATCGAGAAAGAGAAAGCACTTGTCAATTATCTTGTAACTTGCACCAAAAGAAGTTATGGAGACTAACCAAACAGGCGGCTATAAATCTGGCATATAAATATGAAACAATTATTCCCAAAAATATCCAGTTTATTGGACTTCAAACACTTGCTATTGTATAAGTAACTAAGTATGCTATGGAGTATACCTAAATCAATGTGATAATGTGATAATAGTTGATTCCTCACTTATGTATCTTAAAGATACTCAAAGTACCCTCCTCGTGTCCTCATTTGCTATGTAATACTATGTGCCGTATTTTTATGATTAAATTTATTTATTAAATTACAATTTATAATATTATTTTGCCTATTATTATACCCGGATAAAGTCTCCCGCCCAGGCGGGAGACATTAGCCGAATTCCACTTTAGGAGAAATCGCTAATTACTCATTAACTATTAATGGTGTAGTAAACTTTCTTAAGAGAAAATATAGCTAAATAATGCAGCTTAAGATACAATTCATAACAAATAGCGATTTGGAAGTATAAAAAGATTTATGAGCATTTGAGTGAAAAGCGGCTAATCTCTCCCGGACTCCCCCTACGTAGGTACAAAGTGTGACGCTGCGTTGGCGCAACGGTCACATCACTGGATTGTGGCTGTTGCGCTAGCGGTTGCGGGTTCGATCCCCGCACATGACAAACATTTGTGTCTGTGTATTGGCCATACAGATGTTTTCCGTGGTCTGGGTGTTTGTGCAGTCCTTGTGGGTCTCCCCACCGTGCCTCGGAGAGCATGTTAAGCCGTGGGTCCCAGTTGTTATCATGTACCTACACATGATAGCAGTCGTAACTCTAGTAGGAAATATATTCACCAACCCGCATTGGAGCAGCGTGGTGGATTAAGCTCTGATCCTTCTCCTACATGGGAAAAGAGGCCCAGCAGTGGAATATTACAGGCTGAAGCGACGTACAAAATGACATCCGGTTTATAAATAAGGTCTATAACTATTATTGTTAATCACAGGACGAAACTTAGAAGTTTTACTTCAAAGACAAAACTATAAAAAAGACAAATAACGATTGATTTTTGAAGTAAAACTTCTTTACCGACGCTTGACTTGGGGAGTAAGCTGGTAAATGCGTGATGAGAGCGTTACGAAAAGTGTGATCGAGCGAGGCGAACGGAGCAAGAGAGAGAGGTCGTAGCCAGTTACGTTTCGTATATCTAAGACACAGTGCAGGACTATTGTGCAGGCCTATTGTTAAAGAAGTTTTACTTCAGTCGTGTGCTTTAGACGCACACTCGTTTTGAAGTAAAACTTCCTTACGCACTCTTAACTTGGGGAGTAAGCTGGTAAATTCGTGACCGCGAGGCGAACGGAAGTTGAGAGGGAGATATAAGTTAGTGAAGATAGAAAGACAGAGAGTTACGTTTCGTAATATATTACTATAGGCGCAAGAGAGAGAGAGAGGTGCACACCATTTCTTTTTCTCTTTCTCTCATTTATACATACATATTATTAGATATTATTATTTATTTATTAAGATACATGTAAGAATATAAAATACAAACATTAATAATAAGATGCCACATAAACTCATTTGAGTTTTACCGGACATCAGTATTGTCGACATTATTAGTAGATAACTAGGTACATAATAGGTATATTCCACTTAATGTTGAACTATCTAAATCATATAGATGGAGTTCAGTCGTGTGTGTGTAAAGCACACTCGTTTTTTTATTTAGTTTTAATGATATTAAAGTAAAATAACGATTTAGTAAATAAATACAACACAAATAGAAAGAACTACGAAAACTTACAATTTAAACAAAATAATGATATGAATCGAATCGAAAAAATAAAATAACGATTTAGTAAATAAATACAACACAAATACTCAAACAAAACTAACAACTAACTAACAAAAAACTACGAAAACTTACCATTTAAACAAAAGAAACTTGTTGCAAAGAAAAAAACTATTAGGTAAAAAACATTAAGGTATATAAAAGTATTCGTTCTACCTAACTATATCATGTTTAAAATTTGAATAGCTACCTACTTTTATTTTAATAATTCTTGAATTTAGCTATAACTTTTAAAAGGTTGTGTAAGGTAGGTGTACCTATGTAAGCTTTACCTATTTAAATTACTGATCTCTACCACTTAAGAGTAGCTACAAAGTAGAGTAAGAGTTTTTATAACATTTAGGTGCGCAGTTTTTGATTTTTGTTTAAATAAATGGTTGCTCTTACTATAAGTAGGTACCTAACCAAGTAATATTTGTATCCTTGGCTAGCATTGGTTAAGACCAGGATAAAATCCTATCTGAAGCTAAAATTTAAATAATTTTCTATAATTTTCATCACTAGGTATCAATGCTGTAAATAATATAGGTACATAATATTAAGCGTCCTTGGCCTATAGTGGAGTGTCTGGGGGTTTTGACCTTAGACTTTTGTTACAGTGAATGAATTTAAATGGTCGAGGGGGTGTTTTCTTTTTTATACTATAAAGTGTAAAGTTTACCCAAAAAAAATTTGTGCTTTTCATTTTTTTTTATTTAAACCACAAAGTATAAAAAATTAATAATTTTATTTAAAAAAAATTTTTTTTCGCATTATAATGCGTTGAATAATACCTAAATAGACGTAAAATAATATTTTCTTGAAATGTTGGAGCGAATAAAGGGTCATAACGACCTTGGACAAGTAATAGGGCGTGGAGAGGGGAGAACGAAAGGATGACTTGTTACCTCATCTTCAAACTTAATTCATTTACGCTCATACAGATTGTCGCCAAAAATATATTCATAATAAATATATTGAAACATATCAGAAGAGGCCCAATGAAACTCCATTTTCGCCGTCGAAAAACAAAACTCCGAAGTAGCACTGATTTATCGAGCTTTGAGTGGGATAAAACTGTTTCATGGGTGTTCAATAAGCTAATAAAGAAATTTAAGCAAAATTAAATAAAAAACGACGAAGACAAATCTCATATATTAATACTCTAAATGACTCCATTGTAAGCTTTATAGCTGTACAGAAAAACGATTGTTATCAAGAAATTCATAAAAGAATTTTTGATGTAGCAGATTTACAAACACTCCAAACAAAATATCATGCTGATTGTTATAATTCTCTTAAAAATTCTATTCATCTGAGCTCTGCTGATAAGGAGGTTGGTTTGACAATTTCGATGATAGATGCAGCAATGGAGCAAATATACAAGTAGGTATATAGAAGAGAATGACGACTGCCAATTTTCTATGCAAGAGTTGAAAGATACGATGGTATATACCTCACAGCATACACCGGATGAAAAAACAATTAGATAACAACTAATAGATGATGATATATTGTTGGATCAAGTAAATTTAGAGTTAATACTATTATACTTTTTAAAAAACTAATCACACACACACACACTTCAGTATATCGCAGTCCACTGCTGGTCATAGGCCTCCACAAGTTCGCGCTAAAATGGGGCAAACTCATGTGTTTTGCCCATAGTTACCAAGCTGGGCAGGCGCGTTGGTGACCGCAGGGCGGGCTTTGTCGCACCGAAGACGCTGTTTCCCATCTTCGGCCTGTGTATTTCAAAGCCAGCAGTTGGATGGTTATCCCGCCATCGGTCGACTTTTTAAGTTCCAAAGTGGTAGTGGAACTATGTTATCCCTTAGTCACCTCTTATGACACCCACGGGAAGAGAGGGAGTGGCTATATTCTTTACAGCCTTAGCCACACAGCAAGCAGCAAAAAACTAATCATAATGATAATAGTAGTAAAAAATAGGGTTGTGGAGCTGCTTGTGGATGTCGAAAGAGTGGCTTATACTGCAGTGTAGCATGTCTACAGTGCAGCGAAAACACTTGTTTTAAAAATATCATTGAAATAAGAGAAGTTGAAGAAAATACTTTAAATAGACAAAAATGTAAATTGTTTGACAAATGATTTCTTGAAATTTTTTTTTTCTTTCATTTCCCTTCATTTACTTCTTTTACCTAATTACTATCTCTATTTGAATGTATCAATTAACTTAATTTTGGTGTAGAAAAATGTTCTACAGGGATTAAACTATCAAAATTATAATTATTTCTTTTTTTTTTTTGAATCGAGATCACAATTTTTTAATAGACCGTAAACTTTTTTGTATATAATAAAAGCTAAACATTCCACTTTGAATTATAAAATTTCATTCACTGTAACGGAAATCCGAGGTTTTCGTGTTTTTAACGCCCCAGGCACTCCACTACTAGGTAGGTAAATGTTTTAATAATTGCCGAGTCAGAAGTCATATTAAATTAATTTAATTTAAAACAAATTTAAAAGAAAAATATAGTAAAATCTTTACCAATTGTTCCTGAAAATTAGAATACCTAGTTCCCATATACTACGTTTGAGGTACCTACAGGGCCGCGCCGACCCCTCACAGCGCCTGTGTGCGAAACTAATGAAGCGCCTCTTTTTTCACGAATCTTCATATTTAAACTTATTATTATTATTTGTTAAATTACTAGACAGCCAAAATAATTTCTATGGCGGCGCCCCTGTTGTCTTGGCGCCTGTGTGCGCCGCACACTTCGCACATAGGGGCGGCTCGGCCCTGGGTACCTACCTACCTACATGAGAATGACATTGGCCTAAGTTTTTGTTATTAACCGAAAGGAAAATTAAAAAGGAGGTGCTCAATTCGATTGTATTTTTTTATGTAGGTACCTACATACCTATATGTTACCTCAGAACTTTTGACTGGGTGCACAGATTTCGATGATTTTTTTAAATCGAAAGGTGGTGTGTGTCATGTGGCCCCATTTAAATTTAATTGAGATATAAAAAGTAATTTTACTTTTCGAATAACATATCGTGTTAAAATCATAATTGACATCCTCAGTGACGAAATACCAGTAACAGAAGGAGCCGCACAGGGTTCAGTTTTAGGACCCTCTTCCTCACATATTATGTTAACGATCTTAAAAATGTTGTAAAAACCTTTAAAATGTATATAGGCGGATGATACAGTCATGTCTTCTGTCGGCCCAACGTGATATAAAACAAGCAATAAAAAAAATTCTGTATGATTTTGATCAACTTTCGAAGTGGTCCCATGATGTTGGCATCGTACCTACCTATAAAATTGAGAAAAAACGAAAGCCATCTATACTTATTCTTTATAAGCTCAACGCACAATAGATTCTCTGGAGATAAACAAATTACTGCACATAGCCATCAATATTTTCATAATTCATATACTGGTAGGTACCTGTAGCTGTAGCAATATTGACTTTGTTAAAACTCAGCGTTACCTTGGTATTACTATAGATACTAACCTAAATTGGAAAGAACATAGGTATAGGTAAACAATGTTTGCGACAAACTATGTGTCCTTTTAGCAAAACTAGCTGGCTGCTTGAACATGAAACAAAAAAAAAATATTTTCAATGATTTCCTCTCAACTAAAAATTTACCTGGGGATAGTTTATATGCTAGGTACCTACTACCTCACACACACACACACTACAGCCTATCACAGTCCACTGTTGGACATAGGCCTCCACAAGTTCGCGCCCGACACTATGACGCGAACTCATGTGTTTTGCCCATAGTCACCACGCTGGGCAGGCGGGTTGGTGACCGCAGGGCTGGCTTTGTCGCACCGAAGACGCTGCTGCCCATCTTCGGCCTGTGTGTTTCAAAGCCAGCATGGATGGTTATCCCGCCATCCGTCGGCTTTTTAAGTTCCAAGGTGGTAGTAGAACTGTGTTATCCCTTAGTCGCCTCTTACGACACCCACGGGAAGAGAGGGGGTGGCTACATTCTTTAGTGCCGTAGCCACACAGCACACCTACTACCTACCTACTATGAATGAAAATTAATGTCAGCTTACTTATATCTCAGTGGAAAGTTTGCCAGCTAACCTACCTTGAAAGATGTAACAAAAAGTTTTTAGTCATTTCCTCCCTCTTTAAAATTTGTCAGATTATAGTTTACGTAATATATTGAAGGAAAAATAAAGTCAGCTGACCATAACATGGTGGATTTTACGTCAGCTGGCTGCTTTAACTTAAAAAATAGGTACCTAAGTATATTATATTTTCAGTGATTTCCTCTCAACTAAAAATTTACCTGGTGATAGTTTATATGCTACCTACTATAAATGAAAATTGATGTGAGCTTGCTGTATCAATGGAAAGTTTGTCCGTTGGTACGTTGAAAGATGTAGGTAACAAAAAGTTTTCAAGGTATATAGGTACCTACCTAAGTATAATAATAGTTCAAGATCGGTTAGCGCGTGTTTTGTTAACTTATTGTCTTAGACACATTAACATATTGTCTTGTCTCTCTTGAATTTGTTTACAGTTTACACCCTCAAACATAAAACGGATTTGTAAAATTTTGTTGTGATCACACAACAAAATTTTACATTCATCAGAATAAATTAATAAAATATACCTAACTCAAAATAATTAAAGTAGGTAAAAATATTTTATTTAGGTATATATAAATCACCGATCTTATTAAACCCATGTTTTTATACCAACAACCATCGAATGGTTAAGCATTTGATGTAATTCCATTTTTATCGACTCCAAATGTGACATGTGTGCCCGCCTCAAATGTAATGGCGCACCAAAAGAACATTTCTGATTCGCCAGACCATTCCTTTCTTTTGAGGCGAGAGAGAGCGCATGCGCATTAAAATGCGTTTTCAAAATGGCGGTAGTCTTCGAGTGACAGTTTGATAAACAGCGTTTTATCACTGGTCGATATAAACTGTGTGTTCAAATATTATTGGTTAAAATTGTGGTGAAAAGCGCTTAGTATTGGTAAGCACGAGTATTTCATTCAAATTAGGTACCTACATATCTCTGACGTTCTTTATGAAAAGTAGAGCGTTTCAAGTTCTATTTTTAATATTTATATATTTCGATATTGCAAATGTTGCCGTGTGACTAAATAATAATAAATGGATAAAATGGTGAGTTGGTATAAATTTTATTTTCTTTGGTAATATAAGGTTAAAATTATCGTCAAAAAGAGATGGAACAAAGAAAATGTTTCATATTATTTTAGTCTTTTACTTTCTTAATAAGCACAAAAGCATTAACTAACGTAAATTAACTTACATTACAAATTATAAAGTAAACAATTTTCCTAGTCGCTCCATAGTCCACTTTATTAGAATTATGTATCTAAACGTTATTGAGAATGGGTGTTTGTTACTCTTTCAAGCAAAAGCTAAGTACCTACTATTTGTCTAATCTATTGGTAGTATATAGGTATATTTTATGTGGGTACCTATCTATAAAATGCTAAAGATTCAGTATAATTATAGTAATATGTAAGGTATAATTTACCCTGATGTCTCACGGCATTGGGAGAAGGTACCATGATGTATTACGTACCTACTAATATTGCGATTAATGCGAAGGTTGAAACTACGAGTTCTGCGATATCTTAGCCAGTAGATTTAAAAGTTTGTCTTATCTAACTACGTAGGTATAACAACTTAAATATTAAGTTCAGAGAAAAAAATATCATTAGGTGTCTAATAGAAAAAAAAATGGGATAGGTAATGTTTACTTACGTCTGGATGATTATGCTCCTATGATGATATAATTTTAAAATTATTTCTGCCTTTTGGTGCTAGGTATAGATGGGTTTACATTATCATCTATACTTATACCTACCTACCTAATATAGCGTTTTCATCTATTACCTTTAGGTAAAACTAAAATTTTTGATTTGATAACTAACTATTAGGTGAGGACGATTAGAATGACAAAAATTAATGAATACTTATGCTAGCCATCAGTTCAGCCTGGTGCAGACTTCCCGTGGGTGTCGTAAGAGGCGACTAAGGGATAGCAAAGTACCTATCACTACCACCTTGAAGCCGACCGGTGGCAGGATAAACATCCTACAGCTGGCTTTTTAAATACACAGACCGAAGACGGGCAGCAGCGTCATCGGTGCAATAAAGCCAGCCCTGCGGTAACCAATCCATCTGCCCAGCGTGGTGAGTATGGGTAAAGCGCTTATGAGTTCGTGGAAGAAATTTCCTCCCTTAGTTCCCGGCAGCCTCACTATTCCCGGCTACGGTAGCGGACGCGGTATCATATGCTAGCAATAGTTCCTCTATTACTTATAATTTTAAATATAAAATTCGCATCAAAGTAACTTTACTTATTTAGGTACCTACCTACCTAGTAGACGAAAAAACACAAATGAATTTCGCGAATGTCTAAAAATTTATCTACATAGAATTTTGCAATTACCTTAGGTATAGGTAACTTAAATTTAAAGTACCTACCTCGAAATTCGCACTTTTAATGCATTTTTATTGATTAATTGATATATTTTTTTTTATAAAATAACTCACCATTTGAACACCACTACCACTACAGCCTATCACAGTCCACTGTTGGACATAGACCTCCACAAGTTCGCGCCCGACATTATGACGCGAACTCATGTGTTTTGCCCATAGTCACCACGCTGGGCAGGCGGGTTGGTGACCGCAGGGCTGGCTTTGTCGCACCGAAGACGCTGCTGCCCGTCTTCGGCCTGTGTATTTCAAAGCCAGCAGTTGGATGGTTATCCCGCCATCCGTCGGCTTTTTAAGTTCCAAGGTGGTAGTGGAACTGTGTTATCCCTTAGTCGCCTCTTACGACACCCACGGGAAGAGAGGGGGTGGCTACATTCTTTAGTGCCGTAACCACACAGCATTTGAACACAAGTAACAAGAACCACATTTTGACACATCACTATCGCCATGGTTTTCAAAGTTTATTTAACTTTGCTTGCAATTTTACACGGCACCATGTCTAAAGAGTAACTGACCCAAATCAAAGTTTATTTGATTAGTAGTTTGGCTCAACCCTTTGTATGGCGTCAATAAAATCGCAAGCTAACACCCTTCGCCCTAAATCCTTCAGCCATGACACATACCTTGTTTAAAGAAGTTTAAGTCAGGGCTGTATTGAACAATTATACCTAAAAGGATAAAGGTACAACCTACCTACTTTGTATAATTAATTAGTGTAAGAATATATTTTTGTGTAATTAAAAACGACTAGGTAGGTAGGTACCTATTTATGAAGTGCATAGGTAGGTAAGTATTGTATTCTAACAAACTTTGCTAAAAGAGTAACCTACTCTAACAGATTCATCTATTTCATTTCTAATTCAATGAATTGAAGTTATTTTATTTTATTTTTGAACCGTTCGGTACACTGGTACACAAGTTTATTAAGGCTCATAAGTTTTATTTGTAGGTATAGTATTAGTTAGATAGGTAGGTATATGAAATAATGGCCAGTCAATTAAACACATGAAGAATTTCTTGCCAGTTCAAATATTTAGCATTGAATTGTGGCAAAGGTACAACATTTCTCATAATACTTCACTTTGAAGATCAAGCTAATTACAGCTAGGTAGCCGGTAGGTAAGCTAAAAATTATAAATTTAGGGAACGACATTATTAAATATCTAATATCAGTTTCGCCAACCAATTCAACATCTGGCAAATAATACCGCCATAGATAAAGGATACCTACATGTTAAAATTTTTAAAATACATCCCTGTACCCGAGATGTTTAGTAGCTTAATGGTCTAAGAGACGTGGAAGAGCGACCTTCACCGATCTGATAACTCGATAAGACATATTTTTTATCAAATTAATATAATTTATGAACTAATATGCCTATGATAACTTGCCTATCGAAAAGTGGTCATAGCTACTTTTAATTTAGTTAATTATAATAAAAAAATTTTTCATCACCTTTACTCATATGATAACCGAATGAGTTTTATCTTAATTGATAGATTTTAACACACAGAATATGCCTAGGTAGGCATGCCTACTTATTTTTGGTCATGGCTACCTGGCAAGTAGATGTGAACAGGTAGGTCAATATATACCTATATTCGATACTACATCGATCTGTTCGAATCGAAATTGATATCATAGGTAAGATATTGTGTTTACAAAACCAATCATATAGGCTTGCCTGCAAAAACTAAAAAAAAAAACAAAAAAAAAAACAAAAAAATAGCCTTGACCACTTTTCGATAGGCAAGTTATCATAGGCATATTTGTTTATAAATTACTAGCGATCCGCCCCGGCTTCGTACGGTTGCAATGCTGAAACTTAATACTATCTGCAATAAAAGATACGTTAGAAACCTTTAAAATTATCAGTGTTCCTCTACTATATTATGCATGTATTATACACATAAACCTTCCTTTTGAATCACTCCATCTAGTAAAAAAAAAACTGCATCAAAATCCGTTGCGTAGTTTTAAAGATCTAAGAACATATAGGGACAGACAGCGGGAAGCGACTTTGTTTTATAATATGTATTGATATTTGATAAAAAATATGTCTCATCGAGTTATCAGATCGATGAAGGTCGTAGTTCCACGTCTCCTCTACTATAACAAATCTAAAAAAAATATATCTAGGTAAGGTATCAATGGGCGCATTAGTAACAATACGTGTGATAATCACTCCCATTAAATTCAAACTATTTACGACGACTATAAAATACTACATTGTTTAGTTTTACAAGCCTTTATTTTGTGTAAGTAAGTATTTCATCTTTTGTCCGAGCTTAGCTGTCGGGTGTCGTTTTTTTGTTGCAGTATATAAATGTTCTTTAGTTCTTTGTATTGTATGTACCTACTTTAGTTTAAATATATATAGATAAATAATTTTTACAAAATACACACACGGTCGTCTGTTAATAAAACTTAATGCTTGTGTTATTAATAGGTAAAAGCCGACTTTTATAGCTACATTTTTTTTTCGATAAACATACTTAAAAATAATATAAACTAGCCGACCCGTGCCCACTTCGTTGGGCGTTATAATCCATTTCACATAAGAAGGGTACGGTGAAATTCGATATGTTCCAATACACTCTCACTATTTTCAGCAAATCAGATAAATATAGGTAAATGTTTTAAAATCACCAATTAATTTCTAAGGCAAATAATAATGCTTGATTAGATTTAATTGTTGACACGGCACGTCAGAGGGCGCAGGTTCAAATCCTGCTGATTTAAAATCTTTATATATTTTTATCTTTTTCCTTTTATCTTGTCACTCCTGAATAGTGTAGCTTTCTGTTAGCGAAAGAATTTTCATGATCGGATCAGTATTTGCGAAGATTACCCCGTATATACAAACAAAGTTATAAACTTTACCTCTTTATAATATTAGTATAGATAAATATAAATTACACACAGACTCGGTGTGGAAATCGAACCCACAACCCCCGGAGCAGAAAGCACGGTCACTACAAACTGCGCCAACGGGCTAGTCAAGGGCAGTTTACGGCTCGGGAGTCAGGTACAAATTCGGTCAATCATTAATTTCCTCTCAATCGAAACTTCGTAACATGAATAAGAGATCTATTTATGAATTTTCGTCTTTGTCAGCTGCCACTCCGTGGGTGGGTTGGGCAGTGGCAGCCTGCCAAACATCGAGAAAAAAACAATTGTAGTCATTTCCTCCCATCTCAAAATTTTTTCGGATTATGGTAAAACCGGGATAGATGCCCCACTTTTTGAAATAGTCACCTAATTTTAAAAATATGAATTTTATACGAATAATTTTTACTAACATAGCTAGTTCAGTCCTTTATGTTGAATTATTATTATTATTTTTTAACCTATCAAATACATATTTAAAATAAATTAACTTTTCGTGGAACCTTTTTTTGGAGGATAGATGCCTACCTGTATGGATAGTTGCCCCACTATGAAAATCCTGAGAAGGATAGATGCCTGCAGTGGAGGATAGATGCCCTTTATACCGTGTAAACGAAAAATCCAATTAAAATTCTAATAGTTCTACTCCTATTTTAATTATCTTCATTATTTTAACCAAGTTAATTGAAATTTAGCCGGATAGTATTTTTAATTTTCCACATCTTGAGCAATAATTTCTGAAAAGTGTACAGATTTCATGTAGCCAGTTCTGGCTGACTACACATTGAATCCAGTCGGATTGCGACTTCGTATTCTTATAGTTTTCAAAACATTAAATGCAGTTATCCTTAAGTGTACTTTTAGGGTTATGCTGTCGATCTCTCTTAGTTTTCTTTACGGGCAAATCTTTAGTTTTCTTTCCTTTAATTTTCAAATTATGTGGATTATCTTCATCTTCGCTGATTGCACTGTAAATAATTTGTCTTTTTAATGATGCTCGTTCTTGATATAGTTTTAAATAATTATCATTTTCTTTAGGTATCACACAAATCACCTAGTTTGTCACCGTCATTTTCACTAAAAGAATTTTTTGTCTTGTTTTTTATTTGTGGCTTCTTTCTTTGTTTTCCTAAGTTCTTTGGTAGTTTCAGTCTTGTTTTTCTGGTCAAACTTAATTTTTATTTGTTTTGCCTTTCTGTCAGCTACACCCTTCTTGTGTTTTATATTTTCATTTGAATTATAAATATCTGCTGATTGTTTCGCCCTCTTAGCCATGGTCAAAGGGATTTTTGGAATAGGTAAAGCTTCTATTAGCATTTTCGAAAGTGTTTCTTGTTCTATATTAGCTCGCATTCCTTCCTTTTTTATATTTTCGTGGCATAGTTCTGCTAGAATTATTAAAATGTTTAAATATAAAATATAAATATACGTAAATATATAAATAAAATAACAGACAATAAAAATATTTTTAAAATATACAGTTAGTCCTTATATGGTCTATGAAAGGATAGATGCCCCTAAGGGCACCTATACCTCGAAAAATCAGGGCAACTATCCTTTGTGATAGGGATAGATGCCCCCGTATTTTTTAAATAAATTATAAACAAAATAGCATCTATTTACACCTAGATACAGACTCAATGAACCAGTTTATTGAGGTAATAAAAAATATAACAGAATTTATTACTAATTATAAAGTTACACAACCTTAAATACTAACCCTTAAAACTTTGACGTGTTTTTTAATTTCGCCGCGGAAATAATTACACACACTAGCAAAACGCGTCCTCGTCGTACGACTGTCCCTGGGTAATTTATGTACGGGGTGACTTCGGCTCCTACTCATGCGATTAATTTTTAGTCTCGAGTTCGGGAAGTTAGGTTTTTAGAATGTGAGGCAACTATCCCGCTGGGGCATCTATCCCGGTTTTACCCTATAGTTTACCTAATATCTTGATAAATAACGTCAGCTGACCATCTTAAGTACCTAATAATTAACATTAAAATCGTGGAGTAGGTACATTGTGTAGGTATAGGTTTTTAATTTAGGTAGGTACCTATGTCAAATCTCTCTCAGCTAGACCTTATTACCTACCTTGCTTGTTGTTTTTCATATGTAAATGTAATAAAAAAATTGACCAATGTGTTTGTTAACTTTAATATTAAAAAGTTATTTTTACCAGAGTCACTGTCCTTGTTATTTAGTTACAAAGGCGTCCAATACATGGTATTGAGTAGGCTTAGTTCGTACCTATAAACATTCCAGTCCAAAGATGTGGCTGCAAGACAGTAAAATTCGAGAAAAATCGAAATTTTAGCACAATAAAAACCACCCTATTGTTTGTTGGTTATTCGTTTCCTTTCTTATTTACCTATGTATGTTCTATGCATGTTTAAGTGTCTACCTACCTGCCTCTCTTTTATTGAAGTCTTGTAGCAGCAAGCTTGGAGCAGTAGGTGGATAGTTAGCCCGTGTTGAAGCGCATACTTATATGAACCTTTTGACACCAACAAATTATACTAAGCACACGAATAAAACTGAAATTTATTTTGGTATAAGTATATTATACATCCATAATTATGCATTTAGTAAAAAGCGGTTATCTTAATATTAAAAACAGACATTCCAATTTTTATTTATTTGTATAGCCGATTTGGTATCTTTAATAGTGAATTTATTCATTGCAATTTCACAATTTTTTAACCGACTTCAAAAAAGGAGGAGGTTACTCAATTCGACCGTATATAGGTACCTGTTTTTTTTAATGTAGGTAGATATGTTCGGGGATAACTTCGTCGTTTATGAACCGATTTTGATAATTCTTTTTTTGTTGGAAAGGAGATATCTCAACTTATAGGTACCGTGATAAGAAAACCAGGATCGGATGATGGAATCCCAGAGAAATCGAGAAAAACCCTCGTAAATCGTAGTGACAACTAGTGTGTTTGTTAATTTGTTTCGTCTACTTAACGTCTATTACTTGTCGATGTAATTGAAGTCGGTTTTTTTTCGTTTGCTAGCAAACACAATTATTTATATGTATATACTTCACGATCACGATTCAGCCTGTAATATCCCACTGTTGGGCATGGGCCTCTTGCCCACATAGGAGAAGGATCGGAGCTTAATCCACCACGCTGCTCCAATGCGGGTTGGCGGATATATTCCCTACTATGAGTAACGATCGCTATCAGGTGTATACCTATACATGATAACAACCGGGACCGACGGCTTAACTGCACAAACACCCAGACCACGGCAAACATCTGTATGGCCAATACAAATGCTGTCGTGTTCGGGGATCGAACCCGCAACCGCCCGCGCAACAGCTAATCCAGGGTTTCTTAACATTTTTCTAGTGATGGACCCCTTTAAAATTTTCAGAGTCGACGGACCCTTTCCAAAAAAAAAAAAGAAAAAAAAAACAACGATTCTTTACTTCAGTCACCTTTAATTGTTTGCAATGAAACTGTGCATATAAATTAATAATTAATAAATTGGTGTGATGGTTGCTGCTGCTTATGCTGGATTAGAATATCAAATTGAGAAGCAGTTTTTAATAACGCGCAAAGTGAAAATATTTACTCACAAGTCACAACATAAGTAGGCCTGCCATGGACCCCAAGCTTTCATAACACAGACCCCAGGGGTTCCATGGACCACAGGTTAAGAAACCCTGAGCTAATCGCAACCCAGTAGGTACTCTGTGCTGTGAGTGTGACCGCTGCGCCAACCCGGCGTCACACTTCACACGAACTTCGTCACGTTTAGTACTTCATATTTGTATAATTATGTTAAGCACTAAAAAATTGTAAAACTTAAAAAAATGTGTTTTTAAACATTTTATCAAGTTCGCATAAAAAAAATTACCTACTTATCTAAAAATCGAGTTGGCGTAGTACCGTAAAATGGGGTGAATAGGGACAAATCCGAACTTCTTAGACAAAATTAAGGTCGGGTGGCGCGTGGTTCGTGCAAAACACGTTTCTAGTCATTCATTTTTGAAATAGTAAACAGTGAAATTGTAATCTGATAAATTTAATTGGTATTGTTGAGGGTATATTTTGTCCACTTTTGACGTTGGAAACATGATTTGATAAATTTGGCTCGATAGAATAAATTCACAAAGTTACCTCTTTTCGCTTCATTTTATCTACTATTTTCGGCTTTATTATTAAAATAACTGATTTAATGTTATGAGTAACTTACCAAAATAACGTTCATATATAACTGGATCCACTTCTGCCGCTTTTTAATTTATTTATTACATCTATTTTTTCCCGACTGCCAAGGAAGGGTTATTTTAATCGATTATTCAAGTGATTTTCGAAGCGCTGGGCGCTCTCGCGGCACTCACACTGTCCCGTTGGACGTTACAGAGGCAAGACGTGTGCAAAATTTTTCAAAAAAGCGTTCCGTCTTTTGTATTTTTAATATTACGTAGTATGCATTCAATATCCATACACCTACTGCCCACAGTAGTAATAAAATTGAAATTCGCTATTTATTTTAAATTTATACTATATATAAAAGAAAGTCGTGTAATCGTGTTAGTTACACTATTTATAACTCAAGAACGGCTGAAGCGATTTGGCTGAAAATTGGTAGCAAGGTAGCTTAGAACCAGGAAACGGACAAAGGATACTTTTTATCTCAATTGTACCCGGTAGGTGGCGCTGCTATAGGTATCTAACTCCGAAACTACTGAACCAATTTGTATCAAATTTTGTAAGCTTCTGTAGTTTGGTCCAACTTGAGATATAGGGAATTTTTTATCTCAATTTGACCCGATAGGTGGCGCTGCTATCGGTATGTAAGCAATCAAATTTGGTAGCTGTTTTCCGGGCAGGACAACGTCTGCCGGGTCCGCTAGTTTAATATAATTATTTTTTTGCTGTTTAAGTTTTTGTAAACACTATTTATCTATATAAAAATTAATAAAAATGGAGTGTCTGTTTGTAATATTACGGCTTTTAACTAAATTCATATGTATGTATATATACACGGTACATAATACACCAAATTAACATTTTTGAAGTGAAACTTCTTTAGGCGCATGAGGGGTAAAATCTGAGCGACCGGTAACGCGTCAGTGTCACGACGAGTACTTGGATGGGTGATCTCTTTTTTTTCAATTAGATTTTTGAAGTGAAACTTCTTTAGAATCGTTGTGATTTCAAACCAGATGCAACGGAAAAACGACAGGGAAGGGCGCGCCGCGCAGCGACTTGCATGAAAAAGGATGACACATTGTAGCGTTACGCTCATTGTAGCGTTACGATATTTGTAGAGTTACGCTATTTGTAGCGTGACACTCATTGTAGAGTTACGTTATTTGTATCGTTACGCTCATTGTAGCGTTACGCTAATTGTAGCGTTACGCTATTTGTATCGTTACGCTCGTTGTATCGTTACGCTAATTGTAGCGTTACGCTCATTGTAGCGTTACGCTCATTGTAGCATTAAGCTCATTGTAGCGTTACGATCATTGTTGCTTTACGATCATTGTAGCATTACGCTATTTGTTGTAGCGTTACGCTATTTGTAGCGTTACGCTCATTGTAGCATTACGCTATTTGTATCGTTGCGCTCATTGTAGCGTTACGCTATTGTATCGTTACGCTATTTGTAGCGTTACGCTCATTGTAGCGTCAGTACTTGGATGGGTGACCGCTTTTTTTTCCAACTAGTTTTTTTTAAAGTGAAACTTCTTTAGGCGCACTTAACTTGGAGAGTAAGCAGGCGTGACGAGAGCGTTACGAAAAGTGTGATCGGTCGAGGCGAACGGAAGTTGAGGGAGATATAAGTTAGTTAAGATAAAATTTGAGCGACCGGTAACGCGGCAGCGTCACGACGGTCAGTACTTGGATGGGTGACCGCTTTTTTTTTTCAACTAGTTTTTTTAAATATTGTAATTGTATTGTGGAATTTATTGAGATACGTTTTATTGAATAATAATTATTTTAAACTACCTATGCCCGCGACTTCGTCCGCGTGGAATTTAACAAAATAATTATTGTTCAGTTCGCAGTTATAAAATAATAATAAAAAATCTAAAATAAAAGTAGCCTACGTTACTCCTTATTACATCAGCAACTATCTGCCAATGAAAGTCCTGTCAAAAACGATCCAGCCGTTTCAGAGATTAGCCGGAACAGACAGACAGACAAATTATAAAAAATGTTATTTTGGTATTTGCACCATGTATATTATATATGTAATTTAGTTAAAAGCGGGTATTACAATATTACAAACAGACACTTCAATTTTATTTGTATAGATTTAATATGTAATTTGTTTTATTTTATATAGCTTATTCTATTTATGTCCAACAGTCTTTATAATAAATAACCCTGAAATCATTTACTTATTTCATTTATTTACGAAAGTATTACATATTTATCACTACTTTAAAAAATGATCATAATAAATGCATTTCTATTTTAAAGTCAAATCAAATTAGTTCGCTTTACAGCCACTGACGCTTTCAGGTCACGGACTGAGTTCAACAGCAACGAGTTCGCGCGACGTGTGTCCAAGGGGGACGGGGTAGACGTTAAATGCCTACTTTTGTCAAACGACGGAGCCTTAAAGCATTTTTTTGCGGATATATTGCTGTATGGTGATCGAAGTGATTGAGTCTTTATTGTATCTTGGTCATAAAATATAAAACTATGCAATTAGCATTTCAATTTATGAAAAAAAAAAACGTTAAAATATATGTATTCCCTATTCATCCGGAAATTGGGGTTAATAGGGACGAAAATAGGGTCAATAGAGAAATTCACCAGGGCTGACTCTTGTGTAATAGGTACCTTTTTATTTTGTTTTATCTAATTAATTAATGTACTAAGCAAACCACTAACTCTTGCATTTTAGTATGATACTAGTAAATGTAAATGATTAGTAATGCAATACCTAAAAATATAGTCGCTGAAATAATATGCACTTATGTCTTCCATGTTTTATTTTTATTAAAAAATCGTAACGAACGAACCTTTTGTAAATTATTATTGAAGTATATATTTAAACATTTCAAAATCAACAAAATTATAATATATCAATTTATTATAAAATAGCTTTAAAATAATCGTTTAACTGCTCAGTGACAACCCTACATAGCTGTACCTATTCATAAATAGGTCGTCCCTATTGATCTCAGTTTCATCCCGTTTAACCCCGTTTTCGTTGCTATTCATACCTGAGACGTCCCCATTCACCCCAAAAACAACAGATTTCTCATGTCTTTCTAATTTATCAAAATAATATTATTATTAATTAATAACTGAGATTTAACTTTTATGTATATGACGGCCCAAACACTAAATAAAGTATTAAACAAACACACGTATTCTCTGACTATAAAATACATGTTTTAGAGCAAAGTTTCTACTAACACTGTAATATTCGGCGTCTCGTCTAGCTTATTTTCAATGACGTTAAATTGATACTTTGCAGCTAATTTTGCGCTTACTCAGTGTTGCTATAAAAAGTGCCACAGATCTACTATCGCCCCACAAAAATTGGTAAAAGTTGTAACGACTTGGTACCTAATATTGAGCGTTAAAAATATTTCTTAATTTTATCCCGATTCACCCCTGGATCCCTATTCACCCCATTTTACGGTACCTACCTATAAATTGTTGGTGACGCTTTTACTAGGTAGAACACGTTGTCACGGGTCGCGGTGCTATATTTGTCACTAAGTAATTTACTATAAAGACAGCAGATGTCGCTATATTATACATCTATAATTTTACATGTTGATGTTTTAATTTTTTATCATAGTTCAAGCTTTCATCAATAGATGCCCCTACTTTTGCTAAATATCGTAAGCATGAGATTTTTATTTGGAAGTATTTTAATATTCTAGCATTCTAGCTATTTGTGTATTATTAAAACGTATCATAATTTTTAGATAGTGTGTTTTATTATTTTATCTTTTCTTATGACATTGTTCTTAATTTTATTTTTAGCAATATTTACAAGCGCGGAAGAAATTCCGTAGGTAGGTAGGTAGGTAGGTATAGTACCCGGCGATAAATATTGCACATCGACCTTTGGAAAGAGACAATCGGCTAATTTCGACTTCGTAGAGCGTTATAGTCCAAGATCCCAGACCCCAGACTTCCTTGTTTCTGATTGACAAAACATTACAGTATACATCGTAGTATAAAGAGTTGCTAAAATATTTTCTACAGGTTTTAAAATATAATAATATAATTAGTGTCTGGCGATAAATACTAAAATAGCTGATTAATAACATTTTTACGTATATAAAGCAGCCAAATTAAAAAAAATGTGAAATAACGTTTGTGTACTAAAGGATATTATTCGATTAACGATTTTATAGAAGACAGTACGCCTTGGGAATGATGTGATCGCCGCCAGGCTATTTCAACCTATAAAATTATTGTAAATTTCAATCTGCTTTGGAAAAAAAACATGATTAAAAAAAATGATATTAGTCCCGCTGAGTTTCTTTCGCCAGTTCTTCTCAGGTCAGAGGCTTTTTCTTTCCGAACTGGTAGTAGACTCATGACGTTCAGTAAGAAATCGTTATAATTTTATGCTGAATAAAATATTTTGAATTTGAATTTAATATATTTTGTCCTTCAAAAAAATATGACAGGTGATCTGGGAACTGGGTTCTTACACTATTAGATCTGTCATAAGAAATACTGACAGTCCGATACGTCTCATAGGTAATGTGCGTCAGAGATAACGCTCTACAAAGTTGAAATTAGCTGATTGTCTCTTTCTAAAAGTCGATGTGCATTATTTACGGCCGCGTACTATACCCGTTGTTACTCTTGTAGCAGTTCCATAAATTAAACATAGATGTTGCTCTACCAACAAGAACCCAACAAGAAAGTAGGTACCTAGTCTTTATTATTTCTAAGATGGCGTTGAGCACTATTGTCCAACTATTAAGTGGTAGGTTCTTTTTTTATTTTTTAACTAGCTGACCCGGCGAACTTCGTACCGCCTAACAGTCGATTCTTTAAAATACTTATCCTTCCCGGAACCCCTCCTCTAACACTTAAACTTTATGGTATGGTATTAAAGTTCAAATTGACTTGCAGATGTTATCCTAGTTTCCAATTTTATAGGTAGTGAAATAATAATATATTTTTACTCAGGATAATTTTTCTGTAACAAGTCGACAAGTTGAAGTGGCAGTGGGCTGGTCATCTGTGTTGCAGGACCGATGACCGTTGGATCAGACGGGCCTTAGAGAGGAGACCGCGTCTTGGCAAACGCAGTGTGGGACGTCCTCCGGCCCTTTGGACTGAGGATCTACGTAAGATTGACATTGTAGGCTGGATGAGGATTGCGGAAAACCGGGATGTCTGGTGCGAACTTGGGGAGGCCTATGTCCAGCAATGGACTGCAATAGGCTGATCTGACTGACTGACTAAAGTCGCCCCACAAAGGGGCTAGTTGTTCCTCAGTTGAGGTAAGTTATACCGTTGTCAACACCACTTTATATAAGCTAATATTAGTTAGAAAGGTATTTATAAACTAAATAAGGCGCATTTACCGAATATTTATGAAAGTTTTATTTATAATATGAATAAGTAATAAGAGTACAAAGTCTTAATGTTTAAACATATTTTCGCTTTTACAGGCATTAATGAAAAAAAGAAGAAACATTTGTTTGTCAAAAAAAAAAAAAAAAAACTATTCATTTTAATTAAAGCAAAAAAAACAACCAGTGTTAAACATTCCGAACTATAGTTTCTTTATTCAGTCTCATACTCTCATAGCATTCTCTTTACTGAGATCAATAATCTAATAATTACTTGTTTACCTTAATAACAGTTTTATTTCAGTCTCGCAGAAGGCAGAACCTAAAAAATAGTTATTCAGAGGATTCGTCATCATAATTACAATTTGGACAAACAGAAATGAACATCTTTAGATTTCAGGCAAATGAGCCCAATTCTTACACATGACGCATGCAATCCATTGTTTAGCTGGTTGTGAATTAGAATATGAGTCGAAACCACCCGAAATATAGGTATTAAACAATATATTTTCATTCCCATTCCAGGCTATCTTCTTCACTATCACTTCTGTAATAAGTAATCTTCTTGCAGAATTCTGTACCATTTGCAGATTTACGTGTTATTCAGATCGGAACAACCTACCCCTGGCACTTTGAAACCCGGCTTCCTCTAACATACGAAATACAATTCCTTTATAGGTATTATTGCAATAGTAGTAATGTTTTTATCCCATTATACGTGATTATATACTTAATTTATAAAAGGTGAAACAATTGCTAAACATTATTTAATAGCTACCTACTATTTTTACATAGCAATGTTGACAAGTAAAATATTATAATTAGGTAGGTACCTACAAATAAGTTTTCAGTTCGCATCCACATTATGTCGTTAGGGTAAGAAAGATCGTAGCTCTTTACTCAAAAAAAAATCTATATATTAATACGTGAAACAAAAACTTTGTACCTACCTACCCCTTTTTACGGAAATTGCGCGTACGGAGGAGTATGAAATTTCGCACACTAATTGTTTATACCTATAGATAAGAAGTGCAGAATGCTAATATTTTTTTAAATTACACATAAAATATATAATTATGTATTAAATTAATTAAAAAAAACATTACACACACTACCATGTATTTGACACACACACACGCATACTTATACCTACTACATATTTTGTTGATTGTCAGTCTGTATAAAAAAGTGCCTCTCTTCCCGTGGGTGTCGTAAGAGGCGACTAAGGGATAACACAGTTCCACTACCACCTTGGAACTTAAAAAGCCGACGGATGGCGGGATAACCATCCATGCTGGCTTTGAAATACACAGACCGAAGACGGGCAGCAGCGTCTTCGGTGCGACAAAGCCAGCCCTGCGGTCACCAACCCGCTTGCCCAGCGTGGTGACTATGGGCAAAACACATGAGTTCGCGTCATAATGTCGGGCGCGAACTTGTGGAGGCCTATGTCCAACAGTGGACTGTGATAGGCTGTAGTGGTGGTAGTGGTATAAAAAAGGTTCTTTATTTTCATAATTATATTTGGTTTTCTTTGATTCAAATTTTTAATTATAGCCTCTGGGCGACCACTAGTATCTAATAATAAAATAATAACTTTTAAGTTGTGTTAATATTATTTACGAGTAGGTAGGTATTAGACTTCGTTTTATCATTAGATAAAATAATTAAATTTACAAGTACATCTATCTACCAATAAACAAGCTTTTTGAAGACTTATATGTACAATGTAGAGTAGGTCTCTTAATCTGGCGCTTAGCGTAGTTAATACGTGATTAGATTATGTTTTACTTCAATTAAAGGTAAAAGAAAGTTTGTAAGTACCTACTTGCCTAACATGTATTAATCACACGTGAATTTTGTATCACATTTTAAAATATATCTAATTGTACCCAACTAAGTATTAAAACATGATGTTTCAACTACTTGCCTATTACCTAACGATTAACTTAAAAAATAACGATTTATTTAAAATTAAAATGATGTCGAAACTGATGTGCAAATATGTGACGTTACACAAGGTAGGGGGTCTCATAAATGTGACCAGCTGTGACAAGAACGGGGAAAAAGTAAAAAAATCGTGAAATTCGTGTGACGTAGTTTATAGCCCTTAAAGAAATAAAGTTAATTTAATTTTTTTAATCACAGCTTTACAGGTCTTAACTGTGCCGTTAAGCCTCATTCTTACAGAAGATTACAGCCAATTAATACAGCTCTCATGTAATGTTGTTTTTTTTTTGTGGTGAGTACCTACTTAAGGTAGAACATTCTTTTCTTGTGTTGCAGGTAACAAGGCTAAGGTAAGCGCATACCATCAGGTGAGCCATATGGCTTGTTTACCGCTCTAGTAGTAGATAGGTACTAAAAATAGCGTGAGTAGCAAAAATTCCATAAAAAAAGTAAATAAATTATATTATTTTTTTAAATACTTAGGTAGATATTAAAAACAATAGATATGTTAAATCTAAAAATCACATTTTTTTTTTAAATTTGAGTAATTACTAGTAACAAGTAGGTATCTACTGATTAGCCTTTCGTGTATCCTGTGGGTAAGGGACCGACCCTTGACTGGGGACAATGGGAACTTTAGGACGGTAATAAATGTAGTATCGTGTTTAAATAAGTAATTATATTTACCTGCACACATCCGATGTTTAATTAGTAAGACCATAATATGTACCAACAGAATATACAGAGGTATACCTATGACTACGTACCTATTAGGTATATATACGTACTCGTACGGCGTTATAAAATTTTAGAAATCAATAATTAAACTGTTGATACAACATAACTTTTAAAAAATTTAATAATAATCACGCACATTGGTAATGTTAAAAATAGTGCAAAAAGAAACATGCATCTGATTGTAATATGTGTATAATTTTAACGTCTCTTGCTAATGTAGTTCCGAAGCAGTAGGATTGTACAAGATCCATTACCGGTCGGCTATTACTGCGGTCATAACTCGGCGGTAGCGTCGAACATAATTACACAGCTGAAAGTAATCATTAAATTCCTCTAGTGCTAATCAACGGAATGGGGAAATGCGGGCCTCGAGCGCGGCACCGGTGATAAAATTAAAACTGAATGTAGTTTCAAGATAGGGAATTAAGCTAGCTCTTCCTATACAGTGCCATCTTCATATTATAACTACTACTTAGGTATATTGTAATAATCTAAAATTATTGTAGTAACCGCTTAATTTAGAACTAGAATTTACAGCCTTAACAGTAAAATAATTTCTTCTATGAAATAAAATAGGCAAAGAAATAGGATTTTAGTGAAAAATCATTCGTGGAAATAGTAATAAAGAATTTGAACCAAATAAAAAAAAGTTTCAATAACTTAGATAGATAAGTACCGTAACGTAATAGCTATTAGGTAGGTACTTATGTAGCAGCAGCTTTGTTCATTCAAAAATATTAGTAGGTACTGATAAATTATAATTTCTTGCGTCGATTAGGTAGGTACTATTAACCATACCTATAAACTTGGAAAACTATGTAAATATTAAATATTTTTTTACGATTAAATTAAACCATTTCAATATAGGCAATAGAATAAAGATAATTAAGTAATAAAAACTTAAACCTAACTTTCGTAACTCTTAATACTTAATTTTATGTTTACTTTGCCAATAGGAGGTTTAGGCGTTTAAGCTTAATTTACTCCTAAGCGATAATAATAAAATTAAACAATGAAATTAATATTTTTCATAGAATTAAGAATTACTTATTTATCTACATGATAAAGTTTCATATGAAATGTTTTACTGAATAAAAACACTAAATATAAGTTTAATATACATACTTTAGTAAACCACAGAAACGTGTTATAATACTTAGATATATACCTAAAAGTATACATTTCCATCGTACAATATATTTTTAACAACAACCAATAGCTTTATTTAATATTTACCTGGTACCTAATAACAATCATCAATTTAGGTTATTGCTTTGTAAATACAATCGTTATACTCGTAATAGAAATGTATGCATTTCATAAATAAGTATAGTGATTGTTCCCCTCCAAAATTTACCCTTAAAATCGTCTTATTTCACTTGAATAAGCACACTTCCACCCTTCAAACTTCCTGTCCCCACCTCACAGCATCCGCCATTATACTTGCAGAGTAGGATAGCTATATTTTGTTAAACGAGAGGGATAGAGAACAAAAATGTGGGGTGCAGATTGAGTCGACTGTAATGTAAACTTAGCACAATGGATGAGAGTGACTTCGAAATTTTCGTGACGTACAATTTGTGCGTTTGAGTTTTGACGTTTTTTTCATGATTTCCTTTTTTTGATCGCGTATCAGCCCTGAAAAAATATAAAATAATTATTAAGTAGTTGTAATTATATAAGCTAAACTAACGTTTTTATTATCAATTCAATAAAAACGTATGCTAATCGTAAATATTAAATTATAAATAGTAAGTAGCTTTAAATTCAGTCATTACTCACTATTAAATGTAATAAATTGATTTATGTGCTATTATTAAATTTTATTACAAACAAAAAACCGAAACTAAACGGAATTAAAATTCTTTCATGAAATGCTCTATGTGGTTTTTACGAATATGCCAACATTAGGGCATTAAGGCGGTATACCGATACTAATTAGAACAATATAAAGTTTAAAAAAAATAAGTACAATGAGCGACACAAATAACTTGAAGATTAAGTAACTACTTTTCTTAATAAAATCTGAATAAGTACATGATTTATTTACTGCTATTCACCAGTTATCAACTGTGACTGTATATGTACGTAATTAAATAATGTGTAGGTATATAAAAACTCCTTGTTGAGAGTAGGTAAATGCAAAAGGCCATATATATCATCCCAAGCATAGACTCCCTCTTTACAATTAAAAAAAAAGTAATAAATCCAAAAATTTTTCGTCTGCGACTGTATTTAATCCACATTCCATATTCCTTATCAAATCGTAGCACCCCAAGGCACTCAAGTGAAATTCCCCGCGTCAGTTTATAGGTCTCGTTATCAAGACCGTTATTTCTCGTCATTCGATCGCATTAGGGTATGACGCACTAATATATACCGAAATTTATTGCCTAAGGTTCAACTGCTGGGAGCCGATAATGTCACCGTGTAGGGTTTGAAATATGTTAAGGAAAATACAAGTTTTAATATTAAGGTTTTACGTACCTAAATATCTTGGAAAATAATCGCTAATCTTATTTGCTTTCCATATAAGGTAACTTAGTATATTTTTTCTGTTTCAGATTATGACAGGATCATCTAAAATAGTGCTGAAGAATTGTTCATAAAAAGTCACTGTAACTGTAACTTATGATTGAGTTTATTAGTACAAAAAATAATTAATAATATATTTTTAAATATATTTTCTACTTTTAAAACATTTTTTTATGAAGACTGTTTACCAATTTTGAAAAAATCTTGAATTTTTATATGTAACAAGATTTTGTAACGAAATTAAGCTGAATTGGTACCTAATATTATATAGGTATTATATAGGTATAGGTAATGTAGCTTCAATTGGGTTGAAAGAAAAAAAAACATTTTAGTTAAAAAAAGCCTTTTTCTGAATTGACGGAAAATGTAGTCCAAATGAAAATATGCTTCAATTAAGTAAGTTACGCTCATGTGGTACTAATCATACGGCACTTATATTTAGCGCTAAATTAATGTTTATTAGAATGACATGTGCGTTTAATTACCCCGCGAGATTGTTTGCTGGGGGTACTTGCTTTAATATTTAACGCTTTTTATCTAAACGATGCGGGCTAGACCAAATAAAACAGTAGTTGTAATTATCATTAACTAGCCATAAATACACACTTATACCTATATAAAAAGTTAGAGTACCTAAATATTTGTTTCTTTATCCAAGTTACTGTTTAAAAAGTTTAGTTACAGCTTTTCCAATTATGTACCTACTTGTAATGAATAAATGGTTTAGTTGTAACCTTAAACAATAATTATAATTCTAACCTTCTAAAATTATTATTAACCTATATATTAAAAAGAAAATAAAAACTGTAATTTAGCAAAAAAACAGTAAAACTACTACAATGAAAATTAAAATAATGTTATATTCATAAAATAAAAATTATATTAATTAATTATATTAATTAATAATATTAATTAATTATACATATATGTACAATATGTAATTATGCTCATAAGTGAACTGTAATGTTCTTGAGAGAAAATAAAGTTCTTTAAACCTAAAATACATCTACATTTTATAAATTATAAGTAACACCTTATCTGAAAGTGCCCACAGAGTCATTTTAAAACTTTCAGGGTGTTGCACAGGACTTAGATACCTATACTTAATTTAAAATAAAAAAAACAATACAGCTACAATGAGGTAAATGTATTGAAATCTGATGATCGAAAATAACAATAAAAATTAGACAAGGAACTATAAGTAATTTACCGTGATCTTATACTGTAACCGACGGAATATGACCCGTTGAAGTCGCATCAAAGTTCTAAATGACAAAAAAAAAAAACAAAAAAAAAAAAAACATTTTATAAATTTTAAATATTTCAATAAATTGTTGTTACCTACTCTGAATGTCTATAATAACAAAACTGCAATAGTTTAAGTTTATTTAGTACATACTTGACAGTACTTTTGGAAATAAATGTTTAAACTTGCTTAGCGTTTTTTATTTATCTACAATGTCACTGCGAGGCAACCTTCTACGTCATGTCGTCAACTATAAATATAAGGCATTTATTGTATATGTATTTTTAATTGTATAGAAATATATATTTCAAACACTCCAAAACGATTAATGAAAAAAAAACGAGTGTGTTTTAGAGTTTAGACCACACGACTGAATTAAAACTTTTTTAGCTCCCAAAAAGCCTCCTAAAAAAGAGAGACAGAGTGTGTGCTCGCACCTCTCTCTCTTGCCCCTACAGTAATATACAAAATTCTCTCCCTCTCTCTTTTTCTATCTTCACTAACTATATATCTATATATAACTATATATATCTATATATAACTATATATATCTATATATAACTATATATATCTATATATAACTATATATCTCAACTTCTGTTCGCATCGCCCGATCACACTTTTCGTAACGCTCTCGTCACGCATTCACCAGCTTACTCCCCGAGTCAAGCGTGCGTAAAGAAGTTTTACTTCAATAAATAAAAGTATGCTACCAACCACTTATTTTAATTAATTTAAATAATGGAAAATGGGAGGATAATTAATTAGGTATAGTATTTTCTCCTATTTACCTACTCATAGGTCCATCATGCTTATGAGAGCACATAAGGCCGTCGGACCCAATTGTTGTCATCTAAAAATATGCTTTTTGTAGGGAAACTATATATAGATAGGTAAACAGGTAGGTATTAACCTGCAGTGACGTCAGCGTATCTACATATTATATAGACAAAGCCTTTGGCCACAGTAAAATATTTACAGACTTGGTACCTATATTTCGTTAAAGTTTTAGTCAATTTAGCTTATACTTATAACATACTAGCTTCTGCGCGCGACTTCGTCGGCGTGGACTCCGCTCCTATTGGTCTTAGCGTGATGATACATAGCCTATAGCCTTCCTCGATAAATGGGCTATCTAACACTGAAAGAATTTTTCAAATCGGCCCAGTAGTTCCAGAGATTACCGCGTTCAAACAAACAAACAAACAAACAATCAAACAAACTCTTCAGCTTTATATATTAGTATAGATATGTAAAAACATAACATCAACATTTTTTTTTCAATTTAACTTATGTAGGTATAATATGACTAATTCTACTTCTAATAATGTAAGTTGCATCGTGTTAAAAAGTAGGTACTCAATAATAATCTTATATTGTATCTAAAGTTTTAAATTGCTTTTCTTTAAGAAAGAAAACCCTTTCTTGTAGTTCTTTTTTGTGTTTCTTCGTACAGTTTACGACGCCGACGGCTAAGTGCAAATGTGCGTTGTACAATTATAAAATACAACTTGCTTCATTCTACTACTTCATCTTAAGGTTTTTACATTTATTACTAAACAAAAATATAAAATTAAGTTTAATTAGCTAATCAGGGTTCAACATACCTTAAAACTATTGTTTTAGTAAATAGAATAGGTATAACAAAAGTATTATGAAATAAGACATAAGTATTTTTATTTAGATCAATCTATTAGCATTTTTGAATTTTTTCTTTTACTCAATAAATTGTAGATTGTTATAGCTAATCACTAAAAATTGCCTAAAAATAATTTTTATAGGTATTTGCAAATAGCATATATTTTCACCTTTTTTAATACCTAACAATTAGTCCTAAATTTATTAGTGTTACCTAATCATAAAAAAAATCTATACTAATATAATAAAGCTGAAGAGTTTGTTTGTTTGTTTGTTTGTTTGTTTGTTTGTTTGTTTGTCTGTTTGTTTGTTTGTTTGTTTGTTTGTTTGTTTGTTTGTTTGTTTGTTTGTTTGTTTGAACGCGCTAATCTCAGGATCTACTGGTCCGATTTGAAAAATTCTTTCACTGTTAGATAGCCCATTTATCGAGGAAGGCTATAGGCTATATATCATCACGCTAAGCCCAATAGGAGCGGAGTCAACGCCGACGAAGTCGCGCGCAGAAGCTAGTAGTAAAAATAAATGTATTTGAAAAAGTAAATTATTAAAACAACTTTATACTAAGTATATTTAAATATAAACAAATAGACGGACTGTTTGTAAGCATATATATGTGTAAAAACGTACTCGACGTAGTCTCATAGTGCGAGTAAGTGTAGAGACTAAAGGTAATGGCTCTGTCGAGGAGCAGCCGCCCTTTAACAGCCTCGTGATTGCGAACTAAAATTAAGTGTTATTTTTATGGTAATTTCTATACTACTATTTAGTTGCTTTAAGGAGGCGTAAAGCTTTATTAATTGAAGCCAGTACGATATTTATACGCTTAAAACAGTTAATTTTTTAAGTATTAGGGGACGCATTATATGATAGTTAAAAATACTTAATAAGTAATCAATTATAATTGAGGTAGTGTGTTTGTTTTCGGTTCTCTGTAAAAGTTTAAAAATTAGGTCTTGGAAAAATGTATTTGTAAGATACATTTTATTTATTTTAGGTTTATGTGTCTCAATGTAAAAATTTTGTTGTCTGTAAAGTTGGTTTACGGACGATATTTTAACGAGACAACGTCATAACAAAACATCTCCTCGGGTGCATAGGCCAATCGAGTGGAAGAGAGATAGATGCAACGCAAGCGTACAATTAGCGTAACGGGACAATGAGCGTAAAGGGACAATGAGTCATCCTTTTTCGTGCATACAGCCTTCGTTCATCAATTTATTAGACGTTGACGTCAATATTCGTCTATGAATCAATTTATTTGTTATAGCGAGTATCAATTTAGTTACAGTATGGAATGTTTGATTTAACAGAAAATTATTAAGTTATTAAGATGTTTGCTGCCGTTAGATGTTAGCTGTTACTATATATATTTCTTACAGTATATTCTGCTAGGTAAAGAAGTGAAAGAAATCAACACTTATTTCAAAGATTGTGTATGACGACTCAGCATGTAACATCCCACAGCTGGGCATAGGCCTTTTTCTACATGTAGGAGAAGGATCGAAGTTTAACCACCACGCTGCTCCACTGCGGTTTGGTGGATATATTCGCTACTACGATTAACAATTGTTATTAGGTATACATATGTCTATAGAAACAACCGTACCCTATAACTTAATGTGCTTTCGGAGGCACGGTGGGGAGACCAACAAGGACAGACGTCCAAACTAGAAAGAAATATTTTTAACCGCCGGTGTTTAGGCGCGTACATGACACACGCACCACTACACCAGAGTGGTTGTGTGCGTGGTCGTGTAATTCTCTTTTTTTAAAGAAATTTCACTTTTTTCTAAAATAACCTTCTTATACTTTTATATACGACATCAATAAAGTAGACATGGCTAAAATATCTTTACTCATAAATAGTATGTAAACACGATCTTTATCCACGATACTCATTACTTACCTACTCAAACGAGCTCGGTACAGGCATGTGCGAACTTGTACTGTAGTCATAAACCAAAATGCCGTAAATTATTATCGCAACTTTGTTAATTGTTTGATATACCTACCTATGTATCGACTTGTATATCCTACTAATATAAATACGAAAGTTTGGTGGAATCGATTAATGGATGGATATTTGTTATTCTTTCACGCAAAAACATACTAAAATTATTATAATAAAACTCGGTATGTAAGTACAAAGCTGGAAATCTAAAATTACACATAGACTCAAAAAAAAGAGATCCTGACGTTCCTACAGCATCGAAAATTATGCGAGTGTAGGTAACCTCGAGGCACAGCTATTATAAAAATACATATTTCGAAAATGTCGATGGTCTAATAACTTAGTTTATATAGTCCTAAAACGGGATTTTTATTTCTTTCTTTTTACTATATTAATATATTTAGCTATTGATGTTGCTTGAATTTTATATAGGTAGGTATATATTTTATCATACACCACATTAAATTTTAACTATTTAAATTTATAATTTATGATCCATGAATAATTTTTTCATGTTTAATAAAATGTTAGAAATTTAAAAATATATCTTAAGTAATGACTTAAGATATATTTTCAAATATATATTTTTATATGTTTGAGTAATGACTTAATATATAATTAGAGCATTGTTTTTTAAGTACACATATCTATCTTTATCTAATCGGAAGTAAAACAAAGGAATAAATATAATTATCTATTAAAATTAATCTTTCTATTATCTTTAAACGTAAATGGATTATCATAAATAACTACTACATATACTTAGGTACTTACTTATTCAATCTTCGAGGTTTGTTGTTTACTACTTAAACATATGTACCTCTATCCTCCCTATAGTTAAAAATATATAACTCTATTTATTAAGTGATGTATAAAAACAATCCGTTATCTATGATAGCAAAACCAGTCCACGAACAATTTCGTTTTTACATCAAAAAGGGACATTATCCTTTCTTCCAAGCGACCATTAAACCTTATCTTGGAGAAAGCAAGGCGAGCGAGCGTCGCAATCTACATAGAGCTGATAATAGCAAACCAGCTTAAGTTGATCCACAAACTTGCTCCGTGCTTATACAACAAATGTATATTATAATGAAAACGGAGGTTGAAATTCGCTGGTCGCGATATAAGTAATCTTGGGAGCGTAGTGGGAGGTTTACGATCGCGGGAGGAGAAGGCTTTTATATTTATTAAGTAAGTTGGGCTTTTGGCTGTATTAATCCACCTTTATTGAGGGGTTCCAGAGGCCTGTTGGGGATGCAGGACCGTATGAAAGTAATGCTCCAATTTGCAAGTCCTTATGCGTCTCTTGTAAATGCGCGCTTTAATTCCGGATCACGTTTCTACTTAATAGAAATTTCTTACGAGTGATTAATGTTTTATGGTCGTCTTAAGTCAATTTTTAAATTTAATTTCATTAATGCAATAATTTATTCTGCGTATATCTGTGTATGTGTGGGTGTAATTGTTTTGATATAGCAGCTGCGTAACTACGCGTTGTAATTGTTTGATGAATGGTTCCAATGGTTTACATATAACAATAATGTTATTGTAATAATAAACAAATCTTATTCTTTAATTTTTTCTTCAGTTCAAATAAAGAAATGTGAAACTTAACATACGTTGGATAATTGTATAATTTATTTAAACATATTTTTGGGGTAAGGTTTTTTAATAGTACCTATGCATATTAAATAATATGTATTACCTTTTATTAAACGTTTTCTTTTTATATTTAAATTATAAATATAAGTATTAATATTATGTATCTATACCTCTATTATATACGACTTCAAATATTTATATACCTTTACCAATGTTAATTAAGTTATATTTAAGAACAAAATTAAGATTAGAGCTTAATTCACCACGCTGCTCCGCTGCGGGATGGCGGATAAAATTTTAATTGGTACCTACATAATATTAAAGTAATAATATATAATATTTCATAAGTAATTTTTGATAAAATTAAAAATTCAGGTTTATTTTATGACCAAAGAACTCTTGGAATGATAAATTTTGAAATTTGAACCTTACAGCATCGAAAGACATATGAAAACTATTTTATCATTATTTAAATGAATCTATATAATCGAATAGTTACATTAAGAAATTCAGTGTAGTATTTTGTGTCTTTATTTTTTATCTACATATATAGGTATAAGTATAACGTTATTTAAAACAACGTACACATACATAATATCTATAGAAAGAGGTACGCAGCTACTCGTACGTGAACGTTATCATATTTTTATGGTCTACGTGAAAATGCTTGTTTTTATTACGGGGCGTTTTATTACGCTTCTAGATTAGAAGCCCGAACTGAGACCAAGTTTGGGTGTCTGATATTTCATATTCAATGTGCTCTTGAGGTTTATATTAAACTTTTCATTTCTTATCGATAATTAAAACGTGATTTTAGTTTATAATGATTTTTGCTTGTAATTATTTTAATATTTTTAGAATAAGATAATTTAATTTTATACTAGAGCTTATGGAGTAATAATTATGAGAAGAAAGACGCGAATTTTTACCTTTTAGGTAAATTTATATAGGTATTGGTTTTATAGTTCATATTAATCTATACTAATATAATAAAGCTGAAGAGTTTGTTTGATTGTTTGTTTGTTTGAACGCGCTAATCTGAGGATCTACTGGACCGATTTGAAAAATTCTTTCAGTGCTAGATAGCCCATTTATCGAGGAAGGCTATAAGCTATACCTATATCATCACGCTAAGACCAATAGGAGCGTAGCACCAATGAAGAATTTTTCAAATGGTTTTTTTTCCTTTTGAGAGCTTCCGGTGCGTAAGCGATTAAAGTTTCGCACAAATCATGTATGACATAATTGATCCAATTCCACGTGGACGAAGTCGCGCGCAGAAGCTAGTGTTGATATAGGTAAAAGTCGAGTTGGATACAGTTTCTAAAGTTTCTTATCCGACGGTTTTCTTAGATAAACAAATTGAAAAATTATGTTTATTATCGGTATATTAACAAATAATAATTGTGTTTGCTAGCAAACGAGAAAAAAACCGACTTCAATTAGGTACATCGACAAATAACAACGTAAGTAGACGAAAAAATTTACAAATGCACTAGTCGCCACTACGATTTTCGAAGGTTCAACTTGATTTCTCTGGAATGCCATAATCAGATCCTGGTTTCCTTATCATGGTACCACCCTTGGGATACCTATCTCCTTTTCATCAAAAACAGAATCAGTAAAATCGGTTTATAAACGACGAAGTTATCCGCGAACACACATAAAAATATATATACCTACGATCGAATTGAGAAACCTCCTCTTTTTTTTGAAGTCGGTTAAAAAAACCACTGACGTAAAAACAACGGACGGAATTGTATCTATATATAGAGAATTTAATTATGCATATGTATCTATGTAGATAGACGGGTAGACGACTTAGGTATGATACGTGTATGATAGTTGAATCAAAAGGGAATACCGTTATTTTAATAGTTAGATACTTAATTAATACATAAGCTTTAGAAAATAAAATCGTGATCTCACCAGTATCGGCCATTGCGAGGTTGAATCTCGTATCAAGAAATTACGATATTACGTATACACATACTTTGTGAAAAAAAAAATTTTTAGGATAGGTAGGTACTACTTATTTTAAAAAAACACCAAACTAATATTTCTACTATTTAAAAAAAACTTTAAGCACGTCTGTAGAAGGTAAAATAAATAATAAATTACTATACAGATTATATAAGATTATAATACAGTTAAAACTATTTATTTTGCATTAAGTCTTTTTTGTGTAAATTTTATTAATGCTATATTAAAACAATTTATTATCTATTTTTCTTATAGTAAACGTAATAACAAAATCAGTAAAAAGTTAAGTATAGTTTTAGTAAAATACAATATTATTATTTGTTTCTACATATAATTTACGATCACGCGTAAACTTCGTCTAGTTCTACGATGTCCTGAGATTGTATTTCATATTCAGCACATAATGTATGATACGAAAGGCAAAGTAAAAACGGAGCGATGACGCGTGAAGAAATCGGGTCCGTATTTATGGGGAGAGTTATTGTTTGAAACGTCTAAGTCGTAATTCCGCGGCATAAAGCAGGCTTCTCTTTCGGCAAACACCCCTCGATCCCACCCTGCCCGGGATGCTGTTTTTCCTGTGAAATGGCCCGTTTGAAATTGTTGTTTTATGGAAGTTTTTAGTAGTTGACTTTGCCTGGGAGAAATATATAGAATGGCAATCTTTCATCCAGTAAATACAATACATATTGCGTAGATATAACATGAATAAAAAAAGATATCTTTTTAAATTTGTATACTATGTACCTATGTGCGCTCAATGGAAATTATAGACTACGTAAGTTTAAACATTAAAAAATATAACTTTTCAAGAATACCGAAGACGGTCGATGATCTTTAAAAATATTGAAAGCAGGGGCCGATAAAAAGCTAAAATAACGACCTGTCACGAAATAATATACAATGAAATTATCTTCCCCATTTTAAAGTTGGAACGCGCGGTTGGAGCTCAATCGTGATTGGTGGACGCTTGACAGCCGGATGAAATACGCCGGTTCGACCGCGCCGGCGCAGCGGGTGACAACATGGTGCCACTAAAATCCCCTAATGAAATTAAATTCCGTACGTTTTAGTTTTGCTCGTAAATAATTTGTGTATCTAATCCACTGATTAATGAATGTAGTTTTTAAGCCATGTAGGTAGAAATATTTCACGCACTTTCATAATTATTTTCTTTTTTTAATTTATTTACTAAAATGTTTGTCGGTAAAGTAAAATTTAAATTACTCTAGTAACCTAATTTAGCTTTTCTAAAAAAAAATATAATATATATAGGTATTTTGATAATATAAGTATAAAAAATAGAAACAATTCGTTAAATATGAAATTATACAAACAAATGTAAAGAAAGTCGGGTTATATTGCTTTGTTAGATATCAAATATTATCAATAAGAACAATAAATCGTATAGACGATCACTCAGACACTTTTATGACAGGAGATAGCTAACAAATCACTCTCATATAGGTATCTGTTTAAAAACCAACATCCACACGCAGTGTAATGTCATAGATAGGGGGCATCTTAGCGTTTTAAAAGCATTTTAGATAAACGCTTGTTGGATAAGCCTGTGGATTTAGTTACAACAAAATTACAAGTTTACGAGGGACTATATAGCCGTATAGCAGCTTACGGCCTACGGCACCACTCATGGGCACTAAAGAACTGGTTTACTGTTCTACTGATGATTTACTGGGTGCATTCCTCGACGACGTCAAAGGCTTTTAAGCGCTTTAACTATTGCTTAACGAAATATTAATATTCTACTGAAATTTACATAAGTACATACATAATTTACTAACTATATTTAATAATATTTTATACCAAATTTATAACATTTATAAGAATCTTTTGTTTTTTTTTCTCTTGTTTTTGTGTTTTTTTCTGATTTAAATTTAATCTTGAAATACTTTTATGCCATTTAACACTAGTTTAAATCAAATTACTTTATTCGATTGCGAGATTAATGATCCATAAATAAAAAGATTATAAGATGGTTAGTTTTATTTTAATTTAAATAATTAATATTCGAAAAGAAACAGAATACCCGTGGTAGCAATGCCAGGTTCCTCACGAACCATTTATATTAATTTATAATGCTTACCTCAGCTCAATAAATTACTCGTTTTTGTTACGAATGCTTTAATCATTATGAAGGTAGCATCTTTTTGAGTGAATATTTAGTATGTATATTGTATAATTTCTGTTAAACATAAATTTGATTTCTAAATTATTAGGAACTAGCCGACCCGTGCCCACTTCGTTGGGCGTTATAATCCATTTCACATAAGAAGGGTACGGTGAAATTTGATATGTTCCGATACACTCTCACTATTTTCAGCAAATCAGATAAATATAAATGTTTTAAAATCACCAATTAATTTCTAAGGCAAATAATAATGCTTGATTAGATTGAATTGTTGACACGGCACGTCAGAGGGCGCAGGTTCAAATCCTGCTGATTTAAAATCTTTATATATTTTTATCTTTTTCCTTTTATCTTGTCACTCCTGAATAGTGTAGCTTTCTGTTAGCGAAAGAATTTTCATGATCGGATCAGTATTTGCGAAGATTACCCCGTATATACAAACAAAGTTATAAACTTTACCTCTTTTTAATATTAGTATAGATTATACTAGGATAGGAAAACGTTTTGACAATTGACAAGCTGTTGATAATATGTTAAGTATGTTTATTTTTGTCTCCTTGTATATCAAATGTTAAAATAGCAGATTACGAATAGGTTGCATTTTATTTGTTTGAGTAAATATAGGCCATTATTAATGATTTCCTAAAAACAGATTAGATACAGTTTCTTAAAAAAATACAGGTACTGCAATTTAGCACAAAATGATCAACAGCCACCAGGAGGCGATGTTATTTTAGATTCTGATCGGTAAGGGAGTTATAAATAGATGATATATTATATTTTATATATTATATTATACATACACCTACATACAAACATATTTAAGTAGCGAGGACAGAGTTACACTAATCAATAACAAAATCGTAGGTACATAAAATACTTACATTATTTTGTTATAGACTTTACGTCAAATGATTCACTTGTAATTTACGATAGCTTAAAGAAATATCGATTTTCTTCATCATAATTTATGCCTCTCACTTCGTGATATGACTCGCCTTTTATTATTTTACAGTGTGGGTGGGCTGAAAGTCGTTATATTTATTTGATTTATTAATTAGCACTTTAAAGTCAAGGATTATAAGAATATCCGGCCAGATCTGGCCTACAGGCGAACTTTTGACGTAACGTCGAGAAAATAATATATATATATTAAGGAGACACGGCAATTTTATTTTATTTTCCTAATATTTAAATCTATATCTATTATGTTGTATAAATAAAAATGACTCTCTGAAATGTTTGTGCGTACACGAATTATTTGTTATTCTCAAGATAAGGTGTTCTCATATAAAAGAAAAATTAAAATAAATACCAGCCACCTAGTTGTAAATAATTGTTATTTATTTTATCATGCTTATTTTTGGATGAAAAATATTTGTAATTTGTGAAATATAGAAGTATTTTAGTTATTGTTAAATATTATATTGTGTTAAGAAATATTCCTATTTTCAAAAGACCGTCAACGCAAGCTTGGATTAAAGATTTAGGTATAGCTTTATGCACTCATAGCGGACATATATTATTAACAGATACACTCAGACATCAATCGCAGCTTAAATCGTACACACGATGCTTCATAAAATCCTATTTCAGTATGATATTCTTTTAATATTTTCTTTGGCACACATGCGCTCCGATTCCGTGAGACATTGAATTTACGATCCAATATTTTTATGCAAAGTGCGTCGCCAAATGTGCCGCGTCGATGCCGAAAAAACAGCTACGTCCTTTTGCACGTAAAAAGGATGCGACAAAATAAATATACATGGAGCCACCCTTTTTGTCCATTAAACGACCCGAGCTTTTTTTCCGTTGCCTTCATAAAATGTGCCCCAATAAATATGTAAATTTACCGAAAAAAACTCTCGTAGCTGCCACGGCGTTCGTTGCTTCGAGTTTCACTTTCGATTCTTGGAGTTAATTGGTACAATTGCAGGATTTGTGAAGATTTGTAAGGCCATTCGTGTCAATGAACTTTGTAACGTTTTGCAATGTGGCAATTTTAAGAATTACTATGACCTTTTTTAAGTTTTTCGAAATATGAAAATATTTAATCGTAAAATTATATTTGTAGCCATATAAAGAAGTATATTTCAAAGAAGTACCTAATAAATTAAATTGTTTATAGTTTTTGTCGTCATTTACGTAAGATATAATCTCTTCTAATTAATTAATACATTTTCAAAACTTCATATAAGTGTAAATAACTTTTTGTTTAGCTTGACTAAAACCATTTTAACATTCCATAGAAAGTAATTAGGTATACTATTTTGAATTAACTAACTCTTGTGATTATATAAAAAGAGAAGGTGTATTTTAGGTATAAATCATGCCGAAGTGAAATGAAGAAAACAAAGCCACATCGAGGGAGCTGTATCGATCCGCCCGGGCGAGTCGAGGGTCCTGGCAGCCCCACATCTGCCTTTCACGTAATTAGACTCACCTACACATTTATTTACCACACACTCACGTAGTTCTGAAACAAATCTTATAATATACACAACAAACATTATTTTTAGATATTTGTATATAGAGAAATTGGCGATTTACTCAAGTAGCAATTTATTTCAATGAAATATTGGGGTAAAAATGGGCTAAAGATGTATTATTCTAGATCAAAGTTATCTATCATAACCAAGTTTAATACTCTAGTAATTTATGAGTTGATTCTACCTATAAATCAAGTTATCTATCCATCAACATACCTATCTAATAAACTCGTATTACCCAGTAATTGATATTAATTGAATAGGTATAGGTATTCGCCATCTTTTAAGATTTATCTTACGAAACAAAGGAATACAGCCTGTAGGTACCTGTTTCGATAAATCCTGTCTAACAAATAAGATTAAAAGAATGAGCCGTAATATCATTGTCGTAATTTATGTTGCAAAGAGTAAACCACAACCAATCGATAAGAAAAATCTTTAAAGGATACATTTTTCCTTAATGAATGGTATTGATCGGTCGAGGCTATAAGCGTATAATTTACGACTACCTATACCCTCAGGTCCTGTTGCATGCTCCGAAGGTGTGTTATTTATACCCCCTTTTTTATTTATGCCCCCTTTTTTCGCAGCTCGTAACGGCTGGCAATAAAGGGGACTTAATTTTAATTTCATGATTGGAAAGCTCGATTGGCCGGTTATGTGGCTTAATGAGTTTATGGCGGCAATGAGTGAATGATAACGGTCGTGGGACAGAACTAATTGACTCTCTCCGCTGTTCCGAATTTAATTTTTAAGCTATCCTGCCGAATTATAAGTAAGTACTTTTGGGACTTATGTTAGTAGGTAGATACCTACAAAGCTTTTTTTGAGAATTTATGAAGTTACTAAATAGGTACCTATGTAACACAAAACAAAAAACTTTTCAGCTGCACTGCTGCTGCTATACAACTTAATACAAGTTGTATAATTTAGCAAAAAAATTTTAGACACGTTTTTGGATAAAAATCGACCGCATCTTCATAAATTACAAACCACTTGAACATCGGGATGCCGAAAGAGACGCTTCGTTCAGGCTCTTACGTTCCCACACTACATTGAAATTGAAATAGATAAATCTCCGTCCCACCCGCCTTCCGTTTCGATCCATTAAACCTAAGCTTTTTGTGTTCAAAGAAATATTTTTACCTAAAGATGTAGGTACCTAACAATACATAAGGTAATAAATGAAGGTTCGGATATCTCAGAACTGGTTTGGACGAGAGCCGTCTTTAGAGTCAGGTTACAATGTAGGACCCTTTAATATTCTTAACGCATATTTTAACTCGCGATGAATTTTAATAAATCCCATAATAAAATATGTAGTTACAGTAAAACCTTCAAACGATGCAAAAAACGGCAACTCAGTTGATTTATACCTACCGCCTTTCGAGCGGGGATTATGTTCGCACTTACGTAGTACGTTAAGTATTATACTTTTTTTTATTTTCATTGTACGCAACATTGTAACGCAGCTACGGAGTCACTTAAGGAATATATGGCGTATTAAAGGGCATAAAGAAAACAGTGTTTTCAGAAAATAGTTCAGAATAAAGGAAAGTTGTAAGAATGTCGTAACTTTGGACATAAATTTTGTGAATGGCATGAAAAGAATCAATGGCGATAGAATTGTTAATAAAGATATAGAGCGATGTATTACGGGATATTAGTGAAGTTTTATGAAAGCAATGATGGCGGGTCGATGAATGCACCCGCACTGCGATGATGGCGGCACGCGGCGATTTATAAAATATCATGATTATTTATATTATAGTTGTTATTCTTATTAAGTTATCAAACTATATAAAAAGAACCCTCTATTTAGTGTGGAGTTTTCTGTTATAAGTTATTGTTTATAGGTACTATTACCTAATATGATATTTTATGTTTTAAAAGAAAATGAAATAATTTGTAAATAGGTATTACAGAAATGCTTAAATGACTGGAAATTTTATATTGCTATTTCGTTTATAGGTATCTTATATTAAACATTCTTCATTCTTAAACATTCTACTAGTTAAAATACAAGAAATAGAGTCCCATTAGTTTGATTTAAACTTCTCACAGTACACATAATTCTTAAAGTGATTTTTAATGAAGTTAAAATAGAAGCTTAGTCATAAAAATTTGCGTAATTACTTGTAGATATTATTAGATAAGATTCAAAAATTTTAGACGCCATTCGCATATACATTTTTTACTGAATTAATTATATACAACCATAGCGAGTGTAACGAAAGATAAGACGTTTTATCATGTTGGCACTGACTGGGTTAATTACGCGGTAATATTAATAAAGAACTTGAAGATTTTATAACGTACAGTCAATAAACGCGAGGCAATTGAAGAATGTGAAATTGAGATTGCTGTTTATTTTTCGACTAGTATCTACTCAGTAAAATTACAATAATTTGCTGAGTGAAATAAAACTAAATATTAATACAGCCTCGATGAAACATTTTTGGGTACGAAATGCAACTTTATAAGTGAACAATCATAAATGATTTCAGAAATTTTATTATTTCACTACGTTGTGTTGTGTAAGCACTGGAACTTTAGCACTATACCTATAAGTACCTATGTTCGGCGACATTATAAGTATTTATGTGAATCCTTCGGCCGTCTAATGTAATAAGTACCTATATGTCTTATACAGACAAATGCCTATTCCAAAATAATAAATTAATCTGCAACTTAATTCTTAACATTAAAAATCAATTAATAGAGTCATAAAAACGATATGAAAAAATTTATGAAACACTATAATTTTTAAGATAAACACTATTTAATAGGTAATTATTTTTAATGAATTTATATGTAGAATAAATTAACTTGGTTAAGTAACGTGGTAACAAGGTTTAATTTAAAATATGTTTTCATGACGAGAAATCCAAATAAAATATTACGGCCATTTTATTAAAGATAATGGAATAATTTATAATAATATCTTTTTAATTTACGCGTAAGACATTAACGATTTCTTTTAAATATACCTATTTTATAAACTTTGTAATTCTGAAAAGAAGACGAAATATGACACATAAAAGTAAAATATTAGAAATATGTATCGCGTTTTGTAAAAACTGTTACTAGCGTAAGGATACTAAATAAAATACCTACTATTTGTTTTATTTATTAGTTAAAATTATATGGCGAAATATGAGATTTTATTTGTATTTGCATAGGTGTATACATAGGTTTTTTTCGGTTTAACTAGGTCATGGCGCCAGCAAAAAGTACGCAGCCTATTAATTTTATACAGACGTCATTTTGTCCATCTGATATTAAATGACAAACACATAGGTTAGGACCACACTGCGAGCCTAACGCGGTGGCGGCGGCGGGCGCGAAATATCGAACATATGAAACGCGTCTTTGCGTCCACACTGCAGTCGCTAAAGCGGAAGCGACTGAGCGATACAACCAGCGTAGTTTTCAAACATTCCTATCCGCGCGTTCTGTCCACACTACGGGCCTAGTCAGCAAGCGATCTAATGCGCGGGTGGCAGGGGTATCAAACCATTTCAGTCTTGTCGCTATATAAATATGTATTCGCTTTCTGTAGTTTATACCTTTTTTATGTGGGAAATTAAAATTAGAATTAAAATTCTGTCCCCTAAATTGAGACAATTCGTTCAACATTACGTCCGAACTCTTTGTATCTATACTTCGTGGTCACTAATTTCAAATTTTCTTGAACTGTCGAAAAGAAAATAATCGAATGGAAATGGGTATAATCTCAATTCTTCATATAAATTAAAAAAAACTCACCACTTATATCTGTTTTTATTTATTTCGTTCACTTTCTATCTCAAGATTGGACTGTCTAGTAAAAATAATAAATCCTCGTCCATAGTTTGCAACCCCTGATATACGTCAAATCGCTACATGAACTCGCGCGTCACTGTGGCCACCACACGCCTCCGCCGCCGCAACCGCCTCCGAGCCCGCCACTGCGCATTCAGTGTGGACGCACACATAGGTACAAGTTGAGTCCGCCAAAACTAGCGTCTTCGTTTTATCGTTCAGTGTTCAAATCGAGTTTCGCACCCGAATAACAAAAAAATTTGCTGTATGTATGGTTTTTCTTATTCCATAAAAAAAGGCTGCTGAAAGTCATCGTTTGCTGGTAAAAACATATGGTGAACACCCTAAATCGATTATAATCAATATCGATATGATTATTGAATTAGAACATGAAGCATGGTTTTCGTAATTTAAAAGTAGTAATTTTAATATTCAAAACACAAGTGGCGCTCACGCTACAAAAATGCGAAGACGAGAAATTGCAGGATTTATTGGATGATGAATTAGCAGAAATTAGCTGACGCATTACATGTCTAACAAGAAATAATCAGCAGATGTTTACGAACAATGGGAAATATCAATAAACTCGGTAAATGGGTGCCACATAATTTGATGTACGCCAAATGAAAAAAAATTTCAACGCTCCGAAAGGAAATAAATTTTTGCATCAAATTGTGAATGTGGTAAAAATGGATTTATATGAAAGTACAAGAGTACGCGCTCGTGGAGCAGCACTTCAGTTATGTTGAGGACGTAGAAAAATACCTCGATGAATGGTTTACGGCAAAAGACAAGCAGTTTTTCAGACTAAATGTCTAGAAGTCGATGGTTACTATTTTTAATTAAAAAAATTAATTCGCCTTCAAAATTACCTGTCATTTTAACCCAAAAGGAACAAAAACGGAAAAAAACATATGTATATACCTGGTAAGTTTTGTTTACTGTACTGTGTATGTACTTGTCTGTAAGTATCTTTAAGCTTTGTTTTAACCACGTTTTAACCTAAAAAAATTATCTACATTACTTAAGACCCCGATGCAAGCAAATTAAAATAAATATAGGTACAACCGCTTGGTTGCATTAATACAGAATGTAAATTATATACCATCTACAAAAACAGACAGACACACACACACACACACGTAAATCTTGACGGAGCCAGTGAGTACCAACGCTTATCTCCATATATATATTCTAGAAACATTTACACGCTACCTATATCAAACTGGCCGTAAATGTCTCTGGCAGGATAATATTTTACGATGCCTTATGCAGAGACGAGAGACGGGGGCTGCCCTTATCTACCTACACATGTGGGGTGACATCCAAATTTATTGACTTAAAAATATCCACACAGATTAAGAAGATATAACATTCGAACCGAAATCTGATAAAATATTATCCTTGAGACGAAAATATCTCCGATTTGGTCTCATTTCAATCTATATTTCTTTTATTGAAATATATATTTTAAATTTTACGACTCATAAATTTGAAAATAATAATATGAGACTTTAAGATTGTAATCTTTTAAAATATGCTTAAAATGTGAACTTAAATTGAAATAATATATTAAGGTAAATTAAATGGATTTTAAATTGTGTACCTACTTATTTTATTATCGATTAAGAAATTAAGTTTAATAAATGTTTATACAGTTAGGGTGTTTATTATGTTTTTATTGTTTTTATTTTATGTGAGCAAATACTATTACGTACCTATTAAAAATAAACTATTGATGCCTTCTGTTTGAACTTAAACTCGAACTTAAAGTAAATATAAATGTATTTACATAGTGCTGCTTGTTTTCAAATTCTGTTAAAATTGACACCAGTCGCGAAACTTGCCTTCGCGTGTAAATAACGAGAGGCTTACAGAATAGGAGATAGAACTGTAAGTAGTAGGTATACACATTACACACATACACATATTTAGGCATGGATGAAAGGGAATATCTTAAAGCCGCTATTAGTGTTATCACTTTGAAAAACATTTGAAGCAAAAATGTATTTTTGGCAATCTATTTTCAGGTAATACGTTATTAAGGTAATTTTAGTTAAGATTTGTAGTTTTCTGTCTATGTACCTACCTATGTACTCGTACTCGTATATTTCGTTATATAAGCTTTTTAAGTCTTTAAAAACTAAGATTCCGTTAATAATAATACAGATTAACAATATTATAATACAATAATGTAATTTGGATAGATATGCATCAAGTAAAAGTATCTACTAATTACCTATCTCTTTAATCACCCAGCCTTCCACTAAGCACTTAACATGTAACAAGGTCTTGCAAGTAATTGCACTTAGCTCTAACAAAGCAATTTAATTTATTTTCTTAGGTAGAACATTTAAACCATTTTTATGTATCCAGTGACATGTTTTTGTCCTATATTCACAGTTCGTATGTAGTGTTATAGTAGGTACCTACTTGGTAGCAGTATGTAGTATTTTGTAGTAGTAGTGTTTGAGTAACAATTTCTAAATATTGTACTCGTTTCTACTGTTATCCATAACATCAATTATATTCCAATAGCATTACTTAAATATTATGCGAGACATAATTTTTGTTTATTTGCATCGTTTTCAGAAAATTTCAATACTTTAATAATTCGGCTCGAATAGATAATATGTAGTTACCAAGCAACGTTAAATAGTTCGTTGTTATTCCCACGGTTATAATATGTACTCGTATATCGAAATTCCTATTATACATCAAAATTCAACTGATTTTGTCATTACATAACAAAACAATAAGTTTACCTATTACTATAAATGAATAAACGTAGATCATAAAATAATGAAACAGACATACTTCACTTGTTTTGTTTGTACCTATATTTGGGAGCGGTATCAACGTATTGACGATACAAACTATGTTAAAACATGACTAGAATTAAAATTAACTTTATTTCTATTTATTAAAAAAGGTGGCTAAAATTGTATTACAGAATAAACAGGATACAAATGCACTTACGGTTGGTTGTCTTGGTCACGAAAGTCTTGCGTGATGTGATTGATTGATTTAACGTCGTTTTCTTAAAACTTTTAATTAAGATTTGTGAATGTTGTCTACACTCGGTTGTGTTTCAAATTGGACTAACAGACGAGCGTGGGTTCGACCAAATTATATGAGGCGTCAATAAACCAAACCGCATCTATTATTCTGATACCCGAATTGCCTTCCAGCTGACGTAGACTTTTAAATACGTTTTATGGCCCAAATTATTTCGGCTGTTGACCCAGTTCTGTATCATAAAAGTGGTAATTTTTAATGAGGATGCGAGGTTTCTGCCGTTCGACTTAAATTGCCTCAAATTGATTCAAAAATTATTTGCAAGGTTTTTTTCAAGACGTGTATTGGACTTTACAACAGTTTGTAACGGTCTTGAAAACGAAGTGATTAATAGTTAGCCGTACAGCAAATACATTTAATTAGGTTTACTAACACCTTGGCGTAACTGCGAAGTGTAACAGCAAAGCCGCCGCTTAAAAATACGATCTATGAATAAATATTTGATCGCAAATATCGGTACAAAGGTCCCAAATATACTAAATATTGAAACGAGTTCGTTAAGTCAAATGATGTAACGAAATGTGCAAACACGTTGTGTGTACTCGGGATATTAACAGATCTTCACTGCGGCAGGTTATTACGGCCTTAGGGTAGTATGTGATAAAAAGAGAAATGCATTAAATTGGTTTTTATAAAAATAAGCATAAGGTTCATATTACAAAATTTTAGGTAAACTGCATTCAGATGATCAGGACAGCGTTTATTGCACCCACGAGCAATTCATCCCGAGTTAACGTTTGACTAATTTGTGAAGTATTGTAAAGATACCATAAAACGAGGCCAATGACGCCGTATCAGCTGTTTTAGTAAAAGTGACTTAAGCAGGTTGTATTAAATATTTTGATTTGATTAATTTCATTTAGAAGATTTAGACTATTCTAATTTTATAAATATTATGTTTACTTTATGCGTAGGTATAAAATATAAATGAAGGTATACTTACATAAATAAATCTTGAAGTACTCTACAGTATAGAGACATTTATTAAGACATCTGGTAAAGATGATTAGCAAAGATGGCCACTAATGTGCTTGATTCCTTTTACCCACATTACCAATAGGTAGTAATATCTTGTAAGCTAGCAAAATATTACTCTAGACAACACTATTTACGTACTCTACAAGAGGCACTACAACGTAAACTGACTAACAACTCTTCGAAATCACCTTGAACCTCGTTTTCACTTTTCACATTCAAATAAACGCGTGTTTTATTGTTTCTCTGTTATGCAAATTAATATCGAAAACAGTAGCTTTTATGAAAGGGTTTCCTAAAAGCCGAAAGAATCGAAAGTGAAAGCCAACTGGGAGCATATTGTGATTGTTTGTCACGCTTCTTTTTCTCTATTGTCAGTACAAATATTTACGTTTCAACATGCAAAAGAGGTTTTTACAAGCTGACTACCGAATTGACATTTTTTTGTGAGACAACCCTTTTGCCAGTTTTCGGTTCTGTTTGTTTGGTCTTCGCTATTGATATGTTTAGCGCTTGCGTCGAATTGGATGCAAATGATAATATTAGGCGATAGTTTTGACAGCGTTACTTCTTAGAACGTACGAGTATGAAAGTTATATAAACTAGAGAAGGTCGCGGTAGTCGGTTAGGTTCGGTATTAAAGTTTACGACGGGGATACGAGACGTCATAAAACTTCAAATAAATCCAATCGGAGTCTCGAGATAAACAATACACTTCGTTTCGAAATCACTTGAGATGGTGGCCGGACTGACGGACTGTTACATATTTTACATATGTACCGTTATCAATAAAGGTTGTGTACTCACTTACCTACATACATATATATCTTTCTAAGCTCTAAATCTTTGTACTATCGTCTTGGAAGAAATTAAACAAAAATGTAGTTATGTTGTTTCGTCTAAGATCAGCTGAAAAGCGCGACTCGGCGGCAATTAGCGGCCTGCGCAAACGCGCCTGTTTCAACTTGTACTAACACCAAACGTATGGTACGTAGCTATACAGTAAGTACCGTTAGCATCATACTTAAGTAAAATAAATTTTATGTAATACAAATTACGTATTTTTTATTTTCAATAATTTTTAAAGATCGAACGTATAGCTTGGCGGCTGTTATTTATGAAAACGTATTGTGTTAAATATTACTGGTTGTGTACTTTGTTTGTCACAAACCCTTAAATTGTGAAGTAGTCAAAAAGTCACATCTGTTACGTTGAAGTATTTTTATCTACCGTGAGTTGTTAATGTATTTCTTTGCTCGAGTCACGCGTCTTGAGGAGTCTAGCAATAACCTAGTCTGTGTTCATCAATTAGGGACTCATAATATTTCTACTACAAGCGATTAATTGATTGCAATATAATGTTCACATCACAAAATTTTTATGGAAATAAGTAACTTTATGCAATAAATCAATGTCTATTATATGGCCTGATAAGTTAACTTGTTTGTTTGTCCGCTGCTACTTACTCGCCTACTCTCTGGTACCTACTAAGTCTGTGGTCCAATTGGCAAATAAAAGAAACAAAAGTGCCTTTTAATATGTTGTGTCAATATAATTTTGCTTTAATAAAGCATTACATTAGAATTTTACATCTTAAAAAAAATAAATTATTGCAAAGTGTTGCAATTTTACTAATATTTAAAGAGTCAGTCGGTACAACTCACCTATTAGCTACGTATCTATATTGTGCTACAGCGGGTTCAGACTCAGAGTCAATATGCCGAGGAATGCACGAGGCCGCAGTACTGTATTTGAGTAAAACCCTCTGTTTACCTGCTCTCTAACGGCTTTGATTGGAAATTACGTAATGGAAATGAAATTCATTACAACAAAGGCTTTATGAAAAAATAAAATAAAGAAAACTTCAATTAATGAACTAAATTATAGTTTTGTTATTGCAGTTTGTAGATACTGTATATTAAATAGTTTTTTTTTTTAAAGAAGTAGTAATAATTTAAGGGTAAATTTTGTATAAGTTGATTTTCTTGTTTAATAATATTGTTTTTACCAGTATTAGGTACATACATATTTTGTATTTTATATTAATTCTGATCATATATCTGTATTTTCGCATAAAGAAACAATGACGAAGTGTCACGTATCTCAAAATAACTTCGGCCGTGACCTCAGTCAGCGGTCCGCCGCCGCTGTGTCCATCTACCATCTGCGATCTTCGTTTATTTTAACATTTTATTACACATACACAAAAATGTTCCGTTATAATTATGTCAAACAATACATGCATAAACTAAAAAATATCCTTCGATGAGATTTCATACAAAAAGCTCGAATAAGAATGACGTCTAAAAGTAGGAATTATTTGTTATATGTTTCATATCACTTGTCAAAGTTTGATACTCAAAAATCATTAGTGATACATATATACATACAATTATATCTTATCAATTTCACATCCAAACGTTAAGAATCATACAGAGCTGTGTGTATTAAAAGTTATTGACTAACAAAATATCCGATAACATTGCTAGCACGTTTACCTTCGTCACAAAGAAAATCTTTGCGTCAGAACCATAAAATGGTAATGAGTCGTATTTCTTAAGGCGGCTGATATGCGAATTTTGTACCAATTATTGATCGTAATTTATTATTTCAACCATCGGCGCTCTGTCCCACATTGAAATGGCAGTAAAAGTTAAAGGTAAGAATTGATTGCCTCGCTTTAGCATCTCCCGGGTTATCGAGCTCGGTTGGTCTTGTTATTGTTGAGAATACAACGCTAAAAGCATTCCTTAAGTAGGCATTGGTATTTAAATTATTGGTAGAGGCTTAAAGTTTTAGTATAAAAGTTTTTTCCGTAATTAAATAGCATGTTTGACATGTTTTATACTTTGGTTTTTTTTCACACCTTCCTAAACAGACTAGTAAAAGTGTTTGACTGTTTGCAAAACAATGTATTTATGTCATACTACATTTACCTAGCAGTTTTACTTAACATTACTTAGGGATTTGTTATTTGTAGCAATTATTCCGGTGCTATGAGTAATCTGATGTGTTATAGCCTATGTAGTTTTGGGGTAACGTTGCGACCTAATGACATGGAAGCAATAACAATCATTGGTGTAGTTTATATATCGTCCTTTGTCAATAAAAATCGGTTCCTACTTCTTTTTATAATATTAGTTAGTACCTATAAAAGCGTAACTGAGGTAGGTCTACTACCTAAGTGAAGTGGTAAAGTAAATAATGAATTATATTATATTTAATTACCTAATGAAATCAGTATACAAATAAGGCATAATAAATGGCGTTGTAAAACTCAAGACCGCAGCTAACTGCAATTACGAGTATCTTCAGTTGTAGGTTTTTGTTTATGTTGACACAAAAAATAATGTACTAAGCTGTGGTACTGACGAGGTATTAATTTATTAAAGTAGATTTATGTCGCAGTACAAACTAACGTGCAATAAAAGTAATGTTTTAATTTAATATTTTTATTTATATAAAATAGCTTTATAGATAAAAATAGAAAAACATTATCAACTAAACATAATCATACGCAAAAATATTATTCGCATTAAAAAAAAAGACTAACTATCCAAAGACTGGTCAAAAACAAACGAATTAAAAAAATCATCAAACGTCAATTACAGTTTTTACGTGTCATAACGTGTTTATGAAAAATAAACACCTACGAACACTAGACAAAGTCAAGTCAAAAAACTGCCGTGTGTACTCCATTCTTACGATCAAAATATTTTTAACCTATAAACATCTGTAGCAATAAAACTCACGTTGGTATCTGTACCAGGGGCATTAAACTAGTGTTTTGGGCTTCACGGTGGTAATGCCTAGCTCTATTCTTAGTACATTCTAATCTTATTAACATTAAAAAGTATATAAATTTAGAATAACGAAGAATATTTTGTAAATTTAATAATTTATTAATTTAATTAAGTAAACAGACGAACATTTCCATTTAAGTAATAATAGAGATATTAAATTTACTTTCTAATTAAATATGGCCATAAATAGTAATAAAAATTAAAAGCAATCGCAATTGTGTTGAAAGCTACAATCCAGCTCAAGATAATTATGTTTCATAAGAAAAATCAAGCCTTACTTGCCCTACATATTCATAATCTATTACGTTTCTGAGTTGTAGAACGTATTTATGGTAGCCCATATCTGCAAATTGAATAAATCGACTTTTTTATTTCTTGTCTCACTTATTTTTAAAGTACAAAAAAAAAAATAACGGATAGCAGGCACCATATTATAAAGCTTAAAGTTTTTCATTTTTAAATCCATAAAGTGAGAGATAAAATTAATTGGTTTTAGGGGATATTTGTAAAAATAGGAACAAAATGAATCAAATTATAACTTTTTATTGAAGTAGGTTTTGAAAGTGCTGCTGCGTCGTTAGACTTTGCTGATAAGAACCGGAAAGAAACTCAACAGAAATATTCAAAAAAATTATATTCACATGATTTTTAAAATTAATTATCTATCGGTCTCTATCCTACTCTAAATTCAGCACTCGTGTAGTAGTGCTGAATTTAGAGTAGAAAAGAACTTTCTTTATCTATACAGCCCTGCTTTTGATTATACACTTTGGCTATTTAAGATTATCTCTTTTAAATTAAATATGCATAGATACCTGTAGTTTTTTATGTTTAAGGATAAGTTTCTTATAAAGATTGTAAGAGTTCTTGTAAAGAACTTTTTTTTTCTCGCAAATATTAAAGTTAATACAAATACTTTTAAAGAAAATTTATTTGATTGATATACATTTAAAATAGAAAATTACCTATTACCTACTAATCTCTGTCAAATGTCCCAATTTTTGTACTTACAATTAGACACATCTTTTTTCTAAATTTTGGAAGTTCTTATGTTTTATTATATATTGTGAGATACGAACCAATTTAAATAAGAGTTTACTCAATAACTGCGCGATATTAAAAATATCGATCTCTACGCAAGGTCTTTTACAATTTAAAGGACTAATAATATAAGACGTTAATTTAGTTTAAATAACTGAAATGCATTGATAGTTTTTAATTAATACTAAAACATTTAAAATTTTAAAATGATTTATAATTTCGTACAAATAGAATTTTATAAAATCAATGACAAACGACAAACGACAGTAAATTTAAATTATTGCTTGATTCGCCTGAATTACTTTATGGCATTGACATTAGAATCCATTTGAGATGAACGAGACGATTTGTAAAGAATTAAAAACTTGTAATGTTTAAATTAGAAAATTAAAACGAAAAAATATTTTATTAGGTAGGTACCTACCTGTCGTTTCGTGACTAGTTTTGTTTTTAGCTCCAAGCTGATTTCTGTTGGAATAACGACGTGTGAAGACACAAAGAAAATGTTAGTTGGCATCAAAACCTTACAATATATTTTATATCATTTAAATAAAAGTGATTTTTTTTTCATCCATTTGTGAAAACTTATAATTTCAAGACTCTGATTTTTTTTTAAACGTCCCGTGAAAACTTCAATGGCAATGTTGACAGAGTCATCTGCATGACAATGGTAAAATATTCAGCTACGGCCATCATACTACGAGTACAATGCCGGTCACGGTTCGTAGGTACTCAAGCCGGCTTCAGTTTAGTAGCAAGATATTTTGAACTAAAAAATAACGACTAAACAAAAGGAACGTAGTGTGAATTGGGCTGTGATTCTTAAAATAAAGCTAATTTATACTTCTTGCTTAGACAATGCAAAGATTAATTATTTATTAGGTACTGACGGCGTGTTTTACACCAGGTTAACATTTATTGTTGCTATGGTAACTGTTATCGATATTATATAGTCTGTATTATTGTTTGTAGATATATGATGGTAAAGATAAAAATAAATTAGGTATTTATTCTTTTTTTATACCACTAGGTCGCGTACAAGCTTACGGCTCGCCTAATGGTAAGCTCTTACTGTAGCTTATAGATGCCTGCAATACCAGAAGCATCGCAAGCGCGTTGCTGGCCCCACCCCCAATCGCTCCCGGTGATATGGTCACCTTACTCACCACAGGAAAACAACACTACTTGAAAGCAGTATTATTTAGCTGTGATCGAGGCACTTCTCCAGACAGACGGCTGCAGATTTTAAGCAGGATATTTTCTTGTTTGCTCTACCTCAGTTAAATTTTATTTTGTACATAATTTAGCTTTTAACTTAGCAGGTCAATCAATTCAGGGTCAGATTTTGCAAGAAAATTCCTTACGAAAGTGAGCTTTATTTCACTTATCGCTATTACTTTTTTTTAAGGCAACATGTACCTAACTTACTAATAGATAATCATTGAAAACATTTGTATTATCTATACTAATATAATAAAGCTGAAGAGTTTGTTTGTTTGATTGTTTGTTTGTTTGTTTGTTTGAATGAACGCGGTAATCTCTCTAACTAAATGAGGTAGGGCACAGCAGGTTTCCTGCTCAAAATTGGAGCAGCCCGACTGGGGTACCTAGTACCTCGACCTTACAGAAGACCACAGCTAAATAATACTGTTTTCAAGAAGTATTATGTTCCTGTTGGTGAGTAAGGTGACCAGAGCTCCTGGGGGGGATTGGGGATAGGGTCGGCAACGCGCTTCCGATGCTTCTGGTGTTGCACTCGTCTATAGGCTACGGTCTTACCATCAGGTGAGACGTACGCTTGTTTGCCAACCTAGTTACATAAAAAAAAACTACTGGGCCGATTTGAAAAATTCTTTCAGAGTTAGATAACCCATTTATCGAGAAAGGCTATAGGCTATGTATCATCGCGCTAAGACCAATAGGAGCGGAGTCCACGCCGACGAAGTTGCGCGCAGAAGCTAGTTGGTAATAGCCATGTTTCGATCGAAATAGAGTGTGTTAACTGGTAACTACCAGAGAGAGTTCGGACTGAACCAGAACAGCAGAACTAATGTGAACGTAAATAGAGTCGAATCAATGGTATGGTAGAATGGGTAGGTATAGTTGCTAATTCTTATGTGAATTTTACGGAGTGGCAGCTGCTATAATTTTTTAATTTTATTTATATTTCTTACTGCTTAAAGATTCACAAGATATTAGTTTAACTTTATTTAAGCCACAATTAAACCCCATAAAAGATAAGTAAATTGAAATAAAACTCAAAAAAGTCGGCAAGTCTCCTAATCTATAAACAAATATTATCTTTTAACTCATTTAGATTAATTTTATTGAGGTCTAATAATGAAGTTATCTGAAAAAACTACTATTTCGGTTATCAATTGATAAAATTGTTAGAGGTAACTTGATAACAGAAAACAATAAAGATATTTTTGATAATATTAACAATCAGAATCCATATTATAATAGGTACTAAGTCATGCTAAAGTGGTACATATAAAGATACATAGTATACTCAAAGTTTATTAGAAGATGCACTAAGATTAAATTTGATATCTATATCAAAATACTGAAGTAGTGTGTGTTTGTTTGAATGGACAAAAGACAGGAGATTAAAAATTGCTTTTAAAAATTATAGTAGATATTTATTTAATAAAATAGATTTAAAGGAGGGGAGTTGTAATACACAAAAGTCAACCATCTTGACAATCTTAATTGAAAACGGGAAAAGCCGTGGGGATGTCAAAAGACATAAAAAAAACTAAGATGAGAAAACTTTATTGTTTATATTATAGGTACTATTAAATTATTTTTATGTTACTATATAATAAGACAATGGAATATGTATATTCTATAATAAAACCGATAAAGAAATTACAATGCATACTCGTAAAACATTCAAAGAATTTCCGTCAAAATTTATGAGGCTGTAGAAGGCTGAGTGGGTTTATACATATAATTACTCATTATCTGATATAATTTGAATAAATTGTATGTTTAATGCATGTATAAACGTTGCCTAAACTTAACGGAACACTCGAGTACCTACTGCTAATTACTGTAGGCCCGTCCACCTGTAATAAAAGCTGGTCCGATTTGATTGCTGATATCTACTGAAATAAAATTTATTATGTGGCCTTACTACGCTTATAAACAAACAGTAGCTTTAAATTAGTTTAAATATATACATTAGCAACTGTTTTATCGATATGTAATAAAATATGTATAAATTTAAATATATTGTTAATATATTTTTGTTTATATTGCCATGTCATTGGAACGCTATTAGTAGGACATTCTCACGTCGTTATATTTAATGAATGTATAATTTCTCAGCAGTAAACCATTTCTTATTGAGTAAAAAATCTTGTTTCATAAGTTTTTGATCCAACAAAAATAGCACGGTGGGTTGACCATAAGCTTTTCCTCATTACCTTAGATCTAATATAAGCTCGATAAGCACAAACTTATTTAATGTTTGTATACCTACTATTTAATTTTTGTGTATTGTGTAAATAAATTACAAGATACTTATCTGTAATATTCGAATTTTGCGACAGGTATCTCAATATTTAATTAAAAAAATCTAGCAGCAATATAATACCTAATATTCACAGACACGTAGATCTTATCTAAAATAACAATAAATAAAATATTGTACCGTTTAATTTAATGATTAATTTATTTAGAAATACTAGTTACAGTATTAAACAGCACAGGACCATTAAAAACATCGAATGTAAAATACACTTGACCCGCGGACCCTCGCGTTGATAAATCTCTCGGCGAGGCATATCGAAGATATGAGATACACGCCAAGCAGAGGGATGGTACCAGCGGCGCGCGCTTCGAGCGAATTCAACGCGCTCGGAGAAGCCCCGCCCGCCCAGCGAGCTCCATACCGTCGACCGCCGTCACTGCGACCAGCCGCGCCCGCAGCGCGCACCGCGCACTACAGTGAACATAATTAATTTACTACACCAGTAAAAGTGATGATACTAGTTTATCGACTATAAATCTGTGCAGTGTTGTGATCGCGTGTCGCAGGTAAGTGATAATTGCTCAGTCGCATGCCGCGCTGTTTGTGGAGCAAACACGGCCGCCCGTGAAACGCTGTCGAAAAACAAAGCGTCGGGATCCCTTTGGGTGTCGTGTTCGTGTTGGTCTGTGATAATTCGACACTTTTCGTTGAATTTTAGCTTGTGCTCGTACCGTTACGGATTACTCGTTTCTTTTAAGCTTTGACAACTCTTTAATGTGCTCTCGATTGACCAATTGGACTCGTACAGTTAATCTTTTGTTATGAAAATATTTATTACAAGATTGCGGCAATGTAAATTATATAACTACATAATTTACTGCGACGGAAAGCGACAACGCCATATTTAATCGTTCAATTAGGTAATAATTTATAATAAAACTCTTTGTTTAACAGTAAGTAACTACTGGATTGTCCAGCAATGTTTTACTATTAAATTTATTTTTACACTAGCTTTTGCTTGCGACTTCGTCCGCGTGAAATAGTTACTTCAAAAAAATCCCCCGATTTTGAAACATTCTTCATTGGTGCTCCGCTGCTCCTACTGACTGATCATTAGCGTGATGATATATAGCTTGTAGCCTTCCGCGATGAATGGGCTATCTAACACTGAAAGAATTTTACATATCGGGCCAGTAGTTTCTGAGATTAGCGCGTTCAAATAAACAAACAAACAAACAAACTTCAGCTTTATAATATTAGTATAGATTTAAAAAGACTAAAATCACTAGATCTTTCCCTAAGAGCAGGTGCTATTAAGCTAGGCTAATTATTCGTACTACTAGTTATTATTCAGATTGAAATAAAGACTGACTTATTTCTTTTACATCTTTAAAAGATTGAGCACTTAACTCATCAGAACCATTTTTTATTTTATCTATTTACTCTGGCATCACTGAGATAATAAATTACTTATTTAATTTACGCTTTGAGTGACTATTTATTACTGCAACGTTTTTTTATTTAATTTCCCGCGGGAAAAGGTCGAAGTCTAAATGTATCTAGGTATTAAAATCTTCAGAGGTAGATAAGTCTTCTTAATATAATTTAATTATAGGTACCTGTAGATGTATAATATACCTACATGTACAGATTTTAGGTATATAATGTATTTTAACTCCTTCAAAGTTATTTGTGTACCTACATATTAATTGTAGTTAACGAAATAGCTATGGTTACTGAAACCAATTTTTGTTAGTTGCTCCATTTGTATGATATTTACATGACTCTATTGGGAAATGACTAAACACTATCCGTTGCTATTTACCTCAAGACTAGATAACAAAACAGCGTTTATGCTCTACTCCGTTTCTATGCGTTGTAGAGTGATGCATTATTGCCTAATGCTTTCCTTGATAAGTAGATTTATAAAGATAAAGAATTGTAAAATTAAGACTTTGATTGGTATATTCAAACAAATGCTTTCTCGCGCTTAGTATTACATAGGTATATAAAATAAAGTTACTTGAGATCATAAATGATGAATTTAATTATTAGAAATTGTCATCATTAAAAAGCTTTTAAGTAAATGTATAATGGCTTTGTTGTTATGTAAACAATGTTTTTGACGTAGTTTTATTCAATTATTATTTATTATCTTAAATAAATTTATATAGGTACCTACAGGTACAATAGGATCATTTTTTATTAGAACCAAGAATTATATGTTTGTGTATAGGTATGTTTGTTGAGTAAACTCCTAAATAGATAATAATCTTAAATAGGTATAAAAATGACAAAATATAGTTCAGTGAACAATTTGGCATTCCGTCGCTTGTTCAATAAGTTAGGTAACTATAAAAATTTATAAATGAATTTCAAATTGATCCTTTTTATATAATTACTATAAGTATACCTACCTATATTACATGCATAAACAATCGTACCTATATATTTTCAATATTATAAATTTTAATAATTATTTTCAAAATTATCACAGAAAATCTATTGAAGTAAAATCACACATAGTAAACATCAAATATTTTAAAAAGAAAGAAAAATTGTGTAGGTGCTTTTTAATTCTTACAAGATTGTCAAGCTTATTACCTACCTGGGATAGATTTGTCGACAGCAAACTATCAAAATAATGAATGAGTCCAAAAGTAAATATACCTATACCTACAACTATAATATAATTATGTAGATATAGTAACGAGTAAGAACTTAACCCCAGGACCTAGCGTGTTAGAACATTTTCGATATTACGAAAATTAACGTAACTGAGGTAGGGCACAGCAGGAAATTTCCTGCTCAAAATATGGAGCAGCCCGACTGGGGTAGTACCTCGACCTTACAGAAGACCACAGCTAAATAATACTGTTGTTCAAGCAGTATTGTGTTCCTATTGGTGAGTAAGGTGACCAGAGCTCCCGGGGGGGATTGGGGATAGGGTCGGCAACGCGCTAGCGATGCTTCTGGTGTTGCAGGCGTCTATAGGCTACGGTCTTACCATCAGGTGAGCCGTATGCTTGTTTGCCGGACTCGTAATATAAAAATAAAAAAAAATATATTCGAAAACGGGATATTTACCATGTTTATTAATTTTTCTTCGCGGAGCTCGATATTTCGACATTAACTGCGAATGTCTTGTTCACGAGTTAGTCTCAGTTAATAAACATGGTAAATATCCCGTTTTCGAATAATTTTCGTAATAGAAGTAACCATGTTAATCTAAAATTTTCGATATTTTCAAGTTAAAGACTTTCAGTGGAAAGACAAAGCCGTTTAATAGATAAGGTTTAGTTATAGGTAAGTGTTGTGTAACCCCTCACTGATGATGAGACATCAAAAGGGTCGCAAAAGCGAATTGGTGGTGTTTAGGGGCGACTGACCGTAGTCGTCGGGGATTCAGTGATCGATCATCGCGCGGCTGCGATAACACGCATTTGCATAGTTACGAGTATTTATGTGCAGCTACCGCAGCGTGATTCCGCAACCCCAACGTAAAGAAATAGTCACTTTTAGTAACTTAACGGAACAACACTCTGCTTGTTGTTGCAAGAAGCAATATTAAAAACTGCGTAGTAATCCATGGTGATTTAAAAGATAGGTATCAACTTTTCTAACATATATATATATATATATATATTACTTTGATTTGGATTTACGGATTTTGTTTCATGACAATACTTAGACCGGGTTGATGCAAAAGTTACAGCAATTAGTTTTGCGATAATCGCAAATAATAATTAGATGTAATACTTACACTTATTTTATTTTTACGTATTTACACTATTTTAGATTTATATGAATATTGAATTTAAATACATATAGGTACAGGTTTTAATGTGCAAAATATCTTTTAGAAAAACCTTAGATAGAAGAATGTATATATAAAGACCCCGCTAGTAACAAATCTTTGTTTAAGCTATAATAGGTACAGCCGTTTGTTGCAACGTAGGTAAGCGTTTCTGTTTGTGTGCGTTTCCGTATCCGGGGCCCAGGATTTTCAAGCTACTGGGGGCCATCGGGTGTGAGATGTTTATTTATGTTTCTTATACCAGTATGCCGTCAGGCAAATGAGATACCTAAAAATGAAATAAAATAAAATAAAAAATAATATGGAATATGTATCTATGAAATAATTATAATGTCTAAAAATAGTAAATTTGATGATTAATTTAGCCCATAACACCTTACTCCGGGGAAAAGACGAAGTTTCGACGTTGGAGAAGGGTCGGAGAAAATTCCACCACGGTGCATCACTGTATGTGGGTTGGCTCTATCAGGCGGGCTGGTGGAGGATCGCTATCGGGTGTCGATGATGATAAATGGGACTGATAGTTTAACGTGCTTTCTAAGGCTTGATGGGGAGACTAAAAAGGACAGATTGGAAAGGAATATTTGTACAAAAATAAGAACCTTTCGAACGTTACACGGTGCACCACTATACTTTTGCGGAAATGTCTTTAATATCGATAGATATTAAGTTTATCGTGTCTGTGCAAAACTATTTTCATAATTTCATATAGCTACCTACGAGCATCTGAATCGTAATTTGTTTGTATACAAACAGTATAAAAAGCTACTGAATTTCTGTTTTCTCTCCTTTTGTCGTTTCGTCTTGTTCTTTTTCCTTTCATACCTCCCTCAGATTTCTCATCCAGCGCATTTAGTTTGTTTTTTAACAAAAACGTTTGTGACTCCCCGGGTCCATTATATTGTAGGTACTTACGTTGATGGATGCTGATGATGCATTTGATAAAATGTTCATTTACTCAAAAAAACTAATGGCTTAGGTATAATTGTATCTAGATAAACTTCTATTATCTAATTTATGTTTGGGAAACAAACTGATATACCTACTTAATAAAATACATTAACAAAAAATAATAGTACAAAATCCAGCTAAGTTTCCACTAATTTCTATTAGCTACATATAAGCACTTTAAAGCAATGATAAGCTATAATAAATTGGCATCAAAATAAATCAAAATAAATACCAATCACAGATAAAAACCATTCAACATTAAATCGCTTCAGTCGTATTCGATATTATCTTTTTATATTCAGCTAAAGATAATATGCTAAAGATAATATCGACAACCTCTGATCAGAAAAGAATGAGCGCTTTAAGAGATACGATTATTTGGAGTATGAAAACACTTCGGATTACGTGAACCAGATCGTGGACAATCTATTTGGTTATTGGCAATTTTAAATAAAAATATTTGGGCTCAAACAGAACGGCGTCTGGACAAGCTCAATAGCTTGTTTGGTAAGTCAGTCAATTTATACTACAAAAACTTTAAAAACTTTTTCTGAATCTTCTCAATCTCATCCTTATAAACGCCATACTGAGGATTCCAGAACGTAGAGGCATACTCAAGTACAGAGCGAACGTATCTACGAGTTGCAAAGAAGATTAAGTGTTAAGGCCTCCTTAGATTAAGATCTTAAGAAGAAGATTCTCATAATGAATCCAAGCAAACGAAAAGCCTTTGTTAAAATATTGCTAAGATCACTTAGCCTTTAATGACATACGTATGTCATTAAAGGCTAAGTGATCGGGTTATTTGGTTATATTTTTAAACTGTGGCGTTAAACTAGTTACATTTTACGCTGCAAAACAAAAATAAACATATAAAAATTTATTCGTCTATACAAACATTAAATAATTCATTCAGAATTAATAGGTGCAATCAAATCATATAGCACAGATAATAACAACAAATCGTAAACTCGGAGGAAGCTTAAAAATTGACCTCTGCCCGTTTCAAATTGCTTTATAACTTCATAGTTGCGCAAGAGCCGGATTGCTCCTAATCCACTACTTGGGTGTCTAGTTTTATATTGAGCTACATACTCGTAAAGTGTAATAAACGTTTCTCACCAGCCTAACCTTAACATCTCTGTTATACTAAAATAAACTTTATTTATACCATGTTAAAGTCGATAACCGCTATTGTAAATAGAGACAGCGCACGTGGGTGAATCGTAGGCCATTATAAGTTTACGGTTCGTGTCATTCATTTAGCGAATTGTGACAGATGGATTGGATGGATAATTTACATATTTGTTTGCATTGACGTATTTATATTCGTGTATAAATATTTTTTATGTATCCGGCGTTTTTAATTGAATCTTATTATCTTTATTCAGACAATTAATCTTAAACGAAGATAAGGAAGCAGTTAATTATCCCGTGCTCGAAGGCTAACAATAATGAAATAAACTTGTACAAACTCAACAAATATTTTGGTTTACAGTGAATTTTTACTTTTATGTTGTTACACAAGTACGTACCTATTTCTTTACAAAACACGCTTAATCCTCCTGCTTGCTGGAGCGAAAAGATAGGTTCTAGCTTCAACATTTACATATTTACCATTAAAAATGCAAAAATTACTATTGCATGATAATTTTAAATGTGTAGGTACCTATGTTTACATGGTTGTAAGTTGTGTTATGTGACTCATAAATCAGTCAGTATTTTTTAAGTGAAACTTCTTTAGGCGTATGAGGAGTAAAATTTGAGCGACCATTAACGCGAGTACGTCAGGGACGGTCAGTACTTGGATGGGTGACCGCATGGGAACACCGCGTGACGTTTTTTTAATATATTTTTTTAAATTAGTTTGTCGAAGTATTTTCACTTTTGACATGTTTACTTTGTACGCACGCATTTTTTATAATAGGTACACAAGCTTAGTTTTATAACAATAGGTACTGATACTTTTTTTCGTTTTAATATTATCTATATTTCCGTCGGTACGTCTATGTTTAATATTATAAGGAGAAACGATTTGTATTTTTGTATTTTTAATATTTGTGAAATATTAAAAACTACTGGAAACTCTTTTACCAGCAGAACTCTACGTTACCACTGAGTGACAAAAGTTGTATTTTGACGTAATAAAACGGAACAGCTAAAATCGTGTAGATAATCCACGCAGCCAAAGCCACGAGCGGAACAATTACAAAAATTAGTTACATAATATATTGTATAATTATTCTTTAATCTTATACTATTAAACGAGCAATTCTTGTATATATATATATATTTTCTGAATCTCGGAATCGGCTCCAACGATTTTCGTGAAATTTAGTATGCAGGGTATTTCGGGGGCGAAAAATTGATCTAGCTAGGATTCATTTAAAAAAAATGTCGTTTTACCCCTGTTTTTAGGCAATGAAAAACATGGCTAAAATATCGTTAGAATAGGAAAGTTAATTTTGCAAATGCCAAATAAGTTTTAATGGCTCGGTGGAACATCGGTCGCTGAATCAACCGATGAGACCATGGTTCAAATCCGTCTCCAATCTATTATTTTTTCTTTTTTTTTCTAATTTGATTCCTAATTTTCTTCTATTTAAATTAATTATATATTGTAGGTTCTTATATTACAGAATAAAAAAATGTCATAATAATTCTAAAATTGCAAGCCAGGACAATGTCTGTTGGGGCAACTAAGTAGTAGGTATATTACCTAAGTAATAAGTACCTACCTATATTTATGATTCAAAGAAAATTGAAAAGTTTGAAGATAACAAAAGGGATATGAAATGTCGAAAGTTACACTTGAAATCTAATAAGGAAACAGGATCATTCATGTCGTTACTACTCACTAACCATGGCTTCATTCCATACAATCTGTATTTTATGGACAAATTTAATGCCATGTTTTATGTAATCTGTAGTGCTCATAAAAAAAAACATATCGGTAATTACATTTTGTAGTGAGTGTAAATTTGTGGTAGCACAGTTTATTTTATAAAAAGAATCGCTATTAACTAGTAAAAAGGTGTTTCAAATCAATATCCAATCAGCGTACGGTTGTAAAGTTAACTAAGCAGGAAATTGGATTTGTTCGGACGGTATTGTCTGCGTTGTAAATTAAAAACAACAAAATTAAATGCGCTCCCGGCTTCGTGCCGCCGGACGAAACGAAACATTACGTTTGATACTTGAAAGGCTGTTTTGAGTCTAGGACTCATTAGATTTAGGTATGGAAATTTTCGTCCAGAAATTTTAATTTCTGTGAGAGTCGCTTGTTAATTTGATTATAGAAGCAATCTCTATAGAGTGGTTAGTACCATTATTTCGGTATTTAGTTACAATATAGGTATATACAGCGATTAAGTATTCATCTTTAAATGATTTTTTTTGTCCTAATTTCCGAGGTAGGGGAACACCGGGCAAGACGGGGTGGTGGGCAAGATGGGGCATCAGGCTTTTCAGGTAATTTGAATTGATCAATCACGTCCACTCTGCCATCTCGCTACTAGCTGCCATGACAGATCTTAGTCACACGAGTACTAACACGGTGGCTAGTCATTTGTTTCAGTTATCGTCGAAAAGTAGATTTGGTTTGTTGGTATAAAAATTTCTTATATATACGTTTGGTAGTGCATGAAATTTGTATTTGGTGATTTTCAAGCGGCATCTTGGTAAATCTTATTTACAATAAACTGCAGTAATAGGTAATAACTTGTTTTGTTATGAAACATTATTAATTTTTTTTGTTTGATTATTAATTTTAAAACGGATGACAGGGCAAGACGGGGTATCAGGTATCCCGTCTTGCCAAACACGATTTTGATTATTTATATTTTATTATATATTGTTTTAGGATGGTTTATATTAGAAGTTGTTTTGAAGCAACAAATGGGATATATGTCGGCTGCAAAATCCTTCTCAGTCCCACTAACCACATTGAAACGAAAAGTAAAAAAGGCTCGTGAAAACGAGAGTACAATGGAAAATATAAAGATACCTTTGGGTACTATTATTCTCGCAAAAGGAACATGATGAGCTGGTGGATTATTGCAGTGCTCATTGCTGTTGTGCCTCTTACAACAACAGCAATGAGCACTGCAGTTGTTCTTTACACCTCCTGCTACTTCAACAGTTATGAAAACTAGTACAACTGAAGTTAACACAGATTTAAATTTGGGTCCTTCCCCTAGATGTTCTTACTGGCTTAATCCAGTGTGAGATAAAAGTAACTTCACCTTGGTCAGCCCAAAGCAACTAATGCCTCTTCCAGTGACCAAGAAGACATTAAGAGTGACCATGCCTATATTGTACAGGGCTATATTTTGACTTCAAGGAAGGCTGGATTGCTTGTTCTTCTTGTAGTAAATGGTCACATTGTGGCTGCGCAGGGGTGGACGATGATGATGCCGAAGCAACATTTATTTGCGAGTTCTGTACTCTTGAATAGTCAAGAGAATGGCTATACCCCATCTTGCCCATTAGGTCCACCCCATCTTACCCGACCTATCGGGCATGATGGGGTGATACGTCATATTCTACATTTTGTTATTTTATTAATAATTCTATGGTTCTGTGATCCTGATTTAAATTTAATATGTAAGATTGATAACTACAAGACTGATTAAGAATAAAAATGATTATGTAACCATGAACCCCTATGATTTCTGGAGCTTTAAACCTTAACCCCGTCTTGCCCGGTGTTCCCCTACTTGTATTTTTAGTAAATGTTAGGTACGAATAGGAACATTGCGTTAGTGCTATTGTAGATAAATATGAGAAGAACTCTGCACCCTTCACTTTCATTCCCTATTATAGCTGTTTGTTGCAGTTTTGCCTGCGTATTTTCCAATTCCTTAATTTTTAATAGGTTTTTAGATTTAGTTTCATTTCACATAATATCTTTATTTTAACGCAAATAGTTCAGAGATTATTCAGAGAAAATACTCGTAGCCTAGCTATTTTTTAATGTCAATTAGATTAAGTATCTTAAAAATTAACCTCTAAGTTAAGAACCCATAATATATTTTATTTTAGGCCTACTAACAGAATCGAAACAATTCTTCTTAACAAGCATCGTTTGCCAACAAGCGCCTAACAGCAAGAACTTTTGAGTCAATAAATCTAGTGAACGACTTTAAACGTTGTTATTCATCGTTAACGGTTACGAATGGACACTAAAATTGTACTTGTGACGTGTAGCAAGTTATTAGTGTTTGAAGCATGTCGCTACCTGTCGTCGACGTTTAGTTACCTATTAGTATTCGATCATTATTTTGATTAATGGCCTTCAATAAACTTAATAGGTTCTAACTTGCTAACAAAGCTAAGTACCTACGTAGGTAAAATATATTTTTACATCTCTCATGTTCGGTAAGTAGGTTCGTATTACCTCCAAATGGGGCTTGTAGGTGACTCATTACCGCTCTAGGGTAATAATGTTGCTAGAAACGCCCTAGGGCGGTAAGTAATTTAAAAAAAAAAAACACTTCTTTCTTTCAAAAAGTTCGCGTACATCTAACCATCATACTGGCAATAGACATCATGCATTCAGCCCAATGACCAAAGAGGTCGCTTTGCTATTCAGCCTTGTCTTCGTGTGAGTATAATAGTGATCGATTTTAAATATCGAACGACGAAGCTCAATTTGAAAATTGTTCTCATTTCACTATAAATTTCAACAAATAAAATGTTTTATTCTTGTAATGCCGGTTTTTTTCTACTAACCTCACAATCGAGATGTAAAGCAGAATAGTTAGCCCGGGTGTAAGCATCAATTGCACCCTCGAACTATAGGCGCCCTCGCTGCGCTCGTGCGCCTAAATATCTCGGGCTGCAATTGATGCCTTACTGCCCTCGGCTACTAATCTACTATTAAACGCTTTTATAAAAATATAAGTAGTAGGGTTCAGGACTGTCAGATCATTTTCCCGGTTCTTTGGTCAGTCAAAAAAAAAACCGGTAAATCAAATTTCAGTCCCCGTTCTTTCGGTACTTTCGGGAAAATTATTTAATCACATTTGTGAAGAAAAATGCGAACCATTGTACCTATGACTCTGTTCAGCATTTTTAGCAGCCAATTTGGCTCTTCAAATTACCTCGGAATTCGTAATGTAACACGAATGGGAGTTTATAAGCGATAGGCGCTCAAACTTGTGTGTTCTCTTTCACTTCCATCCCACAGGTAATAGACCTACCAGTGTAAAAGGCATCATCTGTGCTATAACAATTAGTAAAACTTAATCATTAATGGGGTTATTAAGCATTCTCTTTCGACAACAACTTTATTCTGCACTTATAAAGAAAACTGGTTACCAAAGCGTATGATACTTTGGAGCGATCATACGAGTATGATGGTTTCTTTGTCAAAAGAGCTTTATACCAGACCCAATCAATGGCTTGTCAGATATTAATGCCAAAGTGCTATTGCTTCTCCGTTATCTTTAATGACGACTGTCAAAGTCATCAATCATAAATATAGTTAAATCCTAGGTAGGTAGGTAGGTAGGTAGGTACCTACCTACCTACCTACCTACTAAGTAATTCAGTTATTTTTTTTTAAATTACTTAAAATTCCACGACGATTTGTTAAATGTTCGTTTTTGAAGAATAGGTACCTACCTACCTAATACTTATTCCATATAATAAAATCTAAAAAGTAGGTACCTACCGAAAATACCGGTTCTCAAAAACAGTCCAGTTCTGGAAACCCTAATAGGTAGGTAGCTATATAATCTTATAATATAAAATACCTTACCAGTTACCTTCATAGATATAGCAGCATAGCTTAGCATAGCATGACCCCAATTGTTAAAATGTTTACAATACCTATAGGTAGAGGTCACCTATCAAAAAAGAAAAAAAAAATTTAAAACTTATTTTTCTAAAATTGTTTAGGTATGTTAGTTACTCAATAATAAAATCAAAGGCTTTTGTTAATATTAGGTACACCTAAAACAATCTAACATGTCTATAGATCAATTTTAATAATTTAAATTATGTTTTTTTTTTTTAAACCTGATTAATAATTTGAGATTTGTAATACATAATTCGTTAGTATTTATCTCTTTTTTCAATGCAGGAACATTTTAAAGATGGCAGAATATAAAGGCGGCCCCACACAAAGGCGGCCCCAGTTTTGGTGAAGCGTGGGCGTGGCGTAATGGAGGCCTGCCCTTTGCAAATGGCGCCGAAATGAACCAATACCGCTGCGGAGAGGCTTCCATTTTTAATAAGTGATTGTCACTGGTAAAATTTATGGATTGGCAAATTGACGGTTACCCTGTGATTCTACCCGACGCGTTATAAATGAGCAAAATATGATTGAGATTAACATTTATTTATTTATCTATTTTTTCTTAAAAATTACATAATTATTATAAAACTATAATACAATATTGTATTATTTTTATATTTTTAATCAATTAGGTAATATTTATTTCGGTAAGAAAATTCGATTTAAACTAACATTTCTTAAAGTTATACCTACCTAACTACTATTATTTTACTCATAACTATTTTTCGTTGGCAATGACATCTATCATAAATTTTACAAATTGTGAAATATCAAAATACTCCTAGTAGGTACCGTTGTAGTAGTTTGTAAGATTCGAAAAAGTTTACAGCCGTTTTAAGAGATGTCGCTAGCTGCGTCTGACGAAGATTGAGTGTCCATAACCCTCGTAGTTCAGATATAAATTACTAGATGGCGCTTTTCGAAAGTCGTAAAAAAAGTACAAGCAAGTTTTGATAGATGTCACTGTTAGAGCTAAGTTGCATTTAGGTACAATATAAAATAATGAAAATTAATACAGAAAACATCACATAAAAAAAGGAAACGACACAATGTTTGGTAGTGTCTTTTCCATTTTACTATATTATCTTATATTATATCTTACTATTATCTAAGCTATTTTGAAACTTTTAAAAGCCTTTAATGCAAATAAATGAATGCTAGCAAAGTAGGTAGGTAGGTACCTACATGACTTTTTATATTTAAAAAAAATCTATAATATGTCAGTTTTTTTCAGGATCGTAGATTATTATTATCTATTCTCAAATTTTTAGTGTTAGTAGAGGTAGAAACTCGTATAATTATGATTTAAAAAAAATCTTTTAAGTTTGTCTCAAAAATGGTCTTTAAAAATGGACTAATAGGTATAGGTAGGTACATATACCTACATCAATTGTTACTTTAAAAATTTACCTACTCCAAAATTGAGCCTTTGAATCTTTTGAACTCTTCGAATTTGGTAAAGTGTAAAAACTCGATGTAGATTGTAGAGTCATTGATTTGCTATTTTCTTCTTTGTATTTTTACGTGAGACGGTTGGTTTTTGCCTGGCAGTTTTTTTTACAGTTCCATTGTTAGCTGAGCTGTCTTTTGTCTGTCATAGATGATTATGATTCGAGTGATATAGGTAGTAGTTATTGCATATATAAGTAGGTAAAGGTGTGATTTATGAGTTCCCTATAAAGTATAACTTACTCAATCAGCAATATGTTTGGAGCTCCGCAGGTCCTTATGAAGGGCCATAATTATGAAGGTATACGTACCATGAGGTGACCCAACTACTGGCCGTAGGTAACTAATGCGTTATTACGAGCCGTTCTGACAAAACGAAATTTAAGTTCACTACAAGACTCGTACATATCTTGTAAACAAATATAGTTTACGTGTAACGTTTAAATAGCTAATAAATAAGAGACAGGGTAGCTACAGCAGAAAATATCGTGTTTCATATCTGGAACACTTAAGGAACCTACCACAAATAGGTAATCATAATAATATAAACCACAAAAAACTAAAAAAAAATTGCTTGCGTATAAAGTACACATGTCAGAAGTGAAACTTCTTTGGCAAACTAAACAAACCTAAAAAAACAACGAGCCAAAGTCACGCGATGTTCCCAGGCGGTCACCCATCCAAGTACTGACCGCGCCCGACGTTGCCGCGTCACACTTTCTCTCAAATTTTACCCCTCATGCGCCTAAAGAACTTTCACTTCAAAAACTAAAATATTATATTTATACTTATTTGTAGGTACAACTCATATCTAAGTATTATAGTATTTTTTATAGTAGGAACAATCTCTGATAGGTAAAGCAATTAATATTACAAACACGCACGACAGTGAATTATTATAGGAAGATAAATACACGAATATTACTGAGTTATACGCAGTAACTATTTACTAATCTGTGGTTACCTATAGGTAAAAGACCTTACATATCTCATACTAAACTAATTCTATAAATAATATTTGAAACACAAGGTTATCGGCGTTATAAATATGTAATTTGATATAGGTACAATATGAATACAGTTTAACAATTATTTTGCCTTTTAGTTATAGGTAAAGTAAGGTTTAGAACTATTAATATAATATTCAACAAATTTCAATTAATATCTAATATCAATCTCGTAATAAAATAGGTTGTAATTACAATATTAATGGAGTTATAAATTATTTGTAACATAAATTACTTATATCTAAGGCTTAATATTACTTATTATTTATTTAGTAGGTAAGAATCTACTTATAATTATTTTAAACTGTTATTTAATAAACTGGTAATTTTATTGAACATCGAGATGTCTTGTGTAGAATGATGGGTCGTAAATAATATTATCTTTTGTTCAATATGAATAATTGTACAAACTTTGTTCTACTACTTACCTATATAATATGAAATTTTTATTTATTAAATTGGTTTACCAACTAAATAGGTACCTACATATTAGATTATATATCTAGTTTAAAAATATTAATAATAGCATTAAGTAATAACATGTAATTAAATCATAGGCGTGCACAACATAAAAAAATTACCTTATTTATAAAACAAGCTGTCCCCTTTGGACTTTGTCCGCGTGGAATAGTAACTTCTCAAAAATCTTCAAAATTTGCGTTACGTGATACTTGAACGCCCCCTAACAGTCATTATACTTACCTATTACTATTATCTACTTAGGTATCTATTATCTACTTACCTAAGTAGATATACCTACTTATGGTACCTTAAACTTATGGTACGAATGTGATTTAAAAAAATTTAAATTTTTTTGAGAAAATTAATATTATTAGGTACTTTAATAACTTAAGACCTATTCTGCTTTATTTTCGGTGAAATGTTGTATATTTAAAAATCTTAAATACTTAGGTACCTATTTTTATTTGCTTACAAAAAAGACTTGATAAGTTTTCTCACATAACAAAAACAATAATAAGGAACAAATAGATATAAACTACTTTCGCATATTATAATATTACTTAAGTTTGATGTTAGATACAACAGCTATCTATTCTATGTAGGTATAATCTATTTTAAAGGGAAGATGGATACAAAAGATGGAGTCACTAAGATTCAAAGAAAATCGTAAAAGATTATGAGTTTTATGTTTAAAGTAAAAAGAACTATTTTTCTTTATAAAACACAGATCTTCGTCGAGGGGGAAATGGGGTGGCCTTCTCGTATTGATCGGCGGCCATTTTTAACTCGCGCATGCGTCTCTCTCAGTTGACTGTTTTAGGGCCTCCGCCCACGACCGACAATCGCCGCTTAATTTTTTTTTGTCAGCTTAAAATGAAGTAGGTAGGTACATAAATTGCAATATTGTAACGCAGATATTGTCCTGCAAAAAGTCTGTCAAAAACAAAAGTTTTAGTTGTTTGGTTTAAAGTTTGGCTTAAATCTAGAGTGAATAGGCATCTTCTAGGCAAGCACGTACCATCTTAGGCTGCATTTCCACTTACCATCTGGTGAGATCGCAGTCAAGCGCTAGTCTATATATAAAAAAAAAAAACGGTAGGAAATGTTAAGCTATGAAATTACTATTTTTTGTTTTCTCTTTAAAAAAAAGGAACAACCAAACAGAACCAAACACACAACATCACGTAAAAACTACCAGCTAAGTGACAATTGTATGGGTTGAGCCGTTTAAAAAATCGAACCTTCGGAACAGTATTGCTCCGACTATCGGAACCACGAAGTCTTACTTGAGTTGATGCCCTTATAGTCTCACAATTGTAGAGATGGCGCTATATATACCTATATAATTATATCTTTTTAAAATCCTGTTCGTAATTATATTTTATGCATATAAAATATAAATCTTAATTATATCTCTCACATTCAGAAAAATGATATGAAAAGCTTTTTGTTTTATTTTATTCTATTTACAACTCAATTTGTCGGAACAGGTACCTATTTATGTAGGTAATTAATAATAGATAGGTATCTACTACTAATTACCTATTGAGTTCAAAATTAAAAATAATTATCTTCAGGGTTTAGTTTTTAACGAGTATCAATAAATATAAATGTAAAAGATATGAAAGGTGCTAAATTGGTATAAAGTTGTAGATAACATTTTAAACATAAATTTTGTAAATCTAAATAAACAGAAATTCACACTCAACGGCTCCCAGTAGGATTATCTCCTGTGTCAGGGGTCCGGAAACAAACACAATACACAAGCACAAACGCCCAGACCACGGCAAACATATTTTGTATGACCAATACCAATGTTTGTCATATGCGGGGCTCGAACCCGCAACCGCCAGCGCAACGGGCACAATCCAGTGCTGTGACCGTTGCGCCAACGCGGCGTCAATCAACGAGAAATTTCGGATTGAGGTATACCTATGTAATATATTTTCTCTAATGAATAGGTACTAAATTTAAAAGCATGAAAATGTAACAAATCTCCCTATAGATATCAACACATCCATAGTCGTAAAGTTTTCATATTATTTTATACTTATGGTTTTAAAGATATTTTTGAATCATTATCTTTTATAAATTAACTGCAAATTTATTTATATTTAGGACGAAGGTACGTAAGTGTCGTTGTAACCGTCGGGATTTTGCCGTCGGCTTTCCTTTAATAAATATTCACGTAGGTACTTTAAAGCGTTATTATTTTAAATAATTTTAAAAAAATTTGGTAATATTTAAAACAATAAGTACTTTTATTTAAAACGGTTTTGTTTTCATTATTTATAATAGAATAATTAAAACAACTAAAAAAATAATGTACCTACATTACCTACATTTCTACATTTTTTTTAAAGTGTCGAATTTTATTTCTGTAGGTATTTTAAAAATAACGTAGAGTCACAAAATCAAGGACTAGAATGTAAAATAAACATTCTCTTGAATCACAAAGGTCCCCTTTTATGTGTCTTATGAATATTGCCCAGGGGACAGAAAAATATTACTTGCTCGTCATATTTTTAGCATAATATTAGGCTTACAAGAACGTTGTATACCTACCTACACAATATTTTCATGTAGAGATTTTACATAAATTACCTAATTAGTTTTCAAATCTTAATAAGTATTGAGTGACCTTTTTGGTAATTAGAGTCCATGTACTTATTTAATCAAACTGTTAAATTCGTCACATATAAGATAACAAGCGAAAGGATATTCATTTTATTACCTATGTAGTTAGGTCGCTGTATAAATAGAATACAATAAGACTGTGTTATCTAAGAAAATAGTAAAAATATGGTTACATTTCGATACCTATGAGAGTTCCAGGCCCGGGTCGCCTTCGCATCACGTGCCCGCCGTAATAAAAGCCAACGGCGCCACTCGAGAGAAACGTGCAAAGGGAAGTGACTTTCTTTATACTTTTATACTTTCTTTTTGCTTTATACACTTTTCTTTTTACGTCCCCGCCGGGGCCGGGACGTGACGGTGATATTTCTAAGAAAATTCGGAACATTCTCTAGTGTATATCGTTGTCCGTTGGACATTTTCTTTTGATCTTTCCTTGCGAGTATTAGTCTCTTGTAAGGATTTATGACAAGCGTGTGCAAAATTTTTCAATTACATTCTACACATTTCCACTAAACAATACCAACCTTTAAAGCTTTCTTACAACCGTAGGTACCTATAGTTTTACTCTTCTTTTTCTTAGCTTGATAGTTTTAAATAAGATGTCATTTCCTAAAGTAAACAATTTACTTATTTATCTTCCATTTAAAAGGGGAAGTCAGAAGATTAGGGGGCTTGAAATTTTGTTTTATTCAAATGATGTAACCCTTTTACGAGATCGAGACGGCGGTGGGTCGGACTTGGATGCGATAATTAAAACCTTTACAACAGTGACATTTACGCTGATGCGAGGATCCAGCCTTAATGAAGGGCGGGCTCTTTGACTGAATCTACGGAATCCCTTAATTAACATTTTCCGTGCGATGCTGTAGCTGACTTTAATATCGAACACTAAATTTTAAGCAGACAGTTCGGGTTACTCGCGTTATCTCAGCGCGATATTTTATTTAAATTAAACATCGTCGACTCATATATCGAAACCTTTTAAATGAGTAAATAACACACAGGTACACTCACACATATACAGCTATCGTATAGTCTAAACGAAATTTCTTTTCGCCGACAGTAAAATAAGATTTTCATAATAAGATGTGATCTTCGCTTCTAGTCGTATAAAAGGTATTAAAAGGAAATTCACTTCATTTCAACGGATTAAATGTTACAGAGAGGCATAAAATTTGATGACAAACATTTCATAATCTGCAAGATATAAGATGAGATGGCCAAAGTTCAAGTGTAAATGTTCTTGTATAATAAGTACAAATAATATTTACTATTTGTATTCGTGATTGGAAGATCTCGTATAACATACCTACTCATCTGAGTACGGGACTGATTGCTTGTCGTTTGTCGAGCTTTTCGAGCTTGATCGATTTTGTAATTACGTTATATCTATACTAGCTACACTGATGAACTTTGTATCGACATTTTTTTTTCGTGAATATACAGTTTTGTTTCAATTTCCTTTAGTACAAACCTTATTCTGACATTGCCGAACATTAAAAAAGAATTATCCAATTTATTTCTCATTGAGAAGTTAAGTTCAGATGTTCACTTCGGCGATTAATTTTTATTTACAAACTAGCTTTGCCCGCGACTTCGTCCGCGTGGAATTAAAAAAAAATGTTCAGTTCGCAGAGATCAAAATAAATAAATTTCTATATTAACGGTATCCTTAGTTACTCTTTATTACATCAGCTATCTACCAGTGAAAGTCTCGTCAAAATTGGCCCAGCTGTCTCAGAGATAGGCCGGAACAAACAGACAGACAGACAGACAGACAAAAATTGTAAAAAAAGTTATTTTGGTATATGTACCGAGTATTCATCCATATGCATTTTTATTAAAAATCGGTTATTTTAATATTACCTACCTACAAACAGACACTGCAATTTTATTTATGTGTGTAGATAAACCTGTGGATCTACATATTTGCCTGAAAAATATTTATATATCTTTACATAATTGCTTGCTTTGTTTGCTTGCTAAAAGCATGAAAATAAGCTATTACAAATGTAGTTGATATTATTTTTTCTATATTTACTGTATCAATACTATCTTCTGGGGGATGTTGAGTTGCCTCACGTTTATTTATTTAAAAAATATGTATTTCTATATTACTATAGGTATACTATATTCATATATTTTATTTAATCCATAATAAGCTAACGCTTAGATTAAGTTTCATTACACTATTTTATATACTTTTATTTTTATTGCAATTTTGATTTTATTCTAGTATAATTTTAGCAATCTGAGTAGGTATAAATATTTTCATTCCTAACTCACTTATTAGTTTACTTTACGTGCGTAGATAAAAATAATAAGTAGGTAGATACCTATGTACCTACATTTATTTTAAAATATTTTTTTAAATAACGCTGAAATATTTCATAGAGCAATAAAAAATTCATTTAAAATTTTATATAATCTTGACAAATAAGTTACAAGTTTCAGTTGTGTGTTTTGCTTTTGTAGTACGTACCTTACATAGAACCCGTCGCTAAGTTAAATCAACAAAAGTAACTAAATAGTTACTATCAAACAACTGTTACGAAAACGCAAAATAAAGATCTATTATTTACTTTAGTTTGTAAACAAAATAAGGTTATTATAAAAGATTGCATAATAAACAATAACATTTTAATAAGAAGTAAGTAGAGCTGTTATAATTACAAGTAAATTACATAACGCTACCTTTATACCATCATTAAAATCATTAAGTAAATAATGACAGAAATAATAAATACTTAAGTTTAAATATTGTATCACTTTGTTGTGTTTTATAATTACTCTATAGATTAAGCACAAATAGATAACATTTTATTAAACAACAAAAATAAATTTCTTATAAAAATTAAGACATGTAATAACAACGATAGCCTTTATTTGTAGTGAATATTTTAATAGAAAGAAACGCCTCGCCTCTTTTGATTTCTGGTCAAAAATTGCTCTATATCTTTTAGCTTGACTAATAGTACCACAAGAATTATTCAAACTAATTTTAATTAGGGTAAGGCACTGTATGAAATATGTAGCTAATAAGTAATCAGGCGCAATCCGACTGGGAAGTTACAGATGATCACAGTCACATAATACTACTCTCAAACAGTGCTGTGTTCCTTTTTTGAGTAGGGACTTGACCTGGCTCTTTAGGTACTTTTTTTTATGTTACGAGTCCGGCAAATAAGTATACGGCTCACCTGATGGTAAGCGACTACCGTAGCCTATAGACGCCTGCAACACCAGAAGTATCGCAAGCGCGTTCCCGACCCTACCCCAAATTCCCCCCAGGAGCTCTGGGCACCTTACTCACCAACAGGAACACAATACTGCTTGAAAACAGAATTATTTAGCTGTGGTCTTCTGTAAGGTCGAGGTACCTACTACCCCTGTCGGGCTGCTCCATTTTTTGAGCAGGAAATTTCCTGCTGTGCCCTACCTCAGTAAAACTCTACTCTCCTGGAAATGCGCTGTGTGGTGCTCCTCATATGCAAGTAGGGCTAAGATAACCGCTATTAGGTTAGGTCGAATGCTTGTTTATTCCCTATTGGTATAAAATAATCGTGTTAGTATACTTAGGTAAAAAAAACCGAACAAAAGGTATACCTAGTACACAAATATAAAGCTTCATTTAGTAGCCACAAACGCGAGAATACTATTACAAGCAGTGCAAAGTCGTACAAGTACAGTATTGTAGTTATTCTTCTTTTGCAAATGATCTATATCTATCTATACATATAATAAAATGATAGGAAAGTCAATGTATGTCCGGGATAAACTCAAAAAGTACTGCATGTATTTACTTCAAATTTGGCACGAATGTTATTAAAAAGTCGAGTCAGAATATAGGCTACATATTATCACGCTATCACCTACGGGGAACGAGCAGTGAACGCACGCAGACGACGTCGCGGGCAGCAGCTAGTATAGAGTATGACTGTATTATTAAATTTAAGATACATATAAAGTGTAGTCGCTAGTTTCAGCGTCATTAATCTGTACCAGTCATCATTATATATCTAATATCATGATCACTATTCTAGCGTATAAGATGAAATTAGGAGAACGAAATTGCTGGTTTGATTTCCGCTGGGAACTGGTATTTGTAGTGGTTTCCGGTCTGGTTGTATGTCCTTGTGAATTTCTCTTCTGTACATCTTGAGATAATTGCGATTAAGGAAATAAACGATCAAGTTTTATTACTTGGAAATAAATAAGTACAAGAGTACAAAAAACAAAGACCATCTACGGCGTTTTATATGCGTTCTTGTGATATTAATTATATTAAAAAATTGACAACAATTTTATAGAAATGTTAATTATTACACTACTGGTATTAACATATATATAACATAATATAATACATGAAAATATACAAACAATATAAAAATAAGTATATAGGAACTCTAAATTAAATCTACAATTGAAACTTCATTTAGAATTGGCACGAAAAACATTTATAATGAATTTAGAAGTAAACAATATTCAAAAACATTTTAATCTGCTTATATAAAAAACAAAACTTTTTTTCTCCCTAATTAAAAGAAAAAAAAAAAAAACAGTAAATTTTAAAAATGTGTTTTAAAATATTTTGATTACATTTGTTCTTCATACGAATTGATGACGATGATAAAATGGGCCCACACTGTAAAAGGAATATAGCAAAAGTTTAGAATTATGTTACAATATAAATATGTTAATACATAGATGTACCTAATAGATTAAATTATGGGCGTCTTGTTAACATTCGTATTAGCCCAGTCAAATGAGTATTTTAGATTTACAAAAATTGGGAGCAGCAATTTTCCTTCGGAATTCGTTGGAGGGGGTCACTGATAGTTTAAATTCAAAAAGTAGGGAAACCAGGCTTGTTGCTTCATCTGCCATCTTGATTTAAAGGGTTATTTTTTGTCTCTTGAATAACTCGTTCAATTTCAACTTTACATGAAAAATAGTTATTACAAAAGTTGTTTAAAATTAAATTTCCTACAATTTTGGTCCCTATCAATTTTTTCGTAGGATCGATACTTTTCGATACAAGTATATTGGTACATCAATAGCCATCAAATGATGATTTAAAGAGACACACTATAAACTTAGTGAAATTTGTACTTTTAGCACAACTCTAGAATTAATAAAGCGAAAAAACTTCGAAAGCGAAAAATTCGTAGGCAATAGAACCAACATTAAGAATTAGATAAATTAAATTATACTAACTTATAATATATAAGATGGAGCTGAATAATTGTGAATTATACCATCCGCAGTTCGTATATAGTTCTTGAATAAATATTAAGACAGTAAACACAATTGTCACAAAACATTTTAACAAAATGGCAGCAATGAAAATATCGGCAGTCACTCGAATGGACTGTAAATATAACAAAAAAGTATATATAATATAATATAATATTATATTATATAATGCTTTATTAATAGAAAAATATTTACACACAATAATGAGTTCCCTGGTTCTTGTGATAGGCAAAAGCCAGTGTGTGCCACAATGAACCAGTGTTATATAATGGCTTAGGATATTCGTAAAGCTTAAAAATAAATCAATATTTGATGCTATGTAATAAAACAAATTAAGAAATAAAAATAAAAAAATTGACAGAACATAGGGTTTTTAAAATAATGTAATGACGATAATGAAACAAATAAATACAAAATCTCACCCAAAAAATTCCCAGTAAGAAAGCAAATGCACTAGTTATTAGTATTATTTCTAAGGTAAAGAGAATCCATCTTAGTATGTTCACTGGAAGATTTATAGGACTAGAAACATTGTAGAGCTCTTTGCAGTATGGCGTACATAAATTTTGAGCCGTGCCAGCACTCGTTAACTTAAAATAGAATATTGCTTTTATTGTAATTAACCCACCATTTAACCTGTACCCCCAGTACAGGTCTGTTGCCACCCACCAGTAATATTATAATAGATATCGAATAATCGACCTTAACATTACTAGCAATATGAATATCAAATTTAAATCTATGATAGGTACTGAATACCTACTTCTTAAAAATTAAGGGATAGGGATGATCATTTACAATCAATTATTTTTATTTATTTATTTTAGGAAGTAATACCTAATTAAAACTAAGAAACAATATGTAATCATCACTTCGTTATTAAAACTCAATTTGATTCCATGGCGAAAGCACTTGTAAGAAATCTTAGTTGTTATCAATATTCATTCATGGAAATTTCTCCGTTAAGGTACCGTTACAAAATTATAGTACATAAGAAAGATGCAAATAAGTACATACCATACCCAAGATTACAATTATAAACGACGTACATTTTAAATTTCTTATGCAGCAACAACATCTGTCCGTTTTTGGGAGCCATTTGAATAATCCCATCGAAGTGTCAAGATATTATTGCATTTAAAACATTAAAGTAAATTTAAGATACAATAAAATATTGCAATTGCAGTTCCGAGTATAAAATATTTTTTATAACTTTTTATTTTCAACATTACGATGTAATATACGAATGTAAAATTACGTTTGTACTGTGATATCTGACAGAGAGCACAGATTCTCAAAACATATAGGTACTTCTGATACCTACACAGTTAAATTTTTATGTTAGCTGCTTATATAGATAAAATTAACACTAAGAGCCTATGCAAACCACGTTTTTTAAACGCGCCGTCGACGCGCGTTTGAAGCGATACAAACGCGATACACACGCGAGTTAGACGCAGCCTGTAGACCTTTGCACACCTGTATAATAAAAGCGCGCCGTCGACGCGCGTTTTTAAAACGCGCCGTTAACGCGCGTATGTGCCGTATGTACTGATACAGACGCGATGCAAACGCGCGTGTCACGCGATGCAAACGCGATACAAACGCGATGCAAACGCGCGTGTGTATCGATACAAACGCCAACAAACTGCTCTGTAGAATAAAAACGCGCCGTCAACGCGCGCTTTTAAAACGCGCGTCGACGGCGCGTTTAAAAAACGTGGTTTGCATAGGCCCTAAAGATTACGACATTTTTACCTTTATAAAGTGCGGAATACATTAACGTAAAAAATAAAATAAAACTCTTATTATAAAATAAAATATATAATTTAGTATAAACATGCTTATTATACGTATATATCATGATTTTATTGAAATAAATTCCACTGTTTGACTTTTCTTTATAATTTTTCGTATCTATGTTTTTCTTATTTATTGTCTCAAGTTCTCCGCTGTCTGTAGGAATAGACCACTATTAAATAGTAGTTCCACACTGAAAATTAAAATACATAATAATGTTACATTTAATACCCAAAACAAGTTGTACTCAAGCTTATCAAATATCCATATACAGTTAGAATTGTAAATGTCATGAACTTAAAAAATCTCTCGCTGGCCGATATAGTGGGCGGACACAGGTGATAGTGCGAGTTTATGACAACAATAAAATATAGCCTTATTACGCACACTGAAAAAAAAAACTCAAGTACATATTCTGTTCTTTGTTATCAGTTTTCATTTTCATTTACATAAACATTTATTTTTCAATTACAATTTATATTTCCTATCTGATGTTCAAGTTAACGGCAGAGTTAAATCTCTTTTTACCTAGGTATAGTTTTTTTTTAAGTTAATAATTCTTTCAGTAAACGTCTTTCATTCAAACAAATTAACAGTTGCCATTAATTATTATTTTAATAACTAACGTATGAAATCGACAACTGCGAAAGAGAACTCGAAAACTGGAAATCCACTTCCAACATAAACGCAAGCCGATACGTACAGTATTCCATATATGAAAGAAAGAAACACTGATATTAGACCAGTTATTATGAAAATAAGCGATGCCTCTCTGTCTTGACCCTGAAAATTTAAAATTATATCATTTAATTATAGAACCTACGTTATATTTACAAATTCTAAAACCATAATAAAGATTTAGTAATAGTCATGTCTTTGGGTAGACATTAATTTGCTTACAACTATTATTCTATATCTACATAATATATTATAGTAATTTTAAATACTAGTTATAAAATTTTATGTTCTATATTCTTTCTCTTCTATTTTAAAATAGGTATGTTATCAGAATTTGGCAGATAGGCTATTTGGTAAAAATAATGCGGTTGCAGAAATAAATTACCACTGAAGTCTTACAGTATCCAATGCCTATTTTACTTGAAAAAGAGAGAATTTGAATTTAGTGGAAAAATATTTCAGTGGGAATGTGAGATAAAATAGTGTGAGTTTATTTGTTAACCCAGTAAAACTATATCATACCGTTTATTTTCTAAATATGTAGGTATATACTGACAGCAAACATTACCTTAAATATTTTGACAAGTAAATTGACGCTGCTAATGAGGAAGGCGACATCAGCCAGCAGAACCAGCCAGCCACTGTGTCTAGTAAAACGAACGAAGGATGAATTTCGTTTATCTTCATCAGTTTCGTTTGTATGGCGTGATAAGCACGAGGAACCGAGACCGGCATTCGCTCCGAAACCAAAACTTAGCTGAAATAAATTACAATTTAATTCTATTGTTATTAAAGTTCTTTCTGATCATTGTCAGACTTGGGCAATCCTGAATCTATTTTATAAATGTGAGAAGTACACAGCGACGTAAGTAACGATTAAATGGTTTAAATTATTATAGACAATAGTTCGATCACTTTACAAAACAGTTTCTTTAAATCTCTCCTATTCTATTTTTTCAAATATTAATTATGTTAGACGTTAATCTGTCCAATTCAATTTAAAAAAAAATAATTGTAAATCTAAAACTGCACGCCTCCACGCACTCCTTTAAACTCATGGACTTAATACCTCTATGTTTAAACTATTGTTTGCTGTTTATAGCTTGCAGCACCCTGTAGCTTGTTTAGGAACTAATGGACAACCATACAACGATACTAAGATCGATTACTTGATTTGGTTCTTGCTACTCGTAGTATACCTAATAACTGATGGCTCTGATTCTCTATATGTAATTATGATAGAAACGTAATTTTCAGCCTTTTTTATTAAATAGGCTTCTAGTTTCATTCAGTGATTCTCGCATTATTTTACTATCATCCATAGGTACATCACAAAATGTTGACGTCTAACATAATATATTTTTAATCAATTCGTTTTACTATAATAGTATTAAAAAAGACGTTAATTAAATTAATAGTTATCTACATATATACCTAATACACAACAATTCTGTATAAAATTGTGTATTTTAATGGATTGTTATAAAAATATAGAGATTAGTAAGCGCTTCCCGTGTTTTTCATTTTGTGACAGAAAAGCACAACCTCCTCGGCGGCGAAAACCTTTTTTTTGCAACACCATCAGAAGCATCGCAAGCGCGTTGCCGACGGCATCCCCAGTTCCTTCCAGGAGCTCTGGTCACCTTGCTCACCAACAGGAAAACACCACTGCTTGAAAATAGTGTTATTCAGCTGTGAACTTCTGTAAGCTCGAGGTACTACCCCAGTCGGGTTGCTCCATATTTTGAGCAGGAAATTTCCTGCTTTGCCCTACCTCAGTAAACTTTATTTGTTAGTAAAGTACACACTCACTGCGTTGTTAAAATTGATGTCCACTACATCAGGTTGGGATGAGCTTGTTGTAACAACGCAACTGATTCGGATAACATACGCATGCCTTATCACTGCCCATGATACTAACGGGCTAGTCACCTGAAAATAATATATTGTTTGTTTACAATACATTTTATAATTATCTACTTACACTTAAATAACTTCTTCTACTTCCTGTTGCCAAAATGTCTAAGTACCTACATTGAATATATTACTCATGACATAGAACTGGACGCCATGGAATTGGCTACATGCCTGATTAATTTTCGTATGATTGTTTTAATAATGAAAATCATCAGTAGACTAAAAATATTATGATCATACTACTTGATATTCGTCAAAAATGTCTTTCTTAGTTCTACTAGCTGTTCTGATAATGACATCAATGTAGGTATGTTTCTTCCCGCAGTGGAGCAGCGTGGTGGATTAAGCTTCAATCCTTCTCCTAATGGAGAAAGAGGCCTATACCCAACAGTGGGCTGTTACAGGCTGAATGTGATGCGAATACGATGTTTCTTTACTTCGTAATACAAGAATGTTGCATAACATAATTGTTTTGTGTTAAACTATGCAGAACTAAATGTAGGTACATTAGGTATGTGAAATTAGATCCATTTAAAATTTAGTGCAATATTAATAAATTAATAATGAATTAAATATCTCAATTGTTATCAATTAGTAAATATAAAAATATTTAATATTTTATTTCCGTATTTAGCAAAATTATTATCTCTTAGTTTCCACTAAAGACAACTTTTCGTAAAATTTCCTCAACGGATTTGTACTAACAATGCTGAGAACAGCTATAATAGCTGCTGCAGTTTTAAGATCCGTCACACATCCACAACATTTGTCTACTTTTGGTATTCTGTCTAGAAACGGCATTCTATTAATGTAATAAAATATTTTTTTATGATAATAAAATATAAGAAATCGAAAAGTTTGACTGTCAATGTGACACGGCATTACAGATAAAACTAAAAAATCAAAAAGAAATAGAATAGATCATTACTGCAAGACATTACTGCACTCATCTGCTTTATAATTGATGACAATTATTTTATATTTATTTTAGTATATTAGAAAAATAATCGCGAAGGCTACATTTAATTAAAAATTAATTTTTCTTTAAATATGCATCTACGAGTTTAAATAATTTTAATACCTACCGACAGTGTGAAGGAAATGGAAAAGTTTGGGTAGTATATTATTTTCCTGGCGTAACTACTGGGTTGACAGGTAGGTATAAGCAGATATATTATTATTAATATATATTGTTCTAGTTACTTTCACCCACACGTGTAATAAATGAATCTTAAATAAAAATGAGCGCTTTTTCATGACGAATACGATCACATAGAATTGCCTGCTAAAAGTCTGCCTGTCTTGTCTTGCTGAATGGCGGTTGATGAAAATAATATAACCTGGCCAGGAATTTTCTAGCCAACCCTTTCGCGATTTATCTTTAACACACTAAAGAAGATAATTATTTAATTTTTAATATAATAATATCAAAGATACGAAATAATGGGTATTACCTATACCTACAAAAAATAATGCAAACAAAATATTTAATTTTTATCCATTAAGCAGACGGGTGAAGATCACATCTAGTTCAGATCTTAGGCTAATACCTATATAAAATTTTCCTGAGTGTAAATACTGATTTGGCCTAGAATTTTACCATAACGCGTGGCTTAGCCTGAGCTCCAAAAAGCGGGGATTTCAGCATTATTGCTTCCACGGAGGGCCGCGGGCGGCGCAAAGGGGGAGAGGCCTCTTAACAAGATTACATTGGAGATAAAACGGCTCAGATAATAGCACCCGAGTAAGCTGACGGAGCCAGGCTCTAAAAACAAAATTAAAATCGAATGAAATGCACGAACTTAGCTAATGTCAATAAAATAACCATAGAATCGTTATACCGTAAGCAGAGCGTTAAAATAGCCTTATACATTTTTTCTTAACTGAACTATAAGTAGATGCGTAAATATCTGACGATCGTTTATACTTTTTCTTGATATAACGTGTGATAGGTATGATTATAAATCCTAGGTGTGTTCTTTCTTTACACACTTTGTTGCATAAAATAAAAGTCGCAACAAATAGACGCATATCACTAGTAAATGTATGGCTATAGGACGCAGGTACATAAATAGGGTTTTGCAGTAGTTGAGTATTGATCGAACCCGGTTCTCGGCTGTTTCAAATTCAATTCGCAGAGTGGGAATAACAATAAAACACGATCCGTTCTGTATCTCCACTTCGTATCACCTGTGCTCAAACGTGGAGAGAATAACTTTATCTGGTTTATACAAACTTAATCTTGTATATATACATATATACAAATATATCTACTGTTTCATGACTAAGAAATTTCCACGAAATTTTTTTAACATTTGGTTATATTAATTTGTTTTTGAAATACCGTAAAAAATGTGACGTGTAGTAAATTCTACAATCAAACAGTTCTCCATTTATATAGATGCTTATCATCTCACGTTTAACCGAGAAGGTAGGTATATAACACAAATATTTGAATTTGATCAGAATCTGATAAAATTCTTCGTTCAAAATTGATGTCTTTATTATAGTGACGTTTCCACGAAGTACCTAACGCCGCCTTCCCGGTCCGCCGCAATGCGGTTCGTTTTCTACCTAGAAACGTCAAAATATTTCATACGAAGTCTCTTGTAAATATTAAAGGCGGTAGGATCCTATGATATATATCTCTATTTTTATAGCTGCGACCTTATCCACGTCGTATGCGGCCAACTCGCCTCGGGCTTAACGTACGATACGCAATATGGTTCTCGCGGTAAATCTCCACGAATTCTATCTTTATTTATTAAGTCGTACTGTGTTTTACGAGATCCCTCAGTCGGGCCATTCATTATAAACCACCGCGTGATGAAAAAAACTTCGCTGATGTCTTCCTACAACATTAATTGCAAAAGTTTCTCCCTTTAAAACTCGAGCCAGTTTTAATAATGTATTTTACGATTTCGGGTCGGGAAAAAAGAAATAAGAAAAACGAGATTCACTGTGAACTGATAAGAATACTTATATTTAGTAATATAGACAGTAAGATACTGAAGACGTAACGTAATAGAACAGACTGCGAGTTTTATGTCCGCAATTCGGGGCGTGCACAAAAGAATTGTTGACTCAAACGTGCCTCCCTAGACCCGAATGTCGACTCCTCCAAATTATTTTTCTGACATAGATAATTGTATTTCATATATGTATACCTATAATTATTTAACATGATATTATTGCCGACCATGCAAATAACTATTTAATGTTGATAAGTCGATGAAATTTATTTACATGGGAAAGAGCACGATTTTTATTTTGTTGTTTCGTTACTTAACAATAGAGGTATTAGAGAAGCTAACGTTTTAGGGTTATACTGGTTTATTATACTATAGTCTACTTTAGTTTTAACTATTTTGATCAAATTAACGTTATATATTCAATAAAATTAATGATAAAATAAAATCAGTGAATAAATTCATACGAATAGAATCGATAAGAATGATTGCACATGTATGAGATGCTGTAATCAAACTCAACAGGGTAATAACTTCTTGTAAAAGATAATGGAAGTTTTGACAGGGGATAGGATGGGGGTTCCGTAGGTGAGTATTGCGGAGGGCGTACCTTTTGCACTTAATTTATGCTACTATAACTCAGGCGGACAGCCGCTCAATAGGTAATTTAGATGTCCCAGGCAACATTGTCGTAATGAAAATGAAGCATTTCTGACTTAAGTTTGCTGATGCGCTGACTGACTTGCCATTGACGAGGGTAATGTAAAAAATAAATAATTGTATTTACGTAATGATCTACTAAGCGTTTAGCGACGTTCAGCACCTATTTACGATTAATGCCTAGGTCTCTTTTTTCCCAATTATTTTTAAAGAAAAGGTATAGTCTTAAATCTTTATAATCTCAAAGGCAACGGAATTGGAATTTCAACTTAAAATAAAAGTCTGGTATTATATCCAGATAGGTATACCTATTATTAACAGTTAAGTAAAACATCTAAAGGGCGGTTCACGCCTTTGTTTTTTATATTATACTGAGAAATATTTCAGATTTAGAATCAACTTAATATCAGTCGTCAGAGAGACTCAAATTGAATGCCTTATAATATTGTAATACGACATTTTCGAAACGAGAACTGTTTATTCTGGCTTAAACGAAAACGCTCATAATGTATACAAGATATGGCTTCATGTGGCAGTTTGTTATGAAGTTTATAGTGGAGCTGGTTCTAGTTACAAGCTTATTGGGAGTAAAAAATATACGGCGGGAATCTCAGGTATTATCTGTAATAATTTAAAGATTGTATCGGTTTAGCTCGGGAGGAAAATGTAACCGAAATATATGAATGAAAACAGATATGAAGAGTAATTGGATAGTTACATATATCACGTTTATGATTTCGTAGGTGGAACGCCGCTGTGATATGATGAGAGAAACATGATGTCGGAATGTTATTAGAGATTTTATTATAAAGCTTGTAGTCGTAAAACATACCGTACCGCAAGCGGAACTTTCAGCACTAATTAATATTATAAGCAGTTTAATATATGAGCGAATGTTTATAATAATCGGAATACTTGGTAGACGTAAGTCAATTATTTACATAATATCAAATACAAACATTACGACGAAAACAAACTCAGTAATGTCTCTAGGCATGTTACCGAATTTCTGTTTTCGAGCTTCTACAATCGATATTCGATACTAATAAAATAAATTCGACTCTTGAATACATAAAACTTCGCATTCAAGTCTTTGCTCTCTGTATAAAGCTAGAAGAAGGGTTCCCCTTTTTATTGCAAAGAATTTGCATATAAAGTAACCATTGAAGGAAAGCGATCTCGGTTCGATTCTATGCTTTTTTCGTATTCATTGTTGCGAAGGCCGCGGGTTCGTGCATATCCCGTTTTATAGTCCATGATGCTATCGAATAAATAAATAATAGTATCAACAGTTTTTTTTTCGCTGGTGATTTATTTGAGAAAAAGCGGAGATCATTTGTATGTTTCACATTTCACGGGGTTTATTTATGGTTTAATATAAAACCTTTTGTTGTATGATCGAAACTGATTTAGCGTTTTTGTTTCAGATTCAAATCTCACCATTAGCTGCACTATGGGCAGAAGAAATTCATAGGTAGGTAATATTTGTTTATTTTGATTTTATCTAATTAATTACAAAACAAACAAAGTAGGTACTTACAACTGAAGCGCAATCGAACTTATAAATATTTTTATGTTCAAATATTTTAACATTGTCCAATCTTAAATGCATATAACGCATTTATAAGTCACATTATACTGTTGTATATAAGAGATAAAAATAAAATAGTGACCGCGGGGCGTTTCCAGCGATTCCTAATAAAAATGATATTTAATTGAAGTCGATAACGCGTCATGTCGAGATGCCTAATAAACTGTCTTTATTATTATTGTGTAAGGTCGTCGTGCTGCGAGATAAGCAGCCTTAAACAAGTATCTCCGGCAATGGTCTGGATATTGTACGCTCGCATTCGACGAGGACCGGTTATTTTTTATACGAGTATATAGAGGTTTTAACTCGTTCAATTGTATGAAACTAAGCTCGTGAGCTCGTGTACATGTAACTTAGTTCTTGGAAATATTCATAATATGTAAACAGGTATTGGATAATTTATTAAAATTGCAAAGTCCTCACGCCTTTCTGGTGTTAACTGGTCAATAAATTGTCGGTTCTAATAGGTGTTCGATGAGACATTGAAAATCTATTTAGCATAATGATCTTCACATATTCTAAAGTTGAGAACATAATGTTGCGTTTGCGTTTCGTCGGTTGAAGAGATAAAGGACGCTAGAATACAATAGCGTTTAAGTGATAGTTATGGCAGTTTTTATAGGCAGTTGGATTTATTTTTATTGCACTGTTTGTTTTAATGCGTTTTTCGCAAGTTGAGAGGTCGCGTCAATTGCTTTCTCATTCATTGATGGTGGTCATTTTTCACGCAAGGTTTTGAAGTATATATTTTATTAATATACAATTCACTTGTTTAAAAGTTTGAGTATATTTATATAACTAAAATGTCTTTCGAAGAAAGTAATCGGTTACATGGTTTTACATTTAAAAAAAAATTGACAATCATTAAAAATTGTTATTTTAATTATTTTATTTGTAAGTTCTTAATTGAAATTACATAATTTTTGTAAATTACTACCAGGTTAACAGCGACTAATGAAAATCGACTCGCGTTACATAGATGATAAAAATGTGTGGACTTAGTGACGCTGTATTGCCCTATACTTAGTACTAATTTTGTACTAAACAGTTTCTTTATTACCTACTTTTAAAAGAGTATTCTTCTCTGCAGAATCTACATTTCAAATCGATGGTAGCTTACTTTTAAAAATATATTAATGACTTTTAAAATTTAATTTGTAAAATGACGATTCGAGGGTGCTTTTGAAGACAGAAGATTTGAATTGTTATTTTGATTTGTTTTGAATATATTATTAGGTACCTTATAGGTATATAGGGTAAAACCGGGATAGATGCCCCACTTTTTGAAAAAGCCACCTAATTTAAAAAATATGAATTTTATACGAATAATTTTTATCAATGTAGCTAGCTCAATCCTTTATCTTGAATTATTATTATGTTTTTTTAACCTATCAATTGCACATTTAGCAGAAATTAGCTTTTCGTGAAACCTTTTTTTCGAGGATAGATGCCTACCTGTATGGATAGTTGCCCCACCATGAAAATACTGAGAAGGATAGATGCCTGCAGTGTAGGATAGATGCCCTTTATACCGTGTAAACGAAAAAACCCAACCAAATGCTAGGTAGTTCTATTCCTAAAATTGTCTCCAAGAAACATGCGTCATAGTAATGAAAAACATTTTGTGGTTTTTTAAATCGTTTAATTGTTATAATTAGAAGAAAATTCTAATATCACACAAATCACTATAATAAAAATTTTAAGCCGCTTGTTTTAATAAAATATCAATTCTTAATAGTTTCAACATGCATTGGTAATCAAATTTTTTTTTGTGAAATTAAATTTTACAAGCATTGTTCAACAAAAATATAAATTAATATCAAGTTTCAACATACACATTGCACAATCATACTTTTTTATAATAAAATAACACAATAAATATATTTTCATTACTTTAACCAAGTTAATTGAAGTTGAGCCTAATAGTGCTTTTAATTTTCCACATCTTGAGCAATAATTTCTGAAAAGTGTACAGCTTTCATGTAGCCAGTTCTGACACATTACACACTGAATTCAGTCGGATTGCAACTTCGTATTTTATAGTTTTCAAAACATTCAATGCAGTTATCTTTACTTGTATCTTTAGGGTTATCCTGTCCATCTCTCTTAGTTTTCTTTACGGGAAAACCTTTAGTTTTGTTTCAGGCTTTTGTTTTTGGCTGCTTGCACTGTAAATAATTTGTCTTTTTAATGATGTTCGGTCTTGGTATAATTTTAAATAATAATCATTTTCTTTATCAGACAAATCAGCTAGGTTGTCATCGTCATTTTCACTAAAAGCATTTGTTTTATTTATTTTTTGTCTTCTTCTTTATTGGTGGCTCCTTTCTTTGTTTTCCTAAGTTCTTTGGTAGTCCCAGTCTTGTTTTCCTTTCTTTCAGCTACATCCTTCTTGTGTTTTATATGTTCCTTTGAATTCAAAATATCTGCTGATTGTTTCGCCCTCCTCTTAGCCATGGTCAAAGGGATTTTCGGAATAGGTAATGATTCCATTAGAATTTTCGACGGTATTTCTTGTTCTATATTAGCTCTCATTTCTTCCCTTTTTTAAATTTTCGTGGCATACTTCTGCTAGAATCAGTAAAAAATCTAAATATAAATATACGTATATACATAAAAAATATAAATGACACTAAAAATATTTAAAAAATATACAGTTACTCCATATATTGTGTAGGAAGGGATAGATGCCCCTAAGGGCACCTATACCTCGAAAAATCAGGGCAACTATCCTTTTTGATAGGGATAGATGCCCACGTATTTTTTAAATAAATTGTAAACTAAATAGCATCTATTTACACCTAGATACAGACTCAATGAACCAGTTTATTGACGTAATAAAAAATATAACACAATTTATTACTAATTATAAAGTTATACAACCTTAAATACTAACCATTAAAACTTTGACGTGTTTGTTAATTTCACCGCGGAAATAATTACACACACTAGCAAAACGCGTCCTCGTCGCACAACTGTCCGTGGGTATATTAGGCACAGGGTGACTGCGGCTCCTACTCATGTGATTAATTTTTAGTCGAGAGTTCGGGAAGTTAGGTTTTTAGAATGTGGGGCATCTATCCCGCTGGGGCATCTATCCCGGTTTTACCCTATAGTACCTACCTATATAAAACTTTTAATAAGAAATTCATAATTTGTATTCGTGTGTTGATTAATGCATTCAAATGTTTTTGTCAACAAAAATAATTTATGGTAAAATAATTTTCATTGTCAATTATGTATCACATAAAGCGTTATCAAATTTATTTTATATAGGTACCTATGATATAAGGCTAATCCCAATCCCCGTTTATTAGAGAGCCATGACAACGTAGGTCGGACGAGCTTAATCAGGAAATATAGGCCAATAAAACGGTGGTGAGCCGGCTTAATCAAATTGCCCAAATGACCGACGGAGGTAACCTGTTTGTGATGGGGTATTTGGTTAATTTGCCAAATCACCCTTTCTGTTTTAGCAAAATTATCTTTACGCACGTTTATGAAACATTTTCTCGAAATGATAAAGAAGCGATGTTTAAATTGTATTTATAGTCTCATTTAATAAGCTTATGTTAGAAAAAGTTCTTATAGATCTTATTAGTTGACGACTTTCTGCAGTCAGCTAATCATAATATATTTTTATTTTATTTTATAAAATAAAAATGAAATAAATATAACAAAAAATAAATAGGTAATACAATTAAGCATACGTATGTAGGTACTATGCTTAATTGTACCTATACACAATAATAAATTAAGGTGTAAAGATTTGTAAGTTGGTAAGTTTGTAATATGCTTTGATTTATATTTAAGTATAAAAATGAAAAATGAAAATGAAAAAATGACTGTGTATAGGTATGTAGGTAGGTATAGTATGTATTTAACATGTGTAAATATTTTTTCATAATAATTATTATGAGATAGTCGTTGTCGAAGCGCGCAGGCAAAGCTTAGGTAAGTAAATATTAAAATTATCAATATTATTCAGTGATATCTTAGCATTTTCCGATATTTGAAAACAAAGATATCTTAAAAATTCAGCATGTGACTCTCGGGATGTGTCCAATAAATCAGTTTTACAGCATTTCCGTGTCATTTCAGTCGTCGAACGGCATAAAATGATAATTTTATTGCACTCCCCTTCCGTCTCTGAGAGTTTACGACAATTGTGAAATGTATCGACACTTCGGATGTCACCTCCAAGGTGGATTTCCATCGATCTCGTGAAACCGGCTAACTGATCGGCCTGTACTGAGCTTTCATATTCTCCAAGAACTAAGATTCAAAATTGCATAATATATTAAATTCTCTTTGCAAGAATAAAATTGTTTTAGCGGCAACATATGGTACTATTTCCCTGTAGCCCCGCGGCCCCTGAACCGATATTTCGGGAAGGTGTTCAAGAACTCATCAATCTTTCAGGGGATTTCACAGACTGATTTGATGGCATGATGATGTAAGAATGAATGGGCTCTTAACTATTTTTGGAAGGTTTAAAATTTTGTGTATACGAAAATGCATTGAGAGACAACCCGGCCTTAGGAAATTTAAATTCAAATGTAGCTAAGTACTAATTCCGTGAAATATTTAAATTTTAACCTTTGAAAGAATACCCTCGGTTATATAAATTTACATTTGTTTGTGTCCGTTTAGCCAGCGCCTGTCACAACAATCGATGTTAACATTGTGTTAACATTGTCATGTAAACTACATTATTGGTGTCTATTGTCCGACATAAGAAAGTAAGGCAAACTTTACTACGGTAATAATTGAGTGAGGTAATTTGTAGGCAAAAGTGCTATAATTATGTCAACTGACTTTCGTTATGGTCCAAACGAAAGTGAATAAGGCCTTTGTAAAATATTTATTATTATCATTATTGTGTCTATTTCCTTGGAAACGATAACTTGCCTCTTAAAAATGTAATTTAATTTTTTTTAAATATATTGTTATTAGTAGATAAAATATCCCTAAACTCACTTTTAACTGAGGTAGGGCACAGCAGGAAATATTCTGCTCAAAATATGGAGCAGCCCGACTGGGGTAGTACCTCGACCTTAAAGAAGATCACAGCTAAATAATACTGTTTTCAAGCGGTATTGTGTTCCTGTTAGTGAGTAAGGTCACCAGAGCTGCTCCTGGAGGGGGGGGGGGGAATTTGGAGTAGGGTCGGCAACGCGCTTGCAATGCTTTTGGTGTTGCAAGCGTCTATAAGCTACGGTAATCGCTTACCATCAGGTGAGCCGTACGCTTATTTGCCGACCTATTTGCATTAAAAAAAAAACTCATTTATATTTTAATTTGTGCGCGAATTTTTTTGTTATTTAATCGTGACTTTTTTTAAAACCAAACTATTAAATCGGAAAGCTATATCGATATTGTTGTGCAATTATTATAAAAAAAAGTATGATTAATTATACATTATTATTCTGATATAGTTCCGTTGAAGTTAAGAAATGAACCGAGGACGTAAACAAGGGTTGAGAGTCGCGAGAATTGTCGCTTTACAGCCATTTCACTTTTACCGCTATAAACTTTTACTATAAACTTGACCGCTCTACTGCATCATCAGAACTATTGAGTTAAGTACCCGGTTATTTTTCTTATATTCTTCAAAAGTTTCACACCATCTTGAAAATTTTAAGGAAAGCTCATTTTTTGTCACCTGCTTAATTAAAAAAAAAGAAAACATTTTAGGGGAATCATTTTAGTTCCCGACTATTTATCTAATTAAAAATCATGCCTGGAAGTGTATATTTATTTATAATATGCACAAATTCTTCAAAAAATATTAAATATTTACTTGGATTATAAGATTAATTAACATACCTAAATAGGTATAGTTTTAAATTCTTGTTTATTTTTTCTACACTACTTTCTCTAATGGACCATAACGTATGTGATGAGGTCTGATACTATTAGTATTGAGACATTAAGATAGGCCGGAGAGTGTCCATTACTGCGACCCTCATGCATCTGTACAGGCTCATTACGAGAGACGTGACTTCATTAATGGTCGTCAAATGTGGAGGGAATATTCTATACATAGCGCGTGTATTTTCAGAATCGAGTTTCAATCAATAGGTATGTAAGAAATTTCACACTAGGTATAATACCTACAATATTTTATACATATTTACTTAGTTCCTAATGAGGTGAAACTTGATACAAAGGGCTAGAACTCTGAATTATCACTTACGACTCTACATATTGTATGTCGATACGTTAACATTGTTAGCGTAAGTGCCAGTGTATCTATTAAAAATATACCTAGGTATATAGAAAAAAAACTGTCTAAATGACAATTAGATCGATTATTGAAAAAAATAGGTACCTACATGGGATGGAAATGTAAAAAACTTCCAAAGTTATGCGTGTACAATTATTTTTCGGAGTGAACATGCTTTCCTTTTAATTACGGCATTAAAAGATTAATATTAAGTAATGTACCTACCTATTTAATTGGAAAATTTAGTTGTATTTAGGTACCTAAATAAATTCAGCATAGAGATAAAAAACTATCATCCATCAATTTGTCAAATAAAGTTTAAAAAAAAATTCCTACATAAACTATAGTTCAATTCTGAAAACTCTAAAACTAAACGAAATGCTGCCAACCTTATGACATGATACCGCGTAAAAAAACAAAGCGTTGTCACGCACACTAATACATATACCGGTTCCGATTCCGACGGAGTGAACGTCACAAAATGGCGGCCGTAAAAACAAGTGAAGAGTGAGTTAGTGTCGAGCGTGTGGGTCGGGGAGAAGGAGGGGGTCGGGTGGAGCGGGAGGAAGGGGGCATGACCAATGGCGTCTCGCTGAACGAGCAAGCCGCATTCTCCCGCCAACTCTGCTATTTCTTTATAGACGTTGTTTTTCTTCGTCGCGCTTTTTCCGATTTTTTTGCGGAAAACAGTTTTGTTTGCTTTGTAAGATGATTACAATGTCTTTTTAAGTATTTTTCCTCGGTCCGTCTAAATGTAGAGCTTTTTCTTTTATGGTTTCGTTACAGATAACCGTTGCGTGACTTCGCGAATTGCTATCATTTATTTGTTACCCGAAGTTGATTTATTTTTGTATCAGACATTCATCAAATGTTTTTAAATAATAAAAATTTTGTGACTGAAAAATTAATGAAATTTTTTTTGGATCAATTCTAGACTGATTGAAAAAAAAAACAAACACAAAAACAAAGGATCAAAATAGATACAGCTATATATAACTTTTTTATGTTTCGCGCTGGGATTAGCTTACGAAAAAATAAGTAGGTATAGGAACTGCGCCTAATCCTACACGATAATAAAAGTAAAAAGTTATTTAGTACAAAACAGAACTCATCAGGAAAGTTGCTGAGTAATAATTTACTCGCGAAGTCGTAGCCCGAGTCTTAACGTCTTGTAATATCTTCCACTGACATATTTATTGTTTTCGAGGGCGGGGGATGACGCTCGAGGGGAAGATACGTACATATATTTTATTAAACAAAAGACGCTTACAAAATATCGGGATGATACTAAATAAAGCGAAGCTGTGACATTTTTTAAATACCGGAGCCATTATTTTTATCGTAATTTTTAATCTGTCTACCTCTTACCTACCTGTTATTTTTAAGATTATAGAGACATCGGGTATTATTTATTGCTTCGTCGGTAATTGCTTTGTCCTTCGTAAGACATTAAAATACTTTCTGAATATGAGATTTTGTTTATTTTCAATAAATTATATTGTTTGCCTCTGTTTGATATCAGCTTATTAAAATAATGTGTACCTACCTAATGTGTAAACCTACCTATACTGTTGTGTAAAGTTACAACAGTTAATGTCGAACTTCAAAAAAGTCATATTTAAATATGTACCTACATAAGTATTTTATAGTCATTACTATTATTTTAACACATTTTGAGTAATCAACCCAAGACACTAAATTAACTTTCAAAAGATAATTTGTACAAAATACTGTCATAATAAAAAAAAAATTAAAAAATTCCAATGCATCAATAAAAATATTCGGGTCAACAGGGATTTTTATGACACAATAATGTTCATGATTAAGACGTTTCTGCAATTATAAGGACAATATCAGTCCAAGCCGTCGGTAATCTTAGCTCCACCAGTAGGTAGCTGTGGTTGAGGGTGTACTTGTATTTACACAGGCGCCTGTCAGCTGGGATGTTAAATTAAAAAGCGTTCGGGTTTTATTTCTAGGGTTACCTTCCGTAAAATATAAAATAAATAATAATCATTTTTGAGATCGCATGCAATTTCTTTGTGTCATCTATTCGTAATATGATTCAGATTATTTTATCATTATTTAATAAATAGAAAATATAATATTGAGGCTAAATTAACTTTTCTGTTGATATAGATACGTAGATAGGTATAACTTTAGGCTCGTCGATTTATTCATTAGATTTAAACTAAATGTATGATTTTGTTTATTGTAATATTTTCAATAACTTCTAGCTCTCCATAAAATTTACATAGGTAATTAGTCGCGGATTTTGTAAGTTCCGAGCAATTGCTACACCTAATAGTCTAGCTTATATTTTGTTTTAAATACCATCATCATCATCATCATTTCAGCCTATCGCAGTCCACTGCTGGACATAGGCCTCCACAAGTTCGCGCCAAAATGGCGTGAACTCATGTGTTTTGCCCATAGTCACCACGCTGGACAGCCTGGTTGGTGACCGCAGGGCTGGGTTTGTCGCACCGAAGACGCTGCTGCCCGTCTTCGGTCTGTGTAGTTCAAAGCCAGCAGTTGGATGGTTATCCCGCCATCGGTCGGCTTTTTAAGTTCCAAGGTGGTAGTGGAACTATGTTATCCCTTAGTCGCCTCTTACGACACCCACGCGAAGAGAGGGGGAGGCTATATTCTTTGCCGTAGCCACACAGTACTTACAAAGTTAGTAGGTACAGTACTTTTAAATACCATGCCAGTTTAATACTGCTTATGTATACCTATATAGGTAAAGAAAAAAAATTCAGAACATTAATTTTTTAACTCTACACACTATTATCAAATTAAACGAAAAATAAAAATTAAAATCAGTACCTAGAGTGAAAACTCTTTCTTTGTGCATTTAAGGTGAGTTGTATGAAAACCCACTCGTACATGGAGAAAGAAGCCAATGCTCAGCATTCCTATAAAAAATAATACCCAATGTTCTGTAGTCTCCGGGATGAGTGATATATTGAATGAAAAACCATGACAGGAATAAGACAAAGTGTTGTCTCTCCAGCAAATCGTGAACAAAATACGGTTGCTATTATCGTTAAATAAATAAAAAAAACGGTTCTACATGTGTATCTCACTATTACCAGCCCTGAAAAAAGCCAAGACGTGGGGCGGCGGGTCGTCGACCGCCCGCTTGCGTTCGGATATCGCTTGCAATATCTTGCTGGGCTTAATTCCACGGACGTTTGCCCATAGCTTAACTTTATTTTACTTGTATTTTTTACGTTTTATATTTTTTATAATAAATCTTGATTAATTTATTTAATTATTAATGTTAAATAAATTTTATATGCAGGTTGGAGTTATTTATTTTTAGTAGAGAAAAGAATAGTAGGAGAAGGGAGCGTAGAGTTATTTATCATGTATGCTTAGTAGGTAGGTAGGAAGCTTATAAAATAAAAGTGTCCTACATATACCTAACCGAGAAGTTCAACATTTTTTTGTAGTAGGTACCTAATGAAGATACTTTAATAATATTTACGAAAAAATTAAAAATAAGCAAGCGAATTAATTAAGAGCAGTTCAGCATTGACAATAGATGATGAGTGAAGCGCTATAAGTACAATTCGGTATTCGAAGTAGGTATCTAGATTGATACTTCGAATAGCGAATTGTACCTATATGTAGATACATACCTACGTGTTTGTCGTTAATATTTAACTACGAGGCCGTAGTACCTACGCTACTGTGTCTCTTCGTACCTACTTAACTTGTAAGTTATTTACGTTTGTGATACATTTATGTAACTACGTTAAAAATAAGTATTTGTGCAAGCTGGCTGTAATTACATTTTTATTGCCTGTATGAAATATTTCATTCAACATCACGTAGGTACCTAAAGACCAAGGCGTCATATATTTTGATAAAAATGCATGATATATTTTTAAGATTTATGATAAATGAAAAACTTCAAAGGGCCCGCGATATCCGTAAAATGATTTCATATTAAGAATAACCTTTGGATCAAATTAAGACGTTTTGCAAACCACAAGCAATGCTGTTCTGGAGTTGGTGATTCGTTACATTTACATAGCTACTAGCCTATAAATAAATACCGGCTCACGCACACGTGCACAATATGACGTTGTTTTAAGTTTATTTTATTTTTATACTCGACAGTGGTGGTGCTCGCGCGCCTGTAATTTCGCGCTGCTCGCGGCGCGCAGGCGCGTACGCACGCCGGACAAAGATGGCCGCGAATTGCTAAGAAACGAATAAAATTAATAAGTGATTCGTATTCAATGTACCTATTGATAAACTTATATCATGTAAAATATTTCTACGAAAAATCTTATTACATTGCATTCGAACGATACTTTGTGTTGCAAGGACATACATCCGCAAGTGTACAGGATATAATATGTTAAATGCTTTCCACATCTGTAGTTAAGAAACCTATGCTAGTTTTTGGAGATTTTAAAATTCTAAGTGAGTATTAGTTTATATATGTTCACGTTAATTATCTAAACCCTTTATCAATACACTAATACTAGCTATAAGTAGGCATATAATCACTCTTCATACCTAAACCTATACTCATCTACCGTTTAAAAATTTTCCGTCGCTACTTGTACATCATCGATAACTTGGTTTTTTATATGAGACATTTTTACAGTAGTAAACATATATACATATTATTCTTTATGAAATTACTCGAATTTTGTACTTGATTCTCATTAGATTTTTTTGGTCTGAAAGAGAATGAAAATGAAAGAAGATGAGAGAGCTACTTTTTTCTTCTTCAAAACAATATTTTTTTCTCTATACATATAACATAAAAAGTAATAATTAAATCTGAATATTTATGTTTTGCAAAGGTATTTTAAATTATAATCAATAAAAGCAAAAATATATAGGAACGATTATTATTATTATTATTTTTAATTAATTACTTTCAAATTATAATCACAGCTAAAAGCTATAACAAAATAAAATTTAATTGGTACGTAAGTTCTAAACAATTTAAGCAACATTCGTATATCTAATCATTAATCAAAGATGTAGGTAGTAGTTTCTGTATTTTTCCTATCTAAAATTTATCTGTTTGTATAAATAGCAAGTGCTGGTCAATTGACAGTACAACTGGCTTATTTAACTCAATCTATTCTTCAAACTTTTAAAAGTAGGTCGATTTAAATTGGGAATTAGAACATTTCAGTGTATACTGTCTGAATACTAAATTTACCAACTGCTTATGGACAAAGTCCCAAATGTTCTGCTATCATAGTTAGTTAAAATATAAATACTAATATTGAAAAAGTTTAATTCCAACACCACCCACTGATTACTTATTCCGTAAATATTATTTTATTTATGAGACTATATATAATAATTATATAGATACTTTAAATAATTATTTTCATGCTTTATCTATTATTTTATCAAAATTCTCTCTATTTTTAAAGGTAGTATGTAAGAGATTACTATTAGTGATAAGGTCGCCTTTGCACTCTATTTAAGTTACAATGTTGTTATTTTCCTGTATGTAACTTCAAATTTAATGTTTTTTTTTAATGTAAGTAAGTCGGCAAACAAGCGTACAGCTCACCTAATGGTAAGCAAATACCGTAGCCTATAAACGTCTGCAACACCAGAAGCATTGCAAGCGCGTTGCTGACCCTATCCCCAATTCCCCCCCAGGAGCTCTGGTCACCTTACACAACAGGAACACAACACTGCTTTCAAGCAGTATTATTTAGCTGTGGTCTTCTGTAAGCTACCCCAGTCGGGCTGCTCCATTTTTGAGCAGGAAATTTCCTGCTGTGCCCTACCTAAGTTAAATGTGCAGTAAAGAGTTAAATAAATGAATAATATTTTTTTTATCGCAACCCTAGAAGAACTCTTTCTTCTGTCAGTTTGTTCAGTCTCCACCTTCCATTAATATACGCAATGTCGCCTGTTGATAGTGTTTTGAAGCTGGCGCCAGCCCCTACGGTTATTATGGTACCAACACTTTGTTAAACCAAAGCGACCGGGCTGCTGTTCTCACAGCACTGTAAATGTTAAAGTCAAGTTGTAAGAGTCACACTTAATAGTTTCACGCTACGATTATTTAGTTTTCCAAATGGCTTATTTATAAAACATAGGATGACTACATTCACAAAGACAAAAGTAGCAAAAGCTAGAAAAATTATAGGGTAATTTAAGATTAAATTAAAACTCTTGCAATATGAAAAGTTTAGGATTTTCCACCATTTGGGGTTTTCAGTAATACTTATTTATATGCATGTATTATACAAGGAAGAATTTTTATAAAATTGTACTATTAGGGACACTGTTTTTCAGTAGTAATAGAGCACAAAACTCAGTTATTTTCGAAACTAGGACATGTAATTTATATTTTCAGAAACTTAATTAAGAGTAAACAAATATCTGATACACCGTATTTAAAAATCCCACCTTGAATAATTATGTGGTTTACAAAATTTTGAGTTTTTTTCGTTTTTTAGCTAAAACTGTAACACTTTATATTTAAGATTTAGAAAAGCAAAGCATTTAACGTGCATCTTTATTTTGAAATTCTCACTCTTATCTATATATATCTCTTTTCAATTTTAAACTGCAGTGTAGATTGGTAAGTATAGGAGTTTCGTCCTTTTTAATCTTAGATAAAGGTAAAATATTTCTTATGTACATAATTTTAAATTACCTATACATAATTTTAAGGATCGCGTGCGCTTTAGTATTTTGGAAACATACCACGAAAGAGGGTGAAATAATTAATTTAACTTAATTTATCAAGGAATATTCTGTTTATTGTTATGATACAATTATTTAAAATAAAATAAATAAAACCGTACATTAATCTACACGTCTAAATCAACAAGAGTTGCGATTGCCAATACCAAGACAGTAAAACTAATGGGATATATAATATGGGGTACTAAGACGTGTAATATATACCTAATTATTCTCTTTCTCTCTTTACTCATTATTGCTCTTAACTAATTTGTAATCGACGCCGCGTTGGCGCAGCGGTCACAGCACTGGATTGCGATTGGCTGCTGTTGTAACATTTGTATTGGCCATACAGATGTTTGCCGTGGTCTGGGTGTTTGTGCAGTCCTTGTGGGTCTCCCCACCGTGCCTCGGAGAGCACGTTAAGCCGTCTGTCCCGGTTGTTATCATGTACACCTGATAGCGATTGTTACTCATAGTAGGGAATATATCCGCCAACCCGCATTGGAGCAGCGTGGTGGAATAAGCTCCAATCCTTCTCGTAATACATGGGGAAGAGGCCTATGCCCAACAGTGGGATATTACAGGCTCAATCGTGATCGTGTGAATTTGTAATCGAACTCTATTCGATTGTTTCAGAAAAACAAAGAGGTAGGTATATGTCAGCCTGTAAATGTCTTAGCGGTAGGAAAGCAGTCACTTTATTCCAACCAAAGAAGAGCCTGGAATCTAGTCTAGACATGTTAATTATTATTTATGTTCAGTAGGGATTTTTAATACTATGGGATAAGTACTTATACATGAAAATACTTTAAAGGAGTTTCTAGAGTTACCTTAGAATTTAATATCTCCCATTAAATACTTTTAGGTTATTTTATCAAAAACAATTTTGATTAGAATAGCTGGAATGTGATGAGAGAAATTAAAATGTTCCTTAGGCTATGCTAATATTTGTAGTTGTCTGGGCGTCTGTATTTGTGCTATGGTTTACGATTCCCTGATACAGAATTTCATTTCACAAGGGCACTAAAAGTGCTATACGTATAATTTTTATTAATTTAATATTAATGTAATAGATTCTAACAAAATGTGTTCCGTCTCACGCAATATTTTAAATAACCTTAAACCCGGAGTTATCGTACCTATAGGTTCTTAAGTATTTTGCATATGTTTTCTACAGCGACATTGACTTATTTATCGTGACTTTAAGTACCGATTAAATATAACTAACAGTTTGATAGGCACGACGGAAGTTCGTGAGCGTGACAGCAAACCTACGTCGTGTACTAACTTTACATGAAAACTCGTCTTTTCAATGTGGATTTGTCGGTTTATCACGTAGCTACGTGCTTTATGGAATGGCAAAATTTTTATCGCAAGCCCGTTATCGTGGCCGATCATAAATCTGTTTTCGAATCGTGAGTCGCCGTTTCTGGTTTAGCGACGTTGCAATCTCATGTAGAAGTGCTCCCTCAATTGAAATTGAACCGTTCCGTTGCAGTAATAAAGTTTAATTTACGATACCAGCTAACATTCCTTTGTTACGTTCAGGGAATTCGTAGGGTTTATTGGCGCATTGTACGTAAGTATTTGCCAATGCACGTAAAATACTAGGCGAGGTTCTTAAAATGCTTGACTTATTTACGTTCCGAAAGCGATGTTCCATACAAATTTTCAATCTGGATCAGAAAAGATAAAGGCCACGCATAAAATATAGAATTTTAACGATTGATATAAACCTAACTGCGTCAAACTAATTTTCCCGAGTAAATTTCTACGTGGTGAAAATTTCTAGATGAAAATACTGGTTACACTGTTATACTGGTTCTCCAGCTACCTGTGCCTATATTAAAGTTTTACTTTAGTCTGTTTAGGAGCAAATAACAACGAAAATCCAACAATAATTCACTCTCACAATTTTTTAGTGTTTATAGGTAGGTACCTAGTATGGTATATTGTTGTAACATTTTTATAATTTACGAGTACATAAGATGTACCTACATTTTTATGCAGTTAGTACATGGAAAAGTTTACTATGATCTTATTGTTTAAGTAGAAATATGTAAGTATATAATTCGAAAACAAACTCTAAAAAAGACAAACATCTGTAATATTAAACTAAAAACGCCCTAATAATGTCTTTATTAGCCGTAGATTTCAAGTAAAGATCTTCAATCGTCATGTATTTATTTCACGATGTTTGTAAGTACAATCGAATGTCTCTGTTATTAGCCGAAGATTAGTCAAGCTGTTTATTGGTATAGTCAATAACAATTTATTGGTTTCCTGTCGAGAGTCAATTACCTTGAAGAACACAGTCATTTACACACAGCTATATTAACAGTTAGTCTTCTTGACTTAACTTCAAATTTCTCGGAGATTAATTTACTTTCCTAGGAATTGCTATTCGTATGCCTCTACATTACCAATGTTTATACAAGCGACAGTTAATTCTATATAAATGTTATTCAAGTCTATATTAAAACACTTCATCAAGTATTATTTTAGTGATATTGTAATTTGATTTCAATTTTAGAAAGAATTTTCATTTATAAATATTTGTACGTTTGATGTCCCGAGTCTTATTCATAAAACAAACCAATGATTAAGTATTTTTTCAGCTATATGTCGATTTTATGAATTTAACTCTAAGTCCGTCTTAAGTACCTAAATAGTAGATAGTGAAATGAAAATTGTATACGAGATGCTACGTCCGCTTTTGTCTGCCAATTAATGTACGGAAACGTATTATTAATATTTTTCTCATAACTCTATTGCATATAAATATTGTATAATTATACGTATACCTTTGTAATTTAAAATAATATTTTATTCAGTCATGATTTTAAAGCACACTTTTAGCTTACAAAGTGACAGTTACGGGCATTGTCGGTGACAGTAAATGGTGTAAGGTATGAAAACTTGTGTACCTAATTGTGATTGATTATTTACTTCAAACATTGTTACTTATACCATACGTTTTACTCTGACCTTATTTTACTAAAAAGAATCTTTGAATATACAAAAGATATTTTACATGTAGAATTGATGTCTTTGAATATTTTAATATTCAAATTTCTGAAGGTTTAAGGGCATTAAAGTTAGCATAAAACTGCATTAATTTATATCTAATTAGATAGTAAGTATAATAAAGTATCTACAATAGAAATTATATATTATTGTATTGTAATTTAAGTTATACACTTCATACTCACATACCTATGTATCGACAAAAATAAAAAAATTAAATATATACATACACTAAACTTATATAGATACAGGTACAGGTACCTACAGGTTTTTGCTTCAGTGGAGTATCAGGTTGTTGAAGGGATTTTAGACGGTTGTTTTTCAGGGTCGTAGGCTAAAAATTTGACAAACTATCCCAGTCAAGTCATGCAAAACAGATTTTTGTATCTTGAATGAGAGCCAGTTGCTTCAGAAGCTAAGTCTAACTAAGATGAATTCATTGGCAAGTGTTACTAAAGGGATGTACGCAGAGGTCACGAAAAATATATAAACAACGTCCTAACCAACAAGCCTTATTAGCAGTAATAGCTTCGTACGGTTGAAAAAAAGCTTTTCCTTTCATAAAATAACACTCCGCCATTTCAGTTGTAATTTACGATAGAGTCGTTATATAGAATGGAAACTTGTGCCCGCAGCTGAATTATTTGATTTATCGTAGCAGAGAGAGATCTAGCTCAATTAGAGGTACTGCGGGCCTCTGCGGGTTTGATTTATTATGATTCAGAGTAATCCTGGAACATAAATTATATTAAAAATGGCATAGAATATATAGAATAACAACTATTGTCTCTGTTCGTAAGCTTGTTACGTAGGTACCTACTTAAGAACAGCAGATCGAGTGATCTTGAATTGTATATTCTTAAATATTTATCAAAAAATGTAAATATTTATTTTTGAAGAAAAAAATTTGATATGTTTTCCGAAGTTTAAAAAAATTAATTGTCCTGAAAGACAAGCATCCTCCCTGGCCAGATTCAATACCTATGAGAATTTCTTAACTCTAAACCAATGAATTAAAGTAGTAAACATAAAATAAGAATAATAAATTTAAACTCATCGAATTGAACAATCAAACTAACTTAAGGATATGTAAACAACAGATTTACTTTTTAAAAAAGTATTTTATTGGTTATATAAATAGGTACAATTAGGTGTTACCTAACCTACCTTTTACACTTGACGCAGCTTAATGATATTTTGGAGTATTATTAAATTTTGATTTATCTGTTTTCTATTTTGGTGATCGGTTCCCATTTATTGTAAGAGTCGAAAACTGGAACCTAGTAGGTAGTTATTCACTTGGACGTTTTAATTAGAAGTATTTCACATGGGTAGGCTATAAAATTGACTTTTGTATTGAGCAACTGTGCGATTATTATAATCTTTGACTGTATTGTCGAATATTTTTTATGTAACTTAATTTTTAATTATAAGTATTTTATAACTAACACCTCTAAAGCGCATATTAAAACTATCACGAATAATTTTTAAATAATTTTTAAGTACCTACGTATTATTTCCTCAAGTAGGTATAGGTATCTAATAATAAGAAATTAATACCATCAAAGCATAAAAGCATCCTTAAATTTCCTTTTCACTAAAGTTGGCCCAATGATTAGCTACGCGTATTTTTTAATAAATTACTTATTCGATTTTTATGACACTTTAAAGCTACATCAAATTTTATTTAAATATTCTAGAATAAATTATTATAAATAGACAAAGGCTGAATTCGGTGGAATAAAAAGGCAAAACAACAAATGCCCCATTGCAAGTGACGGTATTCATTTTGTTATTTTGAGAAAATTAAAGTACAAAACTAAACTACATAGGTACATACTACATATGTATTTTTCAGCTTCCTTTTATATTAAGTCAATTGTGCGCAGCCACACAACGTAATGTAATTTTGAAAAGAGATTTTTGTGATAATTTTAACCTATTAGAAAGAATAGAATTGAAAACTTTTTTTAAAGCCGTATAAAATAGTACCACCATTAAGTACAGTTTGTACGATATATAACAAAGAAAATACTATAATTATAATATATTTAGTAAGTTGAAGAGACAAAAAAAATTGTTTTGATAAGTACATATTTTAAATTAGAAATAGTCACGAAGTAAATACGACTACATTTTACACAATAAAAATTTCAATCGAACCGCGTTCCTGTGTCAGATACTAGCGTTGCTTCAAGGCAATAAACAGGGCACTAAAGGTGACACACATAAAGAGATCTACTTTACATGGCGCTGATAGCGCGTCATCGCCTGTCGTCGCCTCGGCATAACCGATAAACAAATCGTTGACTCCACTCAGCTCCACTATCGTGACCGTAAAAACTTAACTATCCGGTAACACGAACACTCCTGAATATAAATCACAACACTGGTAACGCACTTATCAAATAGTGTATGACACGATCGCGATTTATGAATATATACCGTGGTCACGTTCTTCGATAACTCGAACGTTTACTAAACATGGAAACATCACGCGATGACTACTCCGCATCGATGTCGACTTAGTACTATTAACATGCTAATATTTGAGTGCTTTCGTAACCGTAATCACTTTCCTTTCCCGCAAACTACAAAAATATTGACAGACAATGTGAAACCAATATTATGCAAATCGTACCCTTTTAAATCGGAAAGGACTAAACGTATAATGTAAGCAATGATTTCGGTTTATTGTTTCATTCGAACTGCCTTTTTTTTTTCTTTTTTCTTTACAAAGGAATCGTAATTTATCTAATACGTATTGATAATTTATGAAAAGGTTACGTAACTATATTGTCCCTTTGTTAAGCCGGGCCCACACTTTCGGTTTCAGCGTACTGATTTGCATAACCGGGCAAACGCACAATGCTCGGACACCTTTGTATAATCCTTTTCGTTTCACTTTTAAAATGGTCTCATTGTTGACATTTCGTACGAGTAATAAATAAATCAGGCGCAAATTTATATGGTCCAACGCATGTGGTATATTGTACAACAATGTTGCCTTATGTGCTTGACTGACGGGTTTTGTGAGAATGGTGTAGTTAATTTTGTTTCAACGCAAGTACATAGTTCGTTCTTACTTTATCACGCATACCTACTTTATATTACACCTGCATGTTACTTATGTTTATGTGCGAAAAACAGGCTAGTAGGTACATAGATCATAAAACGTTGTTAGTATTTTTATTACGATATAATATTACGTACAGTAGTTGATACGATACTAAATATCATGTCGAATAAATAACATAAATCTTTTTATTAATATAAAGACTATACTTATAGTGGGTAAAGAACTCGGATATTGTCTTAACTCCTAAGTAGCTAGATTTTCATTGTACTAATTGACGTTAATTTGACTAGTACGTACCTACCATAAAAGCTAAAGTGCTCAACGATGGTAAAATGGTTAAAATAAATGCCAATAACACACGTCATTATGGCGTGTAATATCGTTTTACAACTTTAGGCAATAAATAAATTGACTGCCGTTCGTACATTTTATTACGATTTAAGAGTCGATGACTGCAACGAATAATTGATTTATATCGGTTATTAATGTTAATTTGACGCCGTATTAAGTATTAATTTCTCCGTTTGATTACATATCGACCAAAAAAATCACCTACTCATAAAGTTTACGAATGTATCTCTACTTTATAAACATTTATATGTGTGAAAAAGTGTCATTATTTAATAACACGCTAACAAATATTAATTAATGTGCTATGAAACAATTATAATCAATAAAGATTAACATCTCAAAACCGCTTCGACTGAGCGTTCGTAATGGGTATAACATAAACGTTTATTAATCTACAATGCACTAAATTATTTCACTAATAAAATAAAATATAGCCATAATCACCTGGTGAACCATAATATAAACCGAAATATCCGACTGGTAATCCATCACACTCGTATGTTAATGATCATGCTTTTCTACAAATGTTTTAGTCTTTTAGTCGTTCAAACATGTGTTAATAACCAATAAAACAGTTTAGTGGTACATAAAAAGTTAGGATTTATAACAAATAACTTATGATTGCTCAACGCGTGTCCGCTTTACAATGTGATTAAAATCTAGGCATTCGTACTGCGGCTCGGATTTCATTGTCATTCACTGTTTTGCTATTATTGCTTCCGAAACTAATGACTGTCTTGTTTAATAATAAGTGTTCGCGCATTAATTTAGTTTTATATCAAATGAGAAATATTTTCTTTGCGTATCGCTTGTATGTGTAGATATATAAGAACGTAAAAATGCTTTAATTTTGTTTTAAAATAAGAACGAATATATACCTAGCTATTTAATGTACGGTGAAGTATTCTTAAAAACAAGTCGCTCTCGGTTAAGTAGGAACATGATTATGCACTCTCATAGTCTGTTCAGATTTTCTGTTATCCAATCAGAAAGCTCTGAGGTCGAACTCGTTATGCGAGCTTTATCGATAAGTTTTATTCAACGTTATTTAGATGATGTTCCAAACAAACATAGCGCGTGGGAGATAAATGGAAATGAATTAAGACCCCTTTCACATGGATGTGATATTACTCAACTCATTTCTAAATAGTCATATAATATAAGATTTATATTAAAGCTATAAATAGCAACATGATACCCTGTATTCTTAGGTTTATATTACTTGAATATAGTAAAGAAAAATGAGCTGGCATATTTTAAGAGTATCAAGATAATATCAAGACATTGCATTCTATAAAAGTAGGTATACATATAATAAAAAATCTGAGTTATTGTGCATTATTTCAGATTTTATTAAAAGTCAAGCTTTATACAGAATGAGTAGGATTATAATAATTTAGTGTTCATATAATGAAGTTCGTCGCTCTGGAAACGCCTACTCGTGTGAAGGGACATTTCGGTGGCGTGGGATACTGAAACGGGTTGATCTGGCGGACGCGTCGTAAACATTCAGAATTAGTGCTCCAAACTAACCGGTAACAAAAAACTCCGTTTAAATTTAGACGCCGGGTAATCTGAATCGGCTGCATATCTCCTCGGATTTTAAGTCGGTACTTTTAAGGATTGGAGAAGAAAATAAAAACTTAAACATGTATCGTAATGTGGCGTAGCTTTATGGTAATATTTATTTACTTATAGGTATATGGAGATTGAGATTTGTTACTTAAATATATTAAGTATATATTTATGTATTTTTGTATATCTAAATTTTCCGTTATGTACCTACCTACACGCGTACCACTTTAATAAACGCTATCTTCCATCATCATCAAGCAGCTAACTAAAAGCCTCCTCCCTATTTTCCACCCTTTCGCGGTTCTCTCGTGACCAATTAGCCGTCGACTACAATTACACGGGCTCGGAGCTATTAAAACTTTTCCCATCAAACTATCACAATCAAAATTAAAACATAGAATACCCCTATTTTTTAAATGTTAAAACCTGATTTAATTTTATTGACGCCATCCATGAATAATATAAAAGGGTGGGAATGTGTGAAATGATGCGGGCTGTTATTTTTGTGAAATTCGTATTTTTAACTTCAATGGTTATGATAATATAATTTCTACCTAAGTTGAACGATTTCGACAATAGTCTAAAGTTTTTCTCAATCCTCTTTGTGACTGAGATTTCATAATCTTAGTATGCAAATCTCTCTTCAAATTTCACACGATTTATTTAGTCATGTACTTATAATACCTACCAAAGATAAATATTATAAATAATATATAACATCAATCTTTCGCGCTTTACAGACCATTGCGCCGGAACTATGAGTCGACCAAAATTATCTATGACAATGATAGCTAGGGACCAGACAGGGGACACGGACTTTTTTATTATTTATGAAATATTTTGTAATTTTTTTAATCAGAAGGGTGGATCCCTCCGCTAAAGGGTGGGCCCTGCTGAATGAATTTATTATCCTTTGTAGATAAACATATCAATTTGTTAGTGTTTTGTTAGCGGCATAAATATGTGATACAATTGCGGATGGGCATCGCTTCAGTTTAGTTGATAGCTCATCAGCGAACGCTTGCTTGTAAATTCGTTTTATGTATTAAAGTGTTAATTTTTTATATTATATGTGTGTGATTTTAATAGCACCTGATCGCGTCTATATATGTAATTGAAAGGTAAGTTACGTTATTTTAAATGTTGGTGTTTCTCGAAAAGATTTATAATCACAATTTAAATATTTACGAAGTATTTCTTTTGGAATAGAAAAGTCAACTTATAATTAAAATTCAAACATGCTAATATTTAATTGAAAATTTTGTTTAAAATAGTTTACCCGTGAAATCTAATTCGTTTATAATTTAATCGTTAGGTACCTTTCCGTTAATTATATGTCTACTCTTCATAGGAACAACTGGATGTATCTTTTCATATACCTAACTGTATTTCGAAATTCCTGTAAAAATATTAAATTAAATAACACAAACAATCTACGCATCACATTTTTACCTTTACGTTTTATATCACTTATTTACAAGTATTTTCTAAGTGTTTTCACATTCTTATTATCACAGTTGCGTGAAAGAATGTAGATTAAAGTTTTTCCCGACTTTGAATAATCGTAGATCCAAACACACCAGCATCGTCTTGTTTATCCAGCCCCTGCATACCACCACGCGTATCCGCCAACCACTTCCTCGTGTAAAAAAATTTAAAACACACACGCTAACGTAATCGACGAGCAACTTTATACGTGAATCGATTAAAAAGCAAGCGAATAAAATCGATTTTCCCCCAAATTGAATAGTCGTAAAACGTAGGTAGCAGTTTCAACGTCCAGATTGTTTACATGGCGGCGTCACGAGTGTAAACGCTTGTCGATAATTGATGATTTGATTTACAACATCACTAAACAACCGGTGTTTGGAAGATCGATACGGTTGCGCCTTTGAATGGAACGGATCGCGCGCCTTCCTTACGATCTATCTAATCTCGCGTCTATTCTAGGTTTCGTACACGTTATCTTTACCTACACATAGGTATAATGTATACTGTATACAAGATTATGTAATGCTATCGTAAGTACCTACGTAAAATGCCATGAAATGAGCTATGTAGTAGATATTAGACTATTACTGGTTAAAAGATGTACCTAGTTAAGAAAATCTGACCTATTGTCGACAAAATTATCTAGGACATCCCTACGGTGGTAAAGTTTAGCTGTTTTTGTATTAGGAAAAAAAATGTTTAAAATTTGTAATATCTAAAGCCCTATCACAAATAATAGCAAAATCATCCAAACGTATAACAATTACAAGCGGTACTATTGAAACAATAAGCGAGCTCTTATCGGCAATCATAAAATATGAACAAATCCCGTTAAGCCATTAAAAATGCGTAATCAGGCAATTTAAAGGTCGACGACCATACACACTGCACTCGTAACCTTAGGTACTATAAATTTTATTTGATAAACATTGAAACAATTGAGCCGTAGTAATGTCAAAGTTTTGCGGTAGGTTATGGACTATTGTAACTCCTTCCGTGTGCTTTAATGGATTTTTATAGCACGGGGTAAATAATTAAGGCCCGGGTAGGCGAGACGGGCTACAGAATATGGTGTAATAAACTTTTATCGCTTGTTCTTTCGAGTATTATTTGACAGTGTCGATGCGTTAAATTGCGATTAATAGATGATTAGCCATTCATGATCACGTTTATGGCGGTCTCGTAATAAATTTAGTTTATTGGTTATCAATCATGGTTGTGTGACTGAGGCTCGGGCCCTCGTCGTGACCTCCGCGAGGCTACTAAATTACTTTTTATTGTGAGCGATATAACTTCTTGCAACGTTGCAGGCTCGCTGCTACGTAGCTACTATTTAAATTTTTGCCTTTTTGTTAGGGAAGCGAACTTTCGATTCTTTTATTTTATGAGCAATTTGCAAAGGGATACGTTAATTTTAGAGATAATTATGTCTGAAAAAGTTTAGTTATATTTTTTGATAAAATATTTGGTGTACCTAGGTTTTTGAACTTTCAAATCATTGTCAGTTGATTTGGGAGTAAGAATGAAAATATGCAATTGTAATTTGTAGGTACATAAAACATAATAAAAGCCAATTAGGAGTAGATGAAAGGCATGTTTTCATGATGTGCTACAAAAATTTCAAAGTATAATTTACTAAATGAGACACTAAATTTAGAAATACCTTCAAAACTACTTGGGTGTAACGCAAGTTGTTATTGAAGATAAGAATATTCAGGGGTAGGTACAGCGCTATATGTTTTTGTAACTTTCTTACCCACACGCCTGGGATCTCCGTTCAGGGAGAGGTTATAGTTATTTTAAAACATACATAAATTTACATTAATATTTGCTTAACCTACCATAAAGTGAAGTGGCAAGGTCTGGCTAGGTACTGTAATGTGCACTTAGTAGAGATTATCATGTGGCTGTAAATAATCGACGTTAGTGCAGCGCGGGGTTAATTTATGACGAGAGTTGGTTAGCCTGAAACACCTGCGTCCCTTTCTAAAGTTTATTTAAATAAATATATAGGTATAATTATTTCAGTTTATTTTAAATTAAATATTTATGTGGCTTTATTATTTGAAATAATATAAATTCTATATATTAAATATAGGTACGTAAAACGTCTGGTCAAAAATGTGGTTAAGAATATCTGAATAAGTGTTCTTTTTTAAATTTATTACAGAAATTTTCAGAAGTTAATATTAGCCATGGAAACAGAATCGGTTCAGATTGAAGAGGTAGAGAGCAAATTACTTTATAGATATTTCATTAAATGTAGGTATAGAATAATTACATTAGGTACCTACTTACAAACTACTTTATAGAAACATATTACAAATTACTTTATAGATATTTCATTTCATTAAATATACCTATATAGGTAGGTACTTTTTAGTCAAATTGTCTAACTATGCCTTTTACTCAGGGGTAATCAAAACAGGTTATAATAAATTATAATAATTAATACTAGTTATTGCTTAAACTTTACGAATCATAGTATTTTAAGTAACAAATATTATGAAAACTGTTTTAATACTACTTGAAACGTGTACACATACTTTTTTACAAACAAACTAATAAACAATATAAAATGGATCTAGTTACAATTTATTTGTAGTTATGTACCTAAGTACTTACAGAAACTTAAATTATTTAATTAATTAAATACCTAAATAGATAATATTTTGTTTCAGATCTCACCAAAATGGTATAAAAAGGAAGGCTTTGAAATATTAGCAAGACGCTGCCAAAAGGTGAGATATTATTTGTAATTTTTTAATAGATATTATTTGTAACACAGAACTACAAAAATATTCAATGATATTTTATTCGTAACCCATAATTCAATATGAAATTGATTCAAAATTTCAAGCAGACATATTCTAATATTGTTCACATATGAACGGCCCGCCATCGCCATGCGGAACTTTTAAACTTTTCATTCCCCTACTCAAATCAAAAGAACCCAATCTGCTATCGATACGACTACTACGAACGAGCGAGATAGCATTACATTTTTCAATTCATACTGCACGTATAGTTTTCTCTGTGTTAGAAAGAGATGGCGGATAATCAAACATGGCGTCGAAGAGAACGGGTATGGCACCTGAATTTTCGAGCACACACACAAAGCTCTTGTCAATGTGTGAGCTTAATTTTACTCGCGTGAGGGAGGGTTTATCGGATCAGATGTGCACTAAATGAAATATCAAAAATATTTGAAAATGATTAGTTTTTGTTATTTAATAGCATGATATTGTATAATGTAGGGATAAGATATTTAAAACTGATATACCTATTTCGAGCATTTAAATATAAATATTAAAGTTTTAAGTAATTATATTTTGCGATTGTTTGAAAGCTTTTTTATATAACATTAAATAATATTTTAATCGTAATCGCTATTGATATAGGTACTTATTAAACACTTAGGTTGGTGTGAATAATTTCTTGACAAAACAAACACTAAATACGGAGGTAGGTAGGTACTCGTTAAAACGGATGTGATTAAATATTTATTTTGAAAGAGTTCTTTTGAAATATTTTATCTATACAATTTAAATACTCAAAAAATAAAATAAAAGAAGAAAATGAAAAAATAAAAAAGGTTGCCACTTTATGTTACTTGTTAGACCACATAGTTCGAAGAACGTTACAGAGATGGCGCTTTTAAAACATTTCTGTGTTGTCTCTACAAGTCTAAGGAAAACTTAGGTAAATTTTAAATTTTAAGTCATTCAATACGAATTATTTAATAAAGACTACATTATGTACATCTATTTGATTGCGCAGAAATGTAAATGATTTGTACCAACAGCATAAAGTAAAATAAATGAATTTTAAGTTTAACCCACATTACAGATAGGTATTCTACATTAATTAGCATATTTTTTATCGATGGAAAGACAAAGGAATTTCATTAACAATATTTCAAATTTTAATTTCGAAACAAAAAGATTTGCATAACAAATTCAAATAGACTACACCTACTCTACGCTGGTTTCGATATATACATATACATAGAATACTTTTATTATGGACAGTAAGCTCCAGAGAGAATCGAAGTTTATAGAAGTTTGAGGATAAGACGATAGATGGCGCTAAACACATATAGAAAAAAAATTGCGTGTTTACAAAGTACACATGTGAGAAGTGAAACTTCTTTGGCAAACTAATTTAAAAAAACTAATTAAAAAAAGTAAAAACAAAAAACCAACGTCACGTGGTGTTTCCAGGCGGTCACCCATCCAAGTACTGACCATCCCTGACGCTGCCGCGTTACCAGTTGCTCAAATTTTACCTTTCATGCGCCTAAAGAAGTTTCACTTCAAATAGATTAAGCATGTCTAGTTATTTTGTGTAAGAAAAATCCACATGATTTCAACAGAATGGAAAATAAATTTTAAGATTGATACAATATCACCTAGGAAGTAAAAATAAAATAGAACTTTCAATTTTCATTACGTACTACTATTTGTTATCATCATCATTGGCCACAGCATCTTGTCAGATGATTGTTGCAGCGCTAGCGGGTAACATTCACGAAGTTCTCGGGGCTCCACATCTGCGCTTGTGACTATATAAGCCAATGGCAGCGCGACAAATCTTGCCACACGTGTCGCAAGTGAAACGTGAGTCCAAGGATGGTTCGTTTGCGCGAAGACGAAGTCTCTTTTGCTTCAGTTTGTCCAGCCAAACTTCATCGTGCTTCGCCATGCCAGTTTTTAGTTCTTGGCGCCACTTTGACCGTTCCGTTGAGAGTGATTCCCAGTTTCCCGGGTTGATACCAAAACTTTCCATGTCACGCTTGCAGGATTCCTTGTATCTGAGCATAGGGCGTCCCGCTGGTCGCTTTGCGTACGCAATCTCCCCCAGCATCACCTCGCGTGGTAGCCTTTCTGGATCCATGCGTTGGACATGCCCAAGCCAGCGGAGTCTTTTCTGTTTCATTAAGGCTGTGATGCTGGTGGTGCGGGTTAGCGACAGTACTTCTTCGTTTGTCATTCTGTCCTTCCATGTATTTAGTATTTGTTATAGGTAATGTTCAATAAATTAATGTAGGTACCTAAATAGGTTCATTTAAACATGGATTATTATCTAAGCAGCTTCATTTTCAGTTACAGTTATTTGCTCGTAAAGTAAAACATTAAGATTTAAATAGTAAAATAATAATAATAACCACATACCTATTACTGCCAGTCAATAAACATGTTTGAGTAATTACATTACAATAAAATAAATTTGTATTTGATTAATAACAGGAATGCCTTCCAAGCCGGGTAAAAATAGGCAAAGCATGTATTTTTTTTCTTCCGTGTGTAACATGACAAATATTTGTATTGGCCGTGCAGATGTTTGCCGTGGTCTGGGTGTTTGTGCAGTCTTTGTGGTTCTCCCCACCGTGCATCGGAGAGCACGTAAGGCCTTCGGTCTTGGTTGCTATTACGTACACCTGATAGCGATTGTTACTTATAGTAGGTAAGGAATATAATTATGTATTATCCGCCAACCCACATTGGAGCAGCGTGGTGGATTAAGCTCTGATAGCAGTGAGATATTATAGGCTGAAGCGTGTAAGAACTGAACTTTATGTTTACAAATGCTGTTGTTTTTATTTTAGTATTTTATTCATTAAGTAAATATTATGTGCAACCAAAAAGCAACCAGTCGACCCCAGTAAGTAACTAGTAACGTATTTTATACATACAGCTATGCAGAGCTCCTATGGGGGTATAGTGATAATGAGGTAATTTCTATTCCTAGAGATGGTTGGCATATTTCTAACCTTGTAGGTACCTACTTACAAAAAAGTTACAATTACCTCTTTAAGGCGAGAGACATATAAATTTACAAACTGATAATCTAATTATTCACCAATATCATATGTAAAATACTGAAGGTATATACCTATTACTATATAATTATATTTTTAGAATCAATATAGGTAATTTGATCGATAATATTCAATTTTAATTCTTTGGTTAGGAGTAAAAAACTCATTAGAATGCCCGAAGACATTTTGTTAATTTTATTATTAAGTCGCCATCGTGGTAATAAGAGCTTAAAATTATATAATTTAAACTTTTGATTCAATACTCTACCCGAATAAAATTGTGTTGTAAAGTTTTTTTTATATTAAGTGATAAAAAATACAAAGTCCATTTTAGATACCTAGGCACTGAAAAAGAGACAAAAACAATCCTTAAAATTTTCATAAACTAAAAATAACGTATAAAATGTATCTCAAAAATGAAATACTTGAAAAGCTTTTATTTTACTTGAAACTTGTTTGCTGTCTTTCTTTCACCGTTAGCATTTTGTTTTACGATGATTTGTGTCGATAGGATATTATAGAGCTGCCATATTTTTTTCTAAATTCGGTAAAAACGCAATTTTATGAAACCTCTCAAGTTAATCCAATCATTAATAGGGATTGTAATATTCAGAACTTCTAAATTATGTATTCAAATTCGTCTAGACAGAATTAACTTAAATTTATTGTTGTTATTTTTTTTTCATTATACTTCCTCTTCTTAAAAGTCAATAATACGAAATTGTACTTAAAGGCGTGTGATTTTAGTGAATAATAAAATGCCGTAGAAAATTAGGTACATACTAATTAAAATTTTACATAGACATTTTATTCTTAACTTATTTAAAATAACTCTATAGGTAGATATGAGTGGCACAATTTAATCTAAACAAAATAATTATATTTATATCAATAACGTTATTAAATTTTACGTATTAAGAAATATTTAAGAGAGTATACCTAAAACAAAAAACGTTTAACACAAAGAAAATTTGAAGTCGTGCAAGCATTTCTAAGAATGCTGGGCCGGTCCAATTTTGTATAAAAATTCAAATTAGTTTTTTGCTAGTAAAGAGAAAGCTGTGTATAGCAAAGTCAGTACAGTTAAAGATTTTAAACGTGAAAGTAGTGTGTTCTGTTAAAATGTATAAGTTATTACCAGTCCATGTTATTATTTTATGTAGTAAAGAAAAAGAAAACATGGCGCGGAAATGCGTACGCGACGGCTGGCGTCCAGCCAGTTTTTGGTCGTGTTTGAAAACCAGATAGCTATGGAAATACTTTAAGGTATTTATATACGACCTCTAAATTTTTTATGTTTATAATTTATTTTAAATATGTGTTAATATAAATCCCGTTTTCGCATTTTAAAGGCAAAAATACCTTTCATAAAAACCAATATATATTAGTTACTAAATTAGGATTATGAAGTTTATCTATATTTATATTGTACAGTGTCGTTTCGCACTTATAATGTGATATCCAATTAGTCTATTGATTTAAAAAAAAATTAAATATTTAACAAACATTGTGGTTGTTTGTATGATGAGCGTTGCTACCACCTTCAAGTTTTATTTCAAAGGCATGAACTATGTTTAGAGATTCACATCAGAACATAATATTTAATTAACGAAGAGATCTCATGTATCTACATATTCTAGTAGATTAATATCTTAACTCTATCAAAGTGTAGATACGTTTATTAGACATCAGATTTGTAATAAGTAACAAGAGATATACACGCAAGATATAATTTGTTACAGTATAAGTAGTCTAATTTGTTTCGATTGGCTAATTTAATAAAAAATTGTGTTCGCGCTTAACGACCTGTAACGTTAAATACATATTTAATACATCAAACGTTACAAGACCTAACATTTTTTGGTATTAAGAAACAATCTCAACTATTATCAAAGACGTTTTATAGCTGCCTAATGGATGTTGCATTAAATTAAGATTTTTTTAAGCTAACTTAATCTGAAATTAATCTAAATTCGCCGTGTGTGGTCTGGTACATAGTCTTTTTATAAGGTAGTAATACCATATTCGGCTCTTTTAGCCTTTAATACTTTATGTTTATTTAATTTATAGCAAAGTTAATTCTCATGTGAACAGATTGTAAATTATTTGGCGATTATAAAGTTAGGCATTTGTTTTAACAAACGAAATGCTTAATGAATGTATCGTGTATGAATTGCAATTATGATGTTTTATTACTTAACAAAGGCCGTTACTTTGTTAAGAATAATTGTATAATTTTGTGAATTTTGATGAATTATGAAAAATATGTAAGTATTATTATAATCATCGCATTCACGTTTTTATATTACATCAATAATTTATTTTAGGTATGTGAAATGTATTTATAATTACATATTTGTTTGAGAATTACGCAAACACCTAAAAAACGTTTATAATTTTTTTCGAGTATAAAATATTATGTTTCGATTTATAAGTATACCTACACAATTTTCTATACAACGACGAGAGATAATTACATAATTGTAAACACAAATCGTTACCAGTAAATTATAATTATGTTATACCTATTCATATATTAAGTAAGTAGTTTATTTTTAAAACTATTTTTTACATATTCGGTACTAGCTTCTACGCGCGACTTCATACCCGTGGAATAGGACCAATTCTCTCGGAAGCTCTCAAAAGGAAAAAAAAACCCGATTTTGAAACATTCTTCATTGGTGCTACGCTCCTATTGGTCTTAGCGTGATGATAATTATGTAGCCTATAGCCTTCCTCGATAAATGGGCTATCTAACACTGAAAGAATTTTTCAAATCGGACCAGTAGATCCTCAGATTAGCGCGTTCAAACAAACAAACAAACAAACAAACAAACAAACAAACTCTTCAGCTTTATTATATTAGTATAGATATGAAATAAACATTCATGTACAATTATAAGTAATGCCTTAATTCTTCACTAATATGTTCCTAACTACCTACAATCACAACCATTCAACAATTAGACGGTGATGCAATTGGTAGCCGGTAGCGTTCAACGCGGGTGTTCCGCGCCCATGATATATACGTCCGCTGTATTTACGGCCCCCTAATAAGCCCCAGTTCTTGCTATATGAAACCGGTACAATTAACGTGAAGTGGTTTTCTAGCTGATTGTATGTATTTAAATTCTCGTTATAATAAAAAAAAAATAGCATATAATAGCCTATCGTCACTATTACTTTATTAAAATAGGGTAAAAGCATCTGGCTGGCTGGTAAATGTAATTGCGAATTTACATACTTATATTGCTCGGTTCTGTCATATGTTTTGTAATTAAAATTGAAAAAATATACGAGTATTACGCTACTGTCATGGTTTTATGGACCGTACTTATAATCATTTATTTAAAATAAAAACTGTTAATGTATTTTTGAGTAGAGTTTGAGTTAATTAAATATTTATACCTAAATGTGTGCGATTTAAGCTTTTGATATTTTTGGTACCTAAAAAAATTATAATACGTACATCGAAACCTTTTTGAAAATAAATAAAGATAAATTTATTTTATTTTAACAATGTCTTGTTTTGAATGTTTTAAGTTTAATATGCAGTAGGTACCTAACTGTTAGTTCTAAATTTAATAATTTAACACTGTTTATTGAACTGCCGAAACACATTTGTGCTAGTATGTTTTATTTATTTAACGTTCTTAATTTAATTATATTAGATAAAGCTACCAAACACCCCTAAGCAATCTATTTACCTACAATGCCGTATTTGAATGTAAAAATAAAGAATTTTTCCATGTCCCCAACCGCATTTGTACCTTAAAACACGAGCAATTCAATAGAATATTTCGTTTAGATTTTTATGAGTTTCCGTACAAGAGGGGTGTAAGTGAAAACATATCGGAAGCGGGAAAATCCTGCAATAACAATAACTCATACTGTTTCTTGTACCCCCCACTAGATGGCGCGCCGCGGACATAAGTAATCCATTTATTCTCGGGGCGAACTTTATGTAGCGAACTCTTAAGGGTATATTGTTTTATATTATTACTTTTAGTTAAATATTGTCGGTTCGTGCTGAGACTGACGCCTCTGGGATTATGAAGAAATTTCTTTCTCGGCTCATGCGACATACTTATGTTGAAAGTTTCTTTTTATTAAACAGTTCTAAAAAAACGTTTCCCCTGTGAAATTTTATGACCATTTATTAAATCGTTATTTATAAACAAAATTGAAAAATATTTTTCGTTAACATTTTAAAGTCAAATTACAAGTTACTTGTACTTTAGTATTCAAAATAAGATCTCGGTATATTTAATTATTAATAATAAGTAATAGTACCTAATAACTTTTAGCTGTTACTCAATAGTATCTATAATAATTGGCCGTAAGTAGGTATTCATGCAAAAAATTTAGCTTTAAAAAGATATGTTCATTTTTTTATTAAGCGACATTTAATCAGCTAAAAATCCTTAAAAGATAAATTTAAATTAGGGAGTATGAGTTAAGATATTTCATCCCGACTTATCAAGATAATAACAATTCTCTTAAAGTTAGAATAAAGAACATTTGCGAGAGAGATATCCAAAGAATTCGCGAAGCCATTACTGTTGAATCTGTAAAGTTTGCTGGCTCGGAATTTTGCGGATAAACGTTTTAATTGGAACGTTCCGGAATATTTTGTAATTGTAGCCTGAGGCTGAGGAATCCGGGTCTTCGCCTGCCTTACAAATATAAGTATTAGTGATGGTTATAAAAACAAGGATATAAAATGGAATATACCTATGTTATTATATATTATAGTAGTTTTGTTTTATTTTATAGATGTAGTAATTTACATTGCTTAAGTTGCATTTTTTTTAAAAATATTAATATAGTTCAAGTACCTACAAAGACATCTACTTAAATCTTAAAATTGTATTCGTAAAGTAGGTAATACGAGTATAAGTTCGTAAGTAATATTTTTTTAAGTGAAACTCTATAGAATCGTTGTGATTTCAAACCGGATGCAACGGAAAAACGACAGGAACAGAAACGGCCGCGCTGCGGCCGCGCTACTTTGTAAATCTATGTAAATAATTTTAAACTAGTTTGCCGAAGAAGTTTCACTTCTGACATGTGTAGGTACTTTGTACGCATGCAATTTTTTTTTAATATATTAGTTTATTAAACATTATACATATTTACAAGTCACAACTTAAGAAGTTTATTATGTTGTTAGCATGTTTATTATAATTTAATAAGAAATAATTAACACATTCCTTTGAAAAAGAAAATCTAATAAACGTAAGCTTTTAGAATTTTTTTCATTAAGCCAGCTATTTTGATTAGGTACATTAATTAAATTTACTTTTATATTTACTGGTAACATTTTTCGTCGCTAGTCTGAACTGTCATTTATTCCGTGTAGTTTGCTATTATCCCTCTGAAATAGGACGTTCGAAGCAAATGAAAGAGTTCCATTGCCGATAGTATCGGATAACAAAGAAAGTTTTTACTGTTAAACTTGTAACGCTCGCAGTCGACCCGACTCTGCTATTCCAATTTAAGAAAAGGTGGCAGTAATATATATATTACTTAGCTATGTATATAGTAGGTATTTCTTGTGACGTTTATAACGTACCCTTAGATTTTATTCGTTTTTTTACAGAAACTTAAACAAAATTTGTTTGTTACTGGTTTCTGTATATCTATGTAAATAAAAATAAACCATCAAAATGTATATACATGAGTAAGTTCCAAATGACTGCACTGAATTAGATAATTCTTTTTTTGTGTTTGATATTGGCAAAAAAAGTTTACATTAAATAATATTTAATAAAACAGTAGTACCTACATTCACACCAAAATACCTATATAGGTATACATATACGGCTATAATATAGTAGCTAGTTCACTGGTTCAGCTGATTTTTAATTAAGTTGGGTTTTAAGTTATATTTTTGATTTAACATCTTATCCCCCTCACATAATTCGCTCCCACCTGATCCAATCGAATCCTTATAATGTTATGTTGTGTTTCCATTCCAATTCGTTTTGCCTATTACATTATAATCTGAGTATAAGGCGGTCTTCACGTTTGAATTTAAATTGGTACATTTTATAATAATGTCTTTGAAAGATGCCGCACCCTAGCCCCTTTTTTCTTTTAGGTACTCACTGCTTTTATGATGTAATTTTCTTAAATCACCTCCGGTAGGTATTCCACGGCTCTTTAACCTGTCTATTAACATTGTTATTAGACCGCGTTAAAAAAAAAACTAAGGCGTTATCTATCTTGATTATCAGATTATAAAGACAAATGGTAGGTAAATAAAAAAAATATATTTTTACTTAATTTTCAAGAATGTGACATTGTACAAAATTATTTATTTGCTTCATTGATAATCGAAACGACAACACAATACGATGTGGACGTCATAATGAATCAGGAATTTGATACGCTTACATAAATTCATTACCTGGTTGTCAAAACGTCAATATCGTTCCATAACTTTAGCTAATAAAATATCTCTCTTCTTACATTGATTACATGCGTAGGCGCATAAATAAGTCAACAGACGGAGAGGGAGGAAGAGAAGCGCGAGCGCATCGTCGCGAGGGTCGTTCAACCCAAAACATCTGTTCCTATGTTTCAGACTTATCAAGTGTGTACCAGTAAATATTCACTTGCACTCACATTCAGTCTGTTATCTCTCTATTAGAATACATTAATTTGCTATAAACTTTATTTATTATTTACGTGTAAACACCTCGCTTTCATTACGAAATCTTCTTTAATATCAATTCTTCCTGTCCAATTTGATGACATTAAAAAGTAAAATATAAAAATAAAGCTATTTTATTTCCAAAATTTTTAAGATAGTGGTAGGTAGATACGTATTTAATTTACTAGCTGCTGCCCGCGACGTCGTCTGCGTGCGTTCACTGCTCGTTCCCCGTAGGTGATAGCGTGATAACATGTAGCCTATGTTCTGACCCGACTTCTTAATAATATTCGTGCCAAATTTGAAGTAAATCCATGCAGTACTTTTTGAGTTTATCCCGGACATACATTTGAAGAAATAAAGGTTCACTGCTCGTTCCCCGTAGGTGATAGCGTGATAATATATAGCCTATGTTCTGACCCGACTTCTTAGCAATATTCGTGCCAAATTTGAAGTAAATCCATGCAGTACTTTTTGAGTTTATCCCGGACATACATACAGACAAACAGACAAACAGACAAACAGACAAACAGACAAACAGACAAAAATTCTAAAAACTATATTTTTGGCTTCGGTATCGATTGTAGATCACACCCCAAGTATTCTTTTAAAAAAATATTCAATGTACAGTTTTGACTTTTCTACCATTTTATTATATGTATAGATTATACAAATATGGAAAAAGTCTAAGAGCTCTACAGACGTTTTTCTTGTTGAATACACATATTTTTAAATAATAAGTTCAATCACCTGCACTGGTTTTAAAAATTTTGAATGCAGTCCAAGATCCATAAGTTACGTTACGGCCGTTCCTTAATCTGATATAATAATAGGGAGTGATAATGCCCATAGCTATCCGCCATATTATTCTCTCTCGGCGGAATGCTCTGATTGGCGCTCAAAGCAACATGGTTGCCGCGCCAAGTATTTATAAAGGTGCCTGCCTGTTTGTATGGACCCGTTTCTTCTTTCCGAAAGCTCGTTTATAAGGCAACAGCTTTTTGAAGGAATGCACACCTTATCTTAATAAAGATAGAGCTCATATTTCTGTTTTTGTAATATTGATTTTGGTATTTTTGTTCAAAAAATGTCTTGATAATAATGATCTGGGCTTGATTAACTTTTAATAAACTTTGTGATTTGAATAAATTATTAGGATAAGATTATAGACGAATAGATTTTTTTTACAGGATTCTACGGTTCATATTAAGAGGAGAATAGGGTCACAGTAAAAAAATATCTTAGAATAATCTTTTAGGTAAATTTAAAAAAAAAAACTAATTTAATGAAGTAAAAAAACTGCTGTAAGTTTCTTTCAAAGCAATCGCGTCATATCGCTTATTTTCATCCAACGGAGAGCTCACAAGATTTACGAGCACTTAGGCGTTCACCGATTCGGCACATTCAGTCTCCGCAAACATAACTGACAATCTTCTGTCTCGTAATTTCACCGAATTAAATCGATTCTTACTCAAAATATATAACTGTCGAAACTGATTCGAAATTCAGGAATAATTTTTCACTGAACAAAAAAATGTTGTATAGAAATACTTTTATATTTTTCGAACTTACTTATATCTGCGTAATGATATGAATGTACTTGGTAATAATATATAAATTCAGATTATCTAGGCCTTGTTACAATAAACGTGATAGAGGTTACGAGTGTGTAGTAAAATGTTTGGTATGCAAACCGTAGTTCGTTAGATAGAGAAACCCTATGTACGTATTTTATTTTATTAGTTTGTCAACTTTACCCATCTATATTTACTAAACAAGGTTGAATTGTGTTCAAGTGGAAAAGTCTTTTCTATTTTCAGGTAATAAATAAATTGCACCTTTTTTCTATCAAGATAAAGTACAATTTTGTTCTTACGCTAGTTCAAAATTAAGAAGAAATAATTTTAATGGTAGTATTAGGGTAGTAATTACTTTAATAAAACTGATTCAACAATTCCGAAACCTTTCAGGAACAGTTAATGTGAATTTAAAAAAATTAATGGCCCTTTAATACATTATTTATACCGTCATATAATTAATTTTGGCATAACAAAACACTCGTTTATTTAAACAAATGCTAACAAAGTTCTATCCAAAGTATCTAGTTTTAAACTTTATTATACGGAGCGGTGCACGCGGTTTATAGGCACAATCTAATATAATCCGGGCCTTCATTTAGAAGGTACGGGCTTAGGTTGTCCTCGAGTTACGTCCGAACCCAGCAATTTAATAAATACTCGTCCAAAACAGTTGAGCAACTCCTCTGAACCCGGCGAAATTACGTCTTTACGTATCACATGCGTAGTAAAACTTGTGGTGAAATCATTTTATCAAAGTAGGATTACCTGTTTAAAATAAGGTATACATGGATGTAATTTAAGTGGAACGAAGTAAGAAGGTACTACACCTACTTCAATGGGATGAGTCAGTTCCGATATTTTATCAAAATTCGATTTTCAGAGAAGAAACGTTCGAAATCTGATTTATGCTCATTAAATATGCGTGACACTATTTTAATATTATGCATATATTCATATATTTCAATAGATGTTAAGAAATTTTAGAACACAAGTTAGAAAAAAAAGCAAGAAATGGTAAACAGTCCGCACAGCGTGGCCCAATTTCACCAAAATAATTCATTCATATTCATGCCCCTTTCACCCTTTGTTCCGTGTTACGCAACCGCTCTATTGTACCCCTTTTCTTTTGTTAATTTTTATTTCGCTATCACTCAAATCGTTGTTATTTAAATATGAAAGAAATTTATCTTTATGGTGACAAATTGTATTGTTTTCTTTCTTTGTTATCGGATGTAAGTGCCGCTCGGTTCAATCTTTAACTGAGATTTATGTAATAATATTATATGATAATGACATTATCTTATCTGCTTATACATACTAGGTTGTATGTGACGTGTATATAAGTATATTTAGAAAGGTATTATTTACATATACTTAAAAAAATAGTCATAGGTATCTCCTTTCTAAATGGTCTGTGTGTTAATGAAATGTTAGCTTAATATAATTATGTTTCTTATTTTAATTAATGTTCTAAAATAAAACATTCTATGATGTCGCGAACATCTTCCTAATATTACCTAAGGTACACTTTATATTAAAGACATGGTGAGAAAAACAAAATCCAGCCACTGCTTAGTTTGCGCTTCCATTTTGAATAATATGTTAATTTAAAACCCTTGGAAAAAAGAATACCTATTGTAAGAAGTATCTCCCACACTCACAAAGAAATGATATTCTGAGCGAGATCTGCAGAAAATAGCTGATTTACATTTGAATGATAATAACTTGGACCCGAGTCGCCAAATAACCGGTTTTTACTTTTGCTCGTATCAGATTAGGGCACTTTGAGTTTAATTGGAATTTCAAGTGGCGACATAAAATGAAGTTATCTTGTATGCAATTGTTTTTCATTTTTTTGAAGTTAAATTAAATACTGCAAGTTTTATATAGGATTAAAAGTAAGATGTTAAGTGCGGTAAATATTAAACGCATTAAACATTTATAGGTATAATGGTATAATATTTACATAGATTTGAGGAATATTGTTATGAGCTATTCGTATATTTCCTATGTTATATTTAATTTATTCCTAAATATTTTTGGGGTATATTAAAAAGATTTCCCTCCGTAGCTATATTAAGTATATTTACAAGATTTTTACATTTTCCTACTTAGTATTCACAAGGGAGGGTTGCCCTAAAACTTTTAAAAATGACGCCTTGTTCGGTACTAAAGAAGGTTGGTGAATAAAAGACTACTTGATTAGTTTCATTTTATTAACAAAAATGTAATCTTGATTTGAAAAAAAAGTTTTTACAATCAATTCAATGAAGTGCAGTCAGATGAAAAATCTCAAACACCTAAAATTAATCATTACTTTTGTTTCACTCCTCTTTAAAAAGTAGTCATAATTTTTTATTTTTTATTTATTTATTTTTGTATCTATAGGTATTTACAGAGTATTTCGAAGTGGACAATATTAAGCATCAGATATTTTGTGTACATAAAAAATATACAAAAGATAAACATAAAAAGTCATATAGGTTGTATGTCTTTAAGAATCATGTCGTCAAGCCTCACAAACTTCATGAATCCCAATGTTCCGGAAAATATAACAAGGCGATTTATATTCGGGGGTGGTTCGGGACTGGCGCGTTTTTCTATCGAAATCTGGCTCGATGCGTGCTACATAAAATAAACCAATCAAGGTAACCTTCACATGTTGAAATTATTTGTACTATTGGTAACTACACACACCTATTATAAAATTTAAGTTAATAGATTTATATATGATTAAAAACAGAGCTTTTTGATGATAATTGAAAACAAAAGTAATAACTTACAAAAATAAAAGAAACATTACTAAACAGCTTCGTAATAAGGCTGATTAATTATTATTTAGAAAAATAAATCTATACTACTATATAAAGCTGAAGAGTTTGTTTGTTTGGTTGTTTGTTTGTTTGTTTGTTTGAACGCGGTAATCTCTGGAACTACTGGGCCGATTTGAAAAATTCTTTCACTGTTAGATAGCCCATTTATCGAGGAAGGCTATGTGTCATCACGCTAAGACCAATAGGAGCGGAGTCCACGCCGACGAAGTCGCGTGAAGAAGCTAGTACTAATATAATTTGGGATTGAGTGTTGTAATATATTCAAAATAAGTATTATTATTAGTATTCATATCGACAATTCCGCCTTGCATTTTGATGCGTTTAAATTTTAATCACGAAAATACGGTTGCATCCTGTTAAAGCAAGCCGCGAATGACAAACAAGGGGGTGGACACGAAATAATTCCTTATAAGACACCACCGCCCTGAGACAAAAGGCTCGCGTTAAGGGACGCGTTATTTTTATACGAAACGACCACTGAATAACAATACCGAGGGTTTTCTTCGTAAATATCTTAATAAAAAGTCGAAATCGTACGATTACATTCTGATCATGCACCATCTTGCTTCCTCTTTCACTAAGCGTCGACTAAATGATTTTAGCCGTTTTGATTTATGTTTATTTAAGGCTTAAAAGATTTATATTTATTTAAAAGGATGTTCATTGTTACTTGACAAAACTAATTTGCTTCAATAAAATTTATTCAGTGTCGATTTTTGTAAGGTAAAATATACGGTAGACCGAGCGAGTCGAGCTGTAAATTCTTCCTGACGGCTCTTTTTATATTTCCTTACATTTGTGCATTCACTTCAAAGTTAATTAGACTTTATAGAGCGTTCCTTCCCAATTCCGTTTTACTCTCGCGTCTGACGCACGCCGAGACTTATTCATTGGAGGGAGAAATGAGGAGAGCGGGCGAGAGGGGGGCCTGGCCCGAAATAGCAAATAAATGAGACGAAAATGTAAATGTTGCGCTTCAAAGATGAAAAGCGCGCCGCTCGCTCGTTCTTGTTAAGCTCATCGCAAATGTACCAGAATTAGGAGCGGGGCTAAAATAATTTTCGGCCCAGATGTAACAAACGTAATGAGATTCATATATATCTATATTTATTTAATGAGCTGTTTCTTTATATACAAATTATTAGCTTTCGTTGGACTTATTTAGCTTTATATATTGATACAACTACTTCTTAGACTGCTACAACAACAGCAACTAATACTATTTACAAAAAATAAATCAAAAGGTAGGAAAATATCTCTACAATTATGTAAATTGTTACAATAGTATTGGTGTGGGTACCCAAATATTAGGTATTATTAATTATTAAAAAGTCCATCAACATTTTACTAGATTTGAATATCAAATAAATAGGAAAAACGCGATCGCCATAACTAACTTCGTCGGGAACGTCCGGATACGTAACATTACGGAGACGGTCTCCTTTCTTGGAAGAGCGTTTGCTATGAGAAACACGTCGCCAGCCAAAACAATAGAATCTATAACCCGTCTCAAAGAGCTCGGGTTCGGATTACCTCGAGCTAATGCATTACTTGTATATAATATGTAGGTATATACAAGTATACATATTTGAAATCTTATTGAAAAGTAGTGAGTTATGAAAGTGACTATATAAGTATATTATATTTTTAAAGTGCTTCTTTTTTTCAATTTCATATGAGTTACAAACTAATGAAATGAACAAAAAGATTTAATACTTACTCTCAATATCCGTTCATTTTCCGTTTCATTCAATTTAAATTTTATTTAAAGGAAGGTTTGAGAAATAGGTAAGTTATTCGTTAGAATAAGTTCGTATGAAGAAGCACATGTGTGTGTCTGAGCTTATAGTTCGTGCGTCGCATAAAAGTTAATAAAGCCTTGTGTATGTCTTTAATCCAGCCACGTATATTGTTTCCCAAATAAGTCCGCTTAATAAAAGTCCGTAACTCGAGTCGACATATGTCCTTATATTGAATCATTGCCCGCTCCCTCGCTTATCTCATATTGCAATATTTGCAATAACCGATTCAGATAAACGTGTTTCATAATGCAATTCAATTTTGTTGAGGAAATTGTTTCAAAGTGTTTTCGGTATTTTGCAAATTTTCAATTATAGAATATAAATATTATGTCGTAATGTACAGAATCAAATAATAGAAGTAGTTTTGATAATTTATTATAAAAATTTACTATCAAAAATAAATAAATGTAGTCACCAAAATAATGTCAAGTGCTCAATATTGTATGCATTGTAAAATGATTAGGTACCTATAATATAAAAATCAACTCGGATCAAGTGTTGTTTTATAAGAAACGTATTTAGAAAGATAATAAAGTACCTACCTACCTATATTTAATAATATAAAAAAGAAAATTTCACTAAAGAGATTACGTAGATACTACCAAGTATTTTAAAATAAAATAACACAGAACAACTTCAGCCATGTAATATCAACGTTATATAATATAAGAGTTAGGTAAACTGCCGACGAAGACCCCGCGACCTCGCATTAAAATGCACATTAAGTCTCGAAACAAAGAGATGCATTTATCTCCGCCCTCCTAAATATAATATTCGCCATCATAAACGTTAACGTGATGCACTTTTGTACGGCAGGTGCGTGATAGACTGGTTGTTGATATGTATTATTAAAAATTGTACAAGGCCTTGGTGAATTTAGTGACTTGCTCGATTTCACCTATCTGAGTGGATACTAATCATATATGTACAGATACATATCTCCACTATTAGCTGTAGAGTTATGTTGTATAACATTTATATTTTACTTAAATTAATAAAGGAACCAAAAAGGAATTTTTGAATTCAGACTGGTGCATTCATACTGTTGGCGTACAACCCTTGCGTTCCCTCAGGTGTTCGGAGGAAATGAAAGTCGTATGGATTGTTCACCACGATTTTATTTTTTCCTTCAACCATACTAGTATACAAATTCCAAAACAATGATAGCGTGATCTAACTGACATCCAACGCCATCTAGTGGCCTATAGATAAACCCACAAATTAAATAATTGTAAGTTGCGTCGTTAACACATACAAAATAAATAGTTCTCTCGGTTCATTGTTCTATTAGGTACTAGGATTACAAAAAGTAAAAGTAAATCTGATGATTATATATACGAATAGAATAATTATTTCATTTTTAATTGTTACTTAATATTAAATTAGCTTGGAACACATGAAAATAATTATTTGCACAGTTAATAGTTATATATTAATTATATGTTACATACGACTGGTTAGTTAAGCCATAATACCCTTTATGTGAACAATATATGTGTAGTTTTATCTTAATAAAATCGCTGCATTATTGTTCTTAGTTTGTAGCATGCTATCTGAAAGAGCATCGTTGCATTCGTCGTAAACGGCTGAGATCGCTGATTTTGCACTTCTGAGAAGTAGCCGAGTGCAAAGTTTTTTGTACGATTTTAAATTGTATAATCCTTTATTATACCACTTGGTATGTAAACTTTTTATATAAAACTGTTCACTGTAACTGTATAAACTACTTCTTACCGGGTGTTACGCTTCAATGTCAGTAAAAACGTACAACCTATTCGTATAATTATAATAAATAAATCTATCGAAAATCGAGATTATACAAAAACTATTGTATTACAGATTTCTTCAATATAAGAAAAAAAAAGAAGTTTTTTTCGCAATGTCGTTTAAATGCGATATCAGATATGTGATTGAGTACACTATGTAGTTTTAAAATGGTAAGTCAAGTCGGTCTTATGACACATAGACCTTGGGTAAGTTATAAAGCAAAGTACATAAGTGCAGTAAGTGCAATAATCTTATATACCTAGAAGATCGGTTACAATATTGTACCGATCAAATTAATTTTTACTGAAAACTAGAGTTTTACAGTAAGTTAATTAAGAACGACCATATTTACTTTCACAGTTGATTAAAATTGACAAAGATTATTGTTTTCCTTATCTCTACGTTGACAAGTTTAATTAAGTTAATCGTATTCGTGCGACAATAACATCTTTATTAGAATTCGTAGGTACGTTGTAATGAATAATAATTCTGTTTGTTTGAGGAAGTGAATTAATTTACCAAACGAGGAGCGTCTTCTTCATTCATTCGAGTCCCGTAAATATTTATAGCCCCAACGAAAAAAATACGAGAACAAATTACAGAGAAATATTGGGAACATTTTTCAATCTTATTCCTTAAGTGGAACAAACGATAAAATAAATTTAGCGCTTGTGGGCATTTATTGCTGAGATTTCTAGAGCTTTCTTGCAGGGGGGTACACCATTTCCCTTCGCTAATGGATGCCTCTCACATAGAATAAGAAAAAACCTTTTTATTACTTTATTGTTGGAATATTGAAAACATCCATCTAATGTGATTCATACATTATGTAGGTAGGTAGGTATACCTAAAACATTATTATGCTTTAAAATAATTAAATTGTTTTATTTGTCTTATGTTTTTAAAAACACTGTTAAAATACTGCCAAGAAATTTTTGAATCGGTTTTTCAAACCAACTTCGTCTTGGAATGAAAATTCTGTTAAGAAAAAACGGCTAAAATTACATGAGTTAAAAATCAAAATACTTTCGAGTTTCAAGTCAAGCTTACGCTCCTAAGCCCACGCATCATTATCATTTACACAATCTCGTGTCGAATGATAAGTTTTGTTATAAACATATTCGTAAAACAAATGTGTAGTTTTGTTATAGGTATTGTCGATTACTTTGAACAAAAAATAAACAACTTTATTATAACGAAAACTTAGCGTTACAAGTTTCTGGTTTACAGTTACCTAAGCTTCTCATTTTAATACAAAGTTTGACACTGTTTTAAACTTTTGGTGAAAGTTCTAATGTTAAATCTAATCTAATGTTAAACATTAACGGCCTTACTTATAAAAATCTCGATAAGCAATTCTTAGCCACCGATTAGTTAAACCACTCTTAAGTTATAAATCCGTGTTTAACTTTTGTTTACTTATAAACGTTGATTAGCTGTTTCTTAGTTACGAAACGAACAAAGAACGATACATAGATGGTTGGCACAGATTATACCTAAAATAATCGATTAGATAGAGAAATTGAATGAACGAAATTGTTAAAAGTTCTATTTTTTCCATATTTTATCATCTATGACTGTGTCCGAGTGTCGTGAATTTGACAGATAACGCTCATTTGACATTTAGTATATTTTATAGCGGGAATTTCAATCTAAATATCACAGAGTACATTGAATATCGGCTACTAAATATCTTTTTATCTTGTATTATATAAAGTGTATTAATTAGTTCTATTCAGTGATGGATACCTCCGAGCAAACTAAAAGAATACGATCCACCAATTGGAGTGATATGGAGAAGGTATTTTTTATACTTATTATATTTGTAAACGAATGCTCTAGTGCCTGTAATAACATTAATATATGCCTGAATGCTTGCATGCTAACAACAAATCTGTTCTTTTTAGAAAGTACTAAGAACGCTTGTGCTCGAAAGAGCACATATTATCGAAAAAAAAGATACAACAACGAACTCTAATGCCGCTAAAAAGATAGCTTGGGAGGAGGTTTTGTCATGGTTGGTTTTGATGTTTTTCGCATTTCGGTTTTGTATTGTTTTAATATTGATGTAACTTATTTTCAATTGTATCTCACATCTGTTGACATATTTAATTTCAGTTTTAATTCTGTCAATTCCACTAAGCGGGATATGACACAGCTGCTCAACCAGTGGAAAAATATGAAAACTAAGGCGAAGAAGTCAGAGTTTTCGTACAGGAGGGCAAGAAATATGACTGGTGGAGGACCTCCCCCACCTAGGCCACCACCTGAAGACCAGGAACTCATTGACGCGATTCCTCATGAGTTTTATATTGGTTCAAACTGTCATGATAGTGACAGCATTTATATTAAACAGGTATAACTATATTCATTTAAAATTTTACTGGATTCTTTGTTAATATTTAACAAGTGCATTGGCATATATTTTTATACCATCAAATATCTTGCAGTGTCTGAATTGAAGTACACATATTGCATTAATTGTGGTACCTAGGTTAACAAATATTTTCACTATCTCAGCAGGAATCAACGCAAAATGTGTGCATCCCATCTCCAGTATCACCGATACAAAAGGAACTGGAGGTGGAGGTAAGAATAATTAATTTATAATAATATTATATATTAATTAAGAACTTATTCTCTTTTATACTTAAGCCATTAGAACTAGCATAACCTTGATGTGTGTAAATTATTATTTACTAGCAGCACTCCACTAGTAAATAATAATAATTCACCACATTAGCACTCCGTTATTAATATTTGTTTTTATTTCTTTACTACCTAATTATTGTAAATGAAAGTAGCACCTGTATTGACATGTTTTATTATATTTTTAGCCACAAAAAATTGATGACACCAGCCCAGCTCTACTTAGTCCGGCAGCCCAGGCCAGTAGTCAGGCCTCACTTCCCACCCATGACAGGCCAGGTCCTTCTGGATCGGCCCCAGCAAAGAAAAAAAAACCAAATAAGTATGTTTATATACAACATTTTTTATCTTACTGTTCTATATTACAAATATTTTAAATATTCAAGCTGTTGCCCATGAATTTATATGCATTAAAAAGAATAAAGATAGATTTTTGTACACTTAATAAACAGACCTTTGTGGGCATATAATTAGCAATTATATTAAGATGCAAAAACATACATTTTATACAAATATTTAGATAAATTTTGTTTTTACAGATTAAAGTCGGCCTGCTGTAAGACCAACCACGAGCATGAGATTTATATGCTGGCAAGGAAAGCGAGGGAGGAAGCCATGCTTCGCGATAAAGAAGCGCATGAATGTAAGATGATGTATGAAAGAGAGCAGCATGAAAGAAGAATGGCATTAATGGCTTTGGAAGAAGATTATTGGAAAAATAAAATAAGAAAATTAAAAGAAAATGAATAAGTTTTATTGTGATTATTGTATTCTAATTAAATTATCATCTATACAAATAAATAAAATTGGAGTATCTGTTTGTAATATTAAAATAACCGCTTTTGACTAAATTCATACACGGTACATATTATACCAAAATAACATTGTTTATAATTTTTGTCTGTCTGTCTGACTGTGTTTGTTCCGGCTAATCTCTGTAACGGCTGGACCGATTTTGACCAGTATCCATTTCTTCATCTGTGCTATGAAGACTTGCTGTATCTGAGGAAAAAAAACTCAGATTAATTATTTAAAAAAAGAGTAAGCGTTTCATACTTCATCAGTTTGAAATCGTGGTCTGAACTGATGGCGGATTGATGTTATACGTTTGTTTGGGGGTCATAGCTTAGAGAATTTATCAAAAAATAAATGTAAAAGTAAAAAGTTGTCAAAAATTAATATGTAACAAAAATACACACCTTGTTCTTCATTAAATATAATTGCCAAATTATGAAGTACAGCACAAGCAATGATGGTTGTTTTAATGTTCTCATATGAACCCCTCATTACCTCCTGCAATATCCGAAACCGTTGCTTCCAAACTCCAAAACATCTTTCAATAATGTTACGGGTCTGGATATGGCGTTGATTGAATTGTCGCTCTGCTTCAGTTCTAGGTCTCAGTACTGGAGTGATAAGATGAGGGGTACATGGATAACCACTATCCCCAATGAGCCTCCCAATGAACTCCTGATCTTCAAACCTCCTCTTAATAGAGCTTTCCCTATAAATTCGGGCATCGTGTGTACTTCCCCTCCAATGACATACAATGTCACAGATTTTCATATCTGCATCACAGACAACCTGTGAATAATTAAGTTTGAAGCTTATGCATGTGTGTATTATGTATGCATGTATTTAATAAAAAAAATCTAACAAAGTATCGAAAATAAACTAAAATGTACCTTGTATGTCAGTACATGAAATTATTGTAAGTAGAAAATAAAATATTAAGTGAGGACACTTACTTGAGTGTTAATAGAGTAATGGCCCTTTCTATTTACATGGTATTGACCCACATCTCCACCAACCTTCCTTATTTTAATATGAGTGCAGTCTATAGCACCAGTTATTTTCTGAAGCCCGCAAATGGCTTCAAATTTTCGGATCGCATTAATCTCTTCCGATATATTAGACGGCATTTTGATATAACGCGAGCTTTTCGAAGCCAAGGCTTTCGCCACTTTGCGGGACAAGCGCGACAGAGTCTGCTGGCTCATACCGTGAATGTCAGCGTTGTCCTCTTGAATCTGAAAATATAGTTAGGTACATGTAGTAAACATTAGTAAGGTACAAAATCTTCATTATAACCTACTCCTTTATAGTAAATATATGAAAACTTGAAAAAATAGTAATTAGGCGATTTACCTCATGACGGCCCCAATATCTGATTACTGCCATTACTTGCAATTCTACAGGAATGCTGCCACCTCGAGTATCGCCCTGGATATCAGGTCTCACTATTTCTATGATACGACTCATGTTTTCTTTGCTAAATCGGTATCTAAGTTTAAAATCCTCATCCGATAAACTTTGTAGCGGATTAAAGCGAATTCTGTAATTCTTCGTCTTTCGTCTCCTAGCCCTGAAACTGCTTAAATCAGCTACGTCGTTTTGGAAATCACGAAGATCTTCCAATCCATCCATGTTTTAAGCACAAATATAATTTTTTACAAATAAACGCAAGTAAGTAGTTAGTAGATCAGACGTCACAATAGAACAGCTGATTTATGTGAAATCCGCCATCTTGCCGCTTAGCGAGAGTTAAACTATGTCGCGGCAGTGTTTAAATTTGACGGCTATTTAAACACTACTTAACGATTTCTTAACGCTAAATAGTGTTTATAGGTGAGGTTTTTGCTAATCCGTTGCTAAGCAGTTGATTAAATATTAAGACACGTTTATAAGTAAGACCGTTAATTTTAAAAATTTAACATTACATGTCTAAAAAATTACGAATTTTTTTTAGTTTCACTATATAAAGAGTTATGAACCAGTCTTAGATAAGACACTTATCTACATCGAGTAGGTAATTATTTCTTTCTATTAATTAAAAAGAAGTGTGCCACCAGTAACTAAGACTAGATATATCAGAAACAAAATAAAAAAAAACTTGCAAAGATAAATATAAAAAATGACCACATATGATAAACAATAAAGTATCTAAAATAGACGACTATGATATAGGTACTCACTTTTAGGTACCTACCTACACAGAATATCCCGGTCAAGAAGACAAAGTTGTAAAATCAAGAAACTAGACTGTAATTTCATTAAATTTGAATGAAGATATATTAAATTTTTTTGTATTTCACACAATTATAATATGGCTTAGATAAAACACAAACAAAAATAATTTCAACCCAATAAAGTGTAGCTAAAATGTTCCAAAAGGCAGTTCTGTAGTTACGAACAACAAACCTTCATAAAACTGTCAAGTATTTTTTAAAATCTTGACATACTTATTTAAATTTTTAATGTTAACAGAACTAATCAGATAAATCGAAAGGAGTTTAAACTATTTTATTTATTCTGTAGGTATATAACCGAGGTGTCGACAAAATTATCAGATTAACCACAGCGGCTTGACAGTTCATAAAATTTATATACTACAAAATAAAATTAGTAACGCCGTCGGGATAAATTTAGTTCGGCTCTTTATAAATTAAAATTTTAAAATTTTTATCCGTATCCTGGGTGTCCGTGTCCGTAACGAGTTTCAGTGAAAATGTTTTCATATGTATGTTATAAATAATCATGTCTCTGTTTTTTAATTCATCTGTTAAAAATAATATCTATGCGTGTTTAATTAATTGTATCTTGTTATTTAATATGTTCGAATTAATCTAAATACGTTGTAGATCTATATCATTTAACTTTCTCGTAAAACGAACTTTAATGGGTTTCATTCAAATAATTTATTATTCCTACAAATATACAAAAAAGTAAAATATTTTTTATATTGCCTTACAATGTAGAAACAATGAATATATTATCGAGTGTAAGAATTTTATTAAAAACGAGCGCTGTAAAATTATTATTTATTTCTTCCTTTACCATTTTTAATTTTAATACCGAAAGTCCAATGAGCATGTATACAACATAAAGTTATGTGAAAGAAATGATTGTGTCGGTCGAAATAAACACGCTAGATACGCTTGCCTATTTAATTTACTGCGGTTAAGTATGAAACAACTTACAATGTTAGTAAACGTGTGGGCGTAAAAATGAGCCTTGTTATGCATGTGGCTCTCCAAGGCTCTACATAACAAGTATATAATATTGCTGTTATTATTTTACGTTTTATAGTTGAAAACACCACAAATACATAATCGTGTATAGTTATAACTGAATCATATTATTTTATAGCATCTCAAATTACAATAAATGGGTGTTTATATATAGAGCATCTTAATCTATCTGTAGCAGGTGTATTAAAATTGAAAATTATTATAACTGCACAAAAAGTAAATGATCCAGTCTGCATATTAGGTAATATTTTAAAATTGTTATTTTTATGACCACTAACTATACTTTTGTGCTTATTTAATCAAATAAATACAAGATTCAAGGATAAAAAAAATCATATTTAAATTTTACAATTCTATATGATGAAAATAAATTTTCTCTTTATTTTCAGGCGTTGTGCGAGTAAGGTTCGGTCGCGGAGTCGCGGTCGACCTTACTAACAGGTGAGGCGACGACGCCACACAGAACATGATACTAAGGTTTGAATTTGAACGTTATTTTTATTACATTAAAGTTACTTTTATTTTATATGCATGAATCTTATACGAATGTTACTGTTTGACCTTTTCTCATACAATAGACAAAGCTAACCGTAAATCAGATCGTAGGGATTTAAGTGTATCGATTCTATTCTAATCTATATAAGTAATACATTAATTGAAAAGTACGTATTCTTATATATTTTAATATAATTTATATATATTTTATAGTAATTTGAAATATACAAGGCCTTTACTAACTTTACCTGTTCATCTAGTGGCTAACCATTTTGGGGTGGTTGGGGTCTACCTCCTAGCGGTCCACCCTGGGCAACGGCGCCACTAACTTACTTGTGGCGGCGGCTGAACGACCCCCCACTACGCGGTGGTAGGTCCCGCAGGGGGCCGCCTGGCAGCGACCACCCTCTCGCCGGAACCAGGCGCCAAGCAGCTTGCTGCGTTCCGTCTGTGCGCGAGAGTACCAGTGCCTTTGGGGGATGGAAGAGTGTCAGTTGCGCAGCTTGGCTCAGTTTTCGGGATCTTGAGTGACGCTGTACCGGGTAGCTCATACTGGAGGGTAGCGGGATCCGAGGCGCGGTCTTGCCGTTGACCGACCGCAGGCAGTAGGGGGCCCTAGCGCGCTAGCCACGTGGCAAAGGCTGCCCCGCCACCTCGCGAAAAATCCTGGGATGGCTCCACCGTGCCAGTTGGCGACTGGTTGGGAGGACCCGGTGGCGATTTCCAGGGCGGCTCGGGCGTCCCCGCGGTCTCCAGATGAGCTCCCCAATGGTCGGCCTAGCCCAAGGGATCCGCATGGTAAAGGCTGCGCCTCGACATTCGACTGTTTCCCCTTCATCACTCTTCGTCATGAACAAAGCACAAATAAAGAAAAAAGTTAAAAACCGGCTGCACTTCCTCCCACTGAAGGTGCACCTCACTAACATCCGAGGTTTGCACTCCAACATTGACCCGGTCCACCACCACCTCGAGACCGCGAAGCCGCAACTGTTTTTCTTAACGGAGACACAAATCAAATGCCCAGCAGATGCGATGTACCTCAACTACCCATGCTACTCATTGGAACATAAGTTCAAAGAACACGCTGGGGTCTGTGTGTACGTCCGCGATGACATTTGTTATAAGCGACTCCGGTGCTTTGAAACAACCGGGTTCTCCACATTGTGGGTTCTAGTGGACACTGGCGTGGACAAAACTGTCTACGCCTGTGTTTATCGGTCGCACAGTGGAGATCAGGAGACAACCAGGCTCTTCGACCACCTCACAGAAATGGCAGACAAAGCGCAGCAACGATATCCGACGGCGGAACTTGTTTTTCTCGGGGACTTCAACGCCCACCACGAGCAGTGGTTGTTCCCGTACGGGAAAACATGTCACGCTGGAAGGGAGGCCCGTAAATTCGCGTTAGCACTGGACCTCACCCAGATGGTACAAGTTGCAACACGGGAACCGGATATCGCTAGCCATACAGCCAACTGCCTGGACCTTCTGCTGACTACAGATCCAGACAGACACTCAGTCTCAGTATCTGCCCCGCTAGGATCATCCGACCACTGTCTGGTGAAATCCGTGTCGACATGCTCTCCTCCGGGCAACTGTCCAAGGGGCACAAGAAGAGTGTGGCGATATGAGTTAGCAGACTGGGAAGAGATGCGGCATTTCTATGCATCTTTCCCTTGGCGGCAAGTCTGTTTTTCCTCGGGTGATCCCTCGTGCTCGGCTGAGGCGGTTGCGGACGTGATTCGGCAGGGAATGGAATACTATATCCCATTCTCCGACATGTCGCTCGACCACAAATCCCGGCCTTGGTACAATGCTGAGTGCGCCCATGCTGAGGCCCTAAAAGAGTCTGCTTACCAAGCTTGGGTACAAGTCCGCGACGCCAAAGCTGCAGGGGTTCACACGAAGAAAAAAGCTTTTAATTCAGCAGCCAAGTCCTGCAAGCGCACACTGCAAAGAGCTCGATCTGACCATGTCCGACGTATAGGTGCTAAGCTTGCCTCCTACCCCCCTGGTAGTAGACAGTTCTGGTCTCTTTCGAAAGCAGTGGAGTCAAATTTCTGCCGCCCTACATTGCCTCCCCTGCAGAAGCCTGATGGTTCGCTAGCTCACTCCGCAGTAGAAAAGGCAAACTTGTTTGCATCTCTCTTTGCGAGCAATTCGCGTCTTGACGCTGGCTCTACGCAACCACCATCCCTGCCTCGATGTGACTCCTCTATGCAAGAGATCACGATCCACAATAAAGAGGTCCGTAGAGTTTTGCTGATGCTGGACGTGAACAAAACTAGTGGTCCTGACGGTATACCTGCGCGAGTCCTAAAGGCCTGTGCACCTGAATTGTCTCCTGTTCTTACGCGCCTGTACCGCCTCTCTCTCCAAACTAGAACGGTGCCAAAATCTTGGAAGGTGGCTAATGTGCAGCCAGTACCCAAAAAGGGTAGCCGAGTCAATCCCTGTAACTACCGACCAATCGCCATCACCTCCATGCTTTCCAAAGTCATGGAAAAGGTACTTAACAGCAAGTTGCTACACTACCTAGAAGACAATACACTCCTCAGTGACCACCAATACGGCTTTCGTCAGGGGCGGTCTACTGGAGATCTTCTGGTGTATGTCACTCACTGCTGGAGCGAAGCAATTGAAAAACGTGGTGAGGCGCTTGCTGTATCGCTAGATATATCTAAGGCCTTTGACAGGGTTTGGCACGCAAGCCTCCTTAGCAAGCTTCCTACTTACGGCATCCCTGCTGGCTTTTGTAGCTGGATTTCAGACTTCTTGAGTGAACGGTCGATCAGAGTGGTCGTCGACGGCTGCTCTTCTGACCTGATGGGTATAAACGCCGGTGTTCCTCAAGGTTCTGTTCTCTCTGCAACTCTTTTCCTGCTCCATATTAATGACATGCTGCAACCAGGCATTGTTGGATACGCAGATGACAGTACGGTTGTAGAGAGATATATGTCCAGCGCAAAAGACGACAGGGACGTAATACGTTCTCAGAGAGAGGCCATGGTAGAGCGAACGAACTTAATACTAGGGCATGTATCCCAATGGGGCGATTGCAACCTGGTCACGTTCAACGCCGCCAAAACGCAGGCTTGTTTGTTCTCCGCCAAACGGAGTCCTTTCAACTTGACTCCTACTTTCCGAGGTACACCTGTCCCTGTGTCCGATACCCTCGACCTCCTTGGCATGGAGTTGAGTTCTACTCTCAACTTTGGCAACTACATTGAGTCCAAAGCACAAACTGCGGCCAGAAAGCTTGGCATCTTAAACAAGGTTAAGCGATATTTCACGCCTGGGGAGCTTCTAACGCTGTATAAAGCTCAAGTCCGATCATGCATGGAATATTGCAGTCACTTGTGGGATGGATCAGCTAAATATCAACTCGCCACACTGGACTCAGTGGAACGCAGAGCCAAGCGGCTAATTGGTGACGCCAGTTTGGTGGAGTCTCTTCACACTCTGGCTCACCGAAGAAAAGTTGCCAGTCTATCGGTGTTTTACAGATTGTACTTCGGGGAGTGTGCCCTGGAGCTGCACGAGCTCATACCCCCATCTCCTTTCTTCCATCGGACTTACAGACGTACCGCAGGCTTTCATCCCTACCTGGTTGATATACCCTTCATACGTACAAAGCGCTTCAAATCATCATTTTTAATGCGCACGGCCAAGGACTGGAATTCCCTGCCGGCGTCTGTATTTCCGAGCACATATAACCCGAACTTGTTTAAAGCGCGAGTGAACAGGCTTCTTCTGGGCGAGCTCGCTCCATCTTCGACCTCGTCTCTGCTCTTGAGCTAGGCTGGGGTCAAGAGTAAGCCCATAGTATAAAAAAAAAAAAAAAAAAAAAAAAAAAAAAAAAATTTATCAATTGATTATCAATTGTTTAATTTTATTATTCACCAGTATACCACATACTTCGCACGTGTATTTAACAAAAATGTCAAAATATTTTTTTCCCTAATTTTCGCACGCGGATAGTGTAGCTTCCCAACAGTGAAAGAATCTTTCAAATTGGTTTAGTAGTTTTGGAGCCTGTTCAATGCAAACAAACAATCTAATATTTCCTCTTAAAAATATTAGTATAGATTAAATGTAGGGTTGACATGCTGTCAATTAAGAGATGTAATTTTCGTTTGTACAAGTAGGTACTGTTGAGCTACGTGTCGCTATAAAAAAATTATATCCTTATGTATCTACCTATTTATTTACATTTGCTTTCTACTAATTTAAAAATGGCTGAAATCAGTTTGCTACTTTACGACGACTGTCTATATAATAATAATCTATATACCTCATATAAAATAGGTGTAGTTAACACTAATTTTTCATAAGCGTAATAGGTACTTATATACCTAATATGTATATGAACATCTTTTTCTCTATAAACCTTTCTTGATATTTACAAATGTGAGTAATTTTTTTTTTTTTAATGTAACTAAGTTGTCAAACAAGCGTACGGCTCACCTGATGGTAAGACCGTAGCCTATAGACGCCCGCAACACCAGAAGCATCGCAAGCGCGTTGCCGACCGTATCCCCAATCCCCCCCAGAAGCTCTGGTCACCTTACTCACCAACAGGAACACAATAATGCTTGAAAACGGTATTATTCTACAACAGTCGGGCTGCTCCATATTTTGAGCAGGAAATTTCCTGCTATGCCCTACCTCAGTTAAATGTTTAATATAAGCAGGTAAATCTTTTTTTTTTTTTGTATATATACATAACGCTTCAGCCTGTAATATCCCACTGCTGGGCATAGGCCTCTTTCCCCATGTAGGAGAAGGATCAGAGCTTAATCCACCACGCTGCTCCAATGCGGGTTGGCTTACATATTCCCTACTATGAGTAGGTAACGATCGCTATCAGGTGTATATACATGATAACAATCGGGACTGACGGCTTAACGTGCTCTCCGAGGCACGGTGGGGAGACTCACGAGGACTGCACAAACACCCAGACCACGGCAAACATCTGTATGGCCAATACAAATGTTGTCGTTTGCGAGGATCGAACCCGCAACCGCCCGCTTAACAGCCACAAACCAGTGCAGTGACCGCTGCACCAACGCGGCCTCTATATAGGTATACATAGACTTGTCTATATATACATAAACTTGAGGTAAAATCATTCCGTCTGTATCTGCTGCCAAAAATTTTATACTTTTTATAGCGTTAGGAAACTGATTTTTCTTAAGCGCGCATTAATTTTATACTCACGTCCTTACCCGAATATAAGGAATTTAAAACGAGCAGGTATAAGTGTACATGCATCCAGACATGCCTCGGTCGAAATTCATGTGAACGCATTTGCATTTTTATTGCATGAACCCTCGGACGGTTTGATCGTGACTGTAGCTATATATGTAGCTATAAGTGATGAGATTACCGTGTATTGACCGTTTATATATTATCTTGTACATAATATATTTTAAATTTTATAGATTAAATACGAACGTAGGTAAATTAATTAATGGTAATTGTTTATATCGTAATAAATCGTTACAATTTAGATTAGAACTACTAATACGGCACATAAATATTTATTTCCAGACCAGAACTAATTTATTTATTCATATAAAATTATAGAGTCTAAAATTCTTAAACGTTTGAAAAAAATTATACTTCATTCGAATTCCATTTTTATTTTACTATCTCGCTTAAGTTATTCAAATCGCTAATTTATCGCTTTTCTTAATCGATTCTACAATGTTGCGATTATCATATTCACGTTGACATTTCAATTTGAACAGAACATCATAATTATGAAAAAAAATAGTTAAACAAAGATATTTATATGTTAATTAGTTTGGCATATTCAAATATGGAGGTCCGTACAAAGATGGTGAAAGATAAAACAGTTTTATACAACTTATATCTACATTGCAATGATAACGTTCAAATTTGATAATTGCTGTAGTTTTAATAATAGTAACATAGGTAGGTATATACGACTATGCTTAAGCGAGTTTATTTCTAAAATCATGAAAATAATTAATGACAAATAGGTAAACTGTTCATATTATTTTAAAATGTTTATTTACATTTTAAAATAATATGAACAGTTTATTATTTATTACATATTATATATTTATAATGAATTAGATGTAACTTTTAATAATTAATTTTTAACTAACTACATATAATGTTAAAAAAATTAAACTTATAATTATTTCATTTTGGTCTTTATTTTGTAAAATAATATCCATTTCATAGGATGGATGAGGATTGAGGAAAACCGGGATGTTTGGCACGAACTTGCGGAGGCCTATGACCAGCAGTGGACTGTGATAGGCTGAAGTGATCCATTTCATATTAAAGCCAGTAAAACTATGTTAAAGAATCAAAGTAGTGGTTTTTCAAATACCTACTGATTTTATGTAAGATCACTTTTGAGTTTCACGCACGTTGTAGACATTTTAATTTATCGATCGACTCTTATATCTGCCGATCTATTCCGGAGCATACGAAGAATCACAATAATATGTGTGTATGTATCCTCGCTGATAGCATCGGACATACAGAAACGAATCGAATACTGAATAACAAGGACCACCGGCTGATCGATATTTAGTATGTAGAGTGTGTCGGTATGGACTAAAGCGGTAAGTTATGTAGGTACTTGAGGATTCGATGGGAATTTTTTTCATACTGTATAAATAGGATTTAGAAATTCTCCTTTTGTACATTGACTACTCGTATACCTATAACTGAAAAAATGTGATAATATTTATTTAACACGTGGTTCAATAAGTCCCGAGACTAAGTACTAAAAAAGGTCTTTTTTATAAAATTAATTTTTATTCATCAACATAGTCTCCTCCAAGAGCGATACAGTCCCTCCAATGCTTTTCTAACTTTTCTATCCCATGTGTGTAGAACGATTTGTCTTTGGCTTCAAAATAAGCCTCCGTTGCTGCGATAACTTCACTATTTGAGTCAAATTTCTTACCCTGAAGCATTTTTTTGAGGTCTGCAAACAGCCAGTAATCGCTGGGGGCCAAGTCTGGCGAATAAGGGGGATGAGGAAGCAATTCGAAGCCCAATTCGTTAATTTTGGCCATCGTTCTCACGGACTTGTGACAAGGCGCGTTGTCCTGGTGAAACACCACTTTCTTTTTGTTCATGTGAGGCCGTTTATCCGCAATTTCGTACTTCAATCGCTCCAATAAGCACATGTAATAGTCACTATTTATATTTTGCCCCTTTTCAAGGTAGTCGATGAAAAGTATTCCATGCGCATCCCAAAATATAGACGCCATAACCATACCGGCCGATTTCTGAGTCTTTGGACGCTTCGGGCGGCTTTCACCAGCCGCTCTCCACTCCGCTGCCTGCCGATTGGATTCCGGAGTGAAATGGTATATCCAGGTTTCATCCATTGTTACATATCGACGTAAAAAATCCTTTTTATTATGATTCATCAGCGCCAAACATCGCTCTGAATCATTGATACGTTGGTCCTTTTGATCAGTTGTAAGCAAACGCGGCACCCACTTAGAAAAAAGCTTTTTCATGGCCAAATTTTTATGTAAAATAGCGAAAACACTACCAGCTGAAATCTTCACTATCTCGGCTATCTCTCGCATTTTTACCTTCCGATCTTCCAATACGATTTTGAGGACTTGGTTAATGTTTTGTTGAGTCACTGCTTGATTTGGACGACCTGAGCGTTCCCCATCATTGGTGTCCATGCGACCGCGTTTGAAGTTGGCATACCACCGACAAATGGTTGCTTTAGAAGGAGCTGATCCTGCATAACATTTTATAAGCCATTGCTGTGCTTCAGCGGAATTTTTTCATATTAAAAAACAATGTTTTATCAACACGCGAAACTCGTTTTTTTCCATTATATCGTAGTAAATACAACCGTAGCGTCACTTAAAAAATGTTTCAAAATCAATAATTTTATTGTTCCATTTTTAAAAATTTGACACATATTCTTGTATTGATAGCCAGTACTTTTTAAAAATCAAAAGAGTTTTTAATATATGCGCCATTTCCAGGTTAGTCTCGGGACTTATTGAACGATCTAGTATATTAATTAATTTATTTATTTGATACAGGTAAAAATTTGGAATAAATATGCTTATAAAAATATGGTTTAGTAGTTAAATATACATAATTGTATATACACACATTTACTTTAGTTATCTGCCAACCTGCAGAGGAGCCGCGTGGTGGATTAAGCTCCAATCCTTCTCCTTTATGGAGAAAGAAGCCTATAACCAGCAGTGAGATGTTACACGCTGAATGCATGTACACATGGATTTAGTTACTTTTTTATTAAGTATGTTTTCTATTTATTTTAAAAAGTCCTAAATAACTTTTTTAAATACGCGAGTTGTTTATTCTTCTTTTTTTTTTCGAGTTGTTTTCCTTGCAATAAATTTCAATTAAACGAAGTACCTATTTTTCAAACAAAACTTTTATAAGATTTATGTCGTAAGCTCCGTCACGACACCAGTTGGTACATGTCTGATGTTTTGAGACGGAGGAACGTCGAAGCGTCGCTAAATCGCATTTGGAATTGCAAATGAATCGGCCGTTTACATCGTGTCGTAAATCCGGTGATATGATCCAGTCAGTTTTCGCACCATTAAGTTTTCGGACCTTCTCCCCCGGTATTATTATTGCAAATGTCTCATTTGACGCAAATTCATCTATTTGTTTATTACTCGAGACTATTTCTACACATGTTTCAAGTTTCATTGCATTGCATTTTTGTGATAAATACCTCAATTGAAATTTGAATAAACATAAGTACATACCGTATCATATAATCAAAGAGATTTTCAAAACGATATGAGGTAAACCTCAAACAAATATAAAACTACAACACTTTGTAATGTACCTAGATTAATATAATCTACAGAAGCCGCCAAGAGATCCAGTATTTACTTTTCTTTAAATCATAATTAATACATTTTATTAATCTTCTAGTTACATATGCAAGCACTAATATCAATAAGTTTATTAACTGATACCTAGATGATAGCTAAGAGTGCTCGTTTCGAACCGTGGGAGACGAGCTATTCGCCGCAAGTAGGTACTTGTGGCTACGATAACGCAACCTGACAGTTGTTATGTGACCCGAACTCGTCCTGTCACCACAGTAATCGAAACATACTATCTACCAATATAAATTGAAACACGAGTATTATTTTCTATTCCTAATTTTTCTTACATAATAAAATGAGTATGTTAAGGGGGAGGTCTCATAATAATGGTTGAACTGACGACTGCATAGTCGTCGGCTCGCTTTGGAATAAAGTCGTAAATGTCAACTGGAGTGCACTACGCCATCTTTCTACTGTCATTTACACAGAAAAAAATAGTTAACAAAATGACCGTCTATATTACGATACTTGATAGCTCACAGCTCGGTCTCGGGACCAACTTAAATGAACACGTCGACGAAGTTTCGGTGGAATACGACTTAAGTTTACCAAGTTTACTGTACCTACTTACGAACCTTCCCTTCTCCTTAGGTAGTTTTAAGATGATTGGAGATCGGCAAATACCTCTTATTTTCCTAAATATCTAACCTCGTTGTGGTCGTATTTTACGGTCGACTCGACGCGCGCGGGGCTACGTTATAAACTGTTTTAAATCAATCATTAAGAAAACATGTAATTGTTACAAAACACAAAACGTAATTTACGATCGCTAACATGTCTAGTAAAGCCAGAGATCGTTAAAAGCAAAAAAAAACGCCTGTAAACATGTTTTTTTTTCGCGTTTATATATAAGTAGGTGAGTTCCACACCCTCGGGGAAGTGGAAAAAACCGTGGCAATCGGCGCAAATCACCTATTTTATGTAAACTTCGTGACTTTGCGCCGTATCGAATGACTAAGAAAGGATTTATTTATACGTATCGAGCGAAGTTAGAGAACAAAATGTTGGAATTGTATAGCTTTGTCAATGGGATGGCTGGCGTGCGGGGCGTGGTGGCTCGAAAATAAACTAGGCAACGCGTTCCTAGCAGCTACGCGCCGCCATCGTTCAACTGACGTATTTATTTGCCTTGAGAAATGTGGTTAAATATTTTTGTAGAATTATAAGTTTATTGAAGTTATATTTAATAAGGTTTAATGTTAAAGTCATGTTCTATCTATCTATCATCTATTTGGCTCAATATATTCTAGTTGATAGAGTTTGAAAACTGATTATGAGTTAGTGTCAGCACCATACAGTTTTCAAATCATTAAAAATGCCTTTTCAATATTCATCTCGTGCTGACTGTGAAGAAAAAGGTCGAATAAACCTTTTAAGTTTCGAAAGAAATTCTGAAACATACATAAGTACATTTTCATTCATGCGTTAAAGCAGCGTGCTGGATTAAATTTAAGATCTTCATAATACGAGAGGTCTAAGCCAAGCTTTGGTCTATTATAAACATTTAAATATTCTAATTTTGTATATCCAAGTTCTATAAATATTTTTTATTGACCAACAACTTTCTGAGTTATAACTATGCGCTTTTTGTAAAATTTGATTTAATATATTTCTAAGTTTGTTATTGTTCTTATGTATGAATATGTATGGTAATGTATATTATCAAATATATTTTTTACAGGTTACCGTGCCCGTTTACGCAGACTTCACTAGCCAGTTTACGACAAGGTGATTATCTAATCATTGGTATTCTTTGTTATAAGGACAGAAATATAATAAAAAAATCATACTGGACTAAAACATAAAAGATATTAGTAAAATAACATAGGTTAAATAAAATTAAAAATTACAAAAGACACGTCGATTTAAAAGTGTATAATATTTATATTTATATTACGTTAACATGTTTTATACACTTTTGTGATGTTTTGTAGAAGTTAAGTTCAATAGTAAATATTTCCAATAAAACGTCTTAAGTCTAAGGTAATATACATTTATTATTATTATTGTTTCTTATTCACCTAATTTGATAGTGTAACAGTCCTGTAATATTTTAAAAAAATATAATTATAAGAATAAAAATAAACTGTACCTAAATGGGAAATGTATTTATACAGTTGTAAGCCAACGAGAGTACCGTTACTGAAAAATATACTGTTCATTTTTGTAGGATATTAAAACGCTATCGAGGAAGAATTGAGAATTTAAAGTACAAGATCACGATACGTTACGACCTCATTTAATTTAAAAATCGATAATTTTATTTAATGTGAACCGGTAAATAACAGATACATTAACGGTTATTTACGATTCTTGGTAACTGACGTTTTATATCAAACGTTTGATATAGGTATCTATAGGTATGTATATATTTTTTATTTTATTATCAGCCAAGATTTCTCAATTAAAAAGCAGTCATTGTTATAATTAATGACAGTTTTAATGTTCATTTAGTATTGAGATTGGCATATAAATTATTTAATTTTGGAATATTATACATTAAATTGATTTTGAACGACATATATTTTTATTTATGATTATGTACCTAGTTAGGTATTATGTTCATAGCGTTCTCGCTTACGTGTCCTGAAGTTGGTTTGAAGAGAATACCTACTCACAGCGTAAAATCCGCCCGTACTGGACATGTAAAATTTACAATCATTTTTTTTACGTATTTATCTAAAAAAGGGCATGATGAATAAATGTTATTACAAAAAAATCTGTGGTGATTGGTAAATTTTATTTATCTACTTATCTATACTTAAATGTTATGTTCAAATTTTTAACATTAAGAGCAAAAGCGTACCTATTTTTGTATAGGTACCTACGAGATACTACTTTTTAAATGTTTTAAACGATTGTTTATGCTTACTCTAGCCCCATTTCGTTTACGCAACACATGTTCGAGATAAGAAAACGCACTTTTATTTACGCACAGCATGGCTGATCACTGGCTTGGAGAGTTTCCTAACGTAAATATTTATAGATGGCCCGACTAAGGCGCACACTTGTTCCTATGTTTGTTACTGTCATTCAACATGCCTCGGTTAAGTCTGTATGTGCGCTCTGTTCATTGGCTTTAATCTAGATAAGTTTTTCTTTTACGTATTTATTTAAACTTTTGTTATATATATACTCAAATATGTACTAAGATCGATTTGTACCAAGACCGTAAAAATTCTAAATTCTTTATTCTTTTATATTAGAAGTACAAATTACATAATTATTTTGCTTTCTACCTCGTTTAGAAAATTATTTCTTTATATGATAATCTCAGTTTAACTGAGGACACATCAGGAATTATCCTGCTTAAAATCTGGAGCAGTCCGACTAGGGTAGTTACCTCGATCTTTCAGAAGATCACAGCTAAATAGGTAGGTAATACTGTTTTCAAGCCAGTGTTGTGTTCCTGTTGGTGAGTAAGGTGACCAGAGCTCCTGGGGGGAATCGGGGATAGGGTTGCAACCCGTTTTCGATGCTTCTGGTGTTGCAGACGTCTATAAGCTTCGATAATCACTTACCATCAGGTGAGCCGTACGCTTGTTTGCCAACCTAGTTATGTAAAAAAAAGTGAAATAAAAACTAATATAAATTTGTATGAAATTGGTCGCGTTTTTATTTGTAAAATATATGACCATATTACATATTACAATGTTTGTTATAGTCTCTAGACACGTACATTATTCGCAAAATTTATCGGTTTAATATTAACGACAGCTTCTATTGTCGAATCATAGTTACTTGCGATGTAAGGCCGTGTGGGAAATTAGTCTTTTGCCCGAGTCACATATATTATTTTGACAAGTTGGTTTTCAATTACCATAATAACAGGACAAATTAATGTTAACAAGAATTATACCATTACTTAGCGCGTTATGTATGTTTTAACTTTTGTTCGTTTGACATATTTATAGCCATGTCTTGTGTAAACAGTACATGTTGCTTCTATAGGTGTGAAATATTGTAAGTAGATTTATCGGTTGTAAGTATTGTTCCCTTTGACTCCGGTGTAAAAGAAGGGTGTGCAGCGGTGAATGGCTGAGGTCTTGTCCCCAATTTGTACACTCTCTTTGATAACGAATAATTAGTGTACGTATATTTCACCAATCGTTTTTATAATATGAAAACAGTGGGAAATAGAAAAAGACTGAAATAATTAGTACGTTTAGTGTAAAATTTTTAAATATTTTTCCAACATTATCATTGACGGGCAACATCGTTTTATATCATGTCTATTAACTATGATTATTTGTGGTAAAATTAACAGACGATAAAATTAAGTTTATACTCTCAATAAAACGTGAGTGAGTTGCCGTCATAAAGTCTCGCGTTTTTTATTGGTGGCAACTCGGTGATGGTCGAGTGACGCTTGCAGTTTGGTTAAACGGCAGTTTATGGCTATTTTGCCTCCATTAATCGCTTTACTACGCACCCGAACACTCGCTACTGTTCTTTGGCAACCCTTGCACGATTTATTGGTAGGATTCGATCTAAGCAATATTTAAAGCACAATCCGGCTGCTATGCATTCATAGGAAACATTTAATTTAATGTTTTACGAGTCATATTAATATAAAAAAAAAATTGTGATTATTTGACACAATAAAAGTAATAATTGAAAAGCAGGAAAACAAAATTCTTACAAAATTATAATTAAAGAAAAATTATCAGAACCACATACTTAAAGCAACGTTTAAAGACGCGAAAAGTCTGTAATCTATAAAAGTAGAGTCGTATGCCGGGCGGGCGGGCGGCTACGGGTGCAGTGGTTAATATATCCGCCCGCCGCTAGATGGAGCCGCGCAACGCGCCTGTGTGCCCGTGCCTTGCGGCGCGCACCGCCGCGCGCCGCCACTCCGCGCTCGACCGCGCCGCCGATTGCGCGTCTCGTGTTTTCTCTTAGCGTTACGAACGTATTACGATACACTCGCGACTTTGTGCTCGCTGCGATACAAACTATTTACAACTGGTGTCTTGCAGAACTTTTGAGTTGAATTCAATCATTTTATCATAAAAAAATACTGTCTTAAAACTACGATTTTTAAACGTAAAGAACTGTTTCGTGATATTTGGACTTAGTTTTTATGAGGTTATAGAAACTATACTGTGCTCGTCAATTGGTTTGACGTGCATAGCTTTTCGAAGTTTTCCACTAGCCTCGAGTGACTACTCGACCGTGTCGGGCCGCTGCGGTCGTCTCTCGTCCGACTGGCAAGCTAAATTGGGAACCGCGTTTTGACTTTCATGTGCCGTTACTGCGTGGTCGCGTGTGCGCGTGGTGCGATGTGCCCGCGGCGCGCGTGAACTGCCGGCCCCCTTCCTGCTCACCCGTGGCTTGCCCGGCCGCCACCCTGTACCCTGACAACCATGTCGGGGGCCTCGGCGCGCCCTGCGACGCGGCTGCCGCGTCGCCAGCGCCCGCCTCCGGGCACTCCGCCGGGCCGGCCTGGTGGAGCATGATGAACGGCGTCGGCGGCGCGCTCTACGAGGAGGCGCACGCGTCGCCTCCAGGCGGCTCGCCCCCCGCTGCGCCCGCCGCCGCGCCACCTTCAGCTTCCAGCGCCTCGCCTGCTTCCGTGGGATCCAATCCTACACAGCCACTGCACATCCCGGCCAAGCGCTATGATCCCGAGCCGGGAGTCATCCGGCACGCCCAGCAAGGCTGGGGTTACCCACCGGATGCACCCGGTTCCTTCGAGCATCAGTATCCCACCGCGCCGACTTACTACAATCTGCCTGTCGAAAGGGAACGCAAATCTGCGTTACCTTTCTGGCCGACAGGTGGAGGAGAATATAAACCTTACGCTGATGGTTGCCATCAAGGTTTTTCACAGCCCTGTTGGAATTATCCCTACGGCGCGCCACGCGGGGACCAGCCGTTGTCTTACGTCGGTGGAGATGAACGTCGAACGGCTGTCTCAGAGGCTTCTGGTTTCTCCCACGACGCCTATGGCTTGCGAAACTACGCGCCGGAATCAGTCACCAGCGCCCCATATCCACCACCGAGTGCTCTACCTGGTAAGTAGTCTTTTATCCCCTAACATTTTATTTATTTAATAAAATTCATTATAATTGGCATTACACGTAATCGAACTTTGAGGTGTTTTGTTTAACGTTCAGTCGTCACAAGTATGAGTGTTTATAATTTTCGGCGTAACTTATCGAAGTAACATGTGTTGCAAACATGGCTTATATTTGTAAACATGAGTACCAAAACTCAAAGTTCGAGATTAGAGGTTTAAGTATTTAACATAAATTATTATGTGATATTAGTTGTAATATTGTCTTCTATGAGCACAATTTGGAGACAGATTAATAGATTTGTAAATAATGTATTATGAGTTTATCAACCTTGACCCTTGTAAGTGTGGGTGGCACCGCTTGCCGCTAGATGGCAGTTGCGTTACGCACACAGCTCCAACTGCGGTAGCTATGTGTGCGGCACGCACACGAGGATCATGTTTGATTGTGTGGGAGCAACACGTTTATCATTATCAGTTGGTTGCATACTTTGCGTGACTGCACTTTTGAAATAAAAATAAAAATGAAGGTTTTTAGCATGTGGGTTTACTTGATTACATTGGCACTATCGTAATTAAAACCACGACTTTTGTTTTGTAAAGAATTACGTCAACAGTATTCAGATATCTTTGAAAATATTTACTATCTCTATATATAGTGCTGTAAGAAGTCTAAGAAGAAACGATGATGTACGAAGAAGAAAAGACGAGTACTCGAGTGATCAGTAGCAGTGTTCCTTCGAAGGTAAAAAAGTCACAATCAAAACATTTTCCCACAGTGCGCCATAAATTTGATGAATGAACGAAACACGTGCTACAAATGTTTAAAAACGAACCGTAAGCATCGTTTTATAGGCAATGTTAAACGGCGCTATACTACCGACAATAAATTAAAGTTTACATAAAATAAAGCGCTAATAAAAATGTATAACTAATAAATAAACACGATACCTGAGCGTTAAGACAATAAACCGATCTTTGAGTAGTGGCAATAAACCAAATATTGCTACAATAAACACTGTTTAGGCTGATGAGGTGATAAAAAACTAGAGCCCGAGGCGAGAAACGCATACGAGAGTCGTACACTTGTCGTAGATGTGTATCAGTTTTATGATATCATAAAACTACGTCATAGATATGCAATAATAATACTGGTTCCTACCCGAAATCGCTAGTAAGTTGTAATTAGGCACCGCCGAGCAGCGTGTCAATATGAGAACAATAAAAAACATTCATTCATAAACGGTCGGCGCTAGTTCGCTTTCGATCGCCGCCTAACCATAAAGATGAGTTTATCGCGCCACTGTTACGGCAGACGTGTAACTTAGCATAATTTTGCGTAAAGCGCGCATATAATGGGCCATTAAAAGGAAACAATTGTTGAAAAAGTTATATGAGTGTTCACGTCACTTTATGATTGTGTGTTTACGGCCCACCTGAGGTTGACATTGACTTTGATTTGTGCATTTATAGCCTACGAGCAGTCTCAGGAACAGTTAAGAGCAGCTCGAGAGCAAGTCTTAGCGATTAGTCAGTTCCGCTTTCTTCATTCGCTCTACTAATTTTGCGTACAAAATATACAGAACAAATAGTATTTATTTGTGACAATTACTTGCCCATTAAATAAATACTAGTAAAATAAAATTTTGTACTTAACATTTCCGTATTATAATAGAAGAAAAATTAATTCATACAATATGAAGTTGCAAAATAGCATGTCATTTTAAAGCGATAACTGAAATGACACAGATACAAATGTCAAATGTACCTTCAAAGGAAATTGAACTTTAAACCTTTAATTTAAGGTGTAAGGTAGGGCTCAACAAATCAAAATACACGAGATAGTCGAGCCGCGGTCGGGTAGGTAGCTTTTACGGTCGAACGGAACCCGCACTTTTATTGCCTCTGATCGCTACCTATCCTCATATAATTGACAACTCGACTTGTCATTATGTTCTATTAGAACAATTGTTTCTTTCACGACTCCGTTGAAGCGCTGATTTTGTGCTCAAATTAAAACTGATCGTATTCATTTTAATAAATGTATCAATTTTAAATGAACCGTTATAATCCATTAAACCGTGAAAGGATTTACATATTTTGTATTTCGAATGTTGGATTTAAATGAAGATGTTACGATTTTAAATAAAGATCTTACATTTGATGATAGCGTTTTTGCTACCTGACTTTTTACATAAGTCGGAAATGAAGATTAAGTTAATTAACTGCGAACAGAGTCGAATTATGTTTTTTGTTTTCGAAATATATATGATAGTTGTCTGTGTAATTACATAATATGATACGATATTATATAATTACACAGACTATAACTTATTTGTAACTTATGTAACTTAAAGTTAATCACGGTACGATCACGTTCGACGTCAGTATGAACGTAAATATGTCGATTGTATTGGATCGAAGGCACTGTAAATGTGTAGATATGGTATGAGACTACATTCTAAAACGTGATCTTTGAATATAAAATGCCTATCAGATTCTGAATTGGTCTAGTAATTGCAAATTTGCATACATTGAAGTGGTTACTATTGCATGTAACACTCTAGAATGCGAGATGTGATAAGTTTTTTTTTATTGGTACACCAATTAATGAACATACTGTATCAGCGCGTTTTAATAAAAAATTCTTATTGAAAATTTTAAGGGTATTTTAACTGTTTGATAAATATAAGATGTGAAAAAGCGCAGCGCTCTACTCGTCACAGCGTATATGAGTTTAAACTAGTAAGGCAATTTTCAAATGCAAAATATGAGTTTAAACGGTATCAGAATTGATTTTAAAATGTCCTTATCCATTACTCATTACTAGCTACAAGTGTCTTGTGTCATGTTCAATACTTTTAAAGCGTTTTTTAACATAAATCAAAATGAGGAAATAGTGATCATTAGTGAATGATCATGTTGCCTTACTAAATTCTTGGTCAGTTTATTTAAACCTATTCAAACAATTGAGGTTTATGAAGAGTGACTTATACTGAAGGGTTTAACTGGCTAGTTGTACAAAGAGCATAAACATTGCTAGGAAACATTTAAATGTATTACGAAACGACGTGCGCTCATCCTTTAGACAATGCAGCATCTATTTCGCAACAGAGAATATCGTTCTAAATGATAGGAAATGGTGCAGTGTGTTGGCAGCATCGAGTATCGAGAAGGCCGTTGGCTGCATACAAAGTTTATGGGCGGTGATGTCATCAAAAGAACCGCTCAAATAAATTGAGCTATATTTCACTTCTAACGCACCATGGCTACTATTGTTTCTGCGCTGCATAGTAATTGCTAGTTAATTTAAACGGTCAGCCATGGTATGCGATGGGCTTTCGAGTACTTGCAACCTACCGCAACGTATTCCTAACTCTTCCACTTATCATATAACCTGAGATATATTACAAAAATATTAAAATGTCTAAAATAATTTATAATTAAAGTTTGGAGTTTAGTATTTACATGTAATTCTAAGTGCTAAACTATGCTGTGCCCATTTTTCTTAGAATTTCTCTTTTGTGCAGGATCTCTGTCGATGTCCGTGGGCGTCGGCGTCGGTTGCGGCTCATCGAACCCCCTGGACTGGACCGGACAGGTCACTGTGCGTAAAAAACGCAAACCATACTCGAAATTTCAAACCCTCGAACTAGAGAAAGAATTTCTGTTCAATGCGTACGTATCGAAGCAGAAGAGATGGGAACTCGCGCGGAACCTCAACCTCACAGAGAGACAAGTAAAAATATGGTTTCAAAATCGACGAATGAAGAATAAGAAGAACTCGCAGCGGCAGGCGGCGCAAGCGGCTCAGAATAATAACAACAATTCGAACGCGAACAACCACAACCACCACGCGGGCCACCACCACGCGCCGCACCACGTGGCGCTGCACCACGCGCCGCCCGCCAAGCACCATCAGTGACCCGCGCCTTTCTCTGGGACTTATCCCCTTCACCACGGTATAGCTAGCTAAATCAGACGGAGGTAAGCTTCCACGAAGGACTCAAGTGTTTTGTGCTCGGAGGACGTACTTAAAACCCGCAAGGTTCATCAGGTCGTAGCAGACTCAGGAAAGTATCGCTGTACCGTTCCGTACGTAATGGACGCTTTCCGGACGCGCCCGCGCCCGTGCGCCGCGAGTCCCAGAGAATCTCATAGTAAGATAAATTGTGTTGTCGATTTGTGTATAGTATTAATTACGAAATTATTTTCTGTAATTTTAACGAGACTAAGTACATAAGTAGGTAACGATTCCTGATATTGATAATATCTAGCATAGCGTTAAATACATAAGTATTTAAATTCATTTAAGCATCGAATTACGACAAAAACATTAATAACGTCACCTATGAATTATTGTATCTAGATAGTTTATTAAAAATGAATTTTTGTAAAATATTTTGTGAGACTGCTTTATTGTTGTATTCGCTGTTCAGAGGATGGTTAATTTTTATTTTCGTTACCAAATTGTTGAATGAGTCGGGTTGCTTTGGTGGCAGTTATATAAATCTCGTATGAACGGGCGGTGGAGGCGGCCCACATCGCCACACCTAATATTAAACGTAGCATCGACGTCGGTTTGTCCTTACTTATAAAAATATTATCAATTTTCGCAATATGATCAAATATTTATTAATGTTTATTTTCTTTTTATATATTTCATTATTCGTAAATTTCGTTATTTAAATTGTGAATTTCTGACAAAGCTTTAACTCGGTTCCAGTAGAATTACGCATAAGTTACTGTTATTACTTTTTTTGAAACTATTAAAGTTGATGTTATAATCAATAAATTAGGTAGTATGGGCAAGTGCATTAATTTTGTCCCCTATTGACTCATTGTACTGTTCGCTTAGGCCTGTCTATTGCTTTTTATTTTTTGTTTTAGTTGAATATTTTATTATTTATTTATATACACGAAAATAGCACTAAATGTAATAAATATAACACGTATCTCTAGTACATCGAAGTAAATCGTGACTATTAGATGTACACTGTACAGATGTTTAAAGTAATGTTATGGTGTAATAGATACCTGTTGTAATAGATTACTATACGATACGAGGCGTAGAAACGTGAAATCATTCAGTCTTAGAATGTAACGATAGAATTACTATAAAATTACTAGCTACATCTTCCCTATTTTATCTTATATCTATGTAATGAATGTTCTATCTTAAAATTAGTAATTTACTCCAAACTATTTCATTAAATCTGTATTGTCCGTAACATAATAAGAGTGTATAGGTGTTTTGTACAAAATGGCGACCTCGTCTAGGTAACCGAATTTCTACATAAGTGCAAGGTATCTTAGATATCTCCGTGTATTGGTAGCAATTCGATTGTAAAGGTGTGGCCACATAACTGTTATTTCGTAAGTCACTTTCACACACGGTTTGTCTCTTAAAGAAGACAATAATATATTATGACAGTGAAACGATTACTTATCCTTAAGGAACGAACGAATTACGGATCCTTAATGGGGTAGCATTAATTCGGGCAAGAAAGGTACATTTTAAACAGTTGAAATACCTATGTATATTAAAACGATACATACATACAACCATAAATTAAACTAGGTATAACATTTGAAAAATATTGTGTGAAATTTTTATGAAGAAATATTTAAAAACACAGCTTTGCTAAAAAATACAGCAATGGCAGCAATTATTTGGAAGCGTATCTGAAAAAAGTTTCATGCTTTTTGTGCTCGATCATCTGAACTAAAAAATTATAGCTATTTTTTTAGGTAACGACTTTCCTCATGTAACGCTTGGAGGGTTTTACAATCTTTAAATTTTTTACTTTTTGGTAACACTCTGAATTGATAAACAAGATTTATGCCAATAATAAACGTGTTTGCTCTCAAACGAAAAAAAAAAACCGACTTCAACTTCGACTTGTCGATGTACGACAAGTAATACAACGTAGGTAGACGAAAAAGTAGTCAAGTAAATACGCGTTATCAAAGACTACTCAAAAACTTGTGATCAGATCACAATGAAATTTAAATGTGACAACGTGGTAAGCATCAGCTTTTGATTTAATTAAAAATCATCAAAATCGGTTCACCCAGTAAAAAGTTATGCGGTATAATACAACGTAGATCAACGAAAAAAATAGTCAAGTAAAAACGCATTATTAGATATAACTCAAAAAGTACTTGTTAGGTCTCAAATAAATTTAAATGGGACCACATGACACGCACCACCTTTCCATTAAAAAATTAATCATCGAAATCGGTTCACCCATTCAAAAGTTCTGAAGTAACAAACATAAAAAATACAGTCCAATTAAGAACCTCCTCCTTTTGGAAGTCGGTTAAAAAGGACACATTTATTTATATATTGTAAAATTCAAAAGTATTAACAAATTTGATAAAAACTCCACTACATCGTTATGAACAAAAAGTCTTCCAAATTTAAAATGGATCGGTTGAGTCTGTAGTTAGTTTTGCTTCGATTCACTTAAAATTTTCACACAATATTCTTGAAACACTTCATTCAGAAAATCTAATAAAAAATGATAAAAATGAGGACTTACGTTTCCCCAGCACCACTTAAATAAGGATATTATCTTTTTTGTGAATATTAATTGTTTTACAAAGTAATTCATTATTTTTGTAAAATTTTGATATACCTACCAACATATCTAATATAATGAATTTATGTGGTCATGGCTTTACCAAGAAACCGATTTGTATTTAAAATATTCTTGCACATTTTCAATGTTTGCGAATTGATTTGATGCCATTTTCTACTTAATATGTAAAACTATTTTACTATCTGAAAAGCAAAGATAAATTGTCAAATTAAATGTCGACGAAATTAAATCGTATCCCAAATTAAGTCAAAAAATAATTTTAATGACTAAAGTTATTTAAACCATACGATAACATCGACGATTGTTTAATGTTAATAGAATTTTTAAGAGACAAAGATTTACAAAAATAAGTATAAACATACTTTTCAGATAGTAGTAATGTAAAAATTATTTAATTTCTGTAGACATCGCATCTAGTGATTCTTCTAAACTATATAATTGTAATAATTAAAGGTCTCGTAATTATCATTGTACAGATAAATTAATGTAGTTCAAGTCACACCGCCGTGTGAGGTCTTGTTAAGTAATTATGTATAATTAAATGAATGTGCTCTCGACAGTTTTATGACGAATTTAGAAAAGAATGTATGAAAGGGAAAAGAATTAAATATTTCGTCGTGTCTCCGATTATTTTCTTTACTCCAACATTTTTCTTACTTGTAAACAAATATTGTATATGCTAGTTTCAAATGCCTCCTTTCCTTCAATTTCCAGATTTAAAGGTTCCACCTTAAACGTATTAGGTACATTTGTTAAGCTTCCCATGTTGATGATTTAACATTGCAGTTTGTCATTAGGTTTTATACCTCAATATGTAATTTAAAGGCCTGCCATCTATTCTTACTCGTATCTAGGTATATTATTATACTTTGAATATTGTAGAAAAGGAAAGCTAGGTTACTTTGAGTGACTTTTTAATAACACAAATTGTTTAATTCCAATAGATGAAAATAATAGGCTGGATTTGGTACTTCGAGTTCCGTGCACCACAGTTACCTTATTAGTAGCAATGTTGTGGCTTAGTGTAGGTACTTAAATATCTCGAAGTTGAAGCTCTACGTGTTATACATACGAAGGTTAAACAAGCTTTATACGTATACGCACTTTTATATAAAAATAAAAAATAGCTTAGTAGTTATGGAGGTTACGGCAACAAAAAAAGAAAAAAAGAAAACTACTTCATATATATATATTATTTAAGTGTAGATAATAATCTAAGTTTTCATTCAATCATCAATCAAAATTTGATAGAGTTCTAAGCTAGAAATACATTAAGGTACAGGCTTTAAGTCTTATTAATGATATAAATTGTAAAATAAATAAATGTACAAAAAAAGGAGAGTTACCTCCATGTTAAAGCTAGCGTATAAATTTTAAGTGGCCTGCTGAAATATATATCTTACACTGGCAATATGCCACGTACTACGACTTAAGATATTATACGTAAACCTCGTGCCTGTAATGACACTCTCCCTCCTCTTTCCCCACTCCTCAAACAGGAGCTCGACAGTCCAAGCTGTGCTGTGGCGGTAAATAAATGGTAAGTAGGGTAAAACTGGGATAGATGCCCCAGCGGGATAGATGCCTCACATCCTAAAAACCTAACTTCCCGAATTCGCTACTAAAAATTAATCGCATGAGTAGGAGCCGAAGTCACCCCGTACCTAAATTACCCACGGACAGTCGTACGACGAGGACGCGTTTTGCTAGTGTGTGTAATTATTTCCGCGGCGAAATTAACAAACACGTCAAAGTTTTAAGGGCTAGTATTTAAGTTTGTATAACTTTATAATTAGTAAAAAATTCTGTTATATTTTTTATTACGTGAATAAACTGGTTCATTGAGTCTGTATCTAGGTGTAAATAGATGCTATTTTGTTTATAATTTATTTAAAAAATACGTGGGCATCTATCCCTATCACAAAGGATAGTTGCCCTGATTTTTCGAGGTATAGTTGCCCTTAGGGGCATCTATCCTTTCATAGACCATATACGGACTAAATGAATATTTTAAAAATATTTATATTGTCTTTTATATTTTTTATGTATTTACGTATATTTATATTTTACTAGTGGTCGCCCAGCGGTCGAAATTCGACCATAATAAAAAAATTTAATTCAAGAAAACCAAATAATTATGAAAATAAAGAACCTTTTTTAAAAAAATTCAATTGACTACAGACTTTGACAATCAACAAAAAGTATAATATGCGTGTGTGAGTGCTGTAGTGTGTGTTATGCTTTTTTATTAATTTAATGTATATTTTATGCATATTTTGAAAAAATAATAGCATTCCGCACTTCTTCTCAATATAAACTATAAGTGTGCGAAGTGTCATACTCCTACGTACGCGCAATTTCCGTAAAAGGGGTACAAAGTTTTTGCTTCACGTGTTAATATATAGATATTTAGACATTTGACTTAATTCTAGCAGAACTATACCACGAAAATATAAAAAAGGGAGGAATACGAGCTAATATAGAACAACAAACAGTTTCGAAAATGCAAATAGAAGCTTTACCTATTCCAAAAATCCCTTTGACCATGGCTAAGAGGGCGAAACAATCAGCAGATATTTATGATTCAAATGAAAATATAAAACACAAAAAGGATGTAGCTGACAGAAAGGAAAAACAAATAAAAATTAAGTTAGACCAGAAAAACAAGACTGAAAGTACCAAAAAACTTAGGAAAACAAAGAAAAGAGCCACAAATAAAAAACAAGACAAAAAAATTCTTTTAGTGAAAATGATGATGACAAACTTAGCTGATTTGTGTGATACCTAAAGAAAATGATAATTATTTAAAACTATACCAAGAACGAGCATCATTAAAAAGACAAATTATTTACAGTGCAATCAGCGAAGATGAAGATAATCCACATAATTTGAAAATTAAAGGAAAGAAAACTAAAGATTTGCCCTTAAAGAAAACTAAGAGAGATGGACAGGATAACCCTAAAAGTACAAGTAAGGATAACTGCATTGAATGTTTTGAAAACTATAAAAATACGAAGTCGCAATCCGACTGGATTCAATGTGTAGTCAGCCAGAACTGGCTACATGAAATCTGTAACTTTTCAGAAATTATTGCTCAAGATGTGGAAAATTAAAAATACTATCCGGCTAAATTTCAATTAATTAAATATGTTATTTACGACATCACACTAGAAAACTTTAAAACTACTAGTGTTCCTCTACTATATTATGCATGTATTATACATAATTATAAACCTTCATCTGGAATCACTCTATTTACTAAAGAAAACCGCATCAAAATACGTTGTGTAGTTTTAAAGATCTAAGCATATATACAGACAGACAGACAGCGGGAAGAGACTTTGTTTCATAATATGTAGTGATTAATTAATAATCAAACGATTTAAAAAACCACAAAATGTTTTTCATTGCTATAACGCGTGTTTCTTGGAGACAATTGCTGTTTTAGGAGTAGAACTATTAGCATTTTAATTGGGTTTTTCGTTTACACGGTATAAAGGGCATCTATCCTCCAGTGCAGGCATCTATCCTTCTCAGGATTTTCATGGTGGGGCAACTATCCATACCGGTAGGCATCTATCCTCCAAAAAAAGGTTCCACGAAAAGTTAATTTCTGCTAAATGTGCAATTGATAGGTTAAAAAAACATAATAATAATTCAAGATAAAGGATTGAGCTAGCTACATAGATAAAAATTATTCGTATAAAATTCATATTTTTAAAATTAGGTGACTATTTCAAAAAGTGGGGCATCTATCCCGGTTTTACCCTATATGATATCTTCGAATAGGAAAACTTAATTAAAATCTCATTCGCTCGATAATTTTAATTACTGTAATCGAAATTGCATGCAAATGAAGGTACGCTATCTAATTTACCTATTACATTATATTAACATAAACTGTGCATAGTAAGCATTAGAAAATATTTAAACGAAGAGTTAAAAAGCTTTATTTGAAAACAGTACCTACCATCGATATGCGTAACATTTTTTGTTGAGATTGATTTGTTAGGAAATTGTTTGTATCTAAGTATAAAATAAAATCTACCGGCAAATTCAGAAATTTAAACATTAGTTGGTATAAAAAAATTAATTAATAAATGTATTCACAAAATAATTCTATTACTGCGTGATTTTATTATTTAAAATAAAACACGTGGGAAGCAGAGGAGCGTCACTACAGTTAGTTAGTCTATATTATAATTTTAAACGAACAAAAAATTTAAATAGAAGATCTATATTTAATTATGCATTGTTTTATTAACATTTTTAAAATATGAATCACATTCTAGGTTATACAACAGAAAACTAAATAATTTTCGAAAAAGAGAAATGTAAAATCATAATAATATTATGACTAATACGCTGACGACAGCTATTTTAATAATATAGGTACCATTTTAATGCTTTATAACTACTTAGTGCTTAATACTTGCTTTAAAAACTTATCATGTAGGTACCTACCAGTTTTAAATAGTAAAATAAAATATGAATAAGTATTTATTAAATATTGTAAAACTGGTTGCAAGCAACAGTTTAATTGTACAAGTAGCGCCCTCTGCAGTACAGTATTTTCTGGATGCATAGAGTCTGTATTTTTTTAATTAAAAAGCCCTTATTTCAATAAATTCATTATTATAATTTTTCATTTCATATGCATGCTTGCGTACTTTACATGACTTTACTTTTGCATTATATAACTTTTTATACTTTACTCATTTTGTAGTATCATACATTTACATAGACCGCCATCTATCGGCAGACATTTTCAACATTCTTAAGTAAAACCTGTAAAACGTTTCACAGACTATAAGCGTCTGGCTTCTTAATTATTACATAAATAGCAATTTACGTCTTTTGAATAATTATGTAGTTAAACTTTAAAAGATAAGTACATAGATAATTTAAGATTGGACTTTAAAAGACCAGCCGGCATCTTAATTTTCAGTTTAACTAAATTTCTGAAAAGCCTGATGTTAGGGTTGAATGATGTTTGTGTTTTCTACGAGAACACTGTTAAAAAATTTGAATACTTTTTTATAATAGAACTTGTTTTAATTTATTGTCCTTCTTAAGATTTCCTTTGATTCAAAGAAACCAGATTTAACCTGCAACATTTCACAAAACCTCTACCGCGTCTACTGCACTCCAAATTAGGATAAATCTGAAGAAATCTGGACGAATAGCCCTAAACTGAAAAAAAACCTCACTTAAAATATATTAAAAATATGTTTAAAGTAAAATTTACTACTTTATCAAATATATATTTACCTACGTATATTAATTTTATCCATTTACTAGCTGTGCCCGCGACTTCGTCCGCGTGGAATTCAACAGAAAAGTTATTGTTCAGTTCGCAGAGTTATACCTAAAGTAAATAAATTTCTAAAATAAAAGTAGCTTAGTTACTCCTTATTACATTAGCTATCTGCCAGTGAAAGTCGCGTGAAAATTGGACCAGAAGTTTCAGAGATTAGCTGGAACAAACAGACAGACAGACCAAATTTGTAAAAAATGTTATTTTGGTGCATGTACCTAGGTACTTACCGTGTCTACCGTGCATATGCATTTACTAAAAAGCGGTTATTTTAATATTACAAACAGACACTCCAATTTCATTTATTTGTATATAGATAAGGCAGCAGTATTTGTACGAATTTTGTAGAGTAAAGTAAAGTAATACATAGGTACCTAATAGAGAATTGTCTTGAATATGTCCTAAATTGTGAATATTCAAATAAACAAAACGTTTTTATCTGCATTATGTTAGAAACATTCAAAAAGATAAATTTAAGAGCATATTAAAGCAATAAACTAGTTTTGAAAGTAATGAGTTAGTTTTAACTGAATTGGCAGTAAAAAAAATATACAACTACTTCTTAGCAAGTCATAAGAATTTTAAATTCTCTTAATGTCTTCATTTAGAAATAAATAAATTAATTTATACAAAAAGATTTCCGCATTTGCGAATATTCTGTATTTCAAAATGTAGAGTACGTAGAGGCCATATAATTACATCGAAACCTCCCTCACACAGTTTAAAATTCATCTGAATAAGCCAAACAGATAGAAAAATCTAATTTTTAGGGTCGAAAGCTCTACTTACTTAATAAAAACTCAAAAAATATATTTGCAAATAATTTTGGAATTTTGTAATGAAATGCCTATTTTTATATATTTATGGCTATAGCTCAATAATTTTACGATATGATATGAGATAGTATGGTACTGTTTTAGAATTCTTATGAAGTAGGCTATTTTTTTAAGTATTTGGCCACCACAACTTCCATACAATTTTTTTACACCACAGGTGCTCAAACTTAGCAGTTAAGTAAATTTCAAAATTAAAATTTAAGTTTAGCGACATCTTGCAAACTACTATTCATAGTAGGTATAGTACTACAAGCAAATAACGCCCGCTTAACTTTAAACAGTTATTTTTTCTATAAATACGAATTAAATTAATTAAATAATGCGATAAACAAATAAACCATAGGGTAGGGCGGGGCTAGTTGAGCAATTTTTTACTTGAGTGGATATAGCTCCTCAACGATAAGTCTCAATGAGTTGTTATGCGGCCTGATGGATTAGTAATTTATCCCTTAGCAAAAATGTTCATAGTAATTGTTTGTAACAAGTCGAATTTTAGAGCTACAGCTGTTTAAATGCAGAAAGTCAAGTCTGCTCAATGTACCCCATAGGTGAGGTAAGTTCAGCAAGGGTATGGGGCAAATTGAGCACTAAAAATGTCTAGGCAAACCATGGGTGCAATGTTGACTACAAATGAAGTAAAATATGTGTTTGACAATCAGCTCTTTATTTATAGGCTTTAAGTGACAGAACAACAAAACTTAAAATATTTTTCTTTGAATAATAAACTTAAAATATAATTTAAAAAAATATCAACGTATCTTAAGACTAATTTCAGGATTAGATTCAGTCTCCGGATTTCGTTTTAAAAACATCGTAAGCCATTCTTTTCCAGACATCTTATTTGCAGTTCAGCTGGGTGGAATTTCAATGCTAAATTTAGCAGCACACTCGTAGGCAAGGCGACTAATGTCTTTTGGAGAATATCCGTAGAAGATTAATGCCATTTGTAGCAAGTATTTTTAAAGTCCTTCTGTGTAGGAGAAAATAACTGGCTCGGTGTTACATAGCCCATGGATGAATCACCACCATCCTTTAATTTCTTTAAAAATCGTGTCAAAGTCATCCGTTTGATACCGAATTCTATAGCGGCGGCATTAACACATTTTCCCTCATCTTTTACAGCCTTTGCAGAATTATTTAGGTCTTCAGTAGTGTAAGAACATCTTGTAGTCCTTCTCATAAAAGTCCGCATCCTAACAAAAAATAAAACATTCATTACTTTAGTTCTTTGAATCGTGGAGCTTCAATTATAGCTCAACTAACCCCAAACCAGAATTTTAAAACAAAACTGAGGTTATATAAAAATTACTAGAATTATACCCAGAACCTCTCTACATATCAAAAGCACAATAATTTTCTGGAAGATTACCACTTACCTGGTTAAAAACAAATAATATTTGACTAATACAGACGAAAACTTGCGATAAACGACGTTTTTACTTTTGGGTCACAAAATAAACAAAACGCACTGGCACTTTACTCGCTCGTCGAGCCACCACTTTTTATTGCGAGACAATTACCCCTCCCACGACCCCGTCCTTCTATCATACGATGCATATGCATAGGATGAATAGGTTCCAAGATATTTCGATTGCCCAACTTGCCCCTATGCTCAACTAGCCCCGCTCTACCCTACTACTTTTCTGAATCGAAACATGTTGAATGAAAATACAATTCTTTAAAATTTCCATACTTATGACATCTTTTTAAAAACGTTGTCTTTGGGCGTTATTAAAAATACCATGTTTAATAACGCCCGTTAACTTAAATGTCATCCTAGACACAGAAAACATATTCCTGGAGGATAAATATATAATAATACACATCAGTCACATACAATATTTTTATTAGAAATGGAAAATATAGAAGAAACCAAAATTTAACACAAAAATTATCAAATTTCCTAAAGTAGTAAAATTACTGTTAAACTGCTCTTTATAATCATTTTAACAAAACTTTTTTGGTCATATATCAACACCTTTTAATTGTTATGCATCAAATAGCAATTAAAAAGTGTTTCTGTCTAAAAAATATAACATAAATATTAACCTACATTGGGCGTTATTAAACAGAAAAGGGCAATTACGCCCTGAGGTAGGTAAATAACGCCCGTTCATGGTAACAACAACCAAAGGTACGTAAGTACGCCTTTTTAAGTACTTTACATATATGAGACATGAGACACATATAATTTTTAAACTATAACTAAACTAGCTTCTGCGCGCGACTTCGTCGGCGTGGACCCCGCTCCTATTGGTCTTAGCGTGATGACACATAGCCTATAGCCTTCCTCGATAAATGGGCTATCTAACACTGAAAGAATTTTTCAAATCGGCCCAGTAGTTCCAGAGATTACCGCGTTCAAACAAACAAACAAACAAACAAACAAACAAACAAACAAACAAACAAACAAACAAACAACCAAACAAACAAACTCTTCAGCTTTATATATTAGTATAGATAATAACTATAAATCTTTAAAAGTCTGAAAAAATACTGTTTAACTATCGGTTTATTCAAATGTCAAATGTGAATGGTCAAATGTGAGAAAAACTGGGATTTTTCTAAATTTTACAAAAATGGCATAGATCGCGAACTGTTTGAGATAAAATAAAATAAAAATTATGGTTATGTAACCTACCTTTCCCTCCGCACACGCACGTTTAGGATTATCCATGCATTACGAGGCATCCTGTATATATTAGAATATCAATCTTCAGTTTTTATATGAAAATTATATTTTTGGAATTTCAGTCAGTTTTATTCTTTTACATTTTCTTTCTCATCTCGCATGTCCATTTAATCTGGTTGTTTTGTCGTGTCTTTCGATGTTAGGTTCATTTGCTTGGTATTTTTAGTACACTGTCTAAACATTTTCGTAGTGTAGATGTCAACAATACTACCTATACAAATATTATTAAAAAAAATTTTTTTGGCGTATCTATACTAATATATAAAGCTGAAGAGTTTGTTTGTTTGGTTGTTTGTTTGTTTTAACGCGGTAATCTCTGGAACTACTGGGATGATTTGAAAAATTCTTGCAGTGTTAGATAGCCCATTTATCGAGGAAGGCTATACGCTATGTGTCATCACGCTAAGACCAATAGGAGCGGAGTCCACGCCGACGAAGTTGCGCGCAGAAGCTAGTTAACAATATTTGTATAGTGAGAAATGTCTTCGCGACATTCTTAATGGTAGTCATGATTGTCAATTTCTACTAGGTTAATATGTAGTAATAAAAACTATAAATAATACTCTTTATTACAAACCTATTTTTTTGTAACAAACGAAGATAAACAATTAATAATTACAATTCACAACCTAAGGACTAAATTAATATTAATATAGTAGGTAGGTATGGCAATTAACGCCCTCTGCCAAATAACGCCCAAAACCAAGAAAACGTATATACTTTAATTCGAATGAGCAGCATCACAGCGCACGTACATATAGTTAACACCAATAGGAATGCGTCTAGCCTAAAAGTGAGTTTCTCGAGCCGCTATCTTGCCAATATCACGCCGCGCTTTGTGGGTATCGCTCATGGACGTTGCTGTTATAAAACCTGCGTCAGCGAAATTGTAAGTTTTTAATTATTTCCTAATATTTCTTTTATTATATTTATGTTTTGCGTAGTGTTGTAAGTGACTATTCTTAATGTGCTACTATTATTTTTTAGATAACGTTCATAATTTAGTGAAAATACACAAAAAAGGACAATAACGCCCCATCGGCTAATAACGCCTGTTTAAATGACCGTTGGGTGATATTACCCTTCGTGGGCGTTATTGACCAAGTTATATGTACCTAAGCGATTGATAAATTTTCTTCTTTTGTTTAGTATTTGTAATGGCACCACTGAGTTCTATGGGTAAAAGAAAAAGAGGAGAAGAGTCGTGGACAGAAGTTTGGGACGAAAACCTGTTTTCACAGATAAATAAATAAATACACAATCGAATCTGATTTGGCTGCAAGAATAAAACGATTTGCAACAATCGGAGTACCTCTCACACCAAAATTCATTAGGAAACAGGCTTACCTGGAGATATGATACAAAAAGCAACTTTAATGAAACCAACAGGTTAGCTGGCTCACATACTTTTTAGCTTTTAAATCGCAATCCCTCGATGCGCAAAAGGAAACCACAAATGATGAACCCAGCAAGAGCACAGAAGTTAAATAAACCGATAGTTAAACAGTATTTTCAGGCTTTTACAACACTGGGTACATTACGTAAGTTTGTAATGTCCCTAGTGTTAAGATATAAATTTTTATTTTATTGTTTGATTTTTTGCTGCCTTAACTTTCTGTTATTATTGTTTAGTTTTTTTTTTTGTAAATCATTTTTTTTCTTTTTGGATTTCGTTAAGTGTATTACATATACCTTATGGCGAAATAAATAATTTGAATTTAAATTTGAGTTTTGAATTTAAAGATTTATAGGTATTATTTAATGTTATAGTTTAAAAATTCAATATGTGTCTCATGTCTCATATATTATGTTAAGTACTTAAAAAGGCTTACTTATTTACCTTTGGTTGTTGTTGCCATGAACGGGCGTTATTCACCTACCTGAGAGCGTAATTGCCCTTTTCTGTTTAATAACGCCCAATGTAGGGTAATATTTATGTTATATTTTTTAGACAGAAACACTTTTTAATTGCTATTTGATGCATAACAATTAAAAGGTGTTGATATATGACCAAAAAAGTTTTGTTAAAATGATTATAAAGAGCAGTTTAACAGTAATTTTACTACTTTAGGAAATTTGATAATTTTTGTGTTAAATTTTGCTTACATTTTGGAAAAAATATAGAAATATTTTCAATTTCTAATAAAAAATATTGTATGTGAGTGATGTGTGTTATTATATATTTATCCTGCAGGAATATGTTTTCTGCGTCTAGAATGACATTTAAGTTAAGAGTGCGCATAATGCAAAATTACCATCTTCTATTTGTTTTGACGTGAAAAGTTCCAGACCAAATCTTAAAGTAAAAATATATGACAAACTACGTGATATTTGCAAGGGTTGACCCATATCAAAAACATAAAATAAGGAAATTTCCTCGATAAAATATAATCACGAAGTAACCTCTAATTTTTATATTTTTTCTATTTATACTCGATATGGTTATGACCATTAAGACAAAAATTTGATAATTAATTACATTTAAATATGAGTAAAGGCTATGCCAAGGCATTTAATGTAATTACTTTTAGTTTCGGAATTATATACAAAATAACATATTTGTCGTTTTTTACATTCGTAATGCGCTCAAAACTATATCGTCTATCGCACTCTGACACGAGGCTTTGTGTATATTTTGTTTCATCGGGCGCGCGGGTGAAATCTGATTTTTTGCTCGCCTTATGTACGCTCTTAACGGGCGTTAATAAACATGATATTTTTAATAACACCCAAAGACAACGTTTTTAAAAAGATGTCATAAGTATGGAAATTTTAAAGAACTGTATTTTCAATCAACATGTTTCGGTTAAGATAAGTATGGTTTATTTGTTTATCATATTATTTTATTAATTTAATTTGTATTTATAGAAAAAATAATAATTTAAAGTTAAACGGGCGTTATTTGCCTGTAGTACCTACTATACAAGTATTTTTAATAATTATTTTTATACAAGTATTTTTTTACTAAAGTATTTTTAATAACAGTATTCTTTACAATGAAGTGCATTAACTTACTTTTACTGTTTAAATACTAGGTACCTACAATGTGGCAAAAATAGCAGAACTGTGAATATAAAATAAATATGCCTATAAATAAAAAAGCGCGAAAAGTATAACATTAAATATATCACAATAGCTATACATATCCAAAACAATATTTATACATGCCCTTTGACAATACCTACCTATGTATCTATGTATATCTAGTTACATATAGTGTCCGAAAGTTATAAAGCAAACAAAGGGGGAACATAATCTCTTGTATTAGAAGTAATCTTGTGGAGTGCTGTTTCTTATTAATTTTAATAAATAAAAGTTATTTTTTTCCTTTTTGAGAAAATCACGAGCAAGTTACTGGTGTGCTCAATGTAAGCTACTCAAAAGATCCCATTGAAGTGTTAAACGTAGTTTTATTTTAAAAATGCAAATCATATTTTAAGCCTTTATTTAAAATCTCTAAATCATTGTCCTTTATATGATACTCTATTTTAGTGCAGACAATATGATTGTATCCCAGCTACATTGTAGCAGTTAATGTATGCGTTTGTATCGTACCGGTTATACCCGAGCCGCCTCCTCGCCAATTAGCATTTAAATTAAACGACTGAGACAACTTTATACCACTGGCCATCGATAAAAGAACTATCTGTTTCCTATTCTGTTTGGTGTAACGTGTGACTGAGAGGATCTCTCTCGACTGGTCAGGATCGCAGTCGAAAAGTCCATCGATTGGTCGAAATCATTGTAGCAACAGACTAGTCGAGCTTATAATAAAATATTACCGATAATTCAAATACGAATGTATTTCTATATTCTTTAAGAATATCGATATTGTAAGCCTTGTTACTTTTATATACCTGCAGTATATAGTACAGATACTTTATTTAGTTTATTGTTATTGAAAGTTCAAGCTAAAGGGGATTTTTATTTTGTTTTTAATTCCAAAGTTTGAATCGTTCGTTATTTTATTAAAATTATAATTTTTAGGTTTCCGTTGTCTATATTTATTAATCCATATACCTAAAGAAATTCGTAACACTTTTCAACGTTTAAGTAGTTGAATTTACTTTACTACCTAGGTTGTTTCAATAACAACAACAGACAAGTTTTTTTTTAAGTAAATGATCATTTTTTTTTTAATCCTAAATTTAGGTATAATTTTCTACATTGTGTTGTAACTAACATTGAGTGTATGTTATGGTATATACTGAAATTATAAGTTTTTATCTATTGCCTATAGTTTGTAAGATCAGAGGGATGAACGAATGAACGAATAGAGAAAGCTCTATTATAAATGCAGAATACTAAAATCAATGGTTAGTTCTTAAATTCACATCAATACGGAAAAATTAATAATATCATAAGCTGGGAAATTCAGCTACAGTATGTTAGTTGTTCAATAATAGAATATTAAAAAAGCAAACATCAAATGTAAATGCGATGAAGCGCAGCGCTCCAACCGTTTATCAGATAATGTAATTATGTACCTACTGAGTGTTACGGGACACCTCGGCTCTCTACGTAATTGAGTGCCTCCCTGGCTCACTCCTGCTATTAGGCAAATCGAATCTCGCGACCCCGCCCTACCCTAGATATGTTGGCTGCGAACCAAGGATTCAATTTGCTTGAATGTAAATAAAGTGCCTCGTCAGACGAGCACTCGAGATGAGTTCAATCTCGTATGAGATTTAGGAATATCATTTTAAAGCCTGAGATTAACCTATTTGGCAAATTACTTTACATAATATTCAATTTTTTAATATGAGTAGAAAGAAGTATTCGCCAGTTTTTTTATAAAGCTCAAATATTTCTCTTTCATAAAAGAGGCTTTTGCCCAGCAATTGGATGTTCACAGACAAATTACAGTAGAGTAACTACAGGAAGAAGTAAAAGTGTGATTTGAATAGCAACTACGAAATTACGTAGGTAAGTATATATCCAATTTATTATTATCTGAACAAATTAATACTATCCATATACGCATATAGGTACAATTCCTTTTTCAAATTTCACTGCTTATAAAAATGTAATGTATGTGTGTAATAATATAAAACATATCTGCGTGAATTAATACTTCACATTTAATTATCTGATTAGATAGTTTGAAAGTAATTTCTTTTAAATATTGCAATATTATGAAGTACTTTTGCCTTTATAAAAATGGTGTAGCTATAATATCGTATTTAAATGAGTTTTAGGTGTGTTTACTACTTAAGGCGTTTTTACGATCATACTCGGTAAACAGAAATTAATGGAACATTTATTATTTATTTTATCCCAGTAATGTTTTCGATAATCGCTGCCAATAACAATAATCGTTCGATTTCTTGAATACGAGGCTTCGTATTAACATGTGTGAATGTTCTGCGAGTATTCGATTCAAAATTTGTTTGTGTAGTGAACAATAAAGTTGGTACAAAAATATCCCTCCCTTTTTTTCATATAACTCTGTCCCCCTCAGTCTGCGGCGGCCGGCACGTCCTGGGGCCATAACACCGTTTGATGTTCTGCTCTCCAATGCTGGTGGAGACGATATAAAGCAAGATGTACGACTGCGCTCTGGGCGACGCCTATATTTCCTAAACATCTTTCGGCGTTATAATATCGTGCGATATGTTCTTGTAAGAACGTATTTTTTGTATTTTACTTTTATGTTATATCTTTTAAATTCTGCAGTTTTTTCGTTAACGTTTCTTAAACGAGTCATTTTATTTTATAATTTACATATTTAATAATTTTGCTTTAATTTTGTGTTAGCTAATATCTGTATACATTAACGTCAGTAGTTTTTTGTTCATTAGGTTCATATTATAGAAAATTACGTCTTTAAAAGTTCGGAAGTGAAGAGCAAAATATAATGTATCGTAGAGCAGTACGTCATTACAAGGACATATCACGTAAAACATGCAACACGGCGGCGGTACGTTACGGTGCGGATACCAATTCTATCAACAACCTATAAACCGCAACCTTCTTTGTCTCGCCTCGCCATACCGTCGCGTCAGGGAGTGAGACAGAAATCTACAAGTTTAATGGGCCGTTACGCGAGAAAAAAAATCAGTTCGCATTCGCGAGCGTAGATACGCGAGTGATAGTGGCAAGACGGAAGGACTCGCGTGGCTGGCGTGCCTAGTGACATTGACAGTGCCCGTATTAATCGCCCACATGCCGGAGCTTGTCACGTAAGTAGCCCGTCATTATCACGCTTGTGGCTTATGTAAATTAGTTCTCGTGTTGTTGCACCGTCTGGCTGGAACGCGTCGTAACACACTGCGTTGTTATGTTGTACTGAGCTCGACTGCTAAGGACGCGTGACAACCGGTTCTTATATGATAACCTCTTCATAGTGCGGTAGATAATAACGTATAGTTAAATATTTTTAGCGTGAAACGGTAATGGGTCGTTGAATGATGATATGTACATAGGTTTTGTTATTTTCACGGACATGCTTCTCTATATTATTAAGAAGTTTTTATCTTGAAAACAACTTCTTTCATTCAGTAGGTATATGTATTACTTACTTTAAGAACTTGTTTTATTTTTGCTTTCAGATAAAATGTATATAAAATAGGACTCAGTAATCAGCGCATTTAAGTGTATTGGTATCTACTTATGTTATTTTTTCAGAGAATTTTAAAAATATTTTTTTTTTGGAGTTCAATGTTTCCTAAATTTATAACATATGAAAGAGTGTTCTTAAACTGTACCTACGGATGGCAAATAAACGTGTATTGTATCGAATAAACAACAAAATTCTAAAGTCTACAAGAAAAGTTCTCCTCGACTAAGAAAAATAATACAGTTTGTTATAATATTGAGATCAAGTTAATTTTTATTGCTGTTGTTTCATAATTTCGTTATATATAACGTTTAAACTCACATAATAAATTAGATGAGTGAGTATGATGAGGTGAGTTTGTTGGATTGAACGCGCTAATCTGGGGATAGTAGATTGTTGCTAAATATAATTTGAAAAACCCGGGAAAAACCAGCAAGACCATTGATACTAATATTATAAATGCAAAATTAAGTCTGTTTGTCAATCACGCGTTAATGTCTAAACCACTCAACGGTTTCTGATAAAATTTGACACAAAAATAAATTAATCCTTGGGGTAGTAGGTTCTACTTAGGTTTGTTAAAAAAAGACTTAAAGCGGGGCTGTATGCTAACTACTAATAAAATACAGATAGCGTCACGGGTACCAGCAACAAATAACTGTAAAATATGTAGTACGTCATGCATGCATACTAACTCAAGAAGATTCCAGTAACCATAAATATCGACGCAGATGTATCCACGCTACTTGTCTAGTCTTAATTTACAATAAATGCGTGAACATAAATAAGTATTGTTCACCAAACTTTCTCCGAATTATCATAACAATAAAATTGGAAAGCAGTTGATGGAAACATTCATTGATATTTTTGTTAGGAGCGCAATGGGTGGACTCTTTATTGTCTAATTTGCATTTGTCATCTTATTAAGGCAGGTACCTACAGGGACCTTATTTTAAAAAGCCTATCCCTAATAATATTATAAATGTGACTGTAAGTTTGTTTGTTACGCTTTCACGTGAAAACTACTGAACCGATCATCATGAAACTTTGTACACATATTCTTTTAGGTACCTATTAGAAGTAACATAGGATACTTTTTATTTAAAAAAAACTCAATGCGATTGGAGCCGCTGGTAAAAGCTAGTATTCAATATTTTAAAATATTGCATCGAGTAACTTCATTACATTGTATTTATTAAAAAAAAATATCTCAAAACAATCATATATTATACAAAATGCTGATAAGATATGTTACCTTATAATTATTTTGAGAAAACACACGTACTTACATAAAAACGTTAAATTATCTGATGAAAATAAAATTAAATAATTCAAATTTAAAAAATACTGAATTCATAGTTTATCATGTAAATTACAATTAATACTATACTATATTACTATTTATGTAAATTTGAAATTAACACTTAAGTTGTTTATGTAATCATATTCTAATGAAATTTAAACTAAATTAAATATTAAAGAGGTTTTAATTAAAGATACCTTAAAACAAATTTCATTGTTTCGGTAAAGACTTTTTAGAAATTTAGTCATTTTATTCACACAACCAATGCTAATATTAAATTTACTTTGTACATTTATTAAATATTCATGTTTAAAGTCTGTCTATTGGATGCAACGTTTAAGTATAGGAGTTCCAATAACAATTAAATATCCGTCGAACGTGTCAGACATGTGCCTTATTTACATAATAAAGGATGAAGAAATTCTTGTGATATAATCCTATCCAATATCTCATCTTTTATATAAAATGAAAAAAAATTGCTTGAGGCTCCGCGTTACCGGTCGCTCAAATTTTACCCCTCATGCGCCTAATGAAGTTTTACTCAAAAAAAATTGGATTTATAGAATTTCAAATTGTTTGTGGGACCAATAGTTTTTGGAGGTTCTATAAATAGTATTTATTAGATAGATAAAATACCGTGTACTGGTACATTGGTATTACCTACTTGCATGCCTAAATCGTATTTGTTAAAATGTTTGCTTGACGGATGTTTGCTTGACGGATATGTTAATTAAATAGACAGTCTTTCGAAAGTCGGTCCCAAGCGTTTTTGTTTGCGAACGAGGGAGGGCTACCATTTTCATGCAAATCAACTTTGTTTAGTCAAATGCCTTTACTTTTGAACTATATGTAAGCAATCTGAGTTCGTTTCTCGTTGTAACCCGAGTGGCTTGTGTTATGTGATAGACATATTTTGTGATCTGTGTTAATAAAATTGTGTTAAAACTTAAAAGTTAATTATTATTGTTAATTGTTAAAACTTAATATGAGAGTTCATATGTTGAAGAAATAATGTGTCAAGTGACTTATGAGAGAATACTGTGTAAAAACAATATAATAGTGATTTTTAGAGACGTTTGTAAAATGTAGGTACCTATGGTAAATGTTTTAAGATATATATACCTATATATACCTATATAGGTTTCAATTTAGTCTTTAGAAATAAGTTTCAGAAGTATTAGCATGTTTCTTATCATTGTCTATTTCTAAATACTTAATTAGGGCTCCTTGATTGACGGTCATTAAAAATGAGTTTAAAATAATACTAAATTGAAAAATGGTCTAATAGATTTTATGAAATTAGTAGAAAAAAGCTGCTCGTGATACTAATATATTTTTTTCTCAAAAAAAGTAAAGTTTCTTGTTCTTAGCTCATCATAAATAATCCAACATAGTTGCAATATTTTAATAAAACCTTAGATATAAAACAGGCTCCCGAGGGTCGTTTGTATGTGTCCTAGAAGACTTAACTAGTAGTTAAATGAAGTAATTTTTCATACTTTACAAGCATTTCTTTATCAATTTTTATATTCATATGAGAAATTGACGCATAAAACAAGATATAGGTATACCGATTAGGAATCTACTAGAAACCTAAGTCGGCGTAAATTCAAGTTTTTTACTATTTAAGTGAATATTTATACTAATATAATAAAGCTGAAGAGTTTGTTTGTTTGTTTGTTTGTTTGTTTGTTTGAACGCGCTAATCTCTGGATCTACTGGTCCGATTTGAAAAATTCTTTCAGTGTTAGATAGCCCATTTATCGAGGAAGGCTATAGGCTATATATCATCACGCTAAGACCAATAGGAGCGGAGTCCACGCCGACGAAGTCGCGCGCAGAAGCTAGTTATCAATATGCATTTGACTTTATCTCTTAAAACAAGACACAGAATACTTCTTACTCCCTAATCTTATTGATACTCTTGTACCAACCGGTTATCCAATTTATTCAAATGAAAAGCTTTTACAATTTTAATGTATCGATCGACTAAATTTCTTTTAAAAATTCATTACAACGATTCGAAATATCCTAATAAAACGGCCATCGAATGTTCAGTGACTTCTCGAAAATGGATCATTATTGTTACTGATATTTTTGTATAAAAAGAAGATAATTATCTATACTAATATAATAAAGCTGAAGAGTTTGTTTGTTTGTTTGTTTGAACGCGCTAATCTCAAGAGCTACTGGTCCGATTTGAAAAATTCTTTTAGTGTTCGATAGCCCATTTATCGAGGAAGGCTATAGACTACCTATATATCATCACGCTAAGACCAATAGGAGCGTAGCACCAATGAAGAATGTTTCGAAATCGGTTTTTTTCCTTTTGAGAGCTTCCGCTGCGTAAACGGTTAAAGTTTCGCACAAATCATGTATGACAGAATTGGTCCTATTCCACGCGGACGAAGTCGCGCGCAGAAGCTAGTGTAGGTATATACTTGTATAAATTTTTATTTTTGTATGTACCTACTTACCGACATGACAAAATATATCGTCAGATAATCGAACAGCATACTTTATTTATACCTATTAACTTTCATGGAATTATTATACCTACTGGATATGTAACATCGATGATAAGCAAATAGGTAACTTGTTTATCTAATAGATAGAAATAATAAACAAAATCTGCTATGGTAGTTACTCAAGCTATCTATAATGTGATGAAGGTATTGTCTTTTTACAAAATTTTATTCATTAAGTCTTAACAGATTACAATGAAGTTTTGACTTTTAAAAGTTTTAAATTTAGAATATTATGTTTACTGTAATTTTATTCTACATAAACATTGTAGGTTGTGTATCGGCGACGAAAGAATGTCATTACGATCAACCAATGAAAAACTCAGAAGTTATTAAAACAAATTAACTGAAGTTAGACATGGTGGATAAATTTTGTTTCCCGCAGCGCTGTTATTACCAGCGAAGTAAAAAGGCCGAGTACACGTTCACCTATTTTATATCTTAATTGCGTACAACTTTTAATTTGGTATATAACTTAGGTTTTAATAACTTACTAATGAAGTATATATAGAACATTATTAACTTTGGGATGATTGAGAATAAATATATGTGAAGTTACCTCTGTGAAGTTTTGTGCATTTATTATAATCGATCCTAGCAGATTAGATCACTGAGTTCTGTAAGTCTACACAAAATTTTCCTTTGATTTTTTTTTATTATAGCTGTGTACCTACTACAATAATATTTCATAAAAAAATTCATACAAAAATAATGTTATTATTGTGATTAAATGTAATTAACTTAAAGTTAAATATTTATAGGTATAGAGCGCCTTAACAAATAAAATCCAAATAAAATACACTAGGTAGGGATCCCTAGTACATATTTTTCACCTGATTACTATCAAGCTAATTTTCCGGGAATAGCTTCATTTTGATGAGACGAACAAAAAGTTCCCCTTCGAAAACTCTCGATTGTGGTAGATAATAGAGTTAGCAGGAGATAGAGCAGCAGTGAGCGTAGGACCGGGATAACGTACCACGCAATTTGTAGGACAATATTACCATCAAATTATATAAATATTAACTAACTAAAAGAAATAAAAAATCTGCTGGTTAGTAATAATTTTTAGTAAGCCTCGTAAGGTCAACAAAAATTGATTTTTTTTTCTGTAAACATTTTAAATCACATCAAAAATTTTCGACCCAGCGAGATTTGAACCCGCGCCCTCTGACGTGCCGTGTCAGCGCTCTGCCAACTGAGCTATGGATCCTTATCTAGCCGTAGCATCTTTTTTTCTGTTTTTTTTTTCTTTTAGTTAGTTAATATTTATATAATTTGATGGTAATATTGTCCTACAAATTGCGTGGTACGATATCCCAATCCTACGCTCACTGCTGCTCTATCTTTTGCTAACTCTATTATCTACCACAATCGAGAGTTTTCGAAGAGGAACTTTTTGTTTGTCTCATCAAAATGAAGCTACTCCCGGAAAATTAGCTTGATAGTAATCAGGTGAAAAATATGTACTAGGGATCCCGTACTACACCTACCAATATATAAATAAATTATTTTAGTAGCTCTATCGAGAGTCATTATTATATAGAACCTATATATTTTACATATTTATGGCAAGATTGTACACGGCTGTAGGTACGTGTTTACATACGTAGTATGGTTTCATTAAACACTGTGTCCTTAACAACTTGTCCTTTTAAGTGCGTTCTACCAAGTAGAGTCAATGTCTTCACATACATGTAGACACTTATTTCGCCTTCGTGCGAACACTAAAATGTATATATAAGTGGGACATTTAGCACCAAGTAATTTAATTCCTACTAACTTTGTATTTAATAGTATGACATTCTTACCAGTTATTTTAGTAAAAAAAAAGTGGAAATTGTAGGCTATTTCAGTGATATAGGTGTTCATAGAACAAAGATAAAAATAAAATTTTCGCACATAAAATATATAAATATTAGAGCTTTTGTATAAGGAATCTGTTTATAAATTATTATTTAACTAGTGAAAGTAATTATTTATTATTTTGGTTACTAAACTATTTAGCCAACGAATCTAATACCTAAGTTGTTACAGGTTGTTATTTAATAAGTACCTACCTACTTAATGTTTTAAACTATATGAATTAACTATGTAAACCTGTAATTCTGTTATTATGTCGTTGACAAAAATACTTATTATAAGAATATTAACTATTAACAATATTAATACACGAAATACCAATATTAAAATTATTTATGACCATTTTCAAATTAAAAATGAGCGTTAAAAGAATTGAATTGATAAGCGACAGTACGCTGTTCAATTGAATACGAAATAATTTCTGTCAGTTGACAATTGAATGAACTATGAATTATTACCAGATTCAATTAATCTTCAACTGAACTTTTTGTACTGTTACATAACTCTTAGATTTTAAAGATGGGTTTACAAGAATATTCCAAATATTGTTTGATAAGCCATATATTTCTTCATCATTCTAAGTTTATAATTTTCGCAAAATATTGCAGCTATCAGTGTGAATAGCTATATTTATAAGTAGATAGGTTCAATAACCTTAAATATTGTAAAATAAATCAATCATAAAGTCCAGGCGAATTGAACAGTGTAGACGTGTCGATAATCTGATGCAAATTCTGGACGAGACCTGCAACGCGCATGAGCACTGTGAGTATCCGATCGTAAAACTGTTACAGCCGCACTCCCTCGCTCCCACCCCCACCCGGTCTGCTCTTTGTTTTTGGCATCGAGGGAACTAAAACAAGACTAAGCCTTAAGACCCCTTAATGCTCCTCTGCGGTGAAGGAGACTCCTCAATGTCTTCGAAGGGGTTAAAATTCATTCCGTCTGCTCCGTAATGTGCTGCTTGGTTTAAGCAGTTAGCTAACTTGTGTAATTGACAATAAAATATAATAGCGACGTTTGCAATTACTTGCAATAAAAGTTTTAGTTAATTTGCATGCCTACGAATGGCTAGGTCTTAACAGGAAGGCTTGTCGGTCCGTTTTGATACTAATGACCAGTTTGTATGCTAATTCGTACAATTTATTCACTACATAAAAGCGTACTTTGTGAATATTAATAATACAAGAATAAATAGGTATTTAATATGTATATCATTACTTTAATAATAGTTAAACATGCAGAAAGCAGGATAGAGTCATAAAGAGCGTAATATATTATAGGTATATTCAAAAAACTAAAATAGAAACCATTTTAGTAGATAAGAGACATTATTTACAACTTTTGTTATATTTATAAAGAACATGATTATATAAGTACTACAATTTTTTTAAACACCACTCTTTCGGTAAATAGCTCATGACATATTTTTGGGAAAACATATTTTTATTATTTTATATTTTTATAATCAATAAGAAAACTACACATTTTTTGTTGCGCTTAATATCTTTATTTTAGATTGTACTTGATGAGGAAGATTTTATGCAAAAAAATATCACGCTAGGACTAAAAGAAATGGAGCAGTACCTAAATTTAAATACAGATTAATCCATGTTGACCCTCCAGTATAAGTAAATACAAGCATACTTTCGTATATATTATCACAAAACGTGACGGTATTTCTAAATACAGGTTAGGGGATAGCAGGTAAGAATTAAATGTACCTACGTGTATGTGATACGTTTTTGTACACGTTGACAAAACCGAGATACACGAATATGGATGAAATGCCTCCTAATATAGATATATGTTGCCTTTGTTTTAAAAACACTGTGTAAAGGCACTCGCTTCATTTGTTAATTTTGTTTGGTTAGTAGTCATTGCATAACGACGTTGAGTTTTACTTCAATGTTTTAATTTTAGGAGTTAACGTTTTGTTTCATTTTGTTTATATTTATAGGCTTGTTATTAAGGTAACAAGGTCTTATCTCCACTTATCTAAGTAGAGCAAGGACAGCAGCTCAATATAAAAATAGTAGTTTTCTTTGTCTTCCTCGTTTTCTTCTTGTTTGGTATCTGAGGGTCCATTCTGTTATGTCTTTCGTCCATTTATTTCTATTCTCTCTCATCATGTGGCCTACCCACCTCCATTTGAGTTTTCTAGTTTTAACTACTAATTCTTCAATTTTGGTAGTTGGTGGATGCCAGACCTGGGCAAACACACAAAAACAAAACCAAAAACTGATTACATGCCAAAGAGCCATGGAGAGGAGTATAGGTACTGGGTTACACAAAAAGAGATAGCAAGAGAGCTGTAGATCTAAGACAAATAAAAATAGTAACATCTTTTAAATATTTGGGTTCTAAAAATAACAACTTTTTGAAAATTTCAAATAGTGAGATTAAGGAAAACCGTGTGTTATTAATAAAAACTGAATTTTTTTCCTTACAACGTGAGGGCAATGCCTTAATTTCGGCCATCTAATTGTGAAACGATAAAAATATTTTTGTAGACTTTTCTGACATAATTAACATTAAAATTTGTACCGAAGTAAAAATATAAATACTGAAATAAGAAAAGTTTAATAAAATATGTAAAATGAACGTCGGCACTTGTTTTCAAAATAAATTCAACTCTTTAACGACGTGTTCATTTAATGTTTTGCCCCAAATGCTCGGTATGCTTTTGGTGTGATATTAATCTAAATTAGTCTTGAGATCTCGTGTAAATATTCACCGATCAGTTAATCGCAATAAAAAGATCTACTTAAGAAAATGGTAGGTGATGACATGGCCATATTTTAGTAATATATCTCTAAACTTATAATAATTTTAAGGCTTTTTTTTATTTGTTCCTTTTCTGATTCGTCTTATTTGAATGAGGATAAAATAAAACTTTTAAAGATTAAAAATATAATTATCACGGTATCTATTAACGGTATTAACAGCCACATTTCAGTTATACAATAAATGTCTCGTATATTTATGTAAATAGTTCTGTCTTACATAGTCATAAAATATTATCTTAAATAGTATAAAGTAAATAAGTAGGTACCTACATTCATTTAATAATATTTTAATCTTCGATTAAAAACTCCCATAGGTGTAGTAGTAGTGATAATAACAATAATATTGATTCATATAATCTGGTATTTTTAAGACAAATTAAAGGTTAAAGAATTCAGATCATGACAAAGACACGGTAGTGACCGTGACGTACTTGAGAACAATACTGTTGATTGATACATTTACACTCGTCAGTATTATACTGAAATTTATTCGCTTCATTTGCTTTAGCCTGTAATATCCCACTGCGGGGCATAGGCCTCTTTCCCCATTTAGGAGAAGGATAAAAGCTTAATTCACCACCCTGCTCCAATGCGGGTTGGCGGATATATTCCCTACTACGAGTAACTATCGCTATCAGGTGTAGGTACATGATAATAACCGGGACCGACGGCTTAACGTGCTCTCCGAGGCACTGTGGGCAGACCCACAAGAACTGCACAAACACTCAGACCACACGAAACATCTGTATGGCCAATACAAATGTTTGTCATGTGCAGGGATCGAACGCAGCGCAACAGCCACAAATCAGTGCTGTGACCGTTGCGCTACTAACTAAAATTTATAGCCAAATATAATTATGTGCTTTAAAATAATTAAATATGCCTATTTCCGCCCACACCTAGACGTAAATATATAAGTTTAAATGTATGTACATTTTATTACAGAATTCTTGAATGAATTCAATATTATTACTTAAGAAGTTCAATAACCCGATAGATAAGGAGTGCAGATAACTCCCACACGAACTTATTAAGTATACATTCGGCCTACGTCTTGTAGCGTTCACGGACGCCTATATCAGATCGATGTAAACAATAAGATCTGTATCGTATACGCGCTCCGAGAAATAAGACACCTTTTGATTTTGTCGTCCTTGATATCGGCTGAATCACGTGAGTAAGTTAATTTAAGTTACACACCGATGAAATATTTTACATAATGCATACACTGTTCGAGCGTGTCCGAGCTCCCCTTCCGCGATTATGTCGCCGACTTCCAATTGGTGATGATTAGTGACTAATCCGACTCATATTCAATCAATACCCAAAACTTTACCCACACACCTCCGCCCGCCTCACCCCTCGTCGCGCGACATTTAATGACACCCGTGCAACGCTACCCGTGCGCTATTATGTTCCTTAACATCACCACATAGGGGTCACTGTTCCCCGAACACGCCCACCGCGTTATATAGCACCGAGGATCTATAAAAGTTACGTCTGTAATCTAACATAAAACTCGGGCCGTTTAGATGCGAACGCGGCCACGGACGACACATCTCGGCTCGCTCCGCACTTTTACCGAAATTTAACAGTGTTTCTTGTGTAAAACTATGTGTTTTTCATGCGGAATCGCGCGATTATCGCTGTTGTCGCGTGGACGCCGCCGCACGCCGTCGCGACGAGCGCACGCGATGTGTTTCCCAACAAGTTTGACGTTTCCGATCCACAAACAACCGTGAGTACATTTGAATAATTAGACAAACAATTGAATTTCGAGCCTTATAACAAGACGTTAGAAATAAATTTAAAACATATAAAATTACGTCAGTGCATAGTATCTGAAAGAAAACTGGCGATTCATATTAAGAAAGGACATAGGTATTTGTTTATATTTTTAGCATTTAGGGTAAGGAAGTACAAAGTAAGACCAAACTAGATAGGTACCTACCTAAGAAATATAAATTGATATAGGTACCTACCTAGATAGGGTTAACTATCGTTTCTATCTAGGTTGTTTTTAATTTATTTTAAAGTTGTGTATTTAAAAGTAAAAATAACAAACAATACATAAGAAAATTTAAGCGCCAAAATAAAAATAAATAATGTCCGTCCACTGAGTCTGTGGAAGATACCTACCTATGTATGTAAATAAAATATAGGCGGAACTTTAAAAACTGGTTCTAAATTAATTCAACTACTTCAGTGATAACATTTCATTTTCAATCTGTTATCACTAATATAAATAAACTACGAAATAGGAACTGTACTGTTTTAGAAGTTAAGCTTAAACTCATTTGAGTCTTCTTTTTAAATCTTTTAATAAGTTATCTTTATGTGTCACTGTATATCACTTCAATATTAATTTATTTCTGTATTCCATAAAGCTACTGAACTTTCTTATACTTTTACACTTTTCTAGTTCACGTTTCGTTAAATTGTTCTTTGTGTTTGAAAAGCTCTTCTTTACAACCTTACTTATATTTTTAATATAGATAGGTACGTATCCTATAAAATTATTTAAGGAATTTGAATATGTATGTACCTCCTGTTTCATATAAAATATATTTTTAATATTATTTATAAGTATATACCTACTCATATTTCTAATTTGTGTTATGCATGCGGCTAAAAAAAATTACACTTTATATAAATACATTATATATAGTGTATATATTATATAAATAAAAACATATCATAGTTTGAAATATAAATTATATTCTAACTCCAATAAGTTAAATATTGCACCCAAAATTGCCAGTAGCGCCATCTCTTAATAGTGACGAAAACTACCCAAAGATTCAAAGAAACTTTAAAATGCTTGGAATCCATTTATTTTCTTTCTTATTCTAACTTATATTTTTTTCTATGCCTTATCTCTTCTAACAGGACGAGATACAATAACAGAATTATTTAGCCGTACAATCAAAACCGAACTCTGTACTACTATAAATAAGGTTGCACTTGTATTGCAATCGAATCATACTCTGTTCTCTTTAGTAAGAATCATTCAACCTTGTGCAGTGCACCTGGAAATCTAGTTGTCTCTTTCCAGCTAGTTGTATTATCTCTTTCGGATGCATGTAGTTTTTTATATAGATATCTCGTTCGGTAAGAGATAAACAGACGCATGTTAGTTGTGACAGATTGTTAAGATGCTAAGCAGGCAGTATTACCACCATGATGGAAAAGGCGGGGCGCGTTGTAGCTTGTAGCGCTTTGAGTGCAGTATGACAATGGTGAAAGCATTATAATTTTTTTCAATTCGAAACGCATAAACGCAGGACATAATATCATTTTTTTAATGAAAATTTAAAATATTTCTTGCCTTTCCAATATGTATATTATCCACTTCATAAATTTTATAATAATTATTTTTATATCATTAAATTGTAAAATAAGTGTTTATTAAGTAGAGTCATTTTTATCAAATATAATTAATGCTAATAATATAATTTCAATTAACTTGTTATTGCTTTTTTTATATTTATTTTTAAATAAATACGTAGGTGCATAAAAATAATCTAAATATGTTCTTAAACATATAAAATGAACGTTAAATAATATGACAGTATTGTAATACATAATTATTTTTTTAATAATAGTATGTAATAGCTAGTGGGTATCACTGTAGCTAGGTAGGTATAAGTATGCTTTTTTAAAGGTCTAAAATACTGGTATTATTTTAATCTAGGTGCCTAGTAATTAATTATTTTTTATCTTAGCTGTTATAAGTTAAGTTTAATTTATTAAAAAAAAATGAAAATACAAACATTGAATTATCTGCGCTGAAACCTGACATATGTAGTTATACCTATGTAGGTTTAGATTAGTAGATAATTATAAATGCATATGTGTATGTATGTTGTATTTGTTTATGTAAGTATATGTAGCTAATGTATATGTTTTTTTTTTATTAATCTTCTAGTCCTGCACTACTTTTCCCCGCGTTCACATCATCTTTCACCACCATGGGTTGACTGGAAGAGACCTTTTTTAGAGATAAGTTTGCCCTTGCCGACTTCCTATATCATAATAACTATTGTAAAATTATTTAGTGCAATAAAGAATATATGTAGGTATATATCTACATCTAACCATTTCAGTACAACGAGGTTGTGACTATCGCAGATAAAGCTTTGGACTTTGCTCATTAGTTAATGAAACTAAATGTAATAAATATCGTCGTTCGTTTTTCTAGTAGCTCACAATAGGTATTATAAAGTTACAGATTTATAAATACAGTAGGTAGGTACCTATCTTTATATCTTAGAAAATTCCACTTCGAATTAATATTAGATATACACCACATATAGGTAGGTATATGTGGTGTATATCTAATATTACCTATAGGGTAAAACCGGGATAGATGCCCCACTTTTTGAAAAAGCCACCTAATTTAAAAAATATGAATTTTATACGAATAATTTTTATCAATGTAGCTAGCTCAATCCTTTATCTTGAATTATTATTATGTTTTTTTAACCTATCAATTGCACATTTAGCAGAAATTAGCTTTTCGTAAAACCTTTTTTTCGAGGATAGATGCCTACCTGTAGGGTAGGGTCACCTAAGATTGCGCACTTAACATTTGACTTGCTGTAAGTCAAGAATAAAATACTTTAGGATAATCATCTTTATTTATTTTCAAACGTACATTAATATACTTTGTTAACAAACAACTTAATCAAATATTTGGTAAAATATTTTGGAATAATTGAGCAATATATGAAAAATGGTAAATGCGCAGTCTTAGGACTCTGGGTGGGTAAGATTGCGCAATAGGATCGCTAAGACTGCGCATGGAGAACCGAAGCTTTTAAGGTAATACTAAATTAACTTGAGCACAATTTATACTAAATTAACCCATTATAGGGACAAAAGTCACAGTTGAAGTATCCGATACCAATGTTCGCTGTGCATTTTTCATGCCACCATTCAGAACATACAGAACAACCAGTCCAATCGTCTGTAATCGATATATTTTTTTGATTAGGCATACTGTAAATAAATAAATTTCATTGTGATAATTAATAAAAACAAATAAAAATAAATAAATATCTTATAACATACACACACGGTCGTCTGTTCCTAACGGTAAGCAACTTAATGCTTGTGTTATAGGTAACAACCGGCTGATATAGCTAAATACTTTTTTTTGATAAATGTACATAGAAATATTACATATGTAAATCCAAATATTACACCAACACTCAGGCGGGAATCGAACCCGCAACCCGCGGAACAGAAAGTAAAGTCATCAAAAATGAAGTTTAAATTAGGGGAAGGTAAGTCTGCGCGCGCAGTTATAAGGACCCTGGCTCTGCGCAGTCTTAGGGAATCGTTTAATATGCAAATAAATGACTGGCAATGCAATCTCTTGAGTAGATGCATAAAATATGCAACCGGGCGGCGTTGTAGGTGGAATTCGTTTTTAAAAACGATAACTAGATTTATTGAAATATAGCTTAATAAGACATGACCACAGTTTCAAAATGACTAAAATTAACATCAGTTACAAGAATTATCTTCAAACTTACCTAGCAGATCCGATAACCCACTGATTTCAATTTTTTTGTCGCAGCAAAACCACTCATATGTACGCATCAAAATACGACTGAAGTTAGGCACAGATGTCGTTTATGTTTTGAAATATTAGCATTGCGCAGTCTTACCTCCCGCGCAATCTTAGGTGACCCTACCCTATGGATAGTTGCCCCACCATGAAAATACTGAGAAGGATAGATGCCTGCAGTGTAGGATAGATGCCCTTTATACCGTGTAAACGAAAAACCTAATCCAAATGCTAGCTGGTTCTACTCCTTAAAATGTCTCCAAGAAACATGCGTCATAGTAATGAAAAACATTTTGTGGTTTTTTAAATCGTTTAATTGTTATCATTAGAAGAAAATTCTAGTATCACACAAATCACTACAATAAAAATTTTACAGCGTTTGTTTTAATAAAATATCAATCCTTAAGTTTCAATATGCATAGGTAATCATATTTTTTTTGTGAAATTAAATTTTACAAGCTTTTTTCAACAAAAATATAAATTAATATCAAGTTTCAACATACACATTGCACAATCATACTTTTTTAAAATAAAATAAATCAGTAAATATATTTTCATTACTTTAGCCAACTTAATTGAAGTTTTGCCTAATAGTGCTTTTAATTTTCCACATCTTGAGCAATAATTTCTGAAAAGTGTACAGCTTTCATGTAGCCAGTTCTGACACATTACACATTGAATCCAGTCGGATTGCAACTTCGTATTTTTATAGTTCTCAAAACATTCAATGCAGTTATCTTTACTTGTATCTTTAGGGTTATCCTGTCCATTTCTCTTAGTTTTTTTTTTTACGGGCAAACCTTTATATTTCTTTCCTTAAATTTTAAAATTACGTGGATTGTCTTCATCTTCGCTGCTTGCACTGTAAATAATGTGTATTTTTAATGATGTCTTGGTATAATTTTCAATTAATATCATTTTCTTTATCAGACAATTCAGCTAGGTTGTCATCGTCATTTTCACTAAAAGCATTTGTTTTATTTATTTTTTGTCTACTTCTTTATTGGTGGCTCCTTTCTTTGTTTTCCTAAGTTCTTTGGTAGTCCCAGTCTTGTTTTCCTTTCTTTCAGCTACATCCTTCTTGTGTTTTATATGTTCCTTTGAATTCAAAATATCTGCCGATTGTTTCGCCGTCCTCTTAGCCATGGTCAAAGGGTTTTTCAGAATAGGTAATGATTCCATTAGAATTTTCAACGGTATTTTTGTTCTATATTAGCTCTCATTTCTTCCCTTTTTTAAATTTTCGTGGCATACTTCTGCTAGAATCAGTAAAAAATCTAAATATAAATATACGTATACCTATACATAAAAAATATAAATGACACTAAAAATATTTAAAAATTATACAGTTACTCCATATATTGTGTAGGAAGGGATAGATGCCCCTAAGGGCACCTATACCTCGAAAAATCAGGGCAACTATCCTTTTTGATAGGGATAGATGCCCACGTATTTTTTAAATAAATTGTAAACAAAATAGCATCTATTTACCCCTAGATACAGACTCAATGAACCAGTTTATTGACGTAATAAAAAATATAACACAATTTATTACTAATTATAAAGTTATACAACCTTAAATACTAACCATTAAAACTTTGACGTTTTTGTTAATTTCGCCGCGGAAATAATTACACACACTAGCAAAACGCGTCCTCGTCGCACAACTGTCCGTGGGTATATTAGGTACAGGGTGACTGCGGCTCCTACTCATGTGATTAATTTTTAGTCGAGAGTTCGGGAAGTTAGGTTTTTAGAATGTGAGGCATCTATCCCGCTGGGGCATCTATCCCGGTTTTACCCTAATATAATGACTTGTGTAACTACATAATAATTGCCTTTTGATCATATTTCCAAGATACATAAATATCCTAGATACCTAGGTACCTATACATAAGCCTATTACTTACCTATATTCAATTCACACTGTTTTGGCTTCATAATTATAATTTGTTTTTAATTTCCTGGGGTAAGTACCTAGGTACTTGTTAATGATAGACTTAGAATAACGTCTTATATCCATTTTCCTGCTTATACCCATCTAGTATTTTAAGCACATTTTTACTAGGTAAGCATAATTTGTATAAAAAATGCCCGCCACCTAATAAAAATCTACGGTTTGCAAGAAATAAATAGTACCTTATGGTACCTAAATCTATTTTTAGTGATAGTAGGTAGGTTACATTTGTTTTAGCATTTTTGTTTCTGTAACAGTCAAACAGGCGAAAAAAGTTTTTTATAATTATGATTTGAATGTAAAAGAAAACTGCTTAGGGGCCGTCTCCACGAGCGAGCGTCTCGCCGGCGATACGCCCAACTATCGTCGGGTCGTCTCCACGAGCGAGCGAGCGTATCGCCAGCGTATCGTCGCGTATCGCCAGCGTATCGTCGCGTATCGCCAGCGTATCGTCGCGTATCGCCAGCGTATCGCAGCGTGTCCGCGACGGATTTGACGATGCGTTGTTTATTGAAAGAGTTCAGTTAGATCATTAGATGCCAGACGAGAGCGAAATAAGTAGTGTATTTAATAAAATTTATAAAACCCCTCTTTTTGCGTCGAAGGTTAAAAATAATATAATTCTTCATTATGGATGTAGTGCTCTGGGGTGCTTGTGCAAGTACGCTATTGAATATGCAGTTATTATTATTAAAAAATTAATTCAAAAAAACTAATTAAAGAAACGAATTTATAAAACAAAAAAAAAATAATTGAAAAAAAGAAACAAAAAGTCAACGTCACGAGGTGTTCCCAGGCGGTCACCCATCCAAGTACTGAGCGTCATGATGCTGCCGCGTTACCGGTCGCTCAAATTTTACCCCTCATGCGCCTAAAGAAGTTCCACTTCAAAAATATCGATTTTTTTTTCGATACGATACGAATTTCTTAATAATAAAAAATAAAAATAAAACAAAAAAATACATCAAACTCCGATATTGATATATTTAAAAATATCGATATATCGAGAATCTGATATTTAAAATAATTGTGTTTGCTAGGAAACGAAAAAAACCGACTTCAATTACATCGACAAATACTACAATGGAAGTAGATGAAAAAAATTAACAAACGCACTAGTCGTCACTACGATTTTCGAAAGTTCTACTCGATTTCTCTGGGATTCCATCATCAGATCCTGGTTTCCTTATCATGGTACCACCCTGGGGATATCAACTTTCCAACAAAAAAAGAATTATCAAAATCGGTTCATAAACGACGAAGTTATCCCCGAACATACATTAAAAAAGAATATATACGGTCGAATTGAGTAACCTCTTCCTTTTTTGAAATCGGTTAAAAACGCTGTGTTTGAGAGCGCGCTCGCGGCGATACGCCAGCGTGTCGCTGCGAGAGCGCGGCGATACGCCAGCGTGTCGCTGCGAGAGCGCGGCGATACGCCAGCGTGTCGCTGCGAGAGCGCGGCGATACGCCGGCGATACGCTCGCTTATTGCCACTCGTCGCATCGCCGGCGATACGCTCGCTCGTGGAGACGGTTCTGGACGGCTCCATAGAGAGTGTATAGAAATAGGTGGCTCGACGATACTATCGCCGGCGATACGCTCGCTCGTGGAGACGGCCCCTTAGTAAAATACCGCTTATTAAAATATATTTTGAAAAATAAAGAAAATACCTAGCTATCTACGTTAAGCACGTAAAATGTTGTCTACGATAAAATGTTATATGAAGTTTACTGTTAAGTTAGTACATAGGTGGACCTATTTACTTCGTTTGTACGATTTTATATAATAATATGAACTGAAATGTTAATAAGTTGTCAGCCCTATAAAACTAACAACAATATTTCTAAGCACTGTTAATCTGCATAGGTACATTTTTGACATAATTATGTTTATGTATACCTATCTACTATTTATATTTTGACATAGGTATGTAAATAGCGAACTATAAACGAATCCTCTTAAAAAAAACAACTTACAACGTTGTTAAATTAAATACAGGAAGAATACTCTATATTTAAATTTATTCATCATTTTTACATGTAGGTAAACATTCGCAAAGATTCAAAAGGCAAAATAGAATTACAAGAAATCTTAGTCTTGTACGTAGCAGTTCCTAATAGAGATGATCATACCTACCTACCTGTTATTAATCCAGGTAGGGGAAGTCAGCTCAAAGCGGCCACCTTAACTTTGAGTAAAAAAAAAACCAATCAAACGATTGATTTTCAACAAGAACTTTATACTGATGGAAAAAGAGTTTATTAAATTTATGATTTGTAAAATTTAGTGTCTCGAAAATTGAAATAATAAGCATATGATATCTAAATTACGGAAACATGTAAAAAAACCGCTTTGCCCGAGCGGCCGCCTAAAGCGGCCAGGGGGACAAGGGCAAAGTGGCCAGTCCCAAAGATACTGCGTATAATTGTTTCTTTTTTTTATTTAACATACTTGACGAAATAAAAGTGTCCAAAAATATAAAAGAACATTATTTATTAAAGGAAAAATGTGGTATTAATTTTGCGCAGTGAGACTTGTTTATTTATTTATAAATTGCTCGATAACCGAAGAAGATAATATTTTGGAATCATTTCTATTTGCTATTATTTGGCCAATAATCGAAGGAGAAGGTGTTCTAGAGTGATCGACATCTACAGACTGGTAATGTGTGTTGTTGCTGTTGATCACTAGATGGAATCGGGTCTTCCATAGTAGGCGGATTGTCCATGATTGTTGCTGGCAAAATTCAGCATCATCAAAGATATATCTATTTGGAGGCGACAAGCCCGTTTTCTTGAAACCATTGACAGCATTCTGGGTTGTTGCAGCTCGCAAATAGGCAGCACCGAGCAAACTGGCGACATCTTTTTGATCGATTACCTATACGACCCACATGTGTTTTCTGGAAAGTCGCCACACCACGCTCAAAATGTCTTTTTCTCAAATCTTAAATTTACCTATTAATTTATCTTCAATCTTTAATTAAATAATCTCTAAATGTATATCTCCCAAGTTTCTTTTTCGCAGATCCTGTCGCAATGTGTCTTCTTAAAATTAGAGTAGTGCGAGGAATATTACATTTAAGTGCGATAGACTTAACAGATCCACGCTTATCGTTTATCTCTTTGATCGCTCGTGCCATAAGATTTTCATCCCATGATCTCTGGTTGGATTTTTTCTTATAATTGTTCACCATCTAAACAAAATAATTTAGCATTATCTGTCTAATCATAATTTTTTTTTATTAGGGCAAAGCGGTCAGTTGGCCGCTTTGCCCTGGCCGCTTTGCCTTTTTCGGCCATTTTGTTTTAAAATGCGACTACACATACTTTTATACATTTACGTTTGAGCAAATTTTGTGCAAATCAAGCCAAATAGATAAGAAACAATACACGTGTTATAAAGGGGTTTAAATATAAAGAGGTATGATCAAAACAGGATGAACTTACCTTGCATTTTTTTAACAAAACGTGGAAAAATATTATTTGCGACACTGTATCTAAATGATCGTTTCCAACGCTACCGAATTGACTGCCCGGCGTGGGGCGAGAGGTTTCTTATGTGTTAAAAAAGGCAACGTCGCACTGTCATTCCAAATGACCGAAAAATTAAGAGTGGCCGCTTTGCCTCCTATGGCCGCTTTGAGCTGACTTCCCCTACTATATCTACCACTACACCACTACAGCCTATCACAGTCCACTGTTGGACATAGGCCTCCACAAGTTCGCGCCTGACATTATGACGCGAACTCATGTGTTTTGCCCATAGTCACCACGCTGGGCAGGCGGGTTGGTGACCGCAGGGCTGGCTTTGTCGCACCGAAGACGCTGCTGCCCGTCTTTGGCCTGTGTATTTCAAAGCCAGTATGGATGGTTATCCCGCCATCCGTCGGCTTTTTAAGTTCCAAGGTGGTAGTGGAACTGTGTTATCCCTTAGTCGCCTCTTACGACACCCACGGGAAGAGAGGGGGTGGCTACATTCTTTAGTGCCGTAACCACACAGCACACTATATCTAACTATCAACAAAAATCAGAAAAAAACAATCAGTTTTTAAAATTATTACTAACCAGCCGATTTTTTCTTTTCTTTTAGTTAGTTAATATAGATATTTATATAATTTAATAGTAATATTGTCCTACAAATTGCGTGGTACGTTATCCCGGCCCTACGCTCACTGCTGCTCTATCCCTTGCTAACTCTATTACCTACTACAATAGAGAGTTTTCGTAGAGGAACTTTTTGTTCGTCTCATCAAAATGAAGCTACTCCCGGAAAATCAGCTTGATAGTAATCAGGTGAAAAAAATGTACTAGGGATCCCGGACTAATAGGTACCTACTTCTAAAGCGATAAAACATATTAATTCTGACAAAATTGTACGAGCTTGACCTCCATATGAGTGTCACAGATTTTTACTCACATTACAACATTTGTAGAATTTTAATATTAGCCTGTGGTCAGAGTCAAAAATTATATAAATAAAAACGAATCGTTCAGCGTGTTACTAAAAGCAAAAATTTACTTTTATAAATATTTTTTTAAAATTTTCTTACGGAATGAATTCAGAAAATGAGGAAACTTATTATTTAAATATTTATTTAAACTTCACGATTTGATTATTCACAAGATAGGATAATGTCTGTCAGGCCCGCTAGTACCTAAATAATAAAATCATTAAACAAATAATTTAAAACCGCGTATAATATAAATGATAATTTAGATAATAATACTTTAAAGCTTACAGCGCAGCGCTTTAAAAAGAGAATTATTAACAATAATATTAATATTTAAATTTACCTTTAATTAGCATAAGCATGTGGGGTACTTTTAACTTAATGCATTTTTACAACTTTACCTTTACAGAGGCAAATAGGTATTAATTATTTAAGGAGTTTATACCAAGAATTCTTTCATTAAATTTTTGCATTCATTATTAAAGTTTTTATTTTAGTTTATCGATGCATGTGCTTGTAATTTTTTTTTTTCATATTATTAAAACATCGATTTAATTACATTGACGTCGACCATAGCGGGAAACACTCTTCTCAAAATTTGGAGTAGCCCGACAGGGGAAGTATATACGTCAACCTTACAGAAGATCACAACCAAATGAACAGGAACGTCAAGGGTCACAGATTAAGTGGGCAACGCGCTTGCGACGCTACTTATGTTGCAGTCCATACGTTAGCTTACGGTACACCACTTACCATCAGGTTGGGTGTATACCTACTTACTTACCACCCTTGAAGTATAAAAAATAATTAAAAAAACGTGGATTATTACATACGAGTAGGTATATCAAATTTTGATAGATAAGTATTTAAAAACTAAGAGATATTAGTGAAATCAATACCTACATAAATAATTTTATATAGGTAATACCTAATTATATAAGTAGTACCTACTCATATGCTGTCTATATTTACAGGTAGTATAAAAACATAGGAAATACCTACTTCGGTCAATATTCTCTCGACTCTAACAATTTGTTATTAAAAGTAGGTAGGTACCTAAATAGACCTTACCAAAAAATATGGTTTAAAAATACGTATTAGTTTCGTTTTGTATCTAGTAAGTAAAGTGGCGTATTTTAAGATTCAGCGCCCTAGGCCAATAAAGTTTGCCCCTCCATAAATTAAAGGAAAAAGGTAAAACCAGCGTATATATTAGGCACGTGACTTTTCAGAAAAATCGGTTGACCAATAATAATCGATTATTTTCGTTTAAAAAAAGCAGAATCCCGTCCAGGCCCATGGCCTTTGGCCCTTGGGTAAATATGCCCATGAGAGAGTATGAGACAAAGTCAAAAGTCTTTTTTCTTTTTTAACAGTCTTAGCAAACTAATAATTTCAATTTTGAATTTAAAGTTCATAAAACTTCAAGAAAACACCGTTTACGTAATATCAATTAATTATTCTACTAGCAGTTTTTATAAAGTTAAATAGGTACCTACCTATATCAGTGTTATAAATGTTACGAGTATATTCACAATTAAAAAGAATACCTAAACAAATAAATATTCAGTGCTCGTGTAATCTAACCAGCTCAAAATATAATATTAATAAAATAATATATAATATATTCCAAGAACTATAGCTACACTGAATGAAGTATGTTAATGAAAATAGGTAATATATGTAAATATACTGTGCTAAAAATGTATTTAGGTAATTAAATTTATTTTAATTTGTATACACTACACAACACAAAATATGAATCACCTATCACTCCCAGGAGCTCTGGTCACCTTACTCACCATTCACCAATAGGAACACAATACTGCTTGCATAAGCTACGGTTATCGCTTACCTACCATCAGGTGAGCCTTAAGTACGCTTGTTTGCCGACCTCGACGAAAAAAATAGAACTGAGATCAGCACTGTAAAGTGGATCGGGCCTAATGTGGATCGAGCCTAATCTAATAAGAATAGTATTTCCAATAATATTGGGCAATACTTCGTAACTAGTTTTAAAAAGGTGATATTTTTTTTGGCGGGAAGAGAAACGCGCCTTTTTTAAACTCGTCTAAGAAATAAAATTTATTTTATTAGATTTTAATAGTAAAGTTAATAATAAAAGTATAAAAATGCAAGGAGAAAGCGATGGAGATGAGGAGGAGAGATCGGTGAAGTCCTGTTCAAGCAAAAAAAGAAGAATTACGATCAAACCAATAGATAAGTATAAGACCTTCATAAAAAACGGATATACGAGACAGTATCCAGACAATAGTTCTAATGGGGACTTTGTGGTATATGTTGAACATTTGGATAGAGAAATCAAAATTGGCAATATGAATCCCTTGAACCTCTCTAAATATTTTAAAAATATCAAGGGGGTTCATGAGAGAGCAAGGATTAATTCCAATAAAATTAAAATATCTTTCAAACAGGCATCTTTAGCGAACGACTTTTTGAAATCCCGATGCTTAAAAGAGCATAATTTGAGAGCATACATACCTGCATCCTCTGTGGAAAGGGTAGGGGTTATTAGATATATTCCGAAAGAAATAGGTAACAACGAATTATTTGAGAAAATTTCGTGTGATAAAGACATTGTTGGTGTACGTAGATTCATGAAACGCGAAAATGATAATTTAATCCCATTATCAACCATATCAGTAACATTTTCAGGTACTTCTCTACCTGAATATATTTTATTAGACGGATGGAGATATAAAGTACATACTTATATCCCTCCAGTATTACAATGTTATAAATGCCTAAAGTTCAACCATTCAGCTAAAATTTGTCGTAGTGAACAGGTTTGTTCTAAATGCTCTGAAAATCATTCATATAAAGAATGTATTTCTGAAACGTTAAAGTGTACTAATTGCTCTGGAAATCATCTAGCTATTGCAAAAGATTGTCCAATAAAAGCAGCTAGAATATTAAAAAATAGGCAATCTTATGCAATGGCTACTATAAATACAGACTTTGTTAACTTTCCAGCTCTTCCTAAGAGTAGAATACAGAAATACACAGGTAAAGTTGACAGTAATAAAAATATAGAATTAGCACATGTACCACCAAAATCAGACAACTTTAATATCTCAGATATTGTAAATAACACAAAAGTCATGAATTCGATAGTAAAAACATTAGTAGCATTAGGAAATTCTGAATCAATTAAGACCACATCTCATATTAAGGAAATTTTTATTAAAAATTTATCTGAATAATGGATAGTTTAAAGCTAGTACAACATAATATACAAAGTATTAATAATAAAAAACCTTTGTTACAAACACTTTTATTTGAAAATGTCATAGTTATAAAATGAAATATGATTATAAAGTTCCCAATCACTCTTTTACATGCCCAAGTGTATTTTTGAGTTTTTTCTAAAAATGCTGTCAATTATCTCTTCTGTAGATCTGTCTTCTGTTGGTAAGTTTACGTTAGTAGAAGAATTATGGAGTTCTATTGTGTCTTCTAAAATTATTAACGCTCAATCAATAAATTCTGTAATGCTTACGAAGATGTCAATTTGTCCAAAGTACAAAGAGTATAATATTATAATTACCTATATAACCACTACGTTTTATTGTCAATTAACAATTACAATTTAAAAGTCAATTTCATTCTCAGTCTTTTTATTCTAGCTCTCTATGGTCTGTTTATGGATATAAAGAAATCACTTTGGAAACAAAAAAAAAAAATACAATTATTATCGATGTTAATATTTAGTATAATAGTAAATCAAAATTGCTTAGTTTATTAAATATCAAAAAAAAAAAATTAAAAAAAAAATAAAATAAAATTATTTTTATAAAATTTATACGGATGGATATAGAAGCACCTGAGAAGTTAAAGCAGCATATTTCGACAGTAATTTAGGCTGTACAAAATGTATTTTCATAAACAATAATTGTTAAATTTTTTAATGCGAAATGTTACGCAATTTAAATCACATAATAAATAAATTGCCGTATAATTATGTAAATATGTAAATTCCTGTATTATATAGCGATATAAATATGTAATTTCCGTGCAAGTATGTAAATTCCAGTAGCAATATTAGAAATGTTATTATTTTTATTTTGTGATTTTGTAAATTAGTCGTTAAAACAAATTATTTTGTATTTATGATTAGAAATTTACTGTACAATTTAAATGCGAGAAATGTTTACGTTGAGATAGTCTGGGTACCCCTACCCTCCCACAGAAGAATATCAGGTAACGAAAGAGCTGATCTAACTGCAAAAAATGGATATGATGAGGACCACAGAGATGTTGTGAAAACGCCTTTCTCCGATTACTTTTCTATCATCTAAGGACAATGCTGCCTATATTAGTTCTGGCTTCGGATATAAATAACATCTGCTTAGAAAATAAAATAAATATTCCCCGCCGCCCAGAAAAAATATTAGCCAATCTAAAAGAAAATAATTTAAAACCCTTATTCAAGTTTATGTTCGTCAATAGAGATTATAATAAAGAAAAAATATAAAGTGTATAAAAATATAAACATAAGTGTAGTATAAGATTTTGTGTATAATTATATAATATTATTGTCTTAGTCTTAAGTTTAATAATATGTAAAAAAAATTGTTCAGTTTAGAGCGAAGGACTCGTATCCAGCTCTTAATAAATTAAAAAAAAAAAAAAAAAAAAGTTTTAAAAACTAAAATGAATTAAAAATACTTTATTTTATTCAGTTTCAAGTTTTTATTTTGAAAGACATTTGAAGACACGTTTTATTTCTTACTTACCATCAAGACGGAGTGCAATTTCGTGCCTTGTAATATCTCTTTCATAAAAGATTACCATTCCGAGCGCACGCTGGCTACATTAGAAATCTCATATACTTCAGTAGCACTCTAGAGATGGTCGTCTTTTATCTCCGAGCTTCACTTGTGAGTGCTGAAAATTGCATTCACTGAATACGGTATACACACCCTTTCAACTCGTATCTATAGGCACCGACCTGAATACAGAATAAATATTACCTATAGCGAAATCGTTTTTCAATAATAAGTAAAAGATGATAAAATTGAAAAATGTTCAAGTAATAACTTGTACCTGTTTCTAAGTAGGTAATTAGGTAAAAACATAAGTTTTGAACAATGTCTGTCGTTGTTGTACAGTTAACTTACATGTTAATATTAATTAAATTAAATAAAATTACCTGTAGACTAATTATTTGGTTATTGATGTTACACAAAGTTATGAGGTAATACCTATATACACTTACAAATACAGTCGAATTGAGAACCTTCTCCTTTTATAAAGTCGATTAAAATAGCAGTAGTATTAGTAGTAGATAGGTAGAGGTATAGTATTAGAAGCAGTAGTAGTACCTATTTTAAGTAGTTATTTGTTTATATTGAATACAAAGCTTGGAAAGCTTGGAACTTCAGTAGACATTTTTATTTTAATAGTAGATATCGTTATGTTATATTACTAGCTGTGCCCCAGTGTTTGACACGCGTTAATTTGAGGAAAAATCGTAATAAAATATTATTAAGATATAGCCTATTGCTATCCTTCGTAAATGGGCTATCTAACACAAAAATATTTATTTATTTATTTTTAATTAGAACCAGCAAGCAGTTCCTGAGATTAGCGTGATCAAATAAACAAACAAACTCTTCAACTTTATAATATTATTATAGATATTTATGTGGTGTTCCACGCAAAGTGAACAACTAGCATTTCACAACACTTGACGTGGAAATGCCCTTTATCGAAAAAATTTTGAATAATGGCTTCAAATTTAGTAAAACTCTGTATCGGTGTTATTATATCACTCTCATGATAGTATGCTGCATAAAGAACAATGTGGCCGTACATAATTATTATGGACTATGAATAGGATTAATTTTTTAACGTTTTTACTGTCTCTTGAAAGCTCAGTGTTTTCTGTGTAGGTAACCTTTTGCAAGACAGAAAATCTATACAAGTTCAATGTGGGTATAGGTTTGCACCAGGGATCTGCTTTAAGCCTGTATTTGTTCCTCCTAGTTATGGATGTTCTAACATCAGACATACAGGAGGAAGCACCCTGGTGTATGCTGTTTGCCGACGACGTTGTTCTTATCGAGGATAATGCTCTTGAGGTCCAGAGCAGACTAGGAAAATGGCAGGAAAGACTGGAGGACGCGGGGTTGAGGATAAGTAGATCCAACACCGAGCATTTGTTCTGCATTTTAAGCGGTTTGTCCAGTTTTTTCCATATTGCCTTGGATGGTGTATCCCTACCAGTCTGTTTTGACTTCCGGTACCTTGGGTCATTAATATAAAATGACGGGAATGTAGACCGTGACGTGCAAATAGAACAAATGCGGAATGGATGAAATAGCGACAGGTCTCTGGAACAGCTTGTGATCCACGAAGGCCTGTTAAACTTAACGGGGAAAATCTACAAAACGATCATAAGATTTTTTTTTACGTGGGGAGAATCCATCATGGATACCCTCCGGCACAGGGGCACCAGAGGGTTATGTCAGACTCCTACTGACCAAAAACCATCCACGTGTGAGTAGACCTCCGCCTGAGTGGGGTGAGATAGTGTCGCGTTAGCAGTCTCCACCCCGCCCCGGCGTCTGGCCCGAATGTAAACATTCGGGCCCCGGCACCTAGAGGGGCGGCACCTACAAGACCACCCCTCCCGACGACGCGTGGGATCTCAAGCCAGCCAAAGATCCCCCGACCTCCAGCCGGCCACCCCACTTAAGGGACGCTCAACCGGACCAGTCTACCGTCTGCAGAATGGGGACACATGTCCAGGAGCGTCCACCCTCCAAGCCAGGCAGGCCTGACCTCCAACACCTGGCATCACGGCGTTGGGGGTCAGGCCCGCTCGACCTCCAACGCCGGATCGCACCGAACAACCGAGCAAAGCTCCAGGGAGCTCAGCACGACCCGGCAACTACCCCTTGGGTCAGCCGGACTGCACCAACAACCGAGCTAAAAGCTCCAGGGAGCCAGCACAGCCCGGCCCTCACACATCACGTCTGCCGGATTGCACCAGCAACCGAGCAAAGCTCCAGGGATCCAGCACAACCCGGCCGGCAAACCGCGCTTTCGCGCTACAGGGCGGGCAAGCGAACCCACCCACCCCGTCCCTCTAGTGCGCTCACGGGTCGAGCAGTACCCGGAGCACACCGAGTCAGTCGTTAGCCGCGACGAGCAGCAGTACCGCGACTGCGATACTGCTGCCCATCCCTTTGCCACGAGGAGGTGACCGACATGCACCCCAAAACGATCATAAGACCTGTCGTAATGTATGGATCTAAATCTTGGTCAACGAAAGTGACGGATGAAAGAAGAATATACACGTAGCCGAGATGAGAACGCTGAGATGGATGTGTGGAGTGACGAGGAAAGATCGAATTAGAAATGAGTATATAAGGGGAAGTTTGAAAGAAGCACCCGTGACGGAGAAAATGAGGAGCAGAAGGTTAGCATGGTATGGGCATGTAATGAGGAGGGATGAAAGCTATATTGGTAAAAGAATGTTAGGGATGAATGTGTGAAAGGAGTAGGTATGCGCTGAAGTGACGAATAGTAGAGAAGAATAGGAGAGGAGAACATGTTGTGAACAACTCTATATAACTAGGATAAGGGCAGGAAGATGATGATGAAATAAATATAGGTGTTATATGAAAAAGGTAATGTAATACTACTTTATTAGGTACTCTTTAATATTATCATACATCCTATTTTTTATTTTCATCTTCTGGATTTCAGAATTTAAATTTAAAGTTAATGCGTCGTTAACACAAATTTTGGTTGACAAAGGATAAGAACATTTACAAATGTCAATTTAAATAATTATTTTTGAATTTAGAATGTAGGTACCTACTTCAATGTTACTATAAACCTTTAGATTTTAAAATATCATTATCAATTTAAACTGAGTTTTAGAAATATTCTTTCAATTGAAACTACAACTTTCAGAGGTACCTATGTATGTCTTTGCTATCGCTTGGTTCCGAAACATATTATGTGGTAGTGATGTAATAACATAGGTACCTACCTACTCGAAGGTGTGTATTTGATAAATATTTGGAATACTTAATATTAAGGTAGGTAATATGCGAAAGTCTTTTGTTGACTATACTTTTAAAAACTTAACAAACTTAATTTTATACAAGGACCGTTAAGTTACGAGTCAACAATAGTTATTATCAAGAACTTTGAACCTAATCTCTATCTCGCCTTACAGTATTGGGACAAAATTTGGCGCGAAAACAATTGACTACATCGTAAAAGGAAAGAAACACATTAAATTAATTCAAGTATTGTAACGTCAAAAGGGAAAGGAAAGCGTACGCTAATATGACCCTTAAGGCTATTGTACAAAGTTTTATAGCTCTATAAAGAGGACAAATGCTTAGATCGTATTACTTGAAGAAAAGGGACGGTTAGTTCCAACGAAATCCAAAAAGATGTCTGGCAGCACTGTGCACATAGTTACAAGTTTTTTTATATAATTATTAAGTAAATAACATTAAAATTTTAATTTTCAAAAAGTATAATTATAAATTATTTTAATTAATTATTTTTGTATTAATTGTTCCTAGAATTTTTTGTTACCTAATTTGGCATTTAGCCAGTAAAAAAAAAACAAAAACAATGCAAATTTGTGGGTATATAATTAAAACAAAAAAAAAACTTAAGAATAATAATAATTATATTTGTTCCAAATAGTACTGTTTAATTTTGAAGCTTGCAGCGCCATCTAGTATTGAATGGCTGAACTATGAACATACAGTAACGCACACATTTATACTTTCTCCCTCTTCTTTATATTTATAGCACACAGATATACTAAGGTAGATAGAGTCAATAGAAATTATGTACTGAGAAAAACGAACGAAATGTATGTAAATAATATGATTTTACCAATTTTCATCATCTCAGACTAATGTAAGTTTTGGCTGACGACCAAGACAAAAAATATATTATGCACATTAATTTAGTCTTTTAATAATTGCTGAGACTCCAGTATGTAGGTACATTAGTTTGTTTTAATTTATTTTACAAACAAAAATCTTTTAGTTAAAAATTTGAATTATGTTTAATTTAAATTAATTAATAAAAATTAAATATTAGCCTCGTCTGAAAATAAAAACAAAAAAATATAATAGGTACTTACGCAAATGAGATTTTTTTGATAAGTAGATAATTATGGGAATGTGAAATTTCTGTTTTTCCAATTTTTGCTTATTGTATTTTTCTATCTAAGATTGTTTTCTCGTTTCCGATAAGAGATAGCAAAATCTATTACGTAGAATTTATTTACAAAAAGGCTTAGGTAAATCTAATTCTTTTAGGTACGTTTATACAATTGAATTATTTATACAATGATAATTAAATAAAAAAATAGTATAATTTTATGATAGAATATGTAAAGAACAAAATTAAAATTGAAATATAAATTAGGTAAATTATAAATAATTAAAAAAAAATCCTAGTGAATGTGTGCACAATTCAATTTTTTTTTAAACCGATGTTGTTGGACCAAATTTGAAACATTGTTCTTTTTTAAAGTTTGGTCACTCCGTTAGTTTCACAAAAAACTGTACTGTTGTGTTTTTTTTAAGACTAAGATATTCAAAATTTCTTGCGTAACGCCAATAATGACCGTTGCATTATTTTGTATCTGTGGTACGATAAAAACTGGAGCAAAAACTTCATACAAAAACGGACGTCTTAAAGGGTTGCGATGCAATATTAAAAAAGACGAGTCGTTTATAGGGTAATATAATTTTACAATAGCCATGTGACATTGTACTAATAGTCTATAAAAATAGCTATACGTTTAACGACTAACGTTCGTTTAGTTGTGATTTTTGGTTTATGCAGTATAGTCATGTTTAAGTGTGTATTTTAATAATATTAAGATAATATAATATGCATAATACTGTTCAGATATTCAAGTGTTGAAATATAGTTTAATGCTAAAATATAAAATTGTGGTGTTTTTGTAGTAGTGTTTAATATAGAGAAGATCCACAATATTTCGTAAGTTAAATATATTTAAAATATTTTAATAAGTTTTCTGACCGGACCAACCACTAACCGTTTAGATAAATTTAATTAAAAACCTCGAATTTAACATACTTAATTCAACGTTTATGTAAATTTATTTTCATTAATAAATGGTATTTAAACTTCAAGCTAATAAGTATACTTAATGTAAAGTTAGTACCTAGTAGAATCACGTTAAATAAGTGATGTCATATATTACTGTGGTAATTTTCCCGTCACGCCTACACGCGTAGGTCGCTAAAATTAAATATAAGATCACTGCCTAACACCAAGACTTAACCCACAACCAAATGTAGACAATCGAAACGCCTACCTATTTATAGTTGTCATTCTTTCTTCATAATAATTACGCAAGTGGTTAAATCGGATGCCAGTCACACGAGGCAGCTACGAGTTGAATAAATTAATAATAAATGTCAACACCGAAACTTGTTTCAAAGCTAAGGTTCATTAGACTATTTAAAAACTACAAAACTACAAGTTGAAAAAAAAACACTTACTTTTGATGTTATGATGAAAAAAAAAATCAGTTTCTAACAGATAGGTACCTAACAGTAAGGTAGGTACATGTGATAGTTAAAGTTCACAAAAAAAATATATTATTTCAATTTTGTAAAATAGTTTAACAAAAGTACCAAACTGCTTATTAAATATTTTAAGAACAAAAGTAATATTAAGAACGGAAAATTAATAATTGAAATTCTATTGACAATTAGAGTTTTGTTTTAAATAATTACAATGTTACAACAATATTAGCTTTTCTTAACGACTTAATAGATAAAAGATCGATATTTATTTTAAGGATCGCTAAACGTAAATCGAAGTGAATCATCTTTTCATGTAGGTTCTAACAATGAGTACATAGGTACCTACATAAAATTGGCATCACTCCTATCGTACAGCGTGGGTACACGTGGGACATGTACCATTATACTGTACACTTTATATTAACTGCCGAATACTTGATATGGGTGTGAATGAGGAAGTCACATTTACGTTGATGTTATTTGGAAAGGAGTTGAGGTCCTACCATACTCTTTAGTCAATAGGTACATATAAAATCGTAGATATTTATAAGTTTACCTGATAACCATTTTAAACAGAAAACAGCAGCCTCATCTCTTCCTATTTGATAACCAAAGGCCCAATCTATATGGGTCTACTATCTACGTACATATAATTAATTATGAGTTACATGTATTTAGATTAATTTGAAAAAAATAATATTTTATTAATTTTTTAATAATAAAACAAATGAATTTTAAAAATAAAAATTAAAAATATTTATTTTTAAAAAATTAAAACACGTACCTATTAATATCTATAATTTTATTGTTACATATGTAGGTGCATAAAGCTCACATTTGTTTTCGTAAAGAAAAATAATACGAAATTAGACACGATAGACCAAAAAAGAACATAGGTAACTTATAAGTACCTACAGTTTTTATAGGTCTTTAATTGCTAGAAAATAGTGCATTGCGATTATTTTTTGTATATAAAAAAGTCCATTACTAGAAGTAAATAGAAAAGCGCCACGCTCCGTTACGTATACAATTAGTATAGATTAGTGGAAAAAGTAATTAGTCGAGCGACGCGTTTCGTGAACTAATTAAATAAGATTGAGAGGGACGATTTATTTTCAGCGACTCTATCTGAAAGTTTTAACGATGAAACTGTGGACTTTTATTATAATTGCCCACACATTGACATTTTCAGATGTGCTTATTGTGAATAACATTCTCATAATGAATAAAGTAATCTTTTGTTTCTTAAAATTAAATTAATATAGTAAAAATTGTTTGAAAAATACATACCTATAATTCAATTAACTGTTCAATTAAATATTATAATAGTGGATATTTGCATAATAATATAAACTACATGTTATCCACCAACCCGCATTGGAGCAGCGTGGCGGATGAAGCTCTGATCCTTCTCCTACATGAAGAAAGAGGCCTATACCCAGCAGTGGGATATTGCAGGCTGAAGCAGCAGCAGCAGGTATTGAAACAGTAATATATAGGTGTTAGGTTTCTCTGTAATTTAATTATGCCCTGTATGATCTGTAGTAATTGGTTAGCAGTGATAATTTGTAACAATTAATTATATTAAGAATAATAGTAAGTATAGTTCCTGCTCTTTTCGATTATATTCGTATAAGTGCTTTAAAGTGTAAACAAATTATGGGTGAAAAATAGGTATTTATGTACCTACTCGTATTTTAACATCTGCTAGTAGGTACTTTCAATATTCATTTCAATGATTTTTAAAACCACTTTAAATAAAAATGAAATACATAAACAAAAATATTATAATAATTGCAAATCATTAATAATAATTAATGTATGGAACATGTTCGTCAATGTACCAATGTAGCAATAGGCCTATATTTCTTGTAACAGCCAGTTTATGGAGGCAAGGGCGGACTCCGTCGGTCACGCGAGCTAGCGTGCCGACGGCTACTTACATCGCATTTCCCTACATCCACATAAACTTTTCATCTAAAAAACTCTAATTACAACCAACTAAGTCGTATTGAATGTAATCCGGTGTTAATTTGCACGAAAATATCCATCAAAGTTATGAAACTTCGCGCGTTTATCGTAAACGGTATAATGAAATGTGGGGAAATGAAAAATGCTGTGGAAATGAACTTGTGAACATTCTGAAACTAATTAACAATGAATTGGTAAAACGATATTTATTGTGACTTATAAAAAGACGTTTTATAAATGTAATAAATAATATTTCGTTCATTTAGTACTTAGGTTGTAATTAGGTGTATTAAAAGGGAATATTTATGGTGCTTACTAGACTGTAAAGGCTGTATATCATCTGTTTTGTGATAGTGTCACAAATGTTGCTATATTAAAACGTCGTAAGTGACATTAATTTCCGCCATTAAACCAGTTTTATTTGAATTACACTGACGTTAACGTGAAAAACACATGTAAATTGCTACTAGTATTACGGTAATGAAAAAAGCTATTTCAGTCCATTCTAATTAGTTATTTTCTACAGCTAGTATGTTTGAAATTTAAATAAAATTCTAATATAATTTTACTGTGGCATACAAGTATGACCTCTTTGTGATAAGTAGTTTATTAAATAAGGAAAAAATAAACTAAAATTTTGAACAACATATCCAGCCAAAAAAGAAAATAGAAACTGAACTCTTGACGATACGATATTGTCCACAATAGGTAATATTCTTTAAACCAATATACATATAAAGTACCGTCATATGTGGACGACTTTAACAAAACGTACACTTAAGCAAAGAATTTAAATCGCTTAAGCCTCTTCAATTCTGGTGGAACAACCTTACCGAGGTGACCTTTACATAATTTATCTAAAGTGCGCTTAATCGTCGACCCACGATTGAAGGAGGACTATTGTATTTGAAATATAACCAGCTTATCTTGACACCTCCTTTTTCTTTCGATTTCAACGAAATAAAACCAAAAAGTCCCAAGCAAATACCACCCACCGATCATCGTATATTGGATGTTACACAAGTGTTACGCTAGTATGACTTATCTCAAGTAGAAAGTTTATGTCTTTGTAAAAGTTACATTTAAATATTTTTGAAGTATACATACACACTTGAAGTGACATTTATTTGAAGCAAAAATTTACTTTTCACTCTTGTGTCAACGTGAACGTATAAAAATAATTTACAACTTAATTAAGGGTAGGCGACAACCAATAGGGTTTATGATCTGATAGTAATCTTCTCAAAACAGCCGGTCTCTTTGCCGACTTAATTAAATCTTCCGTCGCGATACGAGAAAATTGCAAAATTTCCTGAATAGCAGACTTTGTGAAAAGGCCAATTCATCTATTTTATATACGTTTGAGAATTATTTTATATTCGCTATAGATATTTTTTTCTAAAACTATAAAAAATTTAATCATAATATAGGTGTCTAAATCTACACAGCTCTACTATCTAATTTATTTTAAGTAAAATAGTATGAAACAATAAATCCGTATTTTTATTAATACGTATTGATGTCATTTCCACGACAGAAACAATTTCATTTGCATTAAAAACCTCACGATTTCTTTTATTTAAAAAAAGTCAACATTCGAGGCAGTAGTGTTTGTAAATTTTCCCTCTGACCTACTTGGTGTCAGCGCATCCAGAGTGAGACGGTATACCGCGCCCCCCTCTTTTTCTGACTGGTGGATATGTTTGGGGGTGGATAAAGATAATTTCGGGGTTCTTGTTAGGCTGGTTAGATAGTACTGCGGATCGATAGGACGCTGGCAGGTCGCCCAGCTCCGTTCCGCATTATTGTTATTGCAAACCGTCTGTAGGTACCTTCATCTTCCGCTACGGCATCGGTTCTGAGCCTACTAGTAATATACTGAGATAAGATACGTGAACGAATTGGGAATTTGTCGATCGGAGGCCCACGAACATACGCTATGATTAGGCATATTATTTTATACGAATACTGATCACGCGTAAAAATATACTGTATTAAATATTGATGATAAAGAAGTCTTATATGATAGAAAGAAAGTATAAGAAATATATACAAATAAAACTGTGTCGAATGTCGAAATATCGACATTTAATTTAATAAAAACTATTTTTGTATAATGAAAATCTGCGATATATGATAGTGTTTTGATTCAAATCGGGATTTTTTAAGATATATTTATTAAAATAGAATATGATGTATCTTAAAGATTAAATTGAATTTGATTAAAATTGAACTAAGGCACTAAATAAGATTTAAAAATTAAGTTTTAGTGTCTATTAATAATACTAATAATTAATTATATTTAAAAAAACAGAATATTTACATACTTTTGTAAATTAAAATGTTTAGAAAAGTATGTGGACTTATCCATGTTAATCTACGAAAGAACAAAAATTTCATCATGAATATTCCCATACCGTCGATATCCTACTATCACATGTAACATATAATATCGTGAGGTCATTATTAGATAACAGTTGCGGTTGGCTGTAGGTAGGTATGCAATTACTATACTTATACATGCAGTTTCTATATATTTACTACGCCATTTATATTCAGTAGCATCATAGCGTAGCTTTCCGTTTTAGTTTTAGGTACTAAATAAACTATTATTTTCTCTTTTAGGTCTGTGAGCGCAATTAATTGAGGCCCCGGTTTTCCTGGTTACAATATTTTTACTGTTTTATGTATGAAAAAAATATGTGTATATTTGAAACATATCAACAGGTATATATATAGTCGACAGTTAACTAAAACATAGGCATCAATTTGCTTTAGTCACATTCAACCGCTTTTGTACCTTAAGCATGTATGAATTTATATATTATTTTTTTATTTTTCTGGTTGAATGAGAAAATTTATTTCGTCATATAAATGTGATGATTATACACACAGCGAATCACTCACGGTAGCTAAATCAACTAACAATACCAGAGAATAGATTAAAAGTTCCCAGGCTGAATTTTAAAACTGAAACTCAATCTTTTGAAAAGATGAGAGTGTAACGAGAAAAAAGTAAAAAAAAAACGAACTATGTACTTTTTTTTTTCAAAAAATAATAAACAATTTTTGTGTTCAAAAACTCTGTGTAAATTGAAAAAAAAAAGACGCGATCAACGACAAACAATAAGAAGTAAATATCAGTTGGTCGGGTCGTACCTAATCGGTAATTCGAAATTCGAGATTTGAAAATAGCCGGTTTCCGTTCGTTGAATATTTATTTTTCTCCCGCGTCCGTCTAATCAATGGAGACTTTGTTGCTGGAGACAGTTGCTAATGAAAGCTTGCTGCTAAAAATATCTTTTAACATGACACAATACCTTTATAATTTTGTTGAATTCAGTGTTGCTATGTTTATGTTTGAGTATCAAAACAGGTTTGATGTGTATAATGAACTTTACTATTTTTGATAAGCATGTTTGTACATAAAATTTGTAAAAGTATTTAATCAAAATATAAACAAAAAGAAAAGAGTAATATTTTCTTACATATTTTCGTTTTACGCTCTTTTATGTGTTTTTGTCGTGAAGAAGTATATTCCACTCAGTTCATGTCTTGCATGGAAATATTGCCATATAATTTTAATAGGAAAACAATAAATTTGAAACAATTGTATCTAGCGGTGTCGGTTTCAATTTGCGCTTCGCAATAAAGCGGTGTGCATCTGGCGCCTCCGCAAATTGTAATTTTATCGCTTCGATGACATTCTCGAGCTATTCAATTAATTTTATATCGTTCGCTGGGCGACAGTCTTAGGCTCGCACTCGTAATCGATTGACTCATTACTCACTAGAAGAAACTACTTTCACTATACATAAATTGCACTTTAAAATACAATTGAAACTTTTCTATACGTTGGTAATAGATATGTAATACTTAAAAGCTTATATTATACTCTTTTAAAACTAATATTGAAAACAATTGAATTCATGAAATAAATTTAGTTTCTCATGATCACATTGTTGATATAAAGCTAAATGAATCGCTTTCTAAATGAAGTAAGATAGGTGTTCATTTGTTCGAGCTCGAGGTCAGTGACTGCATCGCATCCGCTTCTTGATTGAGTGCAATAGTCTTGTCACGGACACCCCTGCAGACTCCACCGGCCCTTTGTTTTCTCTCCCTACTTTATGTCACATTTTTTTTTCATCTCACACACGTCGATTCAATTTAAGATCGACAAGGTCGTTGTCCAAACAGGCTGTTTCAAATTTAATTAGGAAAGAATACTCACTTAGCATGTTTTATCTGAATAATTTTTATTAGCATAAATTACTTATGTTATTGTATTGTTGCAGGTACGCTGTACGAGCTGTGATTATTCGTGAAATAAGCGGGTTGGTCGGAAAGTTAAAAAAAATGCTCAACAATAATTTTCTCAAACATAAGAAAAAAATCGTAAGATTCACGTTATATTCCAACTTTCATAACGAAGATCCCTGAAGCTCATTAAGCAATGGTCGTTGAATAAAAAGAGACTTTATATAAGACGTTAATTCGACATCACACCTGTCTCGGTCGTAACTTTTCCCCAGAACAGTTTTACAATGAAGCCTGACCCCATCCAACGTCAGGACTATTATTTCGTCAAAGACCTTGTCCATCTTAGCGGCGAACTCAAAGAAAAATAAAAAGTCAAAAAATTATATCTAACGAATATAAAATCTTAATAGAGCCCTCATTTGACAGTTCGATTTGTGTTAAATAACCACGATTGGTTAAGTTATCGACGCTCTATTCCACGTCCGAGGTGCTTTGAATAGGAAATCATAATAACGACTATAATCGAAATTACGACTGTTAAAGACAGTTATATCAAACCAATCTTTTTAAATTACTTATTTAGTTTTTTCTTAGTTTATAGTTGAATAAAATATGTATAAATATTCTTTAATGACGTACAAAAACTTATATATTTATTTTGTTATGTATTTAATTAGATACGAAGTGAAGTACGTTTGACTATTTAAAACGTTGCGAAGAACTTATTAATATTTCAACGCGGTTATAAGGCGGCCTTCTCAGAAAAACGAAGCTTAAGTACAGCAGAACACGCTGCCGGTTATATTATTTTATTCCATTCCGTGAAATTGTCTTAAATGGTACCTAAACGTAAAAGTATGATGGTAGCCCAGAGCTAAGTAAAGCGTAGCGAGATGCAAGTGTATTTTCTCTGAAAGTTTCGCCTCAAAATGATCCAATTCCATTTCGGTAAGAGACTAATAATACTTTTTTTCGTCTTTTACTTCTTACTTCCACCCTTTACTGGTATACACATAAAAGAGAAAGCTCAGAGTCGAATTTCGTATTTTTTTATATTATCGTAACGAAGGCTTTATACTTGTTTTAATTATAAGACAGTATTATTATAATCTTATACAAAGTAATTGCTTTCTGATACCAATAAAACGTAAATAAAATATTAAGATAACTGTTAATGTTAAGCTCGAGATTCACATTACCCTATTTTGTTGATTGATTCTGATATTACGATATTGAAATTAAATTGATTCAGTGACTTGTATTTACAAATTATTATATTTGTTCAATATAGAATCAATTCTATGTATTCTGTGTTCTGAGCAAGAAGGAGCGGACAGTGGAACCCGCCAATTATTTAGATTGGAGACGGCGACGCACTGGCCATACCTACTATATGCCACAGTACCTACGTGACGACAAAGTACGCCAATCCAATTTGTTTTAAAATTTCTTTTTAAATTAAACGCTACCCGTATTGCAATATAAAACGAAACGGTCACGATTTTTTTTTTCAATATTTATAAGTAGGTACTAAGATATAATTTTGTTTTATAAAAAAGGTTATTTAAAAAGTATTGACGTCGCAATAGCAAATGTCATTTAATAAAAACTTTCACCGTATTTCTATAGATGCTACAGTATCGGGACGAACCTTATATATTATTATTTTTATCACCACAGATAAATGTAGGCTCATATCTAGACACCGAAATAAATTTCCTCAGGGCGTAATGCAGTAGAGCTTACGTAAAAGTTCCACGTATGAAAGGTGTATTACTTCGGTACAATTAATAAGTTCTTAGCGATTACTATTAGAAATTTCCACTCGCCCAGGTTGACGAGGTTAAAAAATAAGTATTAGGTACTAAAATAACGTATAGTAGCTTTTATTAAATTGTACAAATCAACTGCTCTTCGCGATTTATTCACGTAACTTCTGATCTTGTAAAAACTAATTTTTTTATAGAAATTAGTTTGTGTTGTTTCAAATTTTTTATTTCTTTTCAAATTATGTCTCATCTTTGTCAAAAGAGTAGGGGAACTTGTAGCCGTCCATCAAAATCATTCACATTTTCGTTGATAATATTATGTATCTATTATATTATTTAGCCATACCTACATACATACATGTAGGTATGTAGAATTTATCTCTAGTCAAATTAATATTTATTAAAGAAGTTGACATACAAAAAATAACCTACCAACAATACTTAGAGCAATACGCATTTTTTGAAACTTCTTTAGGCGCATGAGGGGTAAAATTTGAGCGACTGCTAACGTGGCAACGCGTCACGCGGTCAGTAGGTAATTGGATAGATTTCCACCTGGGATCACCGCGTGACGTTGGTTTTTTTTAATTAGTTTTTTTTGTAATTTAAATTCGTTTTTTTATTAGTTTTTTAAATTAGTTTGTCTAAGAAGTTTTACTTCTGACATGTGTACCTCTTTGTACGCACGCAATTTTTTTTATTCTGTTTTGATTTTAAAAATAAATTATAGTTAAAAAAAAAAACACGCTTTAATAGTAATCGAATTAAAAAGTAGAGTGCTAATAAAAGCGTGTTGACTTTAACATAAAGTTATGAGATTATTGTATTGTCATCGGCCCTTGACCCTTGTGCAAATTTACAAGTTAATCAGACTCCTAGGAGTACCTAGGTGAAAATGAAGTTCAAAGATTCCGTTACATACATACATACATACAGGTCAAGCTAATAAAAGCTTGTTAAATATAATAATTTATGTGTATGATATACTTAAATAGTGTTTTGTTTTCAAATTAATGTAAGCTATTTTTTGTTGTTAATAAAGTAAATTAACTAAAAAATATTATCGCTTATAATATGCACCACACTCGAAGCGTTCATACCAATAGTTGTAAGTCAGGACGCGTTTGCTCAGCGTATATCATTGGCTGTCGACGCCTGCAAGCTCTCGCTACCTTATTTGATATCAGGTGTATGAGTCAAATATTAAACAAAAAGAAAAATACTTTTATATATCTGTTTTATATCGTATTTTCTTGTATAATATTATTTTCTTCTCTATATAACGCATACAGAATGAAGTTTGCTTAACAAAATAAAGTATTCGGGGGTAAGATAATAAGACGTAATCGACTTTAGTCCCGTTTTTAAAAGAGCCATAATTTTCCCATAAAATCTTTTCCCACGTCAATAGCCATCTCATGAATCATTTAATAGTACTTATACCGATTATGAATTTAAATTATTGTGTACGTATTAGTACCTACTCCTACTCGAGTATCATGACATCGATAGTTATTTATGAGTGAAGAAGCGAAGGTCTTATAAAATAGACATTGTTATGCGTCCATTTGACATGTGATCATTACATTATACCGAAAATGTGGTTCGACTGGATCGTAGAGGTAGGGCACGTACATACAGCGATATATTCTGATTTATATTACGAAATTCTAATGTATTAACAGAAAAATCACAGAAAAAAACCGTGAAATATCACGCGCATAGGTAAATTGTTCTTAAGCTAGCTTAAAAAATCGCATAGTGATATAATATGTTACGTTATATATAGGCAAAATTTAAAAGTTAATGTAACTAGTAGGTAGGGATCCCTAGTACATATTTTTCACCTGATTACTATCAAGCTTATTTTCCGAGAGTAGCTTCATTTTGATGAGACGAACAAAAAGTTCCTCTTCGAAAACTCTTGATTGTAGTAGTTAATAGAGTTAGCAGGGGAAAGAGCAGCAGTGAGCGTAGGACCGGGATAACGTACCACGCAATTTGTAGGACAATATTACCATCAAATTATATAAATATCTTTATATAAATATCTTTTTTCTAATTATATATTATTTAACTAAAAGAAAGAAAGAAATCAATTTTTGATGACCTTACGAGGTCATCAACTTCAAGGTCATCAAAAATTATCACTAACCAGCTGATTTTTTTTCTTTTAGTTAGTTAATATTTATAAAATTTGATGGTAATATTGTCCTACAAATTGCGTGGTACGTTGTCCCGGTCCTACGCTCACTGCTGCTCTATCTCCTGCTAACTCTATCATCTACCACAATCAAGAGTTTTCGAAGAGGAACTTTTTGTTCGTCTCATCAAAATGAAGCTACTCCCGAAAAATTAGCTTGATAGTAATCAGGTGAAAAATATGTACTAGTGATCCCGTATCTACTATAGAGCATAGAGCAAAAAAAACTATAAGTATTACAAGAATGTATTTTTTTTTTAAATTAATAACTCAGAAGTATTTCAGATCTTTTGTTGCAAAAAATGTCTTAGATAATGTAGCCAATTAGCTTGCTTAGAGTTTTTTTAAATAATTCATCCGCAGAGTTAATTATTTTCTTTGCCTGGCTGTGTATAAAAGTTTGTGGCATGTTAATTCAGATAATTGAATTTGAGAATTCTTGTCTCTTATAAATTTTATAAATGTTATTATTTTATGAAGATTTATATTAACCTAGAGTCCTAGATGATATAAAATTTTCGTGATATATATATTATTTTGCCTAGTGATTGTTTACGACATCCTTGAAATTGGCGTTGATACACTATGGAAAAACATACGGGTGTGAGTAAAATTATCTCAAACAAACGTCAGCTATCGCTCAAAGCTAAAAATATACGTAGGTACGGGACCGATGGGGGTCTTTCTTAAAATTCGTTTGAGGCGAAGCTTATTTAGCATCAAAACTGTGGTTCGGCTGATTATGCAAAAACGTCGTGACCGAATGAACGCCTCCAATTTGCAATTCACTTTGCATTATATTGTCGTTATGTGTAATGAGATGACGCTAATGTACTTTTGCTCATGATACGAAACGGGGTCTGCAATTTTGTTTGATTTTTTTAGTATTTTTCAATTATACTAAGAAATTGAATTTAGCTATGTAGGTATATGTCTTTGAACCTAAACTTAAGGTTTTAAGGCATAATTTGTGATATAAATTTAGAGTTTATTTTTGTTTAAAATAATGCATATAATTTTGCAATTCATTTCAAGAATAATCTAAAATATTTTTTGAAACAAATACGTAGGTATATGAGATATAACAGTATTTACATATTTATAGTTTTGGCTTTTCATTGACGATTTTATAACATTTTCGACAAAAAAAAAATCAACTGCCTAGTTTTTATATTAAACTAGCTGACCCGGCGAACTTCGTACCGCCTAACAGTCGATTTTTTTTTCATACTTATCCTTCCCGGAACCCCTCCACTAACACTTAAACTTTATGGTAAGGTATAAAAGTTCAAATTGACTTTTAAGTATTATTACGAATCTTTTGTATGGGAATATAGAAAAGTGTTGTTTTTAGACTTTTTTAGGCAATTTTTTAAATTTTTCTCTCTGTATCAACCATCCTCGTACTTCAAGAAATATTATAAAAAAAGAATTAGCGAAATCGGTTCAGCTGCTCTCGAGATTTGCGCTTAGCAACACATTCAGCGATTCATTTTTATATGTATAGAGATTGAGTTGGTTTATGACTTTTAATCAATACAATTAAGCCATAAAACTAACATGGACATTTATAATGGAAAATAAACGTTCAGAGACAAAACATAAGGTATCAGAGGATTTAATTTGTAAATCGAAGAGTTTTAATAATGTTAAACACCCACAAAATAATATAGATAAAAGTACCACATTTGGCTCTTTCACATTTTTATAAAGCAACTGTTAAGTTTTTTCAATGTTGAAATTATTCAAATCAGTCCAGAGATCAACTCCCTCCGCGGGGCGCTATTAAGCTTCGTATACGACGCATTGTCTTTTTTCATATCCCCACTTTCCTTCACATTACTTCTTTATTAAGAATAAATTAGCATCCCTGCTTCGATTTAAGAGGAGCTTGTATTATATTAAACATTATTTTTTCGATTCACTTCTTACTTTGTGTAAGAACCTACCTCATTCTATGTTTCACATAAAATTAGATAGTTTTTAAGTTTAATTATTTTTCGTTGCTAAGTAAAACTTTATTAAATTGGTATAATTAAACTTTACATAGATAGGTACTTATCTGTTTAAATAGTATGATCATTATTAATTCTACTAATGAACTACATGATAATTTTGGAATATGAAGAGGGCATTAAGTTTAACTATCATCGTGTTGTGCATATTAAAGAAGAATTAACATTCAAAAATGATTTGAAGAATAATTTTGTTATAAAAATGAGTCAGTAGTTGTATGCCTTTATACCGTGGCGTATCTTGGCTTCCGTGAGGAAATAATTCGGTAGTTGGGTAAAGTTTTTGTTGGGTAGAGCGTCGTTATTTATTTGAAATACCGTCGGGATGAGACAACATCCTTTTTGCGACTGTTATCTTGGTTTGAGGAGTTCCTGACCGACCAACCTGCATGACTGTAGTAAAACTCGAGTGCAGTGCATTTTTAAAAAGGTACCGCCCAGAACCGTTGTCCGAGCATTTCATTAATTTAAATAATTCAGTTGTGTGCAGTGTGCTCGACCTCGTGCTACCCCAATTTAAAAAAGGTGAGTACTTTTAGTGTTAATAAAAGTTTTTTTCCCTCTTTCTAGCTTAAAAAAGCGTACTGTTTCGTAAGTTTAGGTTTATCCATATTCATGACATATCTCTAATTAGGTTTGCACAATTTCCATATTCAGAAGGCTAGGCTCTGGTCTAAAACAACTACGTTATTTGTAAGGCACTTTTATCATAACCATCAAAATTAATCGTCATCTCGTAAACAAAATTAAATTTATGCCGTTCATATTAACGAAACAAGTAGGGGGACTCATTGCCTCATTAGTTTCCATCGCAGCTTTTACGAAACTCGTTCCAGAGATAATTATCGTCCTTGGTCCAGTGTTACGCAAGCATAACGCTGGCCCAGCGAAACGATGCTCCGACATAACCTTATATTAAGCTCTCCCAAGCCTCCGTATTGTACAATTATTCCCTGAAGTGAAACCCTTCGCAGCCTACAATTACCTTCCATCAAGCTAGCGGCGTTCCAGTTAAGGAAATAAAATAAAATTGATGCGGAATATAAAATATCGAGAAATTCATTCCAATTACTGGGATTCGTTTTAAGGTTCTGCGCGAAGAAACCGATACTCAGATACATATATTCGATTTCTGTAGTTAATTACTGCTACAAATTGAACCATAGGACAGTATTAAGACATGCAGTCATAACATACATATGCTATTGACACAAATATGCCGTATTTTATGAAATTAAATGAATTCAAACCTGATTTAAAATTAAATTACTAATTGAACAACAAAGTTGCAGTTGTACAGACGTGAACAAAAAATTACTGAACGTAATAATTGTTGTAGGTATATATAAGGTACATAAACTTTTTACAAAAACCTATTGCAATAATAACATAGCTAGAATGCCACGGGCTTAATTAAACTAACTATATAATAAAGTGTCACTAATAGTGACATTCCCATTGTAAAATTTTTTTTAATAACTTGTTACTAAGTATAGAAGTTTCAGTTGTTATCGATGTTACTCCTTTATTAATAATACTCAATAAGGAAATTAATTCCAATTCCCAACTCCATGAGTAGGAATATTAAGACATAAGGCGTATATTTAAATAGCAATTAACAAGCAGTAATATTTTTATTTTACTGAGTATAAAATTATAAATAATGTTGAAGTGTTTTTGCAAGTACCTACACGAGTAAAACTAAGCCAGTTGAAAATTATCTGACGCATAATATGCAGCCCCGGATCTTCAATTTTTTTTAGGCGGGGCAAAAACTGAAAAATGCCGCCCCCGCCCACATATTTATTTTATTTTTACCTTTATCATGCTTATAATTTCAGCTATCAGATGTCCACTATTTGATTGAAATTTGGACATAGCCTACATAGGCCTTTCGGAAATAATGCATCCATCGCTGTTCTTTCTGTGTTAAGCCTATTTATTTGCACATACATCGGTACATAGACATAAACGTGTAGGATACATATTTTATATACAGCATAGGATAGGATTTAAAATAAAAATATCTATAATAAAAATCAAATATTGTATTGCATTTGTGAATTGAAATTACAATTTTACTCTTTTGCACTCTGCACTCTCTCTTTCGCACGCACGGTAACCAGACGCGTGCTGCCGCGATCTGCGATTTCTGGCGCGTATTTTTAACCCCCGACGCAAAAAGAGGGATGTTATAAAAGTTTGACGTGTCCAGGGCCGGATCTACCATATGGCTTTTTGGGCTTCAGCCCAGGGCCCCGTGGATTCAAGAGGCCCCCAGTTAAGTCAATTCAAAGTCAAAAATAGACGACAATGCGAAAGAATGAATCATTTTATTGAATTCTTTATTCTTATATTCCTTCGAACTCACAGTTAAAATGTTCGGCTACGATTACCCATTCATCTCAATCGTGGTCAAATTTGGTGGGCCCCCAATTAGTATTAGCCCAGGGCCCCTAATTAGTATTAGCCCAGGGCCCCCTGACATCACCATCCGGCCCTGGACGTGTCTGTCTGTCTGTGTCTGTCTGTCTGTCTGTGGCACCGTAGCTCGCGAACGGAGGACGCGATTTCAATTTGGTTTTTTTTTTGTATGAAAGGTAAGTTACGGGCGAGTGTTCTTAGACGCATGTTTGATGAAAATCGGTTGAGTCCTGAAAAAAATCTGGGGGTAAAACCGAGGAAAATACCCAATATCTGCAAATACATATGGTGTGGAGAAAATGAGGATGGAAATCCGAATGTCAGCAAATTTATCCAAGTAGGGTTGCAAATGAAATAGCATCACATGCACTTTACAAAATTAATAATAAATAAATGAATAGTACCCATAAAAAGTATAAAATAAAAATTAAATTAAAAACAAAAAAAAACCGACACAGTAACCTGAGTTCCCTTTAAAAGTAAAAAATAATGAAAGAAACTCAATCTTAAGGTACCTAAGTATGTACGAGTATTAATAATTCAAAAAAAAATTACATCGCGTTGCGGGACCGCTCCAAAACTAACAGTTCAATTACAAATAGTCTAAATAGTCCAGTCATTTGATAGTTTTACCTGGAAAGTTTTCCGGTAGTTTTGAAAGTTGGTGATTTTATAGATTTCGACGCGCTCTTTTCGAATTTTCACTTTGCCACCTCGTATCTTTGCCACTCGCGTCGCCATATTGGAAAAATGGCGCACAAATACGTTTTTTTTTTTTAAATAACTCCGTTCCAACTCATTTTACGATAAAAATAGTTATGTAATAAATTAAACTATAGAAAATTTCCTACAATTTATGTAGTAACCTTTTTTTTTGTAAAATCTATGGTTTCAGCGTACGAGAGCTGCAAAGTCCACTCTTAACACGCGTTTACGTGTCATAATTATATTTCGTAAGTCCAGTTGACAAGTGTAAATTTTTTTTTTTTTTTTTGAAAAAAATATGGTGTAATCTAAACACTATAAACATTTAATTCCCGTTGGAAATTTTACTTAAACTTAAATTTTCAACAAGTTAAACGATTATTAACAAACAAAATTTTCTCGAAATTACGTCTCAATTGTAAATGAAAAAAAAAAATGTTTAAACATTGTCGTAAAAAATTTTCGCTTCGTAGAGCCTTATTTATATACATAATTAACAAGATCACGCCATTAAAGTAAAAAAATATTCATAGTTTGTTTATAATAATTTTTATAGTTCCAGAAAAATCACCACTTTTTGTAAAAATCACCAGTTTTTGTTCAAGTACAAATATTATTATAAAAAAAGTATGAATATTTTTTTCACTTTAATGGCGTGATCTTGTTGATTATGTATATAAGAAAGGCTCTACGAAGCGAAAATTTTTTACGACAATGTTTAAACATTTTTTTTTTTCATTTACAATTGAGAAAAACAACAAGAAAATTTTGTTTGTGAACAATCGTTTAACTTGTTGAAAAATTAAGTTTAAGTAAAATTTCCAACGGGAATTAAATATTTATAGTGTTTAGAACATATCATAATTTTTTCAATTAAAAAGAAAAAATTATTCAAAACTTGTCGACGGGACTTAACGAAATATAATTATGACACGTAAACGCGTGTTAGAGTGGACTTTGCAGCTCTCGTACGCTCAAACAATGGATTACAACAAAAAAAATTACTACATAAATTGTAGGAAATTTTCTCTAGTTTAATTTATTACATAATTTTTGTTAGTGATTTGTATTTGTTTTGAATTTATAATGTTGATTAATTTATTATAGCTTATCATTGCTTTAGAGTGCTTTTATGTAATGGTAATTGCTGGAAACTTTGCTGTATTTTGTGAAATTAATTTGTGTTGATGTATTTTATTGTATAATATGTATTCGATAAAAACGATTTAATGTTGAATGGATTTTATTAGTGATTTGTATTTGTTTTGAATTTATAATTTTCATTAACTTATTATAGCTTATCATTTTATTGCTTTAGAGTGCTTTTATGTAATAGTAATTGGTGGAAACTTTGCTGGATTTTGTAAAATTAATTTGTGTTAATGTTATTTATTATGTACATCTGTTTGTTTCCCAAATATTGAATAAATAAATGAATAAATAAATAAATAACTATTTTTATCGTAAAATGAGTTTGAACGGAGTTATTCTCCAAAAACTATATTTCAGCGCCATTTTTCCAATATGGTGGCGCGAGCGGCAAAGATACGAGGTGGCAAAGTGAAAATTCGAAAAGAGCACGTCGAAAACTATAAAATCACCAATTTTCAAAACTACCGGAAAATTTCCAGGTAACCCCCTTTTTGAGCACCAAATGACTGCACTAAAACTAACCTAACTTAACTAAGCAACATAAATTTTTATAAAATTACTTCAAAATAAGCGCGTTTTTTACTTTTTAAAGGGAACTCAGGTTACTGTGTTGGGTTTTTTTTTTTAATTTTTAATTTAATTTTTATGAACTATGCCTACGCGCTTCGCGAATAATAAATGTTCGTGCAGCATGTCTCACTCTGCGCTCTGGGTATCGATAGAGTTGATATGGCCATGAAATTTCTGTACTTGTAGTACTATTATTTATTCCGTGGTCAAAGTTAAGTAAATGATGAGTTGTCCATTCGTCTGTAAAATGTGAATTTGGCCGCCCCCTGAACTTGCCGCCCGGGGCATGGGCCCCGGCTTGCCCCCCCCTAGATCCGGGCCTGATAATATGTGGAAGATTCGTTCAGAAATTTTCGAAGGATAATACAAACATCACGAGTTTTTCCTCGTAAGCTTCTCGAAGCGTTAAATTTATTCGGCCCGCGAGCGGTGTATTAAGAACCGCCTTAATCCTTTGGAGCGAACTTAACCTAATATCATAAAGATGGAACAAGCCAACTTGTACCTACAGAGAAGTCAAATATTATCCTTAGAACACATCAAAGAGTTATTAAATTTACGTTGGAGCAGATCGCTTCAGTAGTAACGTTAGTTCACAATCCACTTTATATTGTCGAAAGTTTTATATAAAGACACGGTCACATTGTCAACTTTTTTATAATGATTGAGGAATTTAATAAAACATTTTTAAGTTATTTTGTCTAAGATTTTTTAAATATTAAATAATGAAAGTATATAAAAAAAAGTTAAACAATGTAACCACATGAAACCTATAGGTACCTAGGTATAACTGAATACTAACGCTAAAGGTTACTACCAACTACAATGTATGATTGTTTATTGTATCTGTCCAATAGTTAGTTTTGCAAATGATTTTTTTTAAAGACACAAGGGAGAAAAAATGTAAGAGGGCCGATCAGCTGTAGCGGCGATAGTCGGCCATTTTGAAAGCGGGCTGGGCTGGGGCGGCGCATGCCCGTCGCTTGATTTATGTACTTAACGCTTTTCGAGCTTTTTGTTGGATGAAAGTCGAAACAAAAAATTAATTTTTATCTGTATTTAAATTGTATAATCACATGATTGCGTAATTTTCGCAAAATATTTTTGTTTACATAATATGTTACTAATAAATTAAACTAATCACTTTCTTTTTTGTTTCAAGTTTGTGTTGTTGTTTATTATTATTAATTTACTAGCTGACTCGGCGAACTTCGTACCGCCTAACAGTCGATTCTTTAATCAATTTTTTTTAATACCTACATATTTTTCCCGGAACCTGTCCACTAACACTTAAACTTTATGGTATGGTATTAAAGTTCAAATTAACTTTTAAGTACTTTTGTATGGGAATATAGAAAAGTGTTGTTTTTAGACTTTGTCAGGCAATTATTAAAAATTTTCTCTCCGTATGAACCATCCTCGTACTTCAAAGAATATTATAAAAAAGAATTAGAGAAATCGGTTCAGCCGCTCTCGAGATTTGCGCTTAGCAACACATTCAGCGATTCATTTTTATATATATAGAGATATAGAGAAGAAGATAGAGATAAAGAAAAAAATATTTTGAATATTTTTAAGCATATTAATAATTATAAATATCTATACTAATATAATAAAGCTGAAGAGTTTGTTTGTTTGATTGTTTGTTTGTTTGTTTGTTTGTTTATTTGTTTGTTTGTTTGTTTGTTTGTTTGAACGCGCTAATCTCAGGATCTACTGGTCCGATTTGAAAAATTCTTTCAGTGTTAGGTAGCCCATTTATCGAGGAAGGCTATAGGCTATATTTCATCACGTTACGACCAATAGGAGTGGAGTCCACGCCGACGAAGTCGCGCGCAGAAGCTAGTATAAATATAATTGCTATATATTTGTATTATAAAGTAAATAAATACGAGATAATCGTCATAAATTCCCTAATTTTGAAACCTAACAAGTTCAAGAAAATCTTAAATGACTTAAAGCGCTGTCTTTATAGTCTAAAATCGCTTGCAACAATTTCAAAGCATGGGATTTGTTTTGAATTGAGACGTGACATTATTTTATCAGGTTTAGCTGAGCTGTGATTTAACCGTCCTTTTCTAACATAAATAAAGATATTGAATATCGATAAGACCATCTCTCTCTGCCGAACAACTTTGATACGCACTGGAATAATGTTAACGTACGGTAGTAAAGGATGACTTTCAATATTGATAAGCTTTTTGATTGGAGCTACGAAGACTGATTTTTTTTCTTTCCTTTTGTTTTTTTTTATTTGTGATAAATATTTCAATAAATATTTGGTTTCTAATTAGGTAGTACGTAGTAGGTACAGAGTATTAGAAAAATATTGAAGTAAAATTTGTTTTATTTCAATATTTCAATTAGACATTGTAATATACTGTGTAAAAATTCAATTAACATATCATTTGCTTTATGTACTATACACTAGTTAACAAAATTATTCAACATTAAATGTGTTTATTATTTTAAAACAAGTTTTTACTCATTATTATTTCTCATTTGGTATAAATTTTATTTTTACAATGTCTTTTTGTATTGGACAAATAACTAGATCTTAATTGGCTGGTATTTCTTAGAATTTTATTTTCTTGATGCTATTTTAGATTCATCCAATTAAAAATTTTAACTATAAATACCTTAATTTATTTAAAATTATTATCGTTTATAAATATCTATAGATATAATATTTTTATTATCGGAATAGAAATTTGAAAAATTTGTTCTATGCTTAAATGCCGCTGTGACTTAATAAGGAAGACTACAAAATATAAGAAGGGGATAATACTACGATGAAGACATTCTGTTTTATCTGAGTGACGAAATTTTCAGGTCACGGAGGTCTAAGCGGTATTATCTCGTTCAACGCAAAAGGCTTCGCTCATCTATAATGAAGATCGACTAAATTCTGTCTTATATTTATACGATTTTAACGAAAAAATTTGAAGCGATCGACGCTTTACTTGTTACCATGATCAAATTAAAGTTTTTGAATTACTAAAACATAACATTTAATAAAGAACGTTTAAAATTTAATTTATTTGAATATGAATATTTGACCTCAAAATTGAATACTGTGACTAAAATACAGTGATTATAGATAAAAATGTAAAAATTTATCCTTAAGACTAAATTATCAAGACATTATATAGATCCTTAAGCGGCGGTCTGGCGCGTCCCGGTAATTTCACAATTTCACGCTGAGACGGAGATCTCGTTACTCGGCCGGGATTTCGTCCCGAGTCCCGACATTCAGCCCATCGCTAATGTACTGGAACGAATCACTCGGCATGTGAAAAATAATTATAAAGTCATCCGCTTTTCGTGAGAACTACGCGTTGGTTGGGCGGAAATTATTTATCGCAAGAAATATTAAATTTAGCTAGCGATTTACAGAAAGGGGTCGATGTGGGAGGCCTTACGCCCACACCTGCTCATTAACATTGTTACACATTGGTTAAAAAAACACACAATTATAGAAAAATATTGGCGAGATTAAATTCCTTGAAGTGAGATGGTATTCTTTAATTCATTTGTTGCTATGTGGTTCGTTGTAGGTACAGTTAGTGTAATTACGTCTACCTAAAACAACTCTTTTTGTTTCCAAGACGTTGGGTCGGAATTAGAATTAGATTTTATGTCTCTGGATCCCACAAAACTCTTGTCGGCTGTGGACGATAATCCAACACTTACGCGTCGTTTTTTCAGCGTAAAAAAGTTTTTTTCTTTTGAATAACTCCCTTATTTTGCCAGCGGCTACCCTCTTTATTCATAAGCCACTGACGTAACTTGAAGAACCTTAAATGAATGGTTGTTCGTTGTTTTACGTGTCTATTTATAATATTTTAGGTCGGGAAGTTCTGAGATTTTCTCGTAGAAATATTTATTTACGTTGAGTGATTTATTCAATGAGTCAACGTATTTTTCATAGTCCTTGCATACAAAACATATACCAAGTTTTTATATGGACTATAACTAAGTTGAAGTTTGAAAACAAAGGAAATATTATAACCACCACAGAAAAAATATTTACTTCAACAACTTTGCATAACACTATAAATTTTCAGTTTAACTTTTTCTGCAAAATAGGTCAAAGATATATTAATCTTAAGATAAAAAAGTGTCCACAATTATTATACGATTTATATGCAATACTAATTCGAGTACGGAATCGTTACAACACATTTTACGTTAATTAATACGTTAGCCTTGTGAAAACCATTTCGAATCGCGTGGTCTGACGTCCTTACAAACATTGTAAGATTTAATTGGTCGGCATGCTCAAAGCGTTATTCGCAAACCAGACTTCAGAACTTCGCGACATTTTTCTCAATCATTGCTTAATTATGTAGGTATCGCATAAATTAAATAAAGAGATCTTAATAGCTATCTGTTTGATTATATATAGTGGGAGAACTGATTTTAAATTAAAATGTCTGAACACGAATACAATTCGATCAACATGAAACCCATATAGAATGGTATAAAAATGCAAGATCTAAAATACATCTAAGTTATGCAGATTCAACGTTTTATGTTATACCTCGGAATAGTTGGAAAAATTTGAATAGAGATGTCGATTATTCGTTGTAAAAGAAGAGATCTTTCGCTTTACGACGTCGGCTGTAATGCTGCTTGCTGGAGACTGTTTAGTTTATACGAAACGGAGGTGGAGTATCCAAGACAGAGTCAAATGGCCACCTCTCGGGGCAAATGCTACGGGCGGCCTTTTCTGTGGAAATTTAAGTGTGTGAACCCTATTACGTGGATACATAGACTTTGATTAGAAACTTAAGACTACGTATCTATACAATTTTATTCTTGCAATAAATACCTTATTTTATTAAGTTAACGTTAAAATTTACATTCTTCAGTTTGCTTAGCCGAAATAGTAAACATTTTGTTCAGGTTAGTTAGCAGTGGACCTGTGCATAAATGCAAAAAAAAAATATACATAAAAATAGCTTAAAAAAACAGAAATTTAAAATACGATATTAATTCAGATTTATGCAGAAAGCGACATAATTTTATAAATTATTGATACGTCTGTCTCAGTCGCTGTGATCGTATCTTCAAATCGATAGCGACAGTCACGCACAATCGCTATGCTATGTACGGGATCGATACGTAATGAGAACCATTATCGGGCCTGGGAGGAAACTTACTGGAGTCCGTTACATACAAATGTCTTTCATTAACTCGTCGATGTTTCGTCCGAAATACGGTTAGGTACTACGAAGCTATTGTGTTTTAACTCGTTTTGCGCATCAGCCTTAAAAATTTAGTACCTACTATCTGCTGACGTAACCGTGTACCTACGATGTCAAGAAATTATTTTAACAGAATATTTTGAAATAGTATTGTTAAAACTTAAATGAAACTAAACTTTAACAAAAAATGTATATATTTTATGAAAACGAAACATAATCGCGGTTATTGTTACTAGTAAATTTTAATTTCGTAATAAAAAACGTTGCCTCTCAGACTCGAGCTATCAATATTCTATGACGGTTTGTTATTTATTCCGCCGTTTTGAACGAAGGTCGAAGAAAACAAAAGGAAACAGCGCTGTTATTTAACTCGTTTCCGATACGGCCTCTCGTATCGACGAATCAAATTTCCTCCTCTATAGGAATAAGTTTCTTAGATCTCGTTCGGCGCGGAGATGGCAGGCGACCCGGAGAATAACAATAGGTAAATTTATGTAAATGAACGTTCTCTACGCAACAAAAAGGAAATGAAGTGGCGGGGCTGTACACGACTGATGAGTGCTATGTACTCGTATTACAAGCTGTACCCGTGGCGTTGTCTGCTTTTCGTACTTTTCTACTTGCGTTTCTATTAAAAGAAAGTCATAAAGATTTTGTCTGGATACTCCTTACATTCCATTTATTGCAAGTGATTGTATTCAATAAGCATATATAACTTTATGAAATAATTTGTAGCAGCATGGTAATTATTAACCGTCTGGTGTGGCTTTTGTAGCCACATGACAACTTAATAACTTTATTGAAATTAATAAATGTTAACATTTCCTAAATATTTGTACCTAATTCCTATATAAAATAAATATTTAGCACAATATTTTTTAAAATACGAACAAACAGCTGTAAATAACTGCTGACTCATTTTTACTAACCATAGTTTCTAATAAAGCAAATGTAGGTAGGTATGTATGTGTAGTAGAGAAAATCACTGTTGAAATTTTCTCGGTAAAAATATTCTCGCAAGACAAATGGGATTCAAACTTAAAATATCTTCGTTGTTCATATTTTAAAAAAGAATAATACAATGTAAAATTTAAATTTATTCATTCTCGTCTAACAGACGAGAAATATAAGAACGAAAAATGAGAAAACATGAATATGCTAACTGAGAATTTCATAAAATGTAATAGGTACATTTAGATATTTCTAAGAACTCTACTATTTTTAAAATCAGTAATTTTAATTTTTATTTCATGAATGTCAAGAATTTCTCTCCATGTATATAAAAACAGCAATGTTTTCTATGCTTTATAAATATTTACATCTACGCACGCCTACATACACAAATAACTTTGTTTTAATATACCTTTACAAACATTTTCTTTATTAAATTTAGCTGATTGAAGGCCTCGCAAACGTAGCGGTTCGTGAATTTTGCGACATATAGCTAAAATATCTTCCAATTTCATTTCTCTTTCACCTCCCTGGAGCGCAGTAAACACCCCCGCACCACCCTCCACCTCGCTTGTATTTGTCCGACAGATATTCTTAAAGATACACAAACGTTACACCAGCTAAACGAGAGCTCTTTATCTATTTAACATACAAACAAATGTTCCCAGAAGCGAACGCAACCCAATTGCTTTTAAAGTTCTCCATCAAATGGTCAGCAATTTCTCTCCGTACTTTGAAGCTCAGTAAACATCGTAATGTCTAGAAAGTTTCGTGGAACTATACATGGTGGATGTTCGTGACGGATTGCCGAACATTGTTGTTATTCGCACTGGGAATAAAACTACATTTCATATTTCAGTTTCTTCTCTACGTCTGGACAGCTAAATTAAGTCGTTTAAAGGATCTGGACTTGGAACAATAAAGTTGAACTCACTGATTATTTTAAACGAGATATATTTCTCTTTGCACTCACAATACCTTTTCATAATTAGTCAGAGCTCACAATATCTTTTCCAGACAGACGTAGATTAGACTATAGCGAATATAATTAGATTTTTTCAAAATAATTGTTATATAGGTATAGTATCGTAGTAATGTTATCCTAGAAAATTGTATATATAGACGGTTGTCGGTTACGCATCAAATGTGGCAAACAAAACAAATACATCGGAATAACGCCCCTATACAAACAATCACGACAAGCGTGATCACCCTTATTGGTTACAAGGGCTCTTCACACTCAATTGCGATGTTTGCTCGCTCTCATTAACTGTGTTTGTGTGAAACCTAATTTACGATGTGTTTGGACTTAGCAAGACCGTGTTAATTGACCTAAACTAGATATATAAACGTAAATATGTCATCGTGATCGTAGAAGAAGACAGATTATTGAATAAAATCAAAACTATGAGCGTAAGATAAAAATTTTCATTAGCATGAACATCGAATAGATATCACTATGAAATTATTGTTGATGCAGGATCTTAGGTTGAAGTTTGGCGATAAAAAGAATATGAAACAAAATTCACGAAACTTAGCTAACAAACTTCCAAAGGAGGAAAAACAAGTCCTTCTTACGTAGCCATAAAATTTATTGATAGACTTTATTCGGTACTAAAATCTTTCAAGTCTATCGATGTCAGAATAGCCTCCATTTTTTTAGCACATACAAATCACTTGGCAAAGGAACGGTATATTCTGGCTATATTTTTTTTTGTGAGAGAAATAAAACAAGACACTGGCATTAATTTAAAAGACCGCACACTCGTATATCTGTTCGCACTGACACGTAACAAGCTTGTTTAACCTAAATACATTCGTTGACAAGAGATTTACATACATACTTAGAGGTGTCTATATATACATGAATACAAGGTAGATATAATAAGGATATAAAGGGTGTTTATTTCAATAACTATTTTTGTGCACTAAAACGAACAGCAATCGTACGCGATATGCAAATCGAATATGCAATTGTAAAAACCAAAAAAAAAAAAAAAAATTAACTGCACTTTTAATTAAAATTACAGTTTTACTTTATATCAAAAACTCTGTCTGATATTTTTGAATAAACATAACTACGCACCATAGTTATATTTGTTCTCTGTTAATATGTATCTATATAGATAGTCATGAAATAGGAAATTTTCTTGTAGTATGTGGTATGCTTATACTCGTAGATATGTTAATGTTATAATTATGATAAATAATATCGAATTTTTGAAACATAATTTTAATCACAGTGTAGTTCAACTTTATTTTTATATTTTACACAAATATTTTATAGGTAAATGAAGTATCTTATAAAATGTATTTAAAAGGTCTTAACAGAAAATAGCGAGTTTAATCCAGAGCCTTGAATTCCTGCCAAATAACTAAGCCTAAGGCCAGGGTAATGAGATTTTCGACAAAATTTCCGGATCGTCATTAGCCGATCGCTTTCGTTCAAACGAAATTGCTTCCTTACACACTACGACACGATTCAAGTTTTATATATTTTTAAAATATCAAGAATACCTTCTTCTTTTTTATATTATTGAACGTTCAAATTTAAATGAGTACAGAATTTACAGACTCGATCGATCGGTTCAGCCTATGATTTCCCACTGCTGGGATTAAAACTCTTTCTCAATGAAGGAGACGGATCAGAGCTCAATCCAGAGTTGGCGGATATATTCCCTACTATAAGTAATGATCTGCTTAGCGTGCTCACCAAGGCACTACCTACTTTAGAAATATTTATAAAAGAAAATACAGATGTTTGTTTACGGCTAATGATATAACTAATTACACATTAAAATATTAATTGGAAGTTCCTCGAGACTTTAATTAGTCTTGAAGAAATTGAATTTTGTACATATAGTGATTATTATTATCGTATAGTTTCATCGTGTCGGTGTTGCGACGTCTATCCAAGTTAAACGCATCTCTAATGGCGGAGAGGTTCGGATAGAGACAGCGTCCTTGCTGTAACGACGGGCCAACCAATATGTAAAAGCTACCCGCTTACCCGCTCTAATATTATCATACACACTGTTGACTACAATATTGAGCTTATTTTTTTTGTTATTCTATTTGTTTGTTTAAAAATTTATAAATCATTTATTTTTTAATTTAATTTTAATTATAAATTTCACATATTGTATAATATCATAGCATGTTTATAACAAGTTGTATATTTTTACATTTTAAGTTTTTAAGATACTTAGATATCCTTTTTTATTTATTCGCCTAAATATCATAGGAAGTTAGGAGGTACCTACATAATTATAGTGTAATAGGTACATATGGTGTAAATTTGTAATGTTAATCGTACGATAGGTTCACTCAATCTAAAATCTTACATAAATCCATTATTAATAAGCACCTATTAACGTTATTTTTACAGGGTAAATAACTGACTTATTACAAACAGTTGCGTAAGTAAATGAGTAGGATTAACTTTTTTTAACAATAGTACCTAATGACCGCACTGTTATGTTGTTAAGCGCTATTTTTTTTATATAAAAGAAGATATTTTCAAACCTTTCTAATAGCTGATAAAATTAAAATACCAACATATTTATGTATATAACACAGATGACATCGCTGATAACCTTCATTGCCTATTGGTTTTTTATTCATAAAACTGGTTTTCTCATGTTAACTAAAAAAATTCTAACATTAGTAGATCTTGTTAATGTAGACAACCAAATTACCTATATCAAAAAAAAAAAAAGAATCAAAAATCACCATACTGTTCAGCTTTAAAATAAGCCAATACAACTATTGAGTTTTTCACAATGTACTTGTACAAATATACTTTTGCAGTAGGTGTATATTAATAATTAAATTATTTCTGTTAAGCGTCATACTTAAATCACATAAATAACAGTTAATTCCGGAATTTACGACGATTATATTCTTACGAAGTTATTTGTTTTCAAATAACAACAAAGTAACGTTACATTGAATCTTAACTGGTTTCTTGACCTTATAAAACTCGATACAATATCAACAGGACAAAAATTTATTAAATTGAAAGATAATTTATGTAAAACTACTATAATAAAAGGCTTTTTTACGGTATTTTGCTTTGTTTACCGTCGGAAAATTGTAACGACTAATCTATACTAATATATAAAGCTGAAGAGTTTGTTTGTTTGGTTGTTTGTTTGTTTGTTTGTTTGTTTGTTTGTTTGTTTGTTTGTTTGTTTAAGCGCGGTAATCTCTGGAACTACTGGGCCGATTTGAAAAATTATTTTAGTGTTAGATAGCCCATTTATCAAGGCAGCTATGTAGCTATAGGCTAGACTATAGGCTAGGCTATAGGCTAGGCTATAGGCTAGGCTATAGGCTAGGCTATAGGCTATGTATCGTCACGCTAAGGCCAATAGGAGCGGAGTCCACGCCGACGAAGTCGCGCGCAGAAGCTAGTAAATAAATAAAAATTCAGATTGAATATTATAAAAAATATTTTCATTCAAAATAGTTTAAGGCAATTAAAAAAAAAAGGCAATTTAACATTTCGGTAATAAAATATGCAGGTAAGTTTTAATAATTGAACAATTAAAAAATAAAATAAAGAGTACCTACCTAAAGAGTTCTTGCTTTGTAATCTGTTACATAGTCCGCAATGCTTGAAGAGTAAAGTCTTCGAGCAATGATGAGCTGTGTTAACATACGGAGCCGAAACGTGGACACTGACGAAGGGACTGGTCCACAAGCTTAAAGACGCTCAACGTGCAGTGGGACGGGCTATGCTTGGGGTTTCTGTCAAAGATAGAATTAGAAATAAGACTATTCGCGAGAGAACGAAAGTAACCGACATAGCCCACAGAATTAGCAAGTTGAAATGACAGTGGGCTGGTCATCTTTGTCGCAGGACCGATGGCCGTTAGAGCAGACGTGTCCTGGAGTGGAGACCGCGTCTTGGCAAACGCAGTGCAGGACGTCCTCCGGGCCGCTGGACTGACGATCTACGTAAGATTGCCGGTCTAGTCTGGATGAGGATTGCGGAAAACCGGGATGTCTGAAGCGAACTTGGGGAGGCCTATGTTCAGTAGTGGACTGCAATAGGCTGACATAGTCTTCTTCATTAAAAGTCTTCTTCATAAAAAGTATTAAAAAAATATTTCGAAATATTTCACGCATAGATAACTTACTCTGTGTAAGACGCAGAGACAAATATAGCGCCAATATGGGACATTTTAGGTTACGCCTTTACGTATATCCCATGTTACACCTCGCACGGGCAAATGAGACCATTACTCCACCCTTATCAGATGATGTTCTTAAAAGAAACCCTATTCCCTTAATATAAAAATCATTTTCGTTCAAACGTTATTACAAACTAAAGTGCAAATACAACCGTTTTTGGAATATGGTTCTCATAATAACCTATATCTGACGCGTTACTTCTTACGACTAAATGAAAATTTACCTTAATTTTTGTTCATTATTTACGTCGCTTAAAAGGTATCTCATCATAATATAGAACAATAGGTAATTATGGTAGCTTTCTTTTTTAAAATATTAATTTTTAACAAAAATTATCCATTTTTTGTATCATAACTGATGCTAGAAAAAGTATAGAGATAATGAGTTTCATGAAACATATTTGACAGTTAACGAATAATCATACCAAAACATAATCAGAAGATAAATTTAACTGTGCTGCCAGCTTTACAAAATTACTTATGCTCAAATCGAGCCATGAATAATCCCGGTTCAAGTTGAATAAACTGTCATTACAAGTGTCTTACGTCTGTATGTACTTCATATATCCAATCTCACTATCCTGCAACGACGGGTCATGGCCGCTTAAAGCCCTTGACGATGTTAAAGCTGAGTATCTATTAAATAAGCGAACGCGGTTTCAATAACAATTAATCGCTTTTGAAGTGTAGTAAAGGTCCGTATTATATTTATTTTTGTTTCCCACACATGAGGAAATTATAAAATGTTATTTATTATCATGTCAACATTTTGATATGATAATATATAACATTTAATAGTAAAGGTATTTTTGAAGTGAAACTTCTTTAGAATCGTTGTGATTTGAAACCGGATGCAACGGAAAAACGACAGGGAACGCGCCACGCTACTTTGTAAATCTATGTAAATAATTTTAAATTTGTTTGCCAAAGAAGTTTCACTTCTGACATGTGTACTTTGTACACACGCAATTTTTTTTATTGTAGAGTTAAAACAGTCTTACAAAATTAAGAATAAACAGAAATTTGTTTCTTTACCTATTTATTTATTTTATTTAACAAGTTACGCTAACAAAGCTAACAATAACATTACCAAGAAATTATGCAGTCAAAAAATAAAAAGGTGTCTTCACGTTTACAGGCATAAACTACATGAAATATAAAAGTAATTATTATTATTTATTTGTAACTCTTTCTCAAATCAGACATTCATAATTCAAGTATAAAAAATTGGGCCGAACTGGTCTATTAACAATGTAAGTTAACACAAGATAGTTACACTGATTAGCTAACGAGGTGGAGGCCAAACTATTCAGCATACGATGGATTCACCGAACGGGTGCCGGGTCTATCGCATGGCAAAGGGACAAACTCAGAGCAGTGCCCGGGACTTGCGACCACGGGTGTAGGTTTATGGAGATCTCCCTTATGATACGTATCAGCGCTCACCTTCATTGCTCGAGTGGCCCGTAATGCCTTAGTCAATTGACAATTAATTCGTCGGTACAAATTAATTATCGAAAGAGTCTTAAGTTAAGCTACTAGCAGGATACAACGAGTGCACCGTGCCAAGCCAGAGCCAAAACTGCCTTAGCTGCGGTTGCATCGGTCTTTAATGCACGACAGAATGACTCGAGTAATAGAATGAGTGAGGGTAGGTAAATATCGATAACAGCTCAGGTACCGACATTAATAAATATCTGCAATGATTCTCGGACAAATAAATGATTATAAAGAAGTAACATTATATTATATTCCTATTCATTTTAAATTGTTTGTAAACGTACAAATGAACGTTACAAGTAGCTTAATAAGTATTAAATAATTTACGTACGTTTATAAATTTTCCCTCGTTTATATTTTTCATTACACAATATATAAAATCAAAATGTAGCCTAATATTTTCAATAATAACAAAACATAAATCTTAAAATAGGTATATCACAATATTCTTGAACACTCGCTAAGCCTACCACTGAAACAGCAGCCGAATTTAAAGCTCCAATCGGTGCGCTCGGTCGAACCCATAAATCTTAACGAGCCCATGATTTATGTACTATTCTGTGCATATTTTTAGAGTACACTAAAAAATCTGGCCTGATGCTGGTAGGGCAGAGTAATGTATAGCTACAGTAATACAGGAAGTCGTGAAGATCGATTATTTTCATGTACGTTTGCAATAGAAAATACCAGATATAAATAAAGGTTTTAAAACTTTGTAATAAGTTTGTATTGTAATAAATAAGGTGAATAAATTTTATAATTATATGTAATAACCTTGCGTTGTTTTGTTTGCGTGCTCATCTTAACATTTTTTTCTAAACTTCTAATGTTAAAGGTTGCCTGGAAAAGATCGGTAAAGCGATAAGGCCGCATTTGCACAACTGTGTATAAATATTTTTATTGGTGCTAAATTGCATCGTTTAATGTGCGAAATAAACTTTTAATAAATAAATAATATGTTTTTGTTCCGTTCAAATGTAAATGTTTCATATTTAATAATATGATTACGTAGTTTAGACGTCTGTCCGTGCACACTCCATGCGGTAACCGCAGGACGGAATTTAATGAAACAGTACGGTGATAGTTGCGACAACATTATGGCTTATAATCAACATTACTATGAAATTAAAAAGCTTATGGAGATAGTATTAATACTGTTATTTAATTACACTCGTAGAAAATATTTAAATAAACATGTAATGTACATTACGTATTGAAATTATTGGTAAGTATTGTAAAATTTATGTTTTGGGATACCTAATATGTATTTCTATGAGTCTTGCGTGGTATTCGAAGTTATATTAAGATGCCATTGTGACTTAGCGTCTTCGCTCGTTGCCGTAGTGTGACGTCCAATTTTCTATGTTTATAGCCAATTATAGGAGCATCTTGTTTCCTCTTGAAAATGTTTCCTTTTCTATTTCGATGTCTTGTTAGTATTGGCTAACAGTCACATAAAGGTTGTATTATTCAATATGTTTTGTATCATCGTTTTTTATTTATTTTATTTCACTACAGATGTGTAGATATAAAACATTTTCTATTTTGTTTAGCAATAAGAGTCATAACTCTTTCTAAATTGCTATTTTTTTATCTGTGCCAATTGAATTACCTAATGGAAACTGACATGACTTTTCACTTTTAAAATAGAGAACACTTACTCGTATAAAAAACTACGATCCACTTACGAAGAGTAACGTAAAAAAAAAAAAACTTTATGAGGGTTGATTTAAGGATTAAAAAAAAAGTATTTTACTAAAACTGTGCTGTAAATCATACTAAATTAAGTTGCATATATTTCTCAATGTTTAAAAAAAATTTTAAATTTCTTCTCACTTATCACTGTCGATAAAGTTAACCAGCTTTAATTCCTGGAAAGTTTCAAAAACTTCAAAAGTTTCCATATGAAGTACCACCTAAAATAATATGTATTAAAAAAATCTGTGCTTCTAAAAGGACAATTACCTAAACAATTTTGTAATTTTAAAGTTTCCACGTGTAGGAGAATGAGCTTAATCCACCACGCTGCTCCAATGCAGGTTGGCGGATGTATTCCCTACTATGAGTAACGATCGCTATCAGGTGTACACGATAACAACCGAGACCGATGGATTAACGTGCTCTCCGAGGCACGGTGGGGGGGACTCACACGGACTGCACAAACACCCAGACAACGACAAACATCTGTATGGCCGATACAAATGTTTTTATACATAAAAATTATACATTATATAATTTTATTTATTTTAACTTTTAGATGACAGAACTTAGGTCAATTTTTCATAAAAAGTGTTTTAAAATCAGTCATACCTACCTACATAACTTAATGGTAACATTCAGCAATGGTATTATTTACACTATAGAATGCAGATTTTATTATATACACATACATACTCGTAGGTATCTAATTCCCATTGTCATAACTAAAGTCACAGCAGGTGAACTCTGCCCTTCTGTGTGTCTCTGCGCTCAAACGCTGTATTTATTATTATCGATTTTTTCTAAGTCTTTATTGGTGATAGTGGTGATATCCTTCTCCTACATAGGGAAAAGAGGCCTATGCCCAGCAGTGGGATATTACAGGCTGAAGCTTATTGGAGATATACAAATACACTAACTCTAAGATTGATTAAATTGTCATGCGTTTTGCTACAATTAACCGTCACATAGCTAGCTAATGACGAGTGTATACGTTTGTCCAAAATTTAAAAGAATTATGCAGAGGTACAAATATAGTCTCACACTGCGTTTCCATCGGTATTTTATCGAACCGACCAACGCGAGTTCATGTTGTTACATTTTGGATGTGTCATATAACAGTCAAATGTTGTAGCTTTTTAACTGAAAAAAAACAGAACATAAAATTTTGCATTGAGAAATGTTTTTCACTGCGAAACAGTCATAAATTGAATGAAATTACATTAATGTGTTAAACAATATATTGGCGTTAAAATGATGTCTTTATATTATAAGTATATAAGGCTGAGGTTCTATTTTGTAAAGAATCCATTCCATTATGCTAGCTGCAACTCTAAAACTTTACCCTCTCCCACATGGAAAATTGGTCACAAATGCCTTGGCACCCTTGACATACACATAGGTACATATGTTGTCGACGAACTATCTGAAAAGAAAAAAAATTAAAGAAAGTAATTATAATTCAACCGACGACGATTAGTATCATTTTAATCTCAATAGAGCAGTTTAATTTGTTTATTTAAATAAAATATTATTTTAATTTTTAAATTCAATTTATATTGAATATGGTATTGGTAGATGTCTAATAATCTCTATTAGAGAATATGATTTCTAAATTATTTATATTAGTTTATTGTTAGAAAATTCATACTATTTATTATAGAGTTAGACCAACGAATTGTGCCTGAATAAACCTGTAAAATTTTCTTCCTTTCCTATAGTTTTCATGAACTATCACGAGATAAATTTTAGAGAAAGTTTTTAATTGAAAATAGTGATATAGTTCAATACTTTATAGTGCCTTACAAAATTAGATAACTGTGACAATTGTACGTGTCTCACTCTTAGGCAGAAGGATCTTCAAGGGGATTCGTAAGCTTATGAAGGAAATTAATTTGAAAATATTTTTAAGTCGGAATTTTTATCCTAGCCTAAATATAAACCTCTCGACACAAAAATGCAGTTAAAGTTAAAAAAGTATTTTAAGAGAAGTGTACCAAAGATGCTAACAGGGCCTAAAACCGCTCTCTTTTCATGTCAGTACATAACTAGCTGACCCCGCAAACGTTGTTTTGCCATATATGTTATTAGCCCCCGTAACCCCCTCGAATGGGTGGAATTTCGTAAAATCCGTTCTCTACGCCTTATCGTTTCAGAGATTTCGAGATGAGTCAATATATGACTGGAAATCTCTTTTATATATTATAGGTATATAGGTAGATTATGTCTTTTATTGTTGTATTGAATCATAAAAGAAAGGATACTTTTAATTTTTACTCAATGCGTTCATCCACATCATTTAGCAACAAATAATAAGGATAATCAAAGATTTCAACTTTTTTAACCTACTTCAAAAAAGGAGGAGGTTTTTATTTATGTATGTTTGGGATAACTTCGTCGTTTATGAACCGATTTTGATAATTCTTTTTTTGTTGGAAAGGAGATATCCCAACTTAGGTACTATGATAAGGAAACCAGGATCTGATGATGGAATACCAGAGAAATTGAGGGAAATCCTCGAAAATCTTAGTGACAACTAGTGTGTTTGTTAATTTTTTCGTCTATTTACGTTGTATTACTTGTCGATGTAGGGTAAAACCCGGATAGTTGCCCCACTTTTCGAAAAAGCTTTATTTAAGAAAAGTATGAAGTTGCTGAAAATTATTCAATATATATCTCAAAACATAGGTCTTTTATCTTCTATAATAGCCTATTTTTGTATAGATAATTAACAATGGTTTTGAATAAATACTGTTTTATTTCACCTCTCAAAAAAGGGATAGTTGCCTACCATGGCGGATAGTAGCCTAGCGTGGAAAATGCTTCGGGGGATACTTGCCTCGTACGGGGATAGTAGCCTCGGTATGATTTTTATTTTGGATAGAAATAAATTTATAGCAATTAAAGTAATCTTTATTATTTATTTAACAGTCCTTAAAATTAATTCGTATTATGTATTTTTATTTTTGTGTTTCCCACACATGAGGAAATTCTAAAATGTTTTTTATGATAATATCAAAATTTCGATCCAGCGGGATTCGAACCCGCACCCCCGACATACCGTGTTAGTGCTCTAGCCATTAAGCTATGGAACGATTTAATCGCCGAATCGAAATTTTGTATATGATTTTATTCGGTTTTAAGTTTTTTTTTCTTTTAATCAACTTTGGTATTAACGTTGCTTTTTAACAGAAGCTAACGTTAATTTTATCGTCGGAGTTTATAATTTCTGCAGATTTTTTAGTTAGTGTTATTCTTGGTATAGGAGATGCTTGATGTAAAAATTTAGACGGTGTTTCTTTTTTTAAGATTTTTTTTCTGGGATTATTTTTGTTTTGAGATTCATTTAAAGATATCAGCGATGGCAATGATAGCTCAGTATTATCAAAGATGTATTCTTCAATGTCGCTATCTTATAAGGCTATACAATCTTGAGAAAAAATTAAAAGGCTTGAAAACGGCCTCGGTGGCGTGTGATTTTGGTTCACGCTATTCTGCTCAGACTCATGTAAGATAATTTCCAGATTATTAGTATTACTTGGATCTTGATACCCTGAGGGAAGCAGTTCGTTTTGATGATGTAGACCCTGATTAGACTCAGATTCCGGTACAGTACAAATATCTGGTACTTGTTCGCTCTTTTAATTGATAAAACCTCAACTTGTCTCAAAGCTATTTCAGGCTTTCTTTCATGAAAGCTTTTTAGCCATTGCGGCTTAGAAGTGACAAAGATAGAATTACGTCAAATAAGAAGGTAGGTATGTAGATAGAATTTTGTATTTATACTTCTAGGTATAAATACAATTATATCTTTATATCAAAAATATGCCTTGAGTTAGCAGTTGCTGGTTATTCTTTTTGTAGCGTCTTCTTAAGGTTCGAGAGGATATTCCGTATGATCGAAAAATTTCATTGATACTTTTTTTTTGTCTTAATTCTTCCAAGGCAAGTACTAAGCTATCTTCTGTCCAGTCGATGTTGCGTGGCACCACGCCTGCTTTTCGCTTATATTTGCGAGTCATTTTGCTCATCTAGAATAAATATATAAAACAGTTAATTAGATATTTATTTTATTTATAATAAGCAAGTCATATTAAATTCGTAAAAACAACAAAAAAGTAAAATCAGTCTTTGCTTGTTAAAATTTTTTTACTTAAGGGGCAACTATCCGCAAAAGTAAGTAGGGCAACTATCCTTTTTGATGCGGATACTTGCCCTTTTCATTTAGAAAATAAATAAAAAACATTTAGCAATAAAGCATAATAAACAATGTAGTTTAAACTCTAATGCATGCAAAGAAACAAAAAGTTGACTAAAACTACGATCAGTAAAAAAAATATACAACAGAAATTACTTACCAATATAATTATAACGCCCGTCAAAGTTTCGACGCGGAAGATTTTTGCTCACACGGACGAAATAAGTGCACATATTCCGAAGGCTTACGTGGCACTGAGGCCTGAGGGAGGTCACTACTTATTGTAGTAAAGCGTGAACACAACTCATATTCCTAACATAGTGTATTAAGAACCGGGGCAAGTATCCCCCCGCGGCAACTATCCGGGTTTTACCCTAATTGAAGTCGGTGGTGTTTTTGTGTGTGTTTGTGGTTACGGCACTAAAGAATGTAGCCACCCCGTCTCTTCCCGTGGGTGTCGTAAGAGGCGACTAAGGGATAACACAGTTCCACTACCACCCTGGAACTTAAAAAGCCGACGGATGACGGGATAACCATCCATGCTGGCTTTGAAATACACAGGCCAAAGATGGGCAGCAGCGTCTTCGGTGCGACAAAGCCAGCCCTGCGGTCACCAACCCGCCTGCCCAGCGTGGTGACTATGGGCAAAACACATGAGTTCACGTCGTAATGTCGGGCGCGAACTTGTGGAGGCCTATGTCCAACAGTTGACTGTCATAGGCTGTAGTGGTGGTGGTGGTGGTGGTAATTGAAGTCGGTTTTTTTCGTTTGCTAGCAAACACAATTATTATTTTATTTATATTGTACGACGGTATGGAACCCATTGTAAGGGTGTTTTACTCACTCTGGACTATTGGTTTAAAGTTTTACTATAACTAAGAAATATAGAAAAACATTCTCTTTGAGGTACATGAAGCGTACTTTAGTTATTTGAGAATACAAAAGATTGGAATCTTTGATATTTAAATATGCACATAAGAATGTTCTTATTGTTATTTTTTAAATTATACTTGGCATTGAAGCGTCCGCTCCGAGTTCGGTCACGGTTTTTAAAGAAAATCGATGAATGCGAGTGCCTCTTTGTTCTCCATAGAAACAATCCTAACCCTTTTTTGCATATTGCACAACTTAACGACTTCCTTGACAAATATTTGAATAAAACATTTTAAATTGGAGCAAAAAGTTTCCTCATATTGTACGTTCGTCCGTTACCTAGAAAGGGTTCAAACATTGCGGTTAACTGTTAAACAGTCGGTACTGTTATTGTGTTGGCTTACGGCTGGGCTGTAAATCATTTGAAGAAAAAAGTCCGTGTGACGTCATAGGCCATAAAGATTTAACGGCGAGACGATCAGCTGAGGTGAGGTCGCTGTATTCGATGACCCTTGCTTGAGCTGTATACGTTCATTAGTAATTTTACAGAATATGTGTGTAATAAATATTCATATTTAATGCTTGCATGTATTAAAATCGACAGACTAAATTCTTATTAAATTGTCTTTTTTTTGGTCGAAAATAAAATTTAAACTATAATAGTTTTAGCAATTAATAGCAACAATTATCATATAAATATTTACTTTTAGTTTCGTATCCATTTACTTAAAATAACAGTCAGAATTCTTGCAAAAAACAAACCTAGCATAAATAATTATCAGCGTAATTACGTTATTACGCCAAACAACTTAAGAAAAAAAATGGTTTCACTATCAGTTTGATCAGATTAATTTAATTTATATTCAAAGAGGTTTTCATTAAGAAAAATATTTAATGGTTTATTTCTATAATGATTAATTTGTATATACTGTTAAAGGGTTTAGACATTAAAATTTATGTAAGATTGTAGTCAAAATAACCGGTGTACTATTGTACTATTACACAATAGCAAACTGTTCTGTCTAGAGTATTAATCTGATCACTAAAATCTAGATTGTTAATCTAGATTTCAAGTGAGCTCTTCTACATATTATACTCATTAACATAATTATTCACGTAATTATCATAATTAACTTCCTACAAGTAATATACTTATAATTATTTATTCTTAAATACGCGTTTAATTCTTTTGATGTCTTCGAAGGAGTTTTTAAATTATTTTGTTCGTAATTCTAAATATTGTTTTTTATAGAAGAAATGTCAATTCTTGTCAGAATATTTTTTTTAATCAAAAGATAAAATGTACCTACGTACTTCTAAAAGAAAATTTCTTAGTCCTTTTTTTAATATCTTTATTACTCTCGTTTTACACGTTACTCGTTTCCAGTAGGTATTTACTTTGACATTATGTACATAACTGAATGTCATTTTATATTGAATAAGTATTTTATTTTTTATGTAGATTATTTTGCGTAAGGTTTTTTTTTCACATTGCTTTTCACATCATTCACAGTGCTTGTATCAGTTGGTTTCTGTATATATTAAGACTGTTTATTTAAGTGCTTATTTTCAAGAGAACGTTTTGTTAGAAAATAGTAATGTTTGTGTATTGTGGCAGTTTAATCTCCTCAGACCATATACTAAGCACAATAACAATTTCTACGGCAACCTGAACGATAACAAAATGGAACGCGTCCCTGATAACGAATGCGACTTTCTACGCATATTAAACTCAATAAACGGCGATAAGACTGGACCATTGTTGTTGAATTGTTAATCAAAAGATCGCGATTGAAAATCCTTCGAGAAAACTCTGATAAAGAAAATCGATTTTCATTTATACATTGTTGAGAACTCATTCCGAGCACGTTAATAGGGACTTTATTTAACTAACAATAGAAAATTTAGAGATTATCTCTAGTTTGTTCAAGTTTAATTATAAATTAAAAAATACGGTTATAATAATATTGCATCGGACTCTGAACGTAGATGTGCTTTTAATGTTAATTAGTTGCAAATCCAAATGAATAAAGATATTTAGAGACCGTTACGCACTGCTAGTCGAGTCAGCGCAGTTTAAATCAACTTGTGCTACATATCGCTATTAAAATCTGACTATAAAACCTATTATGACTCTTTTTATCGGTAATGCTTCAATAAAAGGCGCAAGTGTAACCGAGCCGTATAAATCGGCAAACTAAACAATAGCCAGGGCAGTTTCGCTCCACATTTCTATGCGGAATGTTTTTTATTTTGTGAAATGAAATTAACGTTATAACACAGTTATTAGAATATCACGCATTGGGCAACACGTCTTCGTTTTAATTAATCTGAAAGAGTGCCAGTGTGAAACTAAAAATGTTTCAGAAAGCCAGCATTTGTATTGTGTCTCGACCCGAATACTGTCCAGACGTGTTTTACTGAAAACATGTGTGAAAAATGCGCGCAAACATCTCGTCTCGTTTTTGGTAAGTGTTTCTATGTGACCGATGTGAACTGTTTCTTTTATATCCACGCACGATACACCCAATGCCATCTACCTAACCAATAGACAACTTAAGGGCTTCGGCAATGAACACTCATTGTACATGGGTCCCCACAACACATAAAGATGGCTACCACACGCACAATTTTGAACGTGTTTTTATGATAGTGTGCGTGAACATTTCTACGCATACAAACGTGAAATAAAGTCGTAAAACAACCAATGAAAAGCTTCATCCGTTCACCGCACGGTGGCGCTGTTTTGATGGTTTGTATCTTAGTTCGGTCATAAGCTGAGAGTGGCGCCACTGTATTACCGACTTAAAATTTATTTGTATTCAAACTTAATTACCTACTCCAAAATAGTATATACATTTCTTGTATTTATAAATTTAAGATTGATTGTTCATGTTTAAGCGATATAAAAAAAAATGTTTGAGATAATTTGTTCGTTTTTACTTTTGTTTTTAAGTTTGAATTGAAACTTAAGTGTCTCAGAAAAAAAAATACGATTACAATCTTTTATTTAACTACCATCATTTGTAATAAATAAACAAGAAAACTCAATTAATAGGCACTACCTATAGTATCCAAATCATGGCAATAAAATTATCAATTGTGTTTCTCTCTATTTCTTACTAATTTTAAATATTAATTAAAACAAATTCTAATAAGAACAGTCTACAGCTAATACGACAAATAAGATCAACTGTAACTATTTATAATAAATCTTATACACTTCTATGTTTTGTCAACAATTTCCCTTCTCAGAAAGTTCCTTCTGACTTTTTTATGATTTTAAAATGACCGTATCTGGTAAAGTTAGTCAAAGTTCAAGTTTTACTTCAGGGCGGTATAGCAATGCCCCCCTCCACCCCCTTTCATCTAACTTCAGCCATTACTGGGGTCTTCCGTTCGTTCCAATTTCAAATTTGAAGCTGATGCCACTATATATGGCACCGCAGCTTTGGAGCGCTGAATTGAGCGGATCTATAAATTGGATGAGGCAGACTTCGCCGTATGCAGCCTATATTGTGATATCAATACTTTTTATGTTACCTAATATAAAAACTACGCGTATTTTACTATCTCACTTTATTGTAGTTTGAAATATTTTCTTTTCTTTTTTGTTGTGTGACAATGCTTACAAAGCTCTTAGAAGCTGTTTGTTATAAAAAATAATTCTAATTTTACAATTGTACTTTTGAGAAGACGCTATCAAATAAAACAATTATTTGGATGTAATTTGGTTTTTTTTTTTCATAGAAGAACACGATTTTATTTTGCATTTATAAATATTTTACTGAGATAAAAGATTAATGGTATATTAAATAACCTCTTACAAATATAATTATATTACATAGGTACTTAAAGAAATAAAACTACATAAAAGAAATATAAATTTCTAATTAGACTTTAATTTTTTTAAATACATTTAGGTACTTATATAACATACCACTTAGGTAGGTACCTATATAGTTTTAGGTATATGTACATAAATGTAAAATTATATAGTTTTAGAATTATACGTTCCAATATTATTCCAATACTATTTCTAGTAAGATTTAACAAAAGTATGCGCCACGCTACAATCGGGCGACTTAAAAATAATTTCTTAGAGTTGCAGGGCACGTCCCTTCGTTATTCCAGTCGGGCCAATTCCACCGTCTCGACTACACTGATATCTGAAATCGTTCCTTTCTAACAAAGAGAAATAAAATTTCGCTTTCAAAAACGATATATTTTCTTATGTGCTCTATCAAGCATGTAGAGTTTGAATAATGAAGCCAGATTAATACACAATTGGTAGATAAGTATATTTGGATTTAAATGTCATTTGTAGTCAACAGATGTTCTTTTTTGTAGATCAAATAAATTTTAACTGATTTATAGGAAATCATATCAAATTAAATTATCCTTTGATCGTATCTCTATTTTATATTTTAAGTAGTTAACTTAAGTCTAAAAGAGATCTAAGTAATAATACATTTTACGTTGGACGCTTTTCTAATTTACACAAGAAAAATTATTTTTTATTAAGCTAGGTGCTCCTCAAGGTTTCACAAGCTTCGACTAATATGAATTGTAGTGCACGTTTATAGTCTATGTTACGTCTTAATGATGTAGATGTCCAGCTCTGAAAAACTATTAAAATAGTTTTAGGAGTTTCAGACTTTATCGATTGCAAACAAACATACAAATATTTCTTCTTTCATATTACCTAGTAGTTAGAAGAGTAAATCATTATGTCACTAATATTTGTTTTTAGAAAAAAAATTTAAAATTAAAATTATAAAAAATATATAGGTACAGTTAATTATATTCGTGGTAAGGAATCCTCCGTGTAAGAGCGGAGTTCAACTTACCCAATATTACCTTCTTTAACATAAGCTAAATTTATCCTCCACTTATGCATCTTACGCTTTTAGTAATTTTACATAAATATTCGTTATTTACATGCGCTTTATTTGCATTCGTATCGTCTTACTATCGTTAAATTTTACTCAGCCTACTTTCGTAGCTAAGTTTGTCCATTCTTTGTATAATAAACTTATTTTATACCTACTGCTATAGTAATGGATCTGGTACTACCTACTACATTTTACCAAATGATATAGGTACTTACTTTTACTAATTCTGCTACCCATTAAAATAAATATAAACAAAAAATTAACTCTGCAACCAACTACATAATTATTTTTGTAATTACTAAGTAAATACATTTACTAAATTGTTTTCAATCTTATGACTTTCCCACTTCTGTTACTGATGTGCGTTTAATATAATCACTGTCATATTGCTAGTAATAATATAATCGTAAGGAAGAACCACAACAATTGAAATTGCAGTCTGTGAAACTAAACTAAATTGTTTTTATGCTTATGTATCTTTTAATAATAATTATATTATTACTTTACGTTAAGATTTATATCAAAATTTATTTGTACAAAAATAGGGAATCAAAATTTAGATTAAAGTAGAGTAGAGTGCACCATTGATTAAAATATTTTGATGAGACATTGACATGAAATTTTATAGATTAAAAAAAAAAATACTATTTACAATTTACCAAAACTTGTTTATTCGGTCATGTGTTTGGTATAAAAGTCAGAACTATTAAACATCTTACCAATACATATTAAGCTTTACTTACAACCCCAGTCCCCAATGATGTACGATGTCATACCAAAACCATGCGCAGAGCTGCCGACCGTTTCTAAAGTCGTTCCTTATCACAAACCGGTTCTTACAAACAGAAAGAAACTTTTTATTTAAAATACTTAGTGAAACTTTTTTTAATGATTCAATTTGACTATTAATTGACTTATTTATTTAATTATCTACTTTAATAACATATTTGCTGTCGAAACTCGTTCTATTATCTAAACTTATGTAGGTAAGTGTAAAATGGACACACACTATCGAAAATAAATCAAATTGATTTCATTGTTATTATATGATTTATGTAATTAAATGTACGTCATAAACTAGGATTGAAGTACCTTAAACGATGATTTATAATCAGTACAATCGCCAATGAAATCAAGTAAACTGCTCAAAATGTAGGGATCGCTGCCAAATATACTGAAACGTTAGTTTTTATGTTGACCAATAAACTTCTTAATTTAATTAAATGATTCCTTCTCAGTTGTGGCTGCCAAATACGATTTCATTAATAGTACCTATAACGTACTAAAAATTCTAAGAATTTACAGAAATCGAGGGACTTTTAGATATTTTTGTAGGTAGTACAGTAGGTAGGTACGTATATACCTTACTTATAGCTCAGATAATTACGATCTTTTTGTTATACACTTTTTTTTAATAATTGTCTAGAGTAGTTACTTAAGTTGTAACAACTTACCCTTGATGCAAGTAGAGCCGGTTGTATGGTGAAATAAAATAAAAAAACTATCATAAACGGATCCTAAAAAGGGTCAAGGTAAATATCCACATAGGTACCTACCATATATTTCTACTATATAATATATTGTATATGGACAATCTTACTTAGGTACGGTATAATAATTTTCAATATACTAATACCGGACTTACGGTTACCAGATATTTATGATTAATATAATTTTCTATTAGACAAAACAGTACTATTGAATTTAATTAATATTAATCAAATTATCTCAACTATTCAGCATACAATATTTTACTAAACGAATTACCACGCATACTCGGGGCATTATTCATTCCCCGTTATAACCCATCAAGCGACTGACAGCCTTAACATAAATCTCGGCATATACTTAACGAAGATTTTTGTTTCGACGAGTGAGTATAACAATCCTTTTTGCGTTTTATATTGAAGAGCTTTTACTGTGATAAAGTTTGAGAGAAGTTTTCTTTAAATTTTGAAGCAGAATATATCTAAAACAAAATGAAAGCTGCTTAGACGTGGGTAAAAATTAACATTACATTTATAATTTTTTTTCTTTTTCTATATATTTCTATTTCATTGTTAAACAAAAATTAGTACCTATAAGAATCCTCCAAATATTATAAAATTTGACAAAGGTACATATTATTGAAATAACACTGCTCATCATTCTTACTAGTCATCATCATATACTTATATCAATACGGTAAGGTTAAGATGTTTGCCTCCCTTTTTAGAAAAAAACCTCGCAATTAAGTATATACTCCTCATAATTTTTATAGACAAATGCTTGCTCTACAGGTACCCACAAGTAAAAAAATTATTATTGGTTTTATTTTTGTAAATTAATTAATGATTAAAATTATATATATGACGGCTTTAATTTTGAAACAACTTCAACAAGATTGACGGTCGGTAAATTTATTACTTACTAGCCGACCCGTGCCCACTTCGTTGCGCGTTAATTTTATTTTTAATATTTACTTCTAACGACGATATCTCAAAAACTATTCATCTAATTGATATAGTGTAAAGGGCAATTTTAACCTGCATTAAATTCCTAAGCTAACTAACATATTCATTTGGATAAGGATTAATACTGAACTAAAGAAAATAGCTTTGAAAATAACGTAATGTTTTTAATTAAAAATATGAACATAATAGTGGTTAATGTAAGTCAACCATAAGAGATAGAGATATGCTATCGCGGACTTTTTTGTAGCATTTTTATAGGTTTTCAATTTGCTAGTACATTACTCAACTATATCTTTGCTAGTTTACGCGGCGTTCGCGTGGAAAGCTCCCAGTTGGCGAGATTTTTTGCGTCTTCTTCAACATTTATCGCCGTATTTCAGCTAATTTACATAAAAGCATAATAAATTATATACCTAAACCTTCCTCAAGAATCACTCTTTCTATTGTTGAAAACCGTATAAAAATCCGTTTGGTAGTTTTCGAGTTTATCACGTTCAGACAGACAGGAGGACAGACAGACAGGAGGACAGAAAGACGCGGCTGGGGGACTTATTTTTATAATAAGTATAGATTTAGAGCGAATTATTCGCACGGGTATTGCTAGTATAAACTTACTAATAAGTAATATTGGTATTTATTATAGTAAACTATTAGGTATTAAAATCCTACATTTATAACTTACATTTATGTATATAAATAATAAGTAAATTTTTAGCATTTATATTCAATTCACCTGTCATATAATACAAATGAAATTAAAGCAGATGTTTTTAATTATAAATAGTTATGTTACATAAAAGGAAACAAAATATAACATTATTTCATTATCTACAACAATACATATCTATTAATATACCGATGATGTTTTTTATGAGTATTTAATTTGACATTTTATGTTTAATAACTATTATTTATATAGTTTATACATTTGGCAAAGTGTAAAAGTAGATATTAATGTTGGCATTCCCTTTATCCAAGGAGGCCAGGGCGCTGTATAAACTGGTTAGGCTGGGTTTGAGAGTAAGATGATCAATTATCTTCTCTCAAGACCAGTCTCTAGTTTAGGAAGACTTATAGAGCGGCATAGTCACTTATTGTGACCAAGCTCTTTAAAATATAGATTAAAAAAAAATTCAACGATACAAGTAGGCACTCCCTTTAAATAGTAGATACCTATATTGAGAGAAAACATGTAATTACAAAACAATTTTTAATGTATGATAGTTTTCTTCAACACCGGTCACGCAACGGACTAACGGTAAAGTAGTTATTATAAATATTTTATCTCAGTATAAATAATACCTAATTGAAAAAAAGATAGGTATTTAAGTATAATATAATATATAAATTTATAAAAAAATAAATATCTACTGAAGTGACAGCTCTCAATTTACAATAAAATTCAGAACTAAATTTAGGCTTTTACTTTTTACGTAGAAACTCTACATAAACCAAATTATTATATATGTTAAATAGTGTGTTAATTTAGGCGGCGACAACTTATAAATGACGACCCGTCTCTACCAGTACTTCTTACTACAGTCTCTCCAAACATGTTTTCCCTGACATTTCTGTTAGTCCATTAAATATGCAAGAAATGTTATATTGTTATTATTATTTTATAATTAATATTAATGTAAAATGAAATAATGAAGTTGTAAGAAGTATTAAGCAACGAAAACTAATCACCATATTTAAAAATGATTTAATGTTAGCAAAACCGTTTTTATTTTCAAGTACCTAATATTATGTCAAACCAAACATATCTATATACAGTAGCGTGAATATTATATAGAATCAGCAAGAATATTCTTAGGAATGGTAAGTTGCGATGTTTTCCGAGCCCGGAAGGCTCATGCAAAATGTATTTGAGCGACTCGCTTTCGTGAAATTTGTATTAGATGGCGAATAGTTTGTGTCCCTTCTTTAACAAACTTCATATTTTTCTTGAATATATTCGAGAAAATTCTGTATCGTCTGGATAGGATGGGCGAATAACACGCAAACAACTACAACAATTTATTTGTTATTTTGTGTAGACAGTACACAAATTTATATCAAAATAAATATCTGAGATTCGTGTTTGGTACATGATTTTTATTACAGTATCAAGATTATAAAACATGTTTCGGTACAATAAAAGTCGTTATAAAATTATCCTAATATGTACCTATAATAAAATATTAAAAATATATTTATACAAATCTATTGTAGGAAATATTTACAGTACATTGATTGGTACAATGAGCAAATACTTAGGTATTAGTTGACAAACAATTTGAACATTCATTTTTATACAACTTTATTACATTCAACTTACCTATACAAATAATACAAATTTTTATTAAACTAACAGGAGCTTAGTTCTAATAATTAAAATATACCTACCAAACACATACGGAACTTTATCCTAGGAAAGTTCCTATCATTCAACTGAAGTAGTTGCAACTTGAGGCTTTATCACTACAGCGATCCCTTGCAGTTAACCTCTGGGTAGACTAATAAAAACTGTGGGAAGGGGTGCAAAATATTTACAAAACTACACTCGAAATAAGCACACATAAGTTATTAAAAAGTTTTTGTACAATAATGTACGTGTACTGAACTAAACTAATCTTGATACCTAAACTACAAATATTGCATGTTCGACTACAGTGAATCAATTCGACTACAGTAATGTATATAGGATCTATTTATTTGGACGTTAACGCCACATTGTGTTTTTAACAAACGAATGAGCATTTATAGGCATAGATAGAGATATGGGAGGACATTTAAATGTAAGATCAGTCGAGAGGAAAAATCAAGAGTAACATAAATAAGTCGAAATTGCATTTTAAAAATAGAACAAAATACATAGGTATATAATATGTAGATCGTACACGACAAATTAGGGAGAAGAGAATACCATTCTTATTTTTTTTAATTCGAAAACTTACAAGAAATCGAAATATAAACCGAATATAGAGATTTTGTAAGCGCTTTAAAGTTGTTGAATTTCATACATTTTGAAGAAGAAATTTGCTGTTTAACAACATCGTATATCGGGGTTATATTTACTGGTTGTGGCAATTTTTTGTTTCTCTCATTCAAGTAGATACTAAATAATACAAGAACCGTAGATCACAGTAATACAATTTATTAAAGTTTGGTTATAGTAAGTTGGTTGAAAAAAAATATGATATTATTCATGTAGGTACCTATGCATAATTACGTAAAACTTTAATATAAAACTATTTAAATTACATATTTGTAGTAAGTATGAACAATTTTTCAGCATTATCTAGAAAAAGGTTAAATTAAGATAAAAAATGATAATAATATCATAAATATAAATATAACGAGTATTTTAGCACGAAGATATAATTAATGAAGATTTGAAAAAGATAAGTTGCGTTTTAGTTTTTATTAAAGTGTGAATTTTGTTTAACTAAAGAATAGAAACTCGATTTTCAACACACACATGTAAAAAATTAAGAACCAATTTTTTTTGGTTACCTGGTTACGTGTGTCTCCGTGAATAGTTTTTATAAATAAAGATCGTAGACCAAAAAAATTTAGTTTTTGTTAAAAGTGAAAGCTAAAATGTCAGGAAGTCAAGTCAAGATTTAAAAGTTCCATGCATTTAAGTTAGGATTTAAATATGTAGGTACCTATAATTTGGTACTGTTGGAAGCCATTAATCTGAATGAATGAAAGGATATATGTATAGTATTTACAACGATTAAGTGTCAAGTTCGATTTGACACCAAAAAGTATTTATTATTTAGATTACCTATTTGCATTTTTATTTCTAAAAGGATTTTAATATGACAGCACGCGGTCTGCAACGGGTAATCAAAAGAATTATTTATTATTTTAATTATCCGTTTGCATGTTTTTTCCTTAAATTATCTAATTTTAAAATGATTATAATTTTAATATCTTTAATTTTAAATATTTTTTAACCGACTTCAAAAAAGGAGGAGGTTACTCAATTCGACCGTAATATATGGGGAAATTTCCTCAAAAATCGTAGTGACATCTAGTGTGTTTGTTAATTTTTTTCGTCTACTTACGTTGTATTACTTATCGATGTGATGGAAGTCGGTTTTTTTTTCGTTTGCTAGTGTATTTTCGTAATATAAGAGGATTTTTGTAAGAATGAATTTGTTAAATCCCACTTCTAAGAACAATTTTAAAGTAAGTATTTACATATACAGTAATTTGACTTGAAGAGATAAAAGTTAGATGAACAAACATTATTTTACCTTTTCGTTTTATCTCTGACTAGCAAAATTGCTAAAACATACGAGAAAACGAGAAAAGTTGTAAGTACTGCCTTTAGTACGACCACAATAATTGCGGCCCTCTAGATAAAGAGAGTCCTTATATTCTGTAGCCTGCAGGTGAATGCAAATACTTAAAACTGAGACTCATTTGGCTAAAAATTCCTTGTTTTATCTTTAAATAAATTTTACATTTCCTGAAAGAGAAATTAAAGTTAGCATTTTCAATATACATAGCTTAATATAACAAAACTTTGCATAGATCTAAATCTAGAATCTAGTATACCTAAGAAAAAAAATTATTTCATCCTAAACTAGTAATTTATTAAAGCAGTTACATAATGAGATGTTTGCTGTATCTTAGTTGAAGTGACTCGGCGTCTTCTTGTCTGTGTCATTATGTAAATAAATCTTTTAATCTTCTTGAAACAAGCGATGTCGAATCCATCCCAGTTAAGTCAAGAAACTTGATGCAAGTCACGGACGAACCAATATCTATATGTAAATCGAAAAAACTCTCAAATACTATACAGAGACAGGAAATCGCAATTTTCGTTCACCATCCATCGGAACCCTGGAAGTAAAAGAAATTGATTTCATTAACATGTTTGCGCACTCCGCATGTTATCCGCCATTTTCCTTAAGTTGTTTATCTCGGAAAAGATTCAACAATGTTATGTTAGTAATCATACGTAATGGGTGAATACATTTTACTACAGTTAACAATTACAATTAAAAATATTAATAAACTGGAATCGTATAGGGATTACCTACTTACGACGTAATAAAACTGCATAATTTTATTAACTGTAATTCATAGTTTAATTAGAAGTGTACCTGTGAAAAAAAGACACTGCTGTCTGCTACACTCGGTTGTGTTAAAATATTAATAATTTTGTCTGAATGTAGGTATATTACGCTAGAAATGTTAATATGATTAAGTTCATATCAATCATGACCAAGGCGCTGGACCCGGAATTTATGAGAATTAGGTACAGTATATTTTTGTATTGAATAGCAGCTTACTTAATAGGATCGTATAGCCTATACTATATTATATCATATAAAACATTATAATATAAGGCTTTACAAACTTTTTCTTTTAAACCACCTGTAACATCTTTAGAAACCACCTATCAAGTGCATTTAAGTAAACGATTATTTGAAATCAATAAAAAAATAGCAAAAATAATTGACAATTATAGCATATCTAAAGAAATTAAAATGTAGGTAGGTACCTATTTGATTATAGCTATCACAACATTTTTTTTAATATATTTGTTTTATTATTATTTTATTAGAGTTTACAAGTTTTTTCAGAACACATTTGAATAAATAACTCCTGAAATATTCACAAAGGTTAAAGACGGAATGTATAAGAGATCTCTCAATTCGTACGCTAATTTTACAACATTTCTCCGAATTACAATATTTTGATCCCTTCAAAGTAATTGTGATGATTAAAAGAATTTTACCCTTTTGCTAAATTAATTCTTATTTTAGGAGTTTTGTTATGAATACGAAATTAATTACGACTATATATTCTTTAATTACCAAATGTTACGGGTGTAAATTAAAAACTCAAATAAACTTAATAATATAATAATAATAATAAAATCCTGGTCATTGGCAAGCGCATCCTTTGAGGATGTTTAGAAGATAGCACTCATTTATTTTTAATTATTAAAACTATGCTTTTTTGTAATTCGAAAAAGGTTCTTTGTATTAAAAAAAATTATGATAAAATAAAATATGTGTGTGTGCTTTTTACGCTTCAGCTACTTTCAATTATATCCCAATTAAATTTTGATATGGTTATGTATTCTTTAAAAAACTACAAAACCGTCTAATTTATTTAAAAACAATTTGGTCCTCTCAAGGGTGGCCTTGTTTCGTCTCGGGAAATTCAAGGTTTCATTTTGAAAGCGTCTATTGTTTCGTCTATGTGAATGCGCCCCATTTAGTGTAAGAGGCAGACATTAGACAAAAATATGATTAGTATAATATAGTTACATTAAAATTTATATATAAATACCTACTTACAAGTACCTATGTATTACAGAAAGAGAAAAGTTTTAGATGATTAATGTTAAATTGATTAAAAATATTTTTTAACTAACTACTATCTTTTATGAGCATATTCTAAATATGTAAATATCATTTCAAATAGAAAATACGGATTATATATATTTCATTTGTGAAAACCTTACAGACAAACAAAGTTAATTTATAATAGCCAACTTTATCTTTACCCACTAATAGGTATTGTAAAACTGAAAAGTTTGTTTGTATGTTTGTTTGAACGCGCTAATCTCGGGAACTACCAGTTCGAATTGAAAAATTATTCTGTTTTGGATAATCATTTAACCGAGGAAAGCTGTAGGCTATCTAACATTTTAGTACGTTTTTATGTTCAAAATGACAGACAAAGCTACTTTCGTTATAATAAACTAAACCCCCTGCGGGAGCCTTCAGCCGCTATACTTGGAGGGTCCCGGATCTGCAGGCAACAGGATCCCTCCAGCGACAGGCTGGCCTCGGCGAAAAGGCCAGACTTCTCCTCCATGGGGACTGTCCGGCTCACCTCTGAACAGTCCCGACGACGCCGTGTCTAGCAGGACCGGGTTCCCATCCCGGCCCGACACGGGCACAGGGGCGTTACTGGAAGCGCATTAAGTAGCGCCTCCTACGCACCCCCATTCGTCGCCCGCGGGTGGAAGCCACGTCGGCGGCCTCCTCTCTCACCCGCTCGTCGGCCTCCTTCTGGGACATTACTGTCTCGCAGAAGGAGACCATCGCCTTCCAGGACTCGTCGTCGCCGAGCATCGCGGTGATGACGCTCGGGAGTAACAAGTCTCCTCCGAGGACCGACGTCAGACCCTGACGCAGTGCCGCCCATCTCGGGCACACCTCGAGAGTGTGCTGGGCAGAGTCCACCGCCGCGCCACAATCGTGACATTCAGTCGTCGGCCTACTTTGGGCCGTCCGACACAGGTAGTCACCAAAGCAACCGTGCCCGGTGAGAACCTGCGTCAGACGGAAGGTGAGGGGCTTGCGTTTTCGACGCATCCACCGCTCAAGGACCGGGCGCAGGGCAGCCGTTACGCGTGTGCCATACGGCTCCTCCGCCAGGTCCTCCCCCCACCTCCGCATTAGCGCTTCCTGCCCTATCCGGCGCACCCGCAGGATCCCGTCCAACGTGGGGTTCTCACCAAGAGCCCTCCTACCCGAGACGTATGAGTAGGTCTCGGCAAGAACCTCCGCCACGAGTTCCCACGGGGGGTCGCCGGCTAGAGCAGTAGCTGCAGCCCACGATACCGTACGGTACCCCCGAATCACCCTCACCGCGATGGTCCTCTGCGCAGAGCGCAGCGCGGCCCTATTCCTCGCAGTGAGGCGATCCGCCCAAACCGGGGCACCGTACGTCGCCATACTCCGGCAGACACCGGAGTACAGCTGCCTGCAGGCGGCGCTGGGTCCTCCGAGGTTCGGGAGGAGTCTGCCCAGTGCACTCGCCACCTTCACGACCTTTGGTCCCACCATAGCGAAGTGTGGGCCAAAGGTCCACCCTCCATCGAGAATGAGCCCCAGATATTTCATTTGGGGGCTCATTCTGACCCTCCCCTCTCCGATCTGCAGGGTAGCCCCCGGTGGGGGTCCCTTGCGTCCGGTCCCGCGGAAGAGGAGGGCTTCGGTCTTATCAATTCTGACACGAAGCCCTAAACTCTTTATGCGGCTGATCACGAGGTCGATTCCGACCTCGGCCAGCCGCGCCGCCTCCTTGAAGTCACGTCCCCGGGAGTACACAAGGGTGTCATCCGCGTAGCAGATGACACCCATCCCGGGGAGGAGACGGCCTCGCAGGACCCAGTCGTACCCAATGTCCCACAGGATCGGTCCCAGAACCGATCCCTGTGGGACACCGCAGCCGACTTGCCGCCATTCCACGGACCCCGACCGGTTCTCGTAGCCTACCCTCCGATCAGAGAGGTACGCCTCCAACAGCCTCTTTAGATACGGGGGCACCCCGAAGTATTTCAGTGCCTCCCGTATCACTGCGTGCGGGAGACTATTGAAAGCGTTCGCGATGTCCAGGGACACCGCGACAACCACCTCCCTCCTTTGTTCCGCCTCACCCGTCACTGCCCTCAGGCGTTTGAGGGCATCGATGGTCGACCGACGTGCTCGGAACCCGAACTGAGACTCTGAAAGTCCGGGTCCCGACCCCTCCTCCAGGTGCTGAACGAGCCGGGAGGCAACCACTCTTTCCAAGGCCTTCCCAGCTTCGTTCAGCAGCACCACCGGTCGCACCGCCGAAGCCGAGTCCGGGGTCCGCCCTGCCTTGGGAAGAAGGCAGAGCCGACCCTCCTTCCAGGCTCCCGGGAACTGGCCAGACCGCAAGCAGCGGTCAAACAGCTCCCGAAGGCTGTCGCCGAGGTGCCCGAGAGCGATCGCGAGTACCCTCCCGTGCACCCCGTCCGGACCCGGCGCTCTCTTCTTACTCTGAAGGCGGGACAGAGCCGCCTCCATTTCAGTCTCTGTGACGGGTGGCGGAACACCCTCCTCCTCGTCCGGCGTATGCCGAGCCATCGTGGGGGGCATGAAGCCCTCGGGTTCGTCGGGGAAGAGTTCCCCAACGATCCTCCCCAGTTGGTCCGGCTGGAGCGTTTCGCTGATGGGGGCCGACTGAGCGCGAAGCCTGTTCCGCGCCCAAATATACGGTCGGCCCCAGGGGTCTCTCTCCAGACCCCCAACTAACTCCAGCCAGGCCTCCTCCTTGGCTCGGTATATGGCTTGCCGCAGGATCTTCGTTTTCTCCACGTAGATCCTGCGTAGCCTATCGTCCCTGTCCACGTCCTGGGGGCGTCTCCGCCTACTCCGGGTATATTGTCTCCTGGCCCCGTTGCAGGCGGCCCGGAGACCGGCTATCTCAGCCGACCACCAGTAGAGCGCCCGCCGCGGGGATGAACGCTTCGCAGGCGGCATGGCCGCTCTGCAGACAGCAGTAAATACGTCGCAAAGCCGGCTAGCCGCTTCATCCACCCCAACCTCCGACAGCGGCGGGAGACTCCAGCGGCCGATGATTGCAGCCTCCTCTGCCAATTCCCGGTCGAGCTTGGAGAGTGCCCAACGCGGAAACTGGCTACGCCCCCTGGAAGACGTATACGACGACGACGACGCCGGACGGACGGGAGCTGGAGACACCTCGAACCTTATGTATCGATGGTCCGAGAGAGTCTCCACCTCCGTCTCCACCCTCCACCCTTCCACTCTGCGCGCGATGGCCGGCGTGGCGAACGTGACGTCCACCACGGAACCTCCCGACCACCGCACGCACGTCTGGACTGTCCCCACATTGAGCAGGCACAGTCCGGCAGCCAGCGCCCACTCCTCCACCTCCCTCCCTTTTGGGTTCGTAACCGGGTTACCCCAAGCCGTGGACTTGGCGTTGAGATCGCCTGCCACGAACACTTGAAGGGGAGCTAGCTGCCCCACCAGCGGGCCCAGAACGTCGAGAAACCGTTCCAGGGCCGCTAGGTCACTGTTCGGGGAGAAGTATACTCCAACGAAAGCCACCTCTCCCCAAACCGCCGCCACGTACCCGCGGCCCCTCGCCTTGACAACGAGAGGGGGGCCGGCTCCAGGTCTCACCACGATCGCCACCAAGCCCTCGGTGTCTCCCGCCCAGTGTGGGCAAGGAGGCACGGCATATGGCTCGGCGACGATCGCGACGTCAACACACCATTCCGCCATGGACTGCAGGAAAAGGTCCTGGGCCCCGGCGGAGTGGTTGACGTTCGCCTGGAGGACGCTGAGATGTCCGGGCATTATTCGGTCATCTCAGCGTCTGCTGACACCACTCGGTTCCCCCCTTGGGATGTTTGCGGGGGGAACTTCCCGCGAGTTGATGGGGGCTTGCACGCCATGCCCCCCATGACGTGGCCTGCCGGCCTACCAGCGTCCGCGCACACCGCGCAACGAGCGGCGGCCGAGCACCCGGCGGCTTTGTGGCCAGCCTGACCGCAGCGATAGCATAGGGTGCTGCGGTCAGTGCCCGCCGGGCACGCGGCACCGACGTGCCCTAGTCCCAGGCAACGGAAACAGTGCCTGGGACGCGCCTGCAGTAGGTGGACGACCCCCCTGCTCCACCCAACCGTTATGTTCCCGGCCTGCAGCAGTTTTTTCCCTGCCGCCGCCGGGAGCTCAATGTGGGCTGTCCCCGAGCCCATTTGCCCCACGCGGATGTTTCTCACGTGGACCTGCCCCGGGGAACAGCCCCCCTCCTTCGCCACCGCGGTAGCCAGGCGCTCCGCGGTGACCGCGTCGCTCAGGCCAGAGATTCTCATTCGTTATAATAAACAGGTTATCTAAAATAATTGCAATTTCTGTTGTGTATCTACCGATAAAATAACTGCAGTATTACCCCGAACTTATTCGGTAGGCGGAACGGATTTGGTTCCCGCCTAACCGCATGAGACAAATTCGTGTAAGTCGAAAAATCCTTGCGTATGTATAAACTAGATTTATGAAACGGTTTCGTACCTGAACAATTTCTTTGTTACCTATATTGTAAATAATAATTTAGAATACACTTGCCTAATTAGTTTAATGATAAAAAACCGAATAGGTACGATTTTGAAAATCAAGTCATTTCGGATACCTACACCTACCTAAATTAGGGTAGCAAGTTGAAGCTTTACTATGGTAGTATAATTCGGTAGGTAAATTTTGAGACGAGCTTTTTCAAACCAACTGATACGATTTCAACTGTAGGTATACCTACTTAGTATTATCACAGTTACTTTTTATCGTCAAATTCATTAAATTATAACGATTTTTTTTTTGTAAATACAAAGTCGTAAGTCTACGCATAACTTCTAAGGGCAAAGCTTCGTACAATTAGAAGGGTATATACAAGAAGATAATTACTCCCCGCGGCCCGCACCCCGCCCGCCCGCCTCTGACCCTTGTTCTGAGCTTAATCCGTTTAAACTTTTATTTACTTTGTTCATTTAAATTGATGCGATTAGTAGGTACCTATCTACCTCAACTACTATTATCCAATATAGTAGGTACCTACTTAATTTATAACATAAAATATACCTATTAGGCATTTAAAATGTAATATCAAATATCAAATTTAAGATTTAACGTTACGTTTTCAGAAAAAAAAAAAATTAAAATGAGAATAAAATTTAATTATAATGTTAATTAGCTGATAAATAGATTTTATAACTTCGCTTTCACTTTCTGAAATAAAACGCAACTCGTCTACTAAAATTATTGAAGTGTTTACTTTCATTAGCTATTAAATTACATTACTACTCCTTAGTTTAAAGTTCACACAGCTCTACAGTTATGTATTCGTCATAATAGTTTCTCATTTGTTGCAAATGTCTTCATTATTACTGTGTCATTATACATAGTTGAGTTTTGAGAAGAGACGCAAATAACTAAAATAATTAAGTATCCTAACTTATTTATAATAAAAATCTGGATAATTATTACAAAATACAATAGTTATAGCAATTTTTTTCTTCCTTTATTTGATGCAGTTGCAGTTCCCGTCGGCCATGTTGCTGACCCGTCACTAAATACGCGCGACTATTTCTATCTTTTTTACACGTATGTAAAATTCTATACCCATCTCGCTCACAGGTACGAGCCCCTGCACCCAATTAGAGCAATACGCATGCGTATCATGTCAATGTCAAATCAATCCTTGTAGGCTGATGCAACACGCTTAATGTATAAAATTTTACAGTAAAATATAATAACTCATACTATATATGTTTTTGTTGCAGGATAACTGGTATAATGCGACCTTCAATGGAATATGTGGTATGTATAGATAAGGAAATATTATTAAAATATGGATATTGTTTTCATTTATTTGATGGTATAAAAGGAAGCTACAGATTTTTAAAAAAAACCGTATAATATCCATGATGCAGTAGGTACCTACGACGCGTAATGTGTACGTTGTAAGTTTGTATAATATTAATGTTTAAGCCTTTATAGTAGGTATAGCAGTAAACTGTTAGTTGTTACGGTATAATGAATAAGGCTGTTAACCCCAATTATTTTCTGAACAATAAATATTGCTGCCGTGTGGCTTAGGGACGAGTTGTTAAATATTTAGTCATAGATCGGGAGCCAACATATTTTTACGAGTGGCAAGATCAGCTCATTACTATCTTATTACGTACGGTGTCGGCTTGGGCTTCGATGAGCCGAAACACATCCAATTTCCCAACTTCCCATTTATTGATATTGACTCTGAGAGGACGCTCCGTAAATTATCTACAGATAGAACTCAACTGGATATGGCTGGACTAAGCCATATCATTGAATAATTAATAGCAATGATTGTTTCATTTTATTGGGAAAGGAAACACTGAGAAAGAAGTATCAATAAAAATAAATTTAACAATTAATTATTTTACTCTTACATGTAGGTACCTAATTATAATACCTGTCTTTTACATTATTTATATTTTATATATTCTGTTAAAGTATTTTTTACTTTGAGAACTTAACATGAAATACTCTAACTCAGTAATAAATATGTAAGTGTATTTATATAAGCTAATAGAAATAAAAATATATCCTGTTTTCACCTAAACTATGATGGTGGATGTTTAGTTATATATTTCAGATTTTATCTATACTTAATATTATAAAGAGGTAAAGTTTATAACTTTGTTTGTATATACGGGGTAATCTTCGCAAATACTGATCCGATCATGAAAATTCTTTCGCTAACAGAAAGCTACACTATTCAGGAGTGACAAGATAAAAGGAAAAAGATAAAAATTATCAAAATTTTCGACCCAGCAGGATTTGAACCTGCGCCCTCTGACGTGCCGTGTCAACAATTCAATCTAATCAAGCATTATTATTTGCCTTAGAAATTAATTGGTGATTTTAAAACATTTATATTTATCTGATTTGCTGAAAATAGTGAGAGTGTATTGGAACAAATATATCAAATTTCACCGTACCCTTCTTATGTGAAATGGATTATAACGCCCAACTAGGGAATGCAATCCCGCAACAAAATTTGAATCCCGGTATTTGCGGGACTGAGAGGTCTAAGTCCCGCGGGATCCTGGTATTTGCGGGATCCCGCATGTTTCTAATAGTCATTGAGAAAAAGGCGAAATCCTGTATCATAAATGCATCTAGAACTAAAAAAGAAAGAAAAATATATTATTTAAAATTACGTATTAAGAGATTAATAAAAATATGTAATAAAAGAATAAAAATTATTACAAAGACACATTAGGTAGTTTAATCATTATTTTGAAAGTAACTGGGCATAAAACATAGCATGTTAATAGTCTTGTCTGCCAATCGACTCCTAACTTTATATGCCAGATAGCCAGCAGCAGAAAACGCTCGTTCTGCTTCAACGCGTGTGGGTACAACTGTTGATAAGGCCTTGTAGACGATTTGAAGATATTCGCCTTTTAATCCACTAGACTCAAACAAATTCATTTCTTTCTCGAGAGAATGAACTCCGGAATGAGTGCGACAAGCAGTTTTAAAACTCGATAGAGTTTAAAATGTTATTTATTATCATATCAGAATTTCGATCCAGCGGGATTCGAACCCGCATCCCCGACATACCATGTCGGTGCTCTAGCCAATTAAGCTATGTAACGATGTCCATCCGAATCGAAATTTTTGATATGATTTTATTCGGTTTTAAGCAACCGTGGATGGACGTGGTGAAGAAACCGGATACGAATCCCGCTGGATCGAAATTTTGAATTGATAATAAACAACATTTTATAATTTCATCATGAGTGGGAAACACAAAAATAAAAATAATATGAATCGATAGAGTTTGTTCAAGTTCATCTCGAAGAGATATCAGTTCAGGCTCCACAGTTTCAGCTTGCATTATTGCGGCCACTGTAGCAAGAGGTAAATCATCATGATCTTCGTTATGTGCCAAATCATTTCGCGCGCTTTCGCGTGCCAAACAACACAAAACATTTACCGTTGCGCAGTCCCGCTAATCCCGCGGGATCCCGCTCGATTTATGTGCGGGACTGGTCCCGCAAAAATAGTGCGGGATCCCGGTATTTCGGGATCCCGGTATCCCGGTATTGCAATCCCTACGCCCAACGAAGTGGGCACGGGTCGGCTAGTTGCAGATAAATGTTTGTCCGATTTTATTTTGACATTAGTAACATTTAACAGGATATATGTGTATTTTGAGACGATAAGGTATCAAATATAGTGTTGTGAAAGTGTAAAACGTTTAAGAAATTTTCGCTCTCAAAATTAAGTGGCTTTCATTATAATATTAATGTAGGCATTAAATGTTGATATCTTATAACTCTAGGTATCTTATAACTCTTATAAAACTAGCTGTATATGCTCAGGTCGGTTTTATTCACGACTAGCTGCTGCCCGCGACGTCGTCTGCGTGCGTTCACTGCTCGTTCCCCGTAGGTGATAGCATGACAATATGTAGCCTATGTTCTGACCCGACTTCTTAATAATATTCGTGCCAAATTTGAAGTAAATCCATGCAGTACTTTTTGAATTTATCCCGGACATAGATACAGACAAACAGACAAACAGACAAAAATTCTAAAAACTATATTTTTGGCTTCGGTATCGATTGTAGATCACACCCCAAGTATTCTTTTAAAAAAATATTCATTGTACAGTTTTGACTTTCCTACCATTTTATTATATGTACCTATAGATTAGGTATACCTACTTGCAATTTCTTTTTTTTTTTTTTGCATTTTTAGTTATTTTTAATTGAAAATGATTTTATCAAATCGAATTACAAATATTTTCAGAATCATCGCATTGAAACAAACCTATCTACCTATACCTACTTATGTCTAAAGTAGGTAGGTATGGATGTATAAATATTTAAAAGTAACCACATCCAGTGTAAGTAATTTACGTGTTTCGATATTTCGCGGTATCACTTATTATCATCAAACCTAACGCCAGATAAAGCTCGATTCGAGACGTGACTTGCGAAAAATAGTCATTTTGGCTCCCGCATTCGGATTTGTATCCAAACCGCGTAAGAACGGATCAGTGCATATACGACGCTGTGGTAATGAAGTTTGTTCATACATACAATGCATATAGGTATACCCTGTAAAACATGCTACAATATTCATAGAAATGATTTCATGTATAGATATTATTAAATCTAATAAGGGCATACCTTTCAAATGACCGCGCCAAATTGGATAATTCTTTTTTTTTCTGTTCGTTATTATCAGGGCAAGGCTTAGAGAAAAAGAGACAAGAAAAATAAAAATATCGCGTTAATTGTTTGTTAAAGAAGATCGCTAGATCAATTAGTACATTATTATTCATTTCTGCGGTGATAAGCTAATTTGAAAGTCTTATCGTCACGAATACATTATCAATAAACTCAATATTCTTTCATCAAGTAGCCAATTATTAATATAATAACATTACAGAGAGAACTAAGCTTCGAAAATGACGAAAAAAATAAAACGCGAGGGTTTCGTGATATTCCTAATATGGTAATGTGATCGGATATTCGACCCCAAGCTCAATATTGGCCTCTCGAATTCTTCGGGACAAAATGAAACAAACAAGTTACTGATATAAGTTTTTGCTATATTTGCGAAATATTTAGTATAAAGCGCTATTCGTTTATATAGTCTGTTATGTATTGAATTTTGATAAGAAATTCCGAAAGTAGGTATCATTTACAACATGGAATGTTTAATGTTTTGTCGAGTGCGTGTTCACGTCCTGAGTTATAGTGTTGATAGCGTGTGCAGGTAATAGTGTGGGTAGTTACGACAATGATAATTTCTATAGCTACTTCATATCAGGCACCTACAGGTTTACTGTATAAGTAGGTACTAATCGTCTCTAGATAATATAGAAAATAAAGCGGGTACTTATCAACAGGAAGACTCATTCGATTGAAACAAAAGTTTAATTGGTTTACTTAACCGTGTAGGCATACTGTGTGCTCGTTATCGTCATTATTTAATTAAATTATTTCAAGTAGTCTAGTCTTGAAAATATTGTTTTTTATTGAACCGTGGGATAATCAATTGATTAGTAGATTACAAAAGGAATTACATAAATGAATCTATAGTAAATAGCAACTGTTTGTCTTTTACTAAAAAAAGTTCCGCTGGCTAGAAAACTTCTTTTTTTTTTGTTAAATTTATTTTTCAAATTATACTTTGAGTCTATAACGTATTGTTTATCGGTGCATTACACTTTTTTTGCAAACAGAGTCGCTCATTAATTTATCCTAACCTACTACATTCTTTAATTCTAATCAATACCTATGTACCTATCTTGTAAGCACATTTTATATAGCATTAGCCAATATATGAGTAATTATAGACTTAGCGAGTTTAATAAACAATTCTACTGTACCTATTCAGTGTACGTCGTGAACAAAGCTTGATAGGTAGATAACAGAGAATTAATTCAACTGTAAGCTGATTTCATTTGGAATTAGACCTGTCGTCGAAATTGAAACAAATGAAGCCAATCAGAGATAAATAACCATCGGTCCATGAGCCGGTGGTGTGGGCTGTTTCATTTACATGTCAATGACGCGGGTCGGGGGGTGGATACGGGCACAATGGCAGTTCACCTGACTTTAAACACGTGATAAGCCATATATTCATTATATTGCGTGTTTATATCATTCATTGGCTTATTTACATTCAATCATCTATTATTAACTTAGGACGAAGTAAGATAAGAAGCTTGATGAAACTAACGGAAAATGTAGAACAGAAAATATCTCAGAGATACGTATCTCTGTACGTATCGTACCTACCTACCTCGTACTATATCTCGTCTTACTTATCTACCCTAGACATTTAGCTTTACAAAGATTATAACAAAGTTTTCTGGAACGATCTTTCAAACTTCTTTACTTACACGCGCGTTCTTTTTTCGTGTAATTTGTAATGATGAATAGTGTAAATTGTAGTCGGATTAACGACTGTGTTATACTTGACATAAATAACGAAAGAAAAAATTTAATAATTTTTAATAAAATGGTACATATTTAGAGTGGATAAAAACCCAGCCGTGTGCTTTTAACATCAACTATTTTTGTACCAACCACAACTGTATGAATAAGTATTATTTAATATACTTAATTATAAATTAATACTTTACATTTAATACTAGGAATATGAAGCAAAAAGAGTTAGCGTAAAACGCTTTCTTCGATTAACAAAATTAAATAGGTAAGTATATGAACTTAATCAGAATAATTCGTCTTGATAGGTACAACTGGGGAGCCAATCAAGTTTTTCTTGCTTAAGCTTAGTTACTGATTGCAAGCGTTCTCTGAATATCATCTTAGTTAATAGTTTTTGGGCTAGAAAATAAAACTCAAGTACCTTTGTACCCAGTACAAATAACTAGCTTTCTAAATTATATGTGAAATGAAAACTTTACTCAATGTAAAATACAAAAATATTTTTTTATCTAATTGTTTTTTGTACTGTGTTTGGTCATGTATTGTCAATTACTGAGAATTATTTTTGATACAAAAGACATAGGTACCTATAAATACCTACTACAGTTCACGTAAAAATTTCTCTTAAAATTACAATTATAAAATATATGATTTGGTTATGTTAAATTGCAGTGTTATATAAATTAATAATAATACCTAACATAATAAAAAATAAATAAAAACTAGCGTTTAGGTGTACCCAACTCACAATAGGCCAGGTTTTATTGACATTAACTACATTTATTACAACCTATATAATATTGATAAAAATGTAAAATAAGAATGCTACGTAGTTTGATGGTTGTTAGGAAAAATATCTTATTCTAATAATCGCTTCTTTCCGAAATTCTTTAAATCTCTATCGACGTTATTAATTACGGTTTCCGGCGCAGAAAAAAACACTGACGCAACGGTAAGGAATGTGTAGTGTAGATGGGTGCTTTGAATATTCCAAATATCTCGTTTTCAGATTTTGAATATATATACCTATCTAATAAACTATTAAATAAATATTTTCAACTAAGATAATATGTAGATAGATATTATAAATATTTATGTTTTTAGTTACCTATGCGTGCTATAGGAACCCTACCTATAGTAGATATAGGTAGGTATATATAATTAAAAAAAGTTTAACTCTTATTATTACATTTAGAAATATTTGGAAAATTTGAACACTTGCATAAAATAGGTATTTAAAAATAAGTGAAAATGTTTTTCAATTCGTTGAATAAGTATTATTACATATTATTGAAGTTTTTTTTAATATTTAAAATAAACGTTACCAATATCTATAACCTAGGTATACCTGAGAAATGTGACTGACATTCGGTAGTGACCATTGGTTGCGTACGTGACCTTCCTTCGTGTCAGCAATTCGTTCCTAAAACCATTTTCGTCGATTCTGCTTAATATAACCAGATATGGATGGTACATTTTGCCTCCACTGATGTTGTACCTACGCAATACAATAAAATGTTTATATATATACGCAATACAATTACTAAATTGGTATTTAAATCTCTTCAAACATGTAATTGCTAATACAATAAAATTTATACTTCAAATGTAATTTAAAACTATAAATGTCGAATGAAATCATCACATAATTTAAATACTTAAAATTTAAGATATGCTCTTGTTCGTATTAATTTTTTACAGTTACAACAAATCGAATGTAAAACATGTATTTTATTTACATCATTACCTGGCATTAAATATATTATGTTACATATTACACAGACGAAATGAATCTGAAGCCTCACGCGAATATGAAAACGCCGTGTCATGTCGAAAGCTATTTTTATGTCTGTCTCTACCTTTCAAGATATTGGTTAGATATTGTTCAAACGAAGTCAATTTGCCTTGTTTATCCTAAAAATAGTTGATATACGTCACATGAAGTTCGATACAGACATGCATATCGCAGGTGGGCGAGGGTGGATACAAATATAGGTGGGGGCAATATGGGCGCATGTTTTATATTATTGAAGCTCCGGCCGCCCGACTGTTTACCTTGTTTACAGAAATGCGAGCGAAACTTGTATACGGGATAGCCACTGTTGCTTTGAATGTATTCCAAAATTGAGTTCGATAAAATTTTGTATTTCGAACTAAATTGTATTTCATTTTAAATATTTTGTCGTTTCGTTCAACTGTCGTAATCCTCGATTTATCCGCTTAAAGCACAATCCAATCACGTATTTTATACAGGCCCATACCATATCGAAATATCGCATCGTTCCAATATGATGTTAAACATTTGCGTTACAGACCATCGTACCCGAACTATATAACATTGAATAAAAACAAGAAACTTGTTTGGACGCAACTCGCATCCCTGATTATATTTGAACAAATATTTCTTGTATCTCGTGTACACAGTATAATAAGTCTCTTGGGCCGTCAAATGGAGCCTAAAGGAAAACCATCGTGTCTCATTCTTACGTTTTACGTGATCCTTGCGGAGATGTAGGTAGGAATAGAATGAACGAAGGAAAATCTTTTGAGCTATGTTAAGGCACAAAGGTGGGTATACCGATTCCCAAATGGCTTGCTTATTTTCTTGTACGGTCGTCGTATGCGACGCATGTGACTCCGTAATTGAAACTCAATGGCTAACTAGAAATATAGAAAGAAATGAATGGAGAATGAGGGTTTCCTCGGGAGTAATATTAAGAGTAGGTATTTGGCCTTGTTTACTACTTTTATATTTTTATTCCATAGGACATGTACCTATATATCTTTAAAAAAAATAATATAGGTGCGTTTATGAGATAAAAATCGAAATCGTATTTAACATCGTGATTTTAATTATAAAAAAAAAAAAAAACATTTCTGATTACCAATTTTTGTGAATGTCTGCAACGGAGTTAATTAATCCGATTTTTTCCAAAAACTCATACTGCAACAGCACAATTTCGCGGATAAATTTGTTCCAGTGTCGTCAATATCTACTTTGTTTACCGAAAGAGGGTCTTGTTCTCGTAAGCTGAAGGTCTATAATTTTGTATTAATATAAAAAACGTTATTTATAAATCCGTTAAAGAAAATTCTGCTTTCGGAGAAAAAAATAAGGTCTTTTATCGAATAAAGCTGGTGCTATGTAAAATTAAGATCGGCGTGCCCGCCGCCTGTTGAGATGGGACCGCCAAATATTTTGGTCTTTATTTATGTCCACTTGAAGTTCCCGTAACTATAACGAGGACATTTTTCGTAAAAGAGAAACAAGTAGGTACTGCAAGTTTAAGTAAGTCGGTAAGTATATGCATTTAAACTCATTTGTATGTTAATCTTAAACCTGAAACAAGATGTTTCAAGCAAATTTTATTAAGTAAAGTTTGAACTGCCCTTAAAGGAACCAACGTTTAGACAATATCTTTAGGTACCTATAAAATCTGCCAGATACCTACTATATTACAATATTTTGTACATACAATTCAGAATATTTTTGTTTACGTTAAAATTAAATAAAGATTATTTTAAATAAGTATTAAGCAAGAAAAAAACATCCACCCGGATACCTAAAGCCCACACACATCAGCCTTACATGTCATTCCCGGATGAAAATCCGGTGAAATACGTAAAAATGAAAATTATCTAACCAAAACTCGGTGGAGGTGAAAGCCTTCTTTATGGCCACGTGGATAACGTGGAGTATGTAGGTACTCTTCTTTACTTGACAGGTATAAGATACAAAAATATTTTGTAATTTCTTCAGACAGCTTACCTATCTTTTCTACATTCGATAATTTATTTCTTAATTCAAATACGTATCTTTACTATAAAAAAATATTTTATTAGCTATGATACTTCACTAATTACTTGTTTATCAATAATGAACAGTTATTCTACGTGGTGTGTTTACGAATTACCAAAAAAAAATTTAAAAAATTTGAATTTCAAATCGATCGATTAACAAATCGTAATAAATAATACAAAATAAAAATACAGATAACTGTATCATATTACTAATAATAAATTTTACTTATCATTAGCATTACAACGGCTACTTACGTTATTATAGTGACATTACAAGTTAGAAATCACTATATACCTAACTGATAGAAATCAGTATACGTAAGTAGTAAGATGAAACCTATCGAGTGAATTTACATAACAAAGCAATATTACTCATCTTAGGCTTGTTGTTTGTGTACTCACAAATAAGCCGAGGCTTTTACTTTGAGATCCGACGGTATTAGGCTGATCTGCCCCGCGCTCCCACTTTGATTACCATACACTCCTTAAAAGCCTATATCCCGCCAAGGATTTACAAAACATCGTACCGTACGGTTCACGAATATCTTTGTTTCATTTGTTAATTTCTATAACAATTTGTTACACATTATTATTGTAAAAGAACTAAGACGGAACGAAGATCAGAGGCGGCCTATTATGAATTTAATTATGTGTTATCTTTTTTATAATTAAAAGTTAAAATTTAAACCAACAGAAAAAAAAATCCTAAATGTTTATATAGTAAAGTAAATAGATACTTTAATTGTAGTTATTAATCCAACGAAAACTACATTATTACCTATTTAAGTGTAGGTATAGTTTATTTATTTCCGATAGAACAGATACCTAAGTTAGCATAAAATGTATAAAAATACAGTTACTTCTTTGTTTCTAGTCTGTAAGACACAATACTAAATTCACACACATATTTCTATGCAAACCGCGAGTGATTAAAATATTATTTGCTTTAAAATACCGAGGGAAGCGTCAATTCTTGCTCGTTTCAAAATTGTGTTAACCTTAATCAACTGAAAATTGTTATAATGTTACCTATTTGGAAGATAAAGGTTTAAATATTTTACGTTACGATGTCAAGTCTTTATTAAGTTGAACAATAAAAATTTAGTAAGGTTATCTTGTATTTTATTCCTTAATATCGTATATTTAATCCGTAAAATTAATACATTTGAAGTTTATCTTAATTTATTATTACAAATATTTTAAAATGACAAAAAATTTAATTCGACAAATTTATCTGCATTCATCAAAAGAAATAATCGTATAAATTTGTCATGTAATTTTATTTCAAGCAATATCTACATTGCTTAAAATTTGAAACCCTTATTAAAATCGAAATTAAAAACGAAAAGTACTTTAAAGCATTAATAATTTTATTAAGTAAATTGCAATAAGTGATATACAAATACCTATGTCTTATAGGGTAGAGCGGGGCTTAAAGGTCCAATTTGACTATTTTGCATTACCTATACCGTGAAAACCGAGCCTGCTATATCAAAATACTTAAAAGAAATATATAAATACTAGGAGTAGATATATACATTTAAGTGGTAGACGCTGACATGTCCCAAGTCATTTCGTCATAGATTCGAAAGTGACCGCTGAGTGCAGTCTATAGTAGTGTCGATAAACGCTGCCGGTAATGCATGGCACTAAGCACGTAGAACTATGTATACCTAGTATAGAGCGCATTTGGTTCTCCCTGAGGATTACTACTTAACTCTACCTAGCTAGAAAGGTCATGTTGTATCTGAAGTATTACTCGTTGTAAGAAATATAGTTTATACGTACAGATAAATAGATACACTTTAATTTTACGTGTAATAAAAATATATCTATGAAAAAGTTGTATTAAAAAAATAATAAGAAAATGTTATTCAATGTAGAATGGAATAATAGATTAATAAAAAATAGAAATAGAACTTTAATTAGAAAAAGAAAAAAGAAAAATATGGTTTTTAAAATTAACATGGAATTATGGAAATATCTATTTAAAATTCGTATTTAAGAACTAGTACTAAAATACCTACACTGTCCAGTATCACAATACAGTGGAGAGAACACTGCGCTCAAACGATTCTTTATTGCTTTCCTAAGGGCCTGTACTCATGACCGTTGAGACGGCGAGCTATGCGAGTGCACTATACATCGGACGTTCCTCACTTGCAGTTATGTCATAAAGTATCTACATTCATAGCTGCCACTAGCATACTGTCATAGTCTAGCTTGTGTGTGTAAGTTAATGAACACACTTTGAGATAAACTTATTTGAAAGTGATTCGAAATACCTACATGTTAAATAAAAGGTTATGTATTTGTACATATTAGTTACGTAATAGATATATCGACACCTCCTACGTATTTGGATGTATCTGCCAGATACACGAAATCGGTTTTATTACATTTTTGGTATTTATGCACTTATATCTATCACGTAAAAAAATATCAGATTTTTTTTTTGACCAGAACATTGATTTTTGTCAGACGTATAAGTATGTATCTACATATGTTGCTAAACAATGACGCTGATAAAATAAGTAAGTACCAGTTGCACTATAATTCGCGGGGGCACAGGTGCGCGGGCGACGAGCAACTACCCGTTAGTCAGTTTTACTACGGCGATCGAGCGGGTGTGGACACGCTCCGTGATGATCAGCTTTAATTTCAAAAATGTCGAGTAATAGGTTCCAATTTTTAGCAACATTGTAAGAAGATGTAATAAAAAGGCATAAATCTTCCTGCAATGTCGGAAAAGATTTATTATTAGACCAACAAGAGTAGGTACCATCAAGGCAAGGCATGTTGTATTCAACCAAATATGATTAAATTTATTTATAAAAGTCATGATTCAATTGTTTTCTGTTTTTTATCACAAGTAATTCACATACTGCAGTAAATTTTAATAAACAATGTTGCTAATTTGTATTTGATGTAATCCCGATGTTTAAGTATGTAACTACGTAGATACACAGTTATTCACTGTAGTTCCTTTTTATCCTGATATGTATTTAGCACTTACACAGTTATTATTTGGAATCCAGTAAGATCAAAAAATGTACCTGTTCAGTTAAACATTTAGTCGTTGGAATCCTGTAAGATTGAAAAAAGATTATGGCAGTTACCTACTTGTACATCGTAATTATATCAGAAATAAATCATTTAACCGATTCAATGCGGTGGTTTTTTTAGCCAACTTTTGTGCCTGACGGCAAATAAAATATGTTTTGTAGCTCTTCTGGGGCGCCAAGCGAACTACGAGCTTCAGTAGCTTTGTCTACAGACTGTAATTTTAATGACCCTACATTGCCGTATTTACCTATCATACAAAATATTAGTTCCGTTGAAACAAAAGATTTGTGCTTAGATTCACCAAGTTTTTCAACTTTAATAGCTCAAGAAATAGCTCAACTAGGCTCTAATGGCTCAACAATTACTTCAACACCTATGACTTTATCAGTTAGCTCACCTATGCCACCAGAACACCAATCATTCGAATTCCCCCTATCTTTAAATCAAAGAAAAAAGCGCTGCGTTAACCAAAGAAAAGATGAATTCTTTATTGAATATAAACAGGCCATTGGCCCTGTTTCCAAAAAGACAGCTCCCCTTAAGGAAGCGGATGGCTCTGTTATTACAGATAGTCACCGTCAAATGGAACGTTGGGTAGAACACTTCACCAGTTTCTATGCGATTCCAGTCAGCATCGAACCGGAGGCTGGTCAGAGCATGCCTTAACTGGATACTTGGAGTCAATTAGACGACCTACCTACTATAGGGGAATACCATATTGCTGTAAAGCAGCTTAAGAGCGGTAAGAGTCCTGGTAGTGATGAATCTCAAGCAGACATTCTAAAACTTAAGTATGTGTCACCTCTTCTGCACAATCTGCTGAGTAAGTGCTGGAAAGCGGGGTGCGTGCCTCAGGATATGCGTGATGCTAACATAATCACATTATGCAAAGGGAAAGGAGATCGCGGTGATTGCAACTCCTACCGTGGCATTTCCCTTTTAGTCGGCAAGCTATTTGGACGCGTCATATTAGGAAAGCTCCAAAAACTTGCAAATCGCGTATATCCTGAGGCAAAGTGTTGTTTTCGTCCCTAGCGTTCCACAGTTGATATGATTTTCTCCCTTCGTCAACTACAGGAGAAGTGCAGAGAACAGAAAACGCCATTTTATATGGTGTTTCTACAAACAGACTAGACTTGAATAAGGCTTTCGATACCGTCAGCAGGAAAGGTCTTTATACTGCACTGAAATGCATTGGGTGTCCACCGAAACTCTTGAGCCTCGTTCAATCCTTTCATGAGGGTATGAAAGGCGCTGTAGTTTTTGATGGCCAAACGTCTGATCAGTTCGAAATGCGTAGGCTGCGTGTTAGCTTCTACCCTGTTTGGTATATTCTTTTCGCTTATCCTAAAAAATGCTTTCGGCGACAGCCAACAGGGTTTCCACCTTCATACAAGAGTAGACGGAAAGCTATACAACATCTCACTGCTTCAAGCTAAACAAAAGCGTGATGACCCTTTTGTCGACTCTTTATTTTATTTTTTTAAATTCTTTATTGTACAAAAATGTGTGTACAAAAGGCGGGCTTAACGCTAGTTCATGCATTTTCTACCAGCCAACCTTGACTCTTTGTTATTTGCAGCCTTTGTGGCAAACTCAGTTCTCGAGCTTCAAACAATCATGGACAAATTTTCCAAAGCATGCACTCTGTTTTCCATGTCCATAAGCCCCTAAAAACTATTGTGCTAGCGCAAGGCAGTGCAGATATGCCTGCAGTAATGCTGGATAGCACTACCTTACAAGTGGTTGATAAGTTCTGCTACCTAGGATCGGCTGTCTCGAACAATCTTTCTCTAGAAGCAGAGATCAATACTCGTATCGGGAAAGCGGCGACTATGTTCAGGCGGCTCAGTCAAGAGTGTATTCCAGGCTTGTGTCTTGAGCACACTCTTGTCCGGAGCGGAAACATGGACGTCCTATGCGAAGCAAGAACGCCAAATCAACACTTTCTATATGCGCTGCTTACGGAACATCCTGGGTATAAGTTGGAAAGACAGAGTGACCAACGAGAAGGTTCCAGAAATAGCACAGTCCACAGCTACCCAGTTTAACTGCCATGCTTATACAGGGTCGGCTGCCTTGGTTGAAGCATGTGCACCGAATGGATACCTCCCGACTTCCACGGCAGATCATGCTTAAAATTTTGCTTCATTTCAAAGACTGCGCCAAGCGCGATATGGTGGCTTTTAACATAAATCACAATAGCTGGGACAAATTAGCCGAGAACAGAGACCAATGGCGTAAGAGCGTGAAGGATGGTCAAAAACATCATGATGAAGCCTGGTTTGGACTCTTATCGGACAGGAGAAACAAAAACATCAAAAAAGCTATAATAATGACACTAGCGCATCTTTTCCCTGTTCGGTGTGTGGTAGAGTCTGCCGCTCCCGTATCGGCTTGTACAGCCATCAGAAAAAATGCTCTTCAGGCACTGTTTAAATCGTCTGTAACAGACGCAAAGGCCTATGTATGTATGTTAAAGCCTGACCATAAATATCAAAAAACTCGAAATATTTCGGATAATTCACGAAGTAAATTAAAATGTCAATAATGTCAAAACTTTGAGATTTTAACCAAATTTGACAGGAGAGCTTTCGTAATGATGCTGTAATAGAAATAGACCGCCCTCAGAGCAGGTTTTTTATTTTTATTGGTCAGGTTTTACAGTTACACTATATACTTCCTGATTTTATACTAAGTTTAATTGTATATCTGGCAGTTCACCATTAAAATTTAAGAATATTCCAATGTAAATATATGTATAGGGCACATACAAGATTTAATAAATTTTTCGGAACAACGTATAAGTATGTATGTGCTAAAACACAACAACCTATAGGTTTAACAATAAAATTTCATTGTTTATGTTAAATTTACGTTAACTTAAGGGTACTTGCCGAATTTCAGGTTATAAGTCGTTACGGTTGCTGAGATATGACGATTTTAATTTTTCGAAAACTTTAAATGGCTCTCCTGTAAAATTTGCTTTTTGCAGATACATAGTTATGCATAGGAGGTGTCGATATAACGTTAGATTGAAACATTCTTCTCTAAAGTTGAAAATCAGTAACATGTTGTTTGAAAATAAAGTAATAATACGTTGAAAATTCATCTTTAAAATAAGTTTTTGTTTGGTAAAAGTTTATTTACTTTAATATAGGTAGGTATATAAAAACGTGGTAAAAAAAATATGACGAACTACGACTTTTTACATTAATCAACAAACTATCAAGTAAAATGTAATTAAAATATAATAAATAAAAGTAATTAAATAATACATTTTGTTTAATAATACCTATTTGTGTTACAAAACTTTGTGTAAATTCTTATATTAATTTAAAATGACACATTTTTACATTAAATAATTATTTACATAAACTTGTTATACCTTAAAACTTTAATAAAATAAAATAATAAATGAATCTCACCTATTTATTTATCCATTATTCACTGAAAGGGTAATAAACAATAATAGGTAAGTACCTAATATTGAAACACAATACAAATCTTCCAAACCAAGAGAATTTTTACTGTAGCCTAACAAACATTTCTTATAGATAGACCAGATTGTCTTCCTTAATATTGCAGTTACCACTGTGTCAACATGACCTCGAATATTGCTTAAAATTATTTAACAAAAATTGAATATTGTTTTTAATTAATAAAAATAAATAAATTGTTGAGATTTTTGATTTTTGTTGTGCAAAAACGTCGATCGGATTAACACAACAGCTACGTCTGTGAGATTTGAATCGGAATTTATATTAAAAGGGTCACATAGCAAAAAATAGGGAAAGCGGGTCCCATTGTGTCACCCCGATGTAAAAACTGGGCCAATGGGAAACGGTTATCCCGAACAATTGATTTTTTTCCTACCAATCGATAAAGTTTCACAAGATGGCGTCATTCTATTATATTTTTTTAGACGTTTTGGATGTATGACACATGCAATGTAGTGCAGAAGTAGAGCATGTGTGGTCACTGAATGAATAAATTTTCATATTAAGTAGGTAGGTGGGTACTAGAATAATTAAATTTTAATAATGTTTAGATTTTTGAAAATTGGATAAAACTATGTTAGTAACTCGTTTTATATAAAAAATAAGTTTTAAAGCAAATTATATACATTGTAAGTATATATAATATAAGTAATTGTTAAAATACTTTTAGATATAAAAAAAATATAGGTAGGTACAGGTTTGCCTAATTTATTTTTGGCTTTTCAACTCATTATTATAATTATCTACTATATATTTCTTTTAAATATATAAATTATTAATAGTTAATGAAACAGAAACGACTTATACATAAATAATAAAATTAATAAAATCTCTATCGGTTTGATAAAAGTACCTACTAACTCGAATCAAATTTAAAATTAATATTTATATATATAAAGATATGCTTATCTAAATTTATTAGTATCTACCTACTTAAAGATCGCATAATAAAGAAATTCAAGCTATCTAGCATAAATAGCTGTTAGTTTTATTAATTTTGATATTATTAGTAAACACAATAATATCTAAGTAACTATTTACTTTTTTAGCTCCCTATATAAAAAATATAAAAAATGTAGTCTTAAACTAACTCTACTACTCACGTGCCTACACCATATCAATATTAAGACAAATCTAATAATAGTTAAAGAATAATCTAAAATAACAAAATTCTAAAATTATAAATTCAACTGTTAATCTATATCTATATCTATATCTATATAATATATAAAGCTGAAGAGTTTGTTTGTTTGTTTGTTTGTTTGTTTGTTTGTTTGTTTGTTTGTTTGAACGCGGTAATCTCTGGAACTACTGGGCCGATTTGAAAAATTCTTTCAGTGTTAGATAGCCCATTTATCGAGGAAGGCTATAGGCTATGTGTCATCACGCTAAGACCAATAGGAGCGGAGTCCACGCCGACGAAGTCGCGCGCAGAAGCTAGTTAAATTATAAGTGCTTCTTCCGAAGCAGAAAAAAATGCTTTAAGTAACTAACTTATACTATAGCTAATTTCTTTTTTTACAACAAAACACAATTTCTTTGTATAATCCCTATATATTGCTAGAAATAAACAGTCCATCTCTATTTCATATCAAAATTAAATAAAGATCACTCAATGTCTACCGATTTACACAAAAATACAATGACCTCGCAATTGAAATGGATACCAATTGGTTCTTCGATGCAATCTACATCTACGAACACTATAACTATATTATTATAGATAGGTACCATTTCGTCTACTTGTTCAAAAGCTAACATTTATCACATATACATAACATCAATTTTGTCTATATATTTCACAAAAAATAAATAAATAATAATAACAATTATGAATACCAAAATAGGTAATAAAGTAAAAAAAGCTTAAAAAACTAAAAGCTTAAAAATGTCTTCGAATGGATATAGTCACGCCATCTATCGGTGTTTCTTAGGAAACGACTTTTGCATAACTTCTCATGTGTATAAATAGCGTTTCACGACTACAGTTGATAAGACAATGCTCTATGTGTGAGTGAACTATATGCTTACACAACGTGTATTCGATGTGCGCATGTGTGTTGTGTTTATAACGTAGCGTCAAGGAACGTAAACATCAGTGAACACGCACACATAGAAATCCCTCCCATGCACGTGAAGCAAACGAAATCTGTCTGAAACTGGTTACTAGCGACATCTAGTTTGCGCGAGTGGAACTAAAACACCACAGAGCTTTTGTATCAGGTTGTACGTGACATTTTGCTTAACAATAAAAAAGGAGTGTAGGAGAATGTCCCTTTAGATTCAATATATGAATATCAATCATATAATATAGTTATAGAAAATAAAATGAAATTAATGAGTAAAATAGTAAAATATTTGGTTTTAATTAATTTTTTTAGAATAGGTATGCTTTGTTATTTAAAAAAAGCCAATTCGTTTAACAAAGTCATTTACTAAATGACTTGTTGTTCTGTTTTTTTTTTTATCTATTCGTCTCTCGTATCTGTCTATAATTTTTTTTTTATAAAACGCCATTCTTAATTCTCATTTTAATTCTCATTGACGACTTCCAATAAGATACTCACTGATAATGGTTTACTAGAAATTAGAACAAAATTTCTGAAAGAAGTAATTTTTTTAGTCAACAAGTGTTTATTTTTGAAGTAAAACTTCTTTACGGACGCTTGACTTGTTTAGTAAGCTGGTGAATGCGTTACGAGAGCGTTACGAAAAGTATGATTGGGCGAGGCGAACAAAATTTGAGAGAGAGTAGATTAGTTAGACGGAGCTAAAGAAGTTTTAGGTACTTCATTCGTGTGGTCTAAAGCAGTGTTCCGCAAACTTTTAGTGTTCAAGGTACACCTAGGAAAAGGTAAATTTTTGGAGGTAGGTACACCACTAATAAAAATCATTTTTCTGAAAACTTTAATTTTAATGTACGATCCATTTTCATTCCATCAGTTCTTCCTGCTAATATATGCTATTTTTTTTTAATTATGCATAAAAATATATTAAATCAATAAAAAAATATTACACACCTACCATGACTGTATTTGACACACACGCGCATATTATACTCTTTTGTTGGATTGTCATTCAATTAAATAAAAAACAATGAAATAAATAAATAAATAAAAAACAATAAATTACACAAAAAAAAATTATAATAATAGGTACCTGAGGTAGGTCACAGCAGGAAATTTCCTGCTCAAAATATGGAGCAGCCCGACTGGGGTAGTACCTCGACCTTACAGGAGACCACAGCTAAATAATATTGTTTTCAAGCAGTATTGTGTTCCTGTTGGTGAGTAAGGTGACCAGAGCTCCTGGGGGGGAATGGGGATAGGGTCGGCAACGGGGTCTTACCATCAGGTGAGCCGTACGCTTGTTTGCCAACCTAGTTACATAAAAAAAAACATACCTAACACACACAAACACACACACTACAGCCTATCACAGTCCACTGCTGGACATAGGCCTCCACAAGTTCGCGCCCGACATTATGACGCGAACTCATGTGTTTTACCCATAGTCACCACGCTGGGCAGGCGGGTTGGTGACCGCAGGGCTGGCTTTGTCGCACCGAAGACGCTGCTGCCCGTCTTCGGCCTGTGTATTTCAAAGCTAGCATGGATGGTTATCCTGCCATCCGTCGGCTTTTTAAGTTCCAAGGTGGTAGTGGAACTGTGTTATCCCTTAGTCGCCTCTTACGACACCCACGGGAAGAGAAGGGGTGGCTACATTCTTTAGTGCCGTAACCACACAGTAGGTACGTAACTACCAACATAAAACAATAATATTAATAAAAAATAAAATAAATAAAATAAAAAAAGAAAGAAAGAATGCGGCAATCTGCATAGCGATGCATTTATGGGAGCACTGAAATGGATGACGCTCGGCATTTGTTGGTGAATCAAGATTCTTCAACGCCGATTTTCAGCGTCACCCGTAAGGAGATAGACGGAAAGCAGTTCAATGTAAAACATATTAATAAAAAACTACAATAATAATAAATATTAAAAATTGATACACATACATAAAATACATAAAAAATAAATAAGAATATTTGTACATACAAGACTCGAAACACAAAATTGATGAGCACATGCCTGCTGCATTTAAAAGATGCAAACATATCCACACACATACATACATATATATAAACATAAATTATAAAATTTCCAAACGTATCATTTCATAAAGCAATAATAATCAACTATGTATTTGCATATCCAACAAGTGTTTTTTTTTTTAATTTGATTTTGAAACTATTCACCGATAGACGTTATTGGTTAATAGTGGTTGGAACTTGGAGCATACTTGGTTAGTTAGTGATGGTTCACTAACCAAGTATGCTCCTTAAATATTAATAGTACCTACTTCACTGCCTCTTGTTACACGAATAAACATAACAATAAGCAACGAAACAAAAGCATGCTGCGAATTAAAACGGCGCACTTGTACTGAGTTACTGACTGATTCGTGAGGCGTGAGCCATGAGATGGGAGTTCCCCGCGTCACGCAACCCGCCGCCCGCTCCCGCGCCAAACGAAACAACACAAAGATGAACGAAACAAAAACGACTCGCTCGTGCGTTCGTGTGAATATGTGTACCTAAGTATTTTTCTTACTCTTATTTACTTAAAATAATTTTAATAATTTTATAGATACCTAACCCTAATTTTCCGCGGCACACCAAGTAACGACCACGGCACACCAGTGTGCCGCAGTACACCGTTTGCGGAACACTGGTCTAAAGCACACTCGTTTTTGTAGTTAATCATACAATCGCATTGGGTAATTTAAAATTAGTATATGAAGAATGAGACATTTAAAATCTCCTATAGTAGAATCAATAATTCAGTAGACTAAAATGACAGTTTCTAATGTCACTTTGTAAAATAATATTTGTGTTTGTGTTTATTACTTGGAACATCCATATCTTTCGTATTGATAACAAAACAGTACAAACAAAACAGATTAACAAAACACAAAACAAAACACAATAAACACAAACACAACGATTATTTTACAAAGTGACATTAGCAACTGTCATTTTGGTCTACTGAATTATTGATTCCACTTTAATAAAATACTTGTAACTAATGCATCGCGTAGGTAGGTACTTGCACTGCAATAATGATTTAAAAAAATATATATTTTAATTGAAGATATAATGTTTGGTTGCATCAAATTTCAATGAGTACCTAAGTACTACCACAGATATTTTATTAGTACGTATATATTATAGCTGTAAAAAGATATTTTTTTTCATATAGGTACCTGCTGTCTTTGGCATGTATATTTTATTTCGTACAAATTTATATAATGTTATTTTATTTTTGTGTTACCATAAATTGACACGTGAAATGTATATTTAGTAAAAAAATTAGAAAGGTAGAGCAATAGATAGAGTAACTACATATACCAATATTCCAACTTATTTATCGATTACCGAATATAAAAACGGAATATTGATAATATTAGGTATAAAGTCAGTATCACATAGTGTTAATAGTTAGGGGTAGGTTTTTTTTTATGTAACTAGGTCGGCAAACAAGCGTACGGCTCACCTGATGGTAAGACCGTAGCCTATAGACGCCTGCAACACCAGAAGCATCGCAAGCGCGTTGCCGACCCTATCCCCAATCCTACCCAGGAGCTCTGGTCACCTTACTCACCAACAGGAACACTATACTGATTGAAAACAGTATTATTTAGCTATGGTCTTCTGTAAGGTCGAGGTACTACCCCAGTCGGGCTGCTCCATATTTTGAGCAGGAAATTTCCTGCTGTGCCCTACCTCAGTTTATGTACCTCAGTGTACTCGGTATTACAGAAACTGACATATGACAACTAAAAATGTAATGGGCGTATTTTTTTATTTTTCCTGTTTTTGACTAACTTTTAACATGGTATTGCATAAAAAATTAAGAGACCTAGATGGTATATTTTGAGGAGCAAAAATAATATTTTTCAAGTATTAAGTACTAACGAGAATTTTCACGTGCAACGTTATGCGCGACAGGCATAACTTAAAATAGAACTTTATCAAAGACTTACTTTGTACGTAAGCTGAGTGATGTTGAAACGATTTGGACATTGTGATTTAAAAGGAAGAAATGAATCTTATGTACCTACCTAATAAATAATCAAAATTATAAGTACGTTTAGAAAAAAAAAACGTCGATATTTTTTACGTCCGTTTGTAAAGTAATTTATTATCAATTAATACGACAGTTTTTGTTTGTTTTTGTAGGTAATGTATACATTTGTAGGTTACACTGAAATTCTTACAACCGCCAAAACACAATTTTGAAACTAAAATACCAGCAACAATGACTACACAAACAACGCACACTCAGTTATTTATTGAGCTTTATCTCATTGTGAATGTTTTAACGTGTAATAGAATTTTCGATACAACTCGTCTCCATAGAACTCCGGCGGTCGATAACTAGATATTTACATACGCGTCCTTGCCATGCTCATTTAAAATATTACTCGTGGTGGCTTTTTTAGTGCGTGTAGTTATCAAATAAATTTTCTCAAAAATGAAAAGATTGTTTAAAATGGAGCCGATTCGTTTATTTTTCCGAGCCCACGTCATGACATCTGTTCCGATCTAGTCACGTGAGTGTTACGTAAGCGTCTTTTATGACGTCTCGCTGATGGTCAAACCTGCATATTGGAATATGAGAATACGTTAAACAAGTCATCATAAAAATGCCGACCGCGGTCATAAACTTCATTCATGTTTTGTGTAGCTATTCGTGTTTTAGTATTTAGATCGTGACACAGAATTAGAGTCATTATTTTAGCAATGACGTGGACATCTGAATTGTGGGCGCCTGTAGCCAGATTAGTTCATTGACATTCGGCGTAGACGACTCGAGGGGATGGTGCGCCTGTGCTCTCACCCTCTTTGTTTACTTATGTTAGAACGAGACGGGTATAAAACGCCAGCAAATTGTCGCCTGCTTTCGTGGTAGCAGGTGGCAATTATTGGAGTTTAGCCGGTCGGCAGTGTTTGAACTTTTGAAGGTCGAAAAATAAACATTTGTACGATTTTAAAATCTCGCTATTAGTGCAGGTTTCGCGAACGTTAATGTATGCGGCCTAACATCGAAATAGTTGTTACGTTCCGTTGAGCTCAAGGTTACACGGGTATAGTGTACGTGCCACGTACCTTCATACCTAGGACTAGTGTTTAGATTAGCTATAAGATTAGATGACGATTTTTAATTATTTTTTTTAATTTACATTTATTACAATTTTAATCTTAACACGGTTAGTATTAGTATATATGTATATATATATATATTTATAAATACTTAATATAACCTACTTATTTATCTTTGGTCAATATTGATAACCGATAACCTTCGACCCAATAAATATAGTTTCGGTTTAGTAAAGAATCGCATACGAAAAGAATAGCTGAAAGAAGTTTTTCAATAACGAAAATAAGTTCCTATATCAAAAAGAAAACGAATCGGAAAACCCGACCGATCATAAATCTAAAAATAAATTGAAAAGAATAAGCCTTTATTAGACAACACAGAACAACATAAAAAACTTTGTTGAATTATTACAAAACAAATGAAACTTCTATGACCTTCTTGTTGATAAGGAAGTGAAGAAGACAATTAAATTACCGTGTTAATATTTTATTACCTATTAAGTATTTGAAATTGTTGTCGACTACAATGTTGTATACTAACAGGTTTAAATTACGAAAATATGTCTATTGCAATACTTTAACAGTAGATACCTAATAGGTAACTTTATTTTTAGAAACGGAGGTAGCTTCATAATTCTATATATACCTATATCGATTAATGGTATAAATAACTATTATATATACCTATGTCTACTTCAATATTTCTTAAAACGTAACGTGATTTTTTTATTATTGTAGGTATACCTACCTCGTGATTTTACGCACATAAAAAGTAAGAACTTTGTAATAAAAGTTATGTATAACTTCGAAATAACTTTTATCCCAAGTACCTACCTAAATACATATTTATAAGTAGGTTCTATTTAATATTTATCTTAATGACGCTATTTTATAATAATTTCATTCAAATGACAATTATCCTTGAAATAGTTTTTACTAATGATCACATTATTATTACCCATATAAATATCATTTACCCAAGCCTTAATTTTTTTTTTTAATTTTATAATTATTAATATTCAAGTTACAAATAATTCTCATTATAAATCGCAATCATTTCTAGTAAATGATAGTCCGGACTCTAATAAAATATCAAAATGTCAATATTGCTCTTAAAGATGATGTATGCGGATTATTAGTATTACCTACGTAGGTATATTGATTCTCTTTCTAAAAGTCATTGATTACATATCGCGGAAAGAGACGAAAAGTAATTCGAATGGGCGTCTTTAAAAAAGGCTTCGCTAAGTAAACCTGCTTAGAGAGAATGCTCGGGACCCTCTGAAGAAAAAAATCTTTTTATATCTCCTACTTATTTTGATAGACATTTATACAAAATTTGAAAATAATGATTTTGAAAATGAAAAAAAAATTGAACTTCAAATATTGTTTTGTGTAATTAGAATTTAATTGTTTTCCGATAAAATATTACGTAGGTACATACTGTTTTTTATTTATTTATACAATAATTTTAATTTACGAAAAATGTCACAAGAACTCTTATAAAAAAAGAAAAAATATGAAAAGCTTGAATACCTGTTTGTTATACTTATATTTTTGTTATATTGTTAAAATATAAAAATACGGAACCCTAAAACGAGCGTCCCGAAGCAGTCGGTGCGGTTATAAAGAGCCTCCAACGATTTTGGATAGATGGCGTTACGTTTCACTTAATGGGAATTTTTTACCATTACTAAAAATCTAATAGGATTGAAAGTATAATTCACAAAAATCTATTTTTCTACCTATTTCTAACTCCATACAAAGTAATCGTTAGCAAAATTGGAGCATTTAGAATTTCGCATACAAAGTAATCTTTTGTTTTGTTTCATCGTGATTCTGGCTTGAATAAATTTGAATAATGATGACTGTGCCTAATTTAGATACATCTAGGTCGCCCGCTAAATATTGTTTCGTTTTTTCCTTGTAAAATAAATATACATACCTACTTTTTATTAATAGTAGAGTTCTTTTAGTTTAATTTTAAAACGACTTGATTAAATTATATCAAGACTTTTTCCTTGTTACATTTTATACAATTGTATCTATTATTGATATTTAGAGATGTATAAATAAAAATCGAAGCTTTGTCTCATAGTAGAAAACATTGTCTTGTAGACAAAAATTAAAACGTGTCGAAAAATTCTTACTTGAAATATATAACATTCTTTCTATGATGCCTATGATTAATTGAGATTTCATTTTATTTTTAATCGTACAATCTTGCAATAATAATTAAAGACGCTTCTGGACCAAACGGTGTTGCATAACCGCGCTCGACTGGGCGTCCCGACGCCATACTTATAGCCACACACACAGACGTAGCGACGCATGCGTAAAACGATTCTCATCCTATTTGTTGGTAAACACTAGCTATATTATTAGGTCGATAATATCAGATCTCTAGGAAATAAGAGGGACAGCAAAGGCTAGTTGGGGCGCTATCGAGCCAAATAGTAATATTAACATACTCGTGCCGTTTCTAATTAGAATTCGCCTAATAGGCATTATATTATACCGGTTTTTATTGGCTATTGGTGCTTACTTAAAATAATTACCAATGTATAAACATTGTCACCATTTAATTAGGTATGACGGTGGTTGTGCGATAAGAGAATTAATTTATTAAACACCTTTACTCGTTTATTGAATTATAAAACTTTGTGACATGATAAATAGATACAATCTATTTTATAATATATGGTTAACATATAGGAATGAAAAACATATTTCTGTTCATACATACAAAATCGAGTAGATTACCTAGTTGTTACATTATATACTATTTTTAGTCGTTACAAAATACATACAGAAATATTTGCAAAACTATATTAGTTGCTTAAAAAATCTTAATACTTATTTAAATGGGCAATAAAACATGGTCAACATTTTATATTAAGTGATACTGAATACGATTTCATATCTAATTAAAAGATATAAATATCCATTCATACAATAGGTAGGTAGATAAAATAAAACTTAAAATAATTAATTATTCGTTAACTGCCACGCGTACCTACCTATCTTAAATTCTTAACAAAACGCATAATTTATTTATAACTTGTTTACATGTATAGCATATAAAGAAATGTCTATGTAGTTATCTACTCCCATAAAGCAGGAACGTATCTGACATATGGACCTAAAATTCCTTCTCACCTTTTCTAGGTGCACCCACAGGGCGACATTTCTTCTTATTAAAATTGTTCCGGGTTAGAAAGACACGATTTCCCTAGGGTTATCATCTAAAAAGTAGGGTTAAATAAGGACCAAATTCTATTGCCGGTTAAAAACTAACCTTACTTATTGTTATTTATTTTTCCACGCATATAATATTATAACAAAAATATATCATAGTATTGTTATTTATATATCAATAGTCAATCTATATATACTTAGGTACATCTTCGAAAATCTGTTTGTTTACCTATACCTATATTTTTTACAAAAATCTCTTATATTATTTATATATAGGTAGGTAATTATCGCGGGCAATGATAATGATAAAAAAATAAAACATAAATATTTTTATTATAAATATTGACAATTATAAATTTATCATTTTGTTATTGAACACTCATTAAAATACTGATTACTACCTCAATATAGAATAAGTTTAATATAAATCATTACAAAGATACAAATGTATTAACAATTAACGCCATAAAATGTAATGATTTAATGTTTTTTTAACATGATACTATCAAATTACACGGATGAATGTCAAAACAATTTTATTTATGATAGCACCGTAACTAAACATAAGTACACAGTTTTTATTAATTTAGTTTTTCCTTATACCTACAGTAACTAAATTAACCTACGCACTCAAATATTATAGAGTCATTTCAAAAGTCAAATCAACTGTCGATTAGAGTAATTAAAACAATTATCGATTTTATACGCACGATTAGTATAAACGTATCAATATTAACTTCTAATTAGTTTATTTATCCGGTTTTCTCACTTATGTTATTTGTCAAAAAAATTTGTCTGTATGTTTTTGTTTATCAATGCTTTTTAAGCTTTTTTTATTGTTAATTTGTCAATGCTATTTATGTTTGGTGTATTGTCAAAAGGTATTTAGGTATGAAATTTGTATTTAAATTAAGTGCTCTGTAACACTTTGTTAATATAGAGTGGCACCTAATTCGTTCTGCTGTTCTAGTAGAATTGACGTCAAAAATCTCAGAAATGTTACCGAGCAGGTTTCTTGCAAAATATAACTACGTCACGTTATAAATAAAGATATAAATGAAATAAGTAACTACTTAAATTTTATAATGTAAGGAATTTGTACCAATTACGAGAGTTTAAGAAGTAATTGACAGAAAATAACGATGAAAATATAAAATACTGACACTTGACACTTTTCTGAAATATTTCGATTCTTTTTTTTTTTTTAATTTTCTTTTATACATTTTGATAATTCATTTTTATTTATAAGTACTTATATCTAAATTCTAGATGATATACCTATTAATTTATTAATGGTTTCGTTTTATCTTGAATATTGAATCTAGCTGCTATTTATTAATTAATAGCAAAGTACTTACAGCTAAGCTCTCAAACACTAGTCTATTAAAACAATTTCATACATATCGTTATCATAACACGTGGCAGTCAAGATAGCAACAGTCAAATGTTTATATAATTTCACAGTCCTAATGAGAAAATCGTGCAGTTCTCATTTACTGAGATAAAACACATCCACTGATAACCTCTATGACTTATTGTAATGATATTGAAATTTATTGTGTATTATCACTGGTATCAGTAATACCTCTTTTATTTGTAAATTCAACACAACACCTATATATATATATATAATTCGCTTTATTTATTCATTACATAATTAATCTTTTTGACGTATTTGAAATTATAATAGAAACTTGGCTAACGATGTCAATAGTTTTAATAATATGTTACATAATAACCTTATTTAAGTCCGATTAAGAAATTTAAAAAAAACCGCAATAATTTATTTTAATTAGGTACTTACGTTAATCTTTACGTATTATCTTTATTAGATATTATATTAGGTAGCTACCTATCTACACCGAGAGTTATCTCTATGAAGATAAAAATACTTGCGTTACTGTATGGTATAAAACTTCCATAATAATAATTAGGGAAGTTTTCTATCTTACTTAGTATACAAAAAAGTGAAATATAAACCAAGCAAATATATAGTACCTACCTAATGCAGTCTATATTTTGTCGGATTTTATTTTTAGCTTTCTATTTACCTACAATAACGTTTCTACTTTAAAATATGTCATCTCTTTGGATCTGCAAAACTTTGTTATGTTTCTATTCGTTCCCGATCCGTCTATCGGGGAGAGATGTCCCCCGTTCCTCGAGAGTCTTATAACAAAAGGCTTTGTTGCATTCACATTGATCTGCATACGAATAACCGAATTTGTGAAGTTCGATATTCGAAAATGATCCTCTGATAGCTGAAATGAGATTACTGTCCCATAGACTCTGATGACATCCAACTTAATATACTCCTGACTTTGTTTCAAGAAACAATATATGGTTTGTACGAACTCTACAAGTGTTATATATTTTTAAAAATACGATTGAACTTTCTAAAAATATCTTAGTAAAATACATACAAAATACAAGTATAAATTACCTATACCTTTATGATCATTCCACTGTATTTTAAAAATAAGTGTAGGTATAATGTTAATAATAATATCTCGTTGTTTTTAGACGGTTTAACACCGAATGTAAATATATAGGTAAAGAGTTATTCAAAAGGTCATTATTATTAATAAAAACAATCAAACAAAATTTAATATTGACGAGAATAAACTTTGTATTAAAATTTCCTTAAGAAACGGTGAGATAAAATTTAAATTTGTTTCTTTACTAAAAAAATTAGTGTCATTTAAAATTTGATAATCCTGAGAATTAACTCAAAATTCAAATAGTCTTAACACAGTGAGATGTAATTTATTAAATATATACAATATACAAACACGTATGTGTTATATTATGAACCTTTTTAAGCCCGACTATCGAGTTCCACATATATCAAATATTTTACGAACGATATTAAAAAAAAATATCACAAATTTATATTAAGCCTGCATTTCGATTGGATAAAAACCGGTACAGTGAACGACAATCTTATTTATTTTAGCATACAAAACATTTTGAGCTGTATTTATTAGGTAGTAGGGGTTATTCTTCTATGTATCAATGGTAATCTTTAAAAAGGTAGACGTTGCAACGAAAATAAATGTTTGTTTACTTTTACAGAACTCTATTTGTTAGCTGAAGTGAGTAGAGAATGTTGGTACTAGAGACGGTAGCAAGTATTTTCTAGTAGGAAACCTTTCTAGTAATTAATGCTAGTCTTCAGTTGTTGGGACGGGTAATGGACTGAGTGCTGTGAGCCAAGTTATAGAAGTAAGCGATTTTTAATTTAAAGGATTTTTTTTTTGTAAATTTCACTAAAAATTACCAAATAAATATATAATAATATACCTAATAGATGCAGGTGACAATTCGTAAACATACGCTTCAGCCTATAAATAATATCCCACTGTTGGGCACAGGCCTCTTTCCCTATGTAGGAGAAGGATCAGAGCTTAATCCACCACGCTGCTCCAATGCTCCAACGCTGCGGGTTGGCGGATATATTCCCTACTACGAGTAGATAACGATCGCTATCAGGCGTACATGATAACAACCGGGACCGACGGCTTGACGTGCTCTCCGAGGCACGGTGGGGAGACCCACAAGGACTGCACAAACACCCAGACCACGGCAAACATCTGTATGGCCAATATAAATGTTGTCGTGTGCGGGGATCGAACCCGCAAGCGCCCGCGCAACAGCCACAAACCAGTGACCGCTGCGCCAACGCGTCGTCAATTCGTATACATATTTAAACATATTTATTATTCAGATTCACATGTTCAATATTATTTCTTAGTATCTATTCTGTAGATTTTAGAGGAAAATTGTAATTGGTTCATAGTTACTCGTATTAAGTTAATCTCTGTCAGGTGATAAGTTCTAAAAAATTCGATACCTTTATTTTATAATAATTATTTCAAATGAAAACATAAATTTGACCATTCCCCTACAATGCCTTCCTACATGTCTTGACTCTGGAATTATAAAGCTAAAAAATATATTGAAAACAGATAGGTACTTTCTCTTTGTTTTCAAAACAGCTATAAAAATTCTACGATTTTACAATATTAACATGGTTATACTCCTTATATTTCATGTAGAAAAATAAAATTTCAGTCAGAATATGTGATAGAATAAGTTTTTCAACAGTAACTCCTAGATTGTTTTAAAAGTGTCATAAATTATTACACTTGAATATTTGTTATAAAAAACCTCGATGCGTGAATTTAACTCAATTTTCTTTTATTATACGTCAAATTTACTGCGTTTTCTTTTATCGTTCATATAAAATATATTCTAAAATTTCTCTTATGACTTGCACCAGTCTCCAAGTTTACATTCCGAAACAACCGCGCGCTCGGCTACCGTCTCGGCTATGTTGAAGGACATAAACGTAGAGGCCACTCGAGCTCCGGCGAAAATATCTAACTAAAATATTAGAGTTAAAAAACCGACTCGTTATAACAAACCAAGTCTTCTGTTAAAGTTTACTCTTTCAGCGCAAAAATAGCATATACTAATTATTATACTTCGAGCAAGACATTTAGGTACACAAAATACTCTTTAAAAATATTTTTAATATAAATCACGTTAGTTACGTGATGCCTTAAAGGTCTTGTGAATAATATTCTGTAACACAACAAAGAAAATTAAAGATTACATCTTAATTTCTAAATAGGTATAAGAGAAATATTCTCAAACCATCTGCCCAAATTAATCCAATTCCATGTTAATTAAGTACAAAATACAACAAGAATAATCACACGCTTCAGACATTAAAAGGGCAAGAACAGAATAATCTACAGACAATTTTTAAGATTACACAAAAACAAGGAGGGCATCTGTTCCCAACCACACTTCGATATCTAATAAACCTAACTAAGTTTGCTTCTCAACAACAACTCTCTAGACTTTATATCATGGGGTAGACGACTGTATTTATACAATACGTTACTCATTGAGGCGGGAGTTACTGTGTTTGGTCGTCGATGTTGTTCTTTAAATTAATTAAGCCCTCTTGAGACCGCTCTCGGTCGGTAGTCGAGATTAAGCCTATTCTGATTCAATTAAATCACCAGTTTCCTACCAATCATCTTTGGGTGCCGTTTCGTTTTATCAAATCAAAACAAATAAATTTACGTACCTAGTATTTATAATAGGTTTTAAATTAATAAATGTCATTACCGACTTATAGGACCCATAGAGATTCGAAAGTATATATTTAAATATTTTTTATTCGCAAAGATAATGAAAGTTTTCAGTTTTAATAAAATATAATTATAATACCTACACGTCGAAGAAACGACCCCTACGGCTTATAGTTCTTGAAAGCGATTCTGTAAACTGTAAATCAAGCTTAACGAAACATGTAGTTATTAAGTTCCGTAAGTCAGTCCAGGTATCTTTATCTGTCATAAAGTAACAATTTTATTACAAATTCATTTACGATACCCGCGCGTAAATTGACAGCGATATAATATTACACAATGTCCCGGTATCGAATAAAATAAGACAATCTGACCGCATACGATAAATACATACTGATACGTTAATTTGATACGTATTATAAAAACTGCGAATTTATTTCGAGTGTACGGTATTATCCCCGTACATAAAGTGAGCGTTCGAATGGCCGTGTGTCAAACAGGTGGTCCTGAAACTCGCTCCTCAGATTAGTAGAGAATAAATTACGTTTCAAGCTGTGAGCTTTTTAGCGAAATTTTATATTGCAATGCATTTAAATGTAAAATTATTGACTTTTATCGGATCTTACCTAATAAGGTTCGTTAATTATGTACAGAAAAGTCACCTTAAAATGAACTTTATGATATAAAATATAATACTGTAAATATAACCTATTGAGTAAAATGTCTTATCAATATGTAGGTAGGTAGTTAATAAATTAATAAAAATAAGATCCTTAAAAACTTTTTAATTCAATAATTTCTAAGCCAGAATCGAATTTACTGAAGTTTCGATTTTTTCACAACCTTGTAACTATTTTTAAAAGAAGCCAAAACATGTCTAGACAACGCTATGTTTAAAAAATAAAGAATGCAAGAACGTTAATTACGATTCTATAACATCGTTTCAAAAATAAATATTTTTACACCTTACTCATATAATATGATTCATGTCTTAAAAAGCTCCTATAAGCGAACACGGCCATTTTGAACTTGTATTCCATTAGCGATCGAGTTAAAACATGGTGCCGAGTGCACCGAACCCCATTTCGATATTCGATACAAGTGAGTAGTGACCATTGCTACAAGATCTTCGAAGTTCCCTACATTACCTCCTTTACATCGATAACCAGTTTGTGATAGAGGGGAGAGGTAGGTCTCGTCTCAGTGGATTATCCAATGCCCAGCCCTTGAGAGTGGGGACGCAACGGTACCAAGCAAGGGCTTGTCGACATTCATCATGCATTTTATGGCGAAGGCTTGAAAGCTCACCGATTACATGCGAGTTTTCATCAAGACCTTTAGCTTATATTCAAGTTATAAATTCTGTATTTAAAATACCATAATAAACAACGCATCATCTTCATAAAGTTACTTAGCAATGTACCATAATAATTGGGTTTTTTCAAGCATACCAAAATATGTAAAGGACTTCCCAAAACAATAATTAATCATTTTACTCGTAAACACGTTAGTGCTAACATGTACCACGGTAGTTACAATAAAATATTGTTAATTAATTTAAAAATTATGTCAAAAGATAATAAACCTTTACGGTCCACACGATGAAAGAAACATTATGCAAAGTATTTCTTCGTCAAACATAATTACCTCGCATATTAAACTAAATCATTTGATAAGATTGCTTCGATAAAAAAATACTATATTTTATTTTAAAACGTTTCAAGTTTGCGAAACTTTCCTTAAATCTGGTTAATTTGCACGCCCGCTAACCGCCGATCTGTGAAATTGGATCATTTATAAACTTCGTCGTAGTCGTTTGCTCATCACGGAATTCAGTGTTATCAAACTTCCACACTTAACACTGCGACCTTTGAAACGATAATTTATCTTTCCTGATATCAAAAATGGTTCTTATATCTCGAAATGAGAGGTCTCCCCAAGCTCCTGTCCAACGGCGGCCATTTACTTTACTCTAAATAATGTAATACTATTCGAATCACATTACGCCGAAATGTATATTATCTTACTTAGGTACTAATGTGATATCCACACTTTATATTATTTTATTGATATTGACGTAAAAGTTTATATAATCCTTATGAACCAAAATTTTAATAATCAACTGTTTTATTTAGTAAAGAACCTGCGTTATATTTAAAATATTCTATTTGCATCCATTACTTAACACGATTTATGGTTAAAAAAAGTTGTTTTACATTTTGATTTAAACTTAGTCGTGTCTCAAAGATACGGTAATGGAGATTTGTGCTTGTGCGGTAGGTAGAGACCGTGAGTCATCGTCCAACAAAGAAATTATATCGAAATGAAAATTTATGTTTGTTATTTTTTATACCAACAAATAACGCCTGTCTCTCGTTGATACAATAATAATATTATTTACGATATCATACATGCTGCATTCTCCATTTTGACTTCTGACAATTGACGAATGTTAAACACTAAAGCAGTGAGATCGACGCTTTTATTGCAGCGAAAAGAAAAGACGACGAGATAATAACGCATGTAATAACGGAATATGCCGTTCTTGGCAACGTGTCCCGCCTAGATATGTTACAATTGACACGCCGGTCGACACGTTCGACAAATATTTTGCTACAGACTCGGCAAATACACGGTAAATAGTATACTCTAGTGGTATAGAACAAACGCTAGGATATTACGAAAGAACAAATTGTGCACGTCGATATGAAATTACGTGTCGTTTGCACCCATCGTCTTTGTTGTTCGTTCTGTATCACGTTCGCATCTGTAGGGTACATTTGTAGAATAACATAAGAAAAATTTTAGTTCTCAATCATATAGAAAACCACAACACTTCGGTACAAAATTATACATATGATATAAAATTTTAGCATTATGCGGAATATAGTTCACATTATTACTACATTTCTAATACAAAAAACCTAATAAAAATGTCTAAGAATCTCTGAACACGCTTCGTCAACGGTAAGAGATAGGTGACTAACGTGAAAGTAATAACGAAATTTTGTACAAACCATGTCTCTAATATTGTGATCCCTTCCACCGCAGCAATAAATCAATGATCGGTTATAAAAGAAAGCAATTAAGATCACGCTCGAGACAAAAAGATACATTATCACAATGAGAACACCTTCACTATTTCACCTGTAATTCTAAACTGATGCACACCTCAAAATGTTACAATTGTCGCAACGCGGAAGGGTTTCGGTTTTTTTGTTTATGCTCTATTTTTTATGGTCGCAATATAATGGAAACAAAAAGTAAAAATGGCTTGTATAACAACAATAAACTCTCAATTTCTTTATAAATGTATAACAATGGAGAGAAACAAAGGAACGGAGTAAGGTGTTTTTTTGATATACCGAAAGATACAGTCACTAAGAGTTACGCAACGCTTGTTAAAATATATTATATTTTTTGTGAGTCAATATTCGTTGCATGTGCCAGTTGTTTTTAAGAAACAGTGCATCACTAAGCAAAAAGAAGGGTTTCTTGTAAAACGAAAAAAAATTAATTTTAAGTATACTTTTTCTACTCCTATAAATTCCTTCCTTTAAATAAGTTTTGTATTTTCTCTCACAAAAATAAGTTTTTTATTTGCACAATAAAATAAGAATTTTGATGTGAGTAAGTAAAATCAGGAACAAAAACTACTTTTTGGTAAGTACGATGTACCTTTTTGCTTACTAATAAAATGTATGAAAATTTATTCAATTTTTAAACATGTTCAGTCAAGTTTCTTAGCTCGTGAGTGGACTCTGTTATATACACAAGGATGTAATTACTATCAATTGATATTAGATGCATGCACGGCGCCGTGAGAACTGAGCATTTTCTTTGTTTTTGTGAGAACTCGTGGCCAGGCGATTAATAGTTTTCGTGACAACAACAATCGACTTAAAAAGTTTGAAAAAACTTATAAGTAGGTATATACAAGTGGCTAAAGATCGAGTTAAGGAATTGAATTATTTTGATTTTAATTAAAAAAAACTTATAAAAAAATATATCTTACATTCAAAAGCGTCAATAGTAAATTCAAAGTTTAGACGTATTTGTAAATCAGCGTTTTTCTCGTAGGTATGTAATATGCTTAGAGACAAATATTAGGCTAAAGAATATACTTACCTTAGATAGAACCCGCAAGTTCCACTCATGACAGACAATAACTTAACAGAAGGATTTCATGTCACTATCAACAAATACCATAAAATAACATATAGGATGTCTTTACGTGCAGAATATACCTACCTATAATACCTATGTATTATAGGTATATTCTGCACGCATACAAATCTTTTAATGATGAACTCGTTATAATGTTTAAGAATTATAAAAGAAACTGACATTAATATGTCTTCTAAAAAATACTACAAATTGCATTAACGAAGAGAATCTAAATTAAATAAGTTATGGGTACCTACCTGAAGTTATAACGTTTCTATAAAATAATATAAAGAGAAACAGAATTTTTTTTTAAATGAATTAGTTTTATCTTATAAAATATAACTTCTTAACAAAATAATGAAGTTAAAAGTCTGATTACCGTAGATATTAGATATGTATCAGGCCAAAAATAGCACTAAAATGGTTGATTCTCGCATATTAAGTAATTATTATAGGTAATGCTAGCGTCTTATCTCTAGACGAATCGAACTTATTTGCATTTTGATTGCACGTATTCTAAAGATAATTATTGTTTTAATAACAGTCATACCCGTTAATCATTAGACGTATGGAGTTATCATTACAACAACAAAGCCTAAAATAATATGGATACCTATATATATGTATATATTTATATTCTTCAGTTCAAAAAATTCTGCAGTTAAAAATAATTCGTATTTTAGGTAAGCTGCTGCAACTTAAGCATAATTATATACTTAAATGTTTAAATATCTGCTAATAGTAAGTAAATACAAACTACAATTTAAGATGTATTATCATTTTTTCTTTTGTTTTTAAATTCCTTCTGTTTTAGCTTTAAAAACCTACATTGAATGCGATAAGTAAAAAAAAAACCTCACAAAATCCAGTATAAATAAACATTTTAGGCCCTCGTTGTGCTCGTATGATATAAAAACATTATTTTTAAATGATCCCAAATTAGAAATTAATTTTGGTTCGAACCATGGTCAACGTTATTTGAAAACCATATTAATATTAGTACGAAAAAATATTAAATAAAATAAACGTTTATTCGGTGTTATTCATCGAAGTAGATCGACGCTCAAAATACGTATTTGCATAAATATCGAGTAATTGTTTTTATACAAAAAATAAAACGTTTTCTACACCACATATTTCATAAAAAAGTTTGTAGCTTGTATTTACAAGCGAATATCTTTGATTTATACTTTACGAGCATTAAAACTTCCACACGACCATTTTTCCAATAAATTCAAATAAAATAGAATAAATTTATCGACCTTTTACCATAAAAAAAGGAAAATATATATTTTTATATTGTATAAAGCTTGAAATATTAAATCAATTTCAAATAATATATTTTGTCTATATTGTGGATTTAAGTACTAATTTTCACGTAATATTCGATATAAATTACTGCCTTTTAAATAGGATGAACATCTCACACTTCCTACTCATATTATGTTAACTAAGTCTTCTCCGACTTATATTTGTTGTTTACGTTTATGAGCTTATCCCTATGCAATATTTGTCTTTGTGTGTCTTACTAAGTTATTTGTAAATAGAGTAAGTAGAAAGTCTGATATAACTCTATTTGTTAAAGACAAGTACGTACATATAAAGAGTTTTTCTGGGTAACGCTTATTGTCCAAGGTTTTCTACTTTAGAACTATCTAATCTTATTTATACAACACTCTATGATAATAGTCTACTTTTCTGGCAACGATATAAATAAATAACGGAATTAGGTACATTGTTTGTGCTGAGTGAAATGAAGAAAGAAAGTACTCGTTCATGTTTCAGAATTAAATAGCTCATACTTACACTGTGCTAAATGTAATTCGATTCTAATAATTTATATCTATTTATGAAAAAATATATATTATTTTTGTATATTTGGTATTTGCAAAGATATAAATATTTTAAATGAATTTAAGGATTGATAAACTATGCATGCATGTTTCGTAGGACGTTTTGAGATAGGTATGTTTGTTCATTGATTAGCAACTCTGAGATTTATATTTTCAATTTTCTTTCATACAGTATTTCTGTATATATTTTAAGTGAAGGAATATGAAAGAAAGAAACACCAGCCAATTGACTATAAAAAAATGAAATATCTTTCAACAAATTTCTGAATATTTTTTAAATATAGTACTACAGGCAAATAACGCCCGCTTAACTTTAACCTATTATTTTTTCTATAAATACAAATTAATTTAATAAAATAATGCGATAAACAAATAAACCATACTTTTCTGAACGGAAACATGTTGATTAAAAATACAATTCTTTAAAATTTCCATACTTATTACATCTTTTTTAAAACGTTGTCTTTGGGCGTTATTAAAAATACCATGTTTAATAACGCCCGTTAACTTAAATGTCATCCTAGACGCAGAAAACATATTCCTGGAGGATAAATATACAATAATACACATCAGTCACATACAATATTTTTATTAGAAATGGAAAATATAGAAGAAACCAAAATTTAACACCAAAATTATCAAATTTCCTAAAGTAGTAAAATTACTGTTAAACTGCTCTTTATAATCATTTTAACAAAACTTTATTGGTCATATATCAACACCTTTTAATTGTTATGCATCAAATAACAATTAAAAAGTTTTTATGTCTAAAAAATATAACATAAATATTACCCTACATTGGGCGTTATTAAACAGAAAAGGTCAATTACGCCCTGAGGTAGGTGAATAACGCCCGTTCATGGTAACAACAACCAAAGGTACATAAGTAAGCCTTTTTAAGTACTTAACATATATGAGACCTGAGACACATATAGAATATATTATATATTTAATTATATTTATTATTTATTAATTTATTATTATCTGTGAAAACATGTTTTCGCCCCAAACTTCTGTCCGCGACTCTCCTCCTCTTTTTCTTTTACCCATAGAACTCAGTGGTGCCATTACAAATCCTAAACAAAAGAAGAAAATTTATTAATCGCTTAGGTACATATAACTCGGTCAATAACGCCCACGAAGGGAAATATCGCCCAGCGGTCATTTGAATAGGCGTTATTAGCCGAGTGGGCGTTATTGTCCTTTTTTGTGTATTTTCACTAAATTACGAACCTTACCTAAAAATTATAGTCACACATTAAGAATAGTCACTTACAACACTACGCAAAACATAAATATAATAAAAGAAATATTAGGATATAATTAAAAACTTACAATTTCGTTGACGCAGTTTTTATAACAGCAACGTCCATGAGCGATACCCACAAAGCGCGGCGTGATATTGGCAAGACAGCGGCTCGAGAAACTCACTTTTGGGCTAGACTCATTCCTATTGGTGTTAACTATGTGTACGTGCGCTTTGATGCTGCTCATTCGAATTAAAGTACGTTTTCTGGGTTTTGGGCGTTATTTGGCAGCGGGCGTTAATTGCCATACCTACTATATTTAAAGACGACGTTTACCTATATTCTATAATATTATAGTTTATGTGAAGTACTAATATACATATGTTCTAGTTCAAGATTAATAAAGTTTGCTAAAATAAGCTAATTCTCACGTTCGTAACATATTTACAAGTCGTTACATCATAATTTTACGAGGTCAATTCTCATTTCTCGCACTTTGGTATGTATCTTCCGTTACGTTTTCGTGAGTAGCTAGCAGTCGCTAATCGCTAATGCATGTTTAGGAGTAGAACTTTAGCGTTATTAAATATTAATCTTTATAAGTATTATTAAGATGAGTATTTACTAATTTTAATTGAAATGTATCAAATGATAATTTCGAAATGCTTTCTTTATAAAGATTTTTGCTTTATAAGTAAGATGTTGTAAGTAGCTTATTTATTTATAACAATAAATAAATGAATTTTTTTACGTTTCAAGAATCTAAATAAGTACTTTACTTGTAAGATATTCATATTGAATCTATACTATATATCTAAGTAGATACTTTTATAAACAGTTAGTTTGAACAAATCTTATTATTTACTGGTCAATTTTTTTTATTTAAAAGTAAATTAATTTTATTATTGACACTTAAGTACTTATTATTGAAGATTAAAGTATCTGAAAATATAAAACTTACTGAACACCCAGATATAAATGAATTAGTACATAAACATAAACGCGAGTGAAAATCGGGGTTTGTCTTGTAATTTACATTTGTCATATAACAATGAAGACTTGAAGAGTTTGTTTCCTTAGAACATCGTACCTTTGAATTTTTTTTTTTACTTTTACTGCAAAAAAGTGCAACAAAACAGTCCAAGAAAATAGTCCGAAGTAGGAAGCCAAGTAACAAGGTACTGGCTGGATGCCAAACGTTCGTTCATCTAAATTTTAATATAGAAACATGGCGGCATTAATGTTCCTCCTTACTCTATTTTCGATGGTAGAGCTCTTTGTTTTGAACTCAACAAGCAGGTCTTTCAAAAAGAAACTAGCGTCGTTAACGGCTCGTACCGATAATAATCGTAAAATGGTATTACTTAATAACGCCTTCATTGTTCAGAATCTAGTTTGTACTAACAAAGGATTATTTGCTTTTTATCTATCAATATTTTAGGATATAGTAACAAATATTTGAAAATATTTAGAAACACATTCATATAAACACTAATAAAACTATAATTTAATAGTGTACCTACTAGATTTTATATGGTAGTAAACCATAAATAATGCGTGGAATTAATTATGGTTGGTGGGTTTGACTATCTTTGAGATGTTATTTTGTATCGCTTCAGCCTGTAGTATCCCACTGCTGGGCATAGGCCTCTTTCCCCAAGTAGAAGAAGGATCAGAGCTTAATCCACCACGCTGCTCCAATGCGGGTTGGCGGTTATTTTGTATCAGTACTTACCGTGGAATTCATTGAAAACTTTTCTTGTTATTCTTTTGTCATACACACAGCTAGTAAGAGTAAGACGAATTTCATTGGATTAAATTAAATAAGGAAAACTTTTCCAAATATTTATTATTTTAATTCACAATTTAAAGTGAGACGCGATAAAATCTGAGTTGCTCCAACGGTGGATTATATCATTAGTTCTCCCTTTGCATCGCGCTTTCAATCCCGCGGGCGCTCGTTGGCAAAATGGTTCCTATTTACTTTGGCGCAACTCGAGCATACGAATTGTCCGCCCCGACGAGAGACGAGGTGCATTTCCTGCAACTTGCCTTTTTAGTGTAGCGTTCACAAAACATAACGAAGTCTGTTGCAACTTTAAAAAGCGAAAAATTTCATATTTTCTTCTTATATTCTTTAGTGTGAGACTTAGAATTAAAATAAATTTTAGTAGTTATTTATCTGAATATAAACCAAGCTGTATTAATTTTTTTTCTTGTATGCTATATTATACGTAGGTATATTATAAATTAGAAAATATAGTTTATATTAAGAAAGTTTTACTGTTGGTTATTGTATTAAATTATACCAATAGGTAGGTATATCTACTATGTAATTATTTTCTCGCACTATTTAAAATTTCATAAGGTTTCTTTATATTGCATTTATCTCTCGTTATAAGTAGATCATAACATGCTAACTCATCTAGTTCTTAATTTGTTGTTCAAGTGTTCAATCCTTCTCTGATATATATTTAATACATTTACATCTGTATGATTTCTTATAAACAGTCTTTTTTTTAACAGAGCAGTAACAACTTGTAAAACTGCCGGCTTAGATTGCTATCGTTTATTTTTATTTGTTCTTTTGGTAAGATCTCCTCAAATGCAAAGTTTAGATGACAATCATTTTGTCTAAAAATTGTTTTTGCCAAATCTAGACTACAATAATAAGCAGAATAAAAAATACCTAAACTAAAAAATCGTCACTGGTAAAAAATATATTTTACTTATTTTATTAAATAAAGGTTCTATATGTGAGCTTTGTAATTCGAAATGAAAATAGAGGTTTTTTGTTCCTGTCATTTCCGGTGACATCCGGTAAATCCGAGATATCCAGGTTTACTTAAATCCATGTATCCAGTATAATGTCCGTTGAAACAGAAACAAAAATTGGTTTTCGGGTTCAATATTTCCTTTATTATTTCCTTTTTAACCTATGTAGGTAGGTACCTACGTATCTAGGTAACTATTTATTTTACAAATCTTTTCATATAGGTACAAACGTCGTCCTCGTAAAAAATTATGACATTTGATCATTGAAATATAGTTCAATAAATTGTTTTTAATGATTATTACTTTTATAAAAATAAATATTTTAATTTTTATACGCTTACCTACGTCACTGAGTATTTTGATAACCGATCTTGGTGATTATTATACTAAATTACATTGACAGGCTTAACAAAAAATCGAATTTATTTCGTATAAACAAATAAATTATGATGTTTTATTTTTAATGTCTTCATATCTACATAATTATATATGTGGCGACGACTTTTTAATTATAAATATTAAAAAAATATATTAATTCCCTTTAAAGTGGACAGTTTCCGTCGCAGAAACATTAACGTCAATTATATCAAAAAAATATTTTTCAAACGAAAATTTTGGTTTTTGTTTATTAGCTATCGTTACAGCTCCAGTCAACGCTTGCAATCTCGGCACCCCATCTTATGAGATAAAAACATGTACCTACCTATCGACTCAGCTAAAAATTTTCGACGCAAACAAGAGACCGAGGTAATGAATGTGTAATTTTATAGAGGTGCCGCCCGCCACCAAAGTGAGATCACGATGCTCCGTCACATAATATTGCACATTTTATTAATACATTCAAACCGTTTTCGGTTGAAATGGTTGAATCGTAATGCAGAAACGGTGTTAATATCGCTTTTTATGTATTGAAGCTTCGATCGTTTGATTAAAAATTAAATACATTTACATTTCTTATATATTCGTGTTCGGAAAAAATATATGCTTATTTTTGCAGTTATTAATGCCAGGTAATGAGGGTTGGGTTGGATTTCATTTAACTTTGTACGAGAGTAGGTACTTTGATAGACTCGTTATGTAGTACAAAGGATTACCCGAAACTATTCTAGAAAATGGGTAGGTACTTACTTAACACTGTGGGAGCTTTTACTAAATGTTAGTAGTTATTCATAAAAATACTAGTATTAAGCAAGCGTATAAGCAATTTAATAATAAGCGTATTAAGCAAGTAAATACGTCTTAATAATAATTAAAAATATTAAATTTTACTAATAGGTATTTACGAATGATAAAGAAAATTCCTACTCGTATTGCAATTTTCTATCGAAAATTCCCTACCCTTCGAAATATACATCTGAACCCCAGCGCAAACATAAGATAATAACAAAAATATTTACCGAAGCTCGAAGGAAATAAAAAGATGTCCCTTAATGCGGACCCAGATGTATTAGACCTATTATTTGTTTCCCGGGAAACGTTACCTTCCTAAGGAAATATGAATGCAAATACTACTTTCCCGAGGAAAGAGCATTTTGCTGGCACGATTTGCTCTACCTTTATCCAATATGTAAATACCTCGGGGAGCAATATATGAAATATAGATAAGTAGGTAGATTCCGGGGCAAAGTTATCTAGAACCTATATTCGTAAGATACAGAGAATCCGTTCTAAATATATATGTAAAGACTAGAATGTTGGCAAGCATTATAAAGAGCGGATTAGAAATGGAAAGTTACGGCGTATCAAATAAGACATGAGTCAGTCCGCGGCGTACGTTACGGTCTCATATTAACCGCGTCACAGATTACGCCACGATCGTAAAATTCGTCCGTCCATTGAGCAAAACAATAAAACGCGATTTGGATCAAACGGTGTCACTAGCCCGGCAAGTTCAAGTGCGCTATTAAGTTGCACAACAGGCAATAAACACTTGAAATAAAAACGTAAATATTCACTCGTCGTAAAGGCGGTATCATTTATAATAATAGCGTGTGCACGCAGTTTTATACGACGGTTATTTTTATAGGCATCGGTTGGGTCGTAAAAACAGTAGACTAGAGGCAGACGGGTTTTACGGTGAGACTCGCTGGTGACGGATCGGGCCAGGTGATGAGCCGCGGTTACGACCTCGGATTGAAACGTACTGCACCGCGCACAATACAAGGCCAGCGGGCGAGCTTACGAGCACCTCGTGAACTTAATGCATGCTTAAACACATGATCCGCATGCATGCTGAACACGTCTGAGGTTTCGGTTTTTAGTAATACTTACCTTAGTATGTATTTGGTTTGCGTACATGTTAGTTATCACGTAGCAATAATTTTTGTGATTTCACTAATACCTACCGTTTTTTTTTTGTTACAGATTTAAGGAGTATGGATGAAAACGTCGTTTAAGTGTAAGGTAAGAGTTCACGATAAATTTTTTTATTTACCTAATAGGTTAACAACACTAGGTTAATAACTAGTTACATAAAACAGTTTAATGACCCTTGTTAGGTACGTGCAGTAATTTAATAAAATATATTTAGCTGTAAGTGTGCGAGTTTAATTATCATCAGACTGCCAGTTTATCGAATGTCAATATATTTTTATGTTATTACTTTTTTGACCTTATTGTTAGTAAATATTATTTTCATTAAAATGTACAATAATAATAAAAATGTTCATGTATCTAAATCTTACTTACATAGTTATAAAGTATACCTACCTACCTACCCTTGCGTTGAAGGTGGCAAATACATACTTATAGGTAGGTACCTGCATATAAATCAAAAGTGGCTCAATCCTTAATTTGATGGCTGAAACATGTCAATTTATAAAAAAAAACTGTATTTATATTTATACAATACTAGCCGTCCTGGCGAACTTCCTACCGCCTTATTTTTTTCTTGAATACAATAATTATATGTATCGAAATATAATATAGCCTATCTTTCAAGTTGGATCAAACTCCAGACGGTGTGCAAATTTGATTAAAATCGGTTAAGTAGTTCAGGAGTTCATCGCGGACAAACAACGTGACGAATTTATATAGGTATATATACCTATATTAAGATTAGCTGTCCCTCATAAAACTATACACAAATTACTTAATAAAGCCTATTTAATTGCTGTATTCGTTAAGCGGTCGAAACAACATCGCGTGACGGAAGGCTCTCAAGTGAATAAGTAATCATAACAAAAATGTTTGCAATTATAAATTGATGCTTTCACACTTCATCTTACTTTATTTTATAGCTGTTACGAATCGTTTTCATTTTACATATTTCGTTGTTCTGATTTTAATTGACTTGTTTGTAAATGTCTCTATTTCATACCTATGTTAATTTACGATTTTTATTAATAATTCGCGAGATTTATTAACATAAAAATTGTACAAAGTACACATGTCAGAAGAAGTGAAACTTCTTTGCAAACTAATTGAAAAAGTAGGCGGTATCATAATTAAAAAACTACTTACCTACCTACCTAATTGAAAAAAAATTGCCTGCGTACAAAGTAGGTAAACATGTCAGAAGTGAAACTTCTCTGGCAAACTAATTTAAAAAAAAAACTAAATAAAAAACGAATTGAAAATAAACAAAAAGCCAACGTCACGCAGTATGTTCAGGCGGTCACCCATCCAAGTACTGACCGCGCCCGACGTAGCTTAACTTTGTTGATCGGACGAGAACCGGTGTATTCAACGTGCTATAAACCAGGTGGTCACCCATCCAGTACTGACGCGTGACGCGTTGCCGCGTCACCTTTCTCTCAAATTTTAATCCTCCAATCCTTCTCCTATATGGAGAAAGAGGCCTATGCCCAACAGTTGGATGTTACAGGCTGAATGCGTAGTACCTAATCAAATTTGTTAGGTTTTTTTTTATATGAAAGTTCTTTAGAGTCGTGATTTGAAACTCGATAATACGAAAATTAGTTACGATAAAGAAACAAACACACAAATGTATAGGCGAGAATGAGAGAGTACATTACCTACACAGTATATTTTATATACCTTTCAGAAGTTTCACTTCTGCCGTGTGTGAATTACACACTTACACACTTTTTTAAGCATGAAATTTTTATTACCTAACACGTACCTATTTAGATATTGTTTTTTAGCTTTATTATTTCTTCTTAAAAACGCTTCAGCCTGTAATATCCCACTGCTGGGCATAGTCTTCTTTTCGCATGTAGAAGGATCCCCATGGAGAAAGGACATATTATATAGTACCTATTCTTCTTATAGTCTAAAATCATTGTCGTCGATTACAAATCTTCAAGGATAAGTAGAGCACTAGAGCAGAGATTCATTTACCAGCATCATGTGTCTGTCAATGATAACAGATGTCAGCGAAAATATAATAAGGGTCAGGAGCCGCAGGCGAGCCGCCCACCGACCCTGCGGGGAATGAACTGGCTCGCAGAATAACGCATTTCCTTCTCAATTTAAATTATATCCACCATCACAAGGTTAGTATCTTAAACACAGAACTTTGTAAAACGAAAAGAAGTATGTATTTCATACATAGAGAAAGATTATTAAGTAGGTATTTACTAAGGTGTAGGTACCTATCTAATAAGTAGATAGGTACCTACGTATATGTTATATTCTATTGTCTTTAAATATTATCTATTACATTTATTTATAGTTTTTAACATAGCCAATAGGTATTAAGTACCTACCTACCTACATATTTAGAAGAAAAAAAAAACTAGTTAAACATATTTTTTATATTTAAGATTGAAAAATCAATTGGAATTCAACATGGATCATCTATTGGAAGACGTACCTGCCTATACCTACTTGGTAAAGACATTTCCAACTATTTTTAAGTACTTTAAGCCCACATAAGATAAATGTAATGAACTACGAACGTGCGTAACATTCAAAATAAGAGGATTAGTTCATTTCACGGCCGTAATTTTCACATACCTACTTAGGTATAGGAAAATTAAACGAGGTTATTGTATTGTAACATGTCCATACATGTTTGTGCTCAAAAATATTTACCTAATAAGTTAATTCTTACCTAGATATAGGTAGGTACCTACTAATTTTTTGTTGGTAAATGAAATTAATTTATGTTTAGATAGGCAGTTCAGTTGTTTACATATAAGTAGATATAGGTAAATAAAATATGTACTGGCTTTGGGAATGTACATAAATATTTACTTTAATTAAAATTAATATTATTTTTAAGTTGTTAGCTACTGATTAAATATTTATTTTTATAATAGCTATAAAGAAAAGAAAAACATCTGTTTCATGTTATGTATGCTCTATAGGTAGATATTTTAAAAAAAATGCTATTTTGTCAAACAACTAGATATTCGATAGGTATAGAAATAATTTTAAAAATTAATTTGTTTTTATTAAAAAATGTGTTTGTCTCAATTAACATTATATCTACCTATAATTTAATTATTTATTCATTATATGTTTTTATACTTAATTAGTTCATAATTTTTATTTAACAATTTTTATAATGTTGATGATGTTAGGCAGGTGGAATTAAAAAATAAATTATGAATAAATCTGTGCACCTAATAATAACACAAATGAACTGTACCTACCTTATAATGAACTGTAAATCGATAGCATCTATAAATTATTTAAACAAAAACTATTGAATAAAAATAAATGAATCGTAAAAGTAGTGATGTTTTAAAATCGCATATAAAATTGAACAGTTTTTGTCGAGTTTTAATAGTCTAGAGATTCGAGTGATTTTATGATGGCCCGCCCGTGCCGCTCGTAAACTACCGGTCACCTGTTTTATACTTATATTGAGGTAGGATTCTGACGATAGACATTTAAATGCAAATAACTTTTACTACATAATACGTCAGAGTTTTATAATGTTACACGTTAAATGTAACGAAATCTACTGCAGAATACTTTACATATTTTGATGTAAATTTTCCTTATGTTACCGTTTATTCAGTAGGTACTCTGCTTTCTGATCAATCTTATAAATTATCAGCTATATCATAATATCTTTCAATATACTTATATTCTTCAAACGCTAAATGATACAGCCGATTCTAAGTATAATAATAGTAATATATACAATGAATAAGCCTACTTAACCCAGATATTTGGCACGTATTTCACCAGAAATATTGGAACGATAGCAAAACTCAGCAGATTTCTTAAAATACACGCAGCTCGAAACCTATGACGCCATGGTCCATAACTCAAATGAGTGCATACGTCAGGAATATAAAGGAGGATCTTAACCCTTGCTCCGCCTAAAATATCATGGCCGACAGTTCTCCGAGCTGTTGCCTTCTTTCTATTGGTACGTTCTGCAAGAATCGGTTTTAATGTCATTTTTTCACCAATCAGCGAGAAGACGATATTCAAAACTCTACTCAATAGATAACTTGTCGTATACGTCGTTCTCTTTCTTTGACTACGTGAGCGAAGAGCTTAGAGATAAAGCTAAAATGTAGAGATGATTTGACTTCCTATTACAGAGCGTTGCTGGTAGATGGCGCTGGTTAGGTCATAGTTCCTCTGCTTTCGAATAGATGGCGCTAAGATGGATGTGTAACTAATTAAAACGACTCTTAAATTATTGTATTTTATTTATCTTATTGAAGAATTTTTAATATTCAGGTTGTAGATACGTGATTTCTGCCATCAAATAACGGCTTTGTATAGAAATGGTAAGTTTTAGTACATTTTATTTTCTACATACTTACCTACCTTTAGTAAAAGTTACAAAGTAATTTCAGTTCATATTTATCAATACATGCATAGGTATATACCTACCTACAATAGGATACCTACGTATAATGTAACTTAAACTTTGATTACATCAGACAGTAAATCATTCAGAATTTATTAAAATTAAACAATCTTAATCTTAAGATGCAAACATTTTAATTACCTACTCTCTTTTTTATTTTAAACTAGCTGACCCGACAGACGTTATCCTGTCTTAACTTTTGTATGGGAATATAGAAAAGTGTTGTTTTTAGACTTTTTCAGGCAATTTTTTAAATTTTTCTCTCCGTAAGAACCATCCTCAACTTCAAGAAATATTATAAAAAAAGAATTAGCAAAATCGGTTCAGCTGATCTCGAGATTTGCGCTTAGCAACACATTCAGCGATTCATTTTTATATATAGGTATAGAGATTTAAGTTCTTACAATGATGTCTACCACTTTATCTCTAAAAGTTTTTAAAAAATAATTTTTAGTTTATCTTTTAAGGCATTGTCGTAACTTAAAAGCTAAGATTCTTAACCATTTACAGGAACATAAGTAGAAGACCTGCAAAATAATCGTACTTAGGTACGGAACTCTATTGACATCTTCATAGTTTCGTAGTCTTATTTTTCTACGAAATTAATATATTTTAATTATGGGTTATGTGCTATCTTTCGCATTGTAAACTAATATAAAATGGGATATCGGTCTTTTTGTTTAAAATAATAAGAGCTATTTTACTTTGTGTCTCTTGATACAATCGTTTTTTGCGTGAGTCTTCACCAAAGAATTTGTATTCAAAGGCTACCTAACATCGAAGTACGCAATGATAATAAAATGTACGATTTAAACTCAGTCTTAACGTGTACGAAACATTTTTACTTTAAATGTTAAATCTTTGGTAAAATTTATTCTCTACATTTTTTCTTTATAATTATTTATCGAATAAAATTAACCTGTCATACGGTTTAGTAAATAATGTTTTTTTTTTATGTTAGTAAGTCGACAAACAAGCGTACGTCTCACCTGATGGTAAGTGACTACCGTAGCCTATAGACGCCTGCAACACCAGAAGCGTCGCAAGCGCGTTGCCGACCCTATCCCCAATCCCCCCCAGGAGCTCTGGTCACCTTACTCACCAACAGGAACACAATACTGCTTGAAAGCAGTATTATTTAGCTATGGTCTTCTGTAAGGTCAAGGTACCCCAGTAGGGCTGCTCCATATTTTGAGCAGGAAATTTCCTGCTGTGCCCTACCTCAGTTAAAGTAAGACAATCATATAATACCAACCTATACTCACAGATTAGTAAATAGTACCTACTCTATACTTATTTGAAGTATTCTTAGTCACGTTGGTTGATCAGGCACAGTTGACAAGACTGCCTGTGGAAGTAGACAAGTGTTTTGTCAATAATGATTATGTGTGACAGATTCGGTATTTTATAGTTCTCTTCTCTTTCTTCGGTGTCTTCTACCTACTGCTTAGTATTCTATATGCTATTCTAATTACGTTGCAACGACGTAGTCGTCAAAATGATAAGCCATAATGCAACAATTTAATTAAAAGTTCATAATCGAAATATTAGCATAACCAAAAGTCAATAATAATGATCAGTGAAATACGATTAGTAGCAGAATAATGTTCCAGATTTTCATAAGTTACCTTTACCTACATTGCCAGATTTCAATTTGCCCTTACTTATTTTGGAGGAATAGTAGTATAATAGTAGGTACCTACCTACCTCTCCTTTTTTATTTCGTTTAAAAACACGTGTTCGTATTATGTTAATATTATACGATATTCTTCGTAGGATATCCCGTCGGCTTTCCGGAAATACGCGCCATGGTACATCCACCTTACATGCAAATCATCAGTAATATATAAATGTATACGAATTATTTTATAAAAGGACAATAGATTTAAGACCTCCCTAAGTCCTTAAGCTGTGCATAATAGTCATGTGTATTTCACAATTTACTTTAATACCTGTTGTAGGTACTGCCGACGCTAAGTTAAAGATCTTTTTGAAACCATAATTAATAATACCTATTTCAAATATTTTTCTTACATTTAATAAACTGCCTATCTATGATAGTAAACTTAGTATTTTCTTTAAGTATCTTTCTGTAAGACTTTTAGTAAAAAGTCGACAGAAACTTCATAAAAGTGTAATAATGTTAAATAATAAATTGCAAAAATATTTTTTGTGTAGGCATCTACTAATTTATAGTTATCACATTATTTTCTGTGTAGATAGGCAAAGAAACCGAATAATTTTATAACATACAGAAACACACCATTTATTTGAAAACAATATTTATTTCAAAATAGGATTTTTTTTTTCATAGCACCTATAGGTACCTACTCGTAGTAGAAGCTAAGTAGGTTTTACATGTTGACAATTACATTTTTTATTTAACTTATTCACTCCAATAAGTTGCAACAAGTAAACAGGATGTTGAGATTTTTATTATACCTAAGTAATAATAATACTTACTTTAATTAAGTGTCGGTTACGACTATTAAACAAATTATAACAATCGCCTTGAACACAATTGGTATAATTAAGCCAAGTCAGGTGTTTTTTTATGAACTTCTTTAGCATTTATTAATACAATTTAAAGTAATCTGTTAATTAAAAAGTAAAATTAATTAAAAAAAAATAACATATGTAACAACACACACGTGATTTTAACTTTAATAAAAGCAAATGTAAAATATATCCATTACGTATACATCTGATACAATATAATGTAGAGAATATTATATTTGAATGAATAACATATAAATTACTTTTTTAAAGTGTTTCCAAAACCAAGGTAATATTTTAACACGTTCACTGTGTGTGCCCCACATATGGGGCACCACGAGGATCAGTTCATACGTGCGTGGCACATGTGTGGGGCACGAGCTAAAATAAATTCTATGGCATGTCATTCTGCACACGTATGAAAGTATTTGTTTTTACTGGCATACACGTGTAAACAATGAATATAATAATTATTTACCATGGAGTCCCAGTGACATTTTATATTGGTGTTGCTAGTATATGATATGCAAAATTATACACAGAAGGTGACAATTATTTATTTATTAATAAAAACTCTTTAACTCGTTAGCGCAAAATATTAATGATATTTATTATAACAAGCCAGACAAAAAGCTTTTTTACATTTTTTACAATCCGTATCAGTTTTTTTTTTGCTTTTTTTCGGGCTTGAGCGGCAGTATTACCTTCTTCCACTAAACTTCTGTAACAGCCTGTACAGCGCTTTCGTATTATTTATTTCAATTTACAGGACATAGGATTTTTGTTAAACAATGACGGGACTCCTCTAGTTGAAGCCTTCTAGAAGGCGCAGCCTCTCTGATATTCAGTAAAACTTAATGATTATTTCATGGCCACGTAACAAAGTCATTTTTTACGTTTTGTTGGCTTTAAATCTTTTTATACTAAAACTTCATTTATTACAGATATTGATGTTAGGTCTCCGGCATTTTTTTTAACCAGAAGCATGTCTTCCGAACAGGAGAGTTGTAGTTCGAAAGCTGGTCTGCTAAATCAATACCCTTCTTGCCACGGTTATACTCAAGCACAATTTTTGGTTTCAGTGTTGGTTTGTAACTGGTAGACATCTCCATCTGATGATCGTGGCATGTTGATATAACTAACACATCTCTTTGCTATGTCCTTCCACTTCAACACCGATCACAAACATCAAATTTAAGTTCAGACGTGCATGACACACATATAGGGCATTAAATTTATAGTTCTGACGTGCGTGACCCACATATGGGGCATGGAGAAAATTCCTAATATCTTATTAAATAATAATAATAATAATAAAATCATTACTTTATTTGTTTATTTATATGATAATAAGTAAATTTATAAACAAAACATAATTGCACTTTTGAGGTCAAATTATTATTTCGGCTTGCACAGTGAACGTGTTAATTCTGTATAAATCCATTAACAATGATATTTTGCTATAATTTTAACTAAACTTAACTGAGGTAGGGCAGGAAATTTCCTTCTCAAAATATGGAGCAGACCGACTGGGGTATTACCTACCTCTACCTTACAGAAACCTTACAGAAGATCACAGCTAAATAACACTGTTTTCAAGCATTGTGGTGTTCCTGTTGGACTGTTGGTGAGTAAGGTGACCAGAGCTCCTGGGGGAACTGGGGATGGGGTCGGCAACGCACTTGCGATGCTTCAGGTGTTGCAGGCGTCTATAGGCTACGGTAATCGCTTACCACCAGGTGAGCCGTACGCTTGTTTGCCGATCTATATAGTTACATAAAAAGAAAACTTATTTTTAAAATATTCCACACAGGCGTTCTTACAATTACGAAACTATCGGAGTAAATTTTACCTACCTATGTACGAACATACATAGCTCATACTTTTTCTATTAGGTATAGTTTCTGGTATTAATTTTATTTTTAAATTATTATGTGATACATATTATTACTCTTTAATTTCTACATTTAGAAACTTACTTTTTTTCATGTTAAAACTTCCTAATAAGGCAATGTTTTTTAACTTATACATATTTTTACATAAAAATGCCATGAAATTATAGGATAGGTGAGGAATTAAAACACAAACGTATAATTATTATAATTTAATTATCATAAGGTAGCCGCTATTTCTTATCTTAAGTTTGTATCTTTTTATATTTGTATTTTTTTCATATCAACATAGTTATAGTGATTATTAAGTCGTACCTACACATTACTTAGATGTAAATAAGCACAGAAAATATAAAAGTATCATTTTTTTTTTAATTTTACATTCCGTGTCTTTTTCCTTTTCTTTATAAGTAAAGATTATTTTTAGTTTCTGTATATAAAATATATATAATTAAAATATACCTAGATAAGTATGTAGGTATTGTAAGTAAAATATACCTAGATAATTAATTTCATAGATTTAAACATGCTGTGACACCTTCATAAGCTGTACCTTATTTGTAAACAAGTAACAATATGTCACTATGGTTTTAGTATTTTAATTAATAGATAGGTACCTATGTGTAGAAATCCTACTAAACTCAATCTATAAAAACATTTTTATTAAAATATGATATTCTATATAACTAATGTAATTTTAATAATTTTAAACCGATGTATACAAACAGAAGTAGGTAGATACTTAGATATTTGTAATACCTAGTAGTGGGTAGTAGAAGTACCTACCTAGGTACGGAAAAATCCTATTAAAAATTGCTGTGAATACAATAAAAATAAATTTATATTATGACACATAATGTACGTAACTACTAAAATTTAATATAGGTAGGTAGGTAATGTTTTGAAATAAACATCGTATTAATATCTGAAATAAGTTATATTTATTAAATGCGTTATAAACTAAATAATTCATTACTTACATTACAACAATATAGCTAACTATCACTCGTAAAATTGCTTATTGACTATTAGTGAACAAATCTTATTTAACCTTAATAGGTTAATTATATCAGTTACTTTATTTACTAATAATAATAATAAATAACAAACATTTAATAACTCCGAGTAATACGAAATTTAGTGTAAATCAAAAATAATTATATCTAGTAGATACTAAAACATTATATATCTGAAGAATATGTAGGTACAATATTACATCAAATACATACCTACACAAAATATGAACCCAAATGTTTGTCATAATCGTGGATCGAGCCGCATTTAGTGCCAGTGCTAATTGCTGTGACTGCTGTACCCATTTAAATATCAAATCGCTTCAGCCTGTAATATCCCACATCTGGACATAAGCCTCTTGTCCCATGTAGGTGATGGAGCAGAGTTTAATCCACCACGCTGCTCCAATGCGGGTTGGCGGAAATAAAATATCAAATACTAAAGCCATGTAAACCATTATTAGCCGACACTAGTCAATCTTGAAATACCTACGTTTTTTTTTATAATAGTCCGTCTAATAGTCAATTAATATCGTGGCCTATGGTCTGCAGCATCAGCTACATTACAAGCGCATTGGCAACTAATTTGTTAGACCCTTTATTTATAATCTTATTAAGTATTTTAAGACTAATAAGAATGCCGTCTAAATAAAGAAATCTCACGTAAATGAAGGCGTGTAGAAGCTTAAAAAATCCATAATAAATTGACTACAGGAAAAAAACATTTTTAAATTCCGATCGTAGATCCCGAGATTAGCCCGTCTAAACAAACGCACACTTCCGTTTATGTATTACGTAGTGTAGAAGTATTTAATAGTCTCTCTACTAGTAATGCTCTAAAACACTTTTCGTGTTACTCAACCAGCTTTTTAGCTGTTAGGTACATTATTTACTAAGTTTTTATTAATAAAAGACATAATATGCTCCCAAAGTAATAGTTTTAAATATCTAACAGGTACCTAACATATTTTTGGCTGAGAACGAAGTATGGATATAAGTTTTTTATCTAACTTATGTACTTATCTAGCTTGCTAGATACTCAAAAGGCACTTGAAAAGGTATTTAAGTATATATCGAAGTATATGTGGGTACATAAAACCTGCTGCACTTTGCATTGTATATGTGTATTTCCATTCACATTGAAGCAATGTGGCGAATTTTTCTCCACACCTCTACGAGAGTTAACTTATTTTTATTAGGCTAAAAAATAATAAAAATTAAAAATATTATTATAAAATTATACAAGTCCAAACTCATAAAACCCACCGCTCGCAACTTTTTCACAAATGAAAACATATAAAAAAATTTATTACTAACATGAGCTATTATGACATTTCAACTTTTAATATTAGAGTTTATTAACGTTTTGACAAGTTTATGCCTATCTAATATTAATAGTTTGTGACAGGTGCCTAACGAGCGTGCTGTGACTGTTTTGTAGAAATTATTTCAAATACATAAATTAGATACACTAATACTTACGTATTAGTCTGGTATGACATAACTTAAACGATATAATGATAAAAATTCTGATTTGTTTGAAATAAATAGCTATTTCTAATAACAATAAAATTTTGGTGAAAGAGTTTTCATAATATATTTAATATAAGTATGAATTGTATTTAAACAAAGTTTATACAGCTATAGGATAAGTTACTCTTCTTGTTTTATACCTATATCTTACTATGGAAAATAAATGGCAATATACATAATTATATACCTACTATTAACCCTTTATTTACAATTTTCTTATAATTATAATGATTTACTCTAAGCAAATTTTATTTATATTAAAAATGCGAGCTATTATGTAAAGTAGATGAAGGACCTATTTATACATATATATATAGGTACTACTACTTGAGCCTGTCGCAGTCCACTGCTGGACATAGGCCACCCCAAGTTTACGTCAGACATCCCGGTTTTCCGCAATCTTCATCCAGCCTCCACCAGCAATCTTACGTAGATCGTCGGTCCAGCGAGTCGGAGGATGTCCAACACTGCGTTTACCAACACGCGGTATTCACTCCAGGACACGTCTGCTCCAGCGGCCATCGGTCCTGCAACACAGGTGACCACCAGCTCACTACCACTCAACTTGCTAATTCTGTGAGCTATATCGGTTACTTTCGTTCTCTCGCGGTTAGTCTCATTTCTAATCCTGTCTTTGAGAGAAAAAAGCATTTGAGAGAAGAAAGCATAGCCTGTTCCATTGCATTATATAATAAAATATAAAGACATTATTAATAGGTATTTATCTATACCTATAACTCAATATTTAGCTACTTTTTATTTCGAACGATTCCTTATTTTCCTCACAAGATCCTACAGGAGATGATTTTATTTTACAAGCTTTTATTTAACTTGCAATGTAAAAAATGTAATTCATTAAAAGAATGAAAAAGTTTAAAAAAATTTAAAAGGTTTTAAATAATAATACGTCAAAAAGAAATTTAAAAAACGAAAATAGGTGAAAAATTTCGTATGCAAGTATCGGTGCGTGGCGTACCTACATGTATATATGTATGTAGTATATTATGTGAGCAGGTCGGAGCTCTGAAGTGCAGTTTGGGAATACCGCACCGACTGATACGCCGTAAAGTACCGGCCGAGGTGTAGCTGCTCTCACAGGAGCGGGATACGTTTCGAGATATATTTACTGTTTTTTTTTATTGTTGTTGTTCTATATTTAGAAATATGTAAACATTTTTGAATATAGACTTTGTTTTTGTGCCGTATGCCAAAATTAATAGGTAATAAGTTACAGTAAACGTAAAATTATCTTTTGCTAAAATAGAAAATTTAAAACAACTTTATTAAGGATCGAAACAATTTAGCTATCAGTTAATTTAGATTTCTTTTTAGTTTTTTTAAATAATACTTGAGGTTTTGTAATTAGCACTAAACAACTACAACAAATGATGATATTATGATGATGATGACACATTCATATGTTTTGGGATAGATACGTAACAGTTTTAGACCAAGTTTTAAAGAATAGAATCTATTAATGTTTAAAAATAATATGATGTTGATATTGACTTAATGAAATTTTATATATCGGATACTAGAATGTTTTTAATTATTAATTTCATATTTGAAGTAACGGACAGACTCTACCTTACTATGTAGGTGTATATAGTTATAAAATGAAAATACTGTTGTTACCTACTATTATACTTAAGAATAATGTTACATGAAATACCTATAGTCCTATGGTTATTTACATCCTGTAACATTATGAGTTTTCCAATGTTTTTCTACACGGTCGTGTCTAGATATCTCAAGATCTATCCCGCTCTTATCCCCTCAGCTGTGTGAAGCGTGGTCAATAAAATATGTAGGCATCCTCGACGTGCCGCCCGACCTCTCTCCCGCCTTTTCTATAACAAGAAGAAAGAATTTTTCTATGCATCTATTTCTTGTATCGGTGAGAATATTTAATACCTTTTTACCCTTTTCCGTGTAACAGTATCGAGACATATTTGATCTGATCAAAATATGTATTGAAATATATGTATGACACAACGATATTTATTCTTGTATAGTCTGTTTAAGTCGACATAAATACGGTAAACATTTGTCGGTTTTAAACATCGACAGTAAATTTAAATATTACGTAGCATTTGAGTGAGTTTATCCTAACGTAGAAATTGTAAGGTTTATGTATAATAGAAGTGTACCTAAATCCAAATTTCAAGCTTCGATGTTCATTTTCAAATTTAAATCAATTTGTTTTGGCTTGTAACAATAACTTCTAACGGTTAACAAAACGTAAATTTAACTAAAGTGTTATTTACTGATACTAAATAAAGTGATTCTCTAGCGTACTATAAGTTACCTATTTAAACGGTGTGTTGGACCAATTGCGAACAACATTGTGTTGATATTGAAATATGTAATTTGTAACGTCTTTTGTTTGGAGTGGTTACGTCTACATCCTCGATTACACACCCATAAAATAACGAGTTCAATTGATTTAGTACTATGTAGGTACTATTTACACAGCGCAAAGACAATTGTACCTAAGTATTTGATGTCAGGACATACGGTTCGCATAATGTGGTTCCGCTGATAATGATTTACGTTTCGTGAATATAAAATACGTAATTATTATTTTTATATCCGCTTTTATATATACATAAAGAGGGTGTATGTCAGAGAAATATTAAAAAATATTTTATACATTTTCAATACTGAATTAAATTACTTCCTTAATGTGGCAGTTAATTTAATTAATTTCTGTATTAATATTTTTATCAATATTTTAGTAGTAAAAATCAGTAGGTATTTACGTATTTTTATTATCTAGGTAGTCTGTTAGATACATAAAAAAATATTTAACCACTTAATTTAAACTTCGCTTAATTTCCTTAATTCTAAATTTCTTTGCATATTATATTTAAAAAGATACAAATTATTCGCATTATCTGGAAGAAATGGCTGTTTAGGAGTAAGTCCGGCCAATGTACTACGAGTACTACACAATCTGTACGTAATTATCTTAAAACTATGTTTCATAATGTAGGTATAAGTGTTGTAAAATAAAGTGAATATATAAATAATCAAAACTAATTGTAAATTTATTTTTACTACATTATTATTTCAAGCCACTCAAAGAGTCAAAGATATGAACTAGATTTGATAGAATCTAAAATAAAAATACGATTTTTACGTCCCATAACATCTAAAGCTGATATAGTAGATTTGTGTTCTGTCGCGTTCAATTTTCTCCAGTAACCTACGTACTCCATCCACCACTACTGTGCCGTGTTACTCGTGACACTAAAACGTTGCTGTCTCATTAACCGAGAGTGAGGGCTCGTTGCGGTAAGTTACTGTCGGGTGTAGCCGTAAAATACTCAAATTGATGGTGAACAAACATGGGCCGGTAACCATTGGCTAACATGGAGCGATTTCGCGTATTCTTTCCATCCCTACCTACTGTTACCCTAATGAGCAATACAAGCGAATTATTGATAATAAACAATGTAAGACATTCAATTACTTAATTCGTGAAGCTTTGCTCAGCTATAAACGATTTGCATGTCATTTCGTATGTACATTATGTACTTGCGCCTACCGAAATTCTGAGAACTTGTGTTTTTTAATGAAACCTCTACGAGTATAACGTTGCTGTAGGTTTAAAAATATACAAATAATGTTATATTTTTTCTTAAAACTAATTACTTTAGGTATATATAATAAGATACGTAAATCATATTCTTTGTTTATAAACATATATTTGGTTATAATTGAATTACCGTATTAATATAAAAGAGAATTTGTAGAACTTTTTATAACCATGTAGGCTGGGTTATTTAGTAAGTCTATTTTATATCAAACTTGAATAAAAATGTAGCCATAAGTAATCTTAAAAAATAAAGTAAAAAGATAGCGAAATGATAATTAGTTAATAGTTTATTAGTTTTGTATTTTTTTCTTATTTCATTTGTCAGCAAATATAAACAATATTTTATGAATGTAAGTACCTATTGATAAGAACTGGAATTTCATACTAGGTATTAATTATTATTATCTATCATTGTCAGTATGAGTATTTATTCTACAATTTCTGTTGAAGTCATTTTATTTTGGGACAAATTTTATTCTGGGATAAATTTTATTTGTTGACTGTCTTGCTGAGGTTTTTAATTAGGTATATACTCTACTTTTCTTTAAAAACTTCTAATTAGATGCCCGTTATTGTTAATTAAATAAAAATAAATTTAGATACTAAAGACAACTTATTTAAAAGTTGAATTATCATTAATTGAATATAAAATGAGTATAAATAAACCGATAAGATGGTCGGCACTGCGCCTACTCAATATATAACCGCTTAAGTAGCAAGAATAATGCTGTAATGTACGGATTCCTGTATATCCACCTAAGTTAATAAGGTGTCAGGCGTAATCCTACGCCATTCCGAACATACCTACATGCCTCATGTGAGTTCGGCTCGATTCAAAACAAGTCCGATTATATCCACGAGCACTTAGATACTAATTTTATGAGACATCTGAAAGTAACTGCCTTTCGGCCTTCCACCGCAAAACGTATGCCTACCGTACCTACTTATACCGACTAAATATAAATGACCTTCCACGCTCAGTTTTATCTTCGTCAGTTTAGATACGTGCCGAAATCCGATTGAGGTATTAATTTAGTTCAATAATCATTCATGTGCTTAAAATTTTTGTTTTGATTTAAAATACAGACGTAACCAAAAAATGGTCGTTTATCGTATAATATCCAAAGTTTACGACTTGAACATGTAAACAGCGAATACATTAATATGTTCATAAGACGTTTCATGTTTTAATAATAAGAATAAAAAGCATTGCAGGGTCAATATAATATGGAAAGATTAAAGGAGATTTTATAAATAACGTCCCATATTGCGATATAAGTCTCCATGATTACTGCTGTTTCGTAAAAGTGATTACAAGTGACCTTATCATGCAGTGGATAAAAGTGAAAATATCGTATTTATTATAAGGCCCACACTGTAATTATCTCTTCACTAATTACTTTATCTCTTGTAGCGGAGTTTTTGTGTTAATGAACGTGTAATTATGTGAATTTTAACTATGTTTTTATAGCTACCAAAATGTAAAAATTAGTATAATTTTCATGAACTATACCTGCGTATAATTAAAATACGATTTATAACCCATGTAGGTATATTTGACATTTTGTGCAAGTGATAATTTATCGCTGTTAGATTTTTTAATTATTTGCTTTTACTTGCTGCACCAGTTTCTTCTTTCAGGATACTAATACTAAATGAAGAGTTGATGTCTAATAACTCGAGCAAGACAAACGCACTAATTGTTTTACTTTTCTGTCATATAATCTTTAGGTACCTTTAGCAGTCATACATATTTTGTATAAATTTAACTAGGTATATATTTATTTTTACCCATTAAAAATACAGGGTTTGTGATGAAAAAAACATGTAGGATGAAAAGCGGTCGAATTTAATTCCAAATTACTTAGTAGATAGTAGGTAGGTACACTTATTAGTTTATTTTTACAAAGATTTTGTGAAGTCCAACACAAACACAATTTCTAAACACGGTGAATGCATATGACTGACTATAATATTTTGTCGTTTTTATTTTTACTAGTAAATACTATAATTATATTAAGTTTTATTTGGTTTCATATTTAAAAAAACATCAGATAGGTGCCTACATCTAAAATGTTTAAATTCATTGCGTTTATTTATTTATTTTATTTTTAAAGGTATTCTCAGATCATAAAATGATAAAGACACGTATTTTATGTAAAATAAAACAATGATTAGCATCTACATACAAATAAATATAATAAACTCTTTTTATTCTAACCTTCTTCTTTCAACAACCCTTTAAAAAATCTGCAAGAATTATTTACGTAGAGTCAAGTACAAAGCGCCAGTTATTCGCGCATATATCAGATTAACAATAAATAAATATTAACTAAAGGGAAATAAAGACAATTTTTTAATTTGTTAAGCAGGAAACTGAGAAGTCGTTCTATCTCTTGAAATTATTAACACATAATAATGTAATTTTATGGTTTCTTTTAATGGAACGCTGGGGCTATCAGCGTTGCTTGGGGTTCGAGATATGGCCTCCATAATGCTTGATGTTAATGGACTCGACCGATGGAGCGGGTATATTATGTGCACTTATGTTTACCCATTTACATATACCTTTATGATATGCCTACCAATAAAAGTCATACAAATAAAATACAAACCTACGTACGATAGCATTGCATGTAGGTACTTCAAAATGGGATTTATCGTGTAAATGGAAAAATTAAGCAGGCAAATATTACGGTAACGTCAATCAATGTCAAACTAATATAAGGGTATATAAAGTATTTTTGTTACAATTTTTTAAAGGATTTCATTAATAAGGACGCTATGATAAGAATTAAAAATAAAGTATAGGTACATACGCACTTATATCAAAAAGAACAAAATAAATATTTATACTCAAACTAACATACATTTAAAGATAAGTTAAATTTCGTATACCGTTGTGAGTTCATACATAATTATAAAATATTATAATGACAATTCATTATGCTGGATGAGATCGAATATATATTAAAACAGTCTAAATATATGAAATAGTCTATTACGTAACATAGACCATGAAGATTGAATGGCCATTAACGCTTTATCTAACGCAACTAAAAGATCGACATGTTTCGTGTTCTTCTAACATACTACAATTCAGTGCCGGGTTAGCCCACAACACAAATGGATCTTGGAAAACAACCAGTTATTTTGACAAGCGATATTTTAAAACGAGTCGTAAATAGAAAACATTACAAGAGAAAACTCTCTCTTTCACGTTTCACTAGATTCCATTTTCGAATACCAAGAAAAAAATATAATATTAGATTCTTTTCATTAGTTACGCTATACCTCAATTTTAATTTCGAATGATCTTTTTATAGACGGCTCTCTGAACAGAAACGATCTTTAATAAATGATGAGGCGGCACCGATTGGATAAATATTTTAAAGAAAAACTCCGAGGTCGGAAAAATGTGGGGTGTAATAAATATGGAGCCGAAGCTCCGTCGACACGTGTAGCTAATTGTTCGATTATACATGTTTGTAATGAATTAGTTCCCCACGAATTAAATAAGCTTGGATACCGAAGTAACTATGAAATACCGTCATAAATTTAAATGCCGTTACGAGAATGGTTATAGCTAGGTAGGGAGAGGCTCATTGATTTAACCGTGGAAAAATTATAAGCTTTATTCGACAGTAGAAAATTAAAATTTCATTGATTTATAATAAGAAAAATTAAGAGTATGTAGGTTAAATTCGCAAAATTCCCGAATCGTAATTGAGACTGCGTTAGGAGGAAGCTACAGTGTCGAACACAGGTGTGGGTAATGATTTAATTTCGGCTAAATCGCGTACTCCCGACGTAATATTAGCTCTTGAATACCTAAATGAATCCGGTGATTGGCTAATCAACATTTTTGCTCCGGATTTTATGTTAACATATATTTTGTATGAGTCACCTTAGAGTGATTTGATTGATGTAGAAAATTTCCCGTGCATAGATAAAATTTTACAAACCTTGGTTAAGAAAATTAAAATTCAATTGCTGTTAAATTATTTTTTTTATTTAATTAGGTCGGCAAACAAGCGCACGGCTCACCTAATGGTAAGCGATTACTCTAGTTTATAGAAGACTGATACACCAGAAGCATTGCAAGCGCGTTGCCGACCCTACCCCCAATATCCAAGAAGCTCTGGTCATCTTACTCACCACAGGAACACAATACTGCTTGAAAGCAGTTACGTAGCTGTGATCTTCTGTAAGGTCGAGGAACTTCCCTAGTCGGGTTGTTCCAGATTTTGTATAATATGATATTTCCTGATATGTCTTGTCAATGCTACATATCTATACAAGTATAAAAATGTAAGTGTAGGTCACAAAGGCCTTTTTCATGCGTTGCAAGTTATAGTAAATTAATTTTCAATTTGCATGTTAATAGCTCGGATAAATTCACACGCATATTTTGCTAGAATTTACGCGGATCCAATTGTCAACCGAAGGCAATTGGAATATAATAAAAATGCTATAAAGTTCGATCGTAAAAAATTTAAATCCCTTGATTTTTTTTTTCCATTCAATATGAGCTTGTAGTATTATTTCGAACTGTTTATATAACTTTTCAAAATCAATTAACCTTTACACATATACAATTATACATACGTGCAGTATCATAGGTACATACATATAGGTAAGTTAAGTAGTTAGGTACCTATATCTCACATCTTGTAATATCGAAGTAGGTTAACGTAATTTTGTTTTAGCGTTCAACACTATTTCATTTCGTTCTTTCCATTTCATGAAATGTCAAAGAAGTATCAAAGAGTTTTCATTTGAAAAATTTATACAAGTAGGATAGAAAGTTTTAAGATTTTATTCGGGATCCCGACCCCATTTTGTCCGAACTTTGCTCATTACGTTCCCGCACAACGAAAGCGTATCTTCGTTGAAGAAACAAAAGTCTTCAATGTTTAAATAGGATTATTAAATTTGAATAAAAAATATCTTTTGTTTTTTCGACTTAATGCGGATTTCGCAAAATAACTTAGATGGGCATATTTATATTATTTATTAGACTGGATGGCTTATTATAATAATATTCGATTTGGTGTATAATTTATTAAATTATATTTTAACTACCTTAATTAATTTTAAAATATTTAACTATATTTTATTAATTTTAATATAGCTTTAACGTTAGGAAGTAAATTGTATTAGAGGCACATGTTCGTTATCTTCGTAACAAATAAACTGTACCTTTAGTTATATATCTATACCTATTCACGAATTGTTATAATATCTATGTACCTATACCTATGGGACATGGAATTTGATCTAAAATGAGGTTTCTATCTCGAAACCAACATCTAACATACTCGTACATAGGTATTAATCCATTACTCTGATTAAGGAAACTCCGACATGTTGCTATTTTACTTTTAAATACTTGCACACTTTCATACTTATATTGTTTCGACACACACGTGTGCGTTTTCCTATATCACATTTCTATTGAGACGAAAATAACGTTTCAAGGAAAAATATCCTTATCTTCATATTATATGGTTCCTTTTCCAATATTTGACAGTGAGGGAGTTCTATCAATTCGATGCTGAGCAATTGCGTATCGATTAGTAGTGGCTTAGAGTCGATTCAACCGCTTCTATTTACGCTGTTTACCTATTTATAGCACACGCTATCTGACTCCCTACCTGCACTCGACCGATCGTGTCAGTACTCGTTTCAATCGATATATATATATATATATATATATATATATATATATATATATATATATATATATATATATATATATATATATATATATATATATATATATATGAACTCAAGAGAATTTGATTCCTCGAATGTGAGTATTTTATTTACAGTAACAGCAAAATTCGTAACAGTACGCCAAAGCGGCCTATGATATATTAAAACAATAGATACGTTACCCGCTGTCTATTTTGGCAAGAAAAAACTAAGGTAATTGCCTGAGTTTCACTTAGTTACGCACCATTCAGTGTCGTAGCTAGACGTCCTTTTGTTTAACGCATATTATCATAAAAAGTGTTCACAAAATGCCTTCGTGTGTTTTTAGACGTTGCAGGAATTATACTGGAACTGTTAGGGGAAATAAAAACATTTCATTTCATAAGTAAATACTGTAAATTTATTTATTCTAACCGAAAATGTAACTTTTTATATTTTAATCGGCAGTTGTTATTACGAAGTACATGAGTGAGACATGTAGTGGACTCGTGCGTCAGAGTGAAAGAGAGAACAGCTAATTGTCACTGCTAGGGGAAGTTGGGTGAAATGGAACTAGTCTTCATTCACCTTCACAAAATTATATAAAAACCTGAAATTGTTTGTTTTAAAATCATGTTACTAAATATTCATAAATTCGATGATTCAAAAGTACTTGTAATAGTTTATTTTAATAAAAATGCTTGAATTTTAATTACTTATCATTTAAAATGTTCATTAATTTAAAAACATGTTTCAATTAAGATTACCTAAAGACGCATCGTACGACACAGTACCTCCGTGGTGATGTGGAAAGCTGTGTTATTTACTATTTTAACTCATGTAAGTCGATAAGACCCTGAGTAGTTAAGTGTGTGTTAATTTCGTAATATCCATCTATACTAATATTATAAAGAGGTAAAGTTTATAACTTTGTTTCTATGTAGGGGGTAATCTTCGCAAATACTGATCCGATTATGAAAATTCTTTCACTAATAGAAAGCTACACTATTCAAGAGTGACTATGCTATATTTTATTGTAATTGAACAAAAAATTCAATAAATAAGAAAAAGACAAATTAAAATAAAAATTGGTAATGGCACTTTTTTTTCGTGAGTGTACATGTGTGAGTGCAAAAGTTCGCAGAGCCTATGTTCAGTCTCGCCAAGATTCGTCGCGCGTACTATAACACTAATAAATTTGAAAAAGAAAAAAATTGTTTTTTTTTTTACCTAATCTATAAATAAATTAATAAATTTATTAGTCTATTTTGAATTAAACTCGATTGTTCACTTTTGCCCAACCTCCTCTCGTTACGTGATTGGCTGCTGATGATACTCGACCGGTGTAACTAAGATCCTATATTCATCTCTTTCTAATAACAGATAAGGCGTATGTTGACACCTATGTTCTTTTTCATTCTCCGCTTACGAAGTAAAAAGTATTCTCTGTCCTTTTAAAATATTATTAGGTAATTTTTAATGCAATGATGTTGGCGTATGCCGCGTCTATTAGTATAATAGGTCGTTGAAAGCGGCGATTGAAATCCTTTTTAAAATATCGAATAGAAACAAAACATTTTTTATATTTTTGTCGAAGTTAAGTTTATATCGAATGCTTGTTTTTTTTTCTTTTCTTTAGGAAGTTCTATTTTAAACTTAAATTTGTTAACATAATTATACCTAACAGTTTAATTGAGGATGGGCACAAGAGGAAACCTGCTCAAATTATGGAGCAGCCCGACGGGGGTAGTACCTCGACCTTATAGAAGATCACAGCTAAATAATACTGCTTTCAAGCAGTAGTAGAAGTAATATTGTGTTCCTGTTGGTGAGTAAGGTGACCAGAGCTCCTAGGGGGAATTAGGGATAGGGTCGGCAACGCGCTTGCGTTGCTTCTGGTGTTGCAGACGTATAAGCTACGGTAATCGCTTACCATCAGGTGTCGAGCCGTACGCTTGTTTGCCGACCTAGTTATATAAAAATAAGTTTTATTGTAATATTAATAATAGTACCTGGGTGACCGAGCCTAGCTCGGTATTTTCATTTTATTTTTTGTTTTTTTTTTCTCGGTATTTTTATATTTTAATTTTATTTAAATAATAAATCACGAGTGAAATTAAAAAAAAAAAAGAAAAAAAATTTATCTGGAGACTGAGATTCGAACCCGGGTCAACACGATTTGACGCCCGCCGATTTCCTAATTACGCCATTAAAGCTATGTTGACGCGTAGTGAAATTAAGCTTCGTATTCTAATGATATTTTTTCATTGCTTAAAAACAGGGATAAAACGACATTTTTTTAAATGAATCCTAGCTAGATCAATTTTTCGCCTCCGAAATCCCCTGCATACTAAATTTCACGAAAATCGTTGGAGCCGATTCCGAGATTCAGAAAATATATATATATATATATATACAAGAATTGCTCGTTTAATAGTATAAGATTTTAATTGGTATAATGACAAAAATGTCTATTATTTTCCCTCATAAATGTTAGACTATTTTGTCCCACTTTGTAGTATTAAGCAGTAGAAATAAGATAAACAAAATAGCCCCATAACTATACAAAACTTTGTTTCACTCAATCTTCCTGATAGAATAAAATAATAATAAAAATAATAATCATAAACCGCCCAAGCGGATGCTCAGTATGAATTATGATCTTGTCATTTGCTTAATGAAGCATTTATTATGCACAGTATCTATATCACAGTATATTTGATATTTAAAAGCACATTACATATAACTCTATTTTCCGTCTCGGTATGTCGTCTCCTATGCCCAAAGGTTGTTTTGGAAGATACCGCACCTTTAGTAATAAGATCGCTTTTGTATATTTTTTATGTATTTTTATATTATAATTATGTTTGTATTTTGGTCAGCAATGAAAGATAAATAATTGAGTAAATAAAATATTCCGTAAGCAGTGCTGTGTTTTTGACGCAACCAGGACTGTTGTGTATCACAAGCGACTGGACAAAAAAGTATAGGTATTTTTTTTTAATTGGTCACATTTTTGGGTTTTTTTAAAGGGGTGTATGATTTTTAACGAAACATATACGTTTGTGTAGGATTTTATCAGGTGAGAAGTGTCGCGCGTTGCACGACACGTGCCAACAAGTTTACTGTCCATAAACAGGAGCAGTTAGAGCCCATCTTTCTTATTAACGAGCGACGAGATTGTTTATAGTGTAAAAAGTCAGCGAGCGTCCTCTGAGCCGAACTCTTAGAAATATTTATGGTTATAGCGCATAAGATGCGAAAGTTAAGAGACGTGCTACGTCGGTAGATAATTTCCCATGTTACTTTTATTCGTTTGACTGGAATCGATGATTGTTATAAACTTTATTTGTTCAACGAATTTAGTATTTATATTTTCTTTAAATATTTAATCTAAGTCTTTTAGAAACTAATGCTTTCGTATTAGAATCGTTTGGAGGACAGTTTGCTTCACACATAGCGTATCAAATATTTTTTCCCATAATAATTTTTATTATTTTTTTTAAATAAATCTTGTGAATTTAAGCTAGTTAATAAGTATTATTAATTTAATATCAAAGGAGTTCTTGCAGGTACTCGTATTTTTAGTAATTTAACATGACTCTAATCACTCTACCTATATGTATTCTTCTACAAACACAATATGTAGGTATATCCAAGGTCATCAAACACGAAATTTTGCAATGCTCCATATATTATCTAAGGTGGTCATAAAAAGTTTGAGATACCGATTCTATTGACATTTAGTGTCGAACAATCGACCGTCGGCATGAGTCAGTTGGCGCCCGAGGAAGGACGACGAACTACGCCTACAATAACTATATATATCACCCGTGGCTTTTACTAGCAAACGAAACGAGAAAACGTGATACTCGAAGCATCATACTCATTTATAAATTAATAACCAGGGACGTTCGTATTCCTTGAAAACCAAGGAAGGATCTCGATTGAATTTTTATTAGGGGAATTTTATTCCAAGCGTAACTCGTTCCGTGGAAACGCAACAATGTTCGGCCCTTCGGAGCATATGGAACGTCTCGCAAATACCTACATTCCCTTGAACGTAATTACGTATTTTAATATATTCACTTCATCCGTTCTACGTAACACATACGTCTATATTGAATGTAAAATGCCTAATAGTTTGTGTGAGAATGGATTATATGAAGTGGTAATTGTGAAATGAATATATAATTTACATACGCAAAAATATTGCATAACACAAAAAAAAATTCAAGACGTCATAGTTATATTATTTAAGACAGATGTTATATTTTTATTCGTAAAAAGTAATGTTTATGAAAAAGTAAATAAACTATAAAATCTGTGTGTATTAGGCGTGAAATTGTCTAGCCGGTAACACCGCTTCTAAGCATCGGGGAACACCGAAGCTCACATCCAAAAAACAGCAACGACCAATTAAAAAATCATAAAACAGATTCCCACAGTAGTATACGTAAGTCGGTCTCGTTATGGTATCTACTGTAGTATGATAAACTCGCCTCTCGTGCCGAACGTTAAAACAACTTTTGTTACAATTTTATGACAACAATTACGACCAATAAAACGTGTAGCGATTATTCTTCGTAGCGATTCTTGTGGTCGCGCTGTCATCAGCTTTGCTTTGATGCTTATATCCTTTTGGAAGTGAGAAATCGTAACGACATAATTTTATAAGCAAACAACGTACTTTAAAATTATGGTGTAAAGGTTGAATTTATATTGTTAGGGCGGGCAGACGACGGGATGTTTACTGTGAGGCATTTGACGGGGCTCCACGGGCCTTGACTTTGTCCGCTATAGTACCTATTTATATTTCGTCAACACAACCTATTTATGTAACACGCGTTTTATAAATACTAACATAATTATCTTAGTAGTTATCTTAGTAGTATCTTAGTAGTAGTTAGTAAATATATCTTTTTAATGTATATTATGCCTGTCTTTATCTGATTATCTAAATTTTGTTTGTTTAATAAGTTTTCCTCGCGCCGTTTGTTAATTAAAAATATTTTTTGTAGTTAATCTTAACTCTCAATATGGATAGAATTTGCTTACATTTCGGTTAAATGAGTAAATATGAGCCAGGTTTATACAATACCCTTGTATTAAATAGTGTAAGCAACATGAAGATAACGTAGTTTCAAAGAGCGTTGTTTTCAAGGCTAGCGTGTTAGAATTTCACTTGGAAATGCACCCAATTTGGCGAATGAGACAGGCACAATTTGTGTGAATGGTTGTTATCTGTGCACCCATCGCACCCCTGCGGTACCGCCTCCAAAACATTATTAAGCAAGATCTATTTTTTATTTTGAAACAAAATAAAACTTTGCAGTGCCAAATTGGTCCTAAGAATTTTATTTTATGTAAGAAGCATTTACATTTTACAAAATGAGGATGAAAATGACAAAAAGCACCAACATATTATTAGCAATACCGAAATAAGACAAATATTGAATTTCTCAACTTCAGAATAAAACTATGTTTTTGGCCTTTTAGTTTTAATTTCTAATGGAACCAATAAATTCGTTTATCATTATGTTATTTCAGTTAAGATGAGTCAAATGGCTGAAATTGCGAAACTAAAAAACTGAAATGTAATTAAAAAAAAAAACTTTAACATTATGTACAGCAAACTATCGCTTGTCTATCGATACTCGCGCAAATACAAACACGTTCACGAACATTTAAACGCGGGCTAACAGAAACCATGCTTCTGTTTGAGAACAGGGTACCTACATCATGAATTGCATTCGCAACTTGTCTGTCTGCGCCGACCGTCTGCAACGACCGCTTAATATTCATTGCACAATTATATTATTACGACCTCACTGATGTAGGCACTACCTTAAATGGAAACTTCTCATTAAATCTCTTAAGATAACTTTAATTGTTAAGTTTTGTTTTAAGCAACGAGCACCTTTATTCGTTTTTCAAATTTATTTCGAAAAAAATATTATCACATAAATTTTTGTCACTAATGTCTTTATAAATTAATGAAAGTTTCGGAAATCCTGATGTCAATAACTGTAAATAACAATGTTAATGACAAAGTTAAAATCAATTGAAATATTGAAAATGATTTTACGACTAAATTAAAAAATCCGATTGACCTTAAATAGGAAAAATGTGTTACATTTTTCTAATTTTCTTTTCATCTGTGTTTCCAACCCTACTCCTTTATATTCGGGCCGCGCTCCCTCGCTATATTTTGTACGAAACAGTCTCCAGACCTTACGTCTATCTACATATTAGATACATTACGTGGAACAGTTACAGAATAAAGCTTCCGTACAGATACTTCAAAGGGTTCGGGATATCGCTGTTGTCGTGTTATGCTATCATAACGTAATGACCACATTAAAGTGCCAACTTTAGAGTATTAGCAGTTACAATGATAAATACAATGCATTAAAAGAATGTAGTGATCTAAATCGTAATTATTAAATAATCAAAAATTGATACAACTAGGGTAGAGCGGGGCTTAAAGGTCCGCGGGAATAAAGGTCCACCATAAGTATCTAAAAAACTAGTGACATATCGTTCTTTCCGACTATACAAGTTGTGAGAGGGGTGCGCGGGAGACGTAACAAGGTATCGCCGGCAGTCGAGCAACATCCCTAGCAGGAGATATAAGACCAGGTCTCGAAATTTTAACATAAGTAAATTATTTCATTATTATTCTTTTTAGTTTCGAACACTGTTATTTCGTTTACCATGCTTAAACGAAGTTTGTTCGTATAGGTAATTTATATGTTTATCACGATTTATTATCATTTTTTAGCTAGTTTGAACGGTAATTTTTTTATAACCTGTTAATACACTTACACATGGTTCGGGTAAAAAGGTCCACTATGGACCTTTTAGCCCATCATTAATATATTGGCAAAATAAGTTAAAAAATATTTTTTCTTTCAGTATGCGAAACTATAAAAGAAAAACTGATCGGGGCACTAAATCTGTGGAGTTATAAGACTAAATAATCAAGTAAAATAAGTTAAAAGATTTAAGTCATATTATGGCAAAAGATGTTGATGAGATAAGTGTTATCTTTTTTTAAATATGTTGTATTGGAGACTGACTAGTGGTTAAAACTCAACAGTTAGAAATTATTAATATGTAATGTTTCAATTATTGTGATATAATAGGAAGCTTAGAAGAAAATAGTTTTTGTTTGTTAAAAAATACTTTTTTTGTTATAAAAGACTGCTTAAATATTATGAAACTTAATCTAAGTATGAAAAAGTTTTTTTTTAGTTGAAAATAATAGTTGTTTTTTACTTTTTGTTTTTGGAATGAAAATAAACTATCGAATTTTATTGAATCAAGGGTTGTTATTATCTCATAAAAACTTTGAAAAATACAAATTAAATAGTGGACCTTTTTGCCTCCTGGCTGTCCCTTTTTACCCCAACTATGGGGCAAAAAGAGACAGACAACAAGGTCTAGAAAAATTGGAAAATGATACATTTCTATCATCATGATTCAACCGAAAATTGAGTTAAACATAGTCAGATAACTGTTTGTTTGAATAGCATTATATATTTTGATATAGCTGACTCGGTTTTCACGGTATAATGCAAAATAGTCAAATTGGACCTTTAAGCCCCGCTCTACCCTACTTTAAATTTTATGTACCTGCCTACCTACTAATTTTTAATTTTCTTTTTTTTAAATCTAAAACAAAAATCTTTCATAATTTTTAAAGTTGAGAGGAAATCAAAATTTTGATGTTATACCTACCTACATATAATTGACGTCTATTAAACATTTATAACATATTAGTTTATACAAGATTTTTTCATAGAAAAATATGCACCTACATAATTATATATCCACTTGTAAGGAGAGAATAGTTCCATATTGCAGAAGAGGGTGCGTGTGCAAAATGTCGTTTCATAAGTAGGGCCGGGTCGGACCCTTACAAGTGTGGTTGCATAACTTTATTTCAGGATTAACATAATTATATACCATTTGGCTGACGGTTTAGGGTTCAGGCAACAGAGCATTCCCTTGTCCTCTCGTAAAGTAATTACTAATTACTGAATAACTTGAAAACAGGAACTGTGAAGTAGTATAATTACTCGCCTACCTACCCTTTATTTAACATTTCGCTTTAGAATTATATCCGTATAATAAAATTAGAATAAGCCTATGTTTATATACCTATGAAATGCTATTATCATCTAATTTCATTGTACTTATATATTGAATTAAATTCAATTGTATATATTGAAATTTGAAACTCTACCTACTGTTTCAATATTGTCATTTTACATGTAGGTACAGAAAGTATTAAATAAAAATATAATAAGCAATAGTTTCTGGTAGTTCTTTTTAGGAGAAAGTGTTCCATCACCAAATTATACTTATGGGTTTGGATTAAAGGATTTGCATTGTCCTTCCATCTTTGAAAGCGTAATGGCCAGACAGTTGAAATTTTGTAAAAATGCTTAGATACCTACCTACCTACGTACTATTAAGATAAATTATTATAATATGATAGATATGCTATAACAGAAGAATAAAAATAATCTAAAGTTACAGCGAAGCTTAATAGAAGATTTTTGTTTTTTATTTTATTTAATATACACCTACCTATAGATATGTAATAGATAGATGGTGATAGTGCTGTAACGGCTTGAAAATCCTTGCTGACGTAGACTCACAATTTTCGAATACTTAGAACTTAAGCAAATTGTTCAAATAATTTTCATTATTATAATATTGAGAATTGTCTTATTAAATAACTAGCTTCTGCGCGCGACTTCGTCCCCGTGGAAAAAAAGGAAAAAAACCCGATTTTGAAACATTCTTCATCGGTGCTACGCTCCTATTGGTCTTAGCGTGATGATATATAGCCTATAGCCTTCCTCGATAAATGGGCTATCTAACACTGAAAGAATTTTTCAAATCGGACCAGGCGATCCTGAGATTAGCGCGTTCAAACAAACAAACAAACAAACAAACTCTTCAGCTTTATTATATTAAGTATAGATTACCCTAAAATTAATTTCATAGTTATAATTTACCTTATAAATTATTAACATGTAATACGATTATAATCTAGAATCTTGTTATTGCACTAGTAATAAAATATAATAAATATATATGTAAATATGTAATTTAGTACGTAGATAACAAAGCACAAAATTGGATTTTGCGAATATTCTACTTATCTGAAAACTTGGTTGACGTAGGCAGGCCTTACGCTTATCTATGCTAAGTTTCAGAATTAAAGGTCAATCGAGGACAGCGAAGGACCGTAAATGACAGACAAGGTTATACTGCAGATACGAATATTGTACCTACCTATTTGTAGCAAATGTAAAAAAACGTCTTGTTAAGAAAATTTGCGAACATTTATTTTCGCTACCTTTTCATTTTTCTTTACTTCTCATTTTAGTTTTCCGCTTCATATTATGTTGTTAAATGTTTCTTTAACTCAAAATTGTCCAAATTTTCTTGCGACGACTAGGTATAGGTACAAGATTTATTATGAAATACACTCTGACATAAACACCATACCTATTGCGTCTTTGCATATCTATCAGATATGTATTAACATCAGGTCTTTATTAAAAACAAAAACAAAAAAAAAACTACAATACTGTTAACGACTTTTAGAATGTTATTAAAAAAAAAGAAGATTAAAGTTATTACGTTCATCGCACGGCACAGATTGAAAAATGGATTTAGAACCTTTTTAACAAAAATAAAAAAAAATGTTAATTTATTTGTAAGATTTTACTTAAAACATTCTGTATACAGTATACTACTTTCTGTATTACTACCCTTTAATCTATTATATTAAAACATGATATGTCTTACAAATGCCTTACACATTCACGATAACTAATGGAAACTTACATGAAATAAATATTTTCCCTAAACCTTTCTCGAGAGCGATCGCAGGTCCCCGTCGTACGCACGCTCGGCCGGATATTTTACGAGCGACTTTTTAGTTCCTCCCAATTCCCCTCGTAACAAGGGATGAGAACTTTCTTCATTACCAACTATTACTTCTAGATAACATTGGTTAACTTGTTTGATTTTGAAACTGTTAAGTATATTTGGACACCCTTTTATACCTACCTAATTAAAAAAGTTTACCAATTGCAGAACGTATAAAAATTGCAATAAGTATTTCATAATTATTTGGTGTTTGCAGTAACGCACAGGTATATTATTCAATTTTCAATTCAGTAAAAGTAGATTGGAATATCTACTAAAATTTTTAATTTGATGCAAAGTATATAATTAAAGCTCCCAAAGTATAATGTCTTTATAAAAGTCATTCGGAAAAATCCTACTAATTTACGACGGGCTTCAAAATTTAAAAAAAAATCCCCTCTGCACTTGCGGAATGGGAGGCATCAGGTGTCACAAACTGATCCTACGAAACGATATTATCTCGAACATATTTCTAGATGGGACTGTGTACGGAACTGTCACCCCTATTCTGAATAAATTACACCTACACTGATTTTCCTACGTATCGTATACAAAAAAACGTGTAGGCACTGTGATTTTCGATTTTTCGTATTTTATACCTACTTAAATTTCAAAACGAAGATTGACCGCACAGCCTAAATCTAAAATCACGAATTTGGTATTTATTACCATCCACAAAAATAAATTTATCCCTTAAAAATAAATTTATTTTATTTTAAGTGAAACTTGTTTTTTTTTAAATTACGGTTACAAGTTTTACATTAAGCGTGAAAAATAAAATTAAGTTACTTTTCCTACCAAAATTGTATCAAAAATTCATGCACTTAAAAGTCGAAATTTACCTCTGGTATCTTCTATTGTATTGCGTGCAGACTGAAGAAACAATAAATTCCATACTTAATACACTTACGTGTTCCGTTTATACGTTTTCTAAAGTTCATTCAATAGCTGGTACCTATATAAACAGTAAATAAAAATGAAACTTAACAACAGCATTTGTCATGTAAATTCCTTCCTATGTTGTATTTTGGTTTGTTTTTTTTTTGGAATTGCCTACTAATGAATATTATTTACGCATAAAACAATTTTAAGTTATGATTAACTTTTCTGTTTTTTACATATCTATGTATATGTGGATATGTAGAAACATATTCACAACTTATTACAAAAGTTAAGGCTTGACTACAAAGGCATAGTTATAAGTATTTTTATGTGTAGTTTTTGTTTTTATTGATTTAAAACGTAAACAAATTTATGTTAAAAAATGTCACGATGTAATGAATCAACGGCTCGGAATTTTGTTTTCAATTTAGTCTGACCTTTCGCCCGGGGCTACGACCGAGCAACGAAGGGGGAACGTCTAGACAACCTAATGCTCACATGCTGCCGAATTTTCTATACCTATCTAAACGTTATCAAAGGTCTTTAGGCACCGTTTGTAAGAAATTTAAATTTACATATTTTATTTTTTTGTTGTATTACTTTTGTTATAATTAATAAGAGTTAAGAAAAGTTACCACATTAGCCTCATCGGCTAGTGAGGTAAGGTTCCTAAACTACTAGCAGGAATGTCCTGCTGAGTGGCCAAGCTTATCCATAGGCCTATGCTTATTGCGGCATTTAAATTTTGTATCCAAGCATTGAACTTTCTAGATAGCTTTAAAAATGAAGTGAGCTTTTGCTCTTATCGGTCGAAGTATTTCAACTCAAATGGAAATATAAAAATTCTCCCTTAAGCTTTCATATTTACGCCGCTTAGATAACGGCTGATAGTATCGACTGGATGTGTCAAAAAAGAGTCGTCCAGTTTCCAAGACACCGATGTCACGACGTCGGGCCTTTTGTCAATTAATAATCAATAGTAGGTATCTACTAATAGGGAACATTAAAATAATTAAATTGCTATTACTAACCTGCGTCTTTCGTTAAAATTTAATAAGAAATAATCACTAAATTTTAATCATTAATATTCACTCATGTATATTAAAAATGAAGTTTAAGGTAAAATATATTATGTAGTTACCAATATACGAGTATAGGTAGATACGTATTTTCATTATATCCTACTTACAGCATTCAGCCTATTGATTTAGCAGAATTTGAGAAAATATTTAAGTGCAATAGTCTGTGAAAAAAAGGGGGCATGGCATCAATGGGGCATGGGCTTTTTTTTCTATTAAAAAAATTTGTACGGAACAGAATTTTCAACATTATTTTTCTATAAGTCATCAGAAACACATTTAAATCTCTTAATATTTTTAGTATTACAACGTTATTGCCTTTGGAACAAAAACAATTTATTACTTATCCGGGTTGTAATCATCTGCGAGAATATTAGTCCACGTATAGGTATACCTATACCTATATACCTAGTACAATATAGGCATATAAATACTATTTATTTCTGTTATATGTACAAGTGTATATAAGGTAATTAAACAGGATACGGGACTCAGAATGGCTTAAGCCTTATCAAGTGAATAGTATCCGAGTATACTGCCCGGCGCATGTTCTTTTTATTTTATTTTACGACCTTCCTATCTCCGCGATATGCCTACATGTGCTCCGTAATACGCTTAAGCAACAAACAAATAAATATAAGCCTACAAAGGGGCCTAGGAATTAGTTAGATAAAGAAAGCTTTTGCATGAAAATGTAACTTCCGTTTATATCAAGGAGATAAAAAATAATATAAATTTTAAGATGTAAGTACGTACCTACTCGTATATCAAAGTTATATCAAAAATGAAGAAGAAAGAAGAAAATGAAAAGAAAAACAGTTATTTTTTACAAACGCAATTAAACCTATTTTTTATTTTATTGTTACTTACGCTGCCAAATTCAAATAAATTAACATTTGCAAATTGTACAATTTTTTCGTTTCTCATATTTTATATAATTAATGTTTTAAAAGGCTAAAACGTTTCGACCTTCGTCGAAAAAGTCATCAGAGTTGATACATCTGAAGGTAGGTTGTCGAATATCGCTTAATCGAGGAAGCTCTGCAGGAGGACCCGCATTAATCGAAGGCTTTATGAGGGAGGCTGAGACTTAAAGTCAGCCTCTCGCTACGGCTCACGTACAAAAAGAAATTTCCAGATAAAACCTATACTTTGAGATTCTTAAGCAAACAAAATATTGATTTAGTGATAAAGCTAAAAGAGTTTTTCGTGGTATTAGTATTATGTTTTTTATTTTTTATTTGTATAACGTCAATACAATCATAGGATTAATCCGTGCTGATATATATTTTTTTTATTAATTTGGTATCGTTTTGATGCTTTTTTGCATTAAATGTACTTAACTTATGCTAATATATAAATAAATAAATATTTAAAATAAAGGCAACTGCTTTGGACCTTTTTCATATAAGTATAAAAAGGTACCAACGTTGTGTATGTGTACCTATATAGTATTTCTTTAGCTTTTGTGTACCTATACCGTTTGTACATAAAAAGTATCCCTGGAATCCGACACTAGTTCGACAAAACTGGAAATAAGTATGATTTTAAAGATGGCTGCCGTTTGGTCGTTCCCTCCCGCACCTCACCTCGGCGCAGCCTAAAATATTATGCACCCAAAAACCATTGTCTGTTGCTATGACAACAGCCCGCTCGATATTCTGCTTTTGCAGACGCACAATCAACGATACGTTCATCTCGCTTACTCTTTAACCTGTCAGATGCTGGGTCCGGATTTAAGCGAATGTTCGGTTCTATCTATGGCTGACTGCCAACTGAGTACGGTTAGCAAATACATTTACCATATTAATCATGTTTAAAAAATTCAATTTTTTTTCTTTTTTGTAAAATGATAACAAATGATTAAATAGTTGTTGTATGTTATTGACTCTATATAAAAATAAAATTAAGTCTGTGTTTATGTTTGAATAATATCAAAGTTCGAAATTATTGTATACCTATTAACCGACTTCCAAAAAGGAGGAGGTTCTCAATTCGACTGTATTTTTTTATGTATGTTCACTCAAAACTTTTGACTGGGTGAACCGATTTCGATCAATTTTGTTTTAATTGAAAGGTGTTGCGTGTCATATGGTCCCATTTGAATTTAATTGAGTTCTGACAAGTACTTTTAGAGTTATATCTAATAATGCGTACCTACCTATTTACTTGACTACTTTTTCGTCGACCTACGTAGTATTATACTGCATAACTTTTTACTCGGTGTACCGATTTTGATGATTCTTACTTTAATCGAAAGCTAATACTTGTCATGTAGTCTTGTTTAAATTAGATTGAGATCTAATTACAATTTTTTGAGTAATCTTTAATAGCGCGTATTTACTTGACTATTTTTTCGTCTTATTACGTTTTATTACTTGTCGATGTAATTTGAAGTCGGTTTTTTTTTCGTTTGCGAGTAAACACAATTATTTTATAATAAATTAAAACATCAATTTATAGTTGAGCTAACAATATGAAACGAAAAAGGGCTACCATGCTTACCTCTACACAAAATATAAATTAAACAAATCACTGCCACTACATTATCATATTAATATAACTCACATTATTTTTTCACACTAATATTTCTTTAAATGTAAAACGAAATTAATGAAAATCACTCAAGACAGCATCACGTTCAAGGCTACTGTTAAAATGGTGCAGAACTGCAGAGATGAGACAAATTTTTAACCTAAATTAGAAAGTCGCTCTGTCATTGGCTGATTGCACAAATTGTGTTCTATTTACCTTAAAACTTTCTCTTTTTTTGTTACATTTCTAAACTTCCTGGATTCACCTCGTAACGCAAAGGGTTGGAACTTTCTCTTCTTAAAGACAATGACTATTGTTTCCTCGCTACAGATCATTTTTTATTACTTAATTGCTCAAAGTTTTATTGAAGTAAAATATTTGCTGTTTTAGAGATTGCTATTTTTTAAAAGTTAGGTAAAAAATTTTTGTTTAAAAAACCATTTTAAAGAAAAGTAATTTTTTTTATATACATTAGTTTTATTTCAAAAACATAATTTCCTCATCTTTCATTTTTGACTTCATAATTCTTGTATAATAATGAATTAACAATTCTTACGTTATTATTTACAAATTCTTATTTAATTTTTTATTCAGCAAAATTTATTAAAAACATGCCTTTAGGACAAAATAATTCAAGAACTTTTCTCATCGTTATGCATATTGTCTATAATACACTCAAAACACGAAAAAAACTGTTTAAAAAAAGTTACTAAAAGATTGTTATTGTATTAATAAATAACAAGTTATTTTCATGTATGTAATAATATATATAATAAATATACTTAGAATATATCCGCTAGCCCGCATTGGAACAGTGTGGTGGATTAAGCTCTGATCCTTCACCTAAATGGGGAAAGAGGCCTATGCCCAGCAGTGAGATATTACAGGCTGAAGTGAGCGAATATATTATTGTAGAGTTTAATACCCAATCACCCTTTCAACTCCATGTCCAAATAGAAATAAATAACAAAGGAAAATTATTTTTATTTTCAAAACAATGTAGTTTTATCTACACATAAATTAATGTTAAAGTAATGAAAATTGAAAGTATTTTATCAAACAAGGTCCTAGTTTAAAATGCTAGCCGAATGAAGGCGCGTTTTTCTTAGTATTCTTTCAAGAGCTACGTAGTTTTGCCAATGTCACAGAGATGGCGCTAGTAGAGAATTTAAAAATTGCAAACAAAACTCCTATTAAAAATATTTATTTTTGTCAATTTTAGCTTTTTTTCTTTTTAAATATCATTTCTGTAACGAACACATATCAAAAATAAAAATTTACTAATTTACATACCTACTATTTTAACTCATAAATTTCTTATTAATAAAAATGTCTACTTACATTTTGTCACTTAAGAAAACTACCTGGTAATTTGTATAAAATTACCAAGTAGAAATAAAAAAATGATTTGTCAGTATACTAACCCTATAGCAGCTTCAAGATTTTAAGGAAAATTATTGTATTTATTCATCATCATCATCAGTTCAGCCTATTGCAGTCCACTGCTGGACATATGCCTCCCCAAGTTCGCGCCAGACATCCCATGTAGATATTTATTAATTACCGTAAATTACCTATATAATAATTTTTGTGTAGTATCTTTTCTTTATTCAGTTTTCCGCATTTATACATAGGTAATAAGGAGACAAACTGAAAATCCGGTTTTACACAACTAAAGGACTGTCATAATCATAAAAAGTTATCGGTTGAGTTCAGGAAGTGTTGTCGGCGCCGACGTAACTTAACGCTCTACCATATACCTATAGGTAGCTATTATTATATTGTTATTAATTTGATCTTAGGACACGCTAAGACAGGAATTAGGAAAATTTTGCTGTAGAAATTTTCGCGTTTTTGTAACATTTTTGTGTACTAATTAAGGCCTAAATTCTTAATAAATTATAATATTTAGGTATAATAGAACTCGAAATATTTTAATAATTTAGGTAGGTACTGTACTGTTCTAGTTTATGACTGTGCCATTGTGATTTGTGACTCTATATTATAGCTTACCTTACTTTTATACAGTGTCTCAATATCGAATAAAAACTAATATTTTTTATACCTATCATTGATATAGACGAAAAGAATAAAGTCGTTGTTCGTTTTTATTTTTGTTTTACCTACCCACACATGAATAAAATGTTTAAAGTCGTTGTTTCTTGTATTTATCATTCCTTTTTTTATTAACTTCAATAATAAGGCATTAAACTAGGTACTTTAATTAATAAAACAAACACATAGGTAGGTACGTGTCTATCGTCATCAAATGGTATAACCGTAATGTTTAAATATAAATTCGGTTATTATATTGTAATCTTGCTTCTATGATACTTTCCATAATTCAAAATAACGTCGCATATTAAATAAATTTTTCTTGCTTAGTACTACTGTAGTACCTACATATTGCTCATATATGCAATTTATAAAAGTTCAAAAAATAATTTAAAAAATATTAACTATTCATATTATGTAGTTACCTACTTTATTGCGTTTAACGTATAATTAAAGAAATTAATAATTTTTTTAATTCCAGATACAAAATTAATTTTTATTTCTCATTTGAGTTCTGAATCTATTACCTAGATATACCTATAGCGTGAGATAAATTAGTTATTGATCTTTTATAATATGCACTTCTATGGATTTAGTTAAAATGCGAACTTCAGTAAAACAATACGACAAGGTTTACAATTTTATTAAGAAACATAATGATCAAATATCACAAAATTTATGTTAAAGTTAAATCTTATACATTATAAATAAATACAATATTTACAATGTTAACATTTCAGGTGACATTGTACATAATGATAGCATTTAAATTACAGACATTTACTAAAAAATTACATATTTCAAATATACCTATAAACATATAATATAGCTAACTATTTCTTATTTAAAAGTTAAGAGTAAATTACAACTTATTACAGTTAAAACACATTGTAAAATATAAGATAAAATAAAAATATCTTCTTGTTTTTTGCTGGCTTCACACTTCACATTGAATTGTCTTCGCAAGGCTGAGTCTTCTGTCTTCGCACGTCGGATAGTGTCATCTTCTGTTACGTATACTGAAGGTATACCGGAAAGAATGAGACACTCAGGATACATTCAGTATACGTACAGAAGGCGACGCGTAATCTTCTCTTCTCTGCTCCCCGCAATCTGAAAAGTGTGGTAAAGATTAGAATTAAGATTTGATATATTTAAAATTTGTTTTTTAGTTTTTGATAGTCGTGATTGATAATAATTGTTTGTGTAATGTAATCAAATGTGATATAAAGTTAAAATGTTCTGTTGCAGACTACGCAATATCTTAAGAGCTCACCGACCGCTGCTCACTCGTCGATAACACCTCTGGGATCGCCATCTATAAAATAAAGAATAAAATTTAATACACACCTAAAATTTCACGAAGAAAGGTTTGCATTGCTAACACCGGTTCAAGAATACACTTTATGTAAAATGAGACAAGATACATATAATCGTAAATGACCAACCCTAAACGGAATTGTCTTGAAAATTTTAAAACTTCAGAACAATGTATTCTTTTGTTAGCTCAAAAGCCAATCACCGAGACAGTGTCTTGCAAAAGACAGGATTGGCTTGCAAAAATTATATTTGCAAACATTCGACCGATAGCGAAGTGGACATTATTTTTTAAAGCTTCGAGCAAGGTGGGATCACAAAAGTCCGCTCAGCCTTTTGTTCGAAGCCATTGTGTCACATAAAGGATATATAACAATAGCTTCACCATTCGTAAAGAAGATTAAACAGTTCGAAGTCTACGTGTGTGTCAGAGGCTCCCGAGGGATTCAATAGAATAGAATGAAAATAGCAGGGTGCATTATATTTGTAATTTATGAGTCGAGCGACTCAAATTACACCGGGCCTGCAGTGCAGTCAGCGTTGCACAAATAATATGTTCACAGGAAGCGTAGAGCACTGAGGGTGGAGGAGGCATCGCGTTGAGACAAAGCACGTGACTTACCGGTCGGTCAGCTGTTCGCGGCGTGCCGACAAGTAAACATTGGAGGATGGCAGCGCGCGAGCGAGGGACGTGTGACCGGGCTCGGCGTCTCCGGGCGTCTGTCGGTCTAGCGTCGGGGCGCGCGTCCCGACCCGCCATCGATTACTGCCGCCCTCGCGGCGCGCGCCGAACCACGGGACGACTAATCCCGATGCAAGATTTCATTACATACGCCATGATCGTTGTTATTTGCACCCCGTAATGTTTTTTGATAGTTTACTTAGGCCTCTGTTGACTTTTCCCATATTTACATGCGTGTACGGCGACAGCAGCGATGCCACTATGTCGCGCGGGTAATATGATGATGGAAATGTCGATAAGTTGATAGCCTGCGACACCTGTTTCGTTCGCTAAAAAGCGAAGATTGTATCTATACCTAACCCTGCTTCCTCCGTAAATGTGCGATGTTTGCTTCCTGTATAGCTTTGTGATAAGACTGCATTTGCCTTTAATAAAGATAATTCAAGCTCCTTCCCTAATGAATAATGTACATAATAAGTGCAAGATATCGCGACACAAACTTAATTAAATACGCCTTGCTTTAACTTTTTATTTATAAAATTTAATTAAGTGCTTTATTCATATACCTATTGAACTTTTATTATATAAAAAAATATGTAAATGTTTTAGCAATATTGTGAGTTGATACTGGATATGTATATTCTAAAATTACTTGAAATTAAAGGATTATACTTATTCTTAAAACGGTAAAGAGAGCTAATGAAATAAACTGGTATTTTACTAAATAAGTATATACTTTATTACTGCAATACTTAATCTAGAACAATACTGATAGACGTGTTAACACCTCGGAGCACAGGAAGCAAGAGAAAGGTCTTCTGAAGGGCGACAACGACATAGACAATACATTAATAAATAATTATTTGATGTTGCCATTTCCAACACCCCAACTACATCAAATAATTTAACCCCAGAAACTCAATACATTTATAATGCTTTATAGGATACAACGATTTTGTCAAAATATCAGCTGGCATAGCAGTAGTGGGCAAATATTCTAAACTAATAATTTTCTTACAAACTGCATCTTTAACGAAATGATACCTAATATCAATATGTTTACTTTTTCTATTACTTTTATTATTTGCCAACAACTTCTGTGCACTTTGACTATCGTTAAATAACTTTACAGTACATAAATTATCAGTCAGCTCATACATTAAAGATCTTAAATACATAGCTTCCTTACTAGCCTCAGCTATAGACATATATTCAGCTTCCATACTTGATAACGCTACAGTTCTTTGTTTTCTGCTCTCCCAAGAGATTGGTGAGCCTGACATTACAAAACAATAACCTGTATATGACTTACGATCTATACAATTGTTAGCCCAATCGGCATCAACATAACCAACAAATTCACTTTTATTTTTTACATATTTTAAACAATAATTTTTAGTTTTCTTTAAGTATCTAAGTATTCTTTTAGCATAATGCCAATGAACTATACTATAACAATTATTAAATTGACTGAGGAAACTAACACTGAATGCAATATCAGGTCTTGTTAGTACTGATAGATACATTAAACTTCCTATTAACTGTTGATATGGAATCTGACTTTCACAATTTTCTGACTTTTGAATATTTAATTTACAATCCATTGGAGTATTCGCATCTTTACAATCTGTCATATTAAACTTACTCAGTAACTGTTCTATATACTGTTCTTGATCTAAAGTTATACTCATATTAGACTCTTTATTTACTTTAACTCTCATGCCCAAACATTGTTGTACCTGGCCTAAATTTTTAATATTAAATTTTGAACTTAACACAGAAATTAAATATTCAGTCTCCTTTTTATTATTATTATCAAAAAATATATAAAAATCGTCAACATACAGTGCTATAATTATTTTTACATTTTTATCAATTTTAGTAAATACACAAGGTTCTAAAAGACTTTTCTTAAAATTTAATTCACATAAACATTGTTCTACTCTCTCATACCAAGATCTAGAGGACTGCTTTAACCCATAAATCGCTTTATTTAATTTAACAATAATTTTTTCTTTGTTATTATCACAATTAATGACTGGTTGATACATATAAATATCCTCTTTAAGATAACCATTTAGAAAAGCTGTCTTCACATCTAGATGTGTGATATCTAAGTTTAACTGTACTGACAAAGCAAACAATAATCTAAGAGTAGAATATCCTACTACTGGTGAAAAAGTCTCTTCATAATCAATTCCAGGCCTCTGAGAGAAGCCCTTGGCTACTAAACGGGCTCTAAACCGAACACTGTTATCACTATTAACTTTCCTTTTATAGACCCACTTGCACTGCACTATTGTCTTATCACTAGGTACTACACTAACTTGTGTCCAAGCATCATTTTCTTCAAAAGCTTGCAACTCATCCTTCATCGCCTCTACCCACTTGTCTCTGTCCGGACTTTGCATGACTTCTTGGACGTTGGTAGGGTCACTGATTACTTCTGGATTATGCATTGTACATAGACTTGAATAACCATAGCGCTCGGGCTGTTTCTTTATTCTTTTTGTAATTACTGGACTTTTTGGTATTGATTTTACTTCGTCATCAGCTTCTTGGCTTTGCAACTTACAGTCCAAATCAGTCAAAGCATCATTATATTCTAAATCTGAAGATAAATTAAGCTCATTGCTACTTGGCTCAACTTTTATTTCGTCTTCATCTTTTATATTGGCACTGCCTGACTCCTCTGATTCGTTATCCCCAACTGAAACTGTTGCACTTATATTCTCTGAGCAATTTTCTAAATTTTCATGAATAATCACACCTCTACTAGTTGTAACACATCTCCTTATAGGATCATAGATGCGGTAGCCTTTTACATTCTCAGAAAAACCAACTAGGATGTGCTTCTTTGACTTAGTATCCCACTTCAGTCGTTTTTCCTTTGGAACATGAACCATTACTTCGCTTCCAAACATACGAACGTGACTTAAATCTGGTTTCTTGTTTGTCCAAAGCTCATATGGAGTTTTATTATCAAGTCCCGATGCCACAGATCTATTCTTGAGATAGACGGCCGTGTTAGTGGCCTCCGCCCAAAACCTTTTGTCTAATCCGGCATCGAATAATAAACACCTAGCTCTCTCAACGATGGTTCTGTTTGTACGTTCACTCAAACCATTTTGCTCCGGAGTATAAGGATTTGTTTTTTGATGTACTATACCTGCCTGTTTCAAATAATTTTCAAATTCATTACTACAGAATTCCCATCCGTTATCTGTTCTGAATATTTTTATTTTCTTATTGTGTTGGTTTTCCACCAAAGATTTAAAATTTTTAAAACAGTTAAATGTTTCACTTTTTTCTTTAAGAAAATAAACAAAAGTCATTCGGCTATAGTCATCAATGAAAATCAAGAAATACCTTGCTCCTCCAATAGAAGTCGACTCCATTGGCCCACATACATCTGCATGTATAATGCTAAGTGGTTCGTTGCTTCTAGTCCCTACATTGGCAAATGGTAAGCGAGACTGTTTGCCTTCACAGCATATTTTACAATTATTCTTATTTTTTGACATCGCACCGTCTGTAAATGATATGCCTGTCACTGCTCCATTTTTCATTTTGTTCAAATCGGTTATATTTAAATGCCCCATTCTCCTGTGCCATATCTCACTGCTGGTATATGTAAACAAACATTGAGGTTTCTCGTAATCCAACTTGTAAACACCATTTATTTCTTTAGCTACAGCCACAAGTTCATTTTTCTGATTATAAACATAACAACAACTCTTTTTAAATTGTTACTCTATTTCCATTTTTTAAAAGTTGACTAATAGAAATTAAATTCGTAGTAAGGTTAGGTACACATAATACATCTTTCAATGTTACTTCATATTTGCAACTTGGAGTGACTGTTATTATATTTACATCACCACAGCACAGCACCGGCATTTTATTTTCGTCCGCAGCAATTATTTCCTTTATTTTTGGTGTATAACATGCATTTCTTTGCATCAAGCTCACATCCGCAGTCATGTGAACGCTTGCGCCGCTATCCAAATAGAAATCATGTTTGCCATACATTCCATTAAGAAATACTGCAGAAAATGCATTAGTCCTTTTCGTTTCAACTCGATTTGTATTACTTTTATGACATTGCGACTTAAAATGACCAAACTGTTTACAGCGATAACATTTAATATTCATTTTATTCGTTTTGACATTTGTGCCGCCATAATGAAATGAACTGTCATTGTCATTTCTTCTATGACATGAATGTTGGCTATTGCTATTCTGCGTTTGACGTTTACCTAAAAATGCACTTGCGCCCTCTGTGTCGTTTCCTGCCAAGTCAATCAACTTTGACTTAACTACGTCAGCGGTAATGGCGATACCCGAATGTTCTATCGCCATTATCATCGGGAAGTATTTTTCAGGTAAACCGGCCAGCAATAAACTTCCGACCCACTCATCATTTACTATAAATCCTGTACCTGACAGTTTTTGAGCCGTTTCTATTATTTGCGTAATATAACTTGTCATTGATTCGCAGGTGTCCAAGCGAATTGAAATAAGATTGCGCAATAATGTTATACGACGTGAAAAACCTGAATCATCAAACATCGATTTTAATTTTTCCCAAAGATCATAGGTTGTCGATGCGTTCTTGATGTGTACAAATAATGATGGACTGATGGTCAATATTAATTTTGCTTTTGCTTTTGCATCCTGATCTGCGGCTGCTTTTGCTGAATCATTTTTCTTAATATAATTTGACATACCTTCCAGCACCAACAAATTCTCCGCCGCAAAAGCCCATTCATCGTAGTTCTCGCGGCCTAACAGCTTCGGAACATTTGCTAAGAATGTGTTCGCCGCCATTTTGATGCAACTCACGCGTCTATCTGTTCTTATGCGCCACGCCTATGCTAGCTAATAACACTATTATTAACTAACTAACTATAGGGCATACTGGGCCCATAACCTAATGAAATAAACTGGTATTTTACTAAATATATACTTTATTACTGCAATACTTAATCTAGAACAATACTGATAGACGTGTTAACACCTCGGAGCACAGGAAGCAAGAGAAAGGTCTTCTGAAGGGCGACAACGACATAGACAATACATTAATAAATAATTATTTGATGTTGCCATTTCCAACAAGAGCGAATGTACCTAATATTTTATTAACATGCATATAAAGTGTTATGACCTTATTACCATCACCTATCTCCGTTATGTCGTTTATGTACCTAAGTGGTATAACAAAATCCATAAGACTATGATTGAACAAGAAATAATATCTTCAGTATAAGCCATACAGATGTTTACCGTGGTCTGGATGTTTGTGCAGTCCTTGTGGGTCTCCCCACCGTGCCTCGGAGAGCACGTTAAGCCCTTCGTCCCGGTTGTTATCATGTAGGTACACCTGATAGGGGTCGTTACTCATAGTAGGGAATATATCCGCCAACCCGCATTGGAGCAGCGTGGTGGATTAAGCTCTAATCCTTCTCTTACATGGGGAAGAGGCCTATGCCCAACAGTGGGATATTACAGGCTGAATCGTATAAGCCAACAAAATATAGAGACGAGCTAAGAAGAAAGAACACTTTCAGCATAAATTTACAATTTGCTTTATAATACCTTACCTATACCTTTATTGTAATTTTTATCGTAGGTACCTACTGATAGTGATAGGTATTAGGCGAATTCATCAAAGTAATGTCAAAACAATCTTTAATCCGTACGCTGTATTAATCTTGTTAACTTCTTACAATCGTGTATCTTGTTTATCAAAAATATATTTAGACCAAATTTAAGAAAAATGTACATATGTACCTACATAGCTTATTTACTAATGCATTCATAATACTTGGGTGAACCTCAAATAAAAGATACTACCTATCTAATACATAGGATACATTGTATTCAATGTTCTATGAATTATATACCTACCTACTTGAGAAGATAAATACTTACAATATTTAAGGAATTAGGTATAGGTATCCACGCGACTGCTTACGATTTTTTATTAAAAAATTTTATTTTGAAACTATTCTACAATACTACTACGATACCTAAATTATACTATAAGATTTTTCTTAAATAATATTTTGTAAAGACCAATTTTAAGTGAGGTAGGGCACAGCAGGAAATTTCCTGTTCAAAATATGGAGCAGCCCGACTGGGGTAGTATTTCGACCTTACAGAAGATCACAGCTAAATAATACTTGTTGTGTTCCTATTAGTGAGTATGTAAGGTGACCAGAGCTCCTGGGGAGAATTGGGGGTAGAGTCGGCAACGCGCTTGCGAAGCGTCTGGTGTTGCAGACGGTAATCGCTTACCATAAGATGAGCCGTACGCTTGTTTGCTGACCTAGTTACATAAAAAAAAATTAGCAATAACAAATTACCAAGCAGCACATTAATTTTGTCTGTCCAACAATTTCTGTGGAATAAACTTAAAAATTATGAAATTAAATTCTTAATATTCACATTCATGATATTCAACTCACCACGTTATAAAGATTAAAGATTGTCCACATCCACATTATTCGACAGTCGGTAAGCGATTAAGGGGATGGGGTGAGCTCGAGGGGTGGGGCCTACGTAATAAAAAATATAGGGTGGCACCACACGCAGCAAGCCCAACGCTAATCACATCAACCTGCAACAAAAAAATGATGATTTATTTGCAAATCTGTTGCGTGAATAGAAATGGTTGCGCCTTTCTTTTCCTTATAATATTTTAACCGATTTTGAAAATAGTGAAGTGCTAATTCTATTTTTCGAAATTGGATTTGGTAAGATTACTTAAAGCAGAATTACATCCTTACGTTTATTTTTTATGTTATATGTACCTATACCTAATAATCAAAATCTTTGTATCCTTGAAAACAGCTTACAGGACCTAGAAGGTAGTAAAGAGATAGACCGATATGTACCAAGTCAAATTTTATTTAAAAAAAAAATACAACAAAATATAGATGAATTTGAAGAAATATAATTACTTAGATACTATACCTACTACGAGTACTATAGTACCTACCTACTATAGTACCTAGGTACCTACCTACCTACCTAGTATAAAATTAGTACTTATATCAGAAGTATTATTGTAATTATTTTAGAGCTACCAGACTTTTTTTAAATACCTAGGTATAGGTAATTCTTTTTAATATCGACTTAAAAAGAAACTTTCATATATGTATTTCTTTCTGCAATCTTCTGTATGAAGTTGGATGCGGTATTCACAGTTGTGATCCTGGAGACTCAACTAATAATTTCGTATACCTACCTAGGTTTTATCTACATCACCCAGAAGTAGATTTGTTACTTTGTATAATTATTGTGGTGAAATCATACCTTTACTAATATTATTTTGTTTTTAGGGTTCCGTACCTCAAAAGGAAAAAACCCTTACATGATCACTTTTTTGTCTGTCTGTCTGTCAAGACCTTTTTACTCAGGAACGGGTGACGGTTTCAAGCTGAAATTCCTATCAAATACTCAGGGCTATTGTCCCTTAGAGCTGGAAAAAATTAAACTTCTAAGCCAGCAAAATCAAAATATAGGTAGGGGAGAAGTGGCATGAAGGAGCCAGGTTTTGAAAGAGCCACTTCTATTATTTCGGTAGTTTAGGAATGGATTTGTTTGGCGATTTTATTTTTAAGTGGCAGCACTGATTTCCTGTCACCCACAAACATTTGACAGATCGCCGGTGTCAACGGACACCGGTGCATCGAGTTAAAGTTTTTGACACTAAAAAGTAAGTATTTTACTTCATTTAACTTGTTTTTTGGTATTTTACTGTAAACAAATACAGGTACATGGATTGTAGACTGAGTTTGTGCATATATTAGGCTTTCCAGCTGCGTAAAAACTGAGCCGAAAAAGTTTTAATATTGTTGTTATTTTGAAGGTTATATATTTTTTAAGAATAAGTTTTGAAAGAGCCGGGTGAATGGGCCATAAAAGAGCTGGCTCTTTTATAACCGGCTCGTTCATAATCCTGCATTTGAATTTTGTTAATAAAATATACCTACTAATAACAAATATGCATTTTTTTCATATATCGTCATTAAATTATTTGCTTCAAATATTGTGCATTATGGAGAAGCTTGGTCTAAAAAAAACGAAAAAGACCCGAAATATCGGTAATTGAAGAAGCAGTCAATGAACTTTTAGAGATAGGTCAGTCCATAAACAAAACTGCACTTGCCTTAAGGCTTATATATATCGAGGGCTTCGCTTCAGCCTGTAATATCCAGTGGGATATTACAGGCTGAAGCGGCGAAGAGGCCCATGCCCAGCAGTGGCTGGCTCTTTCCCCATATAGGAGAAGGATCAGAGCATAATCCACCAAGCTGCTCCAATGCGGGTTAGCGGATATATTCCTACTATGAGTAACGACATGCGCAACAGGCACAAACCAGTGCTGTGACCGTTGCGCCAACGCGTGCGCAATCGAGGGCTTACTTAGCTAAAATAGTTAAAAAGTAAAGGCTTCTGGTGAATCATCGCATAAACACTGTCCTAATATAGGAAATAAGTGTATTTTCACAACAGACCAGGAGAATATGCTTGCAGATTATTTAGACTGCTTCTAAAATGTGCTATGGCCTAACAAGGAATCAAACTGAGAAGCTTGTATTTGATTACGCAATGGCCAACGATATCTGCCCAGATAAATGAAACCAAAAAATATTAAGAAACTGACTACAAAACAGTCCATAAAATCCCTTAATAGAAAATCGACAATAAATAAAAAAAATTCGTACTGTAAGATGACTCTTATTCGTCTGACTCTATCGTATTGGCTGAAGTAAAAAAAAAGGTGGTTCGAAGAAAAACAAACTCCAAAAGAAAGAAATAGTGATGATTGCGTAGTTTGCAACAAAACATATGAAAACAGTGATCAAGATTTTTTTAAGTGCAAAATTTGTTCTGGTTGGGCTCATGAATCCTGTGGCATTAAGGGAATTTTTTTTTTGCAAGCCATGCTTCTAATTTTAAGAAAATGACATTATATTCTAAAGTTCAAAAATCTGAATCTTAAACTTAAGCAAATTCATAGTTAAGATTTTGAAGCTTAAAGTGAGCAATATTTTTGTTTTGAAGTTCTATTATTTTTATTTTGTTACATTTTTGAGATTGTTATTATAAAAAAAAAAATTATTATTCTGCATAATTTTCACAATTACACTATAATACTGACTGGCTCATTCATAACTTTTGGTGGCTCTTTCAATACCGAAAAGTTATGAAACAGCCAAAAGACACATTTTTATAAAATGAATATATCACTGATTTTTGTAATTTGCTTAAGGTTTTTTCGTATGAAATTACCTACTTTAATAAATAAATAATAGTTTGACAAAATAAAATCATCATTTCTTTCATTAAAACTATATTTCTTTGCTCCGTTAAGTAAACTGGCTCTTTCATGCCACTTCTCCCCTACCTATAGCCGTTTATGCTGCAAATTTTCGACACTCGCAAGGAAATCAAAACCTACAGGGTACTCCTTGTAAACTCTTCTGAGTTCTTGAAATTTGGTACGAAGCAACGTATACCTATACAGATTACAGATATACAGATAAAAGAAAAATTGTGAAAGCATACATTTTTAGTTACATCATATAATAAAAATATTTTTAATAATTTTGTTTGTACGGAACCCTCGGTGCACAAGTCCGACTCGCACTTAGCCGTTTTTATACGATCAGGGCGGCAAAAAAGAATACGGTCGACCTGATAGTAAGCGATTACCGTTGCCTATAGACGCCTGCAAAACTAGAAGCATCGCAAGCGCATGGTCGCCCCTCCCTAGGTGCTCTACCACACTCACCACAGGAACACAAAACTACTTGAGAGCAGTATTATTTAGCTGTAGGTAGTCTTTTGTAAGGTTGAGGCACTTCCCTAGACGGAAACGAGAGGATACCTCAAGTTAATTACAATTATACAATTCATGTAGGTATACACATAATCTACTTAAAAGTATAATTATTAACGAGAATTATTTTTGTTTAATCCATCTTTTAGTTTTTTATCCAACGAGCCTTGATCAGACTGATGATTGAAAATAAGAATACATCTAAAAATAATATAATAATTCATAATATATGTATGAAAACATGTAGGTACATTTGTAGGTATGTATAGAAAATATAGAATACAATTTGTTTAGGCACGTGTCGTATCGCTGTGCCAAATTGTATAATAGGTACTACTAATTAACTTAGCTTATTCTGTCCTACTTCACCCACCGTACATTACCATACCTAATATGCCTTACATTAATGATATCCGTGATAAAACGCTATTTAATTAACAAATCCAGTCAGCAATTAAATAGGTAACTTATATTGCATTTTAAGCATTTGTTAATATTATATGCATTGATTTAAATTGCCAATTAACTTGCCTTTCTGATATTTGTTTATATAAATTGTCAATTAATTAATAAATATGATAACAGTCACAGACATTCTATGGCATTATTTTAGTCTTATTCGTTACTTAATTTAAATTCTTGTCTTAAATTTGATAAGATTATCGAATATAATTTCAATTGAGAAATGTTTAAATTTCAACAAGAATGAGATGCTAACTAAACTTCATGCAAATCTCATGTTCTTAAATCATCAACACGTTACTAATTGTGTCTAGGAAATATGGAGTTAGAGAGATTTGGACACAGTAGATAAACTCGTTTATCTATATACGAACCTATACTCAACTTTGTCGCTATGACAATACACGATAAAAAAGTGCTCGATGTAATCTAATACCTATCCATATAGACTGCTTAAACATAATTATTACTTTCTTAAATTCTTAAATATTTCACCTTCTATGTACAAAGCATGAATATGCCCAAGACGGCGGTAACTTTGTCGATATTCGAAATACTCGGTTGCAACATTCAAAGGGATCCTTTGATCTCCACTCCGTTACTGTATAGTACGTGGGCGGCGATAAATTGATGCAGCGTAACTGCAAACATTGAATCGATAATTCTGCCAACAATTACGCTGCAAGAACATCCATATCAATATTTTATGTAGTCTTTATTGCGAAACGATTGAATTATTATCTCTTTGAATTGCAATGTCGTTTGTTCTTATTAAAGGTTCGTTTGCCCAAACTGAACGACTGTTTTTTTTTTAATTGTAGGTACCGTTTAAAATTACCTACTGGACATTAAAATTGTATTAAATTTTCGATTTTTTCTTTAAGTTCCGAAACAATAAAAATGAGGCCTAGGTATGTACATACTTTTATTTACCACATAAACGAGTATACCTGAGTACACATAGATAGGTACATTAGATATTATGTATGCCATGACATTCCATGGCTTCTATCATAATATTTGTTTCACTGTTTTATCCCCTTATTGGTTTGTTGTATTAATTATTCCCTCTTTCTACTTAGTAGTAAATATTCATTATTTAGTTACGATAACTTAGATACGATAATCATCATTGTTTGTCTGAACTGAATTGAAACCATTTGTATGTACCTATACGCAAAGGCGTAGTAAAGACCACTGCTGGGCCAAGGCTTCTTTCTACACGCTTGCAGATAATTGTCCTAACAAAACTAACTAAATAACAGTTCTAGGATAGCAATGGGATCGCCGGTTTTATGTTTCACAAAGACACGATCAAATACAAACATTCTCTTCAAGGGGCAAAACAACAATCGATAAATTTAATAAACATCTACACCAAACTTCACAGACAGACAAAATTCAGACAAGTTTTCAACTTGTGTTTCATTTTTAAAACTAACGTACCTAGTATTTTACATGAGACTTTATTGAATATTATGTAGGTAGCTACTATCAGAATATTTCTCTACATTTTTTCAATAAAACTGCATAAAAGTAACAAAAGATAATTTTTACAAGATTTCCTAATTCGAGTTTGACAAGATTAGGTATTTTGAATAAGCATAGAGAAATATAAACGTCTATTATATATAAATGCAATTAAATTACTGTTGTATATGTAGTTATAATCAAATCGATATATCTAAGTACGTAAAATAATATAAGGGCCAAAAACCCCTCTCCAACGAAGTTGGTAATTTGTAGAGTAACTCCTGATAATTTTTAGATAGACTATATACCTATCGAATTTTTTGCAACTTAATTACAATAAAAGTTAAGATCGCTAAATGCAAGTAGTATTTAAATACCTACTAAAATAACGTTAATGCTTATAAACTAAAAGAATAAAAAGAAAAGAAAATGGCTCCGACGGACGTTTCTTTCCTAGACTTAAAAAAAGGATACATTTATTTGTTTTCTCTATCTATTTAGTGAGTAATATGACAATAGGTATATATATTTTTATATATTTGTCTATTTACGACACAATAAAGTTTGAAGTAAATAGGTACTTTGTAACAAAGATAGTGGTGTAGTAAGATACAGTCGACTCTATATCTTCTTTATATTTAGACAACAAAAGTAATCCTTCATATATTAAATTAACGTAATTGGGTACCTATCTATTGTTAATATTTATCTTAGCAATCAATAGGTTAGTAACAATGTATAAAAAATCAAATAAAAATATAGGTAGGTAAGTACATACAAATTAAAAATATTTGACAACTGTATTCTACTATATCCTCTAGAAAGTAACAATTCTTATTGGATTAATTAACAAAGCTCAAAGCAAACAAATAAGAAAGCTCTACCTTCCTACCTACTCATAAAAATCATCGTTAAAATTATTCTGTAGGTACCTACTATGTTTTGACGTGAAAATCTACTTCTAATTATTGCCACTCAAAAACAGAATTCTATTATATGTTAAAAGATTTTATTTATTAAACCATTTAAATAAAAATAATAACCGAAACATAAATATTTTACTTACCAAATAGATGTTTAGCAATTTCTGTATCACAACTTATATGAAATTTACGATGTTATCACTTTTTAAAATGAATACCATTTTATAATTTCTAAATTCTACTTAAAAACACGTAACTATAACAAGAGAATAAAAACTTGTTTGACATTTAGGCCTAAACAGAGAAGGCGGCGGCAAGTGACCGTCGGCGGCCATCTTGTGGCGCTGCAGTCGCGCCGGGCCGAGCGCTCATTGGTCGAGTGACGTCACGAGAGCCATGTCGATCCACCATTGCTAAGAATTTACAAACTTTACATTTGCATTATAATAACGAAATTTAGTTTCTAAGCCCTTGACATACGTACTTAAAGAGAGTAAATTTAAACTGGCGTTGCAGTATATGCATCTATGCTCTACAATCGGCATTCTTACCGAAACTTATCGTATGGAAACCTTTTAAGATGCACCCTAATAGGGCGAGGGGAACATTTGAAATCCAAAAGTGATAGATGACGACGCGTTAAGAGATTTTAATAGCCTGCTGATTGTGCTCACCTGAACATTGTAGTTACTTTTTACTTACATTACCGTAACTTAGAAATTTGTCTACTAATTAATTGAATTTCGTTGTAGAGCACATTATGATAGGTATTGATACGTTGGTATTGTTACTAAGTTTACCTAGTTAAATAAAGTTCGTTAGTTTTGTAAGATAATAAAAGTAGTACCTAAGTACGGTAACTTTGATAATTTTTATCTATTGTATTTTAGTAGGTACTTACCTAACTATTTAAGGATTAATTATATATAAGTGCTTATTGTAACTTGGTATTCTACTGCATAACAATTATAATGCAAATACTTCATCGCCTGTATCTATAGCTATATTTCAATTAATTGAAAAAATATTAGGGTATGTATGTTCATTATTTTTAAATTATTGGGTAGGTATTATCTAAAAACATAGATGATATTATAATTATGGACATTAGGTATATTAATGAGAAATTTTGATGATGTGGCCAAATTGTTTAATTCTATAGGTAGTAAACAATTTTATATATAAAATGTTTAAATTTTTAAATTTTAGGAACAGTCATACTGACATCAATATCAAGCTTTTCATCTTTCCATCTACGAAACTGTTTTAAAATATTCGTTCCAATAACATTACTTAACCGTTTTGGTATAGATATTTATATGAGAACTAGATAACATAAAGCGATAATATACGAAAAGATGTACATATTAATTGACCAAAAAACACATAAGAAAGGAAATTATAAACCCAAAATGATATAACAATTTGTGCTCCTGCACGCACACGTCAGAGAATATTATTTATTACGATGAAATTACATGTTCCTGTCTAATGAAGTCCTGTCATATTTTTATCCTAAATAATTAAAGACCACCGTGCGCCCTAACAACTGTATCTCACTTTGTAATGCCGACTCTAATTTTTTCCTTTTTCATAAAGTTTATTGTTATAAAAATTGGAATGAAAATGGTGGACGGGCAGAGGGATACGCGCATCTGTTGTTTCCTTTATTTATGTGATTGGTCTACAGATTAGTCCCATATATTTGTAATTTTTATTTGAAATCGCAAATTTATGGTTATTAACACCCATTCCTTACCCGACTGGTTACGAATGTTGAAAAGCCTTTGTTTATATCAACCCGCTTAGAGATTTATGTTGTATCCGAATTGCAGGAATTTGAATTTATCGTTTTGTGTCTAATGAATGAGCACTTTTAATTTAAAGTAGGTACCTCGGCGGTCTGTTTTTTAAACTGGTATAAAATATACTTCATAGAATTTATTTACATTATCTAAATAACATAAAATAGTATTTTTTTTCTTTCATTTTTTATTACATTTTTAATAAATGCTGGTGAATAATAACAGTGTTTTATATCTTTGAAATAATTTTCGTGTTAACAATTTACATTAATGGGGATAGTAAATCATTTTTATTTCAAACACAGTCACAGTTTCAACTGATATTATCTAATATGCCTGGCGACTATGTAACATCTCCAAGCGCGTTGAGTTTCCGCGGAGGTCATTGCACTTACTATTTTTACTCTCTCGACCGAAACTTCTTAATTCAACGGAATAAGAACTAATTTTCTGCGTTGTGCAATTGCGTATCTATGTAGACGATCACAGATGCAGATATTCGTGACGTATGTCATGTGGCCTTGACCCGACAGATGACGGATTCCGTCCTTGCGGGGTCGACGACTGAGCTATGTGGGTAGCCTACTTAACGCCTTATCTTTCGTGCCTATTGTAGGTACGTTTCTAACGTAAGACACTCGCTTTAAAAGTAAAAACTGTTTTTAATACTATAACGTAAAAACATGTACCTAATTCTTTAACCATTAATAAAGTTAATAAGGTAAGTACGAAAACGTTTACTCGCTTAATAATTCTTTACATAATCCGTAAATATATCGAACGTATGCTATGTGAATATTAACATGTAGGTATTTTTTCTTGTTACGTAGCCTCGCCGCTAATGGCTAATAACTAACACTTACTAGCATAGGTATTAAAGTTTACTACAATCCGACTAATGCTAAACGTTCTTGCAACATTGTTTGTAAAGCTAAAGAACAAGTAAGAGGAATATGTATTCCAGATAAAGCGATGTAGTGAGAGGCGTTCGGAGTCTGCTCCACGAAAAATTATGTTAAAACACACTTTACTCGTAATTGAATGTGCCTTTGCATTGACTTTTAAATGTAATATATTTAAGAAAACTTTGCTCTTCAAATGATATGGCAATCAGAATAAATTAATAGGGTCGTACCAAAGAGTCAGAAATTCTATTAGCATTTGAATTTCGCCCGATTTAATTTTTTTTTTTTAACTTTCCGAGAATTTTAAGACTATTTTCAATCAGATGACTTTGTCTAATTTTCATTTGCATTTAAAGTTGAGTAATCGATTACCTATGCGATAAAATTGTATAAAAATACTCAATAAAAATTTCAATACGTTCCAGATACCAGATACGTTCTTACACTTGGTGGAATGAAGACCCTTGCTCGGATCGTATTCCTATTTTGGCATAGTGCTTTGTTTTTTCCGCTCGATAAGAAACTGGTCGGATCGTCTGAATACTTTTTGTTACTTGTACCATCTCAGTAATTGAAGTTTCAAAAACAAAAGGAACCTTCAAAGTAACACAATTGTACCTATGTACAAACCTACGTTGTTTGAAGTGAATTTTCAGCTTCAAGATTAGTTAATTAAATAATCTTATCATACAATAACAGGACTCATTTGTTTTGTATTAAACTTAAGTGTTAGGTAAATATGTATATTCTTAATTAATTTTTGCCATTATCTAAAAAAAATTGCAAAGTTTATGTTTTATCAAGCAATTCCTAACACATCTGCAAATGGTATAGGTACCTACCTAAAATTAGTCCAGAATTTTATTAGTACTAATAAAATTAAAAAACAGGTATATAGTTGACCGAATTGTCACACATTCTGAATGTAAATGAGTGTAGTAATAAAAGTGGTATAAAATCGTTATTAGTTCGACAAGTTGATGATTATGAAGAAGACTGTACGAAGAACAAACCAAACCTTTTATTATATAAAAATATAATCAAACACGACTAGCTATTTTAGGTCTGTTGGAGAGGCGAGTTTTCATAATGTTATTAATTACAAATTTTTGGCTCTGTCACGAATCGTTGACTTGCTGTGACATTGCCTTCGCAGACATCAACAACGGCTGCGAGCTTGCCAAAAATCCCAGCTGCAAACAGACACACGTACACTGAATACTGATTAAATCCACGTTATTGTTTTCCTTTTTTTTTTCGCTTTCGTCCCCGCGACTCCGTGACCGTAGACCTATTGAATTTTTCATGGTGCTCTTTATTGGAATTTCTTATGAGGTCTTGTGATAACTGCACTTAATGTCTATCTATATGATCGAATGTTTCTTTCGAGGAAGGAACTTTTGCCAATTATATGTGTCATTAGCATACATTTCCCATCCAATAAGACGCTCCTTTACGAGCTTCTGAATCGCTTTTATTCGTCTAAGCGTTCCTGCACACGATGCCGTCACCGCGCCGTCGCCGCGCCGACGCCGCGCAATTACACTGTAGATACGAGTCGCGCGAAGCCCGCCACCGCGTCGCCGCCGCGCCGCCACCGCGCGCGTTCCCCTCCCTCCTTGTTTGTTTGATTCATTCCATTACCGGCCGCGTCGTGCACGTGCGTGAACTTGTTAATTAATTACCATGGATAGTTTTGATTACGAAACGTTTATAAGTTTAGTGGAGGACAGAGAAGTGTTATGGGACAAAACTTTGGAAATATATAAAGACAAGCGTAAAAGTTTAAAAGCTTGGTTTGAGATCTGCCATATAATGAATGAGAACTTTGCAGACCTACCCGATACGGAGAAAAATAAATACGGTAAGTATCTTTTTACAAAATTTTATTTATTCTTGTTAATGTATTTCTATCTAGTGAGGCCAAACGAAAAAATATATAAGTAGCTGACTTAAAGGAAGTTTGGGACAAGACACGATCAGTATGTTTTTTATTTAAATCGTAATGCAACAGTGTATTATATAGTGTGTGGATAGTATATCTCGTAAGCAATTTCGTGTGGTAGGTACCTACATTAAACAAGCAATCACTTGCTACTAGTAGTTAGTGATGGGACTCGAGCCGTGTTTCACTCGAGTTACTCGAGTAGTTTTGTTTTTACTCCCACTCGAGTCATATTTTTGATGACTCGGATTACGTGTGACTCGAATGATTCACTCGAAAAAAAAAATACTCGAGTCTCATCTTTACTCGAGTGACACTCGAGTAAATCGGTTTTCACTGGCGAGTGACTTGAGTGAAAAAAAGTCACTCGAGTCCCATCACTACTAGTAGTAGCTTGAGTATTCCCGCTAGATAGAAACATGTTTCGCATACATATTAACAATAATTATTTTGCCATGGTACACTGCCATATTCAGAATTAAAATACTCCTTATATTTGTCACGTATTTCATTAGCTGTTGTAGGAACCATTTCTGTTGAATCAAATGGCAAAAACTCCTCTAATTCACACCCGCTTAGAGATTCTTGGACCCCTTTTACGCCCTCCTCTTTGTGTATAAAATTTTGCAGTAAACAACAAGCTTTCACAACATCAACAGCCAAATCCAATGACACATTTAAAGGTCGATGAAAAATTCGCCACTTATTGGCCAGTATCCCAAAGGTGCATTCTACATATCGTCTCGCTCTTGTTAACCGATAATTAAAAACGGATTTTTCTGCATCAAGCATTTGACTATTATATGGGCGCAGTAAATTCTGATGTAATGCAAATGCTTCATCACCTACGAATACATATGGCAAGGCAATGTTGGTATTAGGTAAGGAAGTAGGTCCTGGCAAGTTCAAAGTATTGTTAATCATGTTGTGCCAGAAAGCTGTGTCTTTAAAAACACCTGAATCACAATCCTTTCCATAAGCACCGACACTGATATAAATAAAGTTGTAGTCACTATCGGCGACTGCCATTAATAGAATCGAGAAGTAATGTTTGTAGTTCAAAAACATCGATCCACTTTTATTTGGTTTTATTACTCTGATGTGCTTTCCATCTACAGCACCGACACAATGAGGGAAATTAGCAGACACTTCAAATTTATTTGCTATTTCTAGCCAATCGTTTATACATGGCATTTTCATATATTTTGGGTAAAGTTCAGACCATATTAGAGAACACACTTCTCGTATGATTACGCTTAAAGTTGATTTTCCCATTCTAAAACGATATTCAAGATCGGCTAATGAAGTTCCGGTTGCTAAATACCTGCAATCGAAAAAAACATTACAATAATAAAATGGATTATTAATATTAATTATTTCAGGTAAACTAATATCTCAGAAATGGAAGAATATAAGGGATGCGTGGATGAAATGCGACAAAAAGATACGTGAATCGAAATCTGGATCAGGTGCAAAACCAGTACATAAATATCAATATTATGATAATTTACAATTTTTGAAAAAAATTACCCCACAGCCAACCCAATCTGGATCAAACATGCCGGAAGAAAACAAATCTGAAGTTACTAATGTCAACAAAAGAAAGAAAAACGAAGAATTAAATCCTGTAGATAAGAAAATGATTAAGTTTATGGAAACGTTAGAAAAAGATGACGATAGTAGAATGATGTCTTTTTTTAAAGGTATAGCTCCTACCGTGGAACGCTTCAAAGACGAAGATATTGTTGAATTCCAGTACCAAGTATTGAATATTATAAGAAATATCCAATATAAAAATAGTTATAGCGCTCCACATCATTCACGCACAGCAGGCGCAATGGACACCCCGGCACACTACGGTTACAATACTAATGCTGGACCCAGTACGAGAGTTCAATCACAGGCTTCGAATTATAGCATTGAAAACGATTCATTACAAAGCATTCCAAGTCCATCTACTTCAAGCTTGATTGATTTTGATTTTTCTACATTACATCAGAATAATTAAATATATATTATATTTATTTTATTTACCTCAATGTAACAACCAATCTCTCCTTAGCAGATATACTTGCTCGCATATTTGTATTTGTGTGTTGCAGTTTATTCTTAAATAAATCTAATAATTTATCAAATGTCTTGTAATTCATTCGAAAATAATCACAAAATTTGGCCTCGTCTTTTCGGAGATCTTCGTAAAGTGTATGAAATTCACCAAATTGCTCCCGTGCCGACAGCATAGGATGAACCCACAACTTTCTAACTCGACGTTCTTTTTGCCATTTTCTATACATATAGTAGGCAAGCACAAATTTCTTTTTTTTCATTATATAAGACATGTTTGCGTCACGTGCGATCTCGCGGCGTGCACGTTCGTACGCGGCCGGTAATGGAATGAATCAAACAAACAAGGAGTTAGGGGAACGCGCGCGGTGGCGGCGCGGCGGCGACGCGGTGGCGGGCTTCGCGCGACTCGTATCTACAGTGTAATTGCGCGGCGTCGGCGCGGCGACGGCGCGGTGACGGCATCGTGTGCAGGAACGCTAATAAATACGAATGGCTAAATATTACATGTTTATGTATACTTTTATACGATTTTAATGAACGAAATAACACAATTTGTATGTATATTTAATTCTTAATGTTTTCTTTTGTTGTATTCAGGGTTCTATGATATATTTTGTCTTTTTATGTCTTTGTATTTAGATAGGTATATTATTGTGATATATATGTTGTGATTATTGACTAGCCTGTTGGCGCAGTTTGTAGTGACCCTGCTTTCTGCTCCGGGGTTGTGGGTTCGATTCCCACCGCGAGTCTGGGTGTAATATATATATTTATTTATATATGTATTATTTATAAGTATATTTATCGAAAAAAATGTAGCTATACCAGTCGTCTGTTACTTATAACACAAGCATTAAGTTGCTTACTATAGGAACAGACGACCGTGTGTGTAGGTATATACCTATTGTGTAGATGTAGATATATTTATATATAAATATTATCTAACATAAGTAAATCTTTTCTAAAATAGCGCATATATTTAACCAGTTGTACAAATATGTTTTTTAAATCTTTATGATTTAATAGTAATAATCAAGACGTGTTTTTTCATGTTTTGCGATAACATGTAAAAAATTTATAATGTACCTACATGTCCCAATAAAAATATAACCCTTAAGTATTGTACCTATTTCATTTGTGTACCTACTCGTGTGTCTGTCTATTCCTAATTCATTGTGATTTTTCCTCAAGTTTATTATAAGTACCTACTTAAAAGCGTGTGAAATCTTGTGAACTTTTTAGAATTAGGTATGTAAGAAGGGTTTTGGTAATCTTAAATGAATGCTGTTTTAAAATAATAATAGGTACCTAATAAATATATTTAACGCTAACGTGTCAGCCCGTAATACCCCACTATTGGGCATAGGCCTCTTTCCCCATGTAGGAGAAGGATCAGAGGTTAATCCACCACGCTGCTCCAATGCGAGTTGGCAGATATTTTTTTTTAATTTATATAAAATAATTTAATTTATAAAAATACAATAATTTTAAAATACCTAAATAGTTTTAGCTTTATTTCAAGAATACCTACCTACAGGTAATTAGTGAACATTATTTAGTTAATCCCCTCCCAAAGAGGGAAATTCTTCTCTTTCTCTCTCTAAAATTGTTAGCCAATTATTTTATTTTTGTTGTTGAATATCTCATATACATATATACCTAATAAAAATAAGTAGGTATTTTATATTTTCGAATTCTATTATTGTATTAAATTTATAACCTTTAGTTTATAAAATATAACTAATAATAATACCTATCATGTTACAGAAAAACAACAGAGTAAAATACTAAATATACCTACCTATATATAATTTCAAATATCAAGACAGTCATCAAAGTGTTTGGTAATTATATAATAAATTATGTAGCATATAGATACCTACATTCTACAAAACCTTATGTATATACCTAACTATCACCTACAATTTTTAAATATAGGTAACAAAAATAATATGGCAGAAAAAGCAAACCTTACACAAGGATATATAATTCAATCGCTTCTAACATTCATACATCTATACATATAATAAAATGGTAAAAAAGTCAAAACTGTACATTGAATATTTTTTTAAAAGAATACTTGGGGTGTGATCTACAATCGATACCGAAGCCAAAAATATAGTTTTTAGAATTTTTGTCTGTTTGTCTGTTTGTCTGTATGTATGTCCGGGATAAACTCAAAAAGTACTGCATGGATTTACTTCAAATTTGGCACGAATATTGTTAAGAAGTCGGGTCAGAACATAGGCTATATATTATCACGCTATCACCTACGGGGAAAGAGCAGTGAACCTTTATTTCTTCAAATGTATGTCCGGGATAAACTCAAAAAGTACTGCATGGATTTACTTCAAATTTGGCACGAATATTATTAAGAAGTCGGGTCAGAACATAGGCTACATATTATCACGCTATCACCTACGGGGAACAAGCAGTGAACGCACGCAGACGACGTCGCGGGCAGCAGCTAGTAGTAAAATATAATATTTATGAATGTACATCGCTTATATTTGTTGAGCAGTGGAACTGGATAGATACCCATTAAAACCGCTAAATAAGTGCACTTATTTACAATCAATACGAACATTAGATTACTTTAGCTTTGGAATACTGATGTGTGTAATGTTACACAAGTTTGCTTTAGTAAACGAAGAGTATATAATAAATACGAAAGATGTAAAAATAATTCAGTATGTACATTGTATGTACATAAAAGTAACAAATAAAAAAAAAACGTTTTATTTTCAATGTATAATTAAATTTAAGAAAGATTTGTCCCGTTTGAAAGTACCTACATTGTATCTGTAAAAGGTACTTAATTACGTAAAGCAAGTCTAAAGGTGCCTTAAATAGAAGGTCACATAGGCATCAGTAGTCCAGCTAAGGCGAATCATTTCTGATCGGACAATAAAAAAATATTAAAATAAGAAACAAAATTCATAGCTAAGAGAGAATGTAAGTTTTGGTTTTACCTAATTAAGGAAAGTCATCGATCAATAAAAGGGATTATTCGAAAATCATTCGTATATTTATCGCCGAGAGATATTTTTTCTTATTCGCTCGCGGCGGATGTAAGCCTCTTTGGTCCGGGCGGTAGACTGATGTGGGACGTGCAAATAAACATGCTATTTTTATCGCCGCAAACCTTTATATAGTTGCGGTCGATTTCTCCTTTTTATCTTCTCAAAGCGGTGTTTGCTTTATCATGAATAAAAAGAAAGGTATGCGAGTGTCAAGGTACTTTATAGGCTCTATAAACTATAATACTACTGTTTGGCCTTCATGTCGCTTCCTGATATTTAAGATGGCTGTACCTACTCTATATTAATTTTAGTGATCGCTTCCGTATATCACTCATACTAAAGTCATTACATATGACTGTACCTATGTTGAAGTGGATAGGTACCTATACACTCGATTGAAGTTTGAGTAAAGAAGTTACATAGGTGCGTACTTGGTTATATTGTAATAATTTTATTAGTCTTTAAAGTATAATGTTTATAACATGTAATTACCTATTTTCAATTAAAATTTATGAACTGTTAAAGTATGTAATATGTATGTCATTGTGAGTATCATTATCTTCTAGACAATATAGGTGTTACGATATCTCGTTTCATAAAAATTAAAAAATTATTGTTTTCTAATGTAAACTTAATAAACCGCGATAAAATCAGTAAAAGTTGTTTCATTTCAATTAAAAATTAGTTATGGAAAATTTGTATAGGTACTCATATTCAAAATGCAATAATAAAATGAGAAAAAGCTGCTTTTATCACTCCGCTGTAATTCAAATGAGTTCAGTATGTGTTGCACGAGAATAACACGTTTGTTTGTACTAAAGAAAATTTTCGATTCGATAAGAGATCGTAAAACATTGGTCCCTACGCCATAAAATCGTGACGACCCTGCCACGCGAAAGTGACCTTAAAAAACAGACATTATATGACTACGGAACTTTTTTTTGCATGATCCGTTACGGCTATATTGTTTTACGATGGAAGGGTTACCGAGTTATGTAATGTAAAAATAAACGGTTTGGGGACAATAATTTTTAATAGAGCAGAAATTTATGGTCGATTTGCGGAGACATTTACAGCTGATGAACGAAAAACTTGACATTTCACGGTCCAGATATCTGAACTTTCTGATTTAATTAGGACAACCTAAACTATAAAATAATACTACATTCTAGCATAAAATATTCAGCAAAATATCTAAAAGACACTTGAATAGGTTTCAAAGAATTGTTCTAATTTTATAAACATATAACTCAATTCGCTAATATTACTTCGCATTTTCATGGGGTTTACTTGTTATTAGTTACGGAAGTGCGCTATAAATAATCGAAACTCAAAGTAATTCTAACTGCTTACTACTTCAAACGACTTTAGTTTTACTCGAGGTCGGAAGAACCACAACAAACGGGAAAGGAAAACTTTAAGTATTTTTTTATTAGCAAAAAAGTTTGGTTGAAATAACCTTAGTATTTACTATCTCTAAACTAGCCTTATTTTTGTAAATTGTGTACCCACATGACTTGGATATGAATTAAAAAAAATATAAGGTTTTATTTTTCTTACACACAACATGGCTTATTAAATTAGAACTGAAAATGAAAACTGGTAAAAAAAATATTCGAAAATAGATACCTAGTATGGAAAGTTTAATACAATTTGAGAAAATATATGTAGGTATATATCTACTTTCTACACTAATTTGTTTGATAAAAATTAACTTTTATATTTCAAATAATTCAAAAGTAGTGTTTTTACATTATACTTACCTACTATTACCTAATGTAATTTTTCAGGAAATTGTAACCGGTGTCAAATAAATAGTAACAATTACATCATTTTAACATTGAAATCTTTGTTACAAAGGAAATTGCCAAATCTCTATTCAAACACAAGAACATCGTTATTGGTAGAGCAAATATTGAAAAAGCAATGTGTGCGAGACAAGTTCTTTCATTAAGTTTGGAAAATAAAAACAATACAAGTGAAAAGGGTATCGGATACCGGGCGCATATTCGACGGAGAAAATTTCCTATTATGATCCCTTCCCAAACATCGACTACTGTAGGTATAGTTCAACGTTTCTATAGCGATCGTCTGCCATCCTTAGTGATCTAACGTAATGAAGTATCGATAACAATGATACATTATAAATCAAAATTTAATTCCTTGCAACGTTAGTATTGCGAAAGTTATTAAGTAAGGTGCTGTCTGTCTGCTGTATTTGGTTACTGCTGGTGTCCCTCAGAGTGGTGTGCTGTCTCCTCTTTTATTTTCTATATTTATTAACTCCATTTGTAATACTATAACTTCTCTCTACCACCTCTATGCAGACGATCTCCAGATATACTCTCACTCTAATGTAAGTGACTTGCCTCAATGTATATCTCGTATAAATGGTGACCTACTTGCTATTACTAAATGGAGTAAAGCTTATGGATTAGTAGTAAACCCAATCCCACCAAAAACATTCTGTAAAAAAACTAGCCAAGTCTCGATGGAGCTGCTTGTTTATCTCTAAAAAGTAATGAAATCTAGACAAAGTCGTACCAAGTCTAAGGTTCATTACTGCGATTTCTTTATTATTATAGTTAATGTTGTGTGACTTGGCCGTTAAAGGGTACACAAGGGTACAAAACTAAGAATAATATCCCATACTGGTATTGGTAATTGGACACTAGTGTCTCATTTTAGGAGGTTGTTCATAACACATGAATTCAGCATTGACAATGCTGACTTCTGTTCTCTTATTTTTGGAGCCTTAAATCGACCACCGATCTAACATAAAATAGACGTACAGACGGACTTCTATCAATGATTAGAAGTCCGCTGGTACTGGAAATAATTTTTTATACAGTTTGTTTCAGGCTTGCCTATACAAAAGTATTATTGAAATACGCAGCTTTATCAAGCCTACAATAGACTGGTTATTCAATCAACGTTTTCCAAGTGGCAATTTTTCATCGTCAATGGGTAGCGGTTCTGGCGACAGATTGGTGCAATGGTGTCATGTAGCACCTGGTTTTGTACCCTTGTGTACCCTTCAACGGCCAAGTCATACAACATTAACTATACTAATAAAGAAATCGCAGTAATGAACCTTAGACTTGGTACGACTTTGTCTAGATTTCATTACTTTTTAGAGATAAACAAGCAGCTCCATCGAGACTTGGCTAGTTTTTTTACAGAATGTTTTTGGTGGGATTTCACTTCTTTTTGTAGAAAGTAGAAACGTGGGCATATTCATGCATATTGATTTATTTTTTAGAATTTCTTATTTGACACATTTTTTTTCTTTTTAGTAACATTTTTTTTATTATTATTACAATACAAATATTTCTTTTCCTTTCTTCCGGTTCTGATTCTTGTACTTGACGTGTTGGTATCACCACCACTCTTAGTCCAATGCATTATATTTGGACCAAATTTTGAGCGAAATTAATATTTTAGTGTAATTTGTGTAATATTCGAGTAGAATTAAGTTAAGAGAGCAGGCAGAGGGGAGGCATTCGCCCAGCAGTGGGACGCTATAGGCTAGATTAAATTAGAAGATGTGATCTGATTTTTGCCATGACAGTCGATTTTTTTATGTACCAACTAGCTAGGCCTCGCGGTTTCACCCACTGTGATTTGAGGCAAAAAATAGCGTTCCTTCTTCTTAAAGCATAACCTTTCTCTTTAAATAGGCTATCCACCTCTGAGGAATTTTTCAATTCGAATCAATAGTTCTTGAGATTAGCGCGTTTAAACAAACAAACAAACAATTCAACTTTCAGGTTTACAATATTAGTATAGATTAGTACAGATTAAGATATATAAAACATATCTTTTACACTTCCGCGGCGAAAATATTTATATGGTTTAAGACTTTGATTGGATTGACAGAATAATCTGGAATTTTTCAAGGAGACCAATCAATTGAACTTTTTTTTGTATCTAATTCAATCAATTGAACTTTCTTTTTTTGTAATCTAATTCTTTTGTACATTTATTATTTATTGTATATTTAAGTAGCTTGATAACTTTCCTTAGTTTACACTAAATAAATTTCTGAACGCTCGCATAAATAAATATTTGACAACCAATATGTATAATGTCAATCCGTTTTCATTACTGACATTATTATTAATTTTTTAAATCTAAAATACGCCAATATCCGTATATTGTGGATATATGTTGTCGATTCGAAACCTTTATTTAAATACGTTCTTTAATTTAAGGGTAGAGTTTACCATATCGACGAGATGAACATTAAATGTTTGACAGTTACGAAACACGAACATTATATACATATACTTCCATACGAATTTTCATTCCCACCTTTCAACCCCTTACACCCTGTTTTTTGCATTATATTTTATGTAAAGGTGGTATATCGATCTCTTCTAATAGTTTGATTGGGCTCTTGTGTTTTCTAATCAGGGTCACCAGGTACTCCAGATCTTCGATTATCCTATTTTTTATAGTTTTCCCTTTATGTAGCCATTAAACCCTAACTCTGTACCAAATTTCAGCTCTCTGAGTTTATGGGAAGTACTAGTTCTATTTTGATGATCATGAGTGAGTGAGTGTCGTAAATGCGAAACTTTGCTTTCGCTTAACTTCTGAACTAAATGACCTACAGACTTGAAATTTTGGATTTTAAGTATGTGATTATAGCTTACTCGATGACGAAAATTTCAGCGTTCTGGTCTTATCCAGAGGTTCTCAAATAGGGGCCTGAAAATGCTGCGAAATGGTTCGGGTAAAGGATGGTACGGCAGTGTTTGCTTCGCGCTCGACTTGGCGGGGGCACTACCGTGCCCCCCGACCAAGACCAAGACTATTATTATAGGAAGTTCTAAATTAATTAGCCGTATAAATCTATCTCAACTACCTCCTGTAATTTTTGATGGCGTTGAAATCCCATATAGTGAAACTGTGAAGAATCTAGGCGTTATTTTTGATCAACACCTATCATGGGGTCCGCAGATTTGTGAAGTCAGTCGTAAGGTTTTCGCTTCGGCTGGATCTCTGCGCAGGCTGCGTAATCTACTTCCTATTCCCACCAAAATTGCTCTTGCACATAGCCTTCTATTGCCAATTCTGGATTACGCGGATACATGTTATGTTGACATTACTGAGGAGCAGATTAATAAACTTGAGCGAAACCAGAATTTGTGTATACGATTCGTATTTGGACTTCGCAAATATGATCATATCTCTGAATTCCGTAAAAAACTCAAGTGGCTCCCAATTCGTTTTCGCAGGAATACGCATATTCTCAACTTACTTTACTCTATTCTATTTAACCCTGTTGCACCTGCTTATCTAAAGCAAAGATTTCAATTTCTTATTGATTCCCATGAACGCAGTCTTCGTTCTGAGGAGAGCTTACTTCTTGAAATTCCTTCTCATTCCTCTTCCTTTTATACTAAATCTTTCACTGTTCAAGCTTCTCGACTTTGGAATTCTTTACCCTTGAATATTAGACGTGTACAATCGCTTTCTACTTTTAAAAATGCTGTCAGGAAGCATTTTCTTGATACTCAGCGTGAATAAAAATATATATAGGTATGTATGTATGTATGTATGTATGTATGTGTCTATGTATGTTTATATGTATGTATGTATGTATTTATGTGTTTAAGTAAATATATTTATAAGTTTATGTCACAATTTGTACACCTACACCGACACAATACCATCTCCTCTGCCCCAGGTTGCCTGGAAGAGATCGCTTTTCAGCGATAAGGCCGCCCTTTGTACCTTATGATATTTTGTAAAAAAATCTGATATGTATTATTTCTGTTTTGGTGTACAATAAAGTGTATTGTTATGTTATGTTATGTTATCTGCCTACTTAAATATCTAGTACATATTCTTTCGAAAAAGTTCAAGTAACCTGTGATACTAATTTTAAAATGATTAACCGTATTTTATTAACCGATTCAGCCTGTGTGATCTTACTCCTGTATATAAAATTATAAACCTCTTTCTACTTCTTCGTGACACTCTTTACAGAGCGGTCGACTCGGTTTCTTTACGATTGTTCACCACTTCTCTATGATGGTTGACATCCTGGTGCACTCTTAGAAGGGGCCATCCACAGCTGACCTAATTTGGTCGGTCCATCGTATGGGTGATCTTCCTCGCCCTCTGTTGCCATCCACCCTGCCCTGAACAACAAGGCGTTCGATGGAGTCACTCTCGCGACGGGAAACTTGTCCGAAGAACGCCAGAATGCGACCCTGTATTACCGCCGAAAGGCGTTGTTTAATACCGAGTTCTTGAAGAATAGAGACGTTAGTGCGAAATTCGGTCCACGATATTCTTAACATTCGCCTCCAGCACCATATCTCCAGAGCATCTGTTTTCTTTTTCTCGATTTCTCGCGATGTCCACGTCTCCGCAGCGTAAAAAATATGAAAAAAACAAGGGTTCGAACGAGCCGGATCTTCGTAGCCTTTGTTACGTTCGATTCTTTCATATTTTCTTCAGCCTGTCTTTCGCAGTTCTAGCTATTGCCATACGACGCTTTACCTCTTCTACGCAGCCTTCTTCATTCAAGACTAGAGCTCCAAGATATATGTAAGATTGCACGACCTCACACGTCACAATCTGAGTTACTTCGGGCGAATTATTATGACAATCATCGTCTTAATTTTACAGTGGTTAATCTTTAATCCGAATTTTAGGTTCACACGCTCCATTTTGAGAAGTAACTCTTCCATATGACAAGCAATAGACGCGAACAATGCTATATCGTCAGCGTAGCGCAGATTTGATATCTTGCAGCCAGCAATAGCTACACCATCAGTCCAGTCTTCGAGAGTAATGCGCATTATGAGTTCAGTATAAGCATTGAACAAGAGCGGTGATATTATGCACCCCTGACGAACACCTGCGCTTGGGTGGAAATTTTCTGATATATCGTCATTTGTCCGCACGGATGCAGTTCAATCTTCATAAAGGCACCTGAGAAGATGAACTAAGTGTTGGGGTGTACCCATGTCTAACAGAACACTCCATAGCCTAGGCCATTTCACAGAGTCAAAAGCCTTTGAGAAGTCAACAAAGCAAATATAGGTCGGTTTGTAAAACTCCCTTGCTTTCTCTATGATCTGGCGAACAATAAGTATCTGCGCACGTGTACACTTACCCCTTACAAAACCAGCTTGTTCTGGAATTATAGAGCGGAGAAACCTCTTTCTACATGTAGCGAAATTACAAATTAATATTATATATTTACACGTCGCAAGTAACTGACAGTAATTATTTAAATATTTATAATAATGTCGATAAAATTATTCGATAAGTCAATGATCCCATCCCTCGCGACGACGTCCGCACACAACGCAGTACAGACACACACGTAGACACCAACACAGCGTCGCAAATACGCTTATACAAAGCTTAAGGTACGTATTTAGAGACATAGTTTTTATCCGCGACCAAGAGTGGAAATTTCAATAAAAATGTAAATTTTGCCCGAGCAATTTTCTCACCGTTGCCTCAGTTATTGGGTTCTACTGCATTATGCTAAGCTTGCTTTTTTATAATAAGAAAAATTAAACAAGATCCTTCCTGTACCTACCTACTTAGGTATATAGGTTAATAATTATATAATCACAAAAGTAATTTAATTATATAATCACAAAAAAAAGTAATTGAAGTTTTGCTGATTAAAATTTGTTTACCTCTAACCACCTGAACTTTCTACGTCTTTACATATAATTATGTTTCATCATTATTTACCTATCATTTATGTAAAGGAAAATTAGTAAAAATATATAACAGGTACTTAGGGCTTGGCATAGGAAAAGTATACAAAACGTTACCTTCGTAAATAGATTATACATTTGTAAAGATATTTAGAGTATTTTATTCATATTCCTTCACAAATTATAAAACAAAAATAAAATCTAATCTAAACACAAAATCTGACCAAAATTACTAAACTCTGTGACATTTAATTCATCAAAATCAGTTAGATTCCGCCTTTGTATTTGTGTGACGACATAAACAAGTTTTAATCGTTGTAATACACGACAAGTATGAAGATTTGCATCGTATTTAAAACTTTCCGCTTAGTTGGGAGCGACGTGGGGTGAAAAGGGCAGGGAGACAAAGAGGGCGGATTAAGGACGCTTGCGTCGAGGAAAGAATACACAATTAGTTTTTCTTCTACCTGTTACCCACCAGCCAGCTCAACCAGACCTATAAAATTGTTTACAAAGTTATTCCTTGATACCTATTTTGTATGTATTTAAATATATTTTTTTGAAACGGGCTTGTTAGAAATTTTGAAAACCGATCCGGAGGCTCCTGTGACCGGAACTTAGGGGATCGATCCTCCCGGATTGTCGTTGGCTTTATAAATTAGGTACTTAGTATTCACGCGAGTCGAGGATGAAGGAAGGCTTGTAGGGAAGTCAAAATATAATAACCGTTACTTATTGTCTCTTATCTTTCTTATGCTTATGCTGTTGAATGAACGTAAATTAGATAAATTATTTTTCGTAAATAGCTGTAACAAACTAATGGATCGTTTTTTATTCGCCTTTTTTGCGTAAGAATATTCGTAGACGGTGTAGTCAATGAGAAGCAAATTCACATATTATGGTATTTCCATAACAATATTGCCGTTACTGCTTACTTACAAATCAGTATTGGGTATTTTATTATTTGAAGTCTTCATGAGTGTGTATATTATCTATTTTGGATAATTTGGACGTAAATACGAAACGTTAATGTTTAAAAAGTGTTTTAATCAGCTTCCAGTGGGTCAGCTTCGACATGTTCGTTATAAATTCTCATATTTAGTGTCGGTAACCAAAGGTAGAGATAAAGACGCCATTAGCTCTTGAGGTACCGAGAAAGGGCTAAATTTGTGGCCGACGCGAGGTCATTAACTGACAATCTCTTTAAATCACTTGTAGATCCTCCCCTGGGACCGAGCTAGCTTATTACGAAGGGTGAGCCCGCAACGTTTTGGAAGTATTAAGAAATTTTAGCCGTACTTTATATACGCCGTGATGTATTAAGGTACATTTTTAAACACACCTGTTTAAATATAGAATTGTTGTCCCTTTCTAAAAATACACCACCAGCAAAGAAACAAAATAAAAATAATCTGCTTTGTTTAAACATATATAATAGACATAATTTAGGTTTAGATAGTTAAATAGTTTATTTTGAAATATAAGAAGGTACGCGACGCATATAGGTACCTATAGGTATATGATAAGATTTACAATTTGAATTACGTTTTGGTTTTGTGATAACATAAAAATAAAGTATATAGGTATATACTATGGAGTTTTAAGCGACTGAAATCACGGTTTTCTAAACGTCATTAAACGTTTTGGAAAAATCCACAAGCTTGTTAGAAAAATACAATTTTTTTATTTATTAACTACTGATCAGGGTGATCGAGTATCCGCGAACCTTCTATTCCGATAATGCTACATACACTACGATTAAAAACGCCTTACATGTTAAAACGCCTAACGTATTTTACGCATAGTAAGTACCTACCTATGTAGGTACATAGGCATTTGCAAAATAGGTAAATACACATTCATGAAAAACAAACAATAATATAGCCCAATACTTATTTGTAAGTAAGCAGTAACGGCAATATTGATATGGAAATATCATAATATGTGAATTTACTTCTCATTGACTACAAAGAATTTCGTGACAGCGGCAAATTGGATTATCGACATTAAGACAAGAAGATATACAATCGCTTATTGCATCTAAATATGTATTTATAGGTATGCATAGGAAATTGACATCTATTTAGATATTCTGACAACATAACTACAAATATTCTAATAACAAACTGACTAAGGTTATATTGTACAAGTAAATAACAAGGAATTATTTCAAAGGGCACAATTATTTGAATTTATTTAAATTCACAAATATTAAATACTAAGGACCTTACAAATATTTCGCCTACGGAAACAAACTACCGGCCTGTCGTAATGAATATAAAATACTTCTATAAATTAATCATTTAATTGATTTTACGAAATAGACTATAAGATTTTATATATAATGAAACAAATGTTGAATGCCTAGACCAGACGTTCTGTAAATATATAGTCGACAAGTGAGTAAAAAACGATCACGATTATCTGCGAGCCAATGGCAAATTAAACCACAAAAATAATCACCCTTCCAGTATGAAATGTTCAGAACTTAAAATATTGAACTTATAGCTCCGATATCTCCATAACTGGTTCGCGTTCGTTCTCTATTGCATTGAATCCATTGTATATGTATGGACAGTTGACTCGGAATCGCCGAACGATCGGCGTGTTCCGTACAATATATTGGTGTTTGATCAACCGTACATAATCGCCTTATTCGGCGTTCTTCCCACACCTTATATCTACGAGAATAACAGAATAAAAAAATACTACGTATAAATATATCGACCGAAAACGTTTACGTTCACGCGGTATCGGATCGAATAAAGTTATTCGTTTCTAACGTCTTATGTGAACATTCTATGACTTTATGATCTGAATTAATGTCATAATTGCGGCAGTTTTGGATGAAATAAATCGATACGGCGCGCTTAAATAATACCGCCCGCAGTTTGATCATACATAATGGTCTTATATCCACTCTATGTTGGTCTACTATATTTTTTTTTGTTTCTAGCATTTTAGTTCACTTCGCTTGCTGCGGTAGAACGACGATGGTTCAATTTTGATTGGCGTTTTATTATTAAAAATAGATAGACAAGGCCATTTAAATGTATAGGTAGTTCAAGAGCCATCGTTTTGATATACGAGCCTCTATTTAATCGAAATCTAGTCTTTGTAATTAAAATGAACCCCTGTTAGTAATTTTGAAGCATATTAAAGAATCATATTCGTATAAAGTAAAAAATGTTTTCGGAATTTCGGTAGTCTAAAATAAAATAGTAAGTATGGATAAAATTTTAATAAACTCCTGCAATTTAAAACTCTGTAAAACACTGACCAATACTTTATTTTAATTACGAGGATACCTATAATATGCGAAAATATTTGAGAACATAAACACAGGTATTTAATAATTGTTTGCTAGCAAACGAAAAAAAACAACTTTAATTACATCGACAAGTAATACATCGTAAGTATAGACGAAAAAAAAATTAAGAAACGCACTAATCGACACTACGATTTTCGAAGGTTTCCCTTGATTTCTCTGGGATGCCATCATTAGATCCTGGTTTCCTTATCATAGTTGCTTTCTCTGGGATGCTATCATTAGATCCTGGTTTCCTTATCATAGTCCTTTGAATATTTCCTTTCCAACAAAAAAAAAAAAACAGCAAAATCTGTTCATAAACGACGAAAATATTCGCGAACAAAAAATAATACCGCCCGTTAAAAAAATCGAATCGGTCGAATTGAGAAACCTCCTCCCTTTTTGAAGTCGGTTAAAACGTAGTAATCATGAAGGTTTCTGTAGAAAAATAATTTTACTAAATAGCCACTTGACGCAACCTTTCAAGTTATTACTTGAACACAACTAAACAATAACGAGAAAATTAAATTATACATAATTACACATACTTTACTAAGACAAAACTAAAACCCTTTCTATTGTGCAAACATTCTAATTTAATTCCAGACTGTCTAGATGTTTTAGTCTCACAGTATTGTCCAGTTTATTAGGATCTTTCACTTTAGCGGTTCAGTTTTCTCATTTGGAACTTAGAAAAGGCAATGCATGACACGAGGCAGATCATTTTAATTTGGTCGAATTTACTTATGTATATTTCTTAGAGCAGAGAGAATAGAAACATGGGTGTATATAGGTAGGTCTAGTCGCTTTATGAAACTGCGAGCTATGCCCAAGGGAAAGCGACCGGTCTAAACACCTCGTATTGTTTCCGTTTTATCTTTATTTTACATTGTTACGTACACTTCATACCGTACGTATGCTTTGTCTAGAAATTCTATGCAAAATTTACATTCGAATAATAAAAAAAAATCAAAACAGTTAATAGAATAGGTAATTATAAGAAATAATTCTATTATTACTCGTATTTTATTATGTACGTAGGCGGGATGATAAGTACCTAGCCTCTGCTATTTAAAAAGTTAAAATTAAAAAAATATTTATGTCATTTTTAAATTTGTATTGCTGGCCATCTGTGTTCTAAATTTGAATTTGGTGGCGTGAAAATTTTATTGATTTTTTGTCATTTGAAAATATATTTCGTCAAATGTTTTCAAAATGGATAAAATTAAACAAAGAGCGGTGATAATGTTTCTTCATATGAAGGGCATGAAGGGGAAAGATATCTATGGCGAGTTAAAGAATGTTTTGGGTGAATGTGCTCTTTCTTATGACACAGTAAAAAACTGGGTGGATAAGTTTAAACGCGGTCGTACATGTGTCCAAGATGAAGACTACCCCGGACGTCCAAAAAGCGTCACGACTCCAAAAATGGTCGTGAAAGTACATGATATGGTGTTAGCAGATCGACGATTGAAGTTATCTGAAATAGCTGACACTACAGGTATCTCAAAAGAACGGATACATCATATCCTAAGTGAGGAATTAAATATGAAAAAGTTATCGGCCCGTTGGGTGCCGCGATTGCTTACGCACGATCAAAAAAGGATTCGGGAGCAAAACTCAAAAGAATGTCTGGACCGTTTTCAGAGTTATAAGGACGATTTTTTACGTCGATTTGTAACAACAGATGAAAAATGGGTTCATCATTACACACCAGAATGAAATATTCAATCAAAACAGTGGACTCAATCAGGATGCTCGGCTCCAAAAAAGGCTGGCTGTAAAGTCGGCTAGAAAAGTGATGCCTTCCGTCTTTTGGGATGCAAATAGGATCTTGATGACAGATTACCTTCCTAAAGGTCAAACAATTAATGGAGAATACTACGCTAATCTTCTAGATAAGCGCTACCAATGTATTCAGCAAAAACGACCAGGTTTGGCGAAAATAAAATCATCTTCCACCAAGACAACGCTAGATTTCACACATGTGTTAAAGCTATGGCAAAAATCAACGAATTGATGTATGATTTGCTGCCCCACCCACCTTATTCGCCTGATCTAGCGCCTTCAGACTTCCACTTATTCCCTAAGCTCAAAACTTTTTTGGGCGGACAGAAATTTGCCACAAACGATGAAGTCATAGCCGCTGTAGAGGAGCATTTTGCAGGCCTCGAAAGAAATCATTTTATCGAAGGCATTACTGCTTTAGAACGAAGATGTAATAAGTGCGTAGAGGTTCACGGAGACTATGTCGAAAAATAAAATTAATTTTATCACGAAAAGTTAAGTATTTTCTTAATAGGCTAGTTACTTATCATCCCGCCCTCGTATTAAAAAAGAAAACTCGCGTGTTCTTTAATTTCTTTTTTATACAATAAAATATATTAGCCAAGAGAAATTTAATATTTTCGTTTCGCATAATTTTCTGTCAGGAGATCCTTTTATGTATCTTCTTTCTTATATCCCTCCATGTTCATTTCAGATAATTGCCAATTGCGGTTGTAAAACCGGATTAAAACTAGTTTCTTAACAAATATGTTTGCGTTAAATGCAAATAACCAAGATTCAAAAGAAAGTTGGTACGCAATAACTATCGTGAATCACCAGCCATAAAATGTTCAAAGTGTTCTTGTTATAATTTTGACTACACTAACATTTATGAATAACACGTCATTAAATAAAATGAAACGTATTTTTTTTAAAAGTACTGCCTTCACTTAAATATGATATAACCTCCAATTGGGTATTGAAGTTGTCAAAAGAACCATATTTAATTAATTTAAAATTAACAAAAGAATACAAAGCTCTTAAAGATCAGAAATGGAAACTTATGCAACTGTGTTAATTACAATTGTAATTATGTATTTTGTTAATTATGTATTGGTGTGCTAAAGTATAAATAAATAAAATACTTTTTAGTAGCATCAATGCATTAGACACATCCTAAAACAAAAAATTGGGTTGTCTGGAAGAAATGGCTAAATAGCCATAAGTCCGCCCATTGTACTTCACAGTCTGTAAATGTCTTTAAATGTGTTTAATGTTTAAAATGTAGTTGTGGTGTACAATAAAGTGTAAATAAATAAGTAAATAAAAAAAATAGAATATTAAGAAAATAAAATAAGTGAAAAAATAATAAAGTATCTTTTCAAGAAAAACTTTTGTGTGAAATATTTTAAGCACGTTAAATGAACTAAGCAGGTTCAATAATTAATGATAATGTGGATACAATGCAAGCATATCCATGTCGTATGATCATAAGAAGTTATCCCCATCTAGTTGCGATCTACTTTAATGCCATATAATTATTGTCCACACAATCGCCCTGCCATTCCTTCTCTCCTGGTACTTTATCACATTAGCAAGACACTCATAACACTTTACTTGTATGAAATATGTCCTTAACTGCCACAATATTGCGTATGAGGGAAAATTTGTCATTAGTTTTAGGAGGTAGGAGTGAAATTTGTAGGGTTGTGTTGGGGTCGGGTTTAAAACGGAGGGTTCTAATGGCTGGTCATCGGTGCTGCTTGACCGAGGGGCTATTTGGAGGCAGACAACGGACACATTTGCATTACAATGACAATCGGATCGGAGCGTCGGGGCTTCCGTCCGTGGATAAGCTGCATCCATATGGAACACACCTTCCACATAACGATTTGATTTTAGACAGGGAGGTGTTAGGGAGTTTAGCTAATACTGTCTTAGTGTTTTTTCAACCGATTTTAAAAACATATATAACATACGTATTTTTAAACTCGATCGATTCAATCGACTTAAAATAACATTACGTAAATACATAGTTATTGATAGTAAATGTTGTTTGTAAGATATTTTCAACTTAGGCATAATGTATCACCAATAATATTCAATTGTTTACTGTGAGAATGAAATTTAATATAGTTTTAATAAAATATGTCACGTAGACACTGAACGATCAATATACTTGATTCCGAATGGCGCCGATGTATCGGAGTGTGTGAGAAATGTCAATTATTGCTATAAGAAATATTGTGGTATCGTCCGGTACTCAAATATTCGTAATAATATTTCTAATCTATGTAATCTAACTATATATGTTCATAGTTACATAATTAAAATATTCAATCTAATGATTTACAAGAAACAAACCTAAAACATCAGCTATTGTAAAGAGAGTTAAAAGTATTACCTTATATATAATCTTATTTACTTACCTTTATTGATAAGTTAAAACATAATGTTTATTAATTATAATTAACTGGATAAAAACATTTATATTAATTAAGTTTTATTATCTTTTTAGTAAATTAACAACCTCTTAAAAATAAAAAAAGGTTATCGTCTCTGTTCAATTGACATAAAAAGAGCAGAATATTTTCTTGATAACACAACAAAGTATGCAGTTAGCGTTATCAATGCATACAGCGTTCGCAATCAGACGTAATGGGCTGATATACGAGCGGACTGGAGCATTATGCCTACATTGAATGCAGACGGATGCACTTGTGTGCCCCTTGCAAATGAGCGTGGGCCCGCCATGCGTAATGCGCTCATGATATATTCATACCCGTAATATTGATATGAATGTTATATCATGGACGCATTTAATATTAAAGCTCTCTCTTAAATAAAATCAACTAGATACATACTTGCACATATTGTGGGGATAAGTCAGTCCAGTAATGTTAAATAAAATACTACAATATTCTATTGATCGTTTTCGTTTGTATTATTTCAACAAAGTCAACAAAACGTACTTCAAAATACATTTTACAAAAATAAATAATGTTTTGTAACAATAGACTAGAACAATAACAAATCTACATTAAGTCGGACACAAAAAGTTTAAAAAAGTAACAATGATCCTCACAATGAACTATTCAATCCTTTCGTCAAAATATGTGTACGACACTTCCTTATTGCGTCATAAATTTTACAAGCGCCGTACAAATCTTAGGAGACAATAACTTTTTATTAGATTTATTGATGTGAATTCCAAGAAATGTCTGTGCTGTGACTAAACTTAAAACTAACTTCAAAGAGCTGCGAATACGTTTGTGGTTTCATGTTTAATTCTTATTAATTAAAAATGTAGCATTTAACAGTAGATAGATAAATCGGAACAATGTTATAATTATATCGAAATGGAAGTTTTGTAACGTTTCCATAAATTAATATTTTTAGAGTTTTTTTTTCAATACTTCGATATATTCTTTCATTATTTTTTGCCAAAATTATTAAATAATTACGATTTTTAGCGGCATTTGAAAGAATATTCTGTGTTCATACATACACTACAACATCAAGTTCAAATAGTTGATTCACGTAATAAATCTGAATGTATGTATCAAATAATAATTGTAATTGTAGTATATCTAATTTATTTTCTAAGTAATATTTCCTAATTATTAATTTAATAAAATAGTAAAATATTGTAAGTTCTAAAGCTGTCAATGCAATATGCCACCCGACAATCCCGGCGCTTAACACGTCCAAAGTTAGGCGCGAGTCTAAATTAGGGTAAACTTGGTATATAGACCCGACTACCTACGGGCTAATATTACTTTTAACCTATTACTGTCATGTGCCTACCATGGTTAAAACAGATTTATGATCTCTCATAAATAATAACGTACTTTGACGAATCGACAATTGATAATAATTGGATATATCGATCATCTATTGCTTCATTTCTTATGTGTGAAAAATAAGATGTTCAGTTTTATTATATCGTAAATTTAGACACGGCGTGTATATGCAACGTTACAGCAACGTTAAACGTCCTCACCGAAGAATCTGTGGAAATTCAAAATAACTTATTTTTAAAAAAGCATAGTCGGCGTAAATACTTAAATATTCAACAAATACGAGTAAACGTCTGTATAATGGTCGTACTAAAAATAAAGATAGCTTTGCTTGCGACAGCTCGTACGATGCCGAACGTCCTACACGCATGTCATTAACAAATTACAAAAGTCATTAATCGCCATTAAAGGCGGCTCGCAAGGCCATCGCTTATGTCAAATGTCATTCCTATTACACATAACGAGCGTAATGGATTATTGACATGCTTTCAATTAAAATAAAACTTTCAGTTTTTTCAAAAGGTGTAGCAGTATTACTGATTCGTATGTAGATATATTAAATGTTTTATATGTTTTACACACGTAATTAAGCAATAACTTAAAGGGAAACATTATAACGTTCAATAACTTCAGATTTGTTGTCTCTTCACTGTCAATATTATTTTTTATGGTATATAATCTCTATGTTCGTAAAATTTCCTTTTGGAAATATGTAATATAATACTCTCCTAGTGGGAAAACTTGTTTATATCCTGTACAAACGTACAACTATATCGTCTCAAAATTATTATCCGCTAATACCAGTCTTTTCTTCGATGACATATCAATTACGTTTTATCTTAATGTATGCGATTTTATGCGAGTATACATTTAAAAAAATTCTTAACCTTTAACCAGGGACGTGACAAATTTATAACACTTTAGGGGACATGACGTCTCACAGGCTACTACTTCGAAATTAAAAATTTGTCAAAATTGCATGTGGATGATTCAAAATTGTGTTTGTATTTAACTATTGGTGTACAATAAAACAAATGTAAATGAATTCAATCATTTTTTTATAATAACTTAGAAAAAAAACTATAATTAACAATTCGTGGTAATTTTCAGCCTAAAATGACATGAGATCCTTTTTTAGCATTTTAATAGACTTTATATAAATTCTTTTACAAATTTCACACTTTTTACTTAAAATCTAATAATAAAGAAAACAAAAAAACATAAAAGCTACTTCTGAAAACTAAAAATAAAAATTCTGACACCCGCTCAACTTAGCATAAAATCATTGGCGATTTTTTGACAAAGGGCGAGAACATTGCAAACATATTCATATATATATGTATATTCTGACGACTATAACATATTCTGAGGAGCAATCTTTATTCTGTCACTGGAGATTTTTTTTTGTTGGTCCATTTCAAAATTTGTTGAAGCATTTTTTGATCAAATAATTTATGCCAAATGCTGAAGGCGTCTTTAGCATCCTCGCCTATCAATTTCGAGACACAAGCACGAGTAATTATATTATGTTGAGGCGTGCGAACCCTAGTATTAGGAGGTGTCTTTGACAATTTATAACGTTTTTTTCCGTAATAATAATTTGATCATTGTAATTCCAAAAGAGGCGCGTCATCGTCAGAACTATTGCTACTAACATCTTCTTCAGACTTCAGTGATCTGTCTCCTCTCATTGCTGCTATCCTCTTCTGAAATGTTCTCCTCTAGGTCTTCATCTTGATCACTTTTACGAAGATGTAAAAGTTTACGATCGGAAACCAAGAACTCGTCAATACCACATTCACTCTCAGATTGGTCTGACGCCAGCATGAGGGCGAACCCCTCTTGAAACCCTCTTCAAACGATGGACTATCTGTTCGTAATATTTTATTCTTTGATGAATTCGTGGGCTGAAGTTGACGTTACCTAGCGTTTTATGCAATTTTGCACTAAAAATGAAAAAGTAGTTCGTAAAAGTATTTGTATGACAACTAGGGACATGTAGCCTCACAGGCTACGGTCGATTTTCTAATTAGTATTACTTACGTGTAAAGCAACCGATAACACATCTGCCTTATTCGCTGGTCCTTTTAGAACTAAAACAAAAGCTACTAAGACGCTGGGACGTGGAAAGCAAGGGGAAGTGGTCAATTCTAAAAATTTGCACAACACGCGACGCCTGTGAGACTACACGTCCCTAGTTAAAGGTTAAGTGTATATTTTTATCAAAAAAAGCGTTATGTGTAAGCAACCGGAGGTAAAAAGAATTTATACCCACTTCTTATGTCAACAATAAAAATAAATAAAGTTATTTTATAAAAAATATGTAAATGTCAAACGAAATATTTTCTAATTTTGATTTCATAATGGAATCTTCACGGTATTGTATCCGCGCTACATAGACTATAGCGGCGAAATTGAAATCGATTAAAATTCCAGACGAAATTGGGGTGGAAATCCGAAGGAACGGACAAGATTCTCCGTACGGACATCTACAAAAATGAACTCGATCCTATAAGCTATAAAAGTAAAGCAATTTAATAGAAGCCAAGTTCCTGAGGCACTTAATTACAGCTGGTGTAATTGAAAGTTAGTCGAGACTATGAATTTGTGAGAGGAAAGAGCGCATAGTTGAATACTCGGAGAAACTTATTATAATGCATCTGGTTCGTTAATAATATTAATTTAATGCGTATTGAAAAGTAATTAATAAATATTGCATTAAAAAGTCCAACTGTAATGATGTAATTAATTGAATACATCGTCCTAAGGGTCCAGCTTGCTCTAATTATAGAATCTATTAAAACATCTCAGTGCGAGCTTAAGTCAAGGGTTCTGTATACTTTACGTTAACAATTGTTTTACGATTCTTATAGGTACAACTATCAAAATATTGATTTATTATTATTCGAATTAGCAATCGTATTTAGACTCAAAATATGACACATTAAGTATTTGTTTTACGTGTAATCTATACCTACTAATATATAAAGCTGAAGAGTTTGTTTGTTTGGTTGTTTGTTTGTTTGAACGCGGTAATCTCTGGAACTACTGGGCCGATTTGAAAAATTCTTTCAGTGTTAGATAGCCCATTTATCGAGGAAGGCTATAGGCTATGTGTCATCACGCTAAGACCAATAGGAGCGGAGTCCACGCCGACGAAGTCGCGCGCAGAAGCTAGTAATAAAATAATTAAAATTAAAGTAAATAAGAACAGTTAATACTAAAATCGAGAATTTTATTATAATCTATTATTTCTCTTTTTTAATTATAACTGCTCGTTCAAATTTTTATTCCAAAAAAGCCCATTCTAAAAACAATATATACAGCATAATATTCGAAATCAAAATCGTGTACTAGCGCTATGAAATAAAGATACTCATGTCTCATACATTTTAACACACATTTTTTATCGTTATCTTCGAAATAGATCTACTATAACAATAGCCGGTGTTACACCTCAGCGTAATGTAGTCTTAATTGTTATTTCGTTTTATATTACCGCATTAACCTTTGCTATGAATTCAAATTGTGTACAAGTTAATGTTCCGAACGCGGTTTAAACTTTGTTAATTGCGCTACTAGTGTTAATTTCTCTTAATAAAAGATTTTTTTCTTATAATAACGGTTTTTATATCTTAAAAATTATATTAACGATAAGAAAATTATCCGTAAATGGCGCTTAGACTAAAGCACGGACTAAAAATATTTGAATGTTAATTTGGAGTAGATACGTATGAGTTTGAAATACTGTTATGGCCACCCTGTGAACATATAGGTATGTTCCCAGGGGTGGTCTCTTATCGTTTGTCGTCCATGTGGCTGTTCATTGGCATCTTGTTATTTAAAAAATGTCGTTGGAATTTTGGACTGTGTGCTTTTTTAATAATTTAGAAATTTATTAAAGTATAGAAATAAATTTGCTCGCAGGCGATTAATTAGGCCTGTGTTCGTCTCTATCTCAATATCATTTAAGAGAGATCTCAAGAAAACTTATTCACTTATTGTGATTGTGTTATAATTTTTTTTTGTAAATTTTTTTAAATTTTTAAGCACGTGTCGTAAGTAGATAGATAGATGATATTTTTTAATTGGAGCAGTATGGGGCGATCCCTAACCACAGGTGATGTCTGATGCTAGATCTAATATTACAAGACATAAAAGAAGTCATTAATATCGTACTTCTATGTCGAAATAATTTTGACTTAGTATCTATCCTTAAAATACGTAATACCGTATATCTTTATTTTCTTTTTAATGTAAATTACGTTTATGTAAAACGTATCTGTTTTACGCTAAATCAAGAATTTTTTTTAAGTCAGGGCAAGAAAAGCATTTTTCCCAACTACTCATAATTATTATTCTATAAATATCTAAAATTGTGATATATATACCTACATGTAACTATATTGAATTGATATGTATATGAATTATTATTTTACTCACAATTAGTAAAATTATTGCTTATTTTTTATAAGAGATTTCTACCTATAAGTATACTTACTCATTACGATATCTCTGGAACCATAAGGCGTAGAAACTTAAAATTTGGTACGAATATTCCTTTCGCCGAGTACAGGTCAGCTAAGAACGGATTTTACGAAATTCCACCCACAAGAGGGGATTGCGGGCGTTAATAACATAAAAGGCAAAACAACGTTTGCGAGGTCAGCTAGTATATTATAATACCTTCTTAGCTTACCTCTACTCGGCGAAAGGAATATTCCTACCAAATTTCAAGTCTCTATACGCCTTATGGTTCCAGAGATATTGTGATGAGTCAATATATGGGTGGAAATCTCTTATATAATTATATAAATATATCTTATATATGTAATATACATGAAGATATATATATATATATAGAAGGCAAGAATTAATTGTACTAATTGTACGGTTTATTAATTACTAGCTGCTGCCCGCGACGTCGTCGGCGTGAACGCTATACAGCAAATAAAGGTTCACTGCTCGTTTCCCGTAGGTGATAGCGTGATAATATTTAGCCTATATGTTGACCCGACTTCTTAATAATATTCGTGCCAAATTTGAAGTAAATCCATGCAGTACTTTTTGAGTTTATCTCGGACATACATACAGACAAACAGACAAAAATTCTAAAAACTATTTTGGCTTCGGTATCGATTGTAGATCACACCCCAAGTATTCTTTTAAAAAAATATTTAATGTACAGTTTTGACTTTCCTACCATTTTTTTATAATATGTATAGATTATCTGTGTATTTGTAATACATATTGTTATGATATATAACAATTATTTTAGAAAGAGGTTGTCAGTATAAAATTATCATTACTATTAAGACAGAGTTTGCGCTCTGGTAAACTGAGGTAGGGCACAGCAGGAAACCTGCCCAAAATATGGAGCAGCCTGACTACTGGGGTAGTACATCGATCTTACAGAAGATCACACCTAAATAATACTATGACCAGAGCTCATAGGGAGAGTTGGAGATGGGGTTGGCAACGCGCTTGCAATGCTTCTGGTGTTGCAGACGTCTTTAAGTAAGCTACGGTAATCGCTTACCTACCATCGGGTGAGCCGTAGGTAGGTACGCATGTTTGCCTACCTAGTAATATAAAAAGAAGTTTGTATATTGTATATTTCTTTTACGTACTTTTTAAATGAGTTTAAAAAAGTAATTATTAAATAAGAAAAATAAAGACACTCAATTTTGTATTTATGACACAATCTGTTATGTATTTAAATATTTAATCTATAGTAGACCCAATCAGATATTAGTTATAACAGTACATTAATATGCCTCGTTGAACTCCACAGCTAAATAAACCAATTTATGGTAATTAATGATAACTTTTCAATGTCAGCGTAATTAGTTAATAATTTTAGACTGTGGTGTATAAGGAATTTCTTCTTTGCCCATTTCTGATGTGGACACCCACAGAGACATCTAATGAGACTCGATTCGTTCTAAGTTACAACATAATTTTAAATTTCATTCAATTAGATAATAATAAACGGATAATAATAATTTCTGTACCTTTAACTTATTTAATTAAAAATAATATTGTTATTTTCATAATAATAAATAATTATGTACTTAATATTTAGGAGTTCATCAAAGGTTTGTTAGATTATGTTAACAGGTCATAAAATAAAATTTAGTACCTAAGAACTATACTAGGTCACTGTCACTTAATCTTAAATCATGAAATTTTCTTAATTAAAACATTTTTGAATTTATTTTGTTAACGAACGTACCGTAAACTATCTTCTTTTCCTTTTTACACTTAAATCGACTACCCATTAAACACGATTGGCTACAATCTTTTTTAAAATTTCCTTAGATAGGGGAGACCAGGTATGAAAGTAACACGGGATGAACGTAACAAATGAGTTTTTGAACGAATTATGTTGGTTACAAAGACGGCTGCTTTACCAATATGGGGCATTTTGAACCCCCCCTTCCCTCAGTTGCGCTTACGGCGCTGTGCCGCCAAGTTGTGGACGTAATGAGTCGGTGCCGAAAAATTAGGCATAAAGTAAGTTTTGACCGTTTTTTTCAACTGTGATTGTTTTAATTATGTAATGTTTTAGCTTGTGTGTTATTTGTCAGTAAAATAGCACAACCATTCGTCTTTATGTTTTGGCATCCGGAATGGCACTTTTATAACAGTTTTTGTAGGCTATAAGCACATGTTTGTCATAATCGGGAAAATTTATAGATCGGGATGAAAGTAACAACTTGTTACTTTCATCCCGCAAAATACAGGCAGGCTTTGCTTGCACAGGATTTTGGCCCGTCACCCCGCAAATATTCACAGACGTGGACTTTTTGCCCAGCACCGTTAGTGATCGACCGTTAGAAGATGTTCCAGCTCCTTTATCTGACCCTATTCCTTCAACAAGTCGTCAGATTGGCGCAATGTCCTGATCACCATCATCACGAGATCAAGCAATTTTGACTGATAATTTACCGACCGTACATGGCGAGTTACGCTCACCATTGCCATTAGTAACACCACCATTGCTAGGTTCACCGCCTTTGCCAGCTTCACCGCCTTTGCCAGCTTCACCATTATTGCCAAGACACCTCCTAAATTAACTTTACCACCAACAACTACATGTTTCGGAAGTAGATGTGTCAGTATTGACATCGGCATCGACATCAACTCATAATTCACAAATCCCATCTACTTCTTCAGCTGCTTGCCAGGACGTTACAATGATATCGTTTAGTATTTATGAAGTTAAGCCCCTACCAAACGGCAGGACCTAGGAATAATAATGGAAAGGTAAGAAAAGGAAATATAGCACAAAAGACGAAAAAAGATACTGGAATAACAAAAGATACTGATAATAATTCAGATGGCGAGGATTGTTTTTGTCTAGTCTGTTTTGAATTTTTTGCAAACAGCAGATCAAATTAAAAATGGGTACATTGCCTCGAGTGTCACCAATGTGCTCACGAAGAGTGCACTAATAACGAAAGAAGGTATTATAATTATATGTCATAACTAATTTGTCTGTCTGAGATTGTTGACTACTTTCGAAGTTTTTTTTTTTTGTTTGTTTCAGAAGTGTTTAATAATTAGTTTTTAATTATTGTGACATAATTTTGAGTCCTAAAAGGCTGATTAATAAATAATAATCATAATCTTGTGTTGTGATAAATAATAATGTTGATTATAAAAGTTACTTTGTGTTTATTTGCATTGTTACATCCATCCCTTTATACTGTTACAACCAACCCTACCCCTAGGGATGGTTGTAACAGATTCCAGATATTTTTTTTGCTCAATTTTCTCAAAAATGCCTACATAATTTGCATTTAAGGCGATGGTTAAAGATAGCTGAAACACTAATCTATCATTTTTATTGGTTTGAATCTTGATATTCTAAAAGTTGTGTGAGATATAACGAAATAACCGAAAATTGTTACGTCCATCCCTGGTCTCCCCTATTATATTTAAATATAATAAATAAGTACGAGGATCAAAAATAATAATTAAGAAATAACATACTTTACTCACGTTACTCACGTACCTACTATTAATAACGTTTAAACGAAGGTTCAAAAGAAGATAATATAGGCTCGGACAAGTTTGTTATATCATTTGGAGACAAAAATCAAAAATTGTAGGCTTTTGATCATTATGTATAACTTCGCCGAAGTGATTAAGTGAATCAATATGTAGTTAACTTTTTTTTTGTTTTAAAGGTATATAGTTACACATACCTATGCATACATAGATATATGTAGGTACAGGGAAAATAAACATCACCTAATTCAATTTATAGCCTGATTCAGCTCATTGTTTTTCGATATCTAATCATTGACAATACAATTAAAATGCAGCGCAGCACATACTTAGAAAGTTGTCGAAACATTAAGGTCAAAATGGCGAATGTTTGTTAATTGTACATTTAATGAGAGCCGCTAATTAAGGTCGCGAGCCGTCACGTACCCCCCATTACTGTCTTAGAACTTTTCCAATTTTCTAGAATCACCTCCACTTTAAATTGTTTTGCCGTAGTGAATATTTTAATTTTATGTTTTGTAGTAAAGTTTCTGGACGTTTATTTACAACCGTTTTTATAACTGTATATGAAGAAATATTCTACACATTCTTTATAGGTTTATTTTGATGCGTAATACGTAAAGACTAAAAAAATCTGTAAGATGATATTAGATTTATAAAAAAATAGTTTTCTCTTGTTGATAGTACGTATGAAAACATATACGAAATTGACAAAACTTGAAAGTAGAATCCCAAGAGAGAGAACTCCAGAGAATAGCAGAAACCCCTTTATCCATACAACGTTTGTACGAAGGAATTCTATTAAAGAAAACGGGATTGTGTAAATTATCTGCAATGCAATTTCCTTTTAACATTAATGGATTTTACTTTACTTACGGAATTTCTATTTTCACTCGAATTATAGTCTCTATTCCCAGTCATATTCAATGGCTTGTAAGAAAGACTATTACTCATTGTAAGCAAGTAAGTACCAACTAAACATCAAAGAAAATAAATAATACACTGCAATATACTTCGCATCATGGCCGACCCTCGTAAAGGGCCAGAGTTATAAAATAAGCAAAAATAAAGGGCTTAGCGACACAAGTAAGGTTGAAAGAAACTTTTGCTTTTTAACCAGTTACTAGCCAACTTTAAATTGGTTTCCACTGCCTCCGACCCTCGGCGAGAGAATGGGAAAACTAGTATGTGAAGTTTGCTACCTATGAGTATCTAAGTATTAAATAGCATATATAGTGTTGTGCTCGGCTGTATCTACTAGATATTTTATAAATAGAAAAGATAAACTTTTACTTCCTCTGAATAACAGTCTTTCTGGTAACCTAATTAACTCTCTTTATATACATACAATTTATATTAATTTTCGCTAACAGGTTTAATTAGGTTATAAACTATTTAGTTTATTTCACACAGAATAGTAGGTACGTACATAAGTGCATACTTTACTCTGTAAAATGTCCTCGATATTTACCTTCTTGTATCTCTTAGTTATAAATAATTATTTATTTACTAACATTAAAAATAAATATTCATTTCTTGAGGTTTAAAATCTTATACAAATTATTGGTCTCTATTCATCATCTTAACATTAGGATTTATAAAATACGTACCCACTTATTTCTAACTAACACTACAGTTAGAAACCTTTCTTTTTAAATAATCTCAGTAATAATTATTTTTACAAGTCACTCATACATCACTAATAAAATGTCATTTACAATAACGTGAAGAGAATAGTATAAAAGACTGTTTTGTGTCCCAAAAAGCTGGGAAACTAATAATTATCGTTGATTCTTGGGGACGAGATGAGATAGTTACTAGATCAAGTAAGTAAAATCTGAACATGCCTTTAATACCTATTATATATACGCTGACACACTTAAAGAGCAGTTAAAAACTTTCCTTATAGTCTTAGATTGATTTAGATAAGATTTATCGTTCATTGAATTTTAAGAAACATGGCACTTTCTTATGGCCCATTTAAAATGCAATAAAAGTTCAATCAATCTTATATTATACGTGTAGTAGACTTTTCATCATAGTTGCAGCTTGCACCCGTCATTTTTCAAAGATAAACTGATAAATACGGCGCGCTGACGATGACGCAGAATCTTTGTCATTACTTGCGGTATTTAAGTTGTGCCTATTGTTATCTTTGTGAATATCAAAAGTACCAACGAGTGAGTATGATTATTTTACACATATTTTTGTTTATGATATTAAAGTGTTAAAGAAATTTCGCATTTTTTTTCAATGTAGTTTTTTCAATGAAGTTTTGTTCATTTTTAATGTAGCTATCTTAGAATTTTTCCTTATTAGAATAATGCTAATAGGTGTTGTAAAACTATCAAAGCAGACAACCTCTGACCACGAGTTTTGCACAGTGTAATATAAAATTAAATTTGATGACTATTGTCAAACTGCCTCCTAAATGTATATTATTCTACCCATTATATTATGCTTCAGCCTGTAATATCCCACTGCTGGGCATAGACCTTTTTCCCCATGTAGCAGAAGGGACAGAGCTTAATCCACCATGCTGCTTCAATGCGGGTTGGCGGATATATTCCCTACTATGAGTAACGATCGCTATCAGCTGTACATGATAACAACCGGGATCGACCGCTTAACGTGCTTTCCGTGGCACGTGGGGAGACCCACAAGGCCTGCACAGACACCCAGACCACGACAAACATCTGCAGTATGGCCAATACAAATGTTTGTCATGTACGGGGATCGAACCCGCAACGGCCAGCGCAACAGCCACAAACCAGTGCTGTGACTGTTGCGCCAACGCGTCGTCATTATATTATTGTGTATAGCTAATATTAAAATCATATATAGATACATACTAGTAAATATAAAACAGGTAATTAAATGTTATCGCCTATTTAATATTAGTGTATCTACCTATTATTTATTTTTAACGCAATAACATTATTAATTAAAAAAATCTTTAAATTATATCAATACCAATTTAAATAAATTAACGAAAACTTGTCACATCTGTTTTTCATAGAAAATAATCAATAATTTGATTATTATTATTAATAAAATCCTACCTCCTGGACTTTGTACAATTGATAAAGACTACAGAACGCTAAAATAAAATGATATTCGAAAAGTAAATATCTATAAATTTCTTGTACCTATTCTATTAAAAAAAAATTAAAAAAATTAAAACAACTTAATAAGATTCTCACCATTAAAAACCTGCCTTATAGCAAAACACTAGCAATAACTATTAATGCAAGGCTGAAAGAGAAAAATCGTATTTTCCTGATCCATGTTGTATTTTCCTATCATCAATACATAAAAGAAAAATGTAACGGATAACTGTCTGTACATGGAAGATATAGGGGAACACCGGGCAAGACGGGGTGGTGGGCAAAATGGGGCATCAGGCTTTTCAGGTAATTTGAATTGATCAATCACGTCCACTCTACCATCTCGCTACTAGCCACCATGACAGCTCTTAGTCACACGAGTACTAACACGGTGGCTAGTCATTTGTTTTAGTTATCGTCGAAAAGTAGATTTCGTTTGTCGGTATAAAAATTTCTTATATATACGTTTGGTAGTGCATGAAATTTGTATTTGGTGATTTTCAAGCAGCATCTTGGTAAATCTTATTTACAATAAACTGCAGTAATAGGTAATATTTTGTTTTGTTATGAAACATTATTCATTTTTTTTTGTTTGATTATTAATTTTAAACCGGATGAACGGGCAAGACGGGGTATCAGGTACCCCGTCTTGCCAAACACGATTTTGATTATTTATATTTTATTATATATTGTTTTAGGATGGTTTATATTAGAAGTTGTTTTGAAGCAACAAATGGGATATATGTCGGCTGCAAAATCCTTCTCAGTCCCACTAACCACATTGAAACGAAAAGTAAAAAAGGCTCGTGAAAACGAGAGTACAATGGAGAATATAAAGATACCTTTGGGTACCATTATTCTCGCAAAAGGAACATGATGAGCTGGTGGATTATTGATTAGACATAGAAAGTAGATTTTTTAACTGTAGATACTGTCGCAGCGCCTGTTACAACAACAGTAATGAGCACTGCAGTTGTTCTTTACACCTCCTGCTACTTCAACAGTTATGACAACTAGAACAACTGAAGTTAACACAGATTTAAATTTGGGTCCTTCCCCTAGATGTTCTTACTGGCTTAATCCAGTGTGAGATAAAAGTAATTTCACCTTGGTTAGCCCAAAGCAACTAATGCCTCTTGCAGTGACCAAGAAGACATTAAGAGTGACCATGCCTATATTGTACAGGGATATATTTTGACTTCAAGGAAGGCTGGATTGCTTGTTCTTCTTGTGGTAAATGGTCACATTGTGGCTGCGCAGGAGTGGACGATGATGATGCCGAAGCAACATTAATTTGCGAGTTCTGTACTCCTGAATAGTCAAGAGAATGGCTATACCCCATCTTGCCCATTAGGCCCACCCCATCTTACCCGACCTATCGGGCATGATGGGGTGATACGTAATATTCTACATTTTGTTATTTTATAAATAATTCTATGGTTCTGTGATCCTGATTTAAATTTAATATGTAAAATTGATAACTACAAGACTGATTAAGAATAAAAATGATTATGAAACCATGAACCCCTATGATTTCTGGAGCTTTAAACCTTAACTACCCCGTCTTGCCCGGTGTTCCCCTACCTATATATGAGAAAAAATATTTTAAGAACCTTTATCAACGCAAATAGCTCCCAAAACAATGATTGTTAGAATTTTTGTCTGTTTGTCTGTGCGTTTGTGCACGCTAATCTCAGAAACGGTTTATCTGATTTAGATGTGGTTTTCGGTAATCATATTATGGTAAGCTTCACTTAATATATAGTGTTATGTTTCATGTCAATCGGTTCATAAATAAAAAAAGTTATGCCAATTTAAAAAATTACGTTGAGCATGTAAATACCCAAAACGCGCACGAAGTCGCAGGCACAGCTAGTACAAACTATTTTTGTTTAAGATAAGGCAGTTTTCGTCTAGAAAATACAACATCGAGCCACAAATAAGATAATCGAATGTGTTTCGTTTATATACGGTAACAAATATCGTAAATTAGCGTTAACTAATGGCAACGCTATCTTTGTAAGGAAGTGGTCATAATTTTCACTAGCAGACTGAATAAGGACCGGCGATACAGGCGAGTGCAGAATGTGTTTGTCTTTTACGTACCTACGTCTATCGATTCGTTTGCAAAATGCCATTTTAATGCAGTTTTACTTACCATTCTATAACACAATATGTCCATTTTAACGCAAACGTAAAGTACATTATTATCTTTTAATGTTCTTGATAAATGTAATTTTAAATATATTATAATGCATAGACGAATCAAATATGTACAATAAAAAATAAGTATGTTTATTGATTCCATAGATTTACTCATCGTCTGCAGAAGCTAAACACCGAAATACGTCATTGGTGCTATTTTTAAAACAATATATTATTATTTTATATATTATAGGTAATTTTTTTATACTATTTGTGAAAAATTTATCAAATAATAATTATTCTTGTATCAGTGTTAGTAACAAAATTAGAAATAGAATGTACCAAAAACGAGCATATAAAAATAGATTATAACTGATATACGCAAAAAGTATTAAAATAATCTCTCATTTGAAAAGTAGCAATAAATAACGCCCACTTTAAAGTTTATAGCTCATTATCAATATTAAAATGAGCTATAAAAACGCAATAAAATATTTTTTAAATAATTACAGTGTTTAATATTCAATTAAATACTTCAAAACAACGATACGAAAACATTGAGTCTGTTCTCGCTTTAAAGATGTATAATTTAAGGTCAATGCGCGAGAATAAAGTGTATCTAATGCGTATGTAATAAATGAGATATGTGGCTACATTACTAGCTATTTATTAAATCAAATGTGACACCTCATATTCACGTATTTGTGACTACATACTCCGATTGTTACAATGTAAGGATGCGGAGAACAAACGACCCAGTAGGAAACTTAAATCATTTTCGTACTAAATTAAATTCGACGTTTGCGATTCGAGCCAAGGTCATAAACGTCGTTAAATAATTTAAGCAAACAAACCCTTGCCACAACTTTTGTGTAATGTATATTAATATTGATTTATTGTTTGTTCGTATCACTTTAATGTGTGTATGTATGGACTATAAAATCTTTTATGAGACGTTTTACGGCTGTGAAACCTCAGAAATGCTTTTATTGATATCTAAGCGCCATAGTAAATTAATATTGCGTTAGGTGAATAAACTGTATCAAAACTACATTTGTTTTTTAAGTCTTTGAATCTTATTAAAATGCTGAAGACTTTTTTAAATATATTTTGTTCCTACTAAGACGTATATTTATTGTTATATTATATTTTATTGTTTATAGTATGTTATAGTCTATTTGTATGTCTGTTCAGAGCACTTTTATGTATGTTTTTAACAGTTAATGAATATAGAAATTTTTTACATTAATTCACTAGACACGGCCGAAGTAGGTACTTATGATTCGATATGAGTAGGAGTACTTATATTTAAAATGAGCAGGTTTTATTTTTTTGTAAATTTATATAATACTAGCTGTGCTCGCGACTTCGTACGCGTGAAATAGTGACTTTACATGTTCAACGTGATTCTTTAAATCGGCATAACTTTTTATGAACCGATTGACTTGAAACAAACAATAAATGTTAAGCTAAGCTTGCCACGATATATGAATAGAAAGCACATCTAAATCGGATAATCTTTATCTGAGATAAGCGTCCACAAACGCACAGGCAAACAGACAAAAATTCTGACAATCATTGTTTTGGGTGCTATCTGCGTTGATAAAAATCCCAATAATATTTTTTCTCATATATCTTAAGTCTAAAGACAGCGACCCGTTACATTTTTATTATATGTAGGTATTGATGTTTTATATACAAAATAATAAAAGTGATACTTCAAATTAATTAAAATAAGGTTATAATTAATAGAATAATAACTGTTTCCATTTATAAATTTAAATTTTACTTATAAAATTAATTGATAGTAGGTATGGTTGTATCTTCGTCGTATGATAAAAAATTAAACTTTTAAAAGCTATACCTATTGTATACCCACGTAAATCCTGTATATCCTTCAATATTAGTGGATGCTGGGCAAAGTTGACTGCGTTAGCGAATTTCATTAAAATGTGTGATATGTTAACACATACTATGATTTTTAATACACACAAGTGTACAGACATCTTAGTTATGTACCATTGATATGGAGTTTTATTAAATATGGTATTAAAGTTTATCTTGTTGCTTATTTATATAGGAAAACCTACATTAAGAAAATTCTCTGAAAGAAATGTTATTTGCCCATAGGTACCTTATTTTTTATTGTCCTATATTTTTAGTACATACGTAATAATTTTGAGACTTTCATGTAGAAAATATTAAACATTTTACTTAAATAAAAGTATTGAATTAAATTAAAATTAAAGAAATATTTTCTGCTGTGTGGTTACGGCAGTAAAGAATATAGCCACCCCCTCTTCCCGTGGGTGTCGTAAGAGGCGACAGTTCCACTACTACCTTGGCTGGCTTTGAAGTACACAGGCCGAAGACGGGCAGCTGCGTCTTCGGTGCAACAAAGCCAGCCCTGCGGTTACAAACCCGCCAGCCCAGCGTGGTGACTATGGGCAACACACATCAGTTCACGCCATTTTCGGCGCGAACTTGTGGAGGCCTATGTCCAGCAGTGGACTTCGATAGGCTGAAGTGACTTAAATAAATGGAAAAAAATAGTCATTAGAAAAACTTACATATTATGATGTTTGCAAACATATGAAACTCCAATAGGTAGTAAAAATATCACTTATTTTAAAAAGCACTATCACAGAAACTGAAAAACGCACAGTTTAGCAACCAAAGACATACTGAGAACATTTCTCCGCTTGTCTCTTGATACCTGTGATTATTACAGGTACGATTATAGAGCCGCTTTGTTCAGTAATTACCTTAACAGTTAATTTTAACAATACATGCATTGGGTATATCCTCGAAGAAATCATACGCAACTTTGTACTCTACTACCTTATAGATAGGGTTGTTTTTACTTATTTATGCTTCTGTAGAGACTGACAGAAATATTTATTACACCTCAAAGGGTTGGGTAATAGCATGATGGTTTTATGGTTTTTCGTTGTGCAATTTTCTTGCATTGTGCGTCTTACTTGTATACCTGAACTGATTATTTTGCTTGGCAATAAATCAATAATTTTAACTGGCTTCATAGTGTCTGTATTAATATGTATAAATCTGTATATCTACTTGTGTAGGTGTAGTATTTGATCGAATGAATCATTTGTATAAATATTAGGTAACAGAAGCCGAACAAATATGCTTATTGATGCTATACTTCTTTTGGCGCGTTACTGAAAAATGATGAGAGTAAATTTTTACGATGCGCGCGCACACTGTCACAAAAATCCGACTCCTTGAAGTTAGCTAGTCAACGAAGAAGTTAGCAAAGTGAAGATAGCTAACCAATAAATGCGTGCGCATACCGTCACAAAAAACCGCCACCCTGAAGTTAGCTAGCCAATGAAGTATAGCTTTTTACGTGCGTAGGTACATAAGTACACACACACTTTTTTAATTTTTATTTCAGCATTATTTAATACGTACCAATATACGTACCTAATTGTTTGAATATTTTTATTTAGTTTAGTTTTTAGTTTAAACGTGTTTCATAACCAAGAAACAAACACCAAAACTTGAAATAATAATTATCAAAATCTACAATCACAAATAAACACAATTACAAAATTATTTTTAGAAACACATTTTTTACTGTATTCTTTGTAAAAATATCAAAGAATACCTGTTGCAGTATATCTTGTTTTGATCACTCATCAACCGGATCGAAATAAAGAACATCTCAAAAACATCACAATGACGAAGTGAATTGCCCTCAACCCTTTACCGACAAGAGGAAAACATCATTATGTGAAAACAACGGAACTAAAGTCGTGTATTGTTTACGTAACGGTTGTTTGCGATACCTGCAAAAGAGTTAAAAAACGTTTGTAATTTTATTACTCAAAAAGTGAATGTTCTTTCAACATTTCGAATTTTAAATGAAATGGAACGAATCACTATTAACTTTTACTCAATAGTTTTATAACACAAATGCGCTTGCGTGTAATTTAAACTGATTTTATGATCGGATGGTATAAATTCATACCTGTATCTTTTTGAAGTTGTACTATTGTATTATTTGGTATTATAAAATGATATACCTATCACGCAGAAATATAAGTATTTCAAGATTAGTTCGCAATTATACCAGTTTGACCTTATTGGCTGTCGATTTGAAAACTTTGCAAGAGACAATTCTGAACCTAATCTTTGACCTAATTTTACAACATATAAAACTAACTAGAATTACTTTTTCAATTAAACAGCATCGACTTGAGTATTTTGAATTTTATATTGTTTATAGTAATTAAATAGTTTTAAATTCATAACTTTAGCCTTTATAGTATCGATACTTGGCAGTTAGAAGTAAATAGTTCGGCGAGTGTAAACAGATGAACGTCAGTGAATGTCTGTTTTATACGCTTGTTTTTGTACGTTAGTGGCTTATATTAACCATTCAGCCTTAAAAAAACTATTTAAGCTTAAATCTTAATATAATTACTTTGAAAAATGTGCCATTTTACATTACATATTTTTTATATTAAATTTTTCAGTTTTATGATGATGATTTATGATTTACGATATAATTGTATACATAATTATATCTACACTTGTTACGATTACCTATTTGAGTTGGGCTTACTACAGAAGAATTAAACAGTTAAAGTTAGAAAAACATCTAGATATTACCTATATAGTTTTAAAAACCGACTTAAATACAATATAATTATGTACCTAATAAAATTAAACTTAGAACACAACGTTTTTATTTTCTTTGTAGTATCCATGTTAAGTACGACATAATACTATAAAAAGCTTAATATTTATCAAAATAATCAATGGAGTAGAACACAGAGAGTTAAACCGAATGATCATAATTTAATTTTATAAGTAAAATTTATTTAGGAATTATTAATTGTTTGTTCGTTGCTCTAAAAAATTTGTATATCTTGAAAGTATTTCTGAGTGTATCTTCGCCAATCCAAAATTGAACAACTTGACGGATTACGCTTTGTAGAATTTATAACTAAATAAACGAATACTAGGTAGGTATACATTAACGGAAAAGAAACCTTTACCAAACATTTACACTATGTTAACGAACTCAGCCTTGTATTAAGAGTTAAATTATGATATATACCTACTATGAATATGCCAGTTCAGAACTAAAATTTATTTACAAATACTGCACTAAAAGGCTTTATTGACTTTGACGAGTTTATTCGTCAGCTGTACAATAAAATACCGAAGGTGTAATGCTCCATCTATCCTTCAAAAGCGGAACTATGTCCAATATTGCAAAATACAGTAGCCCCATCTGTTCGAACTACTGGTGTTTGCAACGATGCGCCACCCTGTCCAACCCCACTGCAGTAAGTTGTGACAAAGTTTACGGCTCGTCCACACACAAGCACACGCAAAATATTTATGTAATATCAAAGGCTACATTTGAAGTTTGAAGTTTCTATAATATGCAAAAAAAATTATTAATATATTTTTTTTTTTTTTTTTTTATGATACTAGGTTGGCAAACAAGCGTACGGCTCACCTGATGGTAAGACCGTAGCCTATAGACGCCTGCAACGCCAGAAGCATCGCAAGCGCGTTGCCGACCCTATCCCCAATCCCCCCAGGAGCTCTGGTCACCTTACTCACCAACAGGAACACAATACTGCTTGAAAACAGTATTATTTAGCTGTGGTCTTCTGTAAGGTCGAGGTACTACCCCAGTCGGGCTGCTCCATATTTTGAGCAGGAAATTTCCTGCTGTGCCCTACCTTTGCTATTTAAATTGTATTTTTAAAGTGTTTAATAACACTTAATTAATTATAATTACAAATTTATCTAATGAAATTCCCCGCTGTGAATAAATTAAAACTTTTCAATTTACGGTACAATTATTTTACGAATTTAAAACTACCTACATATATTGATAAATTATTAATATAGGTATCAATTCTAAAATATATATTAATGTATATTTTGAAATTAATTTTGTGTTTATATAACTTACCTACATACTTATAATAAAACATCGTTTATGCTCGAAGCACGTATTTCGTATAGGTATATACATATATATATTTTCATATATATTGACTGTACAAATTTCATGATAAATAAATAAAAATGCTTTCAAAACCACCACCTATAAGTATTTATAAGGAACTCGTGAATTTTACATTTTTAAAACAAAACCGTAGCATCTTTTATCCTTATACATTGTCTATTTGATGCAAGCAGTGGAAGAATTTTGTTACCCTGATAAAGGTATTGATGACACCATGATGACACCTATTGTTTGCACAAATAACATGATAAGCAACAAAAAGATATAGATAAACGGGTAAAGTTAAAGCTCTTACAGTGATCAATGCCGTCAATGAGTCATTTCTATAATTCTTATCAATATGTTTTATTGCCTACATATTCTTGTACAGTTTTTTTAATGAACAGTTTATCATACTTAAAATAGTAAGTGCCATCAATTTCCCGATGCTTTATCAAATCATTATTTTATATTTCAAATATTATCAGTAATTAAAAACTTCGGTAAAAACACAACAACAAAAAACAAGGTCTTTTACTATGTGCCTTTATTTCTTTATATCCAGACTTTATGAATGTGACCTGTATGATATTTCTTAACTACTCTCGCTTTCTCCTTCTTGCTTAATTCTTTTAATAGAAAATAAAAATTGCCATACTTATAAATACAATATGACTGTATATAGATGTAGGCACCTACGTGTTTATTATTTTATGTTAGTTTATTCCAAAGTTACGATATTTATGTTAAAAAAGGCGTGGGTTGGTTATTGCGAAATGTTATAATCACCTGTAAGTCAAACCATCAAAAGTAAAACAATCACAAATATTATTCCTTCTTATAAATAACAAAAAAACGCCTATGGAGTAATTTGTCTGACTGGTGTAGATACCTACAGCATAAATGAAAAAATTTAATAAAAATAATAAGTAAGAAGGGCATGCTCTAGATGTGAGAAATATATTTTTCCTGCAAGATATTTATTAATTTATTGCAATGTCGCCATCTTGACATACTTATTGCCCAGAGCTCTGAACATCTTTGTACACCCACATTACTTTCAATTGCCCATGCTTCCTGTACCTAAGGACTTATTTTCTCTTGTAGTTGTTAATTTTCGCAAGGCCAGATTGATTTGAATTCAATACAGTTACGAAGTCAAGGTAAAGATACATATAGTTCATTTATAAACACGATTTTTGCAATTTTATGAGACTTGAATGACTTTAATTAACACGTGGTTCAATAAGGCCCGAGACTAAGTACTAAAAAAAGGTCTTTTTTATAAAATTAATTTTTATTCATCAACATAGTCTCCTCCAAGAGCGATACAGTCCCTTCAACGCTTTTCTAACTTTTCTATCCCATGTGTGTAGAACGATTTGTCTTTGGCTTCAAAATAAGCCTCCGTTGCTGCGATAACTTCACTATTTGAGTCAAATTTCTTACCCTGAAGCATTTTTTTGAGGTCTGCAAACAGCCAGTAATTGCTGGGGGCCAAGTCTGGCGAATAAGGGGGATGAGGAAGCAATTCGAAGCCCAATTCGTTAATTTTGGCCATCGTTCTCACGGACTTGTGACAAGGCACGTTGTCCTGGTGAAACACCACTTTCTTTTTGTTCATGTGAGGCCGTTTATCCGCAATTTCGTACTTCAATCGCTCCAATAAGCACATGTAATAGTCACTATTTATATTTTGCCCCTTTTCAAGGTAGTCGATGAAAAGTATTACATGCGTATCCCAAAATATAGACGCCATAACCTTACCGGCCGATTTCTGAGTCTTTGGACGCTTCGGGCAGCTTTCACCAGCCGCTGTCCACTCCGCTGCCTGCCGATTGGATTCCGGAGTGAAATGGTATATCCAGGTTTCATCCATTGTTACATACCGATGTAAAAACTCCTTTTTGTTATGATTCATCAGCGCCAAACATCGCTCTGAATCATTGATACGTTGTTCCTTTTGATCAGTTGTAAGCAAACGCGGCACCCACTTAGAAAAAAGCTTTTTCATGGCCAAATTTTTATGTAAAATAGTGAAAACACTACCAGCTGAAATCTTCACTATCTCGGCTATCTCTCGCACTTTTACCTTCCGATCTTCCAATACGATTTTGAGGACTTGGTTAATATTTTGTTGAGTCACTGCTTCATTTGGACGACCTGAGCGTTCCCCATCATTGGTGTCCATGCGACCACGTTTGAAGTCGGCATACCACCGACAAATGGTTGCTTTAGAGTTGCTTAGAGGAGCTGATCCTGCATAACATTTTATAAGCCATTGCTGTGCTTCAACGGTATTTTTTCCCATTAAAAAACAATGTTTTATCAACACGCGAAACTCGTTTTTTTTCCATTGTATCGAAATTACAACTGTAGCGTCACTTAAATGTTTCAAAATCAATAATTTTATTGTTTCATTTTTAAAACTTTGACACATATTCTTGTATTGATAGCCAGTACTTTTTAAAAATCAAAAGAGTTTTTAATATATGCGCCATTTCCAGGTTAGTCTCGGGACTTATTGAACGATCTAGTAAATCATTTTCGTATTTACATTTAACGAAAAATATTTAAGTATTAGACCAGTGCTTTAAGCTTTTGAAACAAAAAAAAAATAGTACGATGAAACCCATTGTAAACGAAAGAGAATACAACGAAAATGAAAGGAAAATTAAAAAAAATCCCATGGGTTTCAATCCTACTATAATTTTTTTCACTTTTTACCATTTTTAGAGGCTAAAAGCACTGGTCTATAGGTACCTATAGGTAAGGCACGTTACAAATTTGAACCAAAAATCTTACAACTAACATTTTAATCCTAATCATGATTATTTTTTAGTTTAAACACCCTAAATACCAGTTTTGATACCTCTAAGGAATAGTAGGTCAAATATATTGTAGTTATTAAATAAATAAATAAATATCTTATAACATGGCCACACATGGCCGTCTGCTCCCGTGTTAAGCAACTTAATGATTGTGTTACAAGTAACAGCCGACTGTTATAGCTAATTTTTTTTTGATAAATATACATTGAAATAATACATACATAAATATATAGATACAAATATTACACCCATACTCAGGCAAGAATCGAACCCGCAACCCGCGGAACAGAAAGCAGGGCCACTACAAACTGCGCCAGCTGGCTAGTCAAGTAATTTCCTGTTTTTAGGGAGATTGGTTGATATCATAAAATAATAAGCACCGTTGTGATAAAAGAAACATATAGCACACAAAAAATATTGACTAAGTTATGAATTTATGATAATATTTTCGCAGACACTAGTTGTAATCAATTGATTGAAGGTCTAGTTTAGATTTTCATAAAAAAATGGGAATAAAGTATTCACTACACATGTACATTTTGGTAAAGAGAGACGAAAGTTGAAAGCACTTTATCTATTTTTGTAATGACTCTTATGCTGATTAAAGACACAGAAGTTGATTGTGTGTGTTTGACACAAGATTGTAGCTGCTTGGTCATATGCTAGCTATTTTCGTAAGCAAAAAATGATATGTGTAAGATATGTGTAACATAAAAATCGTTTTTGTTTAAAAATACTGTATTTTGCAATAAATGTTATGACTCTTATGACAAACTGAAAAAGTTTTATGTAACAAAAAATTACCTACTTCCTATTAACTACCAAAAAACGTTATTACGTAGGTACTAAATTAATAGTTTTAATAACCCTACATTTCAGTAGCAGCTTGTTGACAAGACAATAAAATTTCAATTGAAATATGAAACAGCAATAAAATTATACAATAAACAGAATATAATATATTTCAAGCAATATATCACAACGTGTTACAAAAACACAATTAAATTTCAACAATAAATTTTATTCTCGACTTTTATGAATTACGCTCAAAGTAATAAAATTAAGATAAATATTCATAAACAATAAAGAATGTCATTAAAACATTTTTTTTTTTCATTATTAGGCTAATGAACTCAATATACGTATACCTACTTGTATACCTATGAGTAATTAGATTATACTTAATTCTACCAAATTAAGTCGAAATTAAAATTTTACTCCAACTTTAGATATTAATAAAATGTTAGATATATTTTTTTAGAGAAGATTTATAAAGATTTTCACGAACGAGTTTTAAAAATTTTCCTTTGTTCCGCGTCTTTTCAGCCGACCCAGAAAGCTGAAATTGTGCATATACTCAAATTAGCATATTATAATAACATCTTGCGGCATATTTTCATGTTGTTGTTAGTTCCTCTATGGAAGCGAAAATTTTAAACTTGACATATTATGATTTCTTTAAGTTCGTATTACAGTACCTATGTAAATAATTTCGACATTAACTAGAAGTTTCCTATGTGTCCCTACTCCCTATTACCAGGCCATTGTCTATTGTCTTAATAAATAGAAGCATAAAAAAATTTGCAAAAAATGTTTGTATCTGTTATTTGTGCTCAATTTGTCAGAAAATTACTTTTATTTTTAGTAAGAATTTTTTTTAACAATTCAATGTTTTTCAGCTTAGATTTGCTACACCGACATTTTCATGTCAATCTCTAATAAATTTTTCTTAATTGACCCAACGTACACCCTGTAAATCGTCAAAACAGCAACCAAAGAAAATTCAAAAGCCGACGAAACGTAATCGCGTGACTGAAATAACTACGCTATATATGTACGTAAGGATATAAACATCATCGAACACGTGTTTGTGAGGAAACGGGCGGTACGTACCGAATGACAATAGGGGTTTCCCTTTCGAGCGGAAAATTTACGTGATAAAAATTCTAAATCGTTGCGTGTGAAAAAAAAAAGTAAAGGTCCAAAAATAAAGTGGCTGCGGTAGGCATCATTACGGAGTCTTATAGCGGTTTTGTGTGGGGTTGTAAATCAGCGAAGAACGTGAGAATGGATTCATTATTTAGACAATGCGCGATGTGTGCGGAACGCGATACGACACCTAGGCGCTGTAATGCCTCCGTAACACGCGCGGACTGCGAGCTTACCTTGTAATTGAAATCTTGATAAAATATTTACAAAACGTTGTGTAATTGTTAGTAAATGTATGCATTGTTATTATTATTTTTAATTTTATAATTGTGTTTGCTCGCAAACGAAAAAAAACCGACTTCAATTACATCGACAAGTAATACAACGCATAATAAGACGAAAAAATAGTCAAGTAAATATGCGCTATTAAAGATTACTCGAAAAGTTGTAATCAGTTTTCGATCTAATTTAAAAAAGACTACAAAACAAGTATTAGCTTTCGATTAAAGTAAGAATCATCGAAATCGGTACACTGAGTAAAAAGTTATGCGGTATAATATAACGTAGGTTGACGAAAAAGTAGTCACGTAAATACGCATTATTAGATATAACTCTAAAAGTATTTGTCAGATCTCAATTAAATTAAAATGGGACCACATGACACGCAACACCTTTCAATTAAAACAAAATTGATCGAAATCGGTCCACCCAGTCAAAAGTTCTTAGCTAACATACATAAAAAAAAGAAAAAAAACATACCTTTCGAATTGAGAACCTCTCCTCCTTTTTTTGGAAGTCGCTTAAAACATTAAGTAGACGGTAGGTATTAATCAATGCATATACCTACCTAATCATAAAATCAGATTTAATTATTAATCGTAAAATTAATTTTAATAAATAAGTGCACAAACAATTATTACCTATGTTACAACTTAAATTATTTCACATTTACCAACTTTATTATTTAGTGAGCAAGTGCTATTTAACAACTTGAGTACCTATATAAGAGATATAAATGACTGAAATTTATAGCTGCTAAATAACTTTACTATAAAATTAATGGGCTTAGGTAAAATAACATAAAACTTATCGAATACAAGTTTAGTATCCGTGATACACTTGTAAATGAAGTGCAGGGGATAACCGCCGTTTTAAATATAATTAGGTATCACTATGAGATGAAAACTACATGTAGGTACATAGTAGATATGTTAACGTGCTCAGTTTCAAACTCTGCTAAATTTTTCACACCTGCAACGTTTCTACGTTAGAAATAAAAGAAATTCTAAGCTAAATAATACTTTATATACTACCTACTTATAATTTTATTATTTTAACGTGATTAAAATAATGTGAAAGCTTAAATCGATTCCTAATATTTAACAAAAATTCAAATAACAATACCTATTACATATGTTAAAGCAAGTTAATTAAGTACCCTTCTATTCTTATGATGTTTAAAGTAATGATATATGTAACCATAATTTAATAATTTAATCATAATTAAAAGTGTTTAATTACGAGTAGGTTAAGTGGGTTACACGTTTCTGATTACGTTCTTTGTAAAGACTTCAAAGTTAGGACATCTATTACAATATATTATTATTAGACTGTTATGAATATGCTAATAAAGTAAACTATAATAAACATCAGTTATAATGTAAGTATATTAACAACAATTTACAATACAATCGCTTATTCATCTAAACCAGTGCCTAACTACAGAAATTAATTTTTTCGTAAATTGAAAAATTATCTTTAAAAAAAATACCTATCTATTTACAAAGCATACCTAATTATCTACCTATTATCATACCTATTTATCCTTAACATTTCAATAAATGTTTAATTATCCATGAGTGTTGCAATTTTAAATTCAGAAAGTGATTGCTAGTTGTAAGTAATTATGTTGAAAACGTAAACTACAACCAGATACGCCTACTTAGGTATTTGCTTTAAGATTATTTTACGCTGTAATATTCGTCATAGGCACGTTTTCGACACCGTTTGTTGTTCAAACAAAGGATTACAAAAAGTAAAGGGGGTGATAGACGTACGAACTTAAAGTATGCGGTTTTTAAGATCGCGAACTTACTCGGCTCGACGTCGGTGACACACGTGGAGCTTACTCATTCTGTATTGCGATGTCGTCGACAGCAGAAGCTTTGTGTTATTGAGAAATTGTATCGTATTACATTTTAAAACATTCATTTTGAGAAATTTCTCAATCAAAATTAACAAAAACTACAAATATCTCACGCTACAAGCGTTGCGCGTCCACTGACTGGCGAAACAAAATTGTGTTTTTTCGCAAACGAAAAAAAAATCGACTTCAATTACATCGACAAGTAACACAAAGACGAAAAAATACTCGTAGTCAAGTTAATACGCGTTATCAAAGTTCACTTTAAAAAAGTACTTATTATATCTCGATCATATTTAAATGGGACCACATGACAAGTTTACTACTCCACTAGCCGACCCGTGCCCACTTCGTTGGGCGTCATAATCCATTTCACATAAGAAGGGTACGGTGAAATTTGATATGTTCCAATACACTCTCACTATTTTCAGCAAATCAGATAAATATAAATGTTTTAAAATCACCAATTAATTTCTAAGGCAAATAATAATGCTTGATTAGATTGAATTGTTGACACGGCACGTCAGAGGGCGCAGGTTCAAATCCTGCTGATTTAAAATCTTTATATATTTTTATCTTTTTCCTTTTATCTTGTCACTCCTGAATAGTGTAGCTTTCTGTTAGCGAAAGAATTTTCATGATCGGATCAGTATTTGCGAAGATTACCCCGTATATACAAACAAAGTTATAAACTTTACCTCTTTATAATATTAGTATAGATTAGCTTTTGATTTATACAACAAACATCAAAATCGGTGCACCCAGCAAAGAGTTATAAGGTAACTATAATACAACGTAGGGTGACGAAAACACAGTCAAGTAAAACGCATTATTGGATAAAACTTAAAAAGTACATGTAAAATCTCTATTAAATTTAAATGGAACCACATGACAAACATAACATTTTGACTAAAATAAGAATCATTAAAGTCGGTACACCCTGAAAAGTGCATAACTTTTAGTTTAAGACAACGTAAGTCGACGAAAAAATAGTCAAGTAAATACGCATTATTAGATACAACTTGAAAAGTACTTGTTAGATATAAATTAAATCTAAATGAGACCACATGACAAGTATCATCTTTCGATTAAATTAAAAAATATCAAAATCGATCCACCCAGTCAAAAGTTCTGAGTTAACATAGGTACATTAAAAAAAAAATACAATCGAATTGAGAACCTCCTCCTTTTTTGGAAGTCGGTCAAAAATGGCGGCTCGCGGCTCGAAGTGCTGCCACACGTACGAGCGGAGGCGGGTTACGAGCAAAATTTCAAACTTGTCAGATCGCCAACGAACTTACTCGGCGGTTTTAAAGTACGCGTACTTAGGGTGACACACAGGCGAAAAAGCTCGTCGAGCCACAAGTTCGCGTACTTACTCGCACGTCTATCACCCCCTTAAGCATCAACTGTCTTATCAACTGCATGCTTCACGTTGTTTAACACGCATTGATTTAACTACGTTGACATTTCTTTTTTAATAATACAAAATTAACGTCATTTTAACTCTAGTAACATCGCCATGTGATGTAATTAGGTATAGTATAAAATTAATTAAATGATAAAGATAAGTTGAGTCTAATCGAGTGACCAAACTTTCTTATAAAATAGGTATAAATATATTACTTTATAAAGAAATAAAAAAAACTTTAGTTGAAGTTTCTTATTCTACAATTATACTTACTTTATTTTTATATTTGGTATCTCTTAGGTTAACATTAATTATATTTTAAATAAATTAATACATAAAATGAGACCATTATTCTCTCACGCTACGTATTTATTCAATTCAATGAAAAAGAGTATTATTAATTATTTATTTAACGCATTACTTAGGTGGAGAAAGCGAGAAGAAAATATTATAATCATTTTATCGAGACTTAAATAAAGTAAACTAAAAAATTCGAAATTCAAATAAAAGCGCCTTCCTGTGCAGAAGTGGGGTTGAGCTCATTGAAGTAATATGTACTAACGTGTTGAGCTTCGCTGTGTGCATAATATACAGATTAAAACAAACGTAGATTGGCGTTTAAAAGTCTAAATATAAATTTAATACAAAATAATATAATACAGGGACTTTAATTAATTATTTGTAAGTAATAAAACAAATTCTGACGATTCGTTGTCATGACATATCTAAATGTCAAAATTTTTCATTTTAGAACAGAAATCAATACGTATCAGAACTGTGCTACGTACTTACGTATGATGCACTTGTAAAATGCATTTTAGAACGCTGAACGTAGTAATTCAACCCTACGAGAGATGGCGGTAATTGATAAGACGAAGTATATTTGTAGTATAAATTTTTTATTTTTATAAACTCATATAAAAATTACGAAAAATATTAATTAGTAATTAAGTATGAACATTGTATTGTATTAATAACAAATAGTATAATAAAATTCAATTACGCGACAAACTCGAACCAACCTAAGTATGAAGTGATATTTCTATAAAATCATAGATGGCGCTAGTGAATAAAATAGTATTGAGTACTTGAGTAGTGATACAATCTAAAAAGCGTTGTATTCAGCCATATAAAAAGCAAAACTGTCCTTTTTATTTATATTTGTTACGTTTTAAGTACAATCTTAATAATGAAATTTCCAACGTTAAAATTTTATTAGACCTACCTATATCTATCATATTTTGCAGATTTTACAGAGCACAACGAAAGCCCCACACAAATAATAGATAGGTACCTAATTGAATAACGATTACAGATACTTTAACATTTGTTTACAATATAATTGTGTTTGCTCGCAAACGAAAACAAATCTGACTTTAATTACATCGACAAGTACCTAAGTAATACAATGTAGGTAGACGAAAAAAATTCAAGTAGGTAAATACGCATTATTAGATATAGCTCGAAAAGTAGGTACTTGTCAGACCTAAAATAAATTTAAATGGAACTCCGTGAAATGCACCACCTTTCGATTAAAAAAAAAATCATCGAAATCGGTCCACCATTTTCATAAAAGCTAAGCCATCTTTTTATAGTTGCTCACACAAAAAGACGAACGATCAAAGTAAAATAACAGAAAGTGCTATTAGTAAAACAAACGTATTACCAAACAGTTATAACAATTACCAAACAGTCGTTATTCACATCCCTCACGAATAACCGTTTACGTCAAAATTTCATTCACTTATCTATTTTTACTCTCTTGTTTAACCTCAACATTCTAGCTGTATGTAGTGAGTAGCTAAACTATTTATAGTCCTTCGATATTAGTTGTATTACAAATTTAAAATTACCTAAGAATTTGTTCACTATGAATAGTTCTTTTTACGTGTGTTCGTGGATAACTTCGTCGTTTATGAACCGATTTTGATTATTCTTTTTTTTTTTTGTTCAAAAGGAGATATCAAATATGACATGACAAGGAAACCAGAATCTGATGATGGCATCCCAGAGAAATCGAGGGAAACCTTCGAAAATCGTAGTGTCGACTAGTGCGTTTGTTAATTTTTTTTTCGTCTCTATACTTACGCTGTATTACTTGTCGATAAAGGTAATTGAAGTCGGTTTTTTTTCGTTTGTAAGCATAATTATATCTAATTTAATATAAATTTTGCTTTTAGAAACGTAATATTTCTTTACATAACGACAATATTTTGAACTGCCCGCCTTATATAAGTACATTAATGTAAGCATAATATGCTTACATTAAATATCAAAGGTACGACGTTACATTTTTTAAGTAAAAGAAATTAGACCCATCGATATGCAAGAAAAAAGGATTGCTGGTTATTAAGGAGAATGATTGAAACTCATTTTAGCTCACAATTACATTTCGGCGAGTTGGCTCACATAGCGGCTAATACGCTTCGCTTCATATCTCACTGCTCGGCATAGGTTGCTTCAATGCGGGTTGGCGGATATATTCCCTACTATGAGTAGCGATCGATATCGGGTGTAGGTACATGATAACAACCGGGACTGATGACTTAACGTGCTCTCTGAAGCACGGTGGACAGACCCACAAGGACTGCATAAACACCCAGACCACGGCAAACATCTGTATGGCCATGGTATTTACCACTTGTTTCTACGTAGGTACATATTGACTGATTAACTGAGTCATCTCGCAGGAGAAAAGAATTACGATCAAAAATCTATACATAAGGTAAATTTTTTGGATAGGTATACGTTTAAAAATCAATCATATTTTTTTAACTAGCGTGAAATACATGTCACAATCGACACGCTAGTTAAAAATTGCGTACGTACAAAGTAGACAACATGTCAGAAGTTAAACTTCATTGCCAAAATAATTTAAAAAAAACTGATTAAAAAAAAGAATTTATATTTCAATAAAAAACTAATTAAAAAAAAGCCAACGTCACGCGGTTTTCCCAGGCGGTCACCCATCCAAGTACTGCCCGTTGCTGCGCTGCCGCGTTACCGGTCGCTTAAATTTCACCCCTCATGCACCTAAAGAAGATTCACTTCAAAAATACACATAGGTAAATCATGTCCTTATGTTTAATTCTTAAACGTATAAATTACGTAACCATCCAGGTGAGACGTGATCCATACAATTAAACCTATTAAGACAAACTTCACCCTCTAAACGTTCTTATCGCGAACGCTAAAATATAATCGCAAAAGACTGCTATTATTGTTTCTACCAAAGATTATGAAGATAAGTAAAACAAATGATCGGCTAAACTCAGATCCTATACTTAGCTAATTATTAAAATCTTTGAAAGATATTCTAATGACAAAATAAAGCAATAAAAATCAATTAGTAAGTGTAATATTCATTATTTTTATGTCATATTAAAAACAACTCTAATAAACGTTATCTTTATGTTCTCATATATTTATTTAAATTTTTATTGAAATTTATAAAATTATTAAAAATTATATCGATTTCATATATTAACATTTTTTCATCAATGTTTCTTCTAAGTAATATCAGATAAAATTTTATTGCCGATTTATGACCATTTTATGTATTGTCTGTAGGGGAGAGCGGGGCTGAAAGTGCCGATTTTGACAAATCTTTATATAATTCGGATAAAACAAGTTCTATGTCTGAAAGTAGTGGTTCATCCTAAGCCAAATTTAGTGTAAATTACGAATTTACCTACAGATTTTGCACATTTCTTATAGTTTTTAAGAAAAATTGATTTTTTTACATAGCGGCGGCAAGGCACTACCAACCCCACTGTGGGGCAAGTTGTGCCGTAGCTGAGGTCGGTTGTGCCGTTATAATACTAGGTGTTTTACATGAATGAAAATAATTGTAGAATTTAAAAGACATAAATTTTATAATAATACGTTTATTATTTATACTTTTTACTATAAATCAACAGTTTTTAAAGTTTAGTTGTTTATAATATAATTTATTGACGACACGTTGGTGCAACGGTGACAGCACTGGTTTATGGCTGTTGTGCTGGTGGTTGCGGGTTTGATCCCCGCACATGACAAACATTTGTATTGGCCATAGAGATGTTTGCCGTGGTCTGGGTGTTTGTGCAGTCCTTGTGGGTCTCCCCACCGTGCCTCGGAGAGCACGTTAAGCCATCGGTCCCGGTTGTTATCATTTACACCTGACGGCGATCGTTACTCATAGTAGGGTATATATCTACCAACCCGCATTGGAGCAGCGTGGTGGATTAAGCTCTGATCCTTCTCCTACAAGGGGAAAGAGGCCTATGCCCAGCAGTGGGATACTACAGGCTTAAGCGGTGCGATGCGATGCGAATATATTGTATTAAAAGTATAATAATTTACTCATCACTTCAGCCTATCGCAGTCCACTGCTTGACATAGGCCTCCACAAGTTCCCCATAGGTATCCCCTTGTTGTCTATAGTCACCACGCTGGGCAGGCGGGTTGGTGACCGCAGAGCTGGCTTTGTCGCACCGAAGACGCTGCTGCCCGTCTTCGGCCTGTGTATTTCTAAGCCATTAAGTTGGATGGTTATTCCGCCATCGGTCGGCTTTATAAGTTCCAAGGTGGTAGTGGAACTGTGTTATCACGGGAAGAGAGGAGGTGGCTATATTCTTTACTTCCGTAGCCACACAACATAATTATGATACAGTACCATTCTTGTTCATCAATCATGCTGTGTGGCTACGGCATAGAATTTAGCCTCCCCCTCTCTTCCCGTGGGTGTCGTAAGAGGCGACTAAGGGATAACATAGTTTCATTACCACCTTGGAACTTAAAAAGCCGACCGATGGCGGGATAACCATCCAACTGCTGGCTTTGAAGTACACAGGCCGAAGACGGGCAGCAGCGTCTTCGGTGCGACAAAGCCAGCTCTGCGGTCACCAACCCGCCTGCCCAGCGTGGTGACTATGGGTAAAACACATGAGTTCACACCATTATTGGCGCGAACTTGTGGAGGCCTATGTCCAGCAGTGGACTGCGATAGGCTGAAATGATGATGAATGATGATGATGATGACCATTCTTGTTCATCATCAGAACTGTCGTCATCTTGCAAAACTCTTCTCTTAGTGGGTTTCTTAGTCAATTTTTTTGTTTGTTTGCCTTTTCCCTTTACCTTCTTTGTTGTTTCACTTTCTTTCTTATTTTGTAGCCTTTTCTTTGACCAAAGCATTTTTCTTGGAGTGTCCGTAAGAACAGCTGTCTTTCTTTTACGTCCTTCATTATGTCCAATCAATCGGAGAGGTGCTTTAGGTAGTGGTCTTATTAGCTCTGATGCGAAAATTGCTGTATTTTTATCTCCTGTGTTGTTATTAGCTGATTTAGGGAGCTGCAGCAAGGGATAGGATTCTGAGAGCACTGACGTGTCTTTTGTAGTTGATTACCTGGTGGTTCACTTGTATAGTAAACACTGCAGTTGCTTCGCCCAGATACATGCTTTAGCATGGATTGAGTAGTCTCAATCTCTACATTACTGCCCACATAGTTTGACTGATCAAGATATTCACGAGAACATAAACAATATTGAAATTATAAAGGCTGCTTAGGGGTTGGTTGTGCCGCGGCACAATCAGCCCCACATGAACGGCACATTTTACCCCGTTTTTGAGAGTGTGATATTTTGTATCACATGTAAAAATCACTCTGCCCTAAGCATTAAAATTATGCTTCAGAATAAACTAGGATAAATAACAAACATTTTACTAAAACTCTCATATTGAAAGCACCAAAAATGCTAGTGTACGACCAAAAAGTATCGAAACGAAAATATTTACTTTTGTGGCGCTGGAGGACCATCACATGCACTGCCACTCGGTCCGCGTCGCTGACAAAATTAAAATGGCAGCCGCGAGTGTCTGACTGTTAGGTATTTCGCGACACAATACGATCGAAAATCTATCTCTTTTTGTTTTCAAGATATTTGCGTCGGAACAACTTACCCCCGGCACTTTCAGACCCGCTCTCCCCTACCTATACAGATGTATGAAAGGTTTTGTATGAAATTGGAGTTAAATTTTTTCACTTTGTTATCCTTTTAAGGTCGTACTCATATCCTGGCTTACTCCTACCTATGTATCTATATACCAATATTTTATATAAAATTATATAAATAAAATCATAACAAAGTCATTCTTGTGCATATACACTTATATTTACTGCTGTAGTCTTTAATAACAACGCGGACAATAAATTCGGGATAATATTGTAAGTATTTCAGCTTTCCGCTACGCACGCTCAACAAAACAACCTCAAAATAAATTTTATTAACAGTTACAACAACATTAACGATACATCCACTTATATACAGCTAAAATTTCTTCAACTTTTTCTTAAATAATATGTACTTACAATAATTAGTACCCTGTCTCGGAGCGCGGATCGGACCACCAACAAAACTATGCAGAAGTAAGCAGGATCAACGGCCAGTCATGATGATTGTCACTAAAACTTACCTATATTTCAAATTATTATGTACCTACTTATTTTTAACTACTATAAAAATTAGAAAATAGCGCAAATCAACCGTTTATACAAATAATAAATTTGCAAAAAGTTCATACAAAGATCGGATGAAAGATAATAAGGTAAAACGAAAATGGATATGAAATTATAAAAATATTTTTAAACTTTAGACAAAGGTACTTAAATTCTAAGACATGTTTTATGTTGATAAATTTAACCTTTAGAAGTAAAATATAAATATAACTCATATTCCTAATTCCAAATTTCACGCTTACCAAGAAGCGGGCAAAAGTTGCTCGCTAAATAAGAAATACCGTCTTGATTGTCGTGTTTCATAGTATTACTACATTGTACAAAAATGACATAAGGTGCCGTTATGTTCACGCATCCATTGTGTACTACATTCTTTCTCGGGATATCGGAGAGGAAAATGATGAGCTCATCGATATATACAGAAAATTTAATAAGTAATGTCTGTACGTCAGACAATCAATTTGAAAAATGTTTTCGTTAAAAAACTGCAAATAAAACATACTAATATATGAACTAACTATGATAAGAGAAATGACAATATAAATTTACACATAATTATATGATAAAAATGTGTTATAATAAAAACTGAAATAAAAACCCACCAGAAGCAGTGTAATTTCTCTAGTGTAGCATATACCTTCTAAATGTCGCGTAAAAGTATCGAGAGCGAAAAGTCGCTAAATTTGAGGCGTTCTTGGAGGCTTTTGAGGAAAGCCCGAAGCTAGTGTTATAGGCAATGAGAGGGCCGGGAGGGAAGGCTCTATCGGCACTTTACACGCTCTACCGGAGCTAACCTCCGCCCAAATGTAATAACATGCCGCCTGCTCTCTGTTTCAATTTGGGAACAAATTGAAATTGTTTTTATTTGAATAATATTACTATACCAGACTCTATGTGGATTGTGAAATGATAGTTATTGTATTGCTTACCGCCACTGAATTATGTTATTGTTTTTGTCCGTCGTCACGGCTGGGCGTCTGTACTATGGATATTTTATTACTACTATTTTACACGTTATACTGTGTAAATCTGCTCAATTATTCGTTTAACACGTTCACTGCGTAAGGATTTTTAGTGTACTTTTTGCTGGTGCGTCATGAGGTTATATTGACCCATAGAGGACTTTTTTACAGTGCGTCGTGTGGTCAAATAAGCCCTCATTCACTTCTGTCTTGATACAGGTTTTTCTCAATGGTGATAGTAATTATTGAATATATTTTATATTGAGATCAAAGACCAATAACCAAGCAATATATACCTAGCTGCGTTTTTAGCTCGCTTGTTTCGTTTAGCGTCTAAAAGAAAAACAATTTGTGGGGTCCGTTTGACCACACAACGCACTGAAGTTATCAAAACACTAGTGATGGGAAACACGTCTGTTGTACATCACTCGATAAATTTTCCCAAAATTTTATTGAGCCTACTGTATTTGTTTGTATGAACTAACTTTAAGAGGCTTTAAAATTAAAATACAATGTTAATAGTGTATGTATTTGTAAAGTGTTTTATTAAGTGTTATAAAATAATCATTATTAATCATAATTTTAGGTTTCTTGAATCAATCAGCGCGTTTCAATCGTTTGGTTAGTAGGTAGGTACGTAATATACCTAACGTAATTTATGATTCTTGACATTGAAAACTTTCCCTGTGTTCTTCGTTGAAGCATGGCAAACAAAAATACTATGATGATCAAGACAATGATGACTCCCAAAAACCTAAGCATTTCATTGTAATTAGTAGGATTTATTGTATAAAGCTATGGAAGAAAAATGGCTTCTAGCGACGCGACGTCTTAACTGTCGATAGCGTGGCACAACACTGAGTGCACGAAATGGCGCGAGCGCATCGTTCAGTGCGGGTGTGAGGTGCGCGGAGCGGTAGGTCATATTGACCTCACACCGCACCAGGGTGAAACTTTTTTCTTTAGGTGCGGGTGAGGTCAAATTGACTCACGAGTATTTCAAAATACTGGATTGTTCACGTTAAAGTGGCAATAATAATGGTATTTAAAAAAAAATCCTACGATAGAAATACACAAAGTTATGCCTTCCGCACCAGGGGAAATAACGCTATTTTGCGCGCCGCACCACATGAAAGTTCACTATGAGCCAATATGACCTCACAACGCAGCGAACGTGTTAATACATGAATAAATACTGTTTAATAATGTTTAGTTCACATATTTTTAACATACAAGTTTTGTCATTTTCAAAAAAAAAAAATGTTATCTTGAAATGTGATTCGACCAAACAACTTTTTTTAAAAACACGTGTTGTTTTTAACTTTGTACAAAAGTGGAAAATTTAAATTATAGTGTCCTTAAAAAGTACTTAATAGTACGACCTGCCTATTTAAAAAGGACTAGTGAGAAACGTAAGTTCTTTACACATTTTGTAGTCGTTGTTTCTATTTTTGCACATATTAATCATAGGAACCTACTTTTCTGAGTGTATAAGACTTAAATAACGCACCAGATATATGTTGCTGTATAAAAAAATAACTCATAGTTTCCTCCAGATAGTAAAACTTTTATTGCCCAAAATGCAAAATAAAATATGTAGGTACCTATGAGCGAAATTTGTAGATGAATTAATAATCCCCGCAATTTGTATTCGAATTTCTTTAATTTATAGATTGTTTAGTTACAAAATTTTGGCAGAAACCGAGAAAATTTTCGGGACAAGAAACCATTAAATACCGTTATGAATGTGACGAAATATGAAAAATTATTACACTGTGTCATTTAACTTTCACTATATCTATTATAACAGTCTAAAAATGGTCTACTGCTAGGCATTGATGTATTTTCTGGTAAAAAAATAAACATAATATCGCATGATTGCAATAAAAATAATTAGTTACGGTTTATTAAAGAGCAAAACAGAAATATTACTTAGAAAAACATAGCAAAGCTTATATCTACTACATACCTTCATGTAAGGCACGACATGGTTTCCTGTCGATGTCATCTTTCAGCGCTGAAAGTAAAATAAATATTTAATCAAATAGACTTAGTATGCTAGTACGGTTTTTACCTTAAATATATTTATCGCTATGACAAATAACTAATGAAAATTGTAATAATTAAAGTGGAATAGAACATGATTCTGTATCATAAAAAATATATTTTACTCTTAAGCACTTAGAAAGATTAGACTCACAATATTGTTCTGGTTTTAAACAATATTTGTATAGCGAGCTCGATTCCCGCTCAGTGGTTAATTATAATTGCACAAATGGATTTATATGTATTATTGTGTTTGTGGGCTATTGTACCGTATTATGGAGAACATTTGAAACCGACAATCTTTATTGATTAAGTGAGTACCCATTAACAATCATCACTCTTGACAGAAACATTTTCTGTTAGCCCGCAGAAAACAACATTGTACGTTAAAAAACGAATCTTGAAGAAAAAGAAGAAGAGGTTTCAAGCCAACAGTGGTATATTTAGTTTAGCGTAAGATTATAACAGTGGAGAGTAACCGAGGTACTGAGGGAGTTCAACTGAGGTAGAGCACAGCAGGAAATTTCCTGCTAGGGTACAGCAGGAAATTTCCTGCTCAAAATCTGGAGCAGCCCGACTGGGGTAGTACCTCGACCTTACAGAAGACCACAGCTAAATAATACAGCTTTCAAGCAGTGTTGTGTTCCTGTTGGTGAGTAAGGTGACCAGAGCTCCAGCCGGGCTAGCATGCGTACAACGAGATAATCTCTTGACGAGAGAGATAGATAATGTCTACATCGAGTGTTTTCTCGATTACCCTAACATGCGCAATACGAGAGACATAATTCTCTTCCGAAGACAAAACGGAACGGAAACGCCATGGTATACAAAAGATATTATAATAATATTTATAATTTTAATATATTTCGTATCGTAGTCTTTCTAATATTGACTACGAGTAGTTTATCTTCTTAAAACGTCAAAATCACGTCAAAATTCGACGAAACTACGATAACTAAAATTTCTTGTTATCTCTTCAATTGTCGTGACGAGAAGAGTATCACGTGCACGCATGCTAGCTACTGTAGACATAAAGAGATAATACGAGAAAAGGGGTAGACAAACTTTTGTCGTGGCGCGCATGCTAGCCCGGCTGGGGGGAATTGGGGGTATATACGGTCGGCAACGTGCTTGCGATACTTCTGGTGTTGCAGGCGTCTATAGGCTACGGTACGCTTGTTTGCCGACTTAGTGATATAAAAAAAAGTGTAACAAAGCATTTTAGTTCAGATTTATCCAGATTTTTCTCAATTTAGACGTATCAATAAACTGTTAATGATATAACCATTATATATTTATATTAACTAGTATCATTTATACGTAATTCCTGTGGAGGGAAGATCACTGCATCCTTTATCAAGGGGAGAGGGGTGTTGGAAAAATTGCACATAAATATTGAAGCTGCCACTTACACGTGCGCCCGCTGGTTCACTATGGCTTAGAGTAGATATACCGATATATGTATTTATATTAAGACTGCGATATTTTTTAAATAAAAAAAAAAAAGAAAAAGCTTTGCAAACCCATATCGTTATAGGTTTTAGCTTTATTTTGTAAATAATAAATATTGTCGTACAACATTTTTAATAAACGCAAGTACCTACCTAAGATGAAAATCATTCAGGATTTTAAAAGGACAAGTCAAAGTAGTAAGTGTTACATCTATAAATTTTTAAATTAATACAATAAGAACTTTTATTGTCAAAGCTGAAGAAAGGTAACTGTGATGAAGAAAAGATTTTCTTCATCACAGTTTTCACCTCTCGTTGACCGCTATAAGTAGGTACATCTGTAGTAGGTACATTGTTCAGAAAATTCTAGTTAAGCCAAGCAAACACAAATTATATTAAGCTATTAATAGCTAGATTTTACCTTAAAAATATTGAAATTTTCCAGTTTTATACCAAAATTATTTGTGTTAGTGGCATCATATTAACTAAACCAAACATATGAATTACTACCTACCTGTTTTCCTTGATCGTTGAATCACTTTAATTGATCCTCTGGACAATAATGAGTGCATTTTAAAGATCTTTACTTAGATATAAATTCGATAGAGTTATCTAGACATGTACAATAATAGGGTGAAGTTCCAAAAAGCCCGTACCGCTTTTTTTCTTGAATTTCGTATGCTTATGTATTTTGACTCGCTGATCACGAATATGATAGTTAAAATTGGCGCAAATTTCATTTTCAAGGTCAAAACTCGGAAAAATTGATAAAAAACTCATTTTTCACGTGTTTTTCTATGCTATCTCAATAAATGTTGATCTTAGAGAAAAATGTTTCATATAGAAGTTGTAGATTATCAAGAAATGCACGTTTTATGCTTTATGCATTTTTTGTCTAAAATAATTTTTTTTCGTGAAAAATGGGAAAAACGGTCGTCACCGAGGGAAGGTTGGAGTCTTCAAAGCGAGCTTCAAAGTGCGTTTTTGTTACATTTTTGTTTATTGTTTTTTTTTTCAATACTAGGTTAGGTTAGGTTTTGTTTTTTCTTTACTTTTGTTTTTTTTAGTTTTTCGGTTTTTGAAGTTTTTTTCTTTTTTGTTTAGGTTTTTCAATACTAGGTTAGGTTAGGTTTTTTTACTTTTTGTTTTTTTTTTGTGGGCACGTGTAAGTAATGTATAGGTATGTGTAATATGTGAACGATATGTCATTTAGGTGTGTCTGGTGTAAAGCGTTTCAAAATCAATATTTTACAATTTTTTGGAAATTTTTTCGAGTTTTGACCTTGAAAATGAGATTTTCGCCAATTTTAACTATCATATTCCTGATCAGCGAGTCAAAATACATAAGTAGGTACCTATACGAAAATTCTAGAAAAAAAGCGGTATGGGCTTATCGGGACTTTATCGAGTTTTGACCTTGAAAATGAAATTTGCGCCAATTTTAACTATCATATTCGTAATTAGCGAGTCAAAATATATAAGTATACGAAATTTCAAGAAAAAAGCGGCACGGACTTGTCGGAACTTTATCCCAATACGTATTATTTTTATTTTTGTGTTACCCACACATGAGGAAATTCGAAAATGTTTTTTATTATCATATCAAAATTTTCGACCCAGCAGGATTCGAACCCGCACCTTCCCGACAATCCGTGTCCGGTGCTCTAGCCGTTAAGCTATGGGCCTATACTCCGCGGAATCGAAAATGATATGATTTTTATTCGGTTTTTAAGCAACCGTGGTGCCATCTATAGCGAGACCTTTACAGTACTTCACTATTCAAAGTTTCATATTACAATGAAAATCTTTTGACAAGAGACGACACTAAGCTATTTTTCATTCGTATTATTTTTATTTTTGTGTTACCCACACATGAGGAAATTCGAAAATGTTTTTTATTATCATATCAAAATTTTCGACCCAGCCTTTACTTGAATCAAGTAAAGGTCTTGCTATAGATGGCACCACGGTTGCTTAAAAACCGAATAAAAATCATATCAAGATTTTCGATTCCGCGGAGTATAGGCCCATAGCTTAACGGCTAGAGCACCGGACACGGATTGTCGGGAAGGTGCGGGTTCGAATCCCGCTGGGTCGAAAATTTTGATATGATAATAAAAAACATTTTATCCCAATAATATTTTAAGTAAAACATAGTACCTATTATCACTTACTATCTGTTCGTCCGCGTGGAATTTAACAAAAAAGTTATTGTTCAGTTCGCAGAGTTATAAAATAAATAAATTTCTAAAATAAAAGTAACCTAAGTTACTCCTTACTACATCAGCTATCTGCCAGTGAAAGTCCCGTGAAAATCGTTCCAGCCGTTTCAGAGATTAGCCGGAACAGACACACAGACAAAAATTAAAAAAAAATGTTATTTGGGTATATGTACCGTGTATAGGTACATCTGTATGCATTTAGTGAAATGCGGCTATTTTAATATTACTAAAAGACATTCCCATTTTATTTATTGTTATAAATTACAAACATTGCTATAGGTACCTATACAACATACTAAAATAAAAAAGTGTGTGCAGGTATGTACCTACTTATGTACGCACGTAAGAAGTTATACTTCATTGGCTAGCTAACTTAACGTTGCTAACTTCTTCTTTGACTAGCTAACTTCAGGGTGCCGGTTTTTTTGACGGTGTGCGCCCGTGCATCGTAAAAATTTATCTCTCATCATTTTTTCCTAACGCGCCAAAAGAAGTATAACTTCAAAAATCATCATCTCAAATCTTTTACTAAAGATTTTCGTAGAGAGGAACACTCAATCAAACAAGATCAAGATTTCTGTAAGTTTATTAATATAAATAAAAATAAATTACTATTTATTTTTTATTTGGTTAGACATAATTATTAGTGCTTAAGTTTTGTAGTTTTTCAACACAAAAAGTGACAAATGTTTTGTAAAATTACGATAATCGTTTGGTAAATTTCTACAAATATTTTTGTAATTTTTCGAAATCGAGTTGGAATAAATTGTATAGTACCTAAATTTACAAAACGGAATTATAGTATAACTTTCTTGTTGTGCGTAAAAACTTCCATTTTTTTTTTTTTTTTTACTACAGAAAATTTTAACAGTGATATGTTATATTTTCATTGTTTTAATTTCTATAATAACTCAATTTTTTTTTAAAAAAAAAGTAAGAATATTTTTCTAGAAAGCATGTCCACGTAATGCAACCGTCTGGCACGATGCGAGCCCTCCTTCTTTTTCTTGTAGCAAATTTCGCAACAATCTCACTTATTATGCCACACAAATATCCGTGCCCCCGGCCGCCTCTAGACGTGAAATTAAAATTTCCTACTTACCCCCGCTTGTGTACGACGGTAATAGCTTAATAAATATTGTTTCCTACCTAAATACGAATTTATAATCTAAAATATACTTGTACGTGTCATCAAAGTATAAATAAATAAAACTCATAATATTTATCGATGGGATAATTTTTCGTGTCTTTTTGTTTAAATTTTTGCCACTAATAATATTTTTTATTCACAATTACACGTTTGAAATTTTTTTTATCACAAAAATCTAAATGTACCTACTAATATAAAAAAGCTTAACAGTTTCATAGATTTTTTTTATGTTACTAAGTCGACAAACAAGCGTACGGCTCACCTGATGGTAAGTGACTACCGTAGCCTATAGACGTCTGTAACACCAGAAATGTCGCAAGCGCGTTGCCGACCCTATCCCCAATCCCCCCAGGAGCTCTGGTCACCTTACTCACCAACAGGAACACAATACTGCTTGAAAACAGTATTATTTAGCTGTGGTCTTCTGTAAGGTCGAGGTACTACCCCAGTCGGGCTGCTCCATATTTTGAGCAGGAAATTTCCTGCTGTGCCCTACCTTAGTTAAATTTTTCAGATTATGCACGCTTATTTCTTGAGTCAACATTATTTTAAAAGCAGCACCTATAGCAATTAGAAATAAGACATGGGTACTTACATCATGCTATGTGGTTACGGCAGTAAATAATGTAGCCACCCCCTCTCTTCCCGTGGGTGTCGTAAGAGTTCACAGTTCCACTACCACCAAGGAACTTAAAAAGCCGACCGATGGCGGGATAACCATCCAACTTCTGGCTTTGAAATACAAAGGCCGAAGACGGGCAGCAGCGTCTTCGGTGCGACAAAGCCAGCCCTGCGGTCACCAACCCGCCTGCCGACCGTGGTGACTATGGGCAACACATATTAGTTCACGCCATTTTTGGCGCGACCTTGTGGAGTCCTATGCGCAGCAGTGGACTGCAATAGGCTGAAGTGATGACCTATATCAATCAGTCTAACGATGAAGCCCAATTAAGTTGATATTACAAAGATAAAAAGTGACTATTCAATATTTTATTTTACTATCGGTAAATATCGTAGGTATCTCTTTAACAAATAAATTATTCTAAAAATCACTACATATTCTCCTATTAAAATGTCACACACTCTCCTATTAGGAGCTATTTTTGCTACAACAACGACCACTCTAGTGCGGTTGTGCTGGTAGTCGCCTAAAACACCGACGGTTTGCAGGTTCGAATCTTGCTCGGGATTGATATTTGATTTGTAAAAATATTTCATTCCGGTTTGAATGTCTGTCCTTCTGGGTTTCCCCACCGTGCCTAGGAGAGCACGTTAAGCCGTCGGGTCCGGTTATTATCATAAATACCTGTTAGCGATCGTTACTCATTGTAGAGATCTCATCTGCCAACTCGGAGTGGAGCAGCGATGTAGATTAAGCTCCAAATCTTCTTCTACATGGAGAAAGAGACCTATGTCCAGCAGTGGGATATTACAGGCTGAATGTTTATTTTTGTTGCCAGATACAACGTTATAGGCAATAATAATGCATAATGTTTGAATTTAATAAGTGTGTTTGTGTATTTGTAAGTTTTTAAATTAAGTATACCAATTTACACATTAGAAAAACAGTTGTTTTAGAATTTTTATAATTACCTGTAACCTAACTGAAAATCAAATATCAAGTGTAGGTACCTAATTAAAATTATTTTAATTTTTTTTTTCATTTGTTGCAGGTGACAATATTCACACAGTAATGGAAAAGGTAAGTAGTTTTGTTTCAACAAAAAAAGTTCTGTAATAGGTATCAGTAAAATCATAAAAGAAACTTCAAACTCTTTCGTAGCCGAGACATTTATAAAACGTCTATTTCAATTCGGATACATCTCTTTGAACGCAAATTTAAAACAATTTAAGACTATACAACACAAGCCAATTCAAAATTGAAGTAATCTTAAGCACTCTAATTTTTCACTTTGACGAGCAATCGTAAGTAACAAAACGCGTTTACATCGATTTTAAAAGATCTGTTCTATAAACTGATCGTTAAATCTCGCTGGCAATCGTTGTAAATATTGTGAGGAATTGAGAACTTTTACGATTGACATGCGCCCCTCCCACCTGGGACTTTGAACATGTGGCCATACATCGATCCTCTATAAAAGCAACGATCGTTGTCGGCGATTCTTTCCTTCAAGCGAAATTTTACACGCAATAAAGTCTTATACAATCTTAAGTCAATTATTCGTTGCCAGCACTTTTACTTCTTAACTAAGTATATAATCGAGTGCGATTCAGATTTTATAGGTTTCTGAAAGTTGTTACATAAAACACTCATAAATAAATACAGAGAAAAGTAAGTGAATGTGTAAATTGGTGTTTTGAGATTTACGAAACTTTCGAGTAGGTACTTATTTTATACAATATTTGAACACAAAAGCTAATTTATCAATAAATGTTTATATTAACAAGTAATTATTATTAGTGACAATAGTGTTAGTAAAATAGCAATGAGTGTTCTATTTAGGCTCTTCAATCATAGCACGTAACATGTGCCATTACTGTGGCTATAAAAATTATGATTCAAAGTAAAGTTCCCGATAGCATGTGTATGCGAATATTAATAACCTTTAAGTATTACTCACGTTATGTATTCTTGTAATTTTACATGATTACAACACTAAAATTATATTATTACAATGTTTACAGCTATTAAATAATTTTACTATGGAATAACCCTTACTTTTCAACCGACTTCAAAAAAGGAGGAGGTTCTCAATTCGACTACTTTTTTTGTATACGTACCTCAGAACTTTTGACTAGGTGGACCGATTTCGATTTTTTTAAATCGAAAGCTTTTAGGCTTGACATGTGACCTCATTTAAATTTTATCGAGATCTGATGAGTAGGTACTTTTTAAGTAATCTCTGATGATTTGTATTTACTTGACGATTTTTGGTCTACCTACGTGTATTAGCTACCGGCCGATGTAACTGAAGTCGTGTTTTTTTTAGTTTATGAGCAAACACAATTTTGTACTAAAGTATATACAATGCATAACACATGAATATACTAGGTCAGTTGAAAATAGTGCATAGACTAGCTATTTATTGCCCGCGACTTCCTTCGCATGGAAATTTCTATGTTATCCCATTACTATGTTATTCTATCCCATAGGATCCGCATTTTGTAAGAACGGAATACGTAACATCAATATTAAAAACAGCAGGTTTTCGTACTTGGATCCATACCTATGGGAAGTAACTCTTTTTAAGTTTCCATAGAGTCAACGGGCCGGAGGACGTCCCACACTGCGTTTGCCAAGACGCGGTCTCCACTCCAGGACACGTCTGCTCCAACGGCCATCGGTCCTGCGACACAGATGACCAGCCCACTGCCACTTCAACTTGCTAATTATGTGGGCTATGTCGGTTACTTTCGTTCTCTCGCGGATAGTCTCGTTTCTAACTCTATCTTTCAGAGAAACCCCAAGCATAGCAAGCACGTTCCATTGATTGAGCGACTTTAAGCTTGTGGACCAGTCCCTTCGTCAGTGTCCATGTCTCGGCTCCGTATGTCAACACAGGCAGGACGCATTGCTCGAAAACTTTTGTTTTTAAGGATTGCGCAATCTTCGAAGTGAAGACTCGACGAAGCCTGCCAAACGCCGCCCAGCCCAATCGAATCCTCCTATCAGCTTCCTTGTCGAAGTTGTTTCGGTCCAGTCGAATGGTGTGTCCAAGGTAGACATAATCCTGAACAACTTCGAGAAGGATACCGTCAACCGATACCGGTCTCGGTATGACTTGGTTGTTAAACATAACTTTCGTCTTGTCCAAGTTCATACCGAGACCGACTCGTCGGGAAGACTCGTTTAGGCCGGTCAGCATTTGGCCTAGCTCATCCAACGTCTCCGCAAAGATGACGATATCGTCGGCAAAACGAAGGTGAGAGATGTATTCGCCGTTGACGTTGATGCCTCGTTCCCCCCAATCCAAGGTCTTAAAGACATTGGACCGACAGCCTTCGTAAGATTGCCGGTGTAGGCTGGATGAGGATTGCGGAAAACCGGGATGTCTGGCGCGAACTTGGGGAGGCCTATGTCCAGCAGTGGACTGCAATAGACTGAACTGATGATGATGATGATGATAGAGTCAAAATCAAAAATCTTCAAATACACGCCTATTTCATTATTTGTAATTAAGAGGAAAGGTCTCTCCTTTAATGATTAAATTTAGAAAAAATCTTGCTTGAAATAACTTATTATAAGATCAATATCCATTCAAAATTTGAAACTTTTGTCATTAGTGGCTTGGGCTGTCTCGCCCAGTCTCGCCCAAAGATTTGTAGACCGAGTCAAGAAGAGGGTTTGCTGGAAAGTTCAGCAATTGATCGGCTCTCGATGACAACAATAAAATATCAGGACATGTACTTCCAGCCAAACAAGTGGCTTATTCTTTTCGAACAGATTGCCATAGTGAAGAAAAACATTTAAAAAAAAAGTGGCTTGGGCTGGCATTGATAAGTCATTCGGGACATTGCACTTCCAAAATTAATGATTTATTTTGGGATAGCTCTTATATTCCTAGTGTTAATAATAATATTATTCCTTGTTCTTTTGGTGTGTGTTATAACTTAAAATAAATAGCAAAATAGTTCATACTACCTCATTAAGATTAATATGAATCTAAAAATGTAAATAAATAAATAAATATAAGTATAGGTATGCTTCAGCCTGTAATATCATACTTTTGGCTATAGGCCTCTTTCTCCATGTAGGAGAAGGATCAGAGCGTAATCCACCGCGCTGCTCTAATGCGGGTTGGCGGATATATTCCCTACTACGAGTAGATAACGATCGCTATCAGGTGTACATGATAACAACCGGGACCGAAGACTTAACGTGCTCTCCGAGGCATGGTGGGGAGACCCACAAGGACTGCACAAAACACCCAGACTACGGCAAACATCTGTATGGCCAATGATTGTCATGTGCAGGGATCGAACCCGCAACCGCCACAGCAACAGCCACAAACCAGTGCTGTGGCCGTTGTGCCAACGCGTCGTCTACATTTATTGAAAAAAATTAAGTGAAAAAGAACGGAGTATAATTATGTCATACCTACAGAGCGTAGTTCGACGAAAAAATAGTCAAGTAATTACGCATTATTAGATATAACTCGAAAAGTACTTGTCAAATCTTGATTAAATTTGAATGGAACCACGTGACAAGCACCGCCCTTCGATTAAAAAAAATGAGTGTGCCTAATAACCACACGACTTAAGGAAAACTTCTTTAGCTCTATCTAACATATATCTCCCTCTCAACTTCCGTTCGCCTCGCCCGATCACACTTTTCGTAACGCTCTAGTGACGCATTTACCAGCTCACTCCCTAAGTCAAGCGTGCGTAACGAAGTTTTACGTCAAAAAGAATCATCGAAAACGGTTCACCCAGTAAAAGGTCTGAGTTAACACATGTAGCGACATCTATCTCGCCACATACGAACTAAAATCTGACGTATCCTACATCGCGATATTTAAGTTATCCAAGTGATTGAGCATAATACAAGAACCCGACAACATCCGTTGGGGGCAGTGGCACACCTGACACAACACCTGTCTCGTCGGAGGATCTTCCTTTTGCGATGGTGGATGAGTAACTTAACACACTGTTCCTCATAGCCCCCAAACACACATTTTAAAAAAACGAGTTTGCTTTAGACCACACGACTGAAGTAAGACTTCTTTAGCAATAGACCTGCATAATAGGCCTGCACTGTGTCTTCGATAAACGAAACGTAACTGGCTATGAGAGAAAGAGAGAAAGAACATGTGTGCTCGCACCTCTCTCTTTTGCTCCGTTCACATCGCCCGATCACACTTTTTGTAACGCTCTCGTCATGCATTCACCAGCTTACTCCCCAAGTCAAGCGTACATAAAAAAGTTTTAATTTAAAAATAAAGATGAATTATTGAGAACCTCCTCCTTTTTTGAAGTCGCTTAAAAATATAAGTAAATGAATCAAGTCTTAATTAATTGAAAAGTAACTTAATAGTCATTAGGTTTTACTTAATGTCATGTAAAAATGTTAAACATTGTTTTGGTAAAGCTGATTACTTATCTGTCTAATTTGTAGTTTGTCTATTACGACTACTCAACAGATAACACTTATCTACCTACTAGTTCGCTCATTAGTCATATTTTTATACTTAGATAAGTTGATTAGAATTACATACATCGTTGATTGTAAAGTATTTGTAACTTAAATTATCTCAATAGGTACATATAATTATTAAGATAATTAACGTTGCAAATTAAAAACTCTCGAAATTCTTCTTAGGGTAAATAAATGTTTATTATATTATAAAGTAACAAACCCAATGATTAATAAGGACAAAAAAATCTCTCTATTTTTATAGAGAACTAACCATATGGCGAAAAGTGACAAACATTATCGATACCACCCGAACATCAACGGAAGCAGTGATCGACTTGGCCGACTAGTTGGTCTACTGGTTGGTCGACTGGTTGGGCTTTATACAACCAAAATATTCAGCCAGTTCACTATTCGACCAATTACATACTTGGCTATCTTTAGAAAGTATATCTTTTCAGGTATTTTTTTAAAGTAAAAAGGTTAATTAATTAGTTATAGGTATTTTAGAATCCTTTTAAATTTATTTTTTAAAAAATTGTAATGAATGTAATTTAAAAAAATATAAATACTTACTTATATGAAAACATTCTTTTATTTTTTGTAAATATAACTATATATCCAATTATATTTTATGCATATTTTTTGTATAATATACCTACCTACTTTAAAGTCACTCATTCTTGTAACCTGCAATTTTTTTACCTATAACTTGCCTTCATATAAAAAATAATAAAATGTACAATTAAATTCTCCTATCTCTTTTTATCAAAAAATTTTAAGGAAGCAGACTTAAGCAAAACTAAATTAAAATTAAGTAGGAAGGAATATCATATATATATTTTGTTGGCTTTAGTTACAAGATGAGAATTAAATCATTTTAAAATAAATAAATAAATAAAAACCAATTGAATTTAATTATTTATTTTATTTTATTTGTTACTTTTCAACGCTTTTATAACATAAATATTATAAAGTAAAATAAATTCTAATAAGAAATATATAGTATTACAGGCAAATAACGCCCGCTTAACTTTAAACTGTTATTTTTTCTTTAAATACAAATATAATTAATAAAATAATGCAATAAACAAATAAACCATACCTACTTCTCTGAACCAAAACATATTGATTGAAAATACAATTCTTTAAAATTTCCGTACTTATGACATCTTTTTAAAAACTTTGTCTTTGGGCGTTATTAAAAATACCATGTTTATTAACACCCGTTAACTTAAATGTCATCCTAGACGCAGAAAACATATTCCTGTAGGATAAATATATAATAATTAATAATACACATCAGTCACATACAATATTTTTATTAGAAATGGAAAATGTAGAAAAAATCAAAAATTTTCACAAAAATGATCAAATTTCCTAAAGTAGTAAGATTACTGTTGAACTGCTCTTTATAATTATTTTAACAAAACTTTTTTGGTCATATATCAACACCTTTTAATTGTTATGCATCAAATAACAATTAAAAGGTTTTTCTCTCTAAAAAAAATAAGATAAATATTACCCTACATTGGGCGTTATTATACAGAAAATGTCAATTACGCCCTGAGGTCGGTGAATAATGCCCGTTTATGGCAACAACAACGAAAGGTACATAAGTAAGCCTTTTTAAGTAGGTACTTAACATATGTAGGTAGGTATATGAGACCTGAGACACATATAGAATATATTTTATATTTATTTATATTTATTATTTATTAATTAATTATTATCTGTGAAAACAGATTTTCGCCCCAAACTTCTGTCCACGACTCTCCTCCTCTTTTTCTTTTACCCATAGAACTCAGTGGTGCCATTACAAATCCTAAACAAAAGAAGAAAATTTATCAATCGCTTAGGTACATATTATAACTGGGTCAATAACGCCCACGAAGGGTAATATCGCCCAACGGTCATTTGAACAGGCGTTATTAGCCGAGTGGGCGTTATTTTCCTTTTTGTGTATTTTCACTAAATTATGTACCTTACCTAAAAAAATTTAGTGGCACATTAAGAATCGTCACTTACAACACTACGCATAACATAAATATAATAAAAGAAATATTAGGAAATAATTAAAAACTTACAATTTCGTCGGAGCAGTTTTTATAACAGCAACGTCCGTGAGCAAAACCCACAAAGCGCGGCGTGATATTGGAAAGATAGCGGCTCGAGAAACTCACTTTTGGGCTAGACGTATTCCTATTGGGGTTAACTATGTGTACATGCGCTGTGATGCTGCTTATTCGAATTTAAGTACGTTTTCGGGGTTTCGGGCGTTATTAGACAGAGGGCGTTAATTGCCATACCTACTATAAATTTGAAAGGTTATTATGAACATCAAAAACTCATCGAAACCTCCACATTTCACTATTAGGTACTAACTTAAGAATGTTAAAATTACCATTTTTCCATTACCTTTCATTTTCTATGCCTTCATCTATTTTTCTCATTACCTTATAATAAATGTCATTACCTTCACAGCCAGTTTTAATTAATCTTTTCTCTTCGCTCAGATATTATATTGATTTTTCATAAACGTATAGAATTCTTTACTTAGTCAAGTGCCTACAAATTAGGATATTATTCTAATTTTAACCTATATTTTGACCTAATATAGTCTGGTAATTAAACTCGAAGAGGCTAATTCAATTTTGTTTTGTAGCCGTATCAGCATGAAATTCATTTAGGTACAATTTTATTGAATCGATAATGACCATTCACGAGATAATAATTAAGTATGTATATCTTAAACGGAATAGGTAAATAAAAATATCGATAAGTGTACGATTATCGTTTGTCAATTAATAAAACGTAAGTGTATTGCGTTTTTTGTATAAAAAATCAATCGTCGAGCAATAAAAAAATATGATCAAACCGTAAAACAAATGACCTAAACTGTCCATATCGAGCTCTATATACATTTACGGCATAAACATCACAATAACAACATAAAACCTATACTTATGCAATGTTCTACTGCCACACCGTCGTACCGCCGACCTGATAAAGCTGAAAAGGCAAGTTAAGCCTATAAAAACCATGCACTAAACACCGACTGACGATCAAAAGTGTAATAAATAAATAAACATCTCACGCAAAAAACGGTTTTATTTAAATAGTCGTAAAGATTGTTATTGCTCACGTGCTCGATGTTGTTACGACTTGTGAGTATGAATGAAATGTGAGAGCGAGATGGAGGGACGGTAGGAAAGGGATGCATGTTAGCAGTACGACCACGTGGTCGGCGTAACACCGCTCAGTGCAATTCTAGTTGGATTTTGTTTATTATTAAAATTTTATTGTCATGTATGAAATTCTTATTGGTTTTGAATATAAGTATTGACTAAGATTCAAAATTTTATGGATATATGCACATACACAAATTAATACCACAGAAGGAAATAAAAATTATGTCGTTACATATAATATGCATATGAATTTTTACAACAAATAGGTAGGTACCTACCTACTTTATTTTTTTTCAATAGATATAAATATCTATTAAAGTAACATATTAATTATAATCATTACTAAAAAGCATTTTTTTACATATACTTACATTAAGGTAAGATAAAATTATTTAAATTAATATAAGTATTTATAGCTTAATGGCATGTATTTTATAAAATATTTATTTTTTTTTGTAAAATATTAATTTTTTTGTAAATAAAGTAGTAAAACACTACTTAATTTTAAAATTATCATTAACAAGTATATGATACCAAAAAATAAATTTTATAAATTATAGGTAAGTGAATATGAAAAGACAAAGCTTAGAATAATCAAAACGCTTGGCGCTATACTGTTTAAAGCCGTTCATTTTGACAGATAGAAGTGCCGGAATGGTTTGTGATTGGCGGTGAATGTTCTGCACCGAAATACTATTGGTTTAGAAGAGGAGTACGCGGAGGTGCGCGGGGCCCGGCGCCATTACGAACAATGGCCGGCTGAATGGTCGTTAGCGAAAAGCTTTTATCTCTTTCTAATATAAGACACGCAGGTAGGAATTAATGAGACGGCGATGTTTCCGGCGCGTCGCCTCTCGCGCTCGGTGCATCCCGCTCGCACGCACGTGCCTCGGTTCGCCGTCTCACGTTCGGCGCGCGGCAGCGGTAACGCTCGCCACGACGGGAATTCAGAGTCGTAGAGCCTCATACGCGGGTCATAAACGATCCGCGGCCATAGTAGAGGTGCACGCGCGAGAATCGATCCGAATCGCCGGCGATAAACGCATCTCCCGCGAGGCGATCGTCGCGCGCCGCGTCGCCGCCGAGCGATGAGTTCCAAGTTCATCATCGATAGCATGCTCCCGAAGTACCACCAGCAGTTCCATCACCAGAACTTGTTCGCGGGTGCGGGAGCGTCGCCCATCGAGGCGTCGTTGTCGTCGTCGCTGTCGTCGTCGCTGTCGACTTCGCTGTCGTCGTCGCTGTCCGGCGGGCTAGGCGCAGCCGCGCTGGGGGCTGGCTCGCCCGGGGCCGGGAGCCCGCAGCGCTCCTCTTCATCGTCGTCGGCGTCGCCGGGCGCGCCGGCGAGGATGTATCCATACGTGTCGCACCACCAGCAGTTCGGTGGCTCGGTGCCGTTCCCTACTGGCGGGGGTCTATCAGCGGACGACAAGAGTTGCCGATATCCTACTGCAGTGGGAGCGGATCCGATGGTGAACTACGCGCTGGGTCAGCACAACGGCGGGGCGGCGGTGTCGGCCGCGTCAGCTAGTATGGCAGCGGCGGCTCAGTTCTACCACCAGGCCGCGGCCTCAGCGGCCTCGGCGGCCTCCGCGGCCTCGGTGGACGCCATGGGCGCCGCTTGCGCTCAGCCCTCCGCCCAGCCCCTGCCCGACATACCGCGCTACCCGTGGATGTCGATCACCGGTAAATGTTTTACTCCTTCACTGCATGACTTGAATTTTCAATAGATATTGAGCTTAGTTCTCCAATGCATTGAATCGATACGTTTTAATTCATTTCATATTGATCTTGTTAAAATCAGCTTATTGAAAATCCAGCGTAGTTCATGTTTTGCTTTGTTTTCGTTTCGTTATATCTTTTACTTTCTCTTTTTTGTAAGTAAACGTTGTTACTCTATTTGTTTACTTTCAAAGCTTATTCAATTTTATTTCTTGAAATATTGTCATACAATTATAGTCAGTCAACGTACATTCAAATATAGATATATCTATACATTTAATTACACATTTTAATTGGTAACCCATTCGTGATAATTCTTTATCACAAACTACAATAAAGAGTCATATTTATTTATCTACTATATTTATTACTATGCAGTATAATAAAAACGGCAATTAAATGCAATTAAATTTTTATTGTCGAACGATTATTTTAATATAATTAATATGCAATGAAGAAGTTTAAGTAGGTAAACAGAATTGCTATTATATTTAAAATGAAGTCTCAAGAAGCAACAAAAAAATCAATATTAAATAACAATAATAAACTTCAAAAGATATTAACTTCATAAATAAATGTAATTAATTAAAACTCTATAAAGTATTTTACTTCACCACAAAATAATTTTCAAATTATAATTTTGCATATTAGGTAGATACCTACCTAAAAGTAAATATTTTTAGCATTCGGGTAATGAACCAAAAATTCCGACGGAACGCAACTCTACATATCGAACGCATATAGGTACAATGATGCTCTAGAAAACGTATTTAACATTATATGCTGTTTTTTAACACCAATAAATACATAAAAATATATCTATTTATATTTAGTCTAATAATAGGTATTACGCTTCCAATTTAGTTTACCTGTAGGTACATACCTACCTACCTAACAATCTGAACTAAAACATAATATTCCATAGAGACCCTTTATTATGATAAAACTATCATAATAAAATTATTATTTTCACTTCTTCCGTTCAATATATACATACACATAATAATATTATATAGGTACTTATATACCTACTGCAAAAATTTAGTAAATATTAATATCATTATTATTTTTTTAACAGACATTACCTGTAGGCTGTAGGTACCTACCTACGTAATGTTAAATTAAGGAATGCCTTCAAAGTTGGGACGCATCTAGTACCTACTCGCTTCTGCCCGCGACTTTGTCCGCGTGGACTCCGCTCCTATTGGTCTTAGCGTGACGATATATAGCCTATAGCCTACCTCGATAAATGGGCTATCTAACACTGAAAGATTTTTTTTTAAGTCGGACCAGTAGTTCTTGAGATTAGCGCGCTCAAACAAACAAACTTTTCAGCTTTATTATAATACCTATTATAGCTAGTATTGACAAGTAGGTACCTAACAGTAATAATGTTTGTATAGATAGGTATATACCTACCTACTGTTTCACATATAAACTCAACTGCACATATTTACATGTTTAGTTTACCCGTATAGGTAATTATAATAAAAGCTTAATGTATGTAGCCTATTATATACCTAAGTAGGTAGGTACCTACCTATATAAATATAAAGGTGTTTAATTTGGTATTATAAATAATATATGTAGGTATATAAATAAATATCTTTAACTATTCGTACAAAATAAAAAAAATACCTATTAGGAAACGCACCTAAAAGTCTAGACTAAAAACAAAACAGAACTAACCTAGGTCATTAAATAGATTCTAGACCGTACGCCGTCAGCGAATATTTCGCTAAAGCATGTGAGGTCCACTTTGTACTCGAAAACGACAATCCATTAAGTCTTAACAACAGCTACGTTTTGAATACAATAGTACAATAATTATAATTATTCGCGTTTTATGTCTCTACGTACTATTTCGACTCTACGTTTTATAACTTAACATCGTAGCTAATGTCATTCTCGCTAATAACGTAAGATAATATGAGTATGGATATCTTTCATTAAAATAATTATGAATGAATCTTTAACGTTTTTAATTACTTGTAAAAAATTTGTTTATTATTTTAGTATGAATAAAAAAAAATTAATTGCTAACGCATTTCGAATTATTAATTTGAGCGCTTTATGCGTTAATTTAATATAGATTCAAATTTTTTATAACATTTTGAGTTAAGATAATGTTTATGTACTTTTATGATAATAAAAAAATAATAATAATAGGTAGCTATTTTTTTTTTTGTAATAAAACATGAATCTAAATAGTTTATTTTTAATCACAAAACATAAAATACTTAATAGATATCAAGATTTAAATATAATTAGGTACCTACATATTTTTGTCTTAAACAGTAGGTAGGTACTTTTGTTACACAAGAATGTCTATTTTAAAGAAATTTAAAATTATAATGAATCTTTATAAATCTCGTATAATTAAATACGAAAAATAAAACATCAAATGAAAATTTATTTATTACTACGAATTCTTGTAGGAAATAGACTAATGTACTGTGCGGTCGAATAACTTTGAAGTCGACTACGAGAAATGTGTGAATCATAAAGATTTTTACATGCGAAGCGTAGCGTCCTTCCTCGCAGATGACGCCCATCAATAACGTAGAAATGTAAAAGAGCTCATAATCAAAGCCGATATGCCAGAATAACTGCTTGTAGCTCACTAAAATGATACAAGATGGCCTATAATCGGCTTGTTTAAATGTGATCATTTACTTAATTTATCGGCAATGCTAGATTACAAGTATTGCCGAGCGACAGAGGCGTGTGGTGCTCTCCTTTCATACAATATATCTGTTGATATATTTTTCTCGCAACACGTGCTTCAAAAATTAAAATGGCTAACTTGTCATGAGTTGACGTTTATTCCCAATAATGCTATAGTCGTCATCTATTCGACAATCACAATAATTATAGTACACGGCCGTAAATAATGCACATCGACTTTTAGAAAGAGACAATCAGCTAATTTGAACTTTGTAGAGCGTTATCTCTGACGCACATTACCTATGAGACGTATCGGACTGTCAGTATTTCATATGACAGATCTAATAGTGTAAGAACCCAGTTCCCAGATCACCTGTCATATTTTTTTGAAGGACAAAATATATTAAATTCAAATTCAAAATATTTTATTCAGCATAAAATTATTACAATTTCTTACTGAACGTCATGAGTCTACTACCAGTTCGGAAAGAAAAAGCCTCTGACCTGAGAAGAACTCAGCGGGACTAATATCATTTTTTAATCATGTTTTTTTTCCAAAGCAGATTGAAATTTACAATAATTTTATAGGTTGAAATAGCCTGGCGGCGATCACATCATTCCCAAGGCGTACTGTCTTCTATAAAATCGTTAATCGAATAATATCCTTTAGTACACAAACGTTCTTTCACAATTTTTTTAAATTTGGCTGCTTTATATACGTAAAAATGTTATTAACCAGCTATTTTCGTATTTATCGCCAGACACTAATTATATTACTATATTTTAAAACCTGTAGAAAATATTTTAGCAACTCTTTATACTACGATGTATACTGTAATGTTTTGTCAATCAGAAACAAGGAAGTCTGGGGTCTGGGATCTTGGACTATAACGCTCTACGAAGTCGAAATTAGCCGATTGTCTCTTTCCAAAGGTCGATGTGCAATATTTATGGCCGGGTACTATACATTTTGTGACATTCTTGCGTCATAATATTATGAGAAAATCATTTATCTTCTCAATTATTATTATCGCTATGTAGATATTTTTTACGTTATAGATGGTGCATTTAAAAATACTTACAGTAATAGGTAATTATTTATAAATATAATTATTTTTAAAGACCCGAAATTAGCTAGTTTAAATTTAAAGTACAATATATAAGAAATAGATTTTAAATTTATGATAATTAAATTAATAATATTAATATCTAATTTGTAATTACTATTATCATAAATAATTCCCTGGCTTGAGGATTAAAAATAAAACTACATTTTTTTCAAATTTAATTAATTAAAAAGCATAAAATGGAAAAAAACGAGTTAGTTACACGTCCCGCTTGTATCTCGACGTGATATATCGTTAGAGATGAGCCAGTCACATGTGTGCGCGCGGGTAGAGCGCATGCGCAACAAATATGGCCGACTTTACTGACCAATCAGAGGGCGCCGTTCAGTAGCTCACATGATAGCTAGCTCTTAATGCTATTGATTGCTATTTGTAGCACATTGTTAATTACCAGTTCCTTGGTTATTTCTGACGACATCACTAAGAATTACAAAAAAATTACCTAAGTAAAGTAAAAAATGAAATGGATTTAAAATAAAGTTAAATAATTATAGTAGCAAAAGTGAGAAACTTTCGAATATAAACGTTTTGAAACGTCTTCTTTATTACATTTGTATTTTTTTAAATATAGGTACATACATTCTTTAATAATAATACATTAAATATAGCATAATACTATAATAAAAATTAAAAATTAGCCAGTCTTAAGTAATAAAATATTTTAACTTTTTATTTATAAAAGTATTGTTCTGTTATTAGGTACCTACATCTTAAATGTATAATGTTAAAACTAAATAAAATTTATCATTAAATTATTTTTCTGCAAAATTTGAGTAGCTTAAAAGTAGTGCTACTTATTATTGTATTCAAACTTATTAAATTTTTAGTAGTAACGTATTAATGAAATGATAGTGCAACATTAAAATATTTAAATAAATAATTGTATTAAATTACATTCTAAGAATTTTAGTGTTTTAAAATTTCTGACAAACTACAGGTATCGTTGTAAAAAATTCTAAGTTAAATTATTTCATTTAATATGATGCATTCGGTAAAACTAATAATTTTATTTAAGCATTTCTAATTATATTTGAAGAAACCAAAGCAAAAACTTGAAGAGGTGCATTTTTTGTATGTAGGTACGTACTATAATTAAATTTGTGAATAAAATTTAAAGATAAATATGCATAGGTAGGTACGTAACAGCTACGAGTGAAATGATAACACAATATCTATAATAAAATTACGACGAATAATTTTAATATTTCATTCAATTTACATCGACAAGTACTTACATATTAGGTACAAAACATCGAACATATTTTCAATGAAATACGCATTGTTAGGGATAACTGATAAAGTGATCGCCAGATCTCGATCAAATTTAAATGTATGGTACTTCAGTACAAAATTACGAGGTTAATTATTAACACGTATAAAAAAATCGACACGAGTCAAATCGAGAACCTTCTGCTTTTTTGAATTTGGTAATTAAACATATAATAATTTAGAATTAAATTCATTAAAAATATTTATTACACCCGCGACCGAACTTTCTCGACTCTACAGTCTCTACAATTGAAATAAATTCAAAATTCAATAAAACTATGTCAGTTCGAAAATGTTATACATTTTATTTGATACATTGCGATTTCGACATATCGAAATAATCAATATGTTCGAGCACTTTAAACCATTAAAGATTATCCGATGAATGTATTTAATGTTTCCGATTGACGCGACATGTTAAATTTAAGACCACTAAAGAACCGGAGTGCGGTTTTAAATCGTTGATAAGAATAAACCTAAATTAGATTCTGGGTTGTTTGTGCATAAATTATCATCGGTATCAGTCTCTTGGTATTGTGCACTTGACGTTTATTATATGCACTAATTAACTATATACAGGTAGGTATTTATATAGCTACACAAAACTATTATATGATGATAAATTGGTATACCTATAGGTATATAATATATTACCTATAAATTCTATGATATGGGATTTTTTGATATTTTTTATTATTTTTTATTATTATTTTTTAAAGGTTTAGGTATAGGTACCTACTTAGTGAAACCATCATTTTGTTTTACAAATAAAACCTACCTATAATATTTTAGCATATTATAGTAGGTAAACTAGATAATTGTGTTATGAAATTTGTATAAACATTAAAGTTTACAAAAATAATTTCTGTTAATATATTTAGTTTAATTAGTGATAATAGTAAACGAGAACTAAAATTAACTACTAGCAACTATGATAACTAAAACTTGTAAAAAAAGGATGAGAATATTTTTAATACAAATCAATTACCTAATTACTAATAAACGCATATATGAATTTCATATCATCAATGAAAAAATAAATAGATATGAAGTATAATAAATATTAGACAACCCTGAGTAGGTACATTTAGGTACATTTCATAGGCACTCGTAAAAGAACAGCCTTAACTAAGCTTCTAAAACAGAATCTATACTTCTATACTAATATATAAAGCTGAAGAGTTTGTTTGTTTGGTTGTTTGTTTGTTTGTTTGTTTGTTTGTTTGTTTGTTTGTTTGTTTAAACGCGGTAATCTCTGGAACTACTGGGCCGATTTGAAAAATTCTTTCAGTGTTAGATAGCCCATTTATCGAGGAAGGCTTATAGGCTATGTATCATCACACTAAGACCAATAGGAGTGGAGTCCACGCCGACGAAGTCGCGCGCAGTAGCTAGTAATGTATAAATGATGTAAAACAATACAAAATATACCTTACCATCTAATAACAACACATTATAAAACCATAAAATTCTAATAGAAAAGCAAAACAAGGACATTTACCGATAAAACTGTTACACGGTAAGCTGTGATGATAAAAAAATAGGTAGATATAATCTTCTTGTATTTATATTGTTTATGTGAAATCATCCATATAGATATTGCATGTGTACCTACTGCTTATTTTATTATTTATTGTGTTTTCATCAGTGGAGACAGCTACAAAAAATACTAACTGCACTAATATCATTTTTGCTTTGATTGTTTTTTTAATATCTGAAGTATGTATATCTCAACTGAATAAACACCCATTATTAACACACTCACACTCACTCACACACACACACACGCACACACATACACACACACACACACACACACACACATACACACACACACACACACACACACACACACACACATAAAATAAAATAAATATTTTCATAAAATGACCAAAGTAAAAAGTAAATATAAACTTTCTTTTATATCCAAGTTTTTATTCGTAACGATAAAAACAGTTACCTCAAGCTATCCCTTTATCTCAAAGGAGTTGCAAAGTATTACTGAAGTAAATAAAAACTTACGTTTCATAATAATTGAACACGAAACCTTAGAAGTTCTTTGAATAGGTACTATTGCTAAGGATACTCAGAATAAAAACACTTTTATTTTTAGAAACAAATTAGGTAAACTTCTTGGATATTGATTCAACTGGCATTTTAAAGTTTTTTGTTGCGCCTTTAGTGTAATTATTTTAATTATTTTGGTATTGTTCGTATAATTCAGCACGTTATTTTTTACAAATTTTTATTGCGGTTTTTTTATTATATCAGCAATTTATGATGTCGTAAAACCACTAAAAATAATCCTTATAGTTACTTGTTGTTATTAGTTTTTAATTTAATACTATTTTCAATAATTTTTCGCATGTTTTATATGGGAATAAGAACATTCATTTCGATTGATAATAGATTTTCCATTTCCAGATTGGATGAGCCCCTTCGACCGCGTGGTCTGCGGTGAGTTCAATGGTATTTATCGTTTCAATTTTTATTTTCTTTTTAGTTTTAAGTAATTATATTAATTAGATATTTAAGAGCGGTTGTACACGTGCGGACAATGTTTAGTTTTTAATGTGTTTAAATAAGTGTAATTGTTTCAATCGACTGTCTGCATTGCCACGCTCGTGTATGCAAGCTCTATAGAATATGCCTTCCGTAACGTTTTGTTGCAATTATTCATTTGACATGGCTTCATTGAATTCTTGCCATTGATTCTACTACGTTTTAAGACATCAGCGCGGATATTTTCGTTGTAAGCGATTAACTGCAATTTGTTCTGAGAAATTAAAATAAAATCAATGATAACTCAATTTTGTCTGGTTAGATTGATTCAAAATAAGCTTCATCTCAATCATAAGTAATTTTTATAGCCAAAATATTTTATTGGATTCAGCATGTATCTAAATTATCTACCTATAATACTGGGATCATCTCAAACTCATTTCTTTGTGTTTGTTGTTTATTCCAAAGTGAATAGCTAATTTACGACCGTGACTAATAAAAAGTGTTGACTTTGCAAAAAAGTGACGGAAAGGGTTAAAAGATTCGCAATGAATAGAAACTTTCTCCGGAGACAATAGATCAATGGCGTAGCGGTATCGCTCCGACCGAAGAAATTAAGGTACAAACTTTGAGTAAAAAACTATGAACTTTTTTAATGGTTCAGTACTTTTGAAACATAGAAGTGACTAACATTTTTAAAAGTTAATCTTTATATTCCTATATATATTATAATCTTATATTTTTCTACTGTTTTTTTTTGTTTGCTGTTAATATTAATTAAAGTAAATAAAAACTTACAATTCAATCAATGAAATCAAATTTTTAATATTAGACCATCTAAGATTTATTTGTTAAGCACATCATCTTTAGAAGTTTCTCTGTTTTTTTTAGCACAATGAATGTAACATTAAAACTATTAGGTATTATTTATTTACCAATTGGCAAATTAAATTAACTGAAATTCATATAACTGTTAAAAAGCTTTGAACCCTAACTTGAGCAAATATTCCGTTCATAGCTCTCTCCATCTTATAAAAAACGAGCAACAAAAGATTCACGGCAATAGGGTTGTGCAATTTCTCTTTTTGTTAAAAATAGCAATCCTTTGTGCCCACGAGATGTTTACAAATAAGGTATACGTCAAAGGGTTTTAAATCACGGTGTCGAAAGCTTTTAAAACAAGCTTAGAACAGGGGCCATTGTTTTGTTGGCACGCTCACAAATTGCTTTATTACTCGACGCTCCGCGGCCGTTCTGCGAAAGTCGATATCGCCAAAATCGCAGTCAAAACAAACGTACACTATCATACGACTGTATGATTAATCTCAATTACTAGGTAAACTACATATACAGGACCTATCTTAATAAAACAGTCGCATCTGACGATGATTTATCATCGCATAATACCGTTAAATGTACTTAAAATGTTTTATAATCGTATTATTACGGTAGGTGGCCAAAAAAAAACGTACCTATTAATTTTTTGGTGTTCATAAAAGTAGTTTAATAGCGCTTTAACAATTAATAGCTAATCACTGTCAATCGTAATTCTACTGCTGTAAAACGATTGGCGCTAGTGCTGTGAAAAAAAAAGTCGGTCCGCGAACAATAATGTCTGAGAATTGACCATAAACCGACGACCTTGCGGCTATAAAAATTTAACGAGGCAAGCCCGTAGAGTAGTATAGTATAAACATACGGCCAGATTTGTGAACGTGACTGTCATAGAAACAGCTGGTTCGACATCTGTGTAGCGCCTTAACGACAGTGACCAACTTTTCGACGTTCCGATCGTAAAAATTATAAGAGTTAAAACAAGCAAACAAAGCTTTATTCATTAGACGATCGCATAAAAATTTGTTTTATGTCATGTTTAAAATTATCTTTTACCTGCATTTATAACAATGTTATGATTATATTAATCATAAAATGTTTAAAGCATATTTTTTGTTACTATAAAATCGTCGGATTGTGACGAATATTGTACCGAAAAATAATTTACGCATATCTACAAATATGATAATAAGCATAAATGATTTTATTATCAATGTGGCTTTTTCGCGAATTACGTAAAAAGCCTATCTTGTCTTTTTTTTTAAATCTTATTTATTTTATAAGCCATGCCTATCTTGTCTTAATTTTGTGTTATTTTTTTTTTGTGAATGAGACTAGTCAGATAAACAGCGGCAGACCGTGAAATTGTATGATATCTTATTTTCTAGAGCTCACGAATAAGCGAGTGCGCAACAAATTCTTAAAATTAAATGTCAATGTCAGATACGCGCCGTAGTATTCGCGTGCGCGTGGTCACGAACATACAATATGCGCCAAGAATAACCACATATTAGATAAAAATATTACATAGAGTTTTGATTTTCCGGAAATAATGGAAAGGTCAAAATATTCATTTTACGGAATGATTTTTTATACAATGATTTTTTCAAACAATCCTCCACTCCAATCCCACTTTTGGACATCGCTGTTTTTTTTTTTTTCATTGTTTGATTTCCTTTGAATAAAGTTTACACTATGGTAGAATTTAACTTTCTTCTTGACTGACTTTGGAAAGTTTTTAAGTTTTATCCTTATGACCACTCTAGTAGGCAATTTCAACCACCTGTATGAATAATAATAGCTAAAAACTATTGGTTTGACATAAACCAGAAACTGCTTTATTTTCTATTTATTCATTTTGCTCAGGCTTTTCAGACATTTTATGATATAAGTGAAGTAACTTAATTCTTTCATTTCAAACAAAGAGTCAATAAAAATTAACAAAAAAAAAAAACAATTAATACTAAGATTTTTCTTTATTTGTAGAGGTTGCAAACAATTTTCGAATCTTATTTAAAATGCATATTAAGCGTAAAAATTTGCTTAAAACCAAATATATCTCGTTCGTTAATAATTAAAAAAATCGTAAGACGTAAAAGAATTCTTTCTTTCACGAATATTCTAAACGCTGTATACGTTGTACATCGGATAACTTTCCAACACGCGCAGGCGGCACTATTCTATTCATACATTTGCCTACATTTGTCGTTCAAGGCTATTGTTGTTGCCATTACACGTATTACGCAATACTCTATTTTTAGTTTCGTTGAAAAATGCATACGGGTTGATGAACTCCGAGAATTTGTATGTTACGTAGTGCATGAATTTCGCACACATGGTACATACATATGTAGGTAAATGTACGAGTGTACATGCGACGTATTTTATATTTTAAATGTACTACAGTATAAAACTTTGTCAACATAAACGATTCCGCCTTTATTTAATGACTATAGTTGCGTGTAGAATCTTTTACGATTTGAAGACATTTGACAGACGATATTCGGTTTTATGTTGAATGAATCCGGACGTTTTTAGTTGGGTTTCGAAATGATAGATAACATGCGAAGCGTTCGAGTACCGCAGTGAAAGACTACAAGTCTGTCGATAGATTAACGTATTGTGACTTTTATACGCCTGTTACGTGAAGTTTAGTCTTAAATTGATTTATATAGAAGTACTAGCTTCTGCGCGCGACTTCGTCGGCGTGGACTCCGCTCCTATTGGTCTTAGCGTGATGAAACATAGCCTATATAGCCTTCCTCGATAAATGGGCTATCTAACACTGAAAGAATTTTTCAAATCAGCCCAGTAGTTCCAGAGATTACCGCGTTCAAACAAACAAACAAACAAACTCTTCAGCTTTATATATTAGTAGATATAGATTTGGCGTATCTGTTTGAATCAATACTTTAATGTACCTACTCAACAAACTTGTTATTCAGCTTCATATCTACGAGCGATGTTCAACTTTCGATCGAGTTTCGGCATACTTGATTCGTAATCGTAAGTCTTACCTCCGATAATTCTAATACCAATAGAATATCTCAAGCTCAGCTCAAGTGCTCATAAATAGAAAGTAATGTTATATAGTATCAGCTCGCCATTTCCGCCGTGCAATTTACTCAGGCGATTGCTGTTTCGCAAGGGTCAAAAGGTCTCTATCAAATATGAGTTTTGGTCAGTAAATTTGAAATAGGTATTACTGGACCCGAACCTTTGCTGAATAATATGTACAATTTTATTAAATCCTTAACAGTTTTTTTTTTCCTTAGATACGTACGAGTCTATTAATCAATGTTTTACGTGTTTAATCTCATTTGTTTTCACTGTGCCATGAATTTAATTTATGCGTTATGTTTTTTCTGAATTATAAAATAATTTTAACACATTTTAGCCTTCAAGGTTGATAAAACCTTGCTGTTGTGTGAGGGATTCAATAGATTATCGAAATTATGACACTGAATGATAAAGTGTCTGCATCAAATTCGCTTGGGGAAAAAAGAATTATTAATTTACCTATTTCTTTATTTAGTTACACTTTATTGTACACCACAACTACTTTTTAAACATTATACACATTTAAAGATATTTACAGACTGTGAAGTACAATGGGCGGACTTATGGCTATTTAGCCATTTCTTCCAGACAGTCAGTCAGTGAGTCAGTCAGTTCAGCCTATTACAGTCCACTGCTGGACATAGGCCTCCCCAAGTTCGCGCCAGACATCCCGGTTTTCCGCAATCCTCATTCAGCCTACACCGGCAATCTTACGAAGATCGTCGGTCCAACGGGCCTTAGGTGTTAAGTAACATTTATATATATAATTCCACTTTCCGCCAACCCACAGTGGAGCAGCGAGCGGGAATCGAACCCACAAACCGTCGGTGTTTGAGGCGTCTACGTGCACTACTACAGCAGAGCGGTTGTTCAACACTAATGACGTAAACTATCATATTTATATAAGGAAGGTTAATTGTTACAAAGTTACCCAATTTTTTGGCAATATTGTTCAATACCATCAGTTAGATACGTACATTTGCCTTATAAGACATGTCCCTATAAAAATGCGTCGTTCACATACATGAAGATCAATTCAAGATGATTTCCCGAGTATATTTTGGCACGTATGTAATCTTACCCTCTGATTTATGCGAGGAAGTCAGCGCGTGTGTGACTAGCAATCGAATTAATAACGCTTCTAATGTATCTGATGTAGTGGTATTGATCCGTGAGTCATGCTCATGACATGAGTACGGTTCCTGTATTTAGAAAACGATTCGTTTTGTTCACAATTTCAAGTTTCGAACATAGCGTTTTCGAAATTGCAGCTTAATTATTATTTTTTTTTAAATATAGAACCGTTCGTTAATAGTTACAATATTACTATCAACATAGGTAGGTATATCATCTGTTTGTTAAAAATAATAAAGAAATTTAATCTTTAAATTACGTCAACTTTTTTAATATTTACATTTAGTCCATTGAAATGTTAAATTTTTTTTTTGTTTTAGCGTGCGTTTGACAGAGGACGTAATTTTATTTTTTAGATATGAAGTTAGGTTAGGTCAGTCTAAAGCTAAATCCAAGTTTGTGGGGTTGCAACCCTTGTGCAACGGCCGCCATCTTGGATAAAGAGGTTCAAATGGTTTTTATGCTTTATCTGCCAAACTATAAGTCTCACAAAAAAAATTAACGAACGTTTTTTGTTGCAAATAAAACTATCTACAACTTTTGTTCAGTAATATTTAGTAGTAGATTCATAAATAAAAAGTTATAAGTGAAAATCCATAAACATTTCAGAAAAAAAAATCTATTTGTTGATAAAAATAAATTCTAATCATTTTACCAAAAAATAATGTCAGACCATTTTTATAGACGGAGTTTTAAGGAACAATTTTATTGGAAACATTTTTAAATTTATTTATTATTTAAGGTTTTACAGCGCTGCGAAACGAATACTATTCTTCAGTATTCATAACAATACGTGAATATAAATAAAATATTCATAATTTGCCCTAATTTTTAATTATCTTTTTATTTTTTATGATGATCTTTTTAACTACTCGTATTAATAATAAAATATTGTTGATATATAAATAATTCATGATTTGACACTCTACCTACGAGGTAGAGTCTGGAGGCGCGATTTTTTTTACGCCACTGTTTTTTTTAAATTAAAACTACTCTGTCCTCAGTCTTTTTGATGGACCAAGCTGCAGCTCAGCGGCTGGTTGGCTTACTATATTAAATACTTGAGGGAGAACCGGAAAAAGAAGTGAGAAAGAAGTGTGAAGTGGTTTTATGTACGGAGACGTTATTGCGTATAACTTGCTGTTTCTCCAAGCTTTTTCAGGATGTGACACAACTTCAGGTGCTTACAATATGGGTAAACTCAAATTTCTGAAAACCCTGGAGACACATCTAGAGTTAGCAAGTGGAACGGCGTTGTTCCTCAACAAGAGAGTTGACCCTGCACTGCTCACTGTCATTGGTGAACGTTTTTTTTTATCATTATTTATGGGTAGACTTGCAGCAAATGATTTTGCAAGAAAATGATTTGGAAGATGAACCACCGATATTGACGCCACTATCTTCTCCGGTTCTCCCTCAAGTATTTAATATGGAAAGCCAACCAGCCACTCGAAGCAAGACCTACTGAGGATACCAAAAAAAAAAACGCGCCTCCAGACTCTACCTCGTAGGTGGAGTGTCAAATCAAGATACATTATACATTAACAATATTTTACTATCAATAATTAAAAAGATCATCATAAAAAAATTACAAGATGATTAAAAATTAAGGCAAATCATTAATATTTATATTTATATTCACGTATTGTTATGAATATTGAGGAATAGTATTCGTTTCGCAGCGCTGTAAAACCTTAAATCTATACCTACTAATATTATAATAAATAAATTTAAAAATGTTTCCAATAAAAATAATAATAATTGTTCCTTAAAACTCCGTCTATAAAAATGGTCTGATATTATTTTTTTGTAAATTGATTAGAAAAAAAGTTTTATCAACAAATAGATTTTTTTCTGTCAAATTTTTATGGATTTTCGCTTATAACTTTTATATTTATGATTCTACGACTAAATATTACTGAACAAAAGTTGTAGATAGTTTTATTTGCAACAAAAAAACGTTAATAAATTTTTTTTTGTGAGACTTATAGTTGGGCAGATAAAGCATAAAAACCATTTGAGCCTCTTTTTCCAAGATGGCGGCCGTTGCACAAGGGTTGCAAACCCACAAACTTAGATTTAACTTTAGACTTTAGCCTTTCATATCTAAAAAATAAAATTGGGTCCTCTGACAAACGCAACCCCAAATGTAACTTTTCAATGGACTAATTAGTTTAGTAAGAGTTCTTATTACAAGTTACAAAATATGAATACAGAAAAAGCTACACAAATAAACAGTCAATTAAATATATTATAATTATTGCAATAATTTAAAAGAGAAACAATTCTAAAGTCTGCGCCGAGCCCATGTTTATTAAGAATGTAATGTATTTGATTCCTAGCGATTAATTTGTACTGTTAATTAAAAGTTTAAATTAATTGTTCTAATTATATACTTGACAGAATTTTTATTCACATTTGATATATTAAACACGTTGATTTTGTTTTTGACCCTTCATTAATTTCTAATTTAAATATAATTTTAAAAACTCGTTACTATACCGACTACACCTAATTCAGTCTCAGTCAATTTCAAAATTCCAAAATCCGAAATTCCTGTCTTTTATTATTACAGAACATTCCACTGAATTTCAATTTTAATTAAAAAGTTGAGGCCTTTACTGAAAGATGAACAATTTTAAAAGAGAGCTGGAATATTTCAGGATAGATCAATTTCGGATCGGATTCCTATATCTCCAAATGCTGAAAATTTAATTTTGTACCTCTACATTACATTTATCTCGTTACTAAGCATTAATTAACACCAATATTTACTAGTATTTTTAATTTTTTTTACTTCAAAATATACGCGCGCGTAGTGATCGCACTTTCTTAATCTACACTATGCGGTAGTTGTGCTTTATATAGGTAAAATATTTCGGGAGAAATAAGGTACGTATCTATTTATCTACATTACGAGATAATATTTAAGTAAACTACTGCTTTTTGAACTTTTTTTATTAAGTTTAGATGCAGTAGTTAGGTAACAATAAGGTATGATGACATATCATTAGGCATATGTTTTAAAATAATTGAAAATTGTAAGTGCTTAAATATATTACAATTAAAATAATATAATAATAACAATGTATCAATTTATCAAGCCCTTTGAACACCGAATGACTAGAAAGTTTTTCAAATTGCTTTTAATTTTCTAATTTAACCCGCATATTTTTTTTAAAGCAAACAGCTGTTTGACTCACAACATCTCTTATGTCTGAACTAAATTTCAAGTCAGTTGGTCCAATAGCGTTCAAAAAAATAAAGGCTACTTTTATCATAAAATAAACAATATTTTCAATACACGATGTCGTTAGATTATTAATTAATTAATATTGCTTAGTAACATCGCTAAGCAGCTCTCTCTATGCAGTTGATGCAACTTGGTAAACTTGTTGTAACTTGTAATAGAAAACATGAAATTTCGCAATTATAATTCATATCCTGTTAACATAAATGTACTATTTTATAATCATAGCTCAGACGTGATAGTGTTTACATACATATATTAAATATACATATAATTTTATCTACATCGTTGCAGCGGATGTAATGTACAATAGTCGAATGTAAAATTAAATTATTTCATATTCACGACTTTTAAATTAGCTACTCACATTGTAAATAGATACATAAACAAATTTTATTGAATATAAAGGTGTAGGTTTTAGTGTTATGTGTGTAAAAAAATATATTTAAAGTATAAACTTAAATTTGGATCTATTTCTGTGTTTCATTGCTTATATGTAAACATATAGAATGTTTTAAATCAAGTTTATGTTTTTATTCATTTGATTTCTTTTTTTACGTTGACAACGATAAGTACAAAAAGTTTTATTTTTACAAATTTTAATGTACAAAAGAAATAAGAATATTAAATATTAGGTATACTTAATTTATCTTTTTCATTTATTTGAAAAGAAATTTTCGAACTTTGATAATAATATGTATCTACGCTTTTATATGTAGGTACAAAAAATAATAATAGTAATAATGGCGTAATTTCAAGAATATCATGTTTAGTAATTTTATTCCAAATATTACTTGTACAAGATTAGTATTTGCAAAAACAATAACAAAGATTTTTAAAATAATAACAAAAACAATAACAAAAATTTAAAGAAAATTTTGAAATAAATTCACGACTAGGTAAATAGTTTATTACCAAAACATATTGTATTTATAAATTTACTAGCTGCTGCCCGCGACGTCGTCTGCGTGCGTTCACTGCTCGTTCCCCGTAGGTGATAGCGTGATAATATGTAGCCTATGTTCTGACCCGACTTCTTAATAATATTCGTGCCAAATTTGAAGTAAATCCATGCAGTACTTTTTGAGTTTATCCCGGACATACATACAGACAAACAGACAAACAGACAAAAATTCTAAAAACTATATTTTTGGCTTCGGTATCGATTGTAGATCACACCCCAAGTATTCTTTTAAAAAAATATTCAATGTACAGTTTTGACTTTCCTACCATTTTATTATATGTATAGATAAGTATCTATATTCAAAACAAGTACCTACCTACCTATCTATCAATAATTATGAGGTGTGATAATACAACTTAATAATTTTTTTGGAACAAAAATAAATCGCCTACGAATCAGTACAGGCGAATTTAAATATATATACTCGTAATTATTGAAAAAGGCCCTAAGTAAAATATAATAAAATCTTCAACAGCGTTTTCTGGTAACTATATGCTCTACATATTTCAACGTTAAATTAACGTAAATATCACTTATCTCGATCAATTTTATTTTAAAAAAGAATTTACAAAATGTTTATCATTAAGATTGTACAATATCTTCTACATGAATGACAGCGTGTATGTATGTACCTATGTGTGTGTACACACAGTGTAAGGCAGCTTTTTAGTACCTACAACCTACATAATATGTCAGTATTCCTCACGATGCATTCGTCTCATTCTATGAATACAGCAATATTTTAATCGACTCGACGTTTCATTTGCATATTGTTTAGTAAATCACGTCATTTATTTTCTTATATACATATTTTCTAACAATCGGTAGGTAATTGGAAAATGTATTAATATGTCTGACTTCGTCTCACCCCGTGTACAGAATTTACATGTTCCTTTGTTTGTGATTTAAATCACTTGTTTCTCGGTAACGACGACCGCTACTAGGTGTAAGATTTATATAGAGAGATTATCTCAATATTTCCATGTAGGTACTCGTGTGATTCGAATGATAAGTTTACTTATTTATAGGCACTTAATAAGTTATGTTGATTACAATTTTGTTGGCGTTTATCGAAGTTAAGATTGATGATTTTCCAAATATGTAAAAATTTCATGAAATATTATACTGTTGTGCTAACTTATATAAAAGTAGACACATAATTTACGGTTATTGAGCGAACATAACGGTATTAAAGATATCAATTTAAACTCTTGCATTAAAGAAAAATAAATATATTTATTTAGAATTACAATAAACTGCAAAATTATTTTTATTTTCATTAAAACATTCTACATTTTAATATGTGAAGCAAAAACTTTGTGGGTACTCCTTTTTACGAAAATTGCGCGGACGGAGGAGTATGAAATTTTCAAATTTCACACACTGAATTTTTTTTAAACTAAATAAATAAAACCATGTATTTGACACACACACACATGCATATGTACTCTTTTATTTAATGTTCACAATTATAATTTAAATTAATTATGGTCGAATTTCGACCACTAAGGGCGACCACTAGTTTTGATAAAAAGACAAACAGTTTAATAAAAAGTAATTATAGCATATCTAAGTATTTTAGTAATATGTTTTTTTTTTATATCTGACTTATCTTACTAACGCGATTTTTCGTACGCTAAGTCTTTGATCAATAATATAGCTGTGTTGGCACAGCATGATCAACTTAGTTCTCTCCATGCCAAATACGTTATGCTAATTTTGATACTACTATGTCGTCTGCGACTACGCCAATTCAAATTTATTTTATTCGTCTGCTGTAAGGCGAAAAGCCTCTGCTGATGCTAATGTCACTTTCGAGACTGGTTATTATATGAAATTTAACGGTACATTAGTTAAAACATACCAACTATGGAGATATAAACAACGGACTTTATTTGTTTATACAATGTAATATTACAGTGGCTGTTAGCTTAGGATCCTATCGAGTAAGCTTGGGGTGATGTGTCGTTTGTTTCTCGTTGCGTAAATATCGCAAAGGCTGAAAGTCTACATATTATGGACTTCACACGCCTGGCTGGCGCGATAACGATTTCATAATACACTGGTGTCGATTGCTCTCAAAGGAATTAAATGTATCGCTTGCAATTTATATCTCTATTAACGTTGAGTATTGTTTACACACGTCTGTGCTCGGCACCCGAGGCCGCCAAGCGCAGACGCTTGTGAAAACATACGATTCGAGATTAAAGGTGGACCTGGTAATGTACGCCACTTAAATCTGATCCACCTGGCGCGTCTCAGTTCTCATGTCTTACATTTCAAACGATGAAAGCGTTTTCCCTTTCGAAGGTCAACGGTAACTGGTCGTATGAGTTTGTTTACGGCACGCTCAGTCCTCAGCGTTTCCTACCAGTTTGCATAAGTGGAGGGTAGTCTCAATAAAAACAAATTGGCTGCCCGCTGGTCGAAGTTGAGCACTTACACACGTACAAGGAAGCGAAGCGACACGCCCGAAGATGATTTACAACCACTTCTCGTTGTTCGCATTGTTGCCTATAAAGATATTGTTAAACGCACTTTGATATTTATACTCGTTACTCGCTCTACATTTTACAGAGTCGACTTGTTACATTTAGATGTACCATACATTTATAAACGAATATGTTCTATTAAAAGGGAATCTTAATTCACCATACACTAATTTTTAATTTTATACATACATATAGTCAGTAATGATATATTCTTACCGTGGTTTATAAGTTAGATATGAGAGCGGCATCAAACGTAATGCTATAAATAAGAAGAGGTAAAAATGTAAATAAATTTTGAGATAAAGAAACGGAATAATATTACAGGTTCGTAGGGCAGGCTGTAGCGACGCATTAATCTTACAGATACAATCGTGAGCCGGCGAGTGAATCTGTGATAGGATTGTGAGATACGACAGGACGGTAGGGACATTTTCACCTTCGTGAGACATATTTGCGGAATGGAAATACCTAAAGAACGTTTCTTTGTTTATCATATTATTTATTTTTAATATAAATAAAGTTACTGACTCGGATATATTAAGTTCATTGATAAGTTATATTCCTGTGCAATGACCCAAACTTTCACTTCTTTTTATATCTTTAAATAATTATTAAAAAAAATAAATAATATTTCTTTTCTTTCATCGATCGAATAAAATGTTAAAAAGTCGTCGGTCCAGTCAATTAAAACAATGTTTAAGTAGTTAATTGATGTAAATATATAATTAAAATACTTCTTTATTATAGAGTAGCTTAATTGTGAGTGTTTGTCATGTTCTCCTTTTGTGAAAATCAACTGAACTTATTGCGACGTGTCTCGAATAAAAATATTAACAAACCGTTAAAACTTTTAATTGCTTTATCTACATATAACAACGTTGTAATTAAAAGAATAACAATAATTGAGTCAAATGCATATATACGTATGTATGTACAAAAACACTAGCAATAAGCACTTTTTAAGAACTAACATTCGTTAAAGCGACAAATTTAATTTTTTTTATTTTTATGAATAGTATAATAATTAATTGAAATTAAATATTCGGTTATAAGCAAGTTTGTCAGAGTTGCCGATATATTTACATTAATAATTTATTGAAACCTTATAAAGTGGAATGCCTTCGACTAATTAAAAGCCCAAGATACAGGTAAAGCTAGTACTTTTATTTGCAATATAAGCATTAGCATACTTCTTTGTATAGACCGATCGGACAGGGGAGATAAATGTCATAATAATATTTACATAGTGTACGCACTTGATTATTCGCATGTGTAAGCTTTCAACAACGTAAACATTTTAAGTCGGCTACTTTTGCCGTTCGACATGTGGATAAAAAATAGTTTAGTATTAAATTACTGCCGAAATATAAATAAATAATAACAAAGGAAGTGTCGAATCTGAGATTGTAATGCTATAATAAAATTCAAGCAATTGATATAATATTATAAAGACAGGTTTCTGCCCTTAGCATTCGAGCCGTGTAGCGTAATGTATGTTCGGAGGATACGAGGGGATCCTCAGGACTTGGGGTCGGCACCGGGGGACGAGGACAGGGTGCGCCTGACATTGAAGTAGTGCCAATAACAGTGGTATAAATAGAAGGGGCCGGCGCTGCGAAGGGCGTTACATCGGTACGAGATCAGAATATTTTGTTAGTTCGCTCGATATCGCGTCCTAAACAACGGATTACAATGCGGGAAGGCCCGCCGATACCGATCCGAGCGCTTGATCAATTGCAAAGTCGATACAATTTATATCCTACTCGCGCGAATTGATACTCACTTTAACTGAGTACCTACCTGTACAATATTGTGCTTTAATTGGATCGTAAATCGAAACGAGCTCGAACACAACACAGCAGTGTTGGACACCTTTTTGTTAATTAATTATAACGTATCCATTTTATAGCGAATATTTTAATATCGAAATGAAATATGAAACAATGAATCGAATAAAGAAACGCAGAATATTTTTATTCGCCCAATTTGCGGTCGTGAAAGTGTCATCTGAAGGAGATAAAAGTTAAGATGTAGGTTAGTTCACCGTAAGTAAATTATGATTCACCTGATATCCGCTTCTGACTACAGGAGTTACTCATATCGTTTATATATTTACGCAACGACTCAAGATCAAAAGATTGATCTTTACAAGCTAATCGATATTCTAATAATATGTAAGAAAATTGGTTCTAACTAGTATAAATATTTATATTGACCGACTGGTACAGAGGTGATATTAACACCGAAAGATGTAATAAAAGCGATAACTTCCCCCAAAGAACCGAACACCCTCGAAGTAAAAAATGACCAGGATAAATTGGAATGGCAGTGGCAGCCTATAAAACATTCAGTTTATGGGGTGTCATATTTACATTCGGGTTATATCGGTGTGGGAATACTGATAGGTATTTATCTATTACATCGATAAAAGGACAACAACATCTTTCTATTGTTTCAATGAATAGTTACAGACAATTACTCGACTTTGATTTTATTAAAAAAGTAAATGTAAAAACTGTGGGTAAAAAGTATACAATGAATGTAATACCTACTAAAACTTTCTAAACAAATATATTCTTGCTTACATTTTTTTGAATTTAAATTAATATATTAAATATATTTTTGCGTATGAAGGATTTCAGCTTTAATTTACATAGTATCTATTAATAAATATTACATATTTCAAACATTAACACTAATTGATTAAAATCGTGAATATCCCTCACGTACGAATAATAAACTGTATAAAAGATTAAAAGAGCACTTAGACTGAATTACTAAAAGTAAACATCAACGTAAATGTAGCCGTTTACATTGATTACGTAAATATAAGTTGGTCCGTACTTCTCAAATTGTAAAACGAAATTTTCTATCTATCCTTCTCTTTCTCTCCATACAGCATCTACTATTTCACACCTGAGAAAAAAGAAAATTTATATCAATGATTCAGGGAATGGAATTCGTAGATCTAATAAATTAGTTGATTCAATTACAGAACCAGTTCCATTAAAAATGTTACCTACTTGTGAGGCACCAATAAATATTAAGCCTTTGGTGGTCAAGATTGCCTAATTTACATTAAAAAAAGCAAAATGTCTCAATTTAATTGACCTTTCCATATATTAGATATGTACCTATATAAATGCTTACTATGTTAGTAATTTCTTAATTTGAGTATTGACTCCGAACGTAGGTAAGGTATATACCTACTGAATTTGAGATTAAGTTTAATCTGCCAAAATCTTTCAAATATATTGTCGTTCAAAACATTCATATTATAAAACAGTGATCACCCTTTAATTGCTGCTTTAGATTAGTCTGCGTTGCGTTACGGAAATAGCGATGTTACGAAATAAAATGTTTAGGGTAATTTTGGCCGAAAATGAGCGTAGCCAGTACTTCCAAATGCCGACATACCTATTCCACCCCACGCCCCTTGGGATGCACTATAGGTACACGGCTATCATAAATTTCTGGCCGCAAATTTGCAATCGTATCTTTTAGCCGTGTTGTAGGGGGTTCGACATTAACATAACTGTACGCTCGTAATTTACCTTGTACTATTTTATGGATATAGCTATTCTATGAATACTTTTTCTGATTCAAGCTTCTACTGACGAAGTCACTACCAATAACCTTAATTAACTCATTTTAATTATTCGCTCGTGTCGATTACCTAAAATAGCTTCTTCAGGCAAAGTTTGCAATTATCAATTTTTATAGAAAAAATATAATCAACAAATAAATATTTTGATCCGTCATTTGATAATCAAGCATGAAATATTGTAAAGGAGTATCTCTGCTCGCAGCTGGATTAATTTTTAATTATAATTGTGCCGTTGCAAATGGCATCCGCTCAACGAAGACGAGACTTGAATGCGTGAGATGCGCGGTTTAATAGGAGGACTTATAACAAGGGTGAGGGGCATGAAACGCATTCCATAATTACGTGCACCACGTTGTACAAGTACCTACATATACATCCTTTATTAAAAATTTCAAAAATATTATTTACAACAGACAAGTGTTGATTAAACGTTTAAGTTAAACGAAAATTCGTTTATATTGTCTATAAAGTCAAGCGTATAAAGTAGCCTCTAATAATTTACGTGGAGTTCTATGACACATAATTTAGCCGTTACGTAGTTTACAAGCACATTAGGGCACATGCCTTCGTCGTTTCACACTTAAGGGCGCATAACACCCTTGGAATAGAGCTCTTGTAATTAAAACCCTCTAAACGGACAATTATGTAGAATGAGCATAGCAGCGTCTCTTGAGGAGGATTCAACTGTTCACACTTCAAGTGCAAGACTAAATTTAATATTAACTAACTAAACTTAGTAGTATTAGAGCCAGACAAGTTACAACAAATTTAAACAAAGTACTCGTCGCTCGTTCTCGATACGGGAGTCGATTTAGTGCAATTTAGAACATTTTATAGATATGATCGAACACTCGATCAGCCTTAGTTTTATGGAAAGCAATATTTTTAATTACGGCGAAGCAATCAAGCATTAACCGCAACCACGTCGGACCATCTGAGCCCGCATTAACTTCCAATCAAGGGAATTTATGCGGACCGACACATAATCCATAAATAACGTCGTTGAATTAATAAGCGCACAATAGAACAACTAACGAGCGCAGTTGGGGGCCAGTGCTGCCAGTGGTGTATTAAATTTGCATGTTAGCAACCCTATTAAACTCTTGCCCCGCCTTGTCCATAGCGTACCGTTTCAGCCGCCATTTTTGGTCAGTGTAAGGGTAAATGCAATTATATGCAGTTGTCTGTAACGCGTAGTATTAAAGATAACATTAATTTTAAATATGTAAATGACTAATTTTTGTTTGGGATAAATTGTATATACCTACCTGATGTTTGATACTGCTTAAATGTTTTTAGAAGCGAACAATGGGAAAAAGAAATTTGACAAAAAAAAAGATGAATTGGGTAATTTCTTTTATCTTTTACCTATTTTAATTGACTAGCCCGTTCGTAGTGGCCCTGCTTTCTTTTCCGCGGGTTGCAGGTTCGATTCCCACCTGAGTCTGAGTATAATATTTGTATTTACATGTGTATTATTTCTATGTATATTTATCAAAAAAAAATGTTGTTATTGGCTGTCACCTGTAACACAAGCATTAATTTGCTTACCATAGGAGCAGACGATCGTGTGTGAATGTTATAAGATATCTAGTTTAAAATACTTCTCTAAATAAGACACTATGTGGAAAAAAATTTCAACGATAAAAGCAAAATTTTTCAACCAAACACTCGAACATAAATACCTACTATTTTACATTAGGGAGTCTGTTGCACGTAACACTTGGGAGCGCTGAGAGTAAGGGGTATATTATAAAATATAACGGTATCTCTCCCTTTGATTTTAAAAACGTATCAGGTACCTTCGGAATAGGGCGCGAGCATTGTGGTATTCAAATTCGCCGTCTGTAGGGGAGGCCAATTTGTTTTAAATTACGTTACGATATTACGTTCAGAGTTAAAATATTGTTGATACACAATGAGAGAGAGGGTTGGCATAAAGTATGTACCGCTGTTTGATGCTTAATTATATTATCTTATTATACGGACGCCCACGTTCATGTTATTTACTTTAGATGCCTAGAAATATAAATGAGTTGTCATTATTCAAGATATATAATTAATAAACACTATAGGAACAATTTAAACGCATTAATTTAAGGCAAGTGATATTATTTTGTCTAAGAAATGAAAATATGGAAAAATATACTAAATGTACACTAAAGTTATACCGACACATATTGTAAAATTATTCTAAAATGCACCATGTAAATGTAGTTTAATATCATATAATCAATCTATGTAATTCACTCAAGCAGGTGTGCCTTACAATTATGTCTTATGTGAAGTACCTCGTAAAAACTATCAGCCCAAACGAGTTTGTAGTAAAATCTTATTCACAATAAACGAATCGAGACGAAACGAGAACGTTAATAAAGATATAATAATAAATATCTCGGGAAAACCTTTCGGGATTCGAATCAAGCTAAGGGTAGGAAAATTGCGACAGTCCCTGAGGAGGTGCGGGGCGAGCGACAGCTGTAGCCTAATGTCCTCTCTATTTATCTGAGATCGGGGAAACGCGGGTACGTAGACATACCTAGATATGTCATAACATAATATATAGTATGAGTTATCCCGACACATCGCGTCGCAAATCCCGTCTGGCACAGATGTGCCATTTTTATTATAGATTTATATCTTATTAATATCAAAATAAATGTAAAATTATTTCGGAGGATACCGTCAAATTTGTTGGTGCGGAGGGGATTAGTTTTATTAATATTTAGTTATAAATATATCCGACTTACCGTTTGATTTATAAACACTAAAACCATTTGACAAGCGCAAAACGAATTAGTTCCTATTCGATTGCTTATAAACTTATATTGCTTAAGCGATGACAATCTCAGTTTTATGAAGGAGAGATCGTAAATGTCTATTAATATGAATGGGCTCCAATTACTTTTATGATTCGCGTTTTGTTGAGAGTCGTTCTAAAAAAACTTTACGATCTTTCGCGCCCCCTTCTGCCTAACTCTATATAGGTATATGGGGAAATACGGTAGATCGAGCTTGGACAATCAACGTCTGAGGCAGATGGTTCACGGATTGGACTCACCTGTTTACATTTCAGTTCTAAGAGGCATCTCAGTTTAGTTTATTTTATATATTTTAATAGAATTCTGTCGACGAGCATATGTTTCTTTCAATACTTTACGTGTAAAGGACGCACGTGCCGACGTCAATGTCAGCCTAATCAATTATCGCGTTCATAAGCACCATGGGCTCCCTTGTTAAGTCTGTTATTTAGCATTTTAACATGTGGATTTATTTTCAAACTCTATTTATCAACGTCAATTGTTTAAGTTTGATAAATAATCGAATACTACAATCACGAGAAGATTTAAATAAATGCGATCGGTTGATGAATTTATTTGTTTTAAGTCCAAGGAGTTATCGAAACTGTTTAAATATCTTATGAAGCCACAAATGATTTTAGTAATAAGTTTATTTCATCATATGTTTATCGTCGTATCGTAGTTTATCACAGCGTTTCGGGTGTCAGATACCATAAATCGTTTTTTATGACCAAACCCCAGTAAATATCATTACAATACCCTTCATGCATACAAATACAATAAATATCTCAGGTGTAAAGTGCAAGGAGTCTCCGAAAACAGCTTATGAGTCATACAATTTGAATTATACTCAATAACGTAGGCAGTTATTGCCTTTCGAACGCGTAAAACAAACAAAATCGACAATCGGAACATCTAAAACGTACAATAATGCTGATTCGGTGTATCAGAACGCGTTGATTTGAATGATTATTGCCTAATAACGGAACGCCGACTTCCTGTAGACTGTGCCAGCGGGCCGGTGCGTCTATCAAATCATATGACCCGTTGAATGCCTCTTACTCCACTTTTATCGGTTGTATCGGTGATAAAATGGTAATGAATGAGCGACCAAACATCCGAGCTCGATATTCATATGACGGTATAAAACGTAACCCGAAGTCGACACTTCGCTGGAAACGTAATCGTAATTGCTGTGTGCGCTTTCAAAACATCGCGAGTAACTCGACTCGACTCAATGGTGGTTAAGATAGCGCAATGTTTTCAAAAGCTCTCTCATACATGACTGACATATGACAACAAATACACGTTGCCGGTCTTCTTTGATTTTCAAATCAACGTTTTATTGTAAATGATAACTCAAGGGGGAAATCCCATTGAGCACATTTGTGGAGCAAACTTCAGTTTTATTTAATTCTCTGGTTGTATTTATTTAATTGAATAAAAAATCAAGTTCGACTACAAAATTGAATCATTTGAAAATCATTTTAAATTGTGTTGCGTTATTTTTAAAACATGAAATTAAAATCCAGTTATAATAATTATATTGAACAAAAAAATAACGACAGATTTCAATCTATAATTTAAAATTATAGCGCATTAAATGATTACTTTAACACATTAACGAGCCACGGTAAAGTGTCATTTAGATTAGCTCGCTTCGTGTTTTTAGGTTAATTGTTAATATTAGGATAGGTCATGATACTATTTTCAATAGAAGTGTTTCACGTCATATGTAATGGTTGTAATTATTATAATTATTTTTAACGTTTTTATAAAACTTTGTTAAAGTAATTATCTTATAAAAATGTCTTAAAAACGCAATTAATACGATAATAAGAAGTAGAGAATGAGACGTTTGTTAGAAGAAAAAAAAACAAGTTTACCTAAGTTTGTTTTTAAGTCAAAGTTTAAAAATAAAAACTTAACCTTCTGGCTCTTCAGTGAACCTTACACACATACAATAGGCCCTGTAAAATATCCATCAATGTCGTCTGAACAATATTTAGTTATTCAGAAATGGTATGTGACACATAATACTGAACGTAACAGTCTTTTTTTGTGATGCACGGAGCGCGTTATCGGTGAGTGATGGAGTCATTTTCAAAAATAAAACGTCCCTCTCTCCTTGTCAAGAGAACTTACGGCCGCTTCACATTAATATATTATCAAAATAATGCTCTTCTAAGCCGTACGTATGTTCGTAGGTACCCGAGCGGTCGGCTTATCTCTAAACAAGAATACTCACAAATAATACATAATAGGAAATGAATTACGTACTTAGCGAGGTGATTTGAAATTTTAAACATCCTGGTATAGTATTAACACGTGGTGGGCTTATGTAAATATTGACGACGAAAAATTAAAGCAACATAAGCCAATAGTATCCGGACGTCCGAGATACACAGAGATTCGTAGAACAAATTCGGTTTGTTATTTCAACATCGTGCATCTAGTTTCATAGATGTTCAAAGAGTATTGTTATTAAACAAAACTCTAAATTTAATACGTTAACAAAATTTACGTCAAATGGAAACGTTGCAGTGTATAAGGTAAATAATTGTGTTTGTTCGCAAACGAAAAAAGAACCGACTTCAATTACATCGACAAGTAATAAACAACATAGGTAGACGAAAAAATAGTCAAGTAAATACGCGTTATCAAAGATTACTCAAAAATTTGTGATCATATCTCGATGAAATTTAAATGTAACTAGATGATAAACATTAGGTTTCCATTAAATTACAAATCATCAAAATCGGTAAACCCAGTAAAAAGTTAAGCGGTATAATACAACGTAGGTTGACGAAAATATTGCCAAGTAAAAACGCATTATTAGATATAACTCGAAAAGTACTAATTAGATCTTAAATAAATTTAAATAGGACCAAATGACACGCTCTACCACCTTTCGATTAAAACAAAAATCATCGAAATCGGTCCGCCCATTCAAAAGTTCTCACACACTACCACCTTTCGATTAAAACAAAAATCATCGAAATCGGTCCACCCATTTAAAAGTTCTAAGTTAACGTACATAAAAAAAATACAGTCGAATTGAGAACCTCCTCCTTTTTTGGAAGTCGGTTAAAAATTTAAATTTATTGTTATAGCATCAAGCTTTGTCTTCATTAAAACATCAGACAAAAAATGTTAATTATGCTCGAGATTCGCCGCCAGTCGCTGCAGTTGTTTTATTTTTGTAAATAATGTTTGTTTCAGGATTAAACTTGAAAAAGAATTTTTGCTAGTAGATACCTATATTATACTATAGGCACGCAAATATCGTCTCTATTTCTTTCTAAAAAAGGTTGAGTGTTCTCGTGCTAAGGCTGTATGTTAATATTATTCGGACTATGCATGCCTTTAGAAAAATTTAGCTTTAATTGAAAAAACATTCCGGAGGTAGATTACTACTAAGCTCTATTACTAAGTTCTATTACTAAGCGGTTACATAATTTGTTAAAGACACAAACTTTTCTTTCTACATCTATACAAATAAATAAAATTGGAGTGTCTGTTTGTAATATTAAAATAACCGTTTTTTACTAAATGCATAATTATGAATGTATACACGGTACCTATACCAAAATAACATTTTTTAAAATTTTTGTCTGTCTGTCTGTCTGTCTGTCTGTCTGTCTGTCTGTCTCTCTGTTTGTTCTGGCTAATCTCTGAAACGGCTGGAACAATTTTGACGGGACATTCACTGGCAGATAGTTGATGTAATACGGAGTAACTTAGGCTACTTTTATTTTAGAAATTTATTTATTTTTTAACTTTGCGAACTGCACAATATTTCTTTTAATTCCAAGCGGACGAAGTCGCGGGCACAGTTAGTACATACATAATATAATGTATGTGAGCTAAATTTTATTATTAAATTCGTAAAATTCGTTTACCTGCTCTTTTATTTATTGACCGCAATAATTTACAAAAGTTTTATCAATTGACGCACACAGCTAGACAAAACGTAACAAAAGACATTTAATATTCATTATAAATCATTTTTATAACAAAACCGAGACGGTATTAATCTTGTGGTTTCTTGGATGACTTTAGAAAAATGTCCATAACTTAAAAAGTGGGTCCTCGTCTCATTCACATTAATATTTGTGTATGTTCGTTTACATTGGCCATTCTGAGCGCGTTATGGTGCCATTCGAGATGCAAGACCGGTTCGGTCCGCTACTGAGAGCTTTTACGGTCCACGGCAATGATCTACAACGCCTTTTGAAAGATATCTGCATACGTGCCTGCGGAATATATGCATTTTCCTTCTTAATTCGTGTGAACTTCTGCGGTGTTCATTGTTCCTGTAACTCATTTGTTTTTATTAATTATTTCTGCTATATAAAGTCTTCATTGCTCAGTGTTTATAACTGAGGTATATGCTTTAATATTTAATTGTGACTACAAAACGTAACATAGAGTCTATGTTATTTTAGAATAATCTAAAAATACATAAGTGAACACTTAAATAGAAATAGTAAATGTAAAATTGCAGAAGAAATTTACCTAAAGAAAACTAAAATAACGAAAAAAAAATAAAGGAAAGACAAAGTAGGTACTTACTTTTCCAATTAAATAATAAAACAATTCTAAAAATTTAAAAAAAAAGAAAGACTGTAATTTTATAAAAATAATTTACAATACATTTTTAGTTTTGTCTTAAGTTTTTTAAGCATATTTTGTGATGTAAAAATTATCTACCGTACTACTGTAAGTTATTTCTTTCATAAGAGTAGTTCTTTCCCGTCATTCGTTGACTTTCAGACGTGGCTTCGGCCGTTTATTACATCGGATTGAAATTTATAAATTCAGACCAGGCTGTATGGACTGTTAAAGTTCTCTGCCTTTCCCTATTGGGGATAAATTGTAAAACATTTGTTTCATAAGCTAACTCTGCTAGTTCATTTTCTTACATTCATTTACTTCTTTAACATGATGTTAAATTAAATACATTATTTGTGACATACACTAATTTCTAATGCACTTTATTACTGTTTGTCACAAAGTTTCAATTTAAATATTACTATTTTTTACATGTAAAGCTATAACCACTTAATTACTGACTATAAAGACATAAAACGCAGAAATTTTCATTAATTGGCAAACACAATGACAGCCATGCATAATTTACCATACGTAGAAATGCACCTTGCATACTCGCAAGCCGCATATAAAACAGATATAAAATATGTAAATTATTGTTAATTAAAAACTTACAACGTCTATTTATATAATAACAAAACGCCAAATACATAAAATCTATATGAAAATTGTTCTCTTGGTAAATATATTTTTCATAAAATGTAAATAAAATAGTTATTGTACCTACAATAAATAAATACAGAGATTGTGACATACCAATATATCGTATATAATACATGTCGCTCGCTTCAGTCTATAATATCCCACTGTTGGGCATAGGCCTCTTCCCCATGTAGGAGAAGAATCGGAGCTTAATCCACCACGCTGCTCCAATGCGGGTTGGCGGACATATTCCCTAATCTGAGTAACGATCGCTATCAGGTGTACACGATAACAACCGTGACCGACAGCTTAACGTGCTCTCCGAGGCACGGTGGGAAGACCCACAAGGACTGCACAAACACCACGGCAAACATCTGTATGGCCAATACAAATGTTGTCTTGTGCGGGGATCGAACCCGCAACCGCCAGCGCAACAGCCACAAACCAGTGCTGCGAACGTTGCGCCAACGCGGCGCAGCGGTCACAGCACTGGTATGATACATATATCTACTGACAATAGTTTTGTTTTTCAATGCGACAAAAAAGTACTAAAAATTGTCTTATGTAATTCAAGTTTCCTAGTAGAAATTTTAGATGAATATAATGAACTGCATTAAGAACAGCTCGATGACACGTTGGCACTACAGATACACTAAAATATAAAATAATAAACATACTTAATTATAAAATTGAATATTTTTGTATATATATGTTGACAATCATTAATTCCGCCGATAAACTGTCACTCAGGTTGGCGGATTATGAAATAAATGTACAGCAGTATTTGGTACAAAAAAAAAACTAAATTGTCATGGAGTGAAACAAAGTTTACCTCAACATATATATTACTCACAAATATAACTGACGTATTGGTACATATTCATGAGCAAAACTTATTAACAAATTGTAAAACTTCTGTATTTTACGAGTATGTAGAAAAAAAAATCCATGGACTGTTTTCAAACATGATAAAATATCATATAAAATGCAAGAATGTATCATTTATTATATTTACTGTAGGTACATATAATCGCGTATCAGTTTAACCTGTCTTATCAGAATACAGTTCATTATAGGTAGTTACGAATAAGTATAATATAATGGAAACATTCAAACTAATTAAATCGAATATTATGTGTCATTTGCGATATCATACGACCCTTTTATCTCGGATATAGTCATCAATTTCAATAATAGTCTTCATAACGCTCTCTGTGTATAATGATTATATTGTTAGCTGTAATAAAAAGTGTTTTATAGCATATATATTTGCAATCTGATTATGAGTTTCAGTGACCACTGTCTTTAAGATAGACGTGTGTTATGTCGGTATAATTGAGCCGTTGATGATAAATGTAATAAATTTTCTTATCATTAAACGGTTATAGCATAATATTATACAATAATCATTATCATTTAGGAACAAAATATTCTTTTGTCTTAAATAAAGAGTCGACTCTTTGATTTCGTGATCTAATTATAAATGATGATTACTTAAAACATTTAAAAACGTGATTTTTATAAGCGTTCTGTTTTAATTTTTATCGTATTTATTAAAAGATACGCTTATATGGGTATAGTAGAAATCTACTAAAATTATTCTATTTAAATAGTTTTTCAGCAAGATTGTCGAGGGCTCATCTTTCTAATACATATTTCGTACAAACTATATAATTTAAAGATTGATACTGTATATTGATACTATTTTTAGAGTACTTCAACAAATACTTATCGTTTAAAATGTTTCATTAACAAATTGAGAATGTGTAATAAAATAGTATATATGTATATAAAAAAAAACATACTAGCATAATAATCAAATAAGCTTAATACCTATCTAAGAACGGCGAAGCAAAAATATGCTTAGCTAACAAATAACAATATTTACTGTAAGATTTTATTCTTTATACAAACATAACTAAAAATACAAGTCTTTTCACATTTAAAAATAAACTCCCTCAATTTCTGTTATATGTATATTGTTTGATTTGAACAATAACTTGGAAAACATCTCTATTTAGAAGCTAATACGAAGCCATATTTCTTAGTTTATCTAGAAAGATATTAGTTTGTTAAGTGAAATAGAAATCTTAAGAGATAAACCTTACTTGATTGGTCGTCTTGCCATCATAAATCTGTTTGTAACTATAAGATAAGTAAATCAAAGAGATTGTTGTCAAAGACAACAAGAAATTAATCGGAACGAAGATGTTATTTTGAAGTTTGACCTAAATTCTTTGACATTTTCAGGTTCTCGCATTCACTTTAAACTGCCAAAATATTTCATTCATCGGTATTCAAAACTCGGTGACATATATATAATGATATAATGTGACGCGTTTTATTCATATGAAATACGTTTTGCAGTAAAATGTAGTTAATTTATCAATACGTTGTTTAAATGCAATGTGTAGTTAGAATATACGGATAAGATTAGTCATGCATATTTATGTGACTAAAGCAGATTTAAATAAATATATTATATAATATTATGTATGTATCGCTAATTTTATAATTATGTCGAGTTGGTCTTTGTTACCTTGTACAAGTGAACAATTGCTTCTGTCTTTCTAAAAACGTCAGTTTTTAGGTTGTGATATTATGTAATTATATAAATGTTACGTTTTTGTCAATTTACTTATCTCGATGTGAACTAACAATATTTACTTATTCTAAACATTCATTTTAAATGAATCTCATAACATTACTTTTAATTAATTATTATTGCATGCATATTCATAAACATAAAACTGAAAGTGAATAGTTTTATAATAAATAGTATACCTATATATGTATATGATGTAACTGATGTATAGGTACTATTTAATTTAAATTATTTCCATGATACATTTAAATACTAAAAGCAACTATTTGAAAGGAAAATGGTGCAAGACTTCATACTGAACGAACGACTAATAATGCAAGTCTCATACATAGGCATTTAAATGCTCAAGGCATTGACCCGACGTGCACTAAATCAGGTTGTCTGCAGTTAGTCCGTTTGTGCGTTTGTATAGAGCTCACCACATTTAGCGTAGAGTTCTGGGTTTGCAAAAGTAATAAGATAAAAGCCGCACACTATAATTCAAAGAAATATAATTTTTAAAATATTTTATTTTTTATACTCAAACTAAAACGATAATATCTACTTTTTGTATTTAGAAACATAATTTCTATTACTTTTGATTTTCTCACGGTTATAACTAAAGTAGTTTTTAAATGCAATGATAAGATAAATAATTTTGTCAATTAGAATTAAAATTACATTGAACGTGTCGTTTATTCTAAGGAGATTTTTACAATTTTAAAGGAAATGCTATTTGAAAGTCGTCGAATGTCGTGAAAGTGCTTATAATTTTATTTTATTTTATTATGGTCAATTTACATCAGACGAGCGAATGCTCATTCTATCCCCACTATATCTAATTCTTATCAAATTTTAGTGTAAACAGGCGCAGAGCATTTTTTCGTTGTTATTTATATGAATACGAGTGTTCGTTTACACATAAAAATCAAGAAAGAATGCTCTTGTTCTAGCTCTAGCTCTTTGTTCGTTTGGTCTAAATCCACCCTTAGACTACAGTAAAAGATAGACAGGCTATACGCTAATAGAATGAACAGAAATTGTTAGAAAAAATATAAAAACATAAATCCAATTCCAATTACAGCACATAGGTACACTTAAGAAATAATATAATAGTAACGTACTCAACTATATACATACATATGTATTCACTGTTATGTTTATGAATACTACAGAGAAAAGTAACATTACAACTGTATTGTTATTTAATACATATACGAAGGCAAAGATGATAAAAGACAGTTTCTTGACAGCCCTGTATTAAAGGCAATGTCCTTTGAACAGTGAAGCACAGAACAACATTGTGATGATTTAACTGGCTCACACAACAAGCAAAAATAGGTATTTCCGTCTTGTACAAGCTGAGACATTTATTCTGCTGTCAAGAATATTACAAGATCTGCAAATGTGACGTTTTCCACCCCGCTCGATGATAAAAAAATGCAACTTCTTGAATACTTTACTAGACATCTATCACGGTTTCGACTGCATTGACATCCTTTTTTAGTAAAGTATGTACTATAAGCGATAGCACAGTATTTTACACTTCTCATATTTATTTCACCCTGCTTTATACTTACTATTCAATTAAGAAAGGACTTTGTTGAATAAAAACAGACAGCTCATATATCCACTGGGAATATTTCAAATATCCGCAAGACCAATATATTATTATTATTAATAATAGACATTTCAAAATATCGTAAGCCCTTTATAATGAACGTATTCTGATTCAAATTTCCCTTGCAATTCCGGTACAAAAACGAAATATTTTTACGATCTTTTATGATGTGATATAAACATTTACGTCAATATACGAAAAAAATAGTTTTTCGAATACCAAACTATTAAGTAAAATGTGTTTAACGAAGTTAATTTGAAAATTACCGACCGAAACAATTCGAAGCTCGTGGGTAATATACGATTTCTTTTTCGACCTCTCATGTGAAATAAATTCATTATTTTTTATACCATAAAGTAATTTGAGTTCATTTTAATGAATTAACTGTCCATTATATCTTGATACACACATTAAAAGTACTTACAATTACGAGATAATTTGAATTTTAGGCTAATTGTTCATTTTATGAGCAAAAACTGTTCTTGTATTTTGTTTTTTATTCATTAATATGGCAATTTCAAATATTTATTTATTTGTTTTTTTTTTGGTTTTTTTTAATGAAATTGGATTGATTTTAAATATCGATTTTAAAAAATCATATTTTTCAAATTTCGAATGCAAACTATTTCAAGATGGCGCTGGGAGTAATAAACACGACTGTCGAGTTACGATGCTATAAAATGTCGCTAACACAAAGCTACAAAGCCCTTAATAATGAAGAGTCCTAAATGTCGTTTAAATGAATACTAATTTATCAATAAATGTTCTATAAAATTATTGTTTAAACGCCATCTAATTAAAACGCATAAATTATATAACTAGATATCTACTACTAATATGAAGATGACATAAATTACATAATGTCTAATGCATTATTATATTATAAGGTTATTAAGCCTTAAACACAGAATTTGTAATGCTTATTAATGCGATGATAGGAAAAGAAAAATATTTTTTTTTCATATTTAATAAAAATATTAATAAAAGCTTTAAAATGCTTTTACAATTACCAATTTATTGAATATTTAGATAATATTACTATAAAAAATATATGTAATTACAAAATATAAGTAATTTAATTAAAACAGTTTGTTGTCATACTGCCACCGACGCGACCTTAGCTAAGTATAACTATGGAGCCGATGTCCATGCCGGAAGTACACATTTTGTAAATGTTTTACACTTTGACAAAATATTAACTTTCAAATGATCACACTTGACACTTGTGACGTTATTATATCGTTTTGGTTATTTATATTGTTATCGTTTTAATTATGTGTGAACCGACAAACAATTAACCTTCTACAAATATTTACTCAGTGCGTAATTCGGTCATTTGAATACAATGAACAGCATTAATACATTATTGGTTCAGTTAATTGAATTTGCCACACCTATCCGTTGACACACCTACACCGAATGCAATAATTTAGGAAGATGTATTTTATCGCACGTTGTCCTCATATGGCTAAAACCCACATAATTTTTGACACCACTTTATATATTAACTTTCTATGAATTAGAATTAAAACCTAACGCCCCTGTCACATACTAAATTACAATTAATATTTATTAATTATTATCTTTTACTATTATTAATAAATGTCTTCTCAACGGATTGAATATATTTTAAGCCGCCGTTAACAGTAATAATTCATTCTCAGCTGTCACGTTATATTTCTTGTCTTCGACTATGTAGAAACGCTCGTCCAGGAGGTGACCTGATCTTGCTCTATAAATAACCTTCTTAGCTGACCAGCGACATAATTCATAAACGGACCCTTAATATTCCACTCAGACGAGAAATTTATCAAATGCTATGTAGAACGGGTTCTGTATAAAAGGTGAGCAACTTTATACAAAGTAAAATAAAATAATAAATAAGCGAAGACTGAGATTTATTTCAGAGAAAAAAGCGATGTAAGAGCCAGGTCTTGTCGGCGTATGTTTATAGTCGTCCGGTGTCGGCGCACGATACATATACGTCTCTAATTAATGCCGCCGCTCCTCCCCGAGATATATTGTCTTTGGCGTCCTCCTTTTTAACTTATTTCTTTTAAAATCCGAGATTAGAAATAAATAATTGGATTGGTGCATTTTATCTGCCGAGTATCTTGTTGGAAAAAAATAAAACAATACCCGTTCTAAAATGATTCGACTGAGAAAACTGGAAAAACAAATGCTAATCAACTTAGTCGGCATCCTGTATCGGTGATATATATCGAAGTATGGGAATCTCTCGACGTAATACGTAAAAAAGAACAGGTACAGTGACTCTACACCCCGCAACTACAATGCAAAGAGAATAATGGGACCCAGCTGACGGGAGGTGCCTTCGACCGTTGTCATGGCGACCGAACGAAGGGTGGCCAACCTGCCTGCGCTAACATATTACAAGCACCGACAAAACGCGGATTATCTCACCCCCACTACACACAGATTTAGACTCTGCGACGTAAACAAGAAGGATCTGTTTCAAAGAACAAACTATATCCTTTATGACCTTTCACTTTAATAGGATAATCGAGATGTGTGTATTGTTAGTTTGGGTGCCATCTTTGCTTTTTAAAATTAGAATAACTATAGCTATCTCATTTCTGTTCGACTCTCATGACACACTACAACAGATGACCACAACTGTATTATTATAACCCTTTTCTTAGATTTTTATTTATGATTATTTAAAGATTTTTTTGTGATTCCTTAATAAGCATCGACCATAATGTTTTTTGCGGCAGTAAAAATACAATTACATTAATTTATTGTTCATATAAAGTACGATATCTGGTGTATAACGTTTTTGGTCGCATGATTTACATCCCCATTTATCTTCAAACAAAATGTTTATAGCGCTCAAATAATTTAAAAATAAATTGCATTACTTCGTAACTTAGTAAGCGAACATTAATTACTTATCAAGTGTTGTTTTTAAAAGACTTCCTTTGTTCTTTAATTAAAACGTACAAAGTTAACATCACCTTTTTAAATAAATTTGAATATAATCTGTTTATACGTAATTCTCTCACTTTATAATTTTCATTAAATCTTCCTTTTGTACCTATATAGAATTTTATACATACTTAGGTACGTAAATATATTTCGAAAGATTTAACTTATATTTAAGATTTAGGCTATTAAATATTTTTAATACTAATTAACAACCTTATTAAATTAATCAGTAATTACTATAAAAAATAAGTGATATACAACTTTATAAAAATAGCTAGTATGATAATTCCGATAGTTCAATACAATTTTAGTAATTCTAGAACACAACAGTGTCTATTTCCTACAGCATAAGAACTACTAAACAACTTAAAATGTAGGTAAATTCCAATGACTGGTCCGCTATCAATTATACACGTAGGGTAGACTATTTATCTTGCCTTATTTATTGCCTGACTCGAAACCTGTCTGGGCTCGGCTCGGCTCGACCGCCATGTAACCGAGGAGTAGAGCCAAAGATACATACACGGATACATATAACTAAAAAACATCGTATCGGTTAGACATATACTTCTACTTTAGCTTTATTTGATTGCTTTATATAACTTTATCTTTTGCAAAATTAATTAAAATTTTTAAAATGTAATAAAATTATAAGAATGCTTCCTAATTTCTAGTCTAGTCTAGACGACATAATTTTAGTCTTTTATTATTAATTTCAGACTGTTTTGTAAGAATTTATGTATAATCATACAGCATCAGTGATAAACGAATGATTCTCTCATAACAAAAAAAAAAAAAAAAAAATTAAAAGATTTTTTCGTAGTGACTTTAAAGGGTTAAAACTTTCACAATTTCTAAGAAAAACTCTTTACCGTACCAACACAAAGCGCCACCTTACAAAGAATTAGAAAGTTGTGCAACCCTTGCCGTCCGGACTTTTTGTAACGAATTATTTTTGACATCGCTATTGTGAATACTCGGTCCATTTACTGCTTTTAACCCTTTCCATTACTTCTCATCTGTGAGAAAAAAATCTATGCCGCTATCGTATATTTGACTGTTTGTATTGACACGTTGTTCTAAATGTCACATCGTTAAACGATTTTTTAAATTCGGTTGTAAATCTATTAACATCGGTATTTGATCTACTTTGAGGTCGGTCCCAGTAGCGAATAACTCTAAAATTATCTTTACTACGGCAATAAAATATTAATGAGCTATTAAAATCTAAGATGCTATAAAAGTAAAATTTAATGGCTGCTCAAAGCCTTTATTATGTTGCGAATCGAACCCCGAACTGTGGGCCAGTGATACATGTTTCCAATAAATTGACTTAATGATAAATTTATTTACCTATTGTCGTTAAATTTTAATCGTTTTTCCGTTATAGATTTCAAACACGATATTAATTTTTTATGTTATTTTCTCTTCAGGACCAAATGGCTGTCCACGGCGGAGGGGTCGACAAACGTACACGAGATTCCAAACGCTAGAATTAGAAAAGGAATTCCATTTCAATCACTATCTAACGCGCAGGCGTAGGATAGAGATTGCACATGCCCTTTGTCTCACAGAGAGGCAAATAAAGATATGGTTCCAAAATCGACGTATGAAATTAAAGAAGGAACTGCGTGCTGTTAAGGAAATTAATGAGCAAGCACGCAGGGAAAGAGAGGAACAAGATAGAATGAAACAGCAACAGCAAGAGAAGCAGGCCAAGCTGGAGAGCCAACACCACGGCCACCACGTGACCCACCACCATGACCCCATGAAAATGCCCATCGACAAAGGTTCCAGCGACATCCTCAAAGTGAATAAAGTGCCGACGTAAGGCGCCTGCCTACCGCTTAGTAAATCCTGACTGATACTGTATCATATAGTGTGAATACATGAATGGAAGTGTTACGTCCATATGGACCTGCGGGCAGCGTTAGTCCTGTCGTATCCACTAGTTTTATGTTTTGCGGCTGATTTAGTAGAAGTGTCGTCTCGTTGTGGAGGCGTTTGTGACTTTTATTGTATTAATGTTCCTTTAGTGCGAAGGACTTGCCTCGGTGTCGTTCGCTGGTGGACAGGCTGGTGAAGTGCTTTAAGCATTTATTTTGTTGCCATAACCACACCATGTATTGCAATAATATTTTACTAAATTTTACAATAGCGTTAGGATCGCTCTAAGATTTACAAGTCCGAGTGAACTTCGGTATTGTTAGTTAAGATTTTAAATCTGTGAATCTCATAGTATTTATTGCTACCATTTACTTTACTCCATTATGTTATATTTTTTTATAATTAGATATTATATTATGTACATTTTGATGTATATTTTATTATTTGTCCGCTATCAGCGGACTGGTTATGTTTTGATGGTCACAGTTTTTTTATGATCGTAAAATTTGTTGTATTTTATCAGTTGATTTCGAAAGATTTGCTTTTATTTATGTCCCTATTGTGAATCAATTGAGTAGTTATATTAAAAATTGTTATTTGATTTGAATTTTTTTGTTGCTTAATTACATTTGCAATGGTATTAATACGCAGTTATACTCGTAACTATTTCCATATGAGCGTTAGACGTATGATTGTAACAAGATACGTATTGAAGTACAATTGAAAGTAGGTTTTCATCGTGACGAATGTTGTTTTTTATATTCAATGTTTTCATGAAAATATATAATTCGGTATTTTGATAGTTCTACTTAAATCTTGTCCAGATGTTTGAAATTCTTATAATGTAAAAAAAAAAACTACATTGTGTCCATACATCCCAAATTGTCAGATGTTCAAAATTATATACGTAACATTGATACATATAATAAACAATAATGTGACTAAAATAAATTTTACATGTAATTTTAAAGTTGACTAGTTTAAGTGTATTATACATAGACAATGTAGGTTCGACTTTAAGTATTGCTAAGATAAACGCCGATAAGACTACCGCTAGGTAGACTAAAATACGTTAATTTGCCTATTGACGTTTTAAAACAGCTTTTTATTCAACATATTATGATCCAGTGCTCATATATGAATAAATCAAACGTTTTGTGTCGTTCAATATATGATTCATGTAAAACTTACTGCAAATTAATATTACATTAGATCTTAATCATGACTTTCAGTAATACGATTACGATTTAATGAACGGATTTTGATTTCTTTTCTTTGCTCCCAAGTCCACATTGTGCCAAAATATAATAAAAATTAATTAGCTTCGTATCATAAAACAAATAATGAAACAAATACGATTACACCGTTGAATTCGTTAATTCGCTTGAAACAAAAACACTTTTCTTTATACGTAAATCAGAACAAATATTAAATTAAGGCTAAAGAAAATTAGTGTTGATAGTCACCATTATACGTAAATTAATGTCAGGGTAGAATTAAAGAAAATTTAAATAAATATGTGTATTAAATTGAAATATTCGCTTAAGTTTTGTAATCATCACTCAATAGCTATCTGTCCACTGTATGTTCGTGTTATATCAATCAGTAGGTGTAATTACTATCGGGATATCATTAGCACAAGCCGTATTAGTAGTAAGAATATCACGTGAACATTTTTTAATACTTCGTGTAAAGTTTAGAAATCTATTTTATTATTTCAAAAAAAAAAAATAGTTTCCGGTACGAACAAAAGCAATATTTAGTCATTGAAACGATTTTCATTATTCGTTAATCGATCTCCTTTTCTTTACGAAAAGATAAATTTTGTCAATTCGATATTGTTACTTAATTTAAATTAATATATAATTGAGGAAGAATAAACGTTAGTGAAGAGAATTAAGTGACATTGTCCGTGACATGACGTGACGTAAAAATGTTTAGAGCGTTTTTCAAATAAATTATTTAGGTACATAAAGTTTTTATTTTACGTCACATTTTGTATGAAGATGTCTGAGCGCCAGATATGTGCAATACTGACGATCACATTTCATGAGCTATAGTCGTCGTGTAAGATTACTGTAAGGTTGTCACTAGCGAGTAAAATCAATTCTTTATCCCATCTTACTTTTAAATATCAATCGAGAATGATAATCGAACAAAATGTACTTAAGTAAATTTCGTATATGTAGGCTTTATAAGTTATAATGCATAGGTAATAAATAACTTAGAAACTGGTAATAAATATAAGCGTAATGAACCAGGCGAAGTATTTGATTAAAAGCGCTTAATTACCTATTTAGTATCGTTCGTAATTATGATTGGAAGAAACTTTAATATTCCGGAGAGACGGGCGTACACACTGAAACTTGCATCGGGAACGGTAACTAAAGCGCAACGTGTGTATACGAACTTTAAATTGTTATTTCTGCGTTTGATAGAATATTTAATTCCGTTGTGAATATTTCGTTTCGTTACTAGTTTGGGTCTGTGCAAAACATTTTTAAGTGTACGATATCGTCATTATTATTATTCACTGTTACGCGACTCGTAATTAAGTTTCCTTTCTAACAATAGGTAAACTTTTAACGTATATTAGTAATAATATTTGTGTGTATGTTCGTCCGATGATTTATGTCAGGCTCTCCTTATTGTTTCTGCCTCGTAAAGAACTGTAGATAATTCACGAGAAACAATGAGCAATTTGCTAAATAGATTATATGCGACCTCCATCCGTAATGCTGTCTTGCCATACTGCTAGTGTTTCTTAGACTATAGGTATTATCGTAATACCTGCCTGAATATAGATTTCAATACGTAGTATACCCTACCGTCTTACTCTTAAGTATAGATTCATATTTCTATAAACATAAATCAAAGGGGGTTTTCCAGTTCTATGAGTAACTTTATATTATAATAGTTTTTAAAACATTGTTAAGTTGAAGTATCCATTACGCCATTTTTATTTTTAAAAAAAATATATATTTTAACAAGACTTCCGTTCTGTTAGGTTACTTCTGAATGATTGTTAATTTTATCGTAATATAATTGTAGTTATATATGTATGTACCTATGTCTATATTTTCGAAAATAGTAATTATCGTCATAAAAATTAAGTAATTGTAAATAGTCGTGAAAGTTTTATGTGGCGCATTATATAAATATATATATTATTTTTGTTTATATTTTGTTTTATGTTACGTATTTATGTAATGAACGTACGTGTTCAACTGGTTTCACTTGACTATGATGAATAAAAATCCTTATTAAACAAATTAATTAAATTGTGACTTTTATTGAAGTCAAGAAAACTATATTTTAACGTTAAAATAATTTTTGTTTAAAAATAAATTTTTAAAATTTGGTATTCATTTTTATTTAAGTAATATATTAATTTAAATAATTTCTAGTCAAGTGAAATCGAACGTACGAATCAAAGTGACTGTGTCGTGTTAAAATAAGATAATAGATGGGTGATTGTATATGAAGCCCGCATTCAATATTGTAATATTAATTTCGAAATTCAAGAGAATAAAGAGTTAATGAAATAATGGATATTTTAATATTATCAACCCTATCCACTCTTCACAAATTGAGTAATATAAATATTTTAAAATAAGTTCAATAAAGTGTACTAGCATAAAAGTGTATTTTTTTTTATTTAAAAAAAAACACAATTACAAAAACACATTTTTTTGTGTTTGATAACTCCAAATTTTGTTTATTAAACAGTACCTACTAAGCGATGCTCGTAAATTCACTTAAGTATAGTTTTAATAATATATGACATAAATATTTGTGCTAAGTTATGTCGATCTGGTGTTTCTGGACCTATCTGTGAAATTGAAAGTTCGGTTCTGTCAGTCAGTCAGTCAGTCAGTTCAGCCTATTGCAGTCCACTGCTGGACATAGGCCTCCCCAAGTTCGCGCCAGACATCCCGGTTTTCCGCAATCCTCATCCAGCCTACACCGGCAATCTTACGAAGATGGTCGGTCCAACGGGCCGGAGGACGTCCCACTCTGCGTTTGCCAAGACGCGGTCTCCACTCCACCATAAGTTTAAATAATTTTTGCATCCCCATTATAGTTCAAATACTTAATACGGCATTTGATATAACTAGTAACTAAAACAAAATTACAAAAAATGGTGAAATGTATGATAGGTACCTGGAGACTTGTTAAGTTTTCTTTTTGTCGTAAACTATTGAGTAATTAACTAATTTTGAAGTTTACACAAGCAAAATGGCACGTAGGTACTGGCCTAGCACTGAATACTTTATAAATATTGTTAAGTAAACAATAGATATACAATAAACATATTGTGTAGGTACATACCCATAATGCACGTATTTCATAGTCTTGTCACTCTATGTTTTTTACATCATAATGATATAATTTGTATATATGTATGTATATATCTAATATATATCTATCAACAGGACGCCCGCATTGTTCATATAAATCATATCTATACTTGTGTATAATATCATTATTTATAGTTATAATTAATAGTAACGTGAAATCTCAAAGTGCTATCCATTACACAGACTTTGTACGTACAAGAATTTGTGCAAAAATTATAATTTTTAAATAAGTCTTATACCATACCTATAGGTACCAATTATACCTATACAAATTTTAAAAAATTAAAAATAAAAACTTTTAATAAGGATCTGAGTGTCAAATAAACAGTCACTCAAAAACTCTATATTATCTTGACAAGCAAAAATTTAAAGTCATGTGACAATACCTATAAACATAGCTAGATAATAATGAATGAATACATGAAAAATTAGGACATAGGTACCTACTTAATGTATCCAAAGTACCTTTAAAAATGTAAAAGGCGCTTAAATTTTTTTCTGCATGTGAAACGATATTTAAAACAATATTAATTCTCACCGTAACTAACGTCCACACTGTCGGCAACTCATTCTTATAGCAATTTCTGTCTCATATTTCACTTTAAAAAAGAAAACGCCATTGCCCCTAATAGTTTAATGCCCCTAAATACCAATAACGTTTGTCGGATCCCCGCCAAAAACAAACCATGAGTTATATCCATATGTAATGTATTCTGCCATTCCACCATTTTCCATTCTCCACAGACACTGGCGCTGTCAAATAAATTTTAAACCTACAGAATTCACAATAGGTGGGATCTTTTCCCGTTGAACATAGAATTGCTCAGCAATTCACTCCCCTCTGTGAGTAAAGACTATGCTAAGCGCCAGCGAGCTGCAAGCGATTTTGCTCTCATATTGATAAATAATTTTTTGTACCGACCTTTCGTCTCTTGCTTAGCCCTATACTTTTTGTCGATAGTTTTTTGAAGTACCCCTATCTCTTGACATCACCTTTATGGCGTCTGATATCTCTTAGTGTGATCGTAGCAAATTCTAATGGCAATTAAAAACGACTATAGTGGTTTCTTCAAATGAAAAAAGCTACTTGGTTACGTGTTCTAGGAACTTTAACGCAACCAAATTGTGTAGTCTTTTTTTTAATGATTTATATAAAACTTAATACGTATTAAGCATTCAGCCTCTAACATCCCATATGCTGGGCATAGGCCTCTTTCTCCGTGTAAAATAAGGATTGGAACTTAATCCACCACGCTGCCTAACTGCGTGTTAGCGGATATTTTCCGATCGTTAATTAACGATCACTATAAATAAAGTATTTATGATAACAACGAGGACTGACGGCTTAACATGCTCTCCGAAGCACGTCGGGAAGACCCACAAGGACAGACATCAAAATCGGAAAGAAATAATTGTACAAAAACAAAATATCCATCCCGAGCGGGAATCGAACTCGCAATCCGTCGTTGTTTTAGGCAACTAAACTAGAGCGGTTGTGTAGTTACGTTATTTTATTCTTTTATCTATACTAATATATAAAGCTGAAGAGTTTGTTTGTTTGTTTGTTTGAAAGCGGTAATCTCTGGAACTACTGAGCCGATTTGAAAAATTCTTTCAGTGTTAGATAGCCCATTTATCGAGGAAGGCTATAGGCTATGTGTCATCACGCTAAGACCAATAGGAGCGGAGTCCACGCTGACGAAGTCGCGCGCAGAAGCTAGTTTATTAATATTTGGCGATAAGAGTTACGCAATATTAATAATAAACACATAATTATAATCAAAGTGAATGAATAAAAGCTCACATAATCCTAATTAAAATACGAAATTAAAACATTAATTAAGTTTCCTCATTTATATTCTTGATGCAACGATAAGTAATAGTACAATATCTAGTAGCAACAAACAGTTAATCTACCGTTGATATATTTCTATATTAATTTCTATCAACTGGTTTATATAACAAATATTACCTAAATAGAAGAAACAAGGTAATAATTTTTTAGGTATTTATTAAAGTATAAAAAACTATCTTCTGCGCGCGACTTCGTCGGCGTGGACTCCGCTCCTATTGGTCCTAGCGTGATGATATATAGCCTATAGCCTTCCTCGATAAATGGGCTATCTAACACTGAAAGAATTTTTCAAATCGGACCAGTAGATCCTGAGATTAGCGCGTTCAAACAAACAAACAAACTTACAATTAAACAAACAAACTCTTCAGCTTTATTATATTAGTAGATATAGATTTCATAATATGTATTTATAAATTTTTTCATCAATATTTTATGTTGAGTATTTAAATGTATTTTAATTTTTATAAAATAATGACGTTTTAATACAATATGAAAGCACATAAAGAGCAATGAAGATTTTAAAATACAACGTTTATAACATACTTTACTTTATAAAATTAAAAACCAATTAGATTAAATGGTATCGACATAATCGTGGAGTACAAATCAATGCCTTTAGGTAATATAAAAATATTCATTATTTAAGTAAAGCCCCGCTAAGTTTCTTAATTTATGAACAGAATGATAGCTTTAATCCTATTTGCGCTCACGATTAAGCTGCAGTGCGTCGAAATGGCATAGACTGAGCCAATTTCATGCTCTGACGCTCCCTCTCTGCACCAAAATCTCTTAATACGTATGGAAACAAAATAACAAACTGCTATCGCTATTACCGATGCGACAACAATCGATTTTAAAAGTATTTAAATTAAATTTTAACTCTACTTTAATTATTCAAATACAATTTTATTACAATGTAACTATAATTGCAATAATAATAACATAACATAAGGTAATAAATTTATAATTATCACTACAATGTAAATAAAGCATATATTATATTAAATCGTATTTCTAAATAATACCATGCAAAAGTTCATTTTAGCACTAATAATATAAATTGTAAAATTCAAAAGTTATTGCAATTTACAATTTTAATGAATGTTAAACGTAGCTAGATTGGTTTTCATTTGAAAGGAATTCTATATAGACATTTAGGTATGTACGTAATAGAAGCCGAGCTGGATTGAGCATGGCGACTGCTATCCGCTTGCAAACTATACCGGATACGATAGGAAACTCCATTATTTTATTTTATTTCGGTTTTGTTTCTATTCAATCGGAGAAATTGTTTCGATTCACCATGTTCACTTTGAATGGGTATTACGATACGACAAAAAATACGGGTTTTAAAATTAAAAAAGAACAATGTAATTGAATAAATTATACTAATAACCAATAATCTCTTTTCAGTTTAAATTGCTTTTCAATTACATTATCGCTCTAAGCCTCTAACGGAAATCGAAAAAAAATAATTTTTAGAAATCACAGTTAAGAATAACAAAAATATATCGAGCTCTACAATAGAATAAAAAAAGTTGACGTAATAAAGAACCGAGAAAATAACATAAAAATATTTTTACTTAGTTTTAGGATTAGCAAAAACTGGGCTTATTACCTACGGCAAAGCTGAGACGAATAATCATACCTCATATTTTATGTTGCTCCGTGCCGAAGATGACGTCTAAAGCATAAGGCGCTAAGTCAACCAGGACTGTGTAGATTAATAATATCCATCTTAACAATCCCTATACTTTTAAACAAAAAAAAAAATTAAAACTGAATAAAAATAAAAGTTTTGTACCCCTGAATACACTCCAAGCACTAACTCGTAAGTCCTTGCAAAAAAATAAATAACTAAAACTATAAATATAATCTGACAATGACTCTAGTTAGTTGGCCATAATACAATGATAAAAAATGGACAGTTTTATCAAAAAAACTAATGTTATATATATCTAACATAAAAATTATAACAATAATTAATAATACCATTTGCCTTGTAAAATCAATTCGAAGTTTAATTTTTTAAAGGTGTTGTGTTGTTTTAATTACATGTCAGACTTCAATAAACACACTAAAATGTGGTACAATGAATGAGTGTGAACTTGATATAGTTTTGACATGTCAAAGTTTCGTAAATAACTTAGGTACAGCTTTCATGTGTTAGACTATAGTAAAACAAACCTTTGCCGTCTTTTTTTAGTCTTATTCGTGTTGAACGATAAATATACAAATAAATACCTATATCTACTAAAAAATATTTCATTCTGTGTGTATATTATTGGGTATTTTGTGTCCGAAAAATGATTATTTTTTTATTACACTTGGACAATTTGTCACATTTTAAAAAGTGTGAATAGCGAAATTTCCCACACCTTTCTGAAAATATACAAAAAATTAGCACTTAATAAATTATTATACATATCTAACACGTTTGGTGCACAATGAAAAATTTAAAGTAACAGAACTTTGAAGTCTGTCTTCTGATCTTTTAAAATCGTAAACGAAACTAAATTGCCAAATGAGTACAGGCTACGAAATTAAGACTACTCATTTTAAAGCTATGTATATGCAAAAATAATGCACGTTGCAGTGAATTTTACATGATCTTTTGAATGTTTTATGATAGTATAGCACTTACACTTAGGTTCACTTTCATCGTGCTAACTAAGAACGTTCCTTGTAATTTTCTATCGTAAAAGTCATAAGTATAAGACGAGCTTAGATTAAGCTGAATGGTTTGAAATTTTACAACTGAGTAAAAATATAATGATCACAGTCTTGACATCATTCTTCTCTTTTTTATATTTTGTTTCTTTTTAATATGAAAAAACGCATTTCTTTTTTACTTTGATATCCCAAAATAGGAATTTACATTTTTAAACTTTAAAGACACGACTTATCATTATCAATATTATCTGGATTCATTGAAAATTTCAAAAATGTATCGAGAAAAAAATAAAAGAAGTGCAAAGGTGGTCTTATCGATGATAATGATTTGTACAGACAGCCCCTGCCTATAAAGGAAATATCGATTATGTTAAGACGCCACCAGTGCACACAACCCTTAAAAAGGAATTTAATTTAATTTCAATGTATATAACTAATACATACACAAAATATAATATCATATAAAGTAATTCATACAAAATATATACATGTTCACGTATACAAAATATTAGATATACATATACTTATCAATTGATTACACAAGTATTTGAACAGAGAAATCTATTTGACACTTCTTTCACACTTAAATATTTATGGTATCAATAAACAGTCCCTAAGTTTTGTTTGTTTTCCGTTGAATAATTGAATATAATTAGTTAAAATTTTACATAGATACTCCCTAGGGAACCTTAAATTGAACGGAGTACTATATCCATGTACCTTCGCTGTTTGTATTACTGTTGCATGAATATTTATTCTGTAGGTTCAACCTGGTGTTTGTACAGAAAAACATTGTTAACACAAAACGTATTACTTTAGTTTACTTCAAGATATTTTGTATTATTCGATCCTTCCTGATTTATATAGGTAGGTACATATGGTCTATATTTATGGATTGTAATGTACCTTTTAAATGGTGAATGACTTTTCTTCTAAAAAGGTTTGACAAATAAGTAGTCAACAAAATAGGAAATAATAACTCACTTTATTTGTAATATGATATATCAAAATTAAGAAAATTAATATTTGGAAACAAATTTACCTATTTATCCGTATCATTATTATTTATCCGTATCATCCGTCATTACCTATTTATCCGTATCATTATTATGTTGATTGAAACAAACTATGTTGTAGGTGCCTACTTGTTTTATTACTAAGGGAAGAAATTATTTGTTCATGCTGAAGCACGTTATCTCAAAATCTACTATTAAAAAAAAGGAAATATCTTTGCATTAGAAAACTCGTTTATCGGGAAATGTTACAGTCTATGACGACACGTTGGCGCAACGGTCACAGCACTGGTTTGTGGCTCGGTCACAGCAAATTTTTGTCATGTCAATTGTGCGGGTTTGATCCCATACATATTATACAAACATTAATATTGGCCATACGGCCATACAGATGTTTACAGTGGTCTGGGTCTTTGTGCAGTCCTTGTGTGTCTCCCCACCGTGCCTCGGAGAGCACGTTAAGCCGTCGGGCCCGGTTGTTATCATGGACACCTGATAGTGATCATTACTCGTACTAGAGAACCCGCATTTTAGTAGTGCAGCGTGGTTGATTAAGCTCTCCCACCCTTCTCTTACATGGGGAAAGAGACCTATGCCCAGCAGTGGGATATAACAGGCTGAAGCGTTACAGACTATAAAACGTTACGTTATGACGTATGTAAGTACTAAAGATAAATATCTACATGTTTTCCAATATAGCTTATTTTACTAAAATACTACACTTATGTACCATTCAGAGGACCGAGGTTGCAGTATCGATTGGCGCTATTGTAGGTAGGTACCTACCTACGTTAGTCTATTTCAGTTCCAAGGACGGTTCAAAAGTGAACGGAATACTTTTGCAATATCTATATTAATATAATAAGGCTAAATAATGGTTCTGTTTGTTTGTTTAAATTCGCTAGCCTTAGAACACGATCCAATTTGAAAAAATGTTTTTTGCAGTAAATAGAATATTTATTACGAAGGGTTAGACTATAATTATAAATGGAACATTAGACGGTGATTCATAAAAGTGACTATAAAAGTCAACTAATGTAATGGAGGCGAAACCGTGAAATTCGTGTAGTAAATTAAAATGACTAACATACCTAACTATTGTTGTACGTCATTATTACATCTTTAGATATGCACGTCATACTACCTACATAGATCTATGTTTTTAGTGGGTTCTTCACGATTACAATTATTATTGTAATGAGAAAATAAAATATAAATATTTTACAATTTAATATACTTACTATAAATAAAAAATTACTTCCGAATTTCAAAATATTATAGGTACCTGCATATTTAAAATGCACAATATAAAAATGAATTATTTATTAAATTATGTCCGTCGCGTAGAATATTTTGATTATTATAAAAATCTTTCTCTTCTAATTGTTGATATTAATTTGTTTCTCGTCTATAAGACACTATGCAAATCATCCGTTTGATATAAGCCGGTACATTGACTACTTCAGATGTCAAATGATCATTAATAAATAATAATCATAAAAAAACATCCTTCTAGTAAATTTTACTCGTAACTTAGTCTAGACGTGATTATGTATCATATAGAACATAAGGAAATGTTGTAAGTTTTATAATATTTTTATGTAAATCGCCACATCTACATAGGAAATGGCGTTCAAAAGCAAAGTTCCTCCTAACTGGTAGTCTTTCAACGTTTTGCGACTGCGCGAAAACTTGCTAATGGCCACATTGATTTTGCAGATAGAACCCAGCTCGGTGAGCAAACTTACCTACTACTATGAATGTAACGAAAACCCACCTTATTTATATAAATGATATCCACTTACTCTAAACCTTGCTTTGTTTTGTAACCCCGCAGTATAAAACGAGCAATGGAATACAAAGCTGTAATTTGATCGTAAAATCTTAAAATTGTTGTAAGAGTTAGACCCTCTGGTATGTATTAATTGGTATTAATATAATTACATACATTTGTTTCCTATAGTCAGCGGTGAAGCTTAGTTTTTAAACCGCCCGGGGCCCATCGAAAATTTGCCGCCTCTACCAAGGCCTCTAGCAAGACCACAGAAATACTACAATTCATCTAATTTTATTTTTACAAAATCAAAATCAAAAACAACTTTATTCAAATAGGCTTCAAATGCAATTTCTTCATTTTACAAATTAAAATTTTAAAGTGATTATTATTTTTAAAAGTGAAGCTAGAACCGATTCGCAATGTAAATTCTGCAGAGAAGGATCAGAAAGAAACTCTGCAGTTGTTGCTCTTTTGTAAATAATATATAAACTGTGTTGAATGAATTTAACACACTCATTTCTACGTACTTCATTAATGCTGTGTAGTAGTGATATTATAATAGTGATATTACCTACTATTTAAATGTACTTTGACTACCGTGTTAAGCTACCTATTCACTTACAGTAAGTTCTAATAACATCACGTAAAATGACAAAACCTATTACAATAAAATTTGTCGTGTAGGTTATTTAAACTAATACATATAACTTAATACGAGAACGTTTTCATCCCAAAATTTTTAACTTTTTGGAACTAACATACTTAGTAAAAACTGCCGGACACGACTAATGCACAACACAACAACAGAAAAATTAATACTACCTTTTCACAAAATATTTAATTATAAAATACATTTTAGTTAACAAATTATCTTCCTATTCAACATTTTTAAACATACAAAAACAGAAATGCAAACGTAATTAACTCTACCTAAAACAACTAATATATAATATTCGTATTTATATATAAAAACCAGCAAACAAAGTAAATATTTGTTTTAATCTACGAATCGCTAGTTGCAAACGAAAAGCACCTAACGCCAGCATAAATTCTTCCAATTTAATCTGATGGTGTTACGTAACAGATCGTAGAGCGGGAGCCGCTGCAATATCGGCAGTTATTCGTTTGCTTAACTATCCAACGCAAGTTACGGCAAGCCTATTGTTCTGCTCACCCTCAGTCGACTTTCAGCTTGCTGGCGAGTAGACTCGCACGAAACATTTAGTTTGTTTATCGACGAACAAAAACACTCAAAACTAAATCTTTGTGTACAATTTACGGTTACTCCCTTGCGAATTATTGTTGTTGATATAGCTATTAGTTAGTAGTTATTATTATTATTAAAAATAGATATACAAAAAAGCTTAGTTTGAGTGGCGAGTAAGTAGGTACCAGCTTAATGAAAATAACGAACCAATGCGCTTGCGACTTTAAAACATATGTAGATATTAATGCTTCGAAGAAGATACGTTATAAAATCAAAATAGGTACATTAGGTACACAATAATATGAGTAAAAGCTATCTAATGTACATTTACAGTAATAAATTATAACTGAAAAACAGTACGTACCTAAATTTAATGTTCGACCATTCCCATTAAGTTTCATATTAAAATTAATTTCATTTTTGCCACTATAATGTGCAACTTCTGCCTTAAATACATACATTAAAATATTGAAAAAATCTTAAGTAGGTATTATCTGCTCCCAATTATTTGTTTATGGTATTCTAAGACGAAAAAAAAATTATAAATTTGGATCAACTAGACTGTGGAAATAGCTCTACAGAAGATCACAGCCTTGTGTTACTGCTATCAAGTGTTACAGGCGTCCTTCCTTCCTTCATACTTCCATAGGCTACGGTATTACGCTTAGGCGGACTGTACTGCGCACTTGCGGCGTGCTTGTCATAGGTAGTGTACTCGTATGTCACTGTAGGTGTAGGTTATAGTGCATAATGTACTAAAGCGATGTTACCTACTTATATGATATACATAAAATCCGAAACGATATGTCTGTGTATTATTTTAATTACAGGTACAGTATATGTTTGTAAGTACATTTTAAATTCAGCTTCGATTACGAATATTCTAACAATGAAATATAAAATAAAATTTCCCCTGACGTGACTTACTTTACAAGCGAGTAAGGAAAAATCACGTAAACAGAGCAAAAAAATCTTCATCCGTAACGCCGAAATGGCAAAATTTGTTGAGCTCCGAAGGACTGTATTTTTTCTCTTTGTTTACCCGCTTTTTAAATACCGAGGGGAGATGAGGCGGTTCCCTTAAAAGTGGTCGGTGCTGTCTGTGTGTGTGAGTGGGGCTCTAAAGTAATACAGGTGCGGCTAGATGTGTGCCCTTTTGGTGCACCACAGAATATATTTATATAAAGGTATGGAGCTTTCGGACAGTTAGTAGGAAAATAATTAAGTAAACTCATCCCACTGCGACAATGACGTTTAATGTTACCTCAGTTACAGTAGTTAGACTTATAGTCAACTATTATTTAGAAATTATATTCTTGTGAGTTATTATTTAAGAGTGAGCGTAGTTATGGAATAATGTAGAGTTTATTCCACCATCCCGCAGTGAAGCAACGTGGTGGATTAAGCTCCAATCCTTCTCCTACCTGGGCGAAGAGGTCTATGCCCAGCAGTGGGATGTTACAGGGTGAATCGTATCGTATCGTACCGTCGTATTCACCTGCGAAGTTATTTTATTTCATACTTTCATATGTACGTAGGTATAAGGTAACAATAATAGGTAAATCGGTACACCTCGATCACGATTCAGCCTGTAATATCCCACTGTTGGGCATAGGCCTCTTTCCAATGTAGGAGAAGGATCGGAGCTTAATTCACCACGCTGTTCCAATGCGGGTTAGCGGATATATTCCCTACTATGAGTACTATCAGGTGTACATGATAACAACCGGGACCGACGCGACGGCTTAGCGTGTTCTCCGAGGCACGGTGGGGAGACCCACAAGGACTGCAGACACCCAGACCATAGCAAACATCTGTATGGCCAATACAAATGTTGTCGTGTGCGGGGATCGAACCCGCAACCGCCTGCGCAACAGCCAATGGCAACCCAGTGCTGTGATCGCTGCGCCAACGCGGCGTCAACGGTATACCTATCTTATGTTACTATTATATGTATGTGTTACTATTACCAACTCTTCCTCATTCTTATTATTTCGAATTATTGACTAGAACTTCATTTCATATAAGTACATATAAAGGTACTTATGACTAGTTTAAACAGTAGTTCTCGTATTATTGATGTTATATATTTTTTAATAATATAAAAAAGTACATTCTCAAAAATAGATATTAAATTATCAATAAAGATACTATAAAACTATTCTTATAGAAATGACTTTCCAAGACGATTGTACAAACGAGGGTCCGCTCATCGAACGAGTTCGAAAACTTAGCTTATAATGGCAAATAGCTTCTAACTCGTCACAGAAAAATCTCATCTTTCACATTGTTATTAGGCGTCATTTCGCGTAACTGGTAATGTGACATAAGACTCTTTTATTTGAAGACAGGTGAAAATTCCATCGAACGAAACCGGAAGGTAATAAGTCGCTTTGTGGAACGGACTTATACGACTTTTGAAGGTAGAATGGAAACGGTCTTATCTCGCCTGTAGCAAGGTGATTTACTATAATTACAAAGATAGCGTTAGATGCCTTTTGTTATAATTTTCCAGGCGCGCTCACGAGCGCTTTCCCGTCCAAACTCGTGAAAACGCGGCCATTTTGTAATGTGCCTTGTTTTTTGATAAGGGTATTAAAATAATGGTGTATTCGGATGGTTCTTTGCTTAGCTATAGAACGTATTTGCGTAAGCATTAAGTATTTGTATCTACGTGAGCTCCCATTTTGAATACTAATTTCGAGGCGTTAATGAAATTGAATGTGTACGAAAGGCCTGCGTAAGTACTGTTGATGGGTTTAATGCAAGTAAATTTTGAGATTAGAATTGTATACCTAAGCTTAATGAAAACAATATAGCGATATACCTAAATTTATAAAAATATATTAAATACAGAAGTATTTTATAAACAGTTTTTAATAATAAAATATATAGAAGTAATATTCATATGAGTAATTTCTAATAGAAAAAGTAAACTAGAAAAGAACATAATATTTTTAAGCTATTGTTTAACAAATTGAAAAAAAAACTATATAATATATGTACCTATATATAGTTTTTATAAGAAGAGGTATAAAGAAAAAAAAATCGGGTACAATATATTTTTTATCATGATTTTTTTATCGATAAAAATAAAAATAAAATACTTTAACAAATTATCTTAACACCTTTAGTTTTTATTACAATGATTTAAAAAATTACATACCTAATAATTATCGAATTATATAATAATAATATTAGTAAACTGCAATAATAATAGGAGTCATCATGTAGACTATACATTAGAAATTGTGTAGCCATCATACATAGACTATAGGTACATGATAAAAATCTTACGCTTTTTTCAACCTTACGGACGTTTTTGGCCGGCTAAGGTACCCTTCCGCAAAGCCCCGAAAATTCGTTCCAAAAAAAATTTGAAAATTTACAAAATAAAATTTTATATATCGTAATTTGCTTAATTTGAAATTTCTGAGTCTTAAAAGTTTATCGTTGAGGTAAATGTAATTTTTATTCCCCACCACGAGAACTACACAGCACATTTTCTGGTTTTCCTGAGGCTTTTCGAAAGGAAATCTACATTTGCTAGTAACAGCGGAGCGAGTTTTTGTATAGCCGGTATTAATATCGCGATAATGCAAATTTCGTCGGTTTATAGCTACGGAGCTCGTTCTAGACGCTATTACCAAAAATTCGGCAAGGTTTCCACTCTCGAGAGTATTTTCGTGTATTTTTGCTGTGTTATCAAGTACCATTTTGATATTGATAAATGTTTATTCCTTTCCTTACTTTACTGTTATAGGGTAGGGTCACCTAAGATTGCGCGGGAGGTAAGACTGCGCAATGCTAATATTTCAAAACACAAACGACATCTGTGCCTAACTTCAGTCGTATTTTGATGCGTACATATGAGTGGTTTTGCTGCGACAAAAAAATTGAAAACAGTGGAATATCGGATCTGCTAGGTAACTTTGAAGATAATTCTGGTAACTGATGTTAATTTTAGTCATTTTGAAACTGTGGTCATGTCTGATTAAGCTATATTCCAATAAATCTAGTTATCGTTTTTAAAAACTAATTCCACCTACAACGCTGCCCGATTGCATATTTTACGCATCTACTCAAGAGATGGCATGGATAGTAATGTATTTGCATATTAAACGATTCCCTAAGACTGCGCAGAGCCAGGGTCCTTAAAACTGCGCGCGCAGACTTTCCTCCCCCTAATTTAAACTTCATTTTTGATGACTAGCTCTTTGACGCAGTTTGTAGTAGCCCTGCCTTCTAGTACATATATTGTTGGAAATAACACCAGAAGTTATTTTATTAAAAACAATATTTATTTCTACCCTCAATAATACCTCAATAATTACCGTTAGGAACAGACGACCGTGTGTGTATGTTATAAGATATTTATTTGTTTTTCTTTGTTTTTATTGATTATCACAATGAAATTTATTTAATTACAGGATGCCTAATCAAAAAAATAGGTATATCGATTACAGAAGATTGGATTGGTTTTTCTGTATGTTCTGAATGGTGGCATCAGTAGCATAAAAAATGCACAGCAGACATTGGTATTAGACACTTCAAGTTTGACTTTTGTACCTAAAATGGGTTGATTTAGTATTAATAGGGCTTAAGTTAATTTAGTATTACCTTAAAAGCTTCTGTTCTCCATGCGCAGTCTTAGCGATCCTAATGCGCAGTCTTACCCACCCAGAGTCCTAAGACTGCGCATTTACCATTTTTCATATATTGCTCAATTATTCCAAAAAATTTTACCAAATATTTGATTAAGTTGTTTGTTAACAAAGTATATTAATGTATGTTTGAAAATAAATAAAGATGATTATGCTAACTCATTTTATTTTTGACTTACAGCAAGTCAAATGTTAAGTGCGCAATCTTAGGTGACCCTACCCTATGTTGTTAATTATTAGGTTTATTTAAAAAGAAAAGAAAATAGGTATAATATTATTTTATTTTAAACCTAAAAATGTTATTTTTTTCGTTTGTTTGCATGAGCGACCTGTACAAGATTTAACACTATTTTGTCATAAACAACATCATGTCATTTAACAACATTTTTAAAATATAGAGCAGCAGGTTACGGATACGAACTAGGTAGTAGCTAAGTAGTATAAACAGAAAAAAAAAGAAAAATACAATTAAATGGATAACTAAAAGCACTCAAAAATTGAAATGTCTTATAAGGTCATTGTGTCTAATAAGGCCCAGGTTTTTTGAAATCCTTATAAAACAATTTTGGAAAGCTTATTTATTAATAAGACACCATAATTAGATAAACCATTTCTATTAGAAAAGGAAATATTGTACGAAAACAAGATACTGCCAAAAAAAGTTCTTTAAAAGCTTGTCTATGGTCTCTATTGGGCACTAAGTCTCTAAATAAGTTCCACAATTGAACAAGAACAAGCAACAACAACAAACAAGAACAAGCTTTTAAGAATTGTGTGTCGGTAAAATTTGATTTTTAAAAGGCCATGGCTTTTAGTCTTTTTAAAGTCTTATGAAACGTACCTTCCTATATAAGTTATACCTAACTAATTAATTTTTTCGTTACGTGAAAAAAATCGTAGTTTTATATTTTTTTTTCATGATTTATAATTCCTAAAAATTAGTTATGAAAAATTCGACAGTCAAATACCTAAGTATAAAATAAATGAAAATTTATGTAAATTTTACTGACTTAAAAGCTAATAATAAAAAAATATTATTGAAAACTTTAAGACGATAATAATTGTAACCACAAAAATGAATAGAGCCCCCATAAAAATCCTATTGTGACGCCAACACGCCATAACGTATTCTATTCAATTGCATGGAAAATCAGCGGAATTTCAGCGGCCCACCCTGCCATCGCATCAAGCGGCCTTCTCTTTCACTCTCGCAACACTATTACAAGTTGAAACGGGATGCACTACTAAGTTAATGTAATTGAGGGCAATATCAGAATAGTTTTAGTCTAGACGAGTAAAGTTGTAAGTTGCAAATTACTGGCGTGATACGGCGCTGGTTAAAATATATTGTAATGGCACTTTAGCTCACGCTTACTTAAATTTATGCGCCTCGGGGTAGTGTGGGACATTAGTGAACGAAGTACTCGCGAACAACCCGACGTATCTTAATATATCCTTCAACGCTCGAGATTCCGAGGGAACTTGCTGGGAAGCCTTCATTGTTTCAAATAATTTTATAATTAAGGCTTAAATTCTTTGCAACGATTAAGTTGAAGTTTAGGAAAACAACAGTTTTAAATTTAGATTACCGTTGTTTTTAAACATATTTTATAGATGTGTATGTATGTGTAGATATGTATCCATGCAAACCATGGTATTGTTTTGTAGAAATCGACACTTCGGGTGGTACAGTTGGACAATTTTATTATATCGTTGTAAGAGTATATAGGTATATTACTACTCACATCACTGTATAATAATGTATTATATTTTGAAAAATATACTTAGTAGGAAACTAAATAAGAATTTTATAATATTTAATTAAAGTTAAATTATTTACGTAAAAGTGTTAAAGATTTCTTTGTTTAGACTTTAGACCATACGTAACTACGTAAGACAAAAAAGGCTATATCTTTTCCAAGCATTATAGGGTTAACTACGTGTTGTACCTATAAGTTACCTACATAAAACGCGACATTTTCTTTAACTTTGGAATTGTTCCGTTCAACAAAATTTTTCCTCATATTTACCTATATGAAGTTTTCGATATCACAAATCATTTTCCCATTAATTATCATTATACTGAAGTGGGAAAACAGAGTGCCATTATAAAATAATAAAAGACATGTGGATGACTCAAAACAAATACGGCCTTCATTCACCTGCCACAGCTTTATGACCCTATAAACCGCCACAAGCACCCATAAAAGCATTATTGCCTATTAATTTCACACCGCATTAGCGAAACACACAATAAAACTTTAACATTTAGTTGTGACATTGATTCTAGTTCAGTTCTAAGCGCCATCTATGAGCAGAGGATGGAGGCTTCGGTAGAAAAAGATTATGGCCTATAGCAGAGTTTTACGACGTCGTAAAAGTATGCCATAAACCCGAAGGGCACGCACGCCCTCTGTTAATCGTTCAGAAACCGATATTGCGAGGCCCCGAGATAGATTGCTTTGCGTTACGAATAACTTCTCGACATTTGTCTGTTTATGGTCACGAGCCGAATTGCGTATTTATGTGGTAACTGTAACCGCTCGGTACATCTTGTATCCTAGGCGCGTCTATGTCGTTTACTGCTGATTCCTTGAAACGATGTTTTTATCGAAAACCTGAAGAAAAGATTAAAAATTCATGCCATATTTATATTTATTGTATACCTAACTGTAAAATGTTGAAGACTATTTCTTTGAGAGACATGTTTATCAGTTACTGTTTAACTAATAAAGATTTTTTTATGAAATAAGTCAAAGACATATAGCTGCAGTAGAGAATAAGAGAACGCTACATACGGAGAGTTCAAGCCATCGGTGAATTATGAAGACAATATAAGTAGAGGGAATGAGTAGACATAAAGCAAATAGCAAGGCAAAAACTATAGTGGCCAGTGAGTACTTTTAACTTATAATTAGATAAAGGAAATCTACTACAAAAAAGTATTTGGATTCCAAAATGAAATGAACTTCTATATCATAAAACCAACCTCATAGTTTGTTTTGTTTTTGTGGTGAAAAGAGTTTTATAAACACATTTAATAACTAAGAATACATACAAACTATAATTTTAAGCTACGCACGTAAGACGTTTCTTATAATTTTCTCGAAACCCGCTCCAAAGTCCAAAGATTCGAACTATTTAACGACTTTTTGTAAAGGAAACAATGAAGTACAGTAAAATACGTAACAATTTAATTCGAGCACCCTCACAATCGTTAAACTTTTATTGACTCCAAACGGCGTGACTTTAAAAATACACAAATTTATGGTCACTCCGAGTGAAAACGATTATTCAACACGTCGTAACTATTTTATAGCTGAAATATAAACAAACGGGACGGGACATCTATTAGGTTCGCGTTCTTATTATCAATGACTGCGGTCGTCAAAGGAGATAAATAATCAATACTAAATACCCTATAAAAGTAATATGGTTAGCACCACTTAAGTTTCTTTTTTTTTTTGTCTATTTTATATGTAGCAAAGTATTGCGTTATTTTGTCTGTAGGCTGATTACTATCTATTAAATAAGAAGTTACAAGACTGTTACACTACGATGGTTTATTCTTAAAAACGATAAAATGATCAACTTAGTTTAAGTCGTACAAAACACAAACCCTATGTCTATTATAATATAGATATTTAAAAATATTCTAAAGTTTATAAACCTTAGGTAGCTTCTCAGTAATGTGAATTTAGCTCGTAAGAGCTCTATCGATCGAATAACATCCAAGTCTCATGAGCTTTAACCAGAATGTACAAAAGTGTTTTAACCAAAAACATCGTTAGTTGGCAAACAATTGTAAATAAAATAAAGCGAAATGTATCAAGTTTATACAAGGGATATCCAAACACTATTTGTGAATATCTAATTGTTTGAATTAATAAAATTATTATTATGAACTAATTTTTTAAATTTGTAATCAGTAAATTAAAAAAATCTATAAGGTCAGGGTGGCTAATTCCGGCATAGTTTTTTTTCGACTTACATTTGAGTGTCCGTATCCGATGAACGTTTTGATTTATGATCAACGTGATGGTTTCATGAAAATAAGAATGTTGTAAGCTACCAAATACAGTGATCTTATTTAATTAAACTATCACCAGTACCAGAATATACAACTTTTTATAAAACTTGACCAGTAGACGGAATTTTTCTTCTAAATCGGGAAAATCCGTCATACTGGAAGAATTTATTGAAATCTTTAGTTGTTTTAACGAAACACGTAATAATGACATGCGTTCGTAAGAGACAGTCAATTCTGTGCTTAAAGACTTTAAAAATAAAGTCTCTGTCAGGTTAAATAGGTAAAAATCATTTTTCGGGGCTATTTCGGCATATCTTAACAAGCAGGGGTAGTCAACATATTTTAGTGGAGCGTTATTAACTATTTTTATTATATCCGATTTGAGTGAGTAGGGTGATAGAGTGCAATCATGTTATTTATGTTACTTACATGTTTAAAAACATCTAACATATATGATGTTCATTCCCGTAATATTCTTGTGAGATAAACAAATGTATGCTGACGACGTCGCGGATGAAATAAACACTTTAATTTAGCAAACTTAACATAAAAGCACACAGAAAAATATGTAATTATATTTGGATAAAGTTAAGGTACCTTCATATAATAAAAATACACATTTGGTATCATAAATAGTTTTAATTCAGTAACAAACTTAAAATCTGTCAAAATCAAATGGTATTTTAGTCTTAATAAAGTTAACAATCAGTCATAATTATATTCTCCAACCATATTTAACACTTCTACAATCCAAAGCTATATGTTTCCATAATATGAAGACAGGATGCAAGATTCATTTCAACTTCAGAAGATAGAGTGGTTTTCCTCCCAATCATATTGGAGCGTCTTTTTTATGTACGTGGTCCATTATTGTCAATTTTGGAATTTTGTATACCTGTGCAACTTTGTAACCACTTAAGGTACCATTACGCAGTGCTAATACGGCTTCACGTAGTTGATTTTTATCATAAGCACCTCTATTTGTACGTCTTGTATATGTACCTACGTACCATAACGAATGACGGCGACGTCTAGTTGAACTGAAACAATTTAATTAATTCAATTTAGTACCAACCGAATTATCTAAATTCACTATATATACATACAACGACTATTTGTGATCATTAAAAAAAAACAAATTTAGAAGAAATGTCCTCAAAATTGATTGTGGTGGCGATTATTCTGTAACGGTTACAAAAATTATATAATATATATTCTCTTTCAAAGGAACTTTCTTTGAACTCCAAGTAAGTACATATGCTGAATATTGAATGGTTCTCTTTTAAAAAGTTGGGACAAAAAAGGTTTACGATCTCTGAAATGGGGCAAATTCGACATATGACGATCTAGCCCCATTCAAAATAGACGGAATTATGCACTTAACGATTTCGAGGGTATAAATTTGTTACGTTGAATAATCTAATCATTTGCAGCGTTATCTTGCAAAAGAATACACGAAACCTTTACAAGGACCCTACACTATATATATAGAATTCATTCGACACTGTAAGTAGCATAATTTTAAACTTACCTTCGAAAATACAGCAGCGTGGGACACTCACATTTCACTTTAAAAAAGCAACTGAACTTTGAAGACTGTTTTACCCATTTTTATAGCAACTACCGCCTTCCAAGGAATTTTATTTGAAGTTAAAAGCAATGCTCTCTTACCGACACTTCTACAAACGCTGAAACTCGACTGTAACGAGCATAATTTCAAGTAGACGGTTACGCCCCATAGACGGAATATGCCACCCTGACCATACAAGTAAAAAAAGCTAAATATAACAAATGTAGGTAAGTATATCAAAAATTAACACGGAGCCTTGTCTGCATTTTTATTTCATAGCAAATAAATTTTGTAATAAATAAATAAAAAATAGATAAGTACTTATATAGATTTAAATCTTTGCTTATATAATGAACAATAAATTCTAATACATAAATAATTTTAAATAGTGATGGATTTATCTGGTGCAAGAAAACTACTCATTGAAACTAACCTTGTGGATCCAAACAGGATGAGTAAGTGTAAGTTTTTGAAGAGTTAGGTTATTATCAGCAATTCAACAAGGTTGCAGCGTCAGGCTAAGGTTTTTTTGACAGACTCGAAGGTTCCGTATAAGTACTCCTCATTTTAACGATTGTAAATATCTACACAATACACACACTGTCCTAATAAGTAAGCAACTTAATGTTTGTGTTATAGGTAACAGCCGACTGGTCTAGCTACATTTTTTTTTCGATAAACATACTTATAAATAATACATATATAAATATATAAATAAATATGTATATTACACCCAGACTCGGGGTGGGAATCGGACCCACAACCCCCGGAGCAGAAAGCAGGGTCACTACAAACTGCGCAGACGGGCTAGTCTAACTATACGAAATATAGTAGGTACCTAATTATACGAAAATTAGAATTAATTTCATTTTTAGCAAAAAATACCTTACGTCATTTTGAAAATGAGCTTTTCAAACTACTGGATTGATTTTACCAAGCATAGCTAAAAATTACTGGAAGGAAATTCGCTTTTACAAAAAAAATTTGTATCGAATCGGTCCATTCAAGAGCTACCTACAAAGCCGCAGACATACATTGGCGTCAATCTCATAACAATTAAAAAGCGGAATTGGCAAACTGAATGTCACGTTTTTGTTGAGAGAGAGAGAGAGAGTAATTTGTAAAATGTACTAAAGACTAAACGACTTTACGGTTTTTCTTTTCGATTAAAATTTTCTGTTTTTTTAAATCTTACAAGTAAATTCCATGAAAAACATTTTTGTCCAAAATATTTTCAAAAAGTTAAAATATTATGTAGAGTCAAGCTTCTAACTCTACACGTCCTAACTTCACAAACTCAACACTAGTTAAAATGCATGGTTTTGCTACCATCACAAGTGAAAAATTCATCCAATGTTTTATTTTTTTTACATGAATAAAATTAATAATGTTCGTGTATTAAGAAAAAAAAAAACGTTTAAATTTTTTAAATGGTACGAATTTTTTTATTATTATTTTATATACAATCATATTTTTTTTTACTTTTGAAATAAAACTTCTGCATGCTTGATTTGGGGAGTAGGCTGGTTAATGCGTGACGAGAGCGTTATGAAAAGTGTGATCGGGCTAGGCGAACGGATGTTGTGAGGGAGTATAAAACACATTCGTTTTTCTCGTTTTAATCTCTTTTTAGATTCGATACATGATCACTTGAGGGGCTAGCGCCTAAATCGAAAAAAAAACAAGTGTGCTAAAGCACGACACACGACTAAAGTAAAACTTTCTACCTTTACTAACTTATATCTCCCTCTCGACTTTTATTTCAACAATAGTTTCACTTCAACAATATTATGAAATGAAAAAAAATTAATAACAATACAAAAAAAATTAAATAAAAATATGTAATTTACTCGGTGCATAAGGTACACACTGACATTCTTTGATTCAATAATCGATTAGTACAATTTATAAAACACTTTTATCATATTTAATATAACATTGAATTATTTTCTTAATTAAAAAAAAAACATGTTATAATAAAATAAAATATTAATAAAAATTTTATATCTACAGCAACATCTAGCGACATTTAAGAAAACTACGTAAACAAACTTGCAACTACAACGTTTAGTATAGTTTTCGCGCATGCCCATAGATGGCAGCATAACTGCAATAAATATAAGAAAGGTCAAAATTATCATGGTAATTTCGCAAATATCTAATAGATGGTGCTAAAGCATATTTGTGTAAAATTTTATGATTAACAATTTTTCATTTTAATAATAAATTAATATTTTGTATATCGAAGACAACGAAGCTATTTTAAGTAGAAAAGTCAATTGACATATTTTTTAGAAAATAAATAATTTAGTTACCAATATGATATACCTAGTTAAAAAGGCCTTGTTAAAAAAAGATTTTTATGATTTAAAAATAGATGAAAGCATTACTAATATAAGCTATTTTTGTATAAAAATAAGTATAAATGGTGTTTTAACATGAGAATTAAAAAAATAATAAACAATAAATAAATCTTGGTCCTGTTCAACTTATTTAAATGTAGTGTGAGTATTAATATCGAAAATGCAAAATATGCTCGTTTGTTCATTTCAATACACTGATAATAAATTTTCACAAAAGAAATGTGTATGAAAGACAACAAAATTTTTGAGAATAGCTTATTATTATTGTTCGTTGCCGGATATTTTACGTCGTTATTACTAGAGAAAATTTTAAGACTTTTTACAAGGACTTGTCACTTATTTAAATCTTAAACTGAATACCTAGTTAGTAAAATGTATAAATATTAGAACAAAAATTGAGGACTTACTTATTACTTGTTGTGACACACACACACACAGAAAAACACAAACTTCGTTAACACACGCGTCTTTCACATGCAATAAATAATTCGCTTTAAATTTTAATAATTTTTTATTTTTTATTTTTTATTTTTGCTTTTTGTCTTTTATACTTTTTAACTAACTGAGCACATTTCTCACCACCTAATATACTAAATATTACTTGATTGACAAAATAGCTTCAAAGACAAAACAGTTCTAAATAAAATTTCATAACTTCACTTGTGCAACCGTCGAAGGGTTTATACTACGCAACTTTATTACCTTGTAAACGCTTTGTAAACACCGCTCATCTTTGTTTAAAAGGTAACTTAATTACTCACTAATAAAAGCTAAAGTAACTGTTCTTAACTTTCTCATTTTTGTTTCAGGTAAAAAACTGCAGAAGGTTACAGCTTCAAAGTAAGTAGACACCCGTACCTCTATCTAATAGTCTAGTCAACAAGTTCAAAAACGTGTTAAATAGAAATAAAGCTCCTAAAAATATGGGCGATAGCTCATTCGATTGTCTTGAAAAATGTTTTTTAAGGGATTATATTTTGCACATAAAAAATTGCGATTAATATTATTATTTGGTTATTTAAATATATAGAAGGAAGGTATTTATATACTTAGTTTTTCGTTAATAATTTCTAAAATAATGATATAAAAGGAATTTTAAAAAAATATCCTGAAAGAAGAGGATATTTCCAATAAAAAAGTCCCGACTCCCAGAACTCTGTCTCTATTACCTATTTATAATTTATTTTAACGCTGCAAATTGTACTTCGTGAGGTCGTTACGCCAAAGGCGTGCCGTCTAAAAAGCCGGTATATCACCTAAAATATATAATTTTTTATAGTATTAAAATAAATAACAATTTAAAAATTTGAATAAATTATGGTGTAATCTAGACACTTGAAAAAAAAAAACCCTGGTGAAAAAAAATTTATGTCAATTTTTCAAAAAGTTACACCATTGTTAATTAACTACTTATTTTCCAATCTCTGTTTTTATAAGTTACCTCATAAATGTTTAAATAATTGGTCTAAAAATTATTACTAAAAAAATATATTTTTTGATAACATTTTTTAGAAATTTAATTTTTTGTTAGTTTAAAAAAAATATATCGAACAAAATAATGAACTTTAATAAATTTTTATTGCATAACTTAATTAAGTATCTAAATGAGAAGAGCTCCACGAAGCGGAAAAATTTTATTACTAAAGTGTACATTAATTCTTTTTAAATTACATTTCGTCAATTATTGTTTTTTTAACCGACTTCCAAAAAAGGAGGAGGTTCTCAATTCGACACGTATGTTTTTTTTTTATGTATGTTAGCTCAGAACTTTTGACTGGGTGGACCGATTTCGATCAATTTTGTTTTAATTGAAAGGTGTTGCGTGTCATGTGGTCCCATTTTAATTTAATTGAGATCTGACAAGTACTTTTAGAGTTATATCTAATAATGCATATTTACGTGACTACTTTTTCGTCGACCTACGTTATATTATACCGCATAACTTTTTACTCGGTGTACCGATTTCGATGATTCTTACTTTAATAGAAAGCTAATACTTGTCTTGTAGTCTTGTTTAAATTAGATCGAAAACTGATTACAACTTTTTGAGTAATCTTTAATAGCGCGTATTTACTTGACTATTTTTATTTATTGCGCGTATTACTTGACGGTTTTTTTTCGTTTGCAAGCAAACACAATTATTTTAATTCTAGATACAGAGTTTATAATTTGAAGGTTATAATAAATATTGTAATTTGTGGCGTTTCTAGATCTCTAAATATCCAATTTTATCCGGTTTTTACAGATTGCTGAAAGAATTTATCTTGTAGATATATATATCTGATGTTGCTGATAGACTTGTAAACAGTTATCTGCTGGTCTGAAGTTAAAGTATTGTAAACAAACGCAGGCCGATAATAAAACAAATATTTGATGTACCTACTTAGTACAAATTGCATGGGCAACTAAGAGCTCGTGGATATTGTTAATATAATAATTAAAAAAAAAATTAGATTCAAGAGATGCGAATACAAATATCTGACTGAATATATAGGTAAATAGAGTTTGATGGTAATTGAGTAAAAAAGAAAAATATGTAGTTACACATATCATAAATTTTATCTCTTGGATATTCTTATACTTCACTTAGAAAGCCACGTAAAGTATAAAATAACAATAACAATAATAATCAACAACGGATGCAACAGACCCACCACACACCAGCTAAAGGTTGACAATTTTTATAAATTAAAGTCAGAACTACTTGACTTAAATTATTAAAAAAATTTTTTTTTAATTTATCATACCTATGTTTGTTCGTAGTGTATGGCTTCTGTATAAATATTGTTGTACCTTTTAAGGCATTTTGAAATACGTGCATTAGATTATGTGTTACCTAGGTACTTATGCATATAGATACTTACGAAGCAGGCCTGTAATACATCTCCAGTTCGTTTTCTGAAACTCACTCTTTTCGCTTTAATAACTTAATTTAAAATTACGTATACCTAAGAATATTTAAAGGAATATAAAAATTATTCTATCTATTATGACAAAATATTGTTAACTAATATATTTACAACAAGAAATCTTGTTTCTTTTTAAAATAAAGGCTACTATATACTAATTTAGTGTATATAAGGGTAACATATTAAAAAAAACAGCGTGTATGAAATTAATGTTGAAGAATTTATTTCTTAAAAATATTCTTGTGTGTGTGTGTGTGTGTGTGTATTATTTTGTTATTTTTGACCTCAATACATATCCTCTTACATAGAAATTATTCGAAATCATAAGTCATAAAAACTAATTATGATTAGGTTTATAATTTATTTATAAAAGTAGGAACATAAGTTGTGTATTAGCTACTTGAATAAAAAATAGAAAGCGAAAATTAATATAGCAATTAATATTATATTAATGATTAGTTTCACAAGCAACCGGAGTAAATATTACCAAATCATATCTAGTCTAGTTTAATATAAATGAATGATAAGACAAGTTCTCAAAAATCACAGGTAGGTACATAGAATTGCCAATATGTCAGCGCAATTAATTTTTGAATCATTTTGCTTTTTAAACTCTGTATTTAACATAGGTACTCGTATTATGATGTGACATAAACAGATTTTTTTGCTTACAACTAAATATTCACTTATAACAAAATAGACCTACGACATTAAAACGTTCTCTTAAAGCGACTATAACAACAATAAGTATACCAAGAATAGGCAATAAAATGTTACTCAAACTTGCAACTTCATACAATTAAAAGATAAATAATGTACACAATAACAATAAAATTTTCCTCCAAACTAAATCTGCCAAAAACAACAAAGAGAAACTTCTATACAATACAAAGACATCCACAATAACAAATAAATAGTTATAAGACAATACATAAGCTTTGACCCGACTTATGTATCTATTATTGTAAAGTAATATGAACATATTTCATTCCTTTGTATTGAGTTTCAAGACAATATTTATATCACTAGTAGAATTGCTAAAACGTAGTAAATATAAGGTCAGAAATTGTAAGCAATATTTCAAGTCTATTCTGTTATTTCAGTTATGGGATTAGTTTTCGTAGACATAACGCTTGATTCATAATGTTCATGAGATAAACATTGTTGGGGGAGTAAAAAAGTTCGCAAACTTTTAGATCTTTATTATACCAATTTAATGTAATGTTTACTTGTTTTATAACTTGTTCAGTGAATATTTTTACATTAAATAGAATTGTGATATTTATGTACTGTCAATTATTATTTTAATTACTAATTACTTTTTTGAAAATAGGTAATAGGCATTTTTGAATATCAAGGTCTAAATCAAGGAAGGTTTAGAAGATGTATGCGTAAGTTAGCGTTGTAGGTTATTTATAAAAAGTTTTTTTAAAGCCTCGTCTAGTTAGTAGAGTTTGAATTTTAAGAAAAATAATTCTATTGGAAATTATTTACTTGAGAGTAGGTATATCAAAATATCTATTACTCATAGTGTTGTATTGATTATATAAACCTTATTTAAAAGGTATTATCGACTATGTCTCGATTGTATTTTTTTTCTTGCTATAGTTTTATCACATAGGTAATAATAATGATATGCTATTGAAACAAAAGATTATCAAAAGTTCAATAACGGATCAGTAACCGAATATTGTAACAGAATTGTACGTATCTTGAACAAAAAAATGGGTAGTCGGTAGGTATTAAGTTGTGTTATTTCTAATTGATCTAATTATGTACCTACTGAACTTTTACTCATATCATAGTAACAAAAATCTTCACTATTTCATTATCCTTAAAATGTCTTTATTTGTGTATTTTTGGCACGAGTTCGTTCTGAAAAATTATAAATCCTATCTAACACTGTTAGTGAATAAGAAGTATCTATATTTTTATTAAAACGAAGGTGAGGAATTTGGAAAATTATGCTATGCTCTAAAATATCATGCTACAATTAAAAAAATGTTTCATAAGTTCACTTATATTAGATGTAGTCATAAGTTCACTTATATTAGACAAGTGTCGACATTCAGTGCTAGTAGAACTACGAGATGTGTTTATTGTTTAGGACGTTGCAGGTTTTTCCGATTATTATCAAAGGGACTGTGTCTAAAAGAGCTATTTATAAAACATGCAATAAAATAGCTTCATAAACACATAACAGTCAGTGGACTATCAGCCCCTGCCATCGGAGGGATCTCGACAATTTTTATCAACTGATTAAATCTCACAGCTACCCCTTTATAGGTGCAACGTTGCTCTTGTTTGTTTTAGGATTAAACACGAGATAACCTGTAGATGTTTCTAAATTTTTTATTCACTATTGCAATAACCATTTTTCTATAACTATATATTCTAACTGCGATTTTTTAAGGTTAATAAATATTTTTTACTGTACACCATAACACAAATATACATAGAATATAAAAACAACAACTAGAAAGGCGATCTTATTGCAAAATATATAACTTATTTTTGTTATAATAGATCTTTAAAGAGTTGTTTAAAAATACTGGCAATAAATAACAGATATATTGCCAATCAAATATCTCTAATGTACTTAAAAGCTCTATAAACATCATTGATCATTTGACTTTTACTCGCAGATGAAAGATGCTTTCTATGTAGGTTGCGTTATTAAGTTATTACTCAATCTAAAAATGTGTCCAAAAAATTTCTAACATTAATTACTCAATGATCGTATATTGGTTCTTTGCTCTTGTTATAAAGTAAAAGTTTAACTATTGAAATAGTAATAATTTACATTATTTTAATCATTTCCTTCATTTTGATTTTAGTACCTAAATATACTTTCATACGACTGGGCAGTATAGGAGTAGGTAAATAAAAACAAATAAGTATCTTTTTTTTATAAAACATACAAAATAAAAATATTAAAATAAACCTTATGTCACTGATTAAGTTAAGTTTATTATAGGTAAGGCGTTTCTCAATAGTTTGGTATATTGATTAGAATTGATGAATACTATGCATACCTACAATTTTAATGTAATTTATTTGGAGATTAACATTTCTTATACTTTTATTTACAACAAGGTTTACAGAGGTCGTAAAATCAAAATGAAAAATGCTCGTTTTTTACCAGCTCTAAAAATAATAAATACTGTGTATATTTAGTTTTAATATAATGCAAAAATACAATCTTAGGACTTCTGAATTGAAGATATCGTGGAAGAATTCTTCTTACTCAACAAAAATTCGGAGCAGTTGTAATACTTATTTGATTCTCGCTATTCTACGTTTATTGAAGGCAGAAAATACATCGTGATGATTCAGCAAACCTTATAATTTAGATTTTTAATAAATTTTTCATTATAATCTTTAACTGACCAATATGATATTTATAAAAAGGGACTCTTAAAATAACAATGACGCTTAAGTAAATGATAGTAGCAGTTGTTGCCACTTTTTAGTAAAGTGGGTAAGTGAGTAAAGTACCTATACAAAAAAATTACAACTAAAAACATGAAGAAGATAGATTACTCAAATAGAAGTGGTAAGTGTGACACGATTTATACCGTACCTATCTGAAAATATTTAGTTCTTAAGTTGTGAATTGTAAATATTTATGTATGATATTTCAATTTGTTTGTTGATTAGGTATGCGTCACATTAGTACTGCTCTTTGATCTCCTTTAATAGAGTTATACAGGAATCAATATCATTATATTACAAACATACCTTTAGACATTACTTATGACCGACAAATTTCAAAAGTAAAAAAATACGTAAAAATTAAGGGAATGAACAAAAAATTTATTCAGAAGTCTGGGCAAAAAACTTATTATTTTTATCTTAAAAACATAAACTGTGTAGGTAATAGAAACGTATATGTATATTTTCACCTGATGGTAAGCGATTACCTTAGATTATAGACTTATGCAAGACCAGAAGCATCGGAAGCACGTTGCGGACCCTACCCGTAATCCGACCCTAGGATTTCTAGTCACTTTACTCACCACAGGTACACAACACTGCCTGAAAGCAGTATTATTTAGCTGTGATCTTCTGTAAAGTCGAGGAAGTCCTCAGTAGGGCTACTACAGATTTTGAGCAGGATATTTCCTGCAGTGCCCTACCTCAGTTAAACTGTGTAGGTACTTGTGTACTTGTCGTACATCGTCAATTTATATATATGTATTATATACCTACCTACATATAACAATATTTTATAGTAGATCATACAAACAATTCTAGCTTTTGAACATCACTTATTTTGTAAAGTCTTTAGAAGATTTTAGTTAGACATAATAATTTATTTCAACATTAACTGCACTAAACTCGAAATTTATTGGACTGATTTTAATAATTTCTTATTAGAAAATCTGTGACTCTTAAAAAAGGTGCTCATAACTCTTATAAGACACTACGATATGACTCAAGGTATCATAAACGTGGGCGAATCTACGCTGTTGGTCTAATGATTAATATGAAACGACAACAAACCGTTCGAGGGATGTGAAACAAAATGCCATTAGTAATATTCGAGATATTCATTATCTTTACTAATATTATAAAGCTAAAGAGTTTGTTTGTTTGTTTGAACGCGCTAATCTCAGAAACTACTGGCCCGATTTGAAAAATTATTTCAGTGTTAGATAGCCCATTTATCAAGGAAGCCTATAGGCTATATATCATCACACTAAGACCGATAGCAGCAGAGTACCAATGAAAAGTGTTTCAAAATCGGGGTTATTTTTTCTTTTAAGAGCTTCCGCTGCGTGCGCTGCGTAAACAGTTAAAGTTTCGTAAAAATCATGTATGACAGAATTGTTCCTATTCCAAGCGAACGAAGTCACGAGCAGAAGCTAGTTTTTAATAGAATTCTATTTTTAATCAAAGAAAGACAAAGTAGTGTCGCTGCAACATCTTGATTTACAGACCAATTAAATGTAGGTATTATCAAGAGACGATCCGAGTAAATTCTTGTTATGTAGACATAACATTATCTAAAAAAAGTAACTTAATCGTCCATTAAAAATGAAAACATAATTATTCCCGTATCGCATTCGTACCTCGAGGATTTATCTCGTCGACGTACAAAGAAAAAATCTTAATTCTACGCAAAGATTTGTGCGCTCGGCGCATAAGGAGGCCATTAAATGTCTGTCGATTTACGACCAATTAAAATCTATATCGTGGAGCCAATTAAACCTCTGTTGGTTTATTAGTATTGGATGCTGGGTTTATCGTCTTTAGATGGCAATTGAACCGGTCGCTCCACCGCTCTAGACTAACACACCTACATGTATATAACATGTGGCTTAATTATCCTTTCTTTCTATATATTGAATATGTAGGTATGTAATATAATGAACAATCTACTTTGGTAGGTATATCAATAACGTTTGATTGAGGAATGAAGATATAAATTTTGTAATAGTATCTTCACTTTAACATAAGCTAGAAATTGTATATCTATTAAGTATCTAGGTACTTAATTGCTTACTAAAATAGTTTTCATTTCGCATTTATGCTTATTGAATATCTTAAGTACCTTATTACTTTAAACATACCTAATATTAGTTAAATTTTGGCACAAATTTTGCAATGAGCAAAAACCATCCCATATTTTCATTTGTACTAAATATAGAGTTACTTCACTGTTCAATCACAATGTCGTCAAAAAATCTTGCAAGAATTTTAGACACCCAATGAAAATTTTGTTGGGAGAAAATATCTGCTTGCTCTAAATATGAACCTGGCCGATTGGGAAAGTACTTCAACATTACAGATGATCACAACTAAATAATACTGGTCTTAAGTAGTAATTAATGTTCAAGTGGTGAGTAAGTTCACCACAGCTTCTGGGTAGAGTCGGGGCTAGGGTCGATAACAAGCTTGAAATACTTCTATTATTGCAGGCATCCACCGGCTACACTGCATTTTCGCTTACCACCAGGTAGATCAACCTTGTTCGCCACCTTCATATAATGTATCATATAAAAATATCAGCAAATATGTGCGCTGAAAATTTTATTCGAATGAAATATTTTATGCCTTCAAGTTATATAGGTAGATATACGATCGAAGTAAGTATTCCTTCATATTTTCGGCTTTGACAATCTAGATAGAAGTGAGTTTTTAATTTGTTAAATTTTACGAGTACAAGTTACATGAATATTAATACAAAAACATGACCATATTGTGTAGCGAAATAAATTATTCGAGACACCCAACGATTTACATTTATTGCAAATTTTATGCCCCAGATATTTTATTAGATTTAAAATTTTCATTGACACTTTTTGATGGCAATTTATGATAAATATGAATCTTTTAAATGGAGTTATAATATACTTCTTAATAAATTTAAGTGGATTGTTTATGCTAAATTCAATTAATAAAAATTAATTTAACATTTTCATCTTATTGGACATAAATACTTACAAAAAAAATAAAATTTAATTATATTTTTAACTACTAATGATAAAACAAATTATTATGCAAGTGTTGACATTATGTTTGTAATAGATACCCATTTCACAAGGCTATAAAGATTAAGTAGAAGAAATGCTATCGAAAACTTGGAAAAAAACGTTAAAGAACTTAATGTTGATTTCAGAGTGCTTTTTCGTTTTATTTTCCTTATGATGCCATCATATAAAAAATTAGGAAAACCAGTAAAATTAAATATCGAATTGGATTCGGAAACGCAATCGTAGCTAATTAAATTAATCCGAATGCCCATAGGCCGTTGGGGGTCAATACAACAAATTTTCAATTACCTATACTAGTCGCAAATTCAGCTTGAATGTAAATTATTTGAACGTGTGCATTATAAATATAATTGTAGGTGGTTGTGGGTGGAGTAATTTCGACCAATCGGTGTGCAGCATTCGTTGAGGGCGGGGCTTGTTGCGAGACTAATGTTGTTCCTGCGAAGCCTTCGTCGCGAACACAGCGCTCTACGAAACATGCTACGTATGCATTATGCAGCTAGACGATTTTTTATGACATTATCTTGTATGATATATAACAATGTCATAATTACCCTCTTAAATATAATTATAGTAGATAAATTATAGTCATACATTTATAAATGTTTATTGCCATATTACAAAAAAAAATGTTTTATTTAGATACATAGGTACCATAAATAACCACCCCCCTACATTCATGAGAGATAGGCATTTTATTTTATCTAGCTTAATTTAAATAATGAAAAAAGTTCGTATGAGTAACTACGTTGATCAGTCTAAACTTTTGTCATACGGTCCAAATAATAAATCTATAGGCAAAACTTCTAGTATTATAATATAATTAATATATCAGTAAATGATACAAATGAATAATACAAATAAAAAAAATCCATTTAAAATGTTAAATTGTTACAACTGATTTTTCTGTTCGAACATATATACTATTCGGTACCTTTCGTTTTATTTTTCAAAAATACCAATAGTCTAAGTAGGTACCTACGTATTAAGCACTTGAATAAAATTAACTTAACTTGAATGAAAACTTGTTTGCTTAGAAACTACTTATTTGTATTTTTAATTAGTACGTACATATTTACAAGATTCACTTCATTTATTTTTAGACTAAATAAAATTGTCTATAACGTGTACCTACCTAGTCAGATTATTAAATTATTTTTTTTTATAGCTAGGTTAGGTATCAAATAAATTACCATTAAAAATATTAAATTGTGCAAAAAGTACCTAATACCAAAACTTTTTTTCAGTAATTTTAGTGCATAGTTTAATGAGTTAAACTTGGAGATAGGTAGGTACGAGTTGATATTTGACATATTCACTAAAAATTTTAACTTATTAGTTAATGTTATGTATCTTAAAGCGTTATAAAATTAATGCTTTTAGGTATCTAATTCAACACATGACAAATGATTTTAATTTTAACTGCTGAACATACAAAATTAAAATATGGAACTATAAAATATCAAAACAATTATTATTATTCAGAAAACAATCGTACCTACATATACTTAAAACTAACAAAACAAAAAAAAATATCACAAAATACACAGAGGTGATAAAATCAAAAGTGAAACTCGATACACCTTTACGACCTACACGAACTTTTACTATTACCAAATGAGTCATAAAATTACCCAAATATACCACAACAGATAAATTTATCGCCTAAAATGTCGCTCAGATCGTAAAACCGTCGAGTACCGCAATTCCCTTCGCCCAAAGCGACGAACTCTCTCATGTCAATCATTTACGTCAAACAAAATATAAAAATCAATTTAGAACCGCATTCTCACTATTATATGGTATGGAAACTGCTTCATTACCACTCGCTAGATCTATAAAGCCACTCGTATTGCCGTGTACAATGACCTCGGTGATTTAGTATACGAATATATCTCACTGTATAATAATACTTTGTTCATTGTTAATTCGTACCACTGCGAGCCTCGCAACAATAAATTTCCGATTAGGTATAAAGCAGAAATGCGTCTACTATGATTTGTTGGCAAGGGGAAGCCATTTTTGATAGTTCCCTTATTATTTACCTGAAGTGTTGCGACACAAAAGAGTTTCGCAGTCATTTAAAATCGACCACAATGTGATTGCAAAAAAGCCAGCTTTTTGTACCGTGGAATGCGATTTTGCACGTTCTTTATAGACGGTGTCTTTGTTAAAACCGACCAACAAAGTAAAACTTTGAATCAAAATATCTTCGTCTTAAAGGAACATTAATAGATGCGCTGTATCCTTGATGTTATGCATATTACACGTAATAACAATTTTAAATTAAAAGAAAATAAAATAATAACCACACATATATTACATTTAAAATCATATTTCCAAATGAATAAGAGTACTTAATCCTTTAGACTGTTTTCTGTTAAATGATCGTATCCCATACGAGTTACACACTTACATAGTTCTATATTCGGTCATTAATATTTTTTTCGTATAATATTTATTGAGTCCCGAAGGAGCGGACCCAGGCAGGTGGTCCCTACTTAATCAAGATGTTACCAAAAATAAAAAAGCCTTGTAGTTATATATTTTTTGCCTGAGTTACAATTTTGTTTGTCATAAGTTATGTGCGGCGCAACTAAGGACGGTATTGTTTAGTTATTTATGTAAGTTATTATAACGCAATGGGAAAGACTCATGGCTAATGAATATATCGGCAATAATGTACGTGTATCTGTTGGAAACCAGTTGTATGTAATAAAATAATCTCCATGACATTTTAATATGGGGGACGAATGTTTAATATGTAAAAATATTAACCGTGAGATTCATTGGACGACAAGGGTCAAGATTGATTGTGCCTTATTTAAAAGGTATCTTTTTAAGAGGAAAAACTTCTGATTCATTTTAAATTTAAGGTCCAATGCAAATAAACAAGCAATCTTCTTAGTCAACATTTAATTGGGTTCATTGTACCTAATATAAAAAATATGATCAAATAAGTAGGTACACACATGACTTAAATACTAAAAATATACATAGGTATAACTAATTACAAAAATAGTCGTAACAAATTTTATGGAATCGAAATAAAGCTACCAAATTTTCAAAAATAAACTTAATAATATTGTTAGTCATATTTAAAGATCAAGTCAATAAAGAAAGAATAATATATAATCCCAGATCTTTATTTGTTTTATTTCATACACAATTTCGGGAAGCGTGAATCACAAATATCGTTATGATTACTGTATTTCACCGAATTATTTCCGTACCCAATAAAATTATTTCATCACCTTAGTGGCAAAACAAAGACAGTCAGATATATCGGAATACTTGTTTCCAAGTTAATAAAACGAGAGAATTATAATAAATCCAAGAGATTGCAACTCAGATAGTGACTTGATTTAAACAGCTAGCCTCTTAGATTTGTTAGTATGTAGGTACTCGAGGCGTATTTACGAAAGTGTCGTTAAATTAAGATGCCGTGGCTAGAATCTCTTAAGATATTTCGTGCTGACTAGCTCGTTCATTTGTCTCGAAAACGCCATATTTCTTGTACCAAAAGGTCAGAACTGATGTTATTATATCGCTACGTAAACGATATCATGATTAATTTCTTGTTATGTTTGTGATGTGTCTCTTTATTTTCATCTCGATTTGAATGTTAATGGAAAATTATACATAAAAATAATGTATTACGACTCTCGTCTCGTGATCAAGACATTCGCAGTCAATGTCGAAATATCGAGTTTCTCAAAGCGAAAATAATAAACATGGTAAATATCCCGTTTTCGAATAATTTTTGTAATAGAAGCAACCATGTTAATCTAAAATCTTATATAAAAATAATCTAATTTTTTTCGTTGCTATTATACGATTTTTAACTACTAAAAAAGATTATTTTTCTTTAACATCTCGATCATTTCGTATAAAGCCTTTACAAAAGATTTTCTTTTAAACAAAACGACCGTTCCCATTGTGGCTTAATTTCCACAAGCGATTAAAAAAAAACAATCTCATCCAAACAAATTCAAGTGTAATCTACTCAACTATAATCCGGTAAAAAAAGCCCTGAACTTTTATCCGACAGAGGGCAAAGGGGCGAGGGCCAACAAAAGATAAAAGAGATATATAAGTGGCCCTCGGCAGTGCCATCAAGTCGTTACAAGAGCAGTAAAATATTTCAAATTGTGCCCAATGCCGCGGAAAACGGAAGTTACACATTTTGCCCGTTCCCGTCACGTCGAGATCGCCGACACGGGTTTTACTATAATAATTATACTCACAGTGTTGCTTGTATGATCTGTTGTTATATTAAGTGCTTATTTATTTAAAAGTTTTATTTCAAAATTCGCTCAAAACATTAACAAAAGAAAACACAAAGTACGTATATACATTTTTATCAGTTTTAGTAACATGGCGTCCTTCAGAATCGTGGCTTGTAGGTATTTGAAAAATGATATAGATATGTAAAATTATACATTAAAATGGTAAACGATAATTTAAATGAATAAATGTAAATTAATCTTATGAACACTATTTTTCTTCATTACCTACTATCAAATGTTTTATACCAAAAATTATTAATAATTTTGTAGAGGTATAAATTATATTAAAAATCAAATACTTATTCAATACATATTTATTAGATATATTATGTCTATAGCTATTGGTGCAAAAATAGTTGTTTGGCTTTGTCGTTGAAAATACTATTTACTTAAAGCCATTTAAGTATATTGATATTAACTGATTAAAAAGAACTACATCTAATTATTAATTAAACAATTTTGTGTTAACGATCGTAAATCCGGCTTCATTTAATAATTAATATTAGCGTAAGTCGTAAAGGCGTTTTTGTGGTATTAGCGTTTTTTAAACCTATTTTTGTCTCCAACTATCATAATTAAAAGCCACTTTTGTATGACGCATTAATATATTAATAATCATCATCGTATATTCCAATAAGAAGAAGTATCTGTGATTTGTTGCATATATATTTTTGATACTTGTAAATTTTAATAATTTAAAACTTTTCCATTAAAACTCTATGTAAATACAATGTACACATATGAATACCATATAGACATACGCGCGAACAATATGCCTCATATAATAGGTATAATCAAATTTATCACTGCCCCTCGCGGCCATTCCCATGAAACAACAATGGATTACAATTAGATGCAAATATCATTCGGACCGGGAGATGTTAACGCGTTGAAGGGTCAGCGTCCATGCAAATATGGACCGAAGTTGTTAAATTTCCCCAGTGACCACCCTGCTATGAAGCTATAACGTCCATTTTAAACTTCTATATTCAATTTTACGTCATAGAACAATACATTCATACATAATAAGTGTAGAATTATATTTTGGCAACGGTACGAATGTTATGAGGTTAATTTCCTTATTGTAGATAGGTATAGATACCTAATTATATATATTGTTTGCTTTTTCTTTTATAATTTCGCGCCAATTATATAGCTTAGCTTATACTTTAATGTTATGTATCAATTAAAATAATTAAGAAATTGCAAAAGTAAGAATGTAATATATTGCAATATTGCAAATATTATAAGATATTTCATTACAATATTTTTTTAAATACGAGCAAAAGACTACGGAACATTACATTTATCCTAATAAGGACAAACAGTAAACAAAAGTAAGTAGTTTGTACCGGTAAACATTTATTACCTTTATGATGTTGTATTTATTTTTTATAGAATAATATTTTGCTAGTAAAAACTCAATATCACATACAATATTACCGATAGCAGTGTATCAAATACAGCGCCATGCTCTGTTTAACGGAGCGCGCAATCGTTTCACGCATGGTCGCCAATGGACGATACTACAATGGACATAGTAAACCGAATTTATTTTGTATTTTGTCTTTACATTTTATCTATCCCGAAAATTATTTTTATATATTCGAACAACCGGTCTAAAACGAATTTCATATACTAGTACATAGATGGCGCTATGTGTCCTATTCGTACAAAAAAAAGAGTCAGGCAGTCAGATCGGCCTATCGCAGTGCACTGCTGGACAAGGTCTCCCCAAGTCTGCACCAGACATCCCGGTTTTCCGCAATCCTCATCCAGACTAGACCGATAATCTTAAGTATATTGTCGTTCCAATGGACCGGAGAACGTCCCACACTGCGTTTGCCAACACGCGGTCTCCACTCGAGGATACGTCTGTTCCAACGGCCATTGGTCCTGTGATCAGCCCCTGTCAACTTGCTAATTCTGTGGCCTATTTTGGTTACTTTCGTTATCTCGCGGATAGTCTAATTTCTAATCCTATCTTTGAGAGAAATTCCAAGCATTGCTAGTTTCATTGCACATAGACTAGTCCCTTCGCCAGTGTCCACGTCTCAGCACCGCGTTATCAACAAAGGCAGGATGCATTGCTCGAACACTTTTGTCTTCAAGCATTGCGGAATCTCCGAAGTGGAGATTCCACGAAGTCTGCCAAACGCCGCCCAGCACAACCGAATCCTCCTATTGGCTTCCTTCTCGAAGTTGTTTTGTAAAAAAGGGTACCTTTTTTATTATAAAAATGTGTTATATATCGACTATAATCGTGTTTTCGATTTTCACAAGTTTCCCATACGAACTTGTTACCATAAATTCCATATTCTTCCCAACATTATGCATGGAAATGTACTTTGGGATGTTGGAGAGAAAATTATTCCAAGTAGGCGTTCCCTTTGACGTTTATGCGCTTGTTGAATAATGTTTTATTTTCATAGTCTTCCGTAACATCGACATCGCAAGACTATTGATATATTCTTTCAAGTATTACTGTTTTTTTTTGAAATGACGAGTAGGTACTTACACATAGGTATAATTCGCAATTATATATAACAAAACTGTCGCGTAATACAATATGTGACTATACATTTTTAACATTTCAATTAGACACATTCCTTAAATTATAAAAAAATTATAATACCAGTAATTTAATAAAATTTTAATCCGTATTTATTTTTAATATAAACCCGACGGCTAATGACCGCAATTGGCGACTACTTTAGAAGTAACAAAATTTATTAGCCTAAATATTAAATTTACAAAAAGAAAATTTATAAAATACTCACTATCATTTTTCTATAACAAAATATTCATACATAGTATATCTAAGAGTAGAGAAGAGGTCGAGTAAATGTACATTATGGGTCTACGGAGCGACATTGTTATTGAAATGTGGTACCCCTGTCCATTACTTATCGACGGCAGCTACTTCAACAATGCAAAAATATATCTTTCCCCTTCTTTTACTTTCGAAAGGATTTCTTTAGAATTGATAAGTGAAGCTTGAATTACAGACATAAAAGAGTTGTTGCTTTGATATACATACTTATACTATTAGAAAGCTTCAAAAATCAAAAGTCGTAGTTTAAAAAAATACCCTATGTACTAAATTAACATAAGCGAAGCTATATATAAAGACGAAAGAAATCGTAAGTAATATCTAGTCTAATATGAAATAAAAAAATAAAAATGTAGCAAAACTGAATAATGTTAACTAATTAATAGTAATGAAAAATACATTCCAGTCCTAAAACAACTTAATTTACGGGTTTATTAAATTAGGGTGATATTATATATTAACATCAATCAAAATAAATATAATCTTTTAATTTAAATAAGAATATTATATGTATCTAACGACTTTAATAATTGCTATAATGGTCAATAAAAATAGTTTGTGGATGGACGGTGAGCGGTCACGCGAACGATACCTAAGGCTAATGTAATGAGCTTTTTTAAATATTGATATGGAAAATATATAAGAATAAATTGAATCTTTTGTTTAATTGTATAAATTTATTGTATGTCAAAGAAACATATATGATGAAACTATATCCCTCATGTTAGGAGAAGAACTAAGACGCAAAACACATGGTCTGATTAATTTATATTAAACACGTACAAATATATTTTATTTCCTGTGGTAAGAGATAAAAGATGTAATATAAATTGCGATATAAATATGAAAATATATCTTGTTTATATGGTATAATCTATATATATAAAAGAGTAACTCACCCATTGACTCATCACGATATCTCTGGAACCATAAGGCGTAGAGACTTGAAATTTGGTAGGAATTTTCCTTTCGCCGAGTAGAGGTCAGCTAAGAACGGGTTTTACGATATTCCACCCCTAAGGGGGTAAAACGGGGGTTGGAAGTTTGTATGAAAGTCCTATGTTTTTGAAGTAAGAGACTTGAAATTCAAAATGTATGCTCTATAGATGGTGTTGAGGTGTACTAATAATGTATTTTGAGAAATCAACCCCCTTTTGGGGTAAAAACAGAGGATGATAGTTTGTATGAAAGTCCAATGAAAAATACACGTACAAACTTGAAATTAGGCAAGTAGGTTCCTTATAGGGAGTAGACATCCGCTAAGAACGGGTTTTATGAATCTCCACCCCTAAGGGAGTTAAACGGGGGTTGGAAGTTTGCATGAAAGACCTATGTTTTTAAAGTAACAGACTTGAAATTCAAAATGTATGCTCTATAGATGGTGTTGAGGTGTACTAATTTTGTATTTTTAGAAATCAATCCCCTTTTGGGGTTAAAACAGGGGTTGGTAGTTTGTATGAAGTCCAATGAAAATTACACTTACAAACTTGAAATTAGGCAAGTAGGTTCCTTATAGGGAGTAGACATCTGCTAAGAACGGGTCTTACAAAACTCCACCCACAAAAGGGGTTGCGGGGGCATTAACAATGGAAAATTGAACCGTAAGGCGTAGAGACTTAAAATTTGGTAGAAATATTCCTTTCGCCGAGTAGAGGTCAGCTAAGAACGGGTTTTACGATATTCCACCCCTAAGGGGGTAAAACGGGGGTTGGAAGTTTGTATGAAAGTCCTATGTTTTTGAAGTAAGAGACTTGAAATTCAAAATGTATGCTCTATAGATGGTGTTGAGGTGTACTAATAATGTATTTTGAGAAATCAACCCCCTTTTGGGGTAAAAACAGAGGATGATAGTTTGTATGAAAGTCCAATGAAAAATTCACGTACAAACTTGAAATTAGGCAAGTAGGTTCCTTATAGGGAGTAGACATCCGCTAAGAACGGGTTTTATGAATCTCCACCCCTAAGGGAGTTAAACGGGGGTTGGAAGTTTGCATGAAAGACCTATGTTTTTAAAGTAACAGACTTGAAATTCAAAATGTATGCTCTATAGATGGTGTTGAGGTGTACTAATTTTGTATTTTTAGAAATCAATCCCCTTTTGGGGTTAAAACAGGGGTTGGTAGTTTGTATGAAGTCCAATGAAAATTACACTTACAAACTTGAAATTAGGCAAGTAGGTTCCTTATAGGGAGTAGACATCTGCTAAGAACGGGTCTTACAAAACTCCACCCACAAAAGGGGTTGCGGGGGCATTAACAATGGAAAATTGAACCGTAAGGCGTAGAGACTTAAAATTTGGTAGAAATATTCCTTTCGCCGAGTAGAGGTCAGCTAAGAACGGATTCTACGAAATTTTACCCACAAGAGGGGGTTGCGGGGGCGTCAACAATGGAAATTTGAACCGCAAGGCGTTGAGACTTGAAATAATGTAGAAATAATCCTTTCGCCGAGTAGAGGTCAGCTAAGAATGGATTCTACGAAATTTTACCCACAATAGGGGTTTGCGGGGGTGTTGACAATGGAAAATTGAACCATAAGGCGTAGAGACTTGAAATTTGGTAGGAATATTCCTTTCGTCGAGTAGAGGTCAGCTAAGAACGGAAATACGAATTTCCACCCCCAAGGGAGGGTTGCGGGGGCGTTAACAATGGAAAATTCCCGTTTTTAAACTATAGCTCCTATCGACTACAAATTTGGTAGGAATCTCCTATACCTATGTGATGTAGAAATGACGAATGAGCGGATTTTATGGTAACTCATCCCCAATAAGGATTGCGGGGGTGGGCGTTAATAATGAAAATTTTAAATTTCCGAGGCTAATAGAAGATAACGCTTAATGAAATAACAAAGTTTGCAGATGTGTGTTGTAATATTTTGTTATCACTTATAGCTATTAAATATCACTACATACACTACAAAGTATAAAACATAGTCGATTTCCGCTGTCTGTCAGTCCCTAAGCATGCTTAGATATTTAAAACTACGCAATGGATTTTGATGTGAGTTTTTTAAATAGACAGATGTATCTCACATACATGCATAATATAGTAGATAAATACTCATAAATAAACACATTTTTTCGCGCAAACGCTGGCTGAACCGAGATAGATCAAAATAATGTACAACTTAAAAAGGTCTATAATAAGTCCGCGATGGTATAAGTCTATCTCTTACGGATAACCCACAATAACCATGTTTTATCCTTTACTTATAAAGCGATTTTAAGCAATACAGCATTAATCCTTATGCAATTAAGTACCTTAAATACTTTGTGCATTTAATATAGATCAATATGGACCTGTACACATGTAATTGAAATGATTTTTTTCGAAGATATCACAGAAGTAAAATACAAGGACATGACAGTTGCAGTGGTACCGACCGAGAGCCGCGGCCGGCGCGACAATTTTTTAGAAATTGTATGTTCGTACTTTATAATTTACTAGCTTCTGCGTGCGACTTCGTCCGCGTTGAATTGGATCAATTCTGTCATACATGATTAATGCGAAACTTTAACCGTTTACGCAACGGAAGCTCGCAAAAGGAAAAAAAATCCCGATTTCGAAACATTCTTCATTGGTGCTACGTTCCTATTAGTCTTAGCGTGATGATATATAGCCTATAGCCTTCCTCGATAAAGGCTATCTAACACTGAAAGAATTTTTCAAATTGGACGAGAAGATCCTGAGATTAGCGCGTTCAAACAAACAAACAAACAAACTCTTCAGCTTTATAATATTAGTATAGATTAACCTCATTTTTAGTACGTACATTAGGTTGGATAGGATTAGACTAAAACCATAATTTATCAAGTCAAGAGTAACCTCTAAAGAAAACATGTTTGTATTGTCTAATGACAAAAAAGCTGTGAACGTTATATATAAAGACATTCTATAGTATATTTAGTATCGGCATTTCACCCGTGCGAAGCCGGGGCGGGTCGCTAGTGTTTAATATACAAGCAATAATATCCTCTAATGTCATGAAATAAAATTACATAAAACACATCAAAACTAACAAGGAATAACATTGAACGTTAGGGCGAAACAATTTACGCCTACAAATACGTAAGTTACATAACGATACGCGAACCAAATACGCTTTCGGCAATAACCGGGCAACATTGTAACAATTTAATGTGGCATAAACAATACAAATACTCGTACTGGCTGGTTGTACGCGCCTCCGGCATATGTAGCCGCGTACGGGCCATATTTATTGTCTATGGTATTGTGGTGCGATCGTTACCGTATATCTGAGTGGGGGCGTAGAGGGGAGCCCTATCATGAATCCTCATACGCACCAACCATTCCAATGCGACCCGCGCTACATTGCTAATGTTACCTCTATAGTACCGCGGTGATGGATCGCTGGGGCCCGGCGACCTGGCGAGGAAGGGTTGAATTGGACAGGCACGCTCCTGGGTTTCGGTGTCGCAGTGACCCGTGCACGTTAATGGGTTTAATCGTCCTCAGTGCGTCTCAACAATTTATGTTTCATTTTCGATCTCGTTATGCACGCTGGATTATGCGCGCCTGCGATCCCCGTATCGAAATGTTTAATGATCATGAGTGTAGATATGTAAATTTGTTTGTTATTGCACCTCGATAATTAGTATTGCTAGTTATGGTTGAGGACATTTGGAGATTAATAATCGTATTTAACGTATTTAACTTAATAAATAGCTAGCTATATACACATAATATTTATTAAATACGCATTGAAACCGTCTTGACTAAAGTCACACTCGTTTACAATATATGAAAAATAAAGGTAAACTAAGTACCTAATTGAATTATTATAAATTCAAAATTAATTTTACAATAAATTCAATATTAATAATGTAGTAGACAGGATGAAAATGAAAGTATAGAACTTTCTACATACTCAGTGTTCACATCTAATATATGAGAAATATGAGGGTTCGTGTTAATACAGGTGCTTTTATCAGAATTTAAAATAGGGATTAACACCGCACCGCTAGGCCGGAGCGTATCGCACCCGGCCCGGTCAGATTCAACCGGATTCAACCGGATTTGACCGGATTAATCTGGACGCAGCGTTACTGGCGTGCTTTGTCGCGATATCAGATTGTTTATTTTACGTTTTGAATCGTTTACTTTTATTACTCGATTTTAAATTAATTTACGTAAAATTCTGAAATATATTTACTTTAATACTGGTTATTCAAATTGTAATTAAAACTACTTTAATCGTCGAAATATTAAATGTATATACTTATTCAATTCTTTGTCGCTAACTGATCTTGACAACGGAGTCGTATTTCCGTAAGAATGATTTGTGTAATGAAATAAGACACAAATTAAATATCTATAGCTGAGTACATTTCCACAAAATTTCAAACACTCCCTCGAATCCCCGCTGCGACGTAGAACCGCTACGGCGTAGCACTAACATATAATCCTTTTCGCTACAATAGCAATTTCAAACTTCCTTAGGGGCTTCGGATAATCTTTCTTTATATCGAAGTACGAGCAACTTTGAGGATCTTCTGCCCCTTTCCCTCTTATGGATTATATTAAAGTTAAAAAAGAAGAAAACATACAATCTAGAGAAAATGTTTCACTTCTAAAAATAGGGGAGAATGGTAATGTGTATTTAAATTTCGGGTTCAAGTGTTATAATTCTATTTTTTAATTTAATTTGTAATGTCGTAGTAAATCTTTGAGGGGAGGAAATCAAATACATCTTGATGGAAATAATCTTAATTCGAAGCAATGCAATTTATTTTATACGGAAACTTCGTAACGCTAAGTGTTAACTTTTCAAAGTATTTTATTTATTTACTTTTTAATGTAATTTTTTTATATATTTTATTTTTAAGCCTTAACACCTTTTTAAGTAAGGTACAACGGTAATCAATATAGGTACGTAATTTAGCACTTTTTTTAATGACTAATTAAAAAAATAATTAAACTTTGTTGATAGTTTTAACATTAGTCATTATTTGTAAATATTTAAATGTTAACAATCATCCATTAAAATTTAATACAACCACCTGAAAAATATAAAATAAATAGCACTGAATTATAACCGAGAAAATTAAAATTGAATACAAATAGACTCTTAAAATAATCTATATGAATTCTTATTAATTTCGGGAGTGGGAAAGTATTACTTTCATAGCTATTTTAATGGGTAATTTTCATAAACAAAGTCGAGAATCCAAGGGGGTGGGGTAGAGGTCGGGGGACGTGGCGCGGGTTCCTTTCCAAGATAGAAAACAGCTCTGGAGCTCGTATAATGGGTTTTTGGAATGGCGTCGTCCGTCTTACCCCCCTTTCCTCCCGCGACCCCCGGGGCGGGAAAGGATGAATTCTTATTTCCTCATCTGGAGGCGTCCGGTGCAACCCTCCATGTAGATTGCCTTTTTCTTGTGGAACCTTCGTATAACATAACAATGGCTTGTTTTCAATTTTGTTTCGTTTTTCTTTCTTCGCTTTCATATTGTAATATATACGTCTGTATACGCTATCTGATAAACGTTATACTCTCATATCGTAAGTTTTCATCTTCCAAAGAGTTTTGAGTCAACGAACATCTGTAATGAAAAATTGCAGCATTATGATTATTACAAAATTACACTACGAGTAAAGTTCAAATCATATTTAATCAACTAAGAATCAGATTTTCAATCATTGTTAATATTCTAAAACGGAATAAGCTATACTAAAGCTATACTAAAATTAATTTTGAATACTTTTAAAACTTTATTGAATTAATGTTTACAAATTTATTGATATAATTAAATAAATTCGAATGTGCACAAGTCGTTATAGCAATATATTTAAAATGGCATAAGCAACAGCATTCATGAAGTGCAGTGTGAGCCAAAAATACTTTGAAACTGCGCCAAAACACGCAGCATCAAGCATCTCTTACTATGACACAGTTTTATTTATTTTATCGCTTAATATTTTAAGCTTTTAAAAATACCTACGGGTAAGGAAAATATTATTATATATTTTAAGCGAAAAAATATTGAAATTTTTAAAAAAGATTGGAAAGATTGATGACCTTGCTCGTTAAGTTTTTATTGTTCATAGATATTATTAGAATACAATTTAGTTTGATAACTCAGAAAAATATGAAGCGATAATTTATTGTTGAATAAACTAATATTTTATCTTTGAAGTTTTCAAAATGACGTAACAAATTAAAGATTTTGATAAATAATATTTCAATAGATAATTTTAAATTTTTGTCCTAAAAATATTATAATAGGTAAGTCACATTTTTTTTATTTGTTTCTCGAAATTTAATTCAAAGTATAAGTAACGATATACATTATTGACATTAAACTTATTATTATAAACTGTAAGAAATTAGTGAAACGATCGTTGGTATACCAAATACGCTTAATGATGACCGCGCAAGTTGAACCCGGCTGTCGTACTAGTCGTTCTAACCGGAGATCATTATGACTGGTTGGGGGAGCCAGGTTTAACATCTCACGCTATTACACAGCAATCATGGCAGTTGTCTGGAATGAGGACTCTCCCTAAGAATAAACAAGTAACGTGTGCGTAGAACTGCCGACGCACTGGTTCATATTTTATTGCTATCCAACTTCCCTTTCTTTGAATCTCGCGTTATAAGAAAATGCAAATTTTACAATCTTTTACTTTCAAATTGTTTTTTTTTACATTGTGTTTTACGTGCCTGAATCGTCTCGTTTTATTTTTCGTTTGTGTGAAAGTTGAATTCATTTAACATTATATGAAATATTTTGTTGCTCAATATTAAATGGAATATAATATGCATTTGCAACTACATAACATAAAAAATTTATGAAATGCTGTGCTCGTGTTTGTTCCCGTTCCATGCGGCCTGCATTTACAGCATTAAACTATTGCGGGTCTAGAAGCTGGAACTATGATCTCTTTTATTTCTTATCTTGACACAGTTACAATTATTAATGTTATAAGAAAACCAACGAACTTAATTGAGTTTAAAGTTACATATGAATTTGATAAAATTAAGTGATATTGTTCATCACTTACTATTGAAATAAACCTTGAAAACAACACGATTACAAAACAATCATAGCCTTAAAGTATCTTTACGCTTACTCAACTGTTCACATTCATAAATAAATTGAACGACATAACAATAAAGTGGGATGTAGTCTTACCGTTCGCTAGATTTATACTTATCTCGTAGCTATAAAGCCGTATTAATGCATATAAACATATCAAGAAACAGAGGACAGAGGGTCACCATAAGTTTGAGAATATCTGAGACGATACCACTCGTAACAGCCTTAAGCAAGATGTATTGTGTTAAATGTGTAAATTTATTTACGATACTTGTCGACGAAAATTGTAAAATAATTTCTTAGTAATACTGAGATAAGTTTCTGATTAAGCAATAGCTTTTCAGATTTGTGAAATTACTTTTTTACTCTATTTTTACATTTATATTTATTTAACTTAACTAAATTATTGTTCTGGTAAATAAATTAATATAGACCTGAAAGTATATTCTTAAATTGATTACATTTTGTATAATGTTAAAAGTGTATTTTTGTTTTCCAAATTTTAATTTATATAAAATGTTAGCCCATAAGTAAAACCGCTGGTTTTAATTACTAAAATCTTAGTTTATAATTATTTATTACATATTGACAATCTTATGGCGGCTAGTGACAAAGATAAAAATTCTAACACTTTTAAAACATAAACATTACTCAAATCAAATTAATAAATACTAAGTACTCTATTAATACATATAAAACCCAACTCACGGAACTTCTTACATCCAAACACCTCCTCGAAGTCGTGAGCGAATCCGATTTATTTACTTCATAGAAGAATATTTTACAACTGGGGATAAGGTCTCATGAAAATCGCCTCCTTGCCGTTGAGAGCAACATTTAACAACCAGCTGAACTTTTTTCTCAGTACTCATAGTCTTGAAAACTAATCAGTCGATTATTCTTCCTATTCTTCTTTATTATTCACACTCTATTATTCTATTACACTTATTTAACTGAGGTAGGGCACAGCAGGAAATTTCCTGCTCAAAATATGGAGCAGCCCGACTGGGGTAGTACCTCGACCTTACAGAAGACCACAGCTAAATAATACTGTTTTCAAGCAGTATTGTGTTCCTGTTGGTGAGTAAGGTGACCAGAGCTCCTGGGGGGGATTGGGGATAGGGTCGACAACGCGCTTGCGATGCTTCTGGTGTTGCAGGTGTCTATAGGCTATGGTAGTCACTTACCATCAGGTGAGCCGTACGCTTGTTTGTCGACTTAATAACATAAAAAAAAAAAAAAAAAAAAAAAAAACTCACTTAGTTCAGCCTATCGCAGTCCACTACTGGACATAGGCCTCTACAAGCTCGCACCAAAAATGTTATATTATTCGCTGTTGTGGAAATCCATTCCATGTTTCATTTTTGTTTGAGCAATATATTCATTTTCTAGCACTTTTCTCTACTTAGTCGAATCACTCGTTCTTTAAGCTTACTACCATGATATTGGATCCACAGTTTCTATTGCTGTTAACGTTTGTACTTCAAATTCTTTATCTTCTGTATCAGCTTCTGTTATTTCTCTATCAACCTGTTGGCATTGATATTCCTTTTGGGGTCGTCCTGCCATACCTGAACGTATGAGTTTCGGTCTTCCTCATCTTTTTTTACAGGTTTTATCAGTTGCTCCTATTGCACAGTCGGTTTTTTTTGTTAATCTATCGTTTGTTTCAGTTTTCAAATCTTCATGCATATGCTCAAGCGATTTTCTCACTCTGGATCCAATTCTTGTAATATGTATGTATGATCTGTATCCCTAATCTTTTTCCTTACCTACCTTATTATCATTTTCATCTCCACTATCAAAAATCGATTTGATTTTCAACTAGCTGCCCAGACAGACTTCGTTCTGTCTGTTATGTTTTTTTTTTAAATATAAATACTTTCCGTGGGATTTAAGGAACATACAAAAAAGCTGAATTGGTCGAGCCGTTCTTCAGTTATGCGCTTAGCAACATTCATTTTATTATATAGATTACAATAATTTGAATCAATATTGATTATTATCAAATGCACTTTCTTTCATGAAATTGACATTGACGCATCATGCATTACGCCATCTCCACTAACGTCTTATTTTTTCCTTCGGAAACACCGTTCAGCTGGGGAATCAGCTGAGGAGTGTACAGTACATACAGTTAATCTCCGACTTATTCCTTCTTTCTTCAAGAAATCATTAAATTCTATAACTACAGAATAAATAACTATTTATTCTCTTCCAATATTTATCTTTTTTCCTCTTAATTTTTTTACATACGCTTTGTTATTTTTAAATACTTCAAAACGTCGCTTTTGTAAGCTGTAAAATAAACTTCACACCAACGAGATTTATCGTCATTAAAAGTAACAAAATAATTTTTCTTACCAAACGACTGGTGCCTCATAGGGCCACATCTGTGCCTCTAAAAATCGATTGTGCAACCTTCACTAAATTTAGGAACTGGTTTAGTAGTCAGTTTTGTCTTAAATATACCTCACATTCTGATAACTTTTCATCAACACCTGATGTTAAACCATATACTAGATTATTTTTGTCAAAGTCTTGAGATCACGTTCATTCAACATTATTGGAATATTGATTATTCAATATGACATGGTATAAATTACCTACACTGTCTGCTCTAATATGAACCTTTTTCTTCTCGTCAATAACATCGGCGTTATTATTCAAAAATTGGACTTCGAAACCACGATCATTCATTTTTGATACTGATAAAAAGCTTCTTCCTAAGTCCTGGACCTCGTACACCTTTTGGATGTATATCTGGCGTTTTTCACTGCCATGTATCAATCGGAATTCTGACTTTGCAGACTCTGGTTTTATTAGCGTAGGTACTCCCATTGTTTGGCAACTTTAATTCATTTTTCAGTCGCGTAAACCCTTGTATCATGTGCTTATCACTGCACATAATATGTCCCGTGCATCCACAGTCGATGTTCACCGGTACGAGACTTTTCGGTCATGCTTCACATTGTCGTATATTTTGGCCACTCAGAACTACATTCTGCTTGCTTTGCATTTTGATTAGCCTTGTTTTGCATTTTAGTTTTACATTTTTTTAGTAATATGCCCTTGACGACCACAACGATAACATTCTAATTCACTGTTATTATTAGGTAGGTACACTCAGGTGTTATTATATGTTGCTTTTGTATAGAAAATTTTGTGAGTGCGAATGACAAACATAGCTCCCTGTTCAGCTACTTTAACTTTTCTACCTTCATAATCTAGGATAATATTTGATTAAATATCTCTAAAGATGGTAAATCATCACACTACTCCATTGCAGTGTGAAACATAGCAAACGAATCTGGTAGGCTGTACAATTGTAAAATCACTAATAATTCGTCAATCACTATTCAACCGATTTGTTGTCGATTATTGTCATTGATATCGATTTATCCCATATCAGTTTAGAAGTATCCAAATAAACCATCTAATGCTGCAAGCTCTTTAGAACTGATAGCCAATAATATATCCGGTTTAGCCTTTCCGTCCATTTTCACCCAACCTGCATGCTTAGGATAGGTACGAACCGGTTTTGGTATAGTACCCGATACGAATGATTTGTACGAAACAAATCTTTTAGGCTTTAAATGACTCTCACGTGAATCTTCCACGTATCATAGTTATTTCCTTTAAATAAAAGATAGGTAACTACTAGGCATATATGAGTGTGTTACGGTTTCAGTGGACAAATAATGGCTAGTTATTAATTTAAGTTGCAATGAGTTCATGACTTTTTTTTTCTCTATATATTTCTTTTGCGCGCTTAATCATGTGATTAAATATGAAAGTACGTTTTATTTCAAATCGAAGTTTCGACAAAGTTGCATCCATATTTGTCTTAAAATGATAATTTTCAAAAACTATAATTATACAAAATAATAAATATACCTGTCTTCATTTTAGTATATTTTCCTACAGTAAAGACACTCTACAAATCCCTTTCGCCGTCTCGGCGGGAAAGTTCCTGGGCCCGTTTCCTGTGTTTGCCATCTCACCCCGCGCTACCCGGGGAGTGACGTTACACAAATAGGTATATATCCATATCCCATGAGGACTGAATAAATCTTAACCAACTAAATTGTCATACATATTTTTCCCATTAAAGAGAAATTGTATGGTAATGTAAAGTAAATATAGAATGTACTTAATGGCTCTCTAGCAGTAGCAGGCGTGTAGGAATCAATATTGGTATTTATCACTCGATTGTGATACAGGTATTTGTATTACTATGGTTACGCCCTAGTTTCACACGGTTTATACACAAAAATGTAAAGAAAAGCTTGTAAGAAAATTTGCTCAAAAGTAAATCTGTCAAAAGAGAAAGGAAATTTTCAATCGATTGAGACTCTCTGATGTTATGGAAAAAATATAGCATGTCAATCAAACTCTTGACGTTATCATAACAAATTATTCTTATTTAAACAATTTTCTTATTTTATTTTTATTTACTGTACAGTATTATTTACATTGAAAATATGTTAGAAAAACAAATAATATGTATTATTAAAATATACAAAAACCGTCTTGGCTTTACAATACTACCTGTAATATTAAAACGCATAACTTCAAAACTAAAACATTAGTCAGATTTAGTCCATGAAAAATCAAATAAACTAAAATGTTATAATAAATATATACGTATATATTCATACATAGTAATAATATATAAACTTTTCATTTCCAATAAGATTGATAAAATTCACATTTTTTTTAAATAATAAAGTCCACAAGAACATTAAACCTAGATAGTGCAGCTAATTTTAAGAGTTAATTTGTATGAATTTAAAATCTTCATTCCCCTAATAAAAATATAGATAATATTATCTGTTTTATTCCCATATACTTTACAATCAAAGGATGCGGTCGCACATAAAAATTAATGGTTACAAACACTCCATTCCGAAGAGCATAACTCGGAGACGAATCTCGAATAAAATTACTGGAAATAATACTTTGGTACTTTCGAAATAAAGAATCCAATGTTTGATTCCTTTTGAAATAAATATGCAATAGTATTTTGATTTTATTGTGATTCTGTTCTGCTTTATTTTAAACTAAACTGTCCTGGTGAAACCTTCCGTAACGCGTATGATTACTTTGTTCCTAAGAATCGTATTTTTTACTAACTCATAACGAAACAAAACAAACATACGAATTGAAAAGAATTTCTAACACAAAGAAAAAATTTATAAATGGATAACATAATCTTCAAATTAAACTTTCAAAAGTACAAATAAAAAAATACAAATAGGTTCCTACTTATATTGGTATAATAGTAAAGACATTAATTACTAAGTATTATATTGTCTTAGTACTTATTTCTTTTCTCTTACATTTGCAATGTTATTTTACTAATAATACAAATAATAATATTTTTTTAATAATTAATATAAAAAAATTTTATATTATTTATATACCAATAAAATACTAATTTAAATATGTTTAGTGAATAATTCACATGTGTTTTTTTAATAATTATCATTGTTTATACAACATATTTTCTGGCCATAAATTTCGTCACTTCTATAGATTTTATACCAACGTCTCAAATTCTACGTTACAGTCAACAATGGCGCTCAATAGTGGTACAATAACCCGCCTTAAATGGCCCGGAACTTTTTCTCTAATGGTTTATTTAAAAATCAAAATTTTCGTTCAAAGTTTCCTTTTGCGTGAATAAATCACTTTAATACCTCGTCTGAGACATCGAGCTTTGATCTAGAATTGCTTTTATGCGATGTTTGCGTTGTTCCACTGTATACATGTGATTTAGTGATGTGTTTTGCACACAAAGCTAGTTTATGCGTCTACTTCTTTTTTCTCTTAAGGATATTTTATACATTACAATGCGTTTTATGAAAATAGTTTCTAAGCAATGTTTGATTCTTATTGTACTGCTGACAATACAATAAGCAAACTGTTTTGTATTATCGTTTATTTAAAGGCTGTATTGTAGCATATACGTAGATATTATATGAATTAAATGTAAAGTTGCTAAGAAAATAATAGGTTTCTGAATAGTAATAATCTGCATAGGAAATATTTGTACAAAAAAAAATAGTGTTAAGTTGATATAAAATCAAGCAACACAGTAGTTCATATTTCATACTATTTAAAATAATAAAATAAATGAAAACGTTCTCAATTTCCAATAATATTTTAAATAATCGAACAACCTCAGATACTTTCGGCTTCTTATATTCGTATAATCGGTTCGCTCGAGCTCGGCCCTCCCGAGGCAGTATCGACGTCGTCAGGGATCTTAACAATCGCTTTTACGGCGTATAAAACTTAGTCTTTATAGTCCCCGCGTATATAAACGCCATTTTTACGTCTTTTTAATTAATTGTATTGTCGTTAAAGACCGTATCAGTCCTGTCATGATGACTTTTAGAGAATTGACGATCCGGTGATTCAATAAAACTGATTTGATGGTGTAACACATCATAAAAAACTCATAAAATATGTCACGAGTAGTGTCCTAATAGCTGTAAATGTTTGCTGATACATGTATAGGTAGTAATAATGAAAATGTAACCAGTCTTTATGTTGTTTACAAATTAATACATTGTTGAAATATTGTTTTCTATTTAAAGGCTATAAACTAATTTATAAAATATGGTTTGTTTGTTTTACTGTGACATGTGTCCAAACAAAGTAATATTCTCAACAACGGACCATTGTTGTAAGAATTCGCTCATATTTTTGTAATTTATCTTAAGTTAATAAGTAGATACTATTAACTACATATTATAAAGCTATCTTAACTGAAAGTACACTAGATGTAAATGAATTTGCCATTAATACTTGCCATTTTATTTGTTGTAAAATAAAGTAAAGAATATATATATTAATCAAATAAAATAACATCTTAAAAGTATGTAAAATGACTATCAAAGTATATTTTAAATCTAATTAACATTTTCCAAAGACGATATCATATTAATGGACTTAATAAATTGCTTAATCAGTAAATGGTTTCGAGGAGAGTATATAAAGCTCTCAATCGACCGGTCCTTGTGGGTGGAACTAAGTGTGTCTTTATTTCGTTATAAATTAAATTTAACACTAATTTATTGTAGACTTTGAGCGTACATTATTAGTCACAGCGTGAGATCGCTATGTTAGTAACAAGTAACTTTATCTGTATTAAGAATATCTCTCAGTAACAGCCCTATATTTCCATGATCCTAGACATATTTCTAATTCATGTCGAAAAACGACCAACTTTATCATTATAATAAGACTTTTACAAGAATGACACTAAATATAAATTAGTTTTCGATGAAATCTTTTGTAATTGAATACGTAATTAAAATGGATATTAAAGTGTATTAAGTACTTAAATCTAATTATTGTTAGATATCAAATTCTAATTTAGATGTTGAAAACCAACCCTCTAATACCGCTTACGGTATTTACGACCGGTATCAATTAATTTTTTCCCTCTTTTTACTCCAACAACAGTAAAGAGTACAAAGTGGCCATAGACACAAATACAAGTGGCTATAAAATGAATGTAGCTGACTCAGTACGAGCTGGTGTCTCTATTGCGCATGTGCGGTACATTCCGGCACTTTTATTGATTTCAGTAGCACTAACGGTCCATAAACCCGACGTGCTGGACTGGAGCCTTCGCTCTATGCCCCTTATTAGGTACTCGCGATATCCACTGAATTTCACTTGTTAACTTTTCTAAAGAAAGTCACTTTCTATTACAATTTTGGAGTCGTCTTACAGTCCCATTTGAAAATTGAAGGTATTTTATGAACTTTTAGGTTATTACAGACGACATTTAAGTTTAACGCTAATGTGGTTACAATAAAAACAAATACGTGTAATGTTTCATTAGATTTCGTTCCACATAGCAAAATAAACGCTCTCATAAATGTCATTTACAGCCAATAATCACCCAACGCACGTATTTTTGGATTAACTACAGAGGAAGTCGCCGATCTTAATTGCAGACGACGTAACTGGGAGCCGCGTGGTCATTACGACCGGCAGGTAGGGACACGAAAAAAGTATCGATACTTTGTGGTATCGAGTACATTTCCTTTCGATACCGATACTTTAGTACTCGATACTTTGCATTCGATACTTTTACTCAATGAGTACTTTTTGGCAGGTATCGTATCGAAAGATTTACATGAGTACTATTACACTTTTTCCTGAAATTTTGAAAACATTTATGCAGTATTTGTAGGTACGATAATTTAAAGCGATGACCTTTTTAACCGACTTCCAAAAAAAGAGGAGGTTCTCAATTAGACTGTATTTTTTTAATATATGTTAGCTCAGAACTTTTAACTCGGTAGACCGATTTCGATGAATTTTGTTTTAATTGAAAGGTGTTGCGTGTCATGTGGTCCCATTTAAAATTTAAATGAGATCTGACAAGAACTTTTAAAGATATATCTAATAGTCTATAGTCTTTACTCGACTACTTCTTCGTTGACCAACGTTGTATTATACCGTATAACTTTTTACTCGGTGTACCGATTTTGATGTTTTTAATTTAATCGAAAGCTAAGGGCCTATGCAAACCACGTTTTTTAAACGCGCCGTCGACGCGCGTTTGAATCGATACAAACGCCAACAAACTGCTCTGTAGGATAAAAAGGCAACGTCGACGCGCGTGTCACGCGATACAGACGCGATGCAAACGCGCGTGTGTGTCGATTTAGACGCGCCGTTGACGCGCGTTTGAATCGATACAAACGCCAACAAACTGCTCTGTAGGATAAAAACGCGCCATTGACGCGCGTGTCACGCGATACAGACGCGATGCAAACGCGCGTGTGTATCGACACAGACGCGCCGTCGAAGCGCGTTGAATCGATACAAACGCCAACAAACTGCTCTATAGGATAAAAAGGCGACGTCGCGCTTAAAAAACGTGGTTTGCATAGGCCCTAATACTTGTCATGTAGTCTTGTTTAAATTAGATGGAGATCTGATTACAACTTTTTGAGTAATTTTTTAACGGTTCACAGGAAAGTGGACATAAGGTGCCAATCAAACCACCAAGTGTAAATTCATGCGACGTTTTAATCCTTTATTGGACCATCATCAGGCATCTAAAATTTATAAATATGTGAGAAAGCTGTACAACACATATTTATACATTTTAGATGCCTGATGAAGTGATGCATGAATTTACAATTGGTGGTTTGATTGGCACCTTATGTCCACTTTCCTGTGAACCGTTAAAAAATACTTATAAAAAATGGACACCTGGACACAACGTTAAATAATGAAAATTTTTGAGTAATCTTTAATAGTGCGTATTTACTTGACAATTTTTTCGTCTTATTACGTTGTATTACTTGTCAATGTAATTGAAGTCAGTTTTTTTTTCGTTTGCGAGCAAACACAATTTTATTTTTTTGGTCGACTGACATATTTGGAAACAGTCGTTCAGTATTTGTGCGAAATTTGAAGCAACCTTTTTTTTTTAGAAGTTGAAGTATCAATTCCTTCCATTGAGTACTTTTGTACTCGATACCTAGAAGTATCGATACTTTTGTTTCGATACTTTTATGAGTACGATACTTTTTTTTCGATACTACTCATGAGTACAGTATCGATACTTTGTATTCGATACCGTGTCCCTACCGGCAGGCCTGCACTACATTATTTTGTTAGTACGACTCATTTAGGGGTTAACTAAATGTAGCAAAATGTCACAAAGGCTACAATGAAATGTTTTTATATATTTTTTAATCATTGATATTTTTCGTTAAAAACAAGAAAACTGGTTACTTTCTAATACATATAGATACCGAGGGTATATATGTATGTTAAAGCTATAAGAGCGAGATTGTGGACTCAAAGTATATAATAATTCTTGAACGTAATACGAAAAGAGAACATTAGTGGGTGTTCGTCGTGTAATATCGACGGAGCGACGGCTGCAGAGGTTCTATTGCGGCCTTTATTAAAAGTAAATTTCTCGCCGCAAAATGTCCACAAAGTCTGTTACGATTTCAACCGTCTTTAACCGCGAGACCTTTTAATTCAAAACATTTGCGCTTATTGTCCTCATAACATTGGTTTACTAAATTATACCTACCTACTAAGAAATTAAATTTTAATTTGTTACTTTATAAACATATCGATATGAACAAACAAAGTTAGTTTATTTCTGTTTTCTATGTAAAAAAAAAAAAACTTGATGAAGGAAAAGACATATCAATTGAGTAACAAAGCGATTCAGTTCGGAAGTTTCAAATAGAATCAAACATTGTACCTACAATAAGGTCTCAGTAGGTACAATATGTTCGATAGCGAAAGTAGCGCGGCATTGAAGCGATGATTTCGCTACATTTCCCGCGACCGTAACGACGCTCGGAATCGCCTTGATGGACGCCATGAATGAGCTCTCACAACATAAAGAAATCCCCTTAAAAAGGGTAGCTCCAGGGTGGAATAACAGAAACCAGAAACACTCAAACTTCTTACATTAACTTAAATGTTTGACTCATGCTAAATATTTGATTCAATTTATGCATTCTTTTCGGAATGAGATTCAAAAAAGAATTATGGTTAAAAAGCAATAAAATTCTATTGTATATTTTTTACAAACCTATTTAAAATATGTATTATCATATAACAGTCTAGTTATCAAATTTGTATTAGAATTATAACAAAAAAATTGCCAGTAATAAATAACATGAAACTTATACAATAAATATTTTTAAAACACGGCTAAGATACTTATAGTAAATAACTTTTAACTCTGCTTTATTAAAATAATGTTATGAAAGTTTGGGAGCCGGTGTAAAGACAAACTTTGTACGAAATCGGGATGAGACTCAGCTGAGGGTGCTGTTTCATTACGAGCTAGATATTCTAGGATTTTAGGCTATTTGAATAAGCTCTAAAACGAGTATTCTAATTATATACTTGCATTTTAAACTGTGAAACGAAGGCAGAAATGCGCTTTATTTAAGAAACTGCTTTAAATACGAATACTGTGTATAATGTCTTCAGTTTAGACTACTTTTTTTGTGAAATATACTTAAATATATAGTGAGAGTCATGTTTTACATACCATTTCCAAGATATGTAGGAATACTAAAGAAAATAATATACTATAATAAAATAATAATTATACAAAATAAAACAAAAATAAGGAGTAGTATAAGTTCAGTTGTACCTAAACCTACCTTGTACCTATGCTACTGCTTCTATTTGTATTCTATTGTACTTTTTATATAGCGGAGAATTGATAAATAAGAGGTTTATGATGTTTAAGTTATTGAATCTTGCTTGTATACCTACATACACTTACGTCATTTTAGTACTCGTTAACAAATACAAGGCACTGAACTAAAATTTAATCTCCTATTTCCTTGTTTCCTACTTTCTTTGAACAGTCGGCGATAACATCGTGATTTACATTTGTGTTTGCGTACAATTGTACTTTAGAACTGTTTGTGTTTAATAGAATATTTGCTTGCTTTAAAAATATTTTATATAATAAAAATTAGGTACATAGGTATATATAGTTCACTAAAGTGTTTTTTATTTAAAGATCGTATTCAAATAGGAACATGTTATTTTTCTTACTCATTTTGCATTTTCTGTTCATTCATAAATTTGACAAGTTATTTAACGGAATAAAAAAATATAGTGTAATTGTATTGAAATGAAATCTGTAACTAATAAAGCCATATAAGTTACTTATATGCTTATACAATCTCGTTTGAACAATAATACTTATTTACAAATAGAGTTAACTATAAAAAGTCTATTTAACTTTGACTTAAAATACGTACCTTATTTGGTTAATTGATGTCAAAGCAATTAATATTACTATAAGACTTCAATTATTAGTTTATTTACTTACAGGTTAACTAATAAAAATTTTAGACAACCTGGTTCGGTGTTTTCACACGCAATTACCTAAGGTCAGTTTTGACAACTTTATGATCCATACTAATATTATAAATGCGAAAGTAACTCTGTCTGTCTGTCTGTCTGTCTGTCTGTCTGTCTGTCCGGCAATCACGCCAAAACTACTAAACAGATTTAAATGAAATTTGGTATATAGATATTTTAGAGTCTGAGAAAGAACATAGGCTACTTTTTAATGCGGAAAAAAGGGTGTAAGGGGTTGAAAGGTGGGAATGAAAATTTGTATGGAAGTGTGTTCGCGTTTTGTAACTGTCAAACATTTCATGTTCATCCCGTGGATATCGTAAACTCTACCCTAAAATTAAAGAACGTATTAAAATACACGTTTCGAATCGACAACATATATCCACAATACACGGATAGTGGCGTATTTTATATTTTAAAAATGTATAATAATATCAGTAATGAAAACGGATTGACATAATTTATATTGGTTGTCAAATATATGCGTGCGTTCAGAAATTTATTAAGTGTAAACTAAGGAAAATGTATCAAGCTACTAAAAGCTATAAAATATTTTTATATACCTAATGTATTGACTTTAACTGGGTTGACAGAATAATCTGGAATGTTTCAATGAGACCAATCAATTGAACGGTTTTTTTTTGTATTTAATTCATTTGTACATTTATCGTTTATTGTATATGTAGCTTGATATATTTTTCTTAGTTTACTCTAAATAAATTTCTGAACGCCCCACACACATAAATATTTGACAACCAATATTTATTATGTCAATCCGTTTTTATTACTGATATTATTCTACATTTTTAAAATCTAAAATACGCCACTATTGTATATTGTGGATATATGTTGTCGATTCAAAACCTTTATTTAAATACGTTCTTTAATTTTAGGGGAGATATTACCATATCGATGGGATGAACATGAAATGTTTGACAGTTACGAAACACGAACGTTATACAATCATAATTCCATTATTTTATAATTTTCCTATGGCAGGACTACTGGAAGAGATTCCATCATGGGATAAGTAGTGGCTTTGTATCAGCATTGTTTATAAGTGCTATTTCCTATTGTTTTCCAATGTACATAAATTGTTAAATAAATAAATACAAATTTTCATTACAACCATACAACCCCTTACACTTTTTTTTTCACATTAAAAAGTAGCCTAGGTCCTTTCTCAGACTCTAGAATATATGTATACCAAATTTCATTTAAATCTGTTCAGTAGTTTTGGCGTGATTCCGAGACAGACAGACAGACAGACAAAGTTACTTTCGCATTTATAATATTAGTCCATACTAATCCATATAGTATGGATTATAAACCTGAAAATTGGTTTGTTTAAACGCGCTAAACTCAAGAACTGCTGATTCGAATTGAAAAATTCCTCTGAGGTGGATAGCCTATTTAAAGAGAAAGGCTCTAAGAGCTTAAGCTTTAAGCTTTAAGAGCGCGCATAATGCAAAATGACCAATCTTCTATTTGTTTTGACATGAAAAGTTCCAGACCAAATCTTAAAATAAAAATATATGACAAACTACGTGATATTTACAAGGGTTAACCCATATCAAAAACATAAAATAAGGAAATTTCCTCGATAAAATATAATCACGAAGTAACCTCTAATTTTTGTATGTTTTCTTTTTATACTCGATATGGTTATGACCATTAAGACAATAATTTGATAATTAATTACATTTAAATATGAGTAAAGGCTATGCCTAGGCATTTAATGTAATTACTTTTAGTTTCGGAATTATATATAAAATAAGATATTTGTCTTTTTTTTACATTCGTAATGCGCTCAAAACTATATCGTCTATCGCACTCTGACACGAGGCTTTGTGTATATTTTGTTTCATCAATTACTCACGGGTGCGCGGTTGAAATCTGATTTTTTGGTCGCGTTATGCGCCCTCTTAAGAAGAAGGAAGGCTATTTTTTCCCTCAAATCAACGCGGGTGAAACCGCGGGCACAGCTAGTATGTTTATATATACTCTTTATTGCAATTGAAAAGAAAGAATTTTGTATCTGAATGTAATACCGGTTAGAGATAATTTACAAATAATTTAATTATTTATTAATTATTTATTTATTGCGCAATAAATGATTTAATTGTACAAAAGGCGCGCTATAGGTTACCTAATCTCGATTATGTTCTAGTTTTTCTAATCTGTACACAAACAAATATTTGGTATAAATATAGGTACATTTAACGCTAATAATTAAATAAGTATTAATTAAAAAAAAAAAAAAACACAAGAGCAAGAGGATATTGAGTTTCATTCCTCAAATATAGCGTCAAACGCGTACAAAATTACGAATACGGACAAGCACTAACATATGATATCAGTTCACATATATCTAATATATTTCCGCTAAAGTTACGATTATTTTATAGCTATTTAATTCATCTCTGTCGGAAACTCGGGCAACGACTATCCACATAACATTACTCTGGTCAGGATTTAGTGTGCAAAAACAAGCAAAAATATCTCTTTCAGGTCGTAGTAAATCGAGAAAGTTGCTACCGAAGCGTATTTCTGACCTCCCTCTCCGAGGGGAGTAAACAAAACAAGTTTTTTCCTCGGATGAATAAATAAGAAAAGGGTCGTCTTTCGAGGGGCTATCCCCACTTGTAAAATTGTCTGTTTGATTTGAATGTTTTAATCCTTTCGTTATAACACGGTCTCATCTGGAACTTTGTTGAATAATTGGAGTATTGCAGAGACCGCTTTGTTTAATTTAAATTAAAGCTGTTGTTTTGAAATCAAACTTGCTTGACGTTGTTTATTTATCTTTATATACCCGTATTGTTTATATCTCATGGTTCGATGTAGCTTACCGTTCACATTGCTGTAATTTTTTGTTAATAATAATATACAAAAATATTAGAAGTTAAACTAATTTATATAATATTCCGTAACTTTGTTTTCATATAATAATAGGAACCTAAAGATACTGACCTATCCTTACATGTTTTATAATTTTTGTATTACTATTATTATAGGAAGCAAGGTTTCAGTGTTTACCTAATGGTGCGCTGTTTGTTACCTTTGTTTATCTACGCCTGCAATATGGAGGTTGTCAATACAACACTTCAGGAGTTCTGGCTACCTACCTAATTTACCAAAGGAACAAGATAATATTTAACAGCAGAATTATTTGACTGTGACCTTCATCAAAGTTGAACTGTAACCCCAGTCTGCTTGCTACTGGTTTTGAACTTGATAGTTGCTGCTTCGACTTGGGTATCCCAATAAAAAGGTCTTCAAGACTATCTGAAAAATAAAAGAGTCTATAAAATATCATTCTATAATTCAAACTTGAGAAACACAAAAATTTTATATGTAAAATAGACAAGGTTAATACATAATAATAAAATATAAAAGTAAACAAAAGTACCTAAGTAAAAAAACACTGCGCGTGCGCAAGTTTTTAAGCCTACGTCGGTGCACAGCTATCAACCGATTTGCTTTTAAAATGTCTTAGCTCAATTGGATGTATGTATCTTTTCAGTTATGATTAATACCCATTCTTTATATGACTTGAGTAACTAAATAATTTTATATTATATAAAAGCATGTATTTAATTAACACCCAACTATTATTCATTATAATCAATTGTTTCTATATTATCATTAACCAGTGCTTAGTATAAATATAATATAGAAATACAGTAGGTATTTATAAATATTCAAATTGTTGAAAATTATTTAATAAACTTAAACAAAAGGCTAAGCTATTATTATACGATAGTAAAATGTAACTTATAACGGTAACGTTTCTCCATCTAAACTAAGCCTTCTGAAATCCCGTGTCGCGGGGTCTACTCGCCGACCCCGGGCGATGAAACTAACGACCCGGGGTATCAACAAAAGAGCAATAAGATATGCTGGGAAAAACTAGTGTGTGGGCCCCGGGGGAGCGGTCCCGCCTGCGCTCGTATCGCCTTTCGGGGCTCAAGAAAATGTGTTTTCCAAGATTCGCTTCGATAAATACTGCAAAGAAATATGTACCTGAAGTAACAGCAATCATTTGTGGAAATTGTGTTATTGCTGTTTCAAGACTGATACTTTGTATTACAATTTAATTGGAAAATAAATTTTAGTATCTTATAAAGAACGCTTTGATATGCTGTTAAACATTATGACATAGATACTTGTATAGTCCAATTCTAAATTATTTCTGCTGTAAGCTAGTTTACAAAAAAAAATCTCTCCATTTGTTGTCTCTCTCCTCTGTACTTGAAATAACAGCGTCGTACCTGAATAATAAAATAGTAAATGCAAAAACCATTTTTTTAAATAAAAAACTTATAAATAATACCTATATTAAAACTATGATATCGGTACTTAGTTTAAACTTAAATTATTTAATAATTTAAGAAATATTATACTCATTGCTTAAGGTATTTAAAAATAGCTTTACATTTAACAATGTTAGAAGGTAAAATAAGAAAAGTAAAATCTAGCGAGACCATGGACGCGTTGGCGCATCGGTCATAGCAGTGACTGTTGCGCTTGCGGTCGTGGGTTGGAACCCCGCTCATGACAATCATTTATATTAGCTATATAGATTTTTGTCGCAATATGAGCGTTTGTCTTGTTGTTGAATGTTGTAACAGAACATTAATGGCAAGTAGCACAGACACCTTTGACTTGCCGATGACATAATCAATTAATCATAATATTATGCCGGAGACGTTAGTACCTAAACACAACTCTGAATGTTTTTAGTAAGGTTCTCTATACAGTATAAAATTAAAATTAGCAGTAGGTACTAACGTGGTAACGGTTTATGCTGATACTCATGTTCCACTCATATATGCCTACCTGAGACATAAGGCAGATTTAGAAAGGTGCATGTGTCCAGTTCATGAAATATATGAATAGCACAAATCAATTTGTTTAGGCCGCGTCTAGGAAACTGATGTCAGTCTGTAATGTGGATATAATTTGAGGCACCAATAACGGCTCATACAAGAAGGGTATCATACAAGAAGAGTATCATACAAGAAGGGTCTCATAGAAGAAGGGTCATACGCTAATCAAACAAAAATTATCTGATGAAAGACCTATGCTTGATCTGTAATAAAACCAAAGCAATCGACGTAGAGCGCGTAGTTGTGCGTGACGAATCTGAAGTAAAAAAGAGCGGGACGAAAAAGTTTTTTTAAGATATTCTGAGATTTCATTTAGGTACACATCAAAATAAACACCTCAAAACAATCATATTTAAACAATAATATAAATAGCGTTACGTTTACTTTCTACACAAGCTTAATTTACATTTATAAATACACAAATAATAATTCTTGCGGAGCTTTATTGAAGCTATTGTTTTCGTAAAACATAGGTATAATTGCCCGACCCCGGGACGAAGCAACACGTCACCGGGATTGCCGCGTATATCCCGGTAATTGGAGCGCAAGCCGGGATTCCACTTTCTTTATTGCAAATAAACTAACCCCGCACTGGTGCTGTTCTTCTGTATGGGTGCAATTTAAAAGCGATTATCGGATTAACTGTTTTATTTTACATTTATAAATTTAAAAAAGTAACAATAAGTATAAATCCTCATTACAAAAAAAATAGGTATTTTTTTCTTTTTTATTTACCTGGCATACTTAGTTCCGCCATTTTTTTTCCATAAGTATAGGTACCTATCGATTTTTATTTCTATTTTACAAACTTTATCTTAATAATAACGTAAGAATTGTCTAATATGATGCAATATGAGCAAATTTCGGAGATGTACTTTTATTTATATACTATTATAGACTTTAAAATTCTATTGAGATTTTAATCTCGGTCGCACTGATCAATCTCCGTAGTGTCTTTTTTATCCTACGTGACATTGGCGACCAGCACTGAAAGCCATTAAAAAAAACTTTCTACTGTTAAAGGAATTGTAATTGATTACGAGTATATCGTTAACAATAACAAACAAATGGAGTTTTCTTCTTTATATGATATTAGTATTTTTGCTATTTTATAGAAATTTTGTCTATGTGTGTTTGAAAGCTACTGTTAGGGCCTATGCAAACCACGTTTTTTAAACGCGCGGTTTAAAAGCGCGCGTCGACGGCGCGCTTTTATCCTACAGAGCAGTTTGTTGTCGTTTGTATCGATACAAACGCGCGGTACCGGCGCGTCTGTATCGATACACACGCGAGTTTGCATCGCGTCTGTATCGCTACACACGCGCGTCAACGGCGCGTTTTAAAAACGCGCGTCGACGGCGCGCTTTTATCCTACAGAGCAATTTGTTGTCGTTTGTATCGATTAAAACGCGCGTCACCGGCGCGTCTGTATCGCTACACACGCGCGTTCGCATCGCGTTTGTATCGCTACACACACGCGTCAACGGCGAGTTTAAAAAACGTGGTTTGCATAGTCCCTTTAGAAGCATCGTCTCTGAATACATCCAAGTTATACCAACTTGCGATCGTTCTCATTACGGAAAGTGTTTGAAAACGATCCCTAATGTGATTCTTACTTTAAACGACGAATATTTTATTTTTGTGGACAGAAAGAACAGATATTTTTTTTATTTTGTACCTATATAATTTAAAAAAAAACTAGTACAAATATATATAAATGTATTGCATAAATACGCACCAACATTAATCGACTAATTAATTGTTAATGAGGCGATCATTTAAAATATTAATATTTATTTTAGTTTTTAATTTTATTAAAAAATAAATGAATATCTGTTCGAGACAGACAAATAATAAAATATTACATTAAGTTTAATGTTTAATTATTCTACTTTTCAATTATAATTAAAATATTTAGTTTAAATCTTATATTTTTATAATGGCATTTTTATGTTCTGTGACTTCCTAAAAGAATTTATTTGGCAAATGTCCGATGTAAGTTAAGTTATAGATCGTAATAGAGTAGCTACGTACGTATCTGCCCCGTCGGCACTCAGTAGACTGAATAATTGCAGTTCCTTTGTTTTCTTTGTTCCTTTCCCTTGTTTTGTTTTACTTCTGAAAGTAATTTCGTATTATTCATTTTGATGTCAATAAGTGACATGATTTTTTTTACATACTAAATATTTTTCATAGTTTTTATATTTTATGGTTTGCCCTAATGTTTTATGTCTTAGTTTTTTTTTAATAATGACCTTTCTAAAATACTTAGAGAATGTTAAAATCAGTTTAATATTCTTATGCTTTATTTATAACAAATCAATAAAATCTCAACTCTTTAATATTTTTATATTAGACAATGATTGTAGTTAAAAAAAATCATATAGCAAAGACATTAAATGTTTGTGATTTTTATAAACTCATAATTACTTTATTACGTTATAATAATTTCCGATATAAAAGAGTAATTTTATTGGTAAAATTTATTAAAATGGGTTAAAATTCCTGACGTTATAAACAGTAAAATTACTGTTTACTAAGTATAATAAAAACGTGCGAATATTAACAACGTAAAATAAATTTAAAAGAATGGCACACAAACTATATATCAAGTAATGGAACATTACAAAAATAAACATAGAAAATATAAAAGTACCTAATATGTAACTCAGTATATTACTGTGTAAACAGTCTCAATGGGCCACAATGAATAGCAATTTATATGCAGTAAATGTGCCAAGCAATTACAATGCAATTGCAACCTGTGTCGATATAGTCGTATAAAGATATAGTGATATATGCACGTACATTTATGACCATATTGTAAGTAGCCTTGAACTTAAGCAAGCGTGAATATGTTACTTTATGTTTAAATACCTATTTATAATTGCCAACCCAAGTTACGTACATTTTAATTTATGTGTGCTAGTGTGTTTGAAGGCCTATTTTATGAATAACTATTTTTTTAATTATTATCTTGTCTTGTATTTATTTATGCAAGTATTTTACTCTTTAGGAAAGAATTTTATTTTGAAACAAGAATAATTGCTAATATATAGTTTGAGTAACACAACGTCATTCGCCTCGATAAACAAAATTAAGATCTCAGTCTAAAAATGACAACAACAAAAAATACGTAAAAAAATCAAGCTTCAGAACGAAAATCCGAGAAACCAATATCTAACAAAAAAAAAACCAAGGTAAGCTAAAAATTTAGAATTCCATCCTACAATGTAGCAAACGCTAAAGAAAATACACTCGCCAAGCAATCTGAGAACATTATTACCGACGGACTTATAAAAATGGTAAGGGTTTAGAGTCCAGTCTGGTCGAAAAGAAACAAGTCGGCTGCCATAGTTCGGTTTTAGACGCAACGGTAAGGAACTAAAGACCGCGGCTTCTCATATAGAGTTGTCAAGGGCGGGGTTTCGTGATGAATTGGAAACGTCGTAAGGGGGAGAGGGGGGCCTTTTTGAGGGGAGCAAGAAGGGTGCGCGGGCACGGGGGTTGATTAATGGCCCCCGCTAGAGGGAGCCATGTTCATTATACCGACGGAACGATGTGTTACTTGCCTACTAATATATTTTGCTTTCGGTGGCTTTGGGTCGAACGAACCCGGTATGTTATTAGTTCATTATTTTAGGCATTTTTATTTCTTCCGGAGATGAAAAATGACATCGATGATTACGGAACGCAAACGAAAATAGGTTACGTTCGGTGTTTTTTTTAAGATAATAATTTGAAGCGGCGTCGTGTGATATTCGAAATGGACGTTAATTGACTTTATGACTCAATTTAAACTTGTAATGGATTCTTTAAGGACTTTTTTGTAGATAAACTAAACATTTGTGTCTTGTTCAAATTACGAGTTCAGTATTTCATTATACCAATAACATATTATTAAACTGTAAGATTATAAAATCTATTAAAATTTAAATTCATACTTCGGAATTTGAGCTTAATCGCTTAGGATATACCTACCCAATTTCAATATTTAAAAACGTCAATTTTCTGATATAATTTTTTGTAAGAAGATCGACTACTGAGTATGAATACTTTAGAAGGGTTCGCGCTGCTTCTTTCGATGGTACATTTTTAACGTTAAAGCTATGTGATCGTATAGGTACCTACGATGAGGCCGAAGGTGAATGCGAAAGATAAGATAAAACAAAAATGCGTTTTATTATTTTTATAAACAATACTTAAAGTATACGGTTATGGTATTATTTCAATTATAATTTACTCAAATACATTTTTTAAATACACCCTTTTACTGAATCTACGTTTTAATATGGTTCTGACTTTTTATCCAAAGAACTTACCGCTTGATGGCTGCTGAAACTTGTAATTAATCGACACTTCAAATTTAGGTCCTTTAGGCCTTCCTGATACTTTTTTGTTTCATCAAATAAGAATCAAATACTGTTTTTAATTTTAAATAACAGGCATTGTGTTTTATATTAACCTGAATTCAGCGAGCTTCTAAGAGTCGACAGTATCACGTCATTATCATCCGTACGCACGCCTGCTAAGCACATAACATTAAGCAAACAACAAAACGAGTCGAACTTGAGTATTCCATTCGCACGCCACGCTTAAAATAGAAACAATGGCCCCATTAAAAATCCGCTCTCGGATATTTTCCCAGCGTATCCCGTAGCTCGCATAAATCGGTAGCTTTCCGCCGAAGCTATTTCCAAAGGAGCGTTTTCTATTCCACGCCGTGCACCCGTTTTTCTTAGACTCCCATTATAAGGCGTGGAGGCACGCTTACCCCCCGAGGGGGCGACCCACACCCGAAAGTAGAGGTTAAGTCGACGTATAGGCCGTTATGAAAGTTTATAAGTAAAATGGATGATAATTATACAAGCTTTACGTATAGGGCGTGTTTTTAAATGATATTACCTACGCGAAAGAGTTTCTTGAGCGCCCTCGGAATCGCAAACGATCTTCGGATTAATCTCGGTGTGAAAGCAATGACGTGCTATGAATAATTTTATAATATCTCGTGTTTTAAGAGGTACCTTATTCATACCCCGTGAATGTTAAAATAGTTGCATACTATCACAGAGCTGAGTCTTAATTACATAGGTACATACATTTAAATGTCTTTTATTTATATGTATAAGCACCCAACAAGAGAATGACATATGAGAGCTGTGCGTATATGAGTTTTCATATTGAAGATATCCACAAAGAAAAGTCTCTTGAACCGCAAAAACTTTTTAAATCATCCGTGATAGGCGTAAAATATTAAATGATGATAGCAGTTGAAATCAGTAATGTAAATTAATATGTTAATAAATTAGTGTAATAGTATACATGACAATCAATCGTATATATAACATATAACTATACACAATAATAATAGTCTAACAGCCGTGCTAGATGTATGCATGACGTGATTACAGTACGCTGTAGCGGTGACAGAGGAAGTACCTTAGACAGATAAGACGGACGCCCGCCGCACCGCAAACTTCGTACCACCAGCTCTATTTACATGTAAATACTTTGAAAAAGTAATTTGAACGCGGCGTCTCTCGCGCCGCTCTCGAGATTGCGAAAAGGCGCATTAAGCGTCTTCCAGGTGATGCATGATAACTGTTATAGCCGAATATAATTTTCTCAGGCCCGCAGCGCCCCCTTAATCCCCGCAAAAAGCCTTCGGAATTATTTCTAAAGATATTTACGGTTTCGTGAATAAATAAAATTATGAGCGCTTGTGTACGGGGATCTAACTAAGTCGACTCCGGCTTGTTTATTATTATGCCTATATTAAGTTGTTTATCTTTTTAATGGCCGGCGAGAGTTATACGGGTCGAGGCGATTTATGCCGTGTAGGATAAGGGCTTGGAGGATAAAAAGGAAGAATGTCGGGACTCTGATACCACGCTGAGATTGGATTTTTAAATTTAGATGTGATATTGTTCTTTTCACATTTTTTTGTCATGATGTCAAGGGAAAATATGTGCCTGTTTATTTTACATAAACACGATTTTAACGAAACACGTACCTATATGAGTTTTTTAATAACACTGATTTAAGAGTACGTATACCTTATACCTGCAGTGGAGTAAGTGAAGAAAACAATTTCCGAGGTTACGTGCTATAGAGACTTGAATTAAGTGAATTCATTACTAACGTTAGTTGACTTATATTCTAAATGTACTAGCAGAAGTATCTACTGAGCAAATACTAATATGAAATTATTTCCGCTACGAAGGTGCTGTCCGTCACGAATCAGTGGTTAAAAACGAACAATAGATACTCTGTTTCCATAGAACGTTAAAAAATATTACACAAAGCAACATTTTGTGCAATCTTTTATTCTATAGAACAATATACAAAGAAAGGGGTGACAATGACCAAAGCCCTCTAAAACCCTTTATATCTCTGCTAAGAAAAACAACCCTTTCATTCAAAATCTTTTGTTACACAAGAATCCGTTACTTGATGCAAAACTTTTAAGTAATTCTAGGAAATGTGTAAAGATGACCCAAAAATAAAACAATGAATGGCTTTATAGGTATTTTTTATATAGACATTTGCAGGTACACAATTTGTTCGTAAATAATACTATTTTTAAAATGTATCATATAACGAAGACGCTTAAAATTTTTGTTGGTGATTCAAAAGTTCCTTTTTTAAGATTATTTTTGTTAAAAGAGTTAAGTAAGTTCATTTCTGGCATATTTCTGGGCTTTATAAATGAAAAATACTACTACTACTAATTTTATATAATTTAGAATTTATTAATTAATATTGATATAAAATTTTTGTAATATATTTGTCTCTTTTTTAAAATTTAAATAGTGTTTTTTATTTGGCAAAAGACAGTTTAATAAAAAATTAAACTTTGTTTCGGCATACAGTATAAAGTATAGTAAAACGTAAACAAAAAAACCTTTTACGTCAAACACTCGTCACAGTCCCCAAAGTGAGAAGTCGTAAAGAAGAGTGCAACGACCTCATTGCAGACCCTACTCAAGGTCGAGCTAGTAAAATGTTTATGGTCTATAAAAGCTCGTCTGCACTGTGTTTGTGTGTCAAGGACTCTGGACAAATTCTATTGACCGTTTTTCACGATAATATTTACTGCTGTCTTTGTTTTAACCCTTTTTTGTTTATATGAAACAGATGTTTGAATTTACAGATGGTCTAAAAGTAGTTTGTTTAATCCACGATGAAGAATGTTGCATTGCTTTGCTGCTTCTTTAAAAAATACAAAAACATTTTATTTCTGTCGTTGTACTTAAGGTGCCTCGTATAACTGATTTATATGCTTATGATGGAAAATAGAACTTGGTATCCCCACGGAAGGGTCCGAATTGTTCAATAAAAAGGCAGCAGTTCTCAAAGAAAAGTAATATCGGATACGCGAGTGTCTAATGACAATTTGATGCCGGCGGAGTGGCGCGCTCGTAAAAAATCACTAGAAATGATCCCATTTTGATTAAAAAATCACGCGAACTCGCCTTCAACTTGTACAAAAGGCAAGTGAAGCCGAATGATTTAAAAGTTTTAATAACGAAATTCAAGCAAAATGACATTATACTTTCAAATTAGGAGTGAAAATTTAATTTAAAAGAGAGACAACTCGACGCTCGAGGGGCGAATGAGATCCACCATCGTAAAAATGTACAAGCTCTTCTTTCACTGAGTTTCTTTTCAGACTGCAAAATTTATACCACTTAAATCTCTCCGAGGAAAATTAGAAGGGGCCTGTATTTATTAACGGAGATGGTTCGCACTCGTTAGAGGAATTTTAATCGTCAAAGTTTTCCTTATGAATGCGGCATTCGGTCTGACTCTCGAGTTATCTTTTATTAAATTTTAGGGCTTTTAATTAGTATCGTTGAATGTGCGCGAATGAAATCTTAAACGCGTTCTCTCAGTACCGTTTTTGTTACAGAACATTTTAATGGATAATACAAGGAGTGAACATCTGTCCATGTACTGACAATCGTTTCATTTCATTGTTATACAGAAAACTTACTTGATATTTACGTATTTTTAGATTCACATCTTAAGTAATACCGATAGTACCGAAAACTATTTATATCATCTAAATACTTAACATATCTACTTCATACCCTCTCGAGCCCTATTTAATTAATTGCTCGTAATTTAAACAAAAACAGTTATTGTATACACATAATTACGACTCTAGAGATTAAAATAATTATTGCAAACAAACGCCCCCCGTGTGTGAATATTATAGCGTTATAATTCGAGGTTACGTGCTCGCACAATCGCGTGCTCAAAGCATTCTCATGTATCGCTAATTAAAATACGCTGTCGTCGCCGAAACGAGCAGCGGTCGCTTCATACACTGTAATATTATTTCCACCATATGAAAATTAGATTTGCTATTTTTAACCAAGAATGGTTCACGACCAGGGTGGAGCGGGAGAAGCGAGGAGAAAAGACTGCGTATTGTGTTAATGTTTATTTGTTAATTTAGTTAGTCACTTATATTATTATTATTTTCAAATCACACATCACACATTATTTTACGTATAAGACCCTTTTTATTAGGTATATACTAGCATCCCGTCCCGGCTTCGCACGGGTATTTACCAAAAATTTCTAAATATTTTTTTCCCTAATTTTTCTTTAAATATAATATAGCCTATGTCACCCGCGGATAGAGTAGCTTCCCAACAGTGAAAGAGTTTTTCAAATTAGTTCAGTAGTTTCGGAGCCTGTTCAATGCAAACAAACAATCAAACCTTTCCTCTTTATAATATTAGTGTAGAGAAATAATTCCTATGTTCACTTCAGCCTGTAATATCCCACTGTTGGGCATAGGCCCAACCACCACCTACCACCACCACCACGGACCACGCTGCGCCAATGCGGTTTGGCTAGGTTGTAAAAAATATTGGGGTTTCGCATAATTCTAATGGACACCATATTCCTTATAAATAGTATTTTTAAGTGTAGTTAAAAAGGTTTCAAGGTCAGTTTATAATGTGAGGCCCGTATTAAACTAATTAAGTTATGAGTTTTGTCAGGATTTCTAAATGAATAATTCCTATTCATTTTAAAAGTAATAAAAATATTTATAACTTGTTTTATATGAGCAACAAAGGACTTATCTACTTAATCATGTGTTTTTAAATTTTACGAAGTGTTTAGTGGCTGTTTAAAAGCTTAACAACTTGACTATTGACGGTTTATAACCCATTTGCCAACCGTTTGCCCATAAAATTGACACAAGTCGAGTCGTAAAGATTAGTAGAAGTGTAACGAGCAATAACACCGGCCCGTTGAAGCCTGCTCTATTATTCTTTTATTTGTTCTACTACATTATATTATCTTAAACTTTAATCAAATCAATAAATGGAGTTTTATGGTTTTTACTAATGGTATATGACTATAACATTTATCACGTCAAAAAAATATTTAAATGATATTTAAATAGTTTAGTAGTTTGAACATTTATTTATTTGACAAAAAACTGTCTTGAACATAGATTTAGCGAAATTTTGGTACTTCTAATGGTTTCACCTGTTTTGATATCTCAGTGCAATACTACCAGACATTATAATTATAGTATAAGTGGTGACCGCAAAAGATGAGGTAGCGAAGTGCATTTGTATCAAGTAGACTCTTTAAAAAAAAAAGTGTAACTGACCATTTTTGTTTCAAAATAAACTTACGTTATTAATATTCAACATGTATATATATGTTACTATACTACTTACGTACTTCATTTTACATGTACCTACTTATCTATAACTTTTTTTTTTACCCAGAGGAAATCCCTAACCGATGCCTCCAGCCTGGGGGAGCTGGTGGGTATGTCCGATTTGCACGACTAAAACCTCTGGGGTGTTCCTTCACTCGCCTGAGGCGGAATTACGGAGACGCTAGGCGCTTCCACGATCCCGCCGGGCGTTGCCCAAATAGGGCCCGTCACCATAAGCGACCTCCGAGAGGCTCCCAACTTATCTATACCTTAAGTTTTATTGCATTTAATACAATATTCGAAATTATTTATCAAGTCAAATCAATGGGGCGGAATTACGGAGACGCTAGGCGCTTCCACGATCCCGCCGGGCGTTGCCCAAATAGGGCCCGTCACCATAAGGGACCTCTGACTCCTCCGAGAGGCTCCCAACTTATCTATACCTCAAGTTTTATTGCATTTAATACAATATTCGAAATTATTTATCAAGTCAAATCAATTTAAAGCAAATTTTAGCAAAAATAAATCCGCGAAATATTACTCTAACCTATATATATGAAAAATGTAAATACGTGCTAATGTTTTTGTCGACCATTACTCTTTCAGCGTGTAAAAATATAATCAGATATTATAAAATAAATAACACGAAGCTCTTCAAACGGCCCATACAAACAATCGTTAGTGTCGCACGAAAAGTGATTTAATTGCCATTTATGACATTTCGTTCCTAATTTCTTTGCTTTTATGTTTAATTAACAGTCAAGAGCAGGATTTAAATTTAAAACGTCGTTACTAATCGAACTTGGGTACCGTTTATAAGCAATAAAAACAAAATATTAAGACATTTCAAGTTATTATTTAAATTTATATAATGTCATTTAGAATAATTTTATAAACAACCGGTTTAGCTAGATATTTATGTTAACTTCAAATAGCTATAAATAAAGTAAAAAAATGGCTTTAGAGATACGTAAGAAAAACATTAGTGACTGTTTTCACAAGCGTAGTTTCGTAGCAGTGCGTAGGTATTGTCTAAAACTACCCCAGTTTTCCCGAAAGTGATGACAAATTTAAAAGTAAAACAGAAAACTAAATCATTGATAAAACACTAATAGCAAATAACCATAATTATCTATGGCTTCGATCAGTACTACTAGACTATTATAAAATATCAGCTGATTTCTTCGTGAGACTCTTTTCTTGAATTGGATTATTCATACTTTTGACACGTCTTAGTTCGATCTTTGAATATAATACTTATATGGTAACTATTATGACGGTAGTAACCTTGCTAGACTCTACTACGAATTTTTAAATAATAACATTGTTATCTACAGTAAAAAGTATGAAAGTTTATTATTTATTATTAGACTATAAGAAACGACATGTAAAGTTTTCTCAAGAAAATAACTATTAAGTTTTTATTCTTATTTTTTAACATAACTTTTAAGTCTTAGAGGACAATTTTGGAGCAAACTTTTGATTTACTGAATTTTTATTTAACAGGTATATAGGCTATAAAACATACAAAAACTTGCAAGAGAGAACAAAAATCAGCAAATTAATGCGACAGAAATGATGAAGAGAAATTTTAGCTCTCATTTATTTTAGAATTAAAATTAACTGCCGAATTTGAAAGTACAAAATAGTAAATCTATATCTTATCAGACCACTATTTTATATCAATTATATTAATATACTGAACGACTGGCCATCGTGGGCGGTCATAGGAATAGGTGAAGCAATCCCATAACGAATGGGAACGACCGATTAGGGCACCTTTTAACGTATTAAATCCAACTTATCGGCTCAACTGTCGCCGCTCTGACCCCGGTCTCTTATCAGGGACACCACTCAGTTCAGGGATATGAACAGTGCCCGTTTTAGGTTTATACGTTAAATATTATGCTCTATGTATTTTGACGTTTTAAGAAAGGTCTTATGTTATATTCCAAGACATTAAAATGTTCACTATTATACCTAAAAAATTATTAAGCGTAACACTTATTGATAACTACGAAACCATAGGGGTATTGGTACATTAATTAGGGAACTTAATATGTATAATGCATCAAAGAAAAACCAGTCATTATATTTAAACATAATTTAAGTAAAATCAAATAGATACATTCTGTCTACATTTCAGTGACAACGTTTGAAAAATAATATTAATTCTTTTGAATATATGTTGAATTAGACCCAGTCGGATTTTAATTATAAAGTCGAAAGCACCGTAGCACCACAGCGTGGTTCGTATCTTAATCATTTTGTTAGCGTCGAAGCCTTATACACAACGTAATTCAGGAAAACACCGCTAGATGGTAGTACTAGTAACAAAATGAAATTACATAATATTGTTCAAAAATATAAAACAAAAACGTCTCATTCAAATTTTTATCGAATTATTATTTTATAATTATTTTTATTTTAAATTGGAATAAAAATAATATTTTTCTAAAATATCAGAACATAAGTATACCTAACAAATAAATTTGATAAATTAAATGAGTATATGTAGGGCTGTTTTTAAATGAGAAAATGTATAATTTTAATTACTTTAATTTATATTCTAGGAATAGTCAGTGTTAATAATAATAATTTAGTATAAATGAACTATTCAGGTTATCACAATAAATTATATTATGTAAACATGCAGTAGTACAATGAGGCTAAAGTTATATTAACGCATTAATCACAGACGTTGCCCGTTTCAATAGGAAAACGTAATCATTGTGGATTAGAAAAAGCTCTCTAAAATTTTTTTCCCTAATGCACCCCTTATACAAAAGCTATATGCTGTAAAACAGTAGATTATGACTTCAAAAACGTAGCACTAGCTATAGGTATATATAAAACAACTAGCTGACCCCGCAAACGTTGTTTTGCCATATATGATATTAACCCCCGCAACCCCCTCTTGTGGGCGGAATTTTGTAAAAATCCGTTCTTAGCTGACCTCTACACGGCGAAAGGAAAATTCATACCAAATTTCAAGTCTCTACGCCTTATGGTTCCAGAGATATCGTGATGAGCCAATATAATTAAGGGTGGAAAATATCTCTCTTATATAGGTATAGATGAGTCAAGTATAAAAACTCAGTGTCAATGATATTTTAAGGAGTGTGAGAAGATTAATGTAGGTACCTACACCACTGAAAAGTTTAAAATGTGTTTGTTAAAGTTCGGCTAGCCCGACGGATTAATCTGTAGTTTGTAGTAGTTACACTACGTTCTGCTTTAGAGGTTGGTATGGTTATTATAATGTACCTATATTTGTTACCAAAAAATTTGTAGGTACTCTAGATATATTAGTCAACTGTTACACACAGCTATAAATTGATTAACTTAGGAATATATTGTGTAGGTACTTAGTATGTTAGATTTTTTATTTATTAGTACCTACTAAATCCCTATGATTAAACTAAACTCCATTAAATACCTATTTCACTGGTTTTATTTATCAACATTTTCTGATAGTTTTGTTACTGCATTACATGGTATAATTAATATGAAATAAACAACCCTCTTACACATATACATGATAATAATTAAGTTTATTTTCGTATAATTAAACATAACGTCACCCTCCTTGAACCAGCAACGGATGTACAAAAAACATCAGACATAAACAATGTAATGCTCATTTCTTCCACTTAACAGCGACAGAACGCCCCTATACAGTCGCCATTTCACATCATTGCTAAATTGGTAGAACATAAATCGTAAGGTTTAATTTAATCAACGCCCGCGTAATTCGTCTGTATGTCTGTACGCGACCAATAAATAAAGGCCCTTGATATTTCAACCTATTACTCGTTTTGTACAGACGTTATCAAAGGTCGCGATCTCGACGAGGATCACGTGACGTTGGTCAGGATATTTATAATTATTAAATTACGTGGGAGCAAATCGTTAAATCGCCGAAGTTCACACTTACACTGATAAAAAATATTAAAAAGGGCTCGAAAAATGCTCAGCGTGATTTTAATCGCGATAAACCTAAATAAAATATTAATAAATTATATTTACGACCATACGACTTCATTAAAACAATATTATGTTTTTACTTTGAAGTTTTTCCGTCACATACAGCAATATAAGGGTGACTTTATAACTTTAAATATAAATTAATCGAATTTAAAAAATTAGTTGAAGTTAAAGATAATTACAAGCTTTTTACTAAATATATAGGTATACATACATATATTTTTATTTTCAATAACAAACCAAATAGTTACTGTTAAAACAAATTGTTATTAATTATTTATTTATTGATTTATTTATTTTTTGCAGGCAAACCTATATGATTGGTTTTGTAATTACAATATCTATAATAATAGCTATGAGCACTTTTTCATAGGCAAGTAATCATAGGCATATTTGTGTATAAATTATTTTTGATAAAAATATGTCTCATCGAGTTATCAGATCGGTGAAGGTCGATCTTCCACGTCTCTTAGACCATGTTGAGTTTTAGAAATTCTAATAAAAAGAATCCAACGATTGTCTTCAAAATAGAGAAATTAATTTTCATAACACAACGGTACATTATAATTTCAAATTAAAAATGGCGTCGCATCAGTAGGGTGACACCCTCTCATTGTCCATGCGTTCACGTCGGAAGTAAATTATTTATTATACTTGATCATAACATTTCTTTTTCACGTGAATTGACTATAAATTTTCTTAAGTAAGATATTTATATACTGAATGTAAGATAAATTTATTTTTTAAAAACAAAAAGATAAACACTGATAGGTAGGGATCCCTGGTACATTTTTTTAACCTGATCAGTATCAAGCTAATTTTCCGTGAGTAGCTTCATTTTGATGAGACGAACAGAAAGTTCCTTTTCGAAAACTGTCGATTGTGGTAGATAATAGAGTTAGCAGGAGATAGAGCAGCAGTGAGCGTAGGACCGGGATAACGTACCGCGCAATTTGTAGGACAATATTACCATCAAATTATATAAATATTAACTAAATAAAAGAAAAAAAATCAGAAAAAAATCAATTTTTGATGAGCTTACGAGGTCATCAAGTTGATGACCTCGTTAGGTCATCAAAAATTATTACTAACCAGCTGATTACTTTTTGTTCGTCTCATCAAAATGAAGCTACTCACGGAAAATTAGCTTGATACTGATCAGGTTAAAAAAATGTACTAGGGATCCCTACCTACGAATCATTTGTCTATTCTATGTAACACTACGAGTATATACCTAACAATATGCATGATATTGTGCTCTTAAATATTACAGAAAAATACAGATATTACAGAAATCATTAAACATATTTTTTGTACATTATAATATTTGAGACTTTATAATCTACTTATAATCTTTAGTTTATTTTACATACTATTTACATCTTAACAAATGGATAAATAGTATAAAAAATGATTTAATAATTAAAAAGAAATGTCTCTCTAAATAAAGTTTATTTTTCGTACGCAATTGGAAGAGTAAATAAAGCCACTAAGGCAACAAAGGGACGTTTCGAATGTAGATAATGAGCGTGGCTAGCGAGGAGGAACGAAATGTAGGGAGTCTGATATTTCCGCGCCATTTCACACATTGTTGCTACCCTACGCCGCGTCACGGGCACGCGGAGAGCAGCACTAACCGTGTACTGTAAATAAAACAAATTCCTACTTTTCTACATTCCAACCAGTCTTCTATTTTAATTAACTACAATCAAAAATTACTTTATTAAAGTGAACTCAAAAAGCAATTTCGAATCGTCATTTTGAAAATTAAAATTGTATTAGTTATAGTCAATTAATTATACTTTAAAGTGAAACTACCAACGATTTGGAATCTGAATTCTGTTGAGAAAAATAGGCAAGGAACTCCGCAATTACTCTTTTAAAAAAATGTGTTTTATTATATTAATTATTAAAATCTTGCATGAAATACAGCGCCATTAAATACACACATAGGTACTTATCTTTAATATTATCTTCAATCGAATATTTATTTACTATCTTGAATTACTTAACACAGATACTGATGCATTCAATATCCCGTAGGTGAACAGCTGGAAAGGTGAAACAACTTAATAAATATTTTATAGATAAATTTTGAAAAAACTCCGAACGAACGTCGACTTAAATTGATAAAATAAACGGTTTTGTAATACATTTTCTGAACGGGTCATGATAATATTCAAAAGTATGCAAGAGATTTATTCCGAACAATAATTTCCGATCACTCGCAGCGGGGGCCGGAGTGTGTGCAAATGAAAAATAGCCAATTAGCAGCATGTATATGATTTGACGTTTTTGTTGTTACTTTTTAATTCATGATTTCTACGTGTTTAGCCAAAGAACCCGCCGAGTGCCAGATCTTCGTTATTTTATAAAAGCTTAAAGTTTAAAATTACGCTTTTGATACCTGGTATCTGCCAAAGCAACTATGAGTTTCATATTTGGTCATTGCTTCAACCGGTGTTGGGAGCATGCACTGAGAAATTTCAACTTTTATAAAATGACGAAAGTCTGACCCTCCCGGGCTCTTGGCCTATGTTATCGTATATGATAATTATGATACATATACAGACGAAAATATACTTTGTTAATATTCAACTTGCTTAAAATAAGAAAGGAATAAAACATTGCATATCATTAAGTGTGTCTAAATAGTTTAAGTATTACTCGACGTACAAATATAATTTTTCCATAATTCACATTTTCAGAATAAATTAACAATAGACTGTTGACTGACAGTCTATTGACTGACTGAAAACTTGTGTATAGTACTACAGGCAAATAACGCCCGCTTAACTTTAAACTATTATTTTTTCTATTAATACAAATTAAATTAATAAAATAGTGCGATAAACAAATAAACCATTCTTTTAGAACCGAAACATATTGATTGAAAATACAATTCTTTAAAATTTCCGTACTTATGACATCTTTTTAAAAAGTATGTCTTTGGGCGTTATTAAAAATACCATGTTTAATAACGCCCGTTTACTTAAATGTCATCCTAGACGCAGAAAACATATTCCTGGAGGATAAATGTATAATAATACACATCAGCCACATACAATATTTTTTATTAGAAATGGAAAATATAGAAGAAATCAAAATTTAACACAAAAATTATCAAATTTCGTAACGTAGTAAAACTACTGTTAAACTGCTCTTTATAATCATTTTAACAAAACTTTTTTGATCATATATCAACACATTTTAATTGTTATGCATCAAATAACAATTAAAATGTTTTTCTGTCTAAAAAAATAACATAAATATTACCCTACATTGGGCGTTATTAAACAGAATAGGGCAATTACGCCCTGAGGTAGATGAATAATGCCTGTTCATGGTAACAACAACGAAAGGTACATAAGTAAGTACATAATATCTCTCACAAAAAAGCTAAGCCTGTTTTCTAATGAATTTTGGTGTGAGAGGTACTCCGATGGTTGAAAATCGTTTTATTCTTCAGCCAAATCATATTCGAGTATTAATTTATTTATCTGTGAAAACAGGTTTTCGTCCCAAACTTCTGTCCACGACTCTCCTCCTCTTTTTCTTTTACCCATAGAACTCAGTGGCGCCATTACAAATCCTAAACAAAAGATGAAAATTTATCAATTGCTTAAATACATAGAACTGGGTCAATAACGCCCATGAAGGGTAATATCGCCCAACGGTTATTTTAAAAGGCGTTATTAGCCGAGTGGGCGTTATTGTCCTTTTTTGTGCATTTTCACTAAATTATGTACCTTACCTAAAAATAATAGTGCCACATTAAGAACAGTCACTTACAACACGACGCATAACATAAATATATTAAAAGAAATATTAGGAAATATTTAAAAACTTACAATTTCGTCGGAGCAGTTTTTATAACAGCAACGTCCATGAGCGATACCCACAAAGCGCGGCCTGATATTGGCAAGATAGCGGCTCGAGAAACTCACTTTTGGGCTAGACGCATTCCTATTGGTGTTAACTATGTGTACGTGCGCTGTGATGCTGCTCATTCGAATTAAAGTAAGTTTTCTGGGTTCTGGGCGTTATTTGGCAGCGGGCGTTAATTGCCATACCTACTATAGTTAAGTTACTCTTCCTAAACTACGAAGCTACCTATTCAGGCCTCTTAGTGTCAGGTAGATGCTGAAAATAATTTCGTTATAACCAAAAAAAAAACTAACTTTGGTTACATTACATATTACAATTTTGATTTTAAAAGGTAATTCATAGTTTTTTTTTTACCTTTCACGGCATCGTTACACTTTAAATTATGTTCAAAATAGCTTATAAATTGTGCAAGAGTGCTTTACAAAGTCCGTTAATTCGAGTTGATTTTACTTTGGAATTTGAATTAATTTTCTTCCATTACTTTTATTAACAAAAGAAATCGACTGTATGCGAGATTTAATGGCTTTTAGATTCTGCAAAGAAAGGATGAAAGAGGCTATTTATTTTCATCTATAGGCACATCTAACCTATAGATAGCTCTTTGTTCGTCTAACAAAGCGTTCAGAACGAATCCCGCTTATTTATCAGGACGATATCTAAGCAATAAAAATGTCAACGGTTGCCGTCTATCGCCTATTGCCTATCGGACATACGCCCTGACTTATGGTAAGTGAACGATGAAAATTAAACCTTTGCATAGTATTATTTGTAAATATTATCGTAAGAAATACTTACCAAATATTGATAAGGCAAGTAAAATATAACATTACATTTTTAGAAATCAATCATTTAATAAAATAAAAAATACCTACTGAAACTTATCTATTCTTTATTCACAATGACGCTTAATTAGTATCTAACGAATATTAAAATTAAAATTTAATACCTATATTTATTTTATCATAAGGTCAATAATATGTATAAAACGGAATTAAAATATGAAACGACCAGAATTTTAATAATTTTCGTGTACTTATTAAATGATTCAGTAATCGTTCATACTTGTGATGAAATTCCTACTTTTTCTTGTTAGTCCAAGAACCTAAGATATAAAACGTTCATTTATAAGATATTTCAAGTGAGCAGTATGAAGATATATTTACTATTCTACGTCCACGTTTCTTAATACAATAACGCCCTTAAGAGCACATTCAAATTAAAATGCATGAACTAATTACTTTAGGGCGGTTCAAATGAAATAAACTAATTACGAGGCCGCGCTGGCCGACCAATTACACTGGCTTATTTATCAGAATTCTGTGATCAAATAATTAAAAATATGTCGACCAGTAGATGGAGTTTGTGACTGTAAATCGTGAAATGTCCGCGTATTCAATTTGCAAAATAAAACGAAATGCGTTGGCTCTGGGCGGAACGCAATAGCTTGTGAATTTACAACGAGATCGTGAATTTCATAAATTGGTTCAGTCATGCGCTATTTAGTTGCTATATACGTTCCAAAATACTGATAAACTGTAGCTACCGCCACTCGTAACTAATATTGTGTAACTTTTTGGTATATAATCCTTAGATCGTAATAAAAAATTTATACTAACTTAATAAAGCGGAATAAAACGTATATTATTTTCACTGTACACTCTCAGTAATCCAAAGATTAATATGACACATTATATTAAGTAAAGACGAAAAGTATCCGTACGAGTATGTCAACAAATCAAAGAAGTTATATAGGTATACCTATGTTTAATTGAAATTATTCCTTCGCAACTGCTTTGATATGATAATGTAATAGAAGTAAGCTTTTTAAGTGCAATGAGTTTTTTTCTTAATTAAAAAAGTTAAGAAAATTGAAGGTCTTCAAAACTACACCAAGCTTTTAATCTTGACCCCACCTATCAATCTCCTTTGAGTCTTCTGCATTCTACATGTCATTGACGAATTCATTCGTGCTACACCAGCATCATTGATAGCAATCAAATCAATTTAAAAATACAATTAGAAAACATTACGTTAGTAAAATAAATAAAAAATTTGCAAGTACAAACCTTTCAGATGTACCTACACACATTAAAAAAGGTATAAAATTAAATATTTAGTGCGGAAACATCTATTAAGAGACACGCAGTAAGTCAGATTGCGCTAAAAACAAAGTCAGCTATAACTTTTCACCTCAACATGTTTATGAGTCTTATACTAATTGACGCCACGGTGAGCAACGACGCTGGTGCCCAGCGAACCCGCTACGAACGTATTTATGTTCGTTGCATCCGATATTTTTCCTGAAGGCATTAATGCGTGATGCGCAAATTGATATATTGTACGCGTTCGAGATGAAATGAGTTACTGCTTCAAGGCCTTTTCTGACTCGATTTAGTTACTTATATCGGCTTCTGAAAACTGTTTTTGTTTTTTTTTTATTAATCATTAAATCTCTTTATTGTGTATTAATAAATTAATAAAACAAACATCTCCAAAAGTAAATTTACATAGTAGGTAAGTATGCCCCAGTAAACTAAGTGGTAACTAGTCCACGTGATGTTTTATAAATACATTAAAACTGATGTCTTACTTTAATTATCGCATACATTATTCTTAGATAAGGCCTCCTTATCCTCTTAATGAAATATTTTGTATGATTATTTTTCAATAAAAAGCCGACAGGTGAATTGAAATAGGCGTATATTAATTTTACATGCTAAGTATAGGTATGTCATCTAATAAAATATTGCATGTGTAGACACGAAACTGTAAAAGTTTTATTTCATACTTATGTATAAAGACTCTAACATCGTAAATTCGAAATGTAACAACTATATCGTAATTCTTGCTGATAGAAATTTGTATCTCAATTTACTCGCTATCCAAGCTGTTGTAGAGAATTTTAATAATGATATACATTATGGTGTAACTAAATTATTATATTACTAGAGCGGATGTACATTTAAATGAAAATTTCGATAAAACTTATCATTAATATTATTCGTGAATGCAAACTTGCAAGAGAACTGGCTTCGAATGTAAATGAAGCACAAGAGTTATCTCGAACTTTATGGATCGGAATCGTGCTGAAGTACTGCTCTGATCAGCCTCTTAGCCTTGGGGGCATTGAACCTTCTTTATTAATCATGCTACTGACTTCGAACCTGACTTTAATTGTTATTCTTGATAAATATTGATAAAACGTTCTGAACTCATACAACTTGATGCTGAAGATATTTTCTGTTAATTATAACAATGCTAGTTGCCATTTTTATGAAGACTCCTTTTCTAGTGTTGTAATTTTATAAACAAAATATTTGATTGCCAAAATTGTAAGAAGAGTTATTGCTTCCGATGCATTAAATTAATCACACGAACTTGATATACAGACGTATTTTTTAAATTATTATATTATTCAGAGTAATTAATTGATTAATATATAAGATTTAAAATTGTAAACATTATCTTAATTGCTTCCTTTGAAAAATTGCATGAAACGTAAAATCTAGCATTTTGTCAAAAATACTTTTAGTTAAGATTTGTATTATATAAGTGCATAAATTATTATGTGAGAGTCTAAATGTATCTTAAATATAAAAAATAATAAGCAAAATATATTATTTAAGTTTTGTCAATGTTTTTCATCTCCAAAATTATCGTAGCGTTATTTAAAAGTTTCAAGATAGGTACCTATTACAAAATTGGCAATATTTCAAGTTGCTTTTAAAGCACAAACATAAATTCAACTTAAAGGGGTGTATAAATAAGACAGCGGTATCAGTTGTCTACACAAAAAGCTGCAAAGTGTGAACAATGATCGAGACGAAACAATAAAACCATTTTTGCACGTACAGAAATAATTACGTGGCCTCCTTGACAAATGCCAATTAATTTTTATCACTTCTGGACACGTCACATTGCAGCCCCGTTCTCGGCCGCGAGGTGCGAGAAATGCGTACGATTAAGTTGATCAGGCGTTTCATCCCTGTTTATACGCATTCGAGTATGATGTGCGCGGATTTTCAATACCGAGCGTAACTTATTACGTAAAACGATGAAAATTAACAATTTCACGGATGTATTAAGAATATTACGAAACCCAAGAGAACATTCCTGAACCCTTAAGATACAGATCTTAAACGAGTCTTCTTTTAATTTTCGTACTATTGAAACAAAGAATTTTTTGAAAATCTGAATTTTTTTATGAATAAAGGCGTCGTTATGTAAATACTACACGCCACAAAATGGTTAATACTCCCCCTGGTACGCAGCACGGAGCAGCGTCTGTAAACTTTTAATTTGCGTTGTCTGAAACTTCAAAACCAACAGTGACTTTGTAAATATTAGAAATCGAGACATTTTCGTACAAGACATCCCAAACATATTTCTATGGAGAAATTAAACAAGAGTTCGTATTTGGAGTTTTGGAAAACGTTCGCAGTGGCCAGCATAAACCACACGGGCGCTCCAAACTTATTTGCATTTACACGGGCCGAGTAATTGCACCGCGCTTCGGGGAAAACTTTAATTAAGCTAACTGTCTTAAACATAAGTAGATATAGAGTTAAGAACTTAATAAGAAAAGTTTTATGATAAATTATATAAAACTACATTACCGCTAGTGGTTTCTGAGTTATGTCCTTTAACATAAGGCGCCTTATGTTTCGTCTACCAAGTGAGACGTAAAACTTCTCAGACTTTATGTGTACAATTAAATTTTGTTTTATTCATACAAAACACGTATAGGTACACCTACAACTATTATATTATTTTCTAGTTGTCTCTTAAACGTTTTACATCCCTTGTTGCAACCCTTGGATCGTCGTCTTTTTTTCTTGTCAATTTAGTTATCTTTTATTATGATTAAAAAATATACACTAATGAAGCCTTCAGTAGTATAAAATATTAAGATACAATAATCAAATTTATGATAAAAAAATTAACTTATTTTTTTGGCATAATTATATCAACAAATATTATACATCACTTGCTATGATGAAGAGGAATAATTCATTACATTAAGCTACAAATTGATCATCGCCGTGTTAAAGAGGAGCTTGCCCCGAAATAAAAAGTTAATTTTACGACACATGAGAATTGGATGTAGGTACATCAAAGTATGTTGTGATGTTTCCTGTTGAATATCTTTAATATAGCAAAATAAAATTTTAGTCGTTTTTAAATTATGGAATTAACAACCACTTTATCACAAAGCGACCGTCTTATTTCTTTTTTTATCTCGAAAACTATTTATTATTTTATTTTAAAACATTTTTTATCGAAAGCTATCTCACCCTCATTATCTTTATAACTTTCAATTAAAAAGTAAAAATTGATAATTTGAATAATATCTAACAACTTTCTAGAAATAGAATGGAAGATAATATAATGACATGACAAATTAAAAAAAAAGTTATAATTATCTATTATAATATCATATACCTATAGGTGTAATTATTCAGTTTATTACCGGTTTCTTTTATTTTCTTTTAGTAAATTTTAACATGTTATTGTAAAGTGACTATTCCGAAGTTATATCAAAGCCATCATGGCATAAACAGATATGTTCTGTTTTAACCGACTTCACAAAAGGAGAAGGTTCTCAACTTGATTGTATTTTTTATGTGTGACCTCGTAACTTCTTGCTGAGAGCACCAATTTCGATGATTCTTTTTTTAATCAAAAGCTGGTGCTTTTCATATGGTCCAATTCACATTTGATCGGGATCCGACCAGTATTTTTGAGTTATCACTAAAAATATAACAAATAATGCGCATTTATTTGATTATTTTTTCGTCTACATACGTTGCGTTACTGGTCCATGTAATTGAAGTCTTATTATTATTTTTTTTCGTTTACAAACAAATACAATTATGGATAATTAGACTAGCCTTAGAATGAGACATAAACGTATGTAGGTACTCAGTAGATTATATAATACGTAAAATGGGTATATTAGCAAAAATAATTCTTTGAGTAGCGAGGCATCAAATTTATCGTCTTAGCCATTAGGTACACTTTAAATATTATGTTATTCCTCTGACCTCATAAAATATATCAAATATAAATCTATACTAATATATAAAGCTGAAGAGTTTGTTTGATTGTTTGTTTGTTTGTTTGTTTGTTTGTTTGTTTGTTTGAACGCGGTAATCTCTGGTTCTACTGGGCCGATTTGAAAAATTCTTTCAGTGTTAGATAGCCCATTTACCGAGGAAGGCTATAGGCTATGTATCATCACGCTAAGACCAATAGGAGCGGAGTCCACGCCGACGAAGTCGCGCGCAGAAGCTAGTTTAATTATATTTTGCTGTCTCAACAAAGTAGCGAATATCAATTAAATGTTTTGGAATAGATATAACATTACAATTTACAATAAATCCGCCCACACAATTTAGGTTTCCTAGTTATTCTGTTTGCGTTCTGATTCGCTTCTATAACACTGATGTATGTTGACGTATTTACGAGGGACGCGACACAAATTGAAAATTATGGTGCGAAGCATTTACTTTTATAACGAGATTGTTACATTACTGCACTCGTAGATTTTCATATCAATAATAAAAGTAATTCGAAAACTTTAAACGAAACTTTTTTTATTTTTACGCGTTTAATTTTCCGTTAGTCGGTTATTACCTATAAGATTTAACCATGAACGTTTTACAATAATTTTAGACGCTGCGAAATACGAATTATTGAATTTAACTGTCCGTTAATAAAATGTTTATTGGCGAGTATTTGAGTAATAAAATTTGATAGCTGACTGTTAGTTAGAATTACAAAATTAAGATCTCTCTAAGCTAGACGTGAATATGATTTAGGAAATAGGTCAGCTTTTACACAAAATCTCTAACTTATTGATTAGCATAAAGTGAACGCGAATGAATATATTATCTGCGGTCCGTGATATTACCCGCATAAATGCAGATGCCGTGGGAATTTTATATAAAATATGAGTTATTCTAAACTTCCAGCCATACATAAAATGTCATCGCAACTCTTAGTGGTTTCTTACGTTTAATAGTAATAAATAGCGAACAGCTACACATGATAACTCACTGACTTTCGCATTTATCTATATATTAATACGTGAACCAAAAACTTTGTATCCCTTTTTACGAAAATTGCGCGTACTAGATATCTAGTTACTACTCTGTAATGTCATAATATTGTTACTACTATGAACTATATATTCTATAAGGTCCACAAATGTTTTATTCAAATTAATATGGGAACAAAATAGAGCAATGTTAAGAATTTTCTCACGTTTTCGTGTGCTACTACATTTCAAGGTGAGATCGTTTTGATACTGATGAACGCACTGCTCTACGTCAAAAATGTTATACCTGGCATCGGTTAGCCACTGAGGTCATGACTCCGGTACGTGTCTTACAACTTATTTAATCGTTGATAAGAGAGTCTGTTACAATTTTAAGAAATATGTTTTAAGCTAGATCCAAAAAATTATTCATGTTAATTCCACTGTAATTTTTTTTATTGTCATAAATGTTAAATGTCGCAAGACTGATATTATTATCAAGTAATTCATAATTGATAATAATATATATCTGTTAGTCTATGACTAAGCGAGTTTTAGAATATTAAGTATGGGTTAAATTAATATAGGTCAAAATAGGTAGGTACATTAACAAATCAGTTAATTTATTATTTTTAATGTAATTATTATCATGCATATATCTATACATATAAGTATGGATATTTACATACGTACTCAGGTACGTAAACACATAACTGTGCTAATGATATAGGTACTCGTAATATTTTGGTAGTGTTATGACAGATAACAAAAAGTAAAAAAGGCCTTAATAATTCCGTGAATATAAGATAGGTAATTTAGTAGAAAAAGACTAGACATAGACTACTTTAGTAGAAACTATCTACTCGTACTTAAAAGTCCACTAAAAATAAAGAGTTATTATTTAAAGGTTACGTTTTTTTTGTTCCGAGTTATTAATTCCGAATTATTTTAAAAAATCGCAATACAAATATTTATATTTACTATTAGACATATTATAAAGTCCAGCATTATCACTTTATATACATCTCATATTATTTAGAAATTTACGTAACCTCTTAAATTACCTGTTATTAAGTAGATCTTAGAAAGAATATCTTCATTACGATAAACGTTATACGAAGTAAAATAAAAGAAAAAAAAACTATTACATTTTGTTAATGATTTTAACTAGAACCAAGTATAGAAGTATGTCTGCATACATTCAGCGTACAGAGATCAAAGCGATATGAAAACGTTAATTTCGACACGTTTTAACCACAAAGGTCAAATTAATTTTTACGACCTGCGAAATATCTTTGTCCTCAAGAGTTTATCGTGTCCGGTCCAGCCCTTGTACGGTGAGTGCTGTAACTTATACTATACTTGTAGCGTCTGTTTGAACCACATGTATTATGCTTATTTTACTTGAAATATCCGCCATAAAGTTTTAATTATAGACTTAATTTTAATATAGAATATTTAGATGAAACATATTAAAACTATGGCTTTTTGATTTAACATCACTAACTTTGGTGTTAATTACGTTAGAATACCTTTGTATTAAGGCTTTATATAACACTTGATGTCACGATTTCATAAGAGTGGTGCAGTAACTGTAATTGTCAATCATTCTGACTAGTAACAAAAAATAATTGAAACGGACTAAAACATGTATCTAGCTATAAGTAAATATTGTACAATAATGATATCTGTATCCTTCGTGTATGAGTCAAAACCGCACTTAATTGAATTTTAATACACATTAGATTCTGATTTCCAATGTGTGAAATACCACACACGTTTTATTTAGAACAAGAATTTATTGATAAAACCAAGCGGTAGGGGACATAGTATGCACCAGATGCTTCATTTATTGATTTACATAAGTGGAATAAATTATTATTGAATTCAATTAGAATATCACCATAAAACCGACTCATTTCTAAAAAAAACTGTTTCTATTAAAAAGATATACTACTCGTCGACACAGAGAATAAATTTAGGTATTAAATTTTACTCTGATGATCCATTCTGGATTTCTTCATTCATCAACAACTAAAACATATTACAACACGTTATCTGAATACCTATAATTTTATAGTATAATTGAAACTCTTTACATTTTATGTTAGTTATTTTCGCACGCAGTTGTCGGCTCGTTTGTCTCCCTACGCATAAAAAGATCATAACCGAGGCACGCGCTACCGTTCGTGACTGCGATGACGGTAGATTGTAAACTAGTTGAAGCGTCCAGTTTGCCTGCAGCAGGCACTGATGATCGCTAAAATAAAGTGTAAGGTAAGCCTCACGGGCGTTCGTCTATAGAATTCATTTAAGTAAAAATAATATTTCCGCTACATAATATCATTTATTCACTTTCCAACAACAGGTAAATTTATAAACAAAAGGTTGGTAAAGTAAATTTTAAACACATCTGTTAACAATTTATTGTCTGGTGATTTCGAAATTATTATCGAATATACTGCAAGCAGTTAGTTACCTTTGCCCTTTAAATACCGATATATATTTTTGCTCTGGTCACTTTACTCACCACAGAAACACAACACTGCTTATTATTAAGCTGATCTTCTCACGTAAGGTCGAGGAACTTCCCCAGTCGGACTGCTCCAGATTTTGACCAGGATATTTGATATAGGTACTGCTGCGCCCTACCTCAGGTATATATCATAAATGTATTATTTGGTATAGTACATATTTATATACAATTTATATTTGAACTGATACATAAACACAATTCAACATTTATAAGTTATTTTATTTTATGTTTGAAAATATTTTCTGTAATACTGCGTACCTACGGCGAAGATGCATTATTGCATTTCTCGTTACTTCAAAAATATTTCTAGTTGATTTCACCTCGTAGCTAGGCATCTCCGACTGTATAGCTATTTGAACCAATCCTGCGTGGGTTCGAGGTAGTCCTTCATAACTTCTACTAACAAACCCTTTGTGTGCGCGAGTTATTGCCAACGCAACTCTAAACCCTGTCCGTACCCACCATATTTATACCAGAGGACGAGTTATAACCGTGAGTAATGGAACTTATGTACCGGCTACATTATTCCATACTAAATCTCCCGTAGTGTCGCATTTACTATTTAAATGTATTCATCCGTGAGCTTATCCGGGCGTCATGCAGAGGGCCTTTTGCGTGGCGAGTGTATGAATAATATTCGTATAAGCTAGCCGAAGTTTAGACACTTTGAACGGTATACCTATATACAAGTTGTTATATAAAGACCTAAATCCCTTCGTTACCTAAACCCCTGTTTGTATAAAAGCATCCTGATTTTATTTATATATTGTAGAAGGTTTGTTATTAGTCCAAAAAATTTTAAATGATAAATTAAAGTACAGATATATCGTTTTTATTATGTTATCTGTAATTCGTGTCATTGTCTGCTTATCGCTGGGTTTTTCAATGAGCAATAATATCTGTATTAATTATATGTGCTTTAAAACGTTTTTTTTATTTTTATCTATCACTTTTTTAACATCACATTTTTATACGTCGACATTCTGTTAAAAAAAATTCTCACTTTCACAATTTAATAAAAAGCGTACCCATTGTTTGGTATTTTTTGTAGAGACAATTGATTTTGAACATTCTTCAAAAAAGTAACAAAAGCGTAAACAATATTATGATGTTTAGTCAACTTTTTCAATGATAGATAGTCATAAATCTTTTATTCCTATTTAGTATTTTTTCTTTTTTCAAAAGGTGTTTTAATACTGTTTAGGTAAATTACCTTTCCCTTCCTTGCAGTTTGTACGACTATATTTTCGTGCAATAATATTTTATATTTAAACAAGCAGTTTACAGACTATGAAGTTACAGGAAAATGACAAGTAGCAGGTGATCAAATAGAGACAAATAAACTAAACAATTTATAGTACTCACAAAAGTCGTCTTGACGTGTTTTACTACATTCTTTCTTCACTACATTACACAAAAGCATCTATTTACTATTTATCTCTTATTAGCTATGTATAGAAAATTCTGATGATCTTCAGATAAAAACTAAACAAACACCATATATATCACACCAAATGTATTTAAATTTCAAATAACATACATAAAAAGATCGAAATACCATCAATAGATAGACAGGTGTAAAACTGAACGTGAAGAAAATGATACCAAGTCACGTATGTAAATATTGTTGCTGTTTATAAAAATATCTATTAGGTATATTTTACATGAGACAGATGCTGAATCTATTTTTTTTTGCTATCTTATAATACAAAGTAGCATAATTATAATATGCTAAAATATTATAATTTTGCCACTATTAAACAATATAGACCTATGTCATAAACCTACATAATTATACATTAATTCACATGGTTGTTCTATAAAGTGATCAAGCACACAGCACAAATAAAACTTTTAAAAGAAAATTTACCAGATCCTTCCAAAATGAATAAAATTGTTTCCAATATCTAATAATTATGAGGCTGAGACTGACATTCCTTTCAAAATGAATCTAATATAATGTTAATTTCTTCAAAATGATTTCACTTGGTACCTATTTAAATAAAAAGCTGATTACAAGCGAAATTACTTTTAAATCTTTTCGGAGGTGAAATTATTAAAAAGGTGACTTGCATAGTTTAAAGAATGACTTAGCATGCAATGATAAGAGAAAGAAATGTCGTATTTAGGTGTAGGTAGGGTAAGAAATGTCATAAAATACAGTTGAGTCAAATTGAACTTCTTAACACTTGTTTTTACTATATTAAGTCAATCTTAAGTCATAATAACATGTAGTAGGTACCTACCTACCTCTAATTGAAATAAATTTTACCCAAAAAAATAACTAAGTATTTTTCCTTCAAATATTGAAATATACAGAGTCTTTACTGTAACCGATTATTATTTACCGAATTATGAAGAAAAAAATTTTGTTGTACATGAGAAATTATCGACCAAAGTGTCTTTAATCGTCTGTAATGAGAGACCAAAACAACACTTAAAAGGACCATCGTGACCATCATGTTCACATCGAGGTCAAAATCGTTTCGAAATAATAAATAGCATGATGTAATGTATGGCAAAACAAGTCGCCACTTAAGTAGTTGAAACGAAATGCGGTAAATTTAAAAGAAGTGAAAATATTCGAGAAATTTCGATAGCGTGCTTACGCTCATTGATTCACTGTGTAAGTTTCCCTTCAGGGTGGGACATAAAGCAGCCGCGACCGATTTATCGATATTGAGTAATCGAATATACAATCAGATAGTGCTTAGTAATTAAGATAAAGGTCACGATTCAAAGATGAAGAACGCTTTCTGGTTTTTCCTCAAAATATGTATTTAGGTACTTGGTGAAATATTAATTATATGCCACTTTAGTATAGAAGTAAAATAAAATACGATTTCAATTATGAAATAACAAAACATAATCATTGACTGAACCTAACTGTAGTTGAAGTTATTATTGACGAAGGAGATACAATCAAACGACACCATTATAGAGATAATCGCTACCAATTTTTATTATGAACACACCTTACGTAAAAAACAATGGTATATAATTACCTACTTAACTTTGCCAAATATGGGGTATGGGCTTGTCGCTATCTCATTGATTTATATATAAATTAAGCATGGTTGCCATATCATGCGATCACTACCTTACTAAGTAACCTACAGCCCTTTGTGGATAAGCTAAATTATAAATTACCCATCTTCTTATAAAGGCACTATTTTCATTCTTGAAATACACTATTAAACGAGTTTTTGTTTAAACTGGCTAATTACAAATTCGATGAAGGTATCGATGTATGATATAGCTTTATAATGAAACACAATAATCCGGCTCAAATGACTAAAAACAAGTCACTAGCAACGACATAAGAAAGTAATAAATACAAAAACAACTACCACCTATCTACTCGATCCAAATAGCAATGTTATTTATATTTAATAATAAGATAAGTTACCTGTTTAACCAATGTTTTGTAACAGGTAAAATAATTAAAAATAAAAAAATCCAAACTACATCTTATGAAGAATACAGATTTTTCCGCCAAAAATGTAAGAACTCGAAGAAGTTTTAGTCAGCAGAAGTTAGTCACGAATGTGACAAAAGCAACATAAATTGACACTAGCTCTTGTGACCCGGGACGGACATTTTTGTGATTCGTTACCTGCGTTGACTGGTTCCAACTTCGTTAGGGAAAAAAGTTGAAACGCGTATACGACGCTAATATTCAGAACGTCAAATTCCAATTTATAAATTGTATAACCAGTAAAACACCTTTCAGGTATTAAAGAGTTCCTAAAATATTTAAGTTAATATTATTCTATAATTAGGTTACATACAAAAAGATAACCATACTCTACACATACCTACATAAATATTTGATTCGTACAAGAATTGACAAATCAAGTTAATTTTATTTACATTTTCGTATGTACATAATTATATAAATACTTAATTTGTTTTTATTTTAATCATCAATATTGCATTAATAATGTTATGTTCATATACTTGTACATAGATTGAGCATTATACCAGTACACTAATGCTCCATTTTTTAAATACAACAATAAACTAAATAGAGAAATTAAAATAAAAAAATCATTTTCAGTGTATAATTTTATGTTTTAACTTAAACCTACAAAGCGGTGCATATTTTATGCGACGCGATAAGTGTTTTATGTGTTTGTAATAAATTAAAGATAAATCAAAGAATTGTACTCGAATACCGATGTTTATACATGTACGAGTATTATTGCCATCCTTTTCACTCCTCGAACATACTAGCAGGTGTGAATGAAAGCGTATATATGAGGTATTGCTTTCTTTTTGTATTCGCGTTTGCAACCAGTTTATCATCCCGCCAAAAGTTTTTTTAAGGAGCGTAGGCGTCGATTGATGCTTTTTGTATTCCATGAATTTATAATCTACCTGATAGGCAGGTATGAATATCTTCTTAATACTTACATATACCTACCACACATACCTACCTATATGACTATGAGAGTTATTTTGCGAATGCCGAATGTATGTATATACCTACCTATTTATACGTTTGAGTTTTTTTTAACTAGCATATAAAATAATTAACTATTAAATATTCAGAAAATATAAAATATTGACGGCATATGTACTAAAATACCGATTTTTATATAACAACCGATAAAAAATTCTGCAATTGGTAATCTGTATTCAGATACACGTCTTTTATTCACGATAAATTAAAAAATAGGTATATACTCAATACTCAACAATCAACTTCTAGATTATCTGTCTTAAACTCAATCCGCCAGCAAATAAGTAAATAGAATAAGTTTTTTTTTTGTGATAATACTTTATTTCATACGTACATTTAATTATTTTTATCGGCTATTTTTCTTACATTAATGTGGTCAGCGGCGGCGGGAATGGTTTGTATAACGATAATTTCATTATAATTTTATACAGCGATAATAAATTCGATAAAAAATTAGCTAACGGCTCTAAGCATTGCGCTATCGAAATTTTTATTCATACCATTGACTCTACGTAGAGCTAATGAATAAATTATTTATTTTATGATATGTTGTCCAATATCTGTCTAAATACGTATATTATTTATAAATAATAGCATTTTAAGTTATCCATTCTATATATAAACAGAATAAATCGCCGAAATGTATGCATGCACATAACTATTGAAAGAAATATGTATGGTATATTATTATAGATTTTTTTTTTGTACATATTCTTTATTATCAGGACAAGGTTTTGTAAAAACAAAATTAAAAAAAAAAGATATATTCAAGCTAGTTTATAGATAAAAGTATTTTAATTGAATTATATTATAGTGCTAAGTTAAAAGATGTATCGTATAAATATCGTTTAAAGTTTAAAAGAGCCAAGTTGGCGCGTAGTCAGGGTCTGGTGCCTACTGCGTCGTGCTATAAAGTACGCGCCCGGTGTAATTTAACGCTGTTCAAAAGTTAGCCCACGACTCCCGAACAAATTAAGGCTTTTTAATAAACAGTCGCGCTATAAAATAACAATTAAAAGGATATTAATTTTGGCTCACAATTATTGTTTTAATATTTCACTGAAACGGGTTTTCGTAAAGGTCGGCTACTTAAAAAAAAAACAGGATAAATGTTGCTATATTTTTATAAGTAAAAAAAAAGTTGGCTGTCCTCATAATTTTCATATCGTATCTTCACATAACTGTAGTAGCATTTATATAAAACTAATCAACTCTATATACCTACCTAAATTCGGGCTATTTTAATGTTCATAAAATATCATATTAGGAAAACACATATCCTGAAAAAAACATAACTCTCCTTTAGCTTAATATTATGTGGAACTTGGTAGACACTTTATAACAAAAGTTAAAGTTCTTAAAAAATAGGTTAATGACATTATATAAATATCTTAAAGCAAGACTTATAAAATTTACAGTTTATTAAATTATCATAATTGTACAAAAATCTTGTGCTTCTGTATCATCTAGATTATTATACTTATTATAACCATTTAATTGAGCCATGTAAAACGTTTTTGCTGCAGTCAAGTTTTAAAATGAATAATCCAATTTAATTAAGATAATGCATTGAATTAAGCACTCAAGACTTCAAGAAGTGCTAGCTTCTCTATCCATAATTGAAGAAAAAGTATTATAAATATTTATATCGAAATTAATTTCAACTAATTGTTAAAATAATTCTTATTCTTTCTTAATTTCATAATGTTTTTAGGATTCGTTTTTGTGTTATAACTTAAAACAGATTGTGTTATATTCTATGTAAGTACTGTTACTAAAAGAGCCACTTAAGTAAAAATCACCTATGTTTAAATATTTTGAAATATTTAATACCTTTTACATTATTTTGTGAAATGTATGGTCACATTTAAACTGAGTAATTTTTGAGACACTGATTACAAAATTAGACAATTATTAATAATGATCTTTACGCAAAAATATATATCACACAATCACATTTATTCGTGTAATGAATAACTACCAGCAACATATTAAAATTAAAAAAAGACATGAACAAATTAAAAAGGCGAGTACAGATACTCGCAGTTCCAACACGAGCTCTACATAAATTCTTCTTAAGATTCTAAGACATCTTAAATCATTGCAGTACTAGATACAGTGCACGTTATCAATTAGAACTATTTTACAATTTTAATTTTACAGCTACTCAAACTCCAAAAATAAAATATTCGACCTATTATCGAACTGCTAAGGTTGAAATTCGATATAAATTAATTTGGGGTAGGTGCAAACTACGCGTGGTGAACGGACTGCTCGCTCAGAACACGTAGCGCTTAATAAATAAAGGCTGAGAGTTAGCGTTCGCCGTGAGCAGAGCCTGTTCCTTATCTGTCCTAGAGTAGGTACTAGACCAGGTAACCTTACACCGCTCTTTGATCTTGAAACCCTTAATATTAATGCTTCGTGTTCTAAACTATTTGCAGTTTCCAATAAAATCACATGGCACTTAATTTTATATACCTACTATCAGATACAATACATCATAATCCAAACATCAAAATGTGCACTCTAAGTAATTTTACTTATTACAAAGACACCATCCCAGTTCCCCAAGACAACATTTTTTAAAAATCTCTAAGAAAACTAATATCTACATTACTTTTAATGGATTCGTGACCATTCTTATTGTAACGGTTAAATGAATTGGAGTCTTACAGCCTTTTGTGTAAGATATAGATTGGGTTGTGGATAAGTTTGGCAAGCAACGGGGTGCCAGGCAGGGGCTGATTTATATTGGAGCAATGCAGTGGAGTAGTGTGCACTTAGTATTGATTTCCATTCGCCCCTCCCCCTGCAACTCACCTCACGCACAATGGCATAAGGCCAAGTGGTTATCTGAGACCATTTAAAAAATACGCAGAATAATAATTACAGCTTGTATGAAATAATAAAATAAACATTATTTGTGTTTCATTATTCAATACACAACTCTTCCATAAATCTTCGCTACATTGTCTATGCATTTCTGTAATAACATATTGTTACTTGAAAATTATTTTAAGTTATATTGAAATAATTGTGTTTGCTCGCAAACGAAAAAAAAAATCGGCCAAGTGCGAGTCGGACTCGCGCAGAAGGGTTCCGTACCATTGACTAGGTACATTGATTGTAATAACGGGCAAAAAGCGGCTAAAAATCACTTTTATTGTATGAGAGCAAATATAGGCAAAAATGACGTTTTTTGTATGGGAGCCCTCCTTAAATATTAATTTTATTTTAATTTTATTATTTATTATTAAAGTAAAAATACAACTGAGTATTTTGTGAATATTTCAAGTGCCTACCTGTTGCTATTATTGATATCGAGCAAAAAGGGCAAGAAAATCGCGTTTGTTGTATGGGAGCCCCCCTTAAATATCTATTTTATTTTGTTTTTAGTATTTGTTGTTATAGCGGCAACAGAAATACATAATTTGTGAAAATTTCAACTCTCTAGCTATAGCCGTTCTTGAGATACAGCCTGGTGACAGACACACGGACGGACGGACGGACGGACGGCGAAGTCTTAGTAATAGGGTCCCGTTTTTACCCTTTGGGTACGGAACCCTAAAAACCGACTTCAAATTACATCGACAAGTAATAAAACGTAATAAGACGAAAAAAATAGTCAAGTAAAAACGCGCTAATAAAGATTAGTCAAAAAGTTGTAATCAGATCTCGATCTAATTTAAACAAAACTACATGACAAGTATTAGCTTTCGATTAAAGTAAGAATCATCAAAATCGGTAGGTACACTGTGTAAAAAGTTATGCGGTATAATACAACGTAGGTCGACGAAAAAGTACTCAAGTAAATACGCATTATTAGATATAACTCTAAAAGTACTAGTCAGATCTCAATTAAATGGGACCACATGACACGCAACACCTTTCAATTAAAACAAAATTGATCGAAAACGGTCCACCCAGTCAAAAGTTCTGAGCTAACATACATAAAAAAAAAACAGTCAGTCGTATTGAGAACCTCCTACTTTTTTGGAAGTCGGTTAAAAAGTAACAAAAACGATTAAATTAGATGAACAACTTTAAAAAATTACGAACATAATATGTAGCTAAAAAAATTAATTTCAATATAAATTTTCCTCCGACATCAAATGATAAGTGCGCTGTAATGCACATGTTGTAGCCAGTGAATTACCTACATGAACTATATCAGGGTTATACGCTTTCGGCCTCGACCAAGCGACACACTCCCGCCTGGTTCAATGACCCTCATTTCGGTTATGAAACTAAGTTTAGTACCTACATCAGTTATATAAAACATTTCTTTAATTAACTAAATACAAGAAGTAATGAAACGATACATCCGTATGTAGGTATCATTTGGATTTTAGATTATATAATTATCTAGTTAATACCTAGTGTAATAGACAAGTAGGTATCATTATTGTGCTACTAATAACAGGGGGATAATATAGGTATATGTATATTTGAAAGATAATGCAAGATAAAATTATCATTACAGTGACAAATTGGAAAACATTTTGATGGAAGATTAACTTTTATTTATTTGTCACTAGCGACCCAACCCGGCTTCACACGGTTTCAAAACTATCAGTGTTCCTCTACTATATTATGCATGTATTATACATATAAACCTTCCTCTGGAATCACTCTATTTACTAAAGAAAACCGCATCCAAATCCGTTGCGTAGTATTAAAGATCTAAGCATACATAGGGACAGACAGACAGCGGGAAGCGACTTTGTTTTTAATTATGTATTGATTATGATATGACCTTCTTATAAAATAACATTAAATATATTTATGTTATTTTACTAGGTAGGTAAGTAAAGTATTAAACAATTAATTACTTTAATGATAAAAATGATATATTTCGCTCCTATTAGATATTGTTAGAACAAATTTCAAATAAATATCCAATAACAAAACTTTTTAAAACAAAAACACATAGGTACCTAATTTTAAAAAAAATGGAGCCAAGGAGAGAGACGAGTTGGATATCAACATTAAGAATTTCAGACCACTATTGTTTTTAATAATACTTTTATAGTAATAACTTTTTTGGATACGAAACTCATTTAAAGACCAATTTTATTTGTGTGACCTTCGAATTATACGGCATTTTTTAAATATAATTTTATAACAATTACATTTAATGGCAACAATGGCAATAACACATTAATATGTATCAATGCGATAATCTTAAAATTTATTGAATGAAAAAGTTTATTTATAATTATAAATATTGATAAAGTATATGCAAATACACTTTATAATCATTTAAATTATACAAAAAAGGCGCTAATTGTCTGTTTATTTTATATTATAAAGAATAAATTATATGGTTAATTTTAATATCTACAATAATTTGACATAATTATTTAAGTTTATTTGCAGATACAGAAATTATGTTGCTATCTATACTAATATTATAACACTGAAGAGTTTGTTTGTCTATTTGTTTTTTTTTTGTTCATCATCAATCTCAGGAACTAACTGGTTCAAATTAAAAAATTACTTTTGTGCTGGGTATTCCATTTACCTATAAAGGTGATATGCTACATAATATACACACCGGCACAATTAGCGGAACACAAAAAAAGCAGAATTTTAAAATCTTTTACTTGAGGAACTGGCCAGTTATGATATTTTTTTAATTTATTGTCAAATTTGAAAATAGAAAATTAGATGACATACACATTTTTCATTCATTTGTTTTATTTTCCCGAACAATACGTTTTGTCAACTTGTTCGAGTAATAACTACGTAATTGTAATTTTTTTGAAAAATTGCACTTAATGGTTTTTAATAAATTTGTTATTCTATAGGCAATTTTGTTTATTAAAAGCTCTTTATTATGCCTGACTTAACATCACTGGAAATAATTAGGGCTGATGAAATGAGAAGAAATGGCCATACCTACAGATCGATTGCCTCAAGGCTTCGTCGACCAGTATCAACGATTCATCGCAGCATCCAGCGGTACCAGCGGTACAGATCGTCTAATTCTCTTGTGAGGAGGAGGGGTAAAGGTAGAAAAAGATGTACATCGAGGCGAGATGACAGTTTTTTACAACTTGGAGTTCTTAGGAATACGCGATTAACGGCTGTACAAGCTCGAAATGAACTGGAAGACGTTCGAGGAGTACGAGTAAGTGAGCGTACAGTTCGCAGGAGATTTGAAGAAGTTGGTTTAGGGTCGTATATACCTGCCAAAGGCCCAAAACTTGAGAGACGTCACCGCGTAAACCGATTAAGCTATGCGCGAGAACATCGTCATTGGGAGTTGAACGAATGGCAGCAGGTTCTCTTTACTGATGAGTGCAGAGTTCTTTTAAAACAGATCGATGGGAGACAGCGAATATGGAGACGCAAAGGAGAACGCCACATACAGTCTAATTTTGAACACACAGTGGCTTATGGTGGCGGCTCGATTATGGTTTGGGGAGGGATATGTTTGGGAGCTCGCACGGAGTTAGTGATAGTCACAGGAGGGACCATGACAGCAGATCGATACATCAGAGACATTTTAGAAGGACATGTTGTACCATTTGCCCCATTTATTGGTGACGACTTTATTCTAATGCAAGATAATGCTCGTGCTCATAGTGCACAATCGGTACAGGCATATCTGAGCCACGTAGGTATATCGGATATGAATCCGATAGAGCATGTCTGGGACATGCTAAAAAGAAGGGTTAAATCCAGAATGCCACCCCCCAACAATCTGAATGAACTTGGAAACGCATTACTTGAGGAGTGGGAGCGGTTGCCTCAAGAAATCATCGATAACATCATCTGTATAGCATGCCCAGACGAATGGAAACCGTGATCAGAGCAAGAGGGGGAAACACTCGTTATTAATTTTGCTTTAATTTTATTGTTAAATCATTTAATGCTTACCTTTTTTTTATTTTTTGTGATGGTTCATAATCATCTAAAAATTTCACTTATTTCAATATATTTATTTTTCAATAAAAAATAACGAAGACTTTTCAAAGTCGTTGTTAAAAGATGTTAATCAATTTGTTATTTTGTGTCTAATTACATTTTCGTCAAATATATGCGTTATTATCTCATAGTCTCACTTTTTTTTTCTGTTCCGCTAATTGTGCCGGTGTGTATATTTTAGAACATTTCTCTACAAATTAACGCAGTTGAAACTGCGGGGTGCCAGCTAGTCAATAATGTTAGTAACCGAGTAACGATCTACGCATACCATAATTATGAGTTTTGAAGTATTTCCACTTATATTTAATTAGTGGAAATACATACTTCGAAACTGATATCTTTCTTTTGTCATTTTTTGTTGAATCTTTAGAAGATTACAAAATTTTATATAAGTATTTTTTATAAGTTAGATATTTTATAACTTAGATATTTTATTACACAAATAGAAAAATAGAATGGCCGTTAAATTATTGAAAGTGGCGACAAATCTATCATTTCAATTTGCCAAATAGTAAAATAAGCAGTTTTAAAGTTCCATTTCTTTTTATAGACGTTTTTGAATATATTTTATTATTTACATGTATTTGCTTGTTTGATTTAGTATTTCTTTTTAAGGTTGATTTTAACATTTTAAGTTTTTCTTAATATTTCAGCTGTATCAAAAATCACTACTCATGTTTGGCTTTTTACTCAAATTATTGTATTAGCTATGAATTTTATGTGAAAATATTGTTAACTTTCTAGAAAAGACAGAAAAAAAAGAAAGAAATTAAACTTAAAAGAGTTAATCAAATCTATACCATACCTATAAATCATTTTTTTATAGCAGAGAATCTTATAATAATTATATTGGATACTTATCAAGCGGGAACGTGATAATTCGCAATACCTACAAAATTTTTAGTGATAAAATATTTAGCTCTGCTAGGTATACAAACTTATAATAAAAATAATTTATTGCGTTCGTAAAATATTTTACAAAAAAAATTTAGCACGCAATATTTTTCTTTCTTCTGACATTTAAAATATTAAAAAATATATATAATATGATGTTCAAAATATAATGATGTGTCCTATAAAAGCGGCCTACTTTCAATTTGTTTTCACTTACACTTGAATTATACGACCGCGGCCTCACTTTCAACGTCCGACAACCTTGATTAATTTCACGTAAAAACATTCGAATAAGAGAGAATCGATTTATTTGGAAGGAAGAGAAAGCAAGATGTATCGAGACATTTCTACATAATTAACTGTAAGATAAGTGTAAAGTAATTCATATTGTTAACGAAATAAGACCACTATTACCGGAGCACATTAAATCTTTTGTTACAATGTTTATATACGTATTTATGTATGCTATATTCAAGTTATGTACAATTACATGGTGTATATGGCGTAAAAGTGAAAAATAAATACGTTGCGTGAGACATCGGATTCTTATCGTGTATTCGTGAGATTTATTCGAAGCTTCGAGTTGGGATTTATAGCGTTACAAGCAACCCGTTCCGTGTCTACCTACTTAGCTTAGTAAATAATGTCGCATCGAAATTAATGGCGTTCTCCTTCTTTAAATAGATGACTAAATACTATAGCTCACGTTATATCAGTTACTGAGCCTTGTTTATATTCGATGGCTTACGTAATCTAAGCTTTTGGATCCATTAAGATGGATGATCCTTACCTTTGTTAGAGCACTCGCAATAGTAAAGCTTATGTTTTAAAATAAAAGTCTCTTTCATGTAGTTATAAATAATTTAATAAAAATAATTAATATTATATTAAACAACTTATGTCAAATAAACACATTAGTAGTTTGAAAAACTTGTTGTTGATGAACTTGATGTTGTGCTTGGCAGCGAATATCATGAGGAAATTTACTTACATTGGAATTCTGAAATAGGTACTTATATCTGCGAAACCGTAGGCAAACAATGAGACGAATTAGCCTACAACCCTTCTGCATTATAGCAGAGTCTCTTCTGACCACCAGCTTCAGGCTTCTGACCACCAGCTTCAGGTTTATACAGTGCCGTAAAATATTACAAATAATCTTGCGTAGACCAATTTATAAATGTAGTGTTATCTATCCCACACACTCTATTTTAAGTTTGTGTTGCGTAACTAAAACCTCGAAGTTTTTTTTTACGTGGTAGGGGCAAACGATATTGTGGTTACTTTTTTGTTTTTGTGTTGAGTAGAGCTAATGTCAAAACATTAAACAGAGAGCACTGATTTCGGACAATTAATGGGATTTAAAATTAAACAGCCTTGAGAACTCGGAATTTTTGAACGAACTTTTAATAAGAAACTCCGTCAACATACAGCTAAAATAAACGCGGAGATTTGTAGCTGTAAAAACGTTAATATGCTGCGAAATGAAGTTATTTTTTCAAAAATGATTGCTGTTAAATGTTCTTATCAATTGATAAAACTTAATCAGTTGATAGAAAATAAACAATGTTTATAATTATTAAAAGTAGAATACTTATATATAGACACTTATAAATTACTGTTGTTGCTTTTTTTATTTGTTAATAATTTATCCTTATCAATTAATAATTATGCTATTAACAATTCCACTGTAAAATATTATATTATAAAATATCGTACTTTTATATAAACGTTTCATCGACATTAATTTTGTGATTATGAGACTCTACCAAGTATTCCTGCGTAATTACGAAAATGTTGTATAATACTACAATATCTAAAGTAGGTAATCGCTTAGGGCCTATGCAAAGATTGCAAACCACGTTTTTTAAACGCGCCGTCGATGCGCGTTTGTAGCGATACAGACGCGATACACACGCGAGTTAGACGCAGCCTGTAGACCTTTGCACACCTGAATACGCGTTTGAATCGATGCAAACGCGCGTGTCACGCGATACAGACGCGATGCAAACGCGCGTGTGTCGCGATGTTTGAATCGATGCAAACGCGCGTGTCACGCGATACAGACGCGATGCAAACGCGCGTGTGTCGCGATACAGACGCGATGCAAACGCGCGTGTCACGCGATGTTTGAATCGATGCAAACACGCGTGTCAAACGATACAGACGCGATGCAAACGCGCGTGTGTCGCGATACAGACGCGATGCAAACGCGCGTGTCACGCGATGTTTGAATCGATGCAAACGCGCGTGTCACGCGATACAGACGCGATGCAAACGCGCGTGTGTCGCGATACAGACGCGATGCAAACGCGCGTGTCACGCGATGTTTGAATCGATACAAACGCCAACAAACTGCTTGCTCTGTAGGATTAAAAACCGCCGTCGACGCGCGCATAAAAAACGTGGTTTGCATAGGACCTTAGTCTTTAAAAATGTTTTTTTACATTTAAGATTGTGTAATAAAGGACACGATAGTATTTTCAAACACGTAGATAACGAATGATTCGTTCTATTTTGAAAATTAAAACAGAACTTAATCTTATGACTTTATATTAACTATACAATGTCTATTTGTATAGAGAAATAGATATTTTGATATTGCCGACGATCGCATTATTTCAGTCGCCGTACGTTAGTCTCAGTCGATATTTTATTCGCAGCCCTTTTCCGCATTGTTCGCGTATTCTTGCGTGTATTTTCAGCACTGACACCGAAGCGTACTTACGTATATAGCACAGATAATGTTCAATACAAAGATCGGGTACAACACCGAAATCCACTTACCCCTTACGGTGGGGCCTGTACACGTTAGCTGTTTACAAGAAGGGCTCAATTTATTTATTCGTTCATTAAGCGAAGCGGGGGATCGTTGCCAGAGCTGAATTTTAGGATAATGGTCGTATGGCATACTTATAGACACAGTTAAATGAACATTCAGGCGCCTGCGGTTTCGACATACAACTTTCTATACATTTCAATATTATACATAAAAATGTATCCATAAATATGTAACGGTTCATATATTCGAATAACACGTTTTCTATTGTCGTTAAAAATGTCTTTTAGCGCTAAACTCTTGTTTTATTGTTATTGCCGAACAGGCGAACATACTCGTACAATAAAAATAAAAGGCCTGTGCATCACAGCTCGCTTACGAATTGTGTGTCGGTACATCTAAATAAAAACGAATAGAACTGCAAAGTAAGAATAATATACAGAAAGAAATACATAAAATTAACCGATAACAAATCAGTAAATCAAGCAAGACGCTCACACTAAAGGTTAACTCGACAAAAACGTGAGAATCGAGACAATTCGATTTGGTGCAGTAATCGCCTAGTTAGAAATGAATCGGCTCTCGAAACAAACGTTATAAAACAAATCGCACGAGAAACTCATCAGCTACAAGATTCACCTGGTACTTCACACTTCCACAGAGTAATAAAAATAGTAACATGTCCCGGACCATGTAACCGGTTGTATAAATTTTTATCGTAATACTCGCACAGTCTGCGGTCGTTTACAAATTGACGACTATAAAACAGTTTGAAATTTTATTGGCCTCTCACACAAAAACATTAGATCGAATTTAGCGTGTAATTCAATAATGGTGTCCAAAGACCGGCGGCACTAACAGTCTAGGTTAAACTATTATATATGTGTAATCATCAATTTGACACACCGAGATCGATCTTTTGTTGAGAAATCTTTAAAAAAATGGTGTTAGGAAGAGTTCTTTGCAAAAGTGTTGACGGAAACTTTCGAATATTTTATGAGTTTAATACTGTTCTAAAAGTTAGCTTTAAACTTATAGTATGCAATTAAATATAACACCGGTAAAAAGAAACTTTTACCGATATTCGAGTAGGTATAACATTTTAGCTACACTGTAAAACAACAGATTAGCCTAAGAGACAGCCCGCGATGAAATGCTCTTATATTGCATTAACACTTCTAAACATAGCTCGTCATGTGTTTAGGGAAGTGGTGGAACGGGTAACGTTATCATCTCGTAACAGCCATCTTATAATCCTTTTAAAAGTACTCGTGTTTGCGTGGCGATAGTTAAACTTCTAAAGAATTTGTTAGTAAAGACATCTCCTTTACGGTAATGTTCGATTTTCTATTAAACTTGAAAGCGTTCCTCGTCCCACATTCTTATCTTGAATGTTCTCCGACATATTTTTCCAAAGTTTCCCGGCGCGAGCTTTCAGGCTGCCGCGTATAAAGCTCTATTCACACATGGCGGGAGATAAGGCAGCTTTCACACCATTAAGCCGCGCGCTGGAGCCCGGGGCTTTTCCAGATTAGATTATACACTCGATTTATGACGTCATTAAAGCTTTGATAATTACTCGGGACAGGCTGCGTAGGCGAGACGCGGGCGGACTGGGGGGTGCGAACTCAGGAAGGGGGGAGTGCTTGTACTGTTTGATTGGATTCCTGGTACTGCGAGGGTTAAGGGATTAAAGTTATGGAGATTAGTTCGCCGCCCGCGGCCACTCACTTCGTTTATGTTAAAAGGTCTATAGAGATGTGTGCGGATAAGAGATTGCTTATTGCCAATTGTGATAGCGAGGCAGCTTTTAATTTCGTTTCGCGCACGATCGTACGTATGTAAATAAAGGTCTGATTGGCTCCGAGCAATAATATAATAATTGCTTGTCCGCGGTATCGGACATTGCATCTTTTACAACTGCTGGTGTTTAAATCACGGCAAGCTAGGATCTAGTACCTTACTTTCTTAATGAAAACACACTCAAGTACCTACGTACCTACTCGTACTCATTCCTAGTATCATGTCAAATTTCTAATAAAAAAAAAAATAGAAGTATTTACAAATATGTTTAAAAAGTAATTCGACATTGTGTACGATCTGTAGTTATACCTATATCATTTATAGGTAAATATTGTTTTATTAATAAGGTAGCAGTTAAGATATGTGTATGAATACAATATTCATAATACAACACTTAACGGTATTCTCAGCACCGTTTTGGAGTTCCAAAGGTATTATAAATTATTGTAAATTATAATACAAGGGATCAATTTCCCTCCTGCGATCACATTGCATTTACAATAAGCAATTATGGTCATTGATGTGTATGAGATAGAGGCAATTTTCCAATGCATCGATTTCTTATAGTGAAAAATTACGTTTTCTCGGAAACAAAAGCTGTTAAAACGACTTTCAGTAAAACCTTATCTATTATGCCTGCATATGCTAGACGCTTAAACGCAAAGTAAGCGAAAAATTATATTCGATACATATGGTTATTTCTATTTGTACCCAATGCTTATAAAATGTGTATTTATTATAATCCCCTCTCACTAAGACAATAGATTGGCAACAATTGTAGTGGGTACCTTTTATCTATACTAATATTATAAAGAGGTAAAGTTTATAACTTTGTATATACGGGGTAATCTTCGCAAATACTGATCCGATCATGAAAATTCTTTCACTAACAGAAAGTTACACTATTCAGGAGTGACAAGATAAAAGGAAAAAGATAAAAATATATAAAGATTTTAAATCACCAGGATTTGAACCTGCGTCCTCTGACGTGCCGTGTCAACAATTCAATCTAATCAAGCATTATTATTTGCCTTAGAAATTAATTGGTGATTTTAAAACATTTATATTTATCTGATTTGCTGAAAATCTACACTATTCAGGAGTGACATAGGCTATATTTTATTGTAATTGTACAAAAAAATTCAGTAAAAAAGAAAAATATTAAAATATATTATGAAAATGACAAAGAAACGAACGCCATCTATCGCTGTTAGATTTAACTATTTAATACTCTATTTTATTTACTATTTGAATCTATCGATGACGAAGTTTTTACGCTTTTTGATAGATGGCGTTGGAGCAACATATTATTTATTTAAGTGGTTTATGTTCTTTATAGTATGTTATTTGGTTCTGTAATTTAAAATAATAAATACACGATATTATTACGATTTTATTCATCGCTGTAGGCGCCCGCTGCCGTTTATTTTTTATTTTATATATTTTCTCTTTACTTTCTGTTTTACTTTATCGGTACTCCGGACGTAGTTTTGGTCAAAAGTTTTCATCAAAACTATTTTTGCATTTTAATTTCTACTAAGTACTATAACTACTTCTGTTTTAATATTTCTTATAGTTATTATTTGTTGTTTAGTCTTTTCAGAAATAATTCTAATTTGTGTTTATCATAATTTTTTGTTTCTTTAGCTTCAGCCTTACTTTCTTCTCTTTACTTTCTGTTTTATTTTATCGGCTTAGACACATTACTTACAGGTAATTAAAATTTCGGGATATTTATTTCGATTTTTCAATATTACAATACAAATATTTCTCTATTTTATTTTTGTCTAACACTTCGTCGATCTGAAAGCAAATTACATTATTGAAATATATCGTCACGTGCACTATACCCCGTCCGGCGACTAATTAGCTTTTTGACAGCTCACGCCTATAAATTACAGTTTTTTTTTTCGGAATAACGTACTAAAAATTTTACAGTAATGTCATACTTTATTGACGATTTGATTGATTGAGTGAAGCACCCTGTGCATAAGAAACAACCACAGACTATGAAACAGTTCTTGAAATAATAAATCGATAATAAATCGATCATATGATAAAAATAATTTTACGTCATGTGATTATATCTATACTTATAATATTATAAAGAGGTAAAGTTTATAACTTTGTTTGTATATACGGGGTAATCTTCGCAAATACTGATCCGATCATGAAAATTCTTTCGCTAACAGAAAGCTACACTATTCAGGAGTGACAAGATAAAAGGAAAAAGATAAAAATATAACTCAAAAATGGTAAATGTACTACCATCTCTCGCCGCCATCTATCGCCATTAGAAGACTATTTATTAGTCTATCGACGTCGTTTTCGGGATTTTTAATAGATGGCGTTGAAGTAACATATTATTTATTTATACCCCGTCCGGCGACTAATGATCTTTTTGACACTTCAAGAAATTTTGACATTAGTGACTGCCTCACACGCTATTTATTCGATTCGAAATAATAATCGATTTTATTTAAGAAGAACTTTCAATCGAATTAATTAAATACATTTAATTTAAAAATATTATTTATTTATGCGATTATTAGTTTTTTTAATTATAAATGAAATATATAAATAATAAATAAATGAATTAACAGAGTTATTGCTCTATATTCTTGGTTTGCAATTAAATTTCAAGATTTCGACTTAATTCCTTGCAAGTAATCAATCTTGGGGGTCATAGATACTATTTTTATTTCCTTTTTTGTATTAAATTTATAGAAACAATAATCACATGACGTAAAATTATTTTTATCATATGGTCGATTTATTATCGATTTATTATTTCAAGAACTCTTTCATAGTCTGTGGTTGTTTTTTATGCACAGGGTACTTCACTCAATCAATCAAATCGTCAATAAAGTATGACATTACTGTAAAATTTTTAGTACGTTATTCCGGAAAAAAAACTGTAATTTATAGGCGTGAGCTGTCAAAAAGCTAATTCGTCGCCGGACGGGGTATAAGTGCTATAAAATTTAGTATGTTATTTGGTTCTGTAATTTAAAATAATAAATACACGATATTATTACGAGTGTATACGTCCAATACTTGCTATAAACAATGAACCTAATAGAACTTAGTAAATACTAAGAACTACATAGGTAATGCATCACAAAGAAAAAGATAATTAACGCCCAACGAAGTGGGCACGGGTCGGCTAGTAATTATTATACATTTATGTAATGTCGTTCTTCCTAGACTTTTAACCACTTTGACATCTTTCAAATCGATATATTAACACTGACTATAGAACTCTAAATAAATGAATCCCTGTTTCCCTTGTACCTAATGGTGTGAAACCATTACGATTCGATTTCTAGTTTTTATTCAGTTCACAAATAAATTGTAGGTGATGCTTACGTAATGGAAAACGAAAAAAATCAGAAAACTTAACGATTATTGAAATCACACAAGATGAGAAAACGACATTCGGGTCAGCTAGATATAAAAATTTTAAACGCTAATATTCCAAAAATTTAAGCTTTTCATAATAAAAATACTTAAATAAAAGCTATAGGTAGTAAATATTGAATAACAAGTTGAATCGTGTAAAGCCATTCCAGTCGGAAACCGGCCACCAGGGTCTAACATCGTCCGCGAATGGCCCTTCAATTAAGTGTAATGAGCCGGCTCGTCCTACCGCACTCTTACCTACCCATTTGTGTATACTTATACTATGAATTGTGTGACAGTATTGTACCTTTACATCTTATATGTTAAATAATAATAAAAATAATTTCCACGTGTGAATAGCAATCAAAGATTGAAATTACGATACGTGGTCCGATAAAGACAACCCTCTAGTGAATACATTATTGTAATCTAAAATATTCTACGCGGAAGTGTAGTCCTAACGCGTTTTCAAAGGATTCAAATTATATTTCACCGGAGGCACCCATTAGACTTGATTAGTGGTCCCATAAAGGGTCCATTAAAAGTGACGCGTATCATAAGTTCAGGCGCATTTGGCAACAGTATTGTGATCCTGATACGTCGAACAAACGCGTAATAATGATGGTTGAGTTCACTCTAGGTACGGTCATCTGATTTGTCTCTATTGAGTTCAAATTTTACATCTTGATAGGTCTTCGAATTTAACGGTTCACGATCCAGTGATAACAGCAAAAACTAGTATCAAATTGGTACATAATTATTTAATGTTATTTGTGGAAATTTTATTTCATTCTGTAGGATTATCTGTGTTATCTTGAATCAGTTTTAATATACAAAACAATAAAATATTACTTGAAATTTTAAATTTAAATTTAATCACGTATTCATATATTTGTAAACATTCATGTTAAATAGCACAGCAGCACTGGATTGCGATTGGCTGTTGCGCGGGCGGTTGCGGGTTCGATTCCCGCACACGACAATATTTGTATTGGCCATACAGATATTTGTCGTGGTCTGGGTGTTTGTGTAGTCCTTGTGGGTCTCCCCGCCGTGCCTCGGAGAGCACGTTAAGCCGTCGGTCCCGGTTGTTATCATGTACACCTGATAGCGATCGTTACTCATAGTAGGGAATATATCCGCCAACCCGCATTGCAAAAGATAAGATGCAGAAATATTGTAATATAAAATATCTTCGAGTATCCAATGCCAAGAGCGTAGTAGGAAATGGTATAGAGCTACCGATAGAGGCCAGTCAAAATAGGCGATAATTATGAAATGTGGCGCCGATTGTCGCTCCATTAGGCGGCTTTGTGGCCCTGGACACTACGTGCGCTTCTAGATATGCAAATGTATTTAATATTTATGAAAATAATTCACCTCCAATTTATGATATTACTCAACTGTTTATAACCTTTAGCTACTGAGGAGTTTACTGAGCAATATCGCCGGAAATACTCAATTAATAACGCATAGGTAGACCAAATAATTTGCATTATAAATACAATAAATAACTGAACTTACCGATTAAACGTACAAACTAAATTTAACACTTCTTGGTTAGCACAACTGTAGACTTAACTTCTCTGAGAAATGTGTTGGACTAATTTAAAAAACACAATATTTGACTTTCTTTGCAAAAATTTATTGCTATTTTTTGCCCATAATTCACCTGTAAAAATCTATGACAATAACATTCATAACGATTATTATACTATTGTGCGAGATTCGGCCAAACAATAGGAGAAAGACTTTCTTTCATAGACGCCTAACGTGTAATTATACTTTTACCTTTGTTTTTTAACTCAGGTAATAGGCCGGAACACTTTTTTACTTTGTTACGTTTGGAGCGAGGTGCTTTTTAGTGGTTTACGGTGCAATAAAATTGCACAGACAGGGCCAAACATTGCGGGATTCTTGCAAATTTATAAGCATGACATTTGTAAAGGTGATTTTAGTATTTTTTATTCAAAATAACAGTTTTATTTCGCCTTTCAATGTTGCCTTTTCTATTGCACAAGTTAACCCATTAAAAACTTGCTTCGATACCCCCAAATTCTTTGTTCGGATCTGTAAGGGTTATTTTATGTTTTCTAACAAAAAACTTTAGAGATTTTTTAGGAGACGGGACTTCTGCGAACGCGGCGAGGAACAAAAAGATTGAACCGTTTTGTTTTCATGTTTTCTTCGTTTTGTTTTATTAAAGATAAATATACGTTTAGGTCTATTGTGTTAGAAGAAGCACGTTGAAAGCAATTTAGTCTTTAAAAAATCTTTCAAGTGGACACTCGGTTTTATATTTGTGACGAGCAGTGTTTTAAAAACAAGTAATTAATGAAATATGTAGTTCTAAATATATTGTATTTAATTTTATTTCTTAACGGCTACTTAAAAGTGTAAATGTTACAGTGTGTATGTACCTATTTCTATTCTAAGGTAAGTCAAATAAAATTGATTTGCATTTTTTAGCCTTCTATATTTTATTTTTATGAAAATATGTGGTGGAAGATGACAAAATTAACTAAAAAAACACCTAATATTTTAAAAGTTATATGTCTGATATGTATATTAATAAGTTAGGTATGTTAAAACTGAAATAAACTGTTCTATAAAATTATTTCACGATTCAGCCTGTAATATCCCACTGCTGGGCATAGGCCTCTTCTCCATGTAGGAGAAGGATCGGAGCTTAATCAACCACGCTGCTCCAATGCGGGTTGGCGGATATATTCCTTACTATGAGTAACGATCGCTATCAGGTGTATATGATAACAACCGGGACCGACGGCTTAACGTGCTCTCCGAGGCACGGTGGGGAGACCCACAAGGACGACACAAACACCCAGACCACGGCAAACATCTGTATGGCCGATACAAATGTTTTCCTGTGCGGGAATCGAACCCGTAACCGCCCGCGCAACATCCAATCGCAATCCAGTGCTGTAACCGCTGCGCCAACGCGGCGTCTTCGGCGTCTAAAATTATTTACCAATTTAAAATAAATTTTATTCTATACTTCCTTCATGGGGGATCCTTCTCCTGCATGGGAAAGAGGTCTATGCCCAACATTGAGATATATCAGGTTGAATCGTTTAATCTATAACATGTGCATAATTTTACATAGTCGCTAAAACTAAACTCCAAGCGTATTAAAAATTAGGTATAGGACAGAAAATAAATAAAGAAAAAATCAACTAATGAAATTTCATATGAGACAAGATGGCTGCATTCCAAAACAACGTCTCCATATTACGATGGACCTTATGCCCCTACATACACAGGTCACAGCCGATCGGTATGGGATATCTGGAGTAGTAACTCAAGTCGTGTCCGAAGATATCGGCCCCCGCGCCCTCCCACCCAAACTTAATACCACATAACTCACAATTGAATAAATTATAGCTATCTTATTCTTTAAGTTATTGCCGTCTTATTCTCACTCGAGCTCCTTTTTCTAGTCACGGTGATACCTATTTATAGAGGTAATGGTCCGCATTAAGCGATCCGCGATAAATGATTTACAGAGCGTTGTAAGATGTAACATTATTGATTCAAAGATTGAACTGCGCAACAAAATGTTCTTATAATTTATGATATCGTAAATATATGTTTATGGATATTTTTTATGGAGAGAGAAAGTGCAGGATCATTAATATCTTACTGTATCTTTATTTTGCTAAAAATATATCCATTACAAGCAAAAGCAGGCTAACGACAATATTAAAGAAAAATTCAAAATCATTTTCTATTTCGCATTGTATTTTTAATATATTTGAAAGAAAAAAAATACAAATATTTCAGTAGTAGTAACGAGTTGATATCATTCAATCAGAATCATCCGCTAAGTGCTAAAGAGGCCCAAGTTTTTTTTTTCGTCGAGTGTGAGTGGGCACAGACGATACGAAGGAGTTTTTATCTCAACGTGATGTATACTCTGTCACGACTGTGGGATGAACGTGACTGAAATACAAGACGTTATTTCGTATTTAAAAGGTTATTTTCTCGATACATTGCTTATTTTTAACGGACTAAAAAAATTAAGGAGGTTGTTTTATTATTATTATTATTTTTTTTGTATTACTTTGCGAAGTTTTTAGAGAAACCGATGGTTTTTATTGGATGAAGGATACCTATGCCGAAATCGGTGGAACATAAATTTGAAAAACTCCAACTCTACGGGTACACATATGATTCGATGACGAATATTGGGTATTCTGATATCTGCAGGGGGTTGGGCTAGATTATAAAATTCCAAATTTTAATTCGTAATATTTTTTAACACACCTACCTAATATTTTTTACATATATAGGTACTATGTATTAATATTCCCACCAGTTCCAGATTTTTCTTATTGCTTCTTGGCATCAGCTTTTAAAGCATTTTAATTAAACTACAATAAGTATTAAAAATGAACAATGAAATAGTAAAAAGTACTTTTGTTGTGATTTTCGTGGATTTTATTTACTTTTTCATATTATTAAGACACTTAGGTACTTGGCAACATTAAAACAAAGCGATAGAGGTTATTCAATCACTTGTTAATGTGCGCATTAAAGTATGATATATTATTTAACAAACAAAGCTTTTATATTTATCACATATTTATGTAAGAGTTAAATTAAAATTTTATGTAACTTTAGTATAACAATACACATTACTGCTAGATTTATAAACACCTGTACATTCATAGAGCCACTATTAACTCTACATAAAACAAAGTTTTGATAATAATAATAAGTAAAATTATTAGAAAAAAATTTGGTAAGTACCTACCTGCTTATTCAGCAAAAATGGATTAAGGTATACCTATTATACTGAGACTTAGTAAATCTACTTTTTTAGGTTTAGCTTTTACATGTCAAATTCTATATTAAGTAGTTACGAATAGGTATCTTATGGCGCTTTATTTAATACATAGGTAGGTACATTATTATACCTTGCAGTGAAATATTTTAGAGGAAATAAAGGCAAAGTGTAAAAGGGTTGTCTTATACCGACACAACACGCTACACCGAGTAAATATAAAGTTAGTACATCACCCAGCGGGATCGTTAGAAATAGTTGTGAGTTCGCGAGTTATGGACACCGTAAAAGGATGTATCTGCGGCGACAAGGGACGATAAAACAACAGGCCCTGCGAACTTTCAACACGGAAACTAGATTTGTTCGCGTGTAGATAGTTATCTTTGTTAGTAAAGTAAATACTGTCGGTGTGATTGTGTGTTTACCTACATGGAAATCACGAAGTGTGCGTGTTGCAGATACAATTACAGGATATTTTTTACACGTATCTACTAATTACTGAGTACCTAGATACTACTTATTTTTTATTGATGCTGGAACTGAACAGTATTGTAATGCAGACTCAGGGGCGTAGCTACCGCCGTATCAGCCGTATCAATGATACGGGGCCCCCGAGCTACAGGGGCCCCTAAGGTGTGTAAGCAAAAAATAGTAAAATGTTATCCACGGTGTCACTTTATCTGGTGCTTCCCGGGAAAAACATTAAAAAAACTACCATAGTGCCTATAGAGTTTTCACTTCAGAATATGACAAAAAATAAAAAAAAGAAATCCCCTTTTTCTCGGGTTAAGCGTGCGCCCAAAAGTTGGCAACATTCTACATCGGTTATTGCAGGAAGCAGGATACTTACTATACTCTATGATTGCAGGATTCAGTTATGAGTTAATCTTTATGAACAAATCATTGCTCTAAAAACATGCTTAAATCCGAAATTAAAAAAAAAATCATTCCATTAAAGAACTCATGGAATAATTACAGATAAAATTCAAGTCTTGCATCCAGTTTTACTGAGGTAATCACAGCATGCTTTCTATTCTTGACCCTTCCAATTAAAATCGCAACAGTTGAAAGAAGTTTTTAAAACTAAAACTCGTAAAAAAATAACTAAGGACTTCGATGGGACAGGAACGTCTATCAGACTTTTTTTAACTTTTATTTTATTTATGACGTCGCGTTGGCGCAGCGGTCACAGCACTGGTTTGTGGCTGTTGCGCGGGCGGTTACGGGTTTGATCCCCGCAACGACAATATTTGTATTGGCCATACAGATGTTTGCCGTGGTCTAGGTGTTTGTGCAGTCCTTGTGGGTCTCCTCACCGTGCCTCGCAGAGCACGTTGAGCCGTCGGTCCCGGTTATCATGTACACCTGATAGCGATCGTTACTCGTAGTAGGGAATATATCCGCCAACCTGCATTGGAGCAGCGTGGTGGATTAAGCTCCGATCCTTCTCCTACACGGGGAAAAGGCCTATGCCCAACAGTGGGATATAATTATTACAGGCTGAATCGTGATTTTATTTATTGTCACTACATATTGTCTTCTTGTATTGTCTATTCTAGGAGGAAGTGATAACTTAAAATCAAATAATATTTATTTTAATTTAATGCAAGCATTTTTGTTTCTTTTGTGTGAAATCTTTACCCTCAATTTTTTACATTTGGGCCCCCAACTAATTTTGATACAGGGCCCCTCCAAGGCACGCTACGCCACTGTGCAGACTTATCTGATTCTTACAGCGATATAACAATCATTATAATTCAAATTTGATGTAAATTAATTAAATTAACAATACACGATGACAAAAAAGCTAACTAAGCTATTTACATATTATTCAAAACAATTGTTTGTATATTGTTTTCTAATGTTTACGCGAATTTTACTCATTGAAATGAAACAACTTTTACGTTACAATTTTTTGTAAAAAATATTAGTTTTAGTTTATGATAAATCTTTAACATCAATATATTTTTTAAAAAATATGTCTATTATACATACTTGATCGACGCGTTTGATCTCTTCAAGATTGAACAACGCGAACGCAAAGCAATCCCATGCGACGGGCAGTTAATTTAATTGCACTTAAACTTACGTTTAAATATCTCATCGCTGTTTCAAGGTAAATTGACATCTCTGCCAATTCAATACGATCTTTATTTGCGTAATAGTAAACGAATCATAAACTCTTTCGTACTGAATAAAATATACAAATTTATATGACTCAGAACTATGTGTAGAATATTGTTTTCGGTCCTGATGTTGACGTTTAATGTCTTTGTTGGGATGAGATTCCAGAGTGAAATTATTGAAACAATGAAGACTTCTACAGCGTACATTTTAGGCCTAGACATGGATAATGTCTATCTTGAGACATTTATCGACTACATTCTATAGACTAGTGGTTGACTACAACTCTACTTGCAACATATTTTGAATTAATATGTGCGTACAACAATTCTAAAGTGGTTTTTGTAATAAATATTATGTGTCTATTCCTGAACTTACACTGAAGTAATGTATGAAATACAAACTAGATGATATAGGTACTCGTATCTACCTATAGTGGAAACTTTGGCAATATTTTGTAAAAATTTTATTCCTCAACGATTCAACTTGTAAAAAACGCATCATAACAATTTCTGAGTCAAAACTCTAATAGTAAAAGTATTTCTTCTCAATGAAAAAAAAGCTATCATTTAATCTCATTATGGCATTTGAAATTAGCTCTATATGTAGAGATGACCTTGTATAATAGGTACATTTTAAATCACAACATTTTAAATCACCGTCAGATACCCCACCGGCAAACATTTGAATCGTTTTTAACACAATATAATACCACAGTAACGTATTACGTTACAAAAATATTAATTTTCCAGTTATGTAAATGGAACGATATCAAAAAGAAATCTCTAATGAATATCTTGTTTATAAATTCGGGACGAAAGACAAGTCGTAAAACCTGTTGTATATGAACTTTAAGCGATAAATGATTAACTGTTAAATAATAAGCCACCGTACACTCGTAAAACAAAGATTAACATACAGTTACGGGTGTAAATAGCCTATTACTTTGATTTTTACGACTAAATAATCGTAAAGGAACCCAGACTACGCTACCGAGTTTAGAAGTAACGTGGTCACATATCGCTACGAGTAAGTTTATCCCTCCTAAATTCGGTCGGTTTTTAATCGCGGACAATGCAAACGGCAGGCCCGTTTTGATGCACTTTTATTTTACGACGCACTCGTAACATAAAACGCGAAACGTCTCAACAACGGTTACGAGCACATCAGAGGGAAAAGGATAGAACTATGTTCGTGGAGTTGGAATTTTTTGTGTTTCAATAAAATAATTTTAAAAATATAGGTAGGTACATTTGTGCATACGGACACGTTAATGAATCGATAAATTTGGTATATAAGGTAGATGTACCTATAGGTATATTCATACATTCATTACTTTAGGTGTTAATGAGACGTATGTATGTTTTTAAATACTTTTTATTAGAGCTAGGTACTAAATAAAGATAGGTACCTACCTATAATAAACTTCAAAATCTTTTAGTTTATTTTTATATAAGAGTAGGGTAGAGCGGGGCTTAAAGGTCCGCGGGTATAAAGGTCCACCATAAGTATCTAAAAAACTAGTGACATATCGTTCTTACCGACTATACAAGTTGTGAGAGGGGTGCGCGGGAGACGTAACAAGGTATCGCCGGCAGTTGAGCAACATCCCTAGCAGGAGATATAAGACCAGGTCTCGAAATTTTAACGTAAGTAAATTTTTTCATTATTATTCTTTTTAGTTTCGAGCACTGTTATTTCGTTTACCATGCTTAAACGAAGTTTATTCGTAGAGGTAATTTATTTGTTTATCACGATTTATTATCATTTTTTAGCTAGTTTGAACAGTAATTTTTTTTATAACCTGTTAATACACTTACACATGGTTGGGGTAAAAAGGTCCACTATGGACCTTTTAGCCCATCGTTAATATATTGGCCAAATAAGATAAAAAATATTTTTTCTTTCAGTATGCGAAACTATAAAAGAAAAACTGATCGGGGCACTAAATCTGTGGAGTTATATGACTAAATAATTAAGTAAAATAAGTTAAAAGATTTAAGTCATATTATGGCAAAAGATGTTGATGAGATAAGTGTTTTTATTTTATTTTAAGTATGTTGTATTGAGACTGACTAGTGGTTAAAATTCAACAGTTAGAAATTATTAATATGTAATGTTTCAATTATTGTGATATGATAGGAAGCTTAGAAGAAAATAGTTTTTGTTTGTTAAAAAATACTTTTTTTGTTATAAAAGACAGCTTAAATATTATGAAACTTAATCTAAGTATGAAAAAGGTTTTTTTTTAACTTGAAAATAATAGTTGTTTTTTACTTTTTGTTTTTGGAATGAAAATAAACTATCGAATTTTATTGAATCAAGTGTTGTTATTATTTCATAAAAACTTTTAAAAATACAAATTAAGAGTGCGCATAATGCAAAATTACCATCTTCTATTTGTTTTGACATGAAAAGTTCCAGACCAAATCTTAAAATAAAAATATATGACAAACTACGTGATATTTGCAAGGGTTGACCTTTATCAAAAACATAAAATAAGGAAATTTCCTCGATAAAATATAATCACGAAGTAACCTCTAATTTTTATATTTTTTCTATTTATACTCGATATGGTTATGACCATTAAGACAAAAATTTGATAATTAATTACATTTAAATATGAGTAAAGGCTATGCTTAGGCATTTAATGTAATTACTTTTAGTTTCGGAATTATATACAAAATAACATATTTGTCGTTTTTTACATTCGTAATGCGCTCAAAACTATATCGTCTATCGCACTCTGACACGAGGCTTTGTGTATATTTTGTTTCATCGGGCGCGCGGGTGAAATCTGATTTTTTGCTCGCCTTATGCACGCTCTTAAATAGTGGACCTTTTTGCCTCCTGGCTGTCCCTTTTTACCCCAACTATGGGGCAAAAAGAGACAGACGACAATGTCTAGAAAAATTGGAAAATGATGCATTTCTATCATCATGATTCAACCGAAAATTGAGTTAAACATAGTCAGATAACTGTTTGTTTAAATAGCATTATATATTTTGATATAGCTGACTCGGTTTTCACGGTATAATGCAAAATAGTCAAATTGGACCTTTAAGCCCCGCTCTACCCTACCTATACCTATACGTATCTATTTTACGATTACGTTATTTTTTAAAACACGCTTGAATAAAATTATACAATATTTTATATATGAAGGTATGTTTACTATCGACTTTGTACCTACCTATACGTTTTGGCTAGTTAGCTATAGGCAACTATAGTTATACAGTTGCGACTACTTTATTTGGCCGAGCCCGGAGCGGACTGCGGCAATTCGCGGTTACCCTAACCCAAAATTCCGAGCAATTAAACAACTGAAATTTAACTGTATCTAGTATAAATTTAATAAGGATGGGCAATTTAGAGCGCAAACGGGCTGCGCGTTTCGGTTTGGCTTAAAACCAAAATGGGGTTTGTGAAACTATTTAGATAGTTAAAGGTAGGTTAAATAATATATATAATAAATAATATAGTTATAGGTTACATAATATACCTACCAACAATTGTAACATCAAATTAAGTATATTATAAAATTGATTTAATAATGTATCTATGTATTTTTTAAATAGGTGCAAATATATACCTTCCTACTTAATAGGTACCTATTCAAGTAGTCATCTTTTTGTTTTAATTTTATTACATCTATAAAATTTAAGTTAGGAAGTTTTGGTTTTAAGAAGAAAAACATTATTGAAGGAAATTTAACTAACAAAGTAATTGTTGGTTTCAGATTATAACAGCAGGATAAGATTTCTTTAACTTTCGCTAGTTTGAATAACTTAGCTTAGTTCTCTAATGAGTTATCGATAGATAACTTTAATCGAGTCTTATATTTTTATTGAAGTAATTATTTTAATCACTTTACATTCGATTTCGATAATGATAGGTATGACTATAATTTAACGCTTAAGCACCGCTAAAAACATTCAAAAAATGTACCTATATTTGTTGTAAATATTTAAAGTTTAAGTTAAAATATTTTTTTTTCTTTTAAATAGGTACAAAAATAAGTAACCAGCAAAAATACGGGATATAACAATCGACGAAATTTTAATTGAACAGTGAACTGAGATTCGAGCAAACGCCGGGTAAACGTCGTGAATCGCCCGATAATAATGAAAGTGATGGCAGTGACGCCATCAGTGTATGAAGCGGCCGTTTCGGCTACATAAACAGCCCGTATACCTCAAGACCGAATTATAATGGCACCTATTCGCACTCTATTACAATAGTGGTAAAGGCGAATGTTGACTGTTATTCGTTCTGCTAAAACAGGACGTCCCTATAGCTCTCCCTCTACCGGAGACGGGAGGGGCACGCGCGCTCGGTTTACATAGCGAAACAAAATGGCCGACGATTTTGTCGCATATACATTGTAGTCTCTCCGCTGTGCGATTGTCTTGTGATTTCTGTTCTTTTCCTAAGATTACAATGACTTTTATTTAATATTTTTAAAAATGTGTTGTGTTAATTTACGAAGTAGGTAAACCATAGATAGGTATATCTATTTATAATTTTTACTAGGTACCTACATCCCACTCTACTAATAGGTAGGTAGGTAGGTCGGTATGAAAAAATATTATAGCTAGATACCTACATAGTTTTTTATGAAAAAAATTATAAATCTATTTAAAAACTATAGGTAGGTACCTACTGAGTGTTTTCAAAACCTCCCTGATTTAGACATAGGTAGGAATTGATAATCAATTATTGAAATCAAGTGAATGTGTTTTATGCTTTTTAATTGTATTAATTATTGAAAAAGATAAAAAACCAGCTGTGGCTAAAGTTAAAAAGTGTATTTCCACTTTTGTGTAGGTACCTGTGTAGTACCTACCTACCTACTAATAACTAATTGTCAGTGAAAATTAAAATAATCGTAGTCAAAAGTAGGTAGCCTACCTATATCTAGGTATATAGGTATATATCTTATTGCTACAAAACTAAATATTATTTTCTGCATAGGTACTTAAGTATTCTTATCACGGGTATCTCGATTTAATTCAGTATAATTTACAACGATTAGTCATATTTATGCAGTTTTCTTCTAAGCTAAATTTTTCATTGATTTAAAGGGGACCAATCAAAATTTTTTACTTTAAAAGTATGAACTTTATTATTTTTGACAGACGTTTCTCATTGGTACCAAATTGATAATACAAATTAAAATAGAAACCTTTTTTTCAGTAGGTTTTCTACTTAAACCACATGTTTAGTTTGACAAGGAATACAAGGAGCACCCTGCAGCAAGCAGGCGCTACGCCTCAGGGATCTCATATCCAATTTATCCAATCTTGTCATATTTTACTAAACTTAGCTCCAGGAGTACATGGCCATCATGTAAATGAGGGGCACTTTGTAAATTCTACCTAATCTGTAGGTACATAGATATAGAGCTACCTATTACGCTATCGCGAAAAAAGGCGCTAATAGGTATGTGAGATGTAAAAAAATGGTAGTAGGTACCTGAATTATATTTTAGAAGAGATTATAAAATATGATGCACCAGCACTAAATTGGTTCCACCTGTTGACGGGCATGGGATTAACATAGGCTATTATGATAAAACTACAAGGCTTCGGAGGATGCAGATCACACCGTTCATTCAGAATTTACACTTACAGGTTTACAAAACCAACTTACGTTGACAAATTTAAGTACCTACGCATTATTAGGGTTAACTCAAAAACTACTCGTCAAGTCTCACTGAAATATAAGTGGGCCACATGACAAGCACCAGTTTTCGAATATATACAAGGAGAATCACCAAAATCGGTACACCTCATAAAAAGTTAAAATTAAAATTTAAAATTAGATGCTAGGTGGGTACCTACCTACTATGAATTCGGAATTTTCTCTCGATGATCCTAGCTATTGGTCTAGAGATCGTTAGACTGCTCACAGCGCTATTATCTCCCTCTAACACTTGACAATGATTTTCAGCACACGATAACCCAACACATATCGGTACCTACACATAACTAATATATGTTTCTAAGGCGCCAAACATTTGTGCCCACGAACTTTGATTAGCGGACAGGAATAGTTTTCTGTTATCATAAGAAGAAAACCGTTGCAAAATTGCATCTAGTGCTTGTCAAAACTCATGTTAAATATAGGTACGATTCACCCTGTAATATCCCACTGTTGGGCATAGGCCTCTTCCCCATGTAGGAGAAGGATCGGAGCTTAATCCACCACGCTGCTCCAATGCGGGTTGGCGGATTAGGTAAAAATTAAAAGCAAGTCATTTTGACGAAAAAAAACAAAGAGCAAGGAAAGGCTCCGAAAAAAATCATAGACAACGATTTGCACACCTTATTAGAAACTCAACGAGAACTCACGGATGAATTAAAATTCATGCAATTGCTCCATTCATTTGAAAGCTATAGAAATAATTCTGGAAAAAAAATTCACATGAACTGAACGAAAGGTTTTACTCATCATTGGCCTGTCATACTTGGTATATTAACAATAAAGTAGGTTACTTATAGACTTAATAGTTTTAGTAAGAAGACGACGCTCTGTGTTTAATGGTATTGAAAGGTACTTTGAGCAGCTGAAACCTTGTGAAACTATTAATATTGATTGCTAGAACCAATGACCTTCTATACACATCTGTGTATAGAAGGTTATTGGCTAGAACAGTAAGTGTGATCGTTTCAAATCAAGAAGTACCTACGTAAAATGACGAAATATGGAAAGAGGCAACACAAATCGTTACGCTCGTGATGATGCCTCATCACACACATCAAAACGGAAAAACAAGTTCAGTTGGGAAATACTATCGCATACAGCTTAGGTAGGTACTCTCTACACTTGACTCCGTCCGAATATCACCTATTCGCATCATGGAGATATGTTTAGCTGAATGCTTGAATGAAATGAATGCTGAATTTAAAACGCTTGTATTCGCATGAAATATAAGAAAATGTTTCAGTTTCTGGTTTGTCTCAAAAAAAAAAGAACTGCTTTTTCAACGAAAAATATTCTCGTCTTTCCGGACAGGTCGACCACATTTTTAAATAAATAGCTTTGGATAAAATATTTTTTATCGTTTTCAAACAAAAATATTTTGCCGAATATCTGTACCTATTAGGCTATTATATATTCGAGCTGCATGTAAGCCTCTCACAAACGGTGAGGCGGGGGCGCTCGGATATTTTCAGCCGCTTCCCGCGTCGACCGGCGCCGACTGCGCTGTTTCTTTTTGCCTTTTTCGACATTTCACCTTTATACTGATAACTATGTAGCTTTATGAGCTTAGATAGAAAGTTTCCAAATGTTTTTTCTCTCTTTTTTTAGTCTTTTGACGGCAATTAAATACCTAACTATTTTTAAAGCTTTTGCTTAAAATCAAAGTAAATAAAATTGAAAATAACAATAATACGTTGCAGCAAATAAATATTATAAATAGAGGTCAAATAACCTACACACTGATGTACACAACCGTTTCAAGTCTAACAATTTTTTTTCCTGAGCCACACATAAACATGGAACGCCTTCCGTGTATAGTTATATCTTGATAGATAACTTAATAAAAATAGGAAAGCACAGGTCTAGGTATACAATTGCTTCAGTTCAGTACCTATCTCTGTACCTTGAAAACGAGATAGAAATATCTCATGCGATACAATCTGCGCCCTTATCGCATTCGTAGCCAATATATTATTAGAAAAGCCATAGAAACAAATCCAAGATAGCAGAAGGAACCGAGAATAATATTAATTTTAATTCAATACAACCACGCGTAACCGTCGGCATACTAAGCCAGTAAACAATGGTGGTGGTCTACGAAATTATCACATACACCATTGTATCGACTCGATGGTATTTTATTGCAAGCTTTAGATAAAGGTGTATGTGGATACTATTAAATGATCTCGGTTGTAGATCTTACTGACACCTACGATTGATGTATTTGTTTCTGCATGATAATTCGTTTCAAATGTATGTTTTCTACGAAGCAATCAGCTCTGATGTAATTGGAAACAATTTTTCTTTTGTGTTTAGTTAACGCATTTCAATCTTCGAAAAATGTTTCAATTATAAAAAAAATGTTGTTTGCATTAAACATTTATAAATTCTTTACTAACAGCAGTCGGTGAGAAAACTTAGTAGGTATTATTGCATTGCATCTCGGCAATTAACAACACCCAATAACAGTGAAAAAACTAATCAACGTAGACGATAGATCCGGTATATGAACACGTGATATAAGTGTAATCGATAACCATTATATAATCGACATACCACTACTCAATAAAACAATCACGCGATTGGGCCTCCGATGGCGTGAAAACAAACAAGGAGCGAGAGTTGAATGCTAACACACGGCGGCGCCGGAGCACGCGCCGCACGATATCCGTCGAAACATTTATTTATATTTACGCTTTATGTCCGGGATGCACCGCGACGATGGAGAAACGATCCAAGAAACTGATGCTGAATGATTAGTTGTTCTTTTTGTTTTTTACTCGAGTTCGAATGTTTTTCTAACACCATTACTGAAAATTAATTTCAATCTATATTATCTTACTTATTGTTATTTTTAGTATTGACAAAATTATTATCAATTTTAAAGCGTCATTTCAAAATGGAGGACTTTCTAGAAAAATTGATTTTAAGGCTGATGATAGGACATTAGACTTTAAACAGTAAGTATTATAAAAATGTTTGAAAATTCTGGTTTTAGATTTGAGGCTGTTTTTTGTGACAGTTTAGAAAATTTATTAATTGTAATTGTATCTGTAAAAATGGACACCTAAATGCATGAAATGCTTGTTACATGTAAACTGAAACAAAGTATACTCTCTTAGATTTAGTATACATATATTTTCTTAAATAGCAGATTTAACAAGATTATTTTAACCAACGGCTAAAGCGAAGTGGAAAACCCTTTGCCTTTGTAAATAATGTAAATGATAATAAGCCATTTAAGCAGTGCTACCATTATTAAGGTCTGTAGTGTCATGTAGGCGTGTTTGTTTAGGAACTTGTAGAATAAGCGGTTGGAACTTTATGAGTTTACTTGATTACCTAAATAAGGGTGAAATGGTCTATTCGGAACACCTTAGCGATCGGAATAAGTGAAAATGGCTTTGTAAGGAAACGGGTATTGCTTGAAGCTAGTATGTGGTTGAAAACGACTATGTACTCAGTGTTAGAAATTTAAACGAAGTGAATATAACCAAATAGGTACGTTACAATTTTAGCGTGTTTTAGAAGTAGGTATGAAGTATTTCAAGAGTCTGTTATGATATGTAAGAGTCATTTTGAAGTGTAAATAATTTGCAACGCTAAATATTTCTACTATGGATTGTGAATTAGATAAAGTAGTATACGTATAGGTATAGGTATAGGTCATGATACCTCCTCATTTTTATAAGCTCGAGTTTCCTATAATTTATAGTTTTTAGTACAATAACTCTCTAATCGAAACATGTTACAGCTACAACAAAGAATCTTGTATGTAGGTACTCGTATATATACACGCCAAGATGATTATTATTATAACGGTGAATGTCCTCTGTACAGAACACATGCATTCGAAATGCTTATATCTATATATCGCTGCTATTTATAAAGAAATCGTACTAATTGTCTGATATTTATATTTAGAAAATTTAGGCTAACTTCGGTCTTCGTTTTAACGCTTATAATATATATTTTTTTAATTTATCTACTATTAGGTACCTACTACAAATTTCGACTCTACTTATTCATAATTTTTGTTCTTAAAGAAAGGGTAAAAGTGTGTTACCTATATTGAATGCTTAAACTTCATTACATTGACATAATATAGGTACCTGTATATTATATAATTATGTAGGTACCTACCTATACATACCTACCTACAAGTTTTATAAGTTAACTTTGTTAAATCAAGAAAATCAAGTGCAATGACCAGCCCTCGACAAAATGAAAGGTCAATAGGATAATTGCGGTTCAAGATACAAATCACAAAACGCATAAATCAATAATCCTTTCTTATGTATCTCTGACATTATCGGGTCGAGAAAAGACTGCAGTCGGCCATAATTATGATAACAAAACCGTCACCCACTTGTGTGCGGAGAAAATTAACAACCTCTGACACAGATGTCTGTTATCTCAGGCGCTACATTATGAACAAAAACATACCTATACAGGTAATTTCTTTTTATTTTAAATTGTTATATTGACGCCGCGTTGGCGCAACGATCACAGCACTGTTTTGTGCCCGCACATGAGAAGCATTTATACCATACAATACCATATTGGCCATACAGGTGTTTGCCGTGGTCTGGGTGTTTGTGCAGTCCTTGTGGGTCTCCCCACCGTGCCTCGGACAGCACGATAAGCCGTCGGTCCCGGTTGTTATCATGTACACCTGATAGCGGTCGTTACTCAAAGTATGGAATATATCTGCCAGCCCGCATTGGAGCAGCGTGGGTGATTAAGCTCTGATCCTTCTCCTAGATGGGGAAAGAGGCCTATGCCCAGTAGTGGGATATTACAGGCTGAAGCGATTAAATTGCTGTAGTAATGTGTAATATTTGTAAGTAATAATTGCAATAATTACAAATGTCATTATATTAATTTGACTACAAATTTATTATTAAGACTCTTTAAATGATAAAAATATGGCCATTGTATTTTGTTAATTATATATCTTATCACAAAAACCATATCGAATTCACACACACACACACACACACACACACACAACCTATATAAATTTTAATAACACACATGATAGATGCAATGTTATATTACTGTGATTGTTTTCCTTTTTTATCTTTCAATTCAACTTCGTACAAGATATTAAATAAAGTATACTTTAAGTACTCTTAAAGTACCTACTATACTTAATTAATATCTTGTAGTAGGTAGGTACCTACTTCGTAATTGTGTAAGAGAAGAGCGGGGCCTCTTACTACCTCCTCTTACTGCCTCTATTTTACCTACATATAGGTACCTACATATATGTTAAAGTGTAGGTACTAATATCAAAGCAATAAATTTTCATTTAGGTATTTATTAAATAAAAATTTTATTAACTTGAATTTAGATTGTTTGAACTACATATCGATGGGTCCTATGTATAAGGGCCAAAGCAACAATTTAAGCATTTTCACTTTTTTGTTTTAAATGCTTCCTTTTAGTCTAGTTTACAATTTGCATTAAAAAAATACACAGTTATGGGTGCAAATACTATTTTTTTCTGCAGGGCTTATTTGACATAATTTTCTAAAGGCCAAACAGTTATTTCGAGACTTGTACGCGGGGGAATCCCGCGTCTAACGGTCTCTCGGATAACGTATAAGTGTCAAAGTCAATGTGAAATAATATGTCATATAAAAATTATAGTATTATCATTTATTTAAGTTAATTATTTTTGTTAAATATTTGTTATAAAACAAATGTTCTTTTAAAATTAGTTTTTGCCGAGTTTATTGACCAAAATGACTCATTGGCCTTTTTATTATTAGGTATTTTTTCAATATAATCAAATTGAAAAAGTCGCATATACCTATAGGCATATCTACATTAGGTAAAAAACTAATAATATACAAATAAGTCAATCTAGCTAGAAAAATGAACATTAGGTGTCATAGTAACAATTGCAAAATTTCAATAACATAAGTTGAAGCATGTAAAAATTATATCAAATTGAAACTTTGAGAGCCTCTACTGAAAATTTGTCAATTTTCACATTGGCCCTTATACATAGGACCCGTCGATATCATGTGACATCATCGAATTTAAATAAAGTAAGTATATACCTACTTTAAAAAATCGCCGCAAACCATTAAACTCGTCAAACATGCAGTAGGTAGTCAAATTTTTCATGAAATAAGTCAAATAGGTATGTATTACTTAATAATATTTGAGAAATAAGCAAAACCCGCATTGAAGGAACAAGAAAGTTTATTTACCGTATAGAGCCTTTATTAATAAAGCAGACTTTTTGATATGTCGAAATTTAATAAGAGGTTAAGAATTACCTAATTTAAAAAAAAGTTTCGGTACTGACAAACAAGTAGATAAACTTTATCAAGATTACTATCAGACAATTTACTGATACCCTCCAACGTAATTTGATTCCAGTGACTGGTCACAATTATGATAATCATACATCCAAGTCGTTAAATAATTTATTCCGTACGGTTTTTTCCTGTCTCTAAGTATAGTTAAATCTATCGCAAAGTTAGTGAAAGACCGTAAACATTGGCTCCGTGTAACGAGGACTGAATTTAGATATGGGGAATTTTACCATCCCGAACATGTCAAAATTCGAATAAGCTATCGCTGCTGACGAAATACAAATGCGTGAAAATATTTATTTCGTTTGGACATCATCCAGAAAAACAAAAACCCTAGTAGCCCAAACTGATGAGAGAGACTTTTTGGAAGTGGGTTAGGTTAAGAAGGATCCCGGTCCAAGTTACGGTGGACGAAGCGTGCGTAGGTTTGCTCTGGTCTCACCGTCGGCAGGGAAACGTTGCACGTGATTCTGAATTTAAATTGCCCGATCAATTTTTAATTTCGTTGCAGTAACTGGCCGTTGTGGCATTTTGTTTATGTTTATTCAGCCACGCACAATAGGTGGAATTTTAAGTTAAGTTTTCAATATGAGCCCACATAAATATTAATTTACATATTATAATGTTGTAGGTATCTACTAATCGTTTATCTTCGTTAATAATACATGGGCCTTTAATGTGTCCAAGGTTAACGATTAAGTTATATTAACTATCGGAACTAGTTGTAATTACCTACACATCAAGAAGCACTTATTTTGCGATTGCGTCAAAATTTTCTAAATAGTTAACATTGTGTAGAATATAAAAAAGATTAATTTACCTACAAGTGAGTTGTTATTGTAATTAGATACTTAACTAACGAAGTAATAAAACGGTTAGGTAGGTACTGATCATAATATCCTCACACTATGATTTTAACGCATTAATATATACCTATAATCTTTGATTTTAAAGTTTTCTTCAAACATAGGTAAGTTATATGCTTCTTGAATTGATATTTTTATCAAAATGCCTTATATACCTATATAATTCGAAATTTTCTAGGAAGTTACATTTTCCTTTAATGAAATTTTTGTTACATAAATTTATAGTGTAATTATATAAATGTTTATAATTAAATGATTATTTTCATAGTTTCATAACTCACTTAATTTTTTGTTGGATTTCAAAATGTGTTTGAAGTTACAATTAGGTAGGTAGGGGAGACCTGGTATGAAAGTAACACGGGATGAACGTAACAAATGAGTTTTTGAACGAATTATGTTGGTTACAAAGACGGCTGCTTTAACAATATGCGGCATTTTGAATCCCCCCCTTCCCTCAGTTGCGCTTACGGCGCTGTGCCGCCAAGTTGTTGACGTAATGAGTCGGTGCCGAAAAATTAGGCATAAAGTAAGTTTTGACCGTTTTTTTCAACTGTGATTGTTTTAATTATGTAATGTTTTAGCTTGTGTGTTATTTGTGAGTAAAATAGCACAACTATTCGCCTTTATGTTTTGGCATCCGAAATGGCACTTTTATGACAGTTTTTGTAGGATATAAGCACGTTTTTGTCATAATCGGGAAAATTTGTAGATCGGGATGAAAGTAACAACTTGTTACTTTCATCCCGAAAAATACAGGCAGGCTTTTCTTGCACAGGATTTTGGCCCACCAACCCGCAAATATTCACAGACGTGGACTTCATACCCAGCGCCGTTAGTGATCGACCGTTAGAAGATGTTCCAGCTTCTTTACCTGACCCTATTCCTTCAACAAGTCGTCAGATTGGCGCAAGGTCCTCCTCGTCACCATTACGAGATCAAGCCATTTCGACTGATAATTTACTGACCGTACAGGGCGAGTTACGCTCACCATTGCCATAAGTAACACCACCATTGGTAGGTTCACCGTCTTTGCCAGCTTCACCGCCTTTGCCAGCTTCACCATTATTGCCAAGACCCCTCCTGAATTAACTTTCCCACCAACAACTACATGTTTCGGAAGTAGATGTGTCAGTATTGACATCGGCATCGACATCAACTCATAATTTACAAATCCCATCTACTTCTTCAGCAGCTTTCCAGGAAGTTTCAGTGATATCGTTTAGTCCCTATGAACTTAAGCCCCTACCAAAGGCAGGACCTAGGAAGAATAATGGAAAGGTTAGAAAAGGAAGAAAAGGAAATATAGCACAAAAGACGAAAAAAGATACTAGAATAACAAAAGATACTGATAATAATTCAGATTGCGAGGATTGTTTTTGTCTAGTAGATATGTTTTAATTTTTTTGCAAACAACAGGTCAAATTAAAAATGGGTACAATGCCTCGAGTGTCACCAATAGGCTCATGAAGAGTGCATTAATAACGAAAGAAGTTACATATGTCATAATTATTTGTCTGACTGAGATTGTTGACCACTTTCGAAGTTTTTTTTTTTTTTGTTTCAGAAGTGTTTAATAATAATTAGTTATGATTATTTTTACATAATTGTGAATCCCAAAAGGCTGATTAATAAATAAGAATAATAATGTTGTGTTGTGATAAATAATAATGTTGATTATGAAAGTTACTTTGTGTTTATTTGCATTGTTACAACCATCCCCTGATACTGTTACAACCAACCCTACCCCTAGGGATGGTCGTAACAGATTCCAGATATTTTTTTTGCTCAATTTTCTCAAAAATGCCTATATAATTTGCATTTAAGGCGATGGTTAAATATAGCTGAAACACTAATCTATCATTTGTATTAGTTTGAATCTTGATATTCTAAAAGTTATGTGAGATATAACGAAATAAACGAAAATTGTTACGTCCATCCCTGGTCTCCCCTACTTAGTTTAAAAATAAAACCTATATCTATAGTATTAGGTACCTACTGTTAAAATCAAATAAAAATTAGTTATTTTTTCTTTCTTTAGGTATACCTACCTCACAACAGAAATCACTGAACAAAAAATATCTTATCAGGGTTTTAAATCTTTTTAAGTAGATGAGTATAAATGAAATACGAAAAACTTATAATATGTACCTACCTATGGATTATCAGAAATAGGTAGGTACCTACCCTAAGAGGGTATCCATTAGTCTTCAGCAAATGGTATTTGCATCATTGCCGAAACACATGGAACTCAGAACATTACACGACACAACTAAAAACATTGCCAATGTATGTTTTTATAATTAGATAATCATAAATTAAGGAACCTAAAATTTAATGAATAGAAAATTGTTTGGAAGATCGAAGAAAGAAACTGTTTATTTTTTATTTATTTTCTTAATATATAGGTACCTAATGGCAAATCAAACTAGGCAGCGCCTATAGATAGCTACCTACTTTTTTTTCGATAAATACCTACTTTAATGTCAATATTGACGGTTGATATGTCTAAAAACTGGTTATTAGGTAGGTACTTGAAATTTCTATGAATAACTAGCCAATGAGTATATAACCACTACGTTTTATAACTATACCCGGCGAGTAATTACCTTTTTGACAGCTCACGCTAAATTACAGTTTTTTTTCCGGAATAACGTACTAAAAATTTTACAGTAATGTCATACTTTATTGACGATTTGATTGATTGAGTGAAGTACCCTGTGCATAACAAACAACCACAGACTATGAAACAGTTTTTGAAATAATAAATCGATAATAAATCGATAATATGATAAAAATAATTTTACGTCATGTGATTATTGTTTCTATAAATTTAATACAAAAAAGGAAATAAAAATAGTATCTATGAACCCAAGATTGATTACTTGCAAAGAATTAAGTCGAAATCTTGAAATTTATTTGCAAACCAAGAATAAAGAGCAATAACTCTGTTAATTCATTTATTTATTATTTATATATTTCATTTATAATTAAAAAAACTAATAAACGCATAAATAAATAATATTTTTAAACTAAATGTATTTAATTAAATCGATTGAAAGTTCTTCTTAAATAAAATCGATTATTATTTCGAATCGAATAAATAACGTGTGAGGCAGTCACTAATGTCAAAATTTCTTGAAGTGTCAAAAAGATCATTAGTCGCCGGACGGAGTATAGCAAGTATTTATTTATCACCTATAATGTGTTTTATAGAGGTGATTAAAAATTTAGTTAGTAGGTAGTTAAGGAAGATAAATTTAATTTAAAATGCGGTAAAGTAGACCTATTAGAAAAGTGAACATGTACCTATTTATTACTGAATACTATCAGAATGAGTCAGCGCAAATCCCACAAATGTTTGAAAAAATTAGATACCTATACCTACCTATGTACTTACTTATTACAGCACGTTGCTTTTGTCATTATCATCACACTTACCTACTTTATTTCTATTTATTTTATTTATTTATGCTCTGTAGTTCACCCCAAATAATTTTATTAATTAATTAGCAGAACAAAGGACACACTTAAAATTTACTATTTCTTCCATATAGATTTACAGGAATACATGAAAGAAAGACTTTCTCTATTCATACCTATATAGATATACTTATTAGAAATTCATAAAGCAGTATCAAAGTCTTTGATCACGACATAGGTAGGTGCTACATATATATGTCTGTACCTATGTGTAGAGTCTAGTCTTAATTTTGTATCTTACTGTGTCCACTTGTATATATAGGTAGGTACATCATTAAAACCGTTGTACCTATATCTTAAATAAAATAAAAACTAAATGTATATAGGTATAGTAAAATGCCTAGTTATTTATGGCGTATCCTCTCGAACCTTAACAAGATGAATTCGAATTGAAGCAACTACCAGCTGGTAACCCTAGCTATGTCATCGATTTGACTTTGTATAGGTACCTACTTAACTATATAAATAAAATAATTTATTAATTAGATACTTATCCAATTGTGTTTTTGACACTTTTAGGAAAATGCCGTCCTTAGCTTTGAAAATTAAATAAGAACTGGTATCTAGGTACATACCTATATAAAAACATAGAGGCCTCTATTCTCACATGTGGTAAGTAGGTATCCCATGATATGAATACGAAAATAATATATATGTAAGTACCTACACATCTTTTATAACAGAGCTTGTTTACAGATTTTCCCCTATGTAACGCAACCAAAAAGATTTTATTGCAACTTTTTACTAAAAATTACGAAAAGACTATCCCCAACCATATACATACCAATATGTATTTAAATTAAATACCTACCTAGATAGGTATCTACCTACTTATAGATAATAGACGACATACTTATTATAGCTACCTAATAGGTACGTTAATTATATGATTGCTTATTTTAAAGTAAGATCAACCAATATTTTGTGTTAAAAGTAGGTAGGTACCTACCTACCTATATATATAAAATTATTTATAAGTAGGTTATAGTATCTATAAGAGTTACATTAAATAGATTACTTACTGGTGTAGGTAGGTACCTAGGTATGACTTTTAACGATTATTCTTTTTATATACCTATAGATATAGGTATACTTAGGTGCTTAAAATAATTATATTTAAATACATGCCAAAATTTAACCTGTTACCTAAATTTATGAAACTGTAGGTATAGGTATCTAGGTAGTGGTACATAGTGACAGAGGTCTATAGATATTAAACACTAATTACCTATATAATAAGTACATTAAAAGGGCTTATCCGTCGCAAAATGATATAATGTAAATGTAAAGAAAAAATTAAATTTTTCATTTTATTTATTTTAACAGCTACATTTTAGTAACTAAACAGCAGTGTAAAGAAAAAATAAATAAATCATACCTAAAACAATCCACCTTACAAAATCAACCACTACCTAATTGCAGTTTTGATGACGCTTATATTCGTAATGATTTTACAGGAAAAATCTGGAAAAATCTACAAAAATTTACCAAATGCTTTATTTCTTTGAATAGCCAAAGATTTGTGTTTGCATTTCACTCTCTTTCAATAGGAGTGAGAGAGACAAAGACAAGTACATCTAGCGGCAGTTAAGGGAACGAGAGACAGTAATGGCGGACGCATACAAACACAATAACGCTTAAAAGTAATCTTTTAATCGTTACTTTCGTACAACACTCACTCACAAGACACTTTCTACGACTAGAAACTAAATAAAATAACTTCTGTAACTCTTTTTTAGTAATTAATAGCTTAAAATATATTTAAAAAGACACAAACTATTATCGGTCGTTCGTCACTCACGGCAAGCGTCGCCATATCCAAATCCGGTTATCCAGGGTCGTACTTTGTGATGATTTTAAAACTAATATAATTATGACAATCATAATTATTAAATATTTATGATATTACGCTGTTGAGATTTATATATATAAAGATATATTACTAGCTGCCCGGACAGACTTCGTTCTGTCTGGTATATTTTTTTTTATTAAAGTATAAAAACCTTCCGTGGGATTTTTAAGGAACATAGTTACAAAAAAAAATAGCCGGATCGGTCGAGCCGATGGTGATGAGGATGGAGAATGCTCCAGTTATGAGCTTAGAAACATTCATTTTATGGACAACTAGCTGACCCGACAGACGTTGTCCTTTCTTAACTTTTGTAGGGGAATATAGAAAAGTGTTGTTTTTAGACTTTTTCAGGCAATTTTTTAAAATTTTCTATCTGTAAGAACCATTCACGTACTTCACGGAATATTATAAAAAAGAATTAGCAAAATCGGTTCAGCTGAACTCGAGATTTGCGCTTAGCAACACTCTCAGCGATTCATTTTTATATATAATATACTAGCTGACCCGGCGAACTTCGTACCGCCTATCAGTCGATTCTTTAATTTTTTTTAATACTTATCCTTCCCGGAACCCCTCCACTAACACTAAACTTTATAGTATGGTATTAAAGTTCAAATTGAATTTTACGACTTTTACGTACGAATCTCTTGGGAATATAGAAAAGTGTTATTTTTAGACTTTTCAGGCAATTTTTTAAATTTTTGTCTCCGAAATAACCATCCTTGTACTTCAAGGAATGTTATAAAAAAAGAATTAGTGAAATCGGTTCAGCTGCTCTCGATATTTGCGCTTAGCAACACATTTAGCGATTCATTTTTATATATATAAGAGATATAGAGTTTACTTTGACATTATGACTATGTAATAATTATTAACGTTAAAATAAACTGTAACTCGTGACTTATTTCGCTATTGAAAATTGTGATCAAATTTCGTAAGGGAATTGTACTAAATTTCGTTTCAAAATGTATTTCAGCTCTAAGTAGGTACATATATATACACAAAGATCATACCAAGTTTTTTTCAACTACATTCTGTAGATTCAACACTTCGAGACGATTAAAAAATATCTAAGTTTTTTGTTCGAGGTTTACCGCGTCTACGACTGGATGGCGCTAATAGTAGATTAAATCGTGGTTGCAAAATTATTTCTTGTTAGTACCTATAAGGCCACCTTACATTTGTGTAATTATTGAACAATCCAATGTATTAAGTTGAAGCATCTCTAGCTTTGATTTTATTTGTGCTCCTGGTTGTGTTGAATAAGGTTTTGGGAACTATCACATTAAAAAAAAAACTAATTAAAAAACGGATTTAAAATACAAAAAAAAAACTAATTGAAAAAAAAAAAAACAAAAAGCCAACGTCACGTGGTTTTCCCAGGCGGTCATCCATCCAAGCACTGACCGCGTTACATGTTGCTGCGTTAGCGGTCGCTCAAATTTTACCCCTCATGCGCCTAAAGAAATTTCACGTCAAAATTCAAAATATCTTCATGTTGGATCTGTACTATCTTCCTCCAGTAAAAATTGAAAGTTTTTTTTATTATTTTGTATAAACATGAAATGTTATTATGAGTCAGTTTTGTCAGTGTTAACTATTTATCTTTTTAATATTTTAGCGTTTAATGAAACTAGTTGAACATCGCTTTAGCCTGTAATATCCCACTGTTCTCCCTTCCTTTCTTTAGTTATATCATTACATTTTTATGATAAGTATACTGTGTTGAAAAAGTATTGTGTTACAAGTGGATAAATAAGTGTATTGGCATATATTATTAATATATTTTATTGGTTTGAGGTAATTTTTCTACAAAGCTAGGTACCAATTGTATGATATTTGGATAAAGACTCTCTCTAGAAGAATAAGAAATTCTCAAATTATAATTTCAACTTGGCGGCTTAAAACACTTAAAAAACTAAGAGGGCTTTTGTTTAAAATTACAAATAATACTATATTATTATATAATTCCTTCTCCTACATAGAGAAGAGGCCTATGCCCAACAGTGGGATATATTACAGGTTGAATCGTGATCGTGATTATATAAATCGTAATCCTCATACTTAGTTAAATTTAAAATTGAATTTTGTAAATTTTTTAGAAATAATAGAAAAGTAGAGTTTAAAATCAGTGTCAATTTTTAATGCAGTCTATATAAAATTGGCCACAGCATCTATAGTAGATGATTGTTGCAGCGCTAGTGGGTTGGTAGGATCCCACATCGTATTTGATGGCTATAGAGCCCTATTGCGGCCCGGCATTTCCTGCCACATCGATTGCACACAAATCGCGAATCCGCTGGAGGAGATGAGGCATAGCGAAGCTTTTTCTGCTTAATAATCTCAAGCCAGTCTTTGTCATGCTTGGCAACTCTAATGTCATGGCGCTATTCAGATCTCATTTCGGCGCGATTTTCCCAGCAGTCGGTCGGGATTCCAAAGTTGATCATATCCCGCCTGCAGGAGTCTTTAAACCGTAAGATTGGGCGCCCTTCGGGTCTCTTCGCGTTTGCTATCTAGCCATACTTAGATACATGGCCAAGCCAACGCAATCTTCGTTGTTTCAGCATTGCGGTGATACTACACCAGCTTGTCCTTGAGAGAATTGCCTCGTTGCTCAGTTTCTCTCTCCAAGTGACTCCAAGTATAGTCCTCAGGCAGCGCATATGGAAGGCATTAAGTTTGCGTTCTTGTTTTGCGTAAGTAGTCCATGTTTCCGAAGCGTACAATAGTATACTTAGGACGCAGGTCTGGTATACAAGGACTTTAGTGTGAGTGGTAAGCTTGTTATTTCTCCAAACGCGTTCAAACAGCTTTCCAAAAGCGGTCGATGCTCTGCCAATCCGAGTATCTATCTCCCTGTCGCTTGAGAGTGAGGAGGTGGTGGTAAAGCCAAGATAGCAGAAGTGTTCCACTACATCAAGGATGGTGCCGTCGAGTGTGATTTCAGGAGGCTGACTTACGCCCTGCACCATGATGACGGTTTTCTTGGTGTTTACACTCATAGAAAACAGATGACAGGCGTTAAAAAATCTCGTCACCAATTCTTGTAATTCGCTTTCAGAGCCTGCGACTAGTGCAGCATCATCTGCATACAGGAGTTCTCTGGCAATTAGATCCAGACGCTTATTTTTGGACTTCAATAGGTTAATGTTGTACAGTCTACCGTCCTTTCTTGTGTGCAGATGTACTCCGACGTCACAACCCTTAAACGCCGTCAAGAGGAGTGCTGATAGAAAAATGCCAAAGAGGGTAGGAGCTAGTACGTAGCCTTGCCTGACTCCACGGTTAACGTCGAATGGCGTTGATCTTTCTCCGTCGATTATGACAGAGCCTCTCATGTTGTCGTGGAAGGCCCGAATGATGTTTTAAAAGTTTTGGTGGGCACCCGATTTTGTTTAGTACTTCGTACAGTCCATCCCTACTCACGATGTCAAATGCCTTATTTAAATCAACAAAGGCCATGTATAACGGTATTTGGTGTTCTCGGCATTTCTCCTGCAGTTGACGAAGGGTAAAGATCATGACAGTGGTAAATCGGCCAGATCTGAACCCATATTGAGTCTCTGGGTAGATCCGAGCGGTTAACATATCCAGTCTTCTTAAAACAACCTTCGCAAATGCCTTTCCCGCAACACTCAGTAGAGATATACCCCTGTAATTGTTACAATAACCTCTGTCTCCTTTGCCCTTATACAAGGTAACTATTTCGGAATCCTTCATGTCTTGAGGTATGGTTTCCTCATCCCAGCAGCGCAGTAATAGAGCGTACAGAGGAGATGAAACACAGCTGAGTCGCATTAATTCAGCTGGTAAATTGTCAGGACCTGTGCTCTTGCCTAATTTCAGGTCACGGATAGCAAGAAGGAATTCTTCTATTTGGAAGGAATTCTTGAATTTTTTTTCTTTTAGTAGGACCGATTGCAGTTTTTATTCCCTGGTACATACCCTTAAAGTCGCCCACATCCCGGCAGTTTTGTATTGACTGGCATAGTTTGACCCAGTACTCATTCACGCAGCTACGACTGGTGCGTTGTACTTTTGCTTTCACTGCCTTGTATATGGATAGTGTGACAGGATCTCTATGGTTATTCAAGAGATTTATATGAGCTGTCCGTTTTTGCTCTATTAATGGAAGCAGAATGTGTTCGTACTCGGCAAACCAGTCATCGGCGGTCTTCGCTTTCCTTCCAAACACTCTTTCGGCAGTCTCTGCGATTACTCTCTTTGTGACCTGCCACATGTCTTCGGCACAGGCTGCTCCATCGAAGATTTCACTGGAAAGTTCCTCCTTCATCAGATTATCTAGTTCATTACATAGGTTTTTGTCGCGCATAGCTGCGGTGTTCAGTGCAACTTTACGGGGAGCTTTCTTGGTTGAGTGAATTTTCTTAGGAGTAAGGTGAGTCTTCGCCATCACTAGAGAGTGGTCAGTGTTGCAGTCGGCACTGTGATAAGTACGACAGTTAAGGATGTCACGCAGGTCTCTCCTCCTTGTAATAATAAAATCAATCTGATGCCACTGACCTGAACGGGGGTGTCTCCACGACACTGTGTGAATAGGTTTGCACTTGAAGTAGGTGTTAGTCACGCAAAGAGATAGCGATGCACAAAGCTCCAGCAAGCGTTGCCCGTTGTCGTTAATGTTGCCGATTCCATAGCGCCCGACGCATTCCGTCCAGTCGTCGTACTTGTTTCCTATTCTTGTGTTAAAATCGCTGAGCAAAAGGAGATTATCAGATGCCCGAAAACCCTCCAGACATTTCCGTAGGTCTTCGTAGAATTTGTCCTTGGTATCGGCAGGAGCCTTAAGAGTCGGAGCATATGCTGAGATAAGAGTGATCGGACCCGAAGCTGTTAATAGTCTTATGGACATTATGCGCTCGGACACACATGAAAGTATTTCAATACACCTGAGTAAGCAGTTACGAACGGCGATGCCAACCCCGTGTTCTTGCCTATCACCGTCATTTTGTCCTTTCCAGAAAAAGGTGTAGTTATCTTCACGTATACTGCTCTCGTCCAAGAGACGGGTTTCTTGAAGGGCGGCTACATCAACACGAAGGCGGAGAAGTTCTCTATCTATGATGGTGGTCCTTCTGAGCTTTGGTGAACCGGCGGTGGTAACGTTTGATGTCATCAAATGTTAAGATCCAGGAAGCATGGTTCTCACGTTCCATGTAGCAAATCTTGTGACATTGATGGCATTATTTTCATGATTTAGTTGTTTGTTTTAGTTATTATTGTTGCTGTTATCAATATGAATATTAGTATTATTATTGTTATTTCTTCTTTTATTGTTATATGCATCAATACCCATCCTGTTATACAGACGCTGCAACACGCCTGCTGCTCTATACACCTATAGGAGCGCAAGATGAGAGGCGTACCCTATTGGCCGGGGGCTGCCCATCTAAGGCAGGCGGTAACTGATCAGTTAGTCGCGATGGACTATCTTAACGTCGGGAGCCACCCCTGGTGCCCGCGCACACGCCTATTTGCGCAGGCTTATCACCGGTGACAGCGACTAACGTGTTGTGATCCGCACCTTTTCAGACACGGGTGAAGTGACCTCTCCACGGGCGCTGCATACCTGGGACGCAGTTGTGAGAGCACGGACATGCCCATCATCCATGATCTCCTCTCGACCTCTCCGACTGTTTCCCCAGGAATGACGAGTCATTACATGAGGAGCCGGTTCGGTTGCAGGGGCTGCCGACTCGTTCAGGTTGGACCTTAATGTCGCCTACGGTACCCCAGATCCGTTTGCCTCTTTCGCCTGATCCACCGTACCGATGCTTTCCATCTCCGCTTTCTCAGCCGTTGAGGTCTTAATGCAGTCTATATTCACAATTACTTTATTTATTTATGTGAAACTAGCTGTGTTCGGTGGTGACTCGTATCGATCCTAATAACATAGGACGTCCGGTTTATAACGTCATGTCTTTGTATCTTTAGCCATTTAAGTACCTACCTAGTACCTACTAAGTGGGGGAAGAGAAAAAAACTTTTGTATACTAATTAACAACATTTTATAGACAAACAATTCCAAACTTACATGGCTGTAACCACAATTTACTACTCTAAAACAAAGGTGCATGAATGTTACTCGTTAATTAAAATAATATGTGTAAATTATTTACCAAAAATATTTATTTATAATATATAAATGTCATAAAAACATTAAATAGCAACAGACATATTAATTTTATGTATGTTACTGTAAATGCACAAATTATGGTAAATCCTAAGATTTAAGAGTAAAACCTAAGATTTACCAACTCTTAATGGTAAAAGCTCGAACAATTTTGCGATTTGCACTTTTACCACCTTTCACTTGTTAAGTCTTAGGATTTACATTAAAAGCACGGTAAATGTTGAGAAAGGCATTTTATAACGTAGCTAGTCTAGATTAAGACCCACATCGGTCTAATTTTGAAGTTAGATAGGTTAGGGTTATAATTTTTTTGTAACCAAATTATGCCGATAAACGGTCTACGGGTCTTCATCTAAAGACTTACCAATTTAAGTTTTTGACTGAAATAAATTAATAAGAAATAATCTTTGTTTTATTCCCAAAACCAACTTTTACCAGCTGTCAGTGGTAAAACCTAGCATGTACAAAATTCTAATAGTAAAAGCCTGAAAAAAATTCCCTTTTTCATAAATCCTTACATTTACCAACTCGTGTCGGTAAATCCTAAGACTTACTCTTAAATCTTAATAATCTTACTCTTAAATTTACCGTAGTTCGAGCTTTTACAGTAACATATATACTTTTTTTTATGTATTTGGCATTACGCGGTTTGCGCATATGCCAATAACAAAAACATATATGTATACTTATCATTTATTTTAATATGTCAATTACGTCCCTGTATATGCACGCTCCGCCCATTACAAGTAACAAAAGTCGACAGCGGCGTTCCTTCAAAACATCTCGTTTGGAGGCCATTTTGACGAAAGAGTGCGAAAGAGATAGTAAAACTAAATGATATCGTAAATGTACGTGCGTGAATGAGACAATTATGCAAAGCTAGTACCGTTTTAATAATACAGAGGAAGAAAGAGCGTGGGGACAGTTCACAGTTTATTTTGTTCGCGTCAGTGCGCAACTGCGCATCGTGACATTAGACTTCGACTTTTACAATATAAATAAATGAAAACTATATTTTGTAAAAATTTTATATTGTTTTGACTTAGTTATCAGGTAAATTCGGGTACTTATAGTTATTTGTTATTTTTTTTCAGTCATTGAAGGAAGAATCATACGATTTTTTTTTTGTGTTATAGGTAGATATAGATAATTATAATAACCAGGCACATTCCATAACCACAAGCATTCATAATATATAGGTAACTAAATTTTTTTAAAATTAAATATTTGCTTATTTAGCTCTACCTATTGGTGTTATAAAGGCATAGGTACCCTATACTATAGGTACCTATTGAATTTAATTTTATACATCTTCCTTCAAATTTACCTAGGTAGGTACTTTATTTTTTGCTACATGTTCTTACGTAAAACAAAGTCGGGACGCCTTTAGGCTTTTGGTACCTATATAGTTAAGAACATAGAAACTAAAGTGTAAAACGCGTACCTATAAAGTGGTAGCAAGATAAATATTTAAATCGCTGAAATGTAAATAAAGTCCTCAAGCTCTCATATCAGGCTATAGCGAAGTTTTACTAAATCTTCAAATCCACGTTTACGACACCTCCATTCATTTGAGCACTGTAAACGACTCGTAAAACTCCAAGCGAATCGCCATCAAGTGACGTCAGCTACTACGTTGACGTTGCGGTCCCGCATTGTACCGCTAGATGGCGCTCAACCGAGCCACTAAGCATGCTCATAAAAATAAATTTTATTGTTATGACGAAAATAAAACGCTTGTCGTCAATTTAAACATCATTTTACTATGTAATAAGATTTATTTAACGATTAACAAGTGTCTTGATGAATTTATATCGCCGAATGATGAATAAAGTAATAAAATCCGATTTTACGATCATGTTATCGTCTCTATTGGCGGTTACGCTACGTTTTCTTTGCGATACTACGTAACGAGCGATAAAAGTAATAAATGTGAATCATAGTGAATACAAAACGTTTTATGGTCTCATTATTTTTGATAGGCAATCCAATGGACAATTATTACTGTTGTTTTGCATTTATTATAATTTATATTTAGAATTTTATCAAATATTAACTGTAATGTTATTTTTTTCCTCATAATACTTATAATGGTAATTACATCATCTTAATTATATTAAATATCAAACTATTATCATTTATTAATGTAGAGCCGTATAAGCCATCAATTTAAATTGCTTTGGAATTTTATGCATATACCGCTAGATGGCGGTTAATTATAATTATCTAAGAAGAACCAGAAGAAACTTGTTTGTGATTTAAGAAGATAGCATTATTTTATTTCTAAAATTAATATATCTCATTTAACAAAATATATCCGGTATTAATAGATAATACAGGAATAAAACTATAGGTAGATACAGATGCATCCGTTAGGTTAACTGCAATTAATTAGCGTGGCAGGTTGAAAAATATAAATAAGAATAAAAAACCCTTGAACCCTAGAGGGGATAGTCGTTTAAGATATTTTACACGGCGTGCTTTATCCAAATGTGTATTTAATTCGTAAATTTAAAGTTTCAAATATGATCCGATAGATGGAGTAAGTTCTGTTAAATGCAGTTGCATTGAAAGACGAAATGCATTTGGTTCCTTTTTCACTGAGTTGAAATACTTATTTGTTGCAGTTTTAAGAAAGTTTTAATCTCTTTGATTCAGCCTATAACATGCCACTGCTGGGCATAAGCCTCTTTCTCCATGCAGGAGAAGGGTTGGAGCGTAACACACCACGCTGCTACACTGCAAGTTGGCAGATATTTTCCCTAATATGAGTAAGGATCGCTATCAGGTGTGTACATGATAACAACCAGAACCGACTATACCTATACTTCATGTGCTATTCGAGGCACGGTGGGAAGATCCACAAGGTCAGACATCAAAACCAAAAAGAAATACTTATTAATTTATTTAAATGTGTTGTAGTATAGTAATACATACATATAACTATTTACGTAGGTACAATGTTTGTCTTAGCATATAAGTTATAATATCTCGTGTATTTAGAACATAATAAATCGAACCAGTGAAGTATCAACATCTCTTATTATTCGCAACACCCATCCTTTACATGGCGTCCCTGCCATTGAGCGATCGGGTACCTACAAATATCCATACTGAGCGGGATTCGAACCGGCAAACCATTGGTGCTTAGGTGCCTACACGGTACACGCTCCACTCACTACACCAGAGCGGCTGTTAAGCCGTTGTTGTTCTGATCTTTTACAATTTGTACTTATTTCGAGATATTATTTACGGTCTACCAAGTTTTGGTTTACAGGTTTTAAGTCCTTGAATGTTTGCTATGAAAGCTATGTAACTCTTTCAGTATTTTTTTCTATACTTGTTCTTTTTAGACCAGGTTTACATTGAAAAAACATAATCCCTTAAAAATCTGCCTATACCTAGTCTATACTTTGATATAATTAGGATGATATAACTACCTATAGTAGGAGTACTAATAACTCATCATCATCATCACATCAGCCTATCGTAGTCCACTACTGGACATAGCCTCCCCAAGTTCGCGCCAGACATCCCGGTTTTCCGCAATCCTCATCAAGCCTACACCGGCAATCTTACGTAGAGCGTCGGTCCAACGGGACGGAGGACGTCCCACACTGCGTTTGCCATAATAACTATTGAAAATAAATTGTACCTATATACCTACGTAGTTAGTACCTTTTGAAAATTACATTTTTTGACTTTAATATTCATTCATTCACTCATTTGCATGAATGACTTCCAATGATGACAAAATAATTACACACAGGGATAAATTCTCCATTTTACTTTCAAGTCGTGTATATCTTTTCAGGTAGGTAGGTATCCGGTATTTTATCAAAATTTAGGTAGTATAGGTACGTCTAAAATAATCGCTTAAATGACAAAATAACCTATCTGCTATATGGAATATTAGTAATTTAATGCAGTAAAACAAAAAGGTCCTTCTATTTCTAAGATGCTCAAATACGTCATTTTGTAAAACAAATTCATATCAAAATATATATTTACATTATTACTCAATTATCGGTTATTGACGTCATATACCTATATACATATCATACTAAAATGTTTGAAAGTTGTAGTGTACTAGAAAGATAACTGTCATTGCCATTATCATAAAAGGTGCTACCTGAGGCGGGTTTCGAAAAATGTTTTATTAAAAAGTAGGTATTGTTAGTGAACTATTATTTATATTAGAATTGATTAGACGCGTTGGCGCCACGGTCACAGCACTGGTTTGTGGCTGTCGGTTGCGGGTTCCATCCCCGCACATAAGAAACATTTGCATTGGCCATACAGATGTTTGCCGTGGTCTGGGTGTTAGTACAGCCCTTGTGGGTCTCCCCACCGTGCCTCGGAGAGCACGTCAAGCCGTCGGTCCTGGTTGTTATCATGTAAGTACACCTATATCCGCCAACCGGCATTGGAGCAGCGTGATGGATCAAGCTCTGATCCTTCTCCTACATAAGAAAAGTCCAGCTATGGGTTATTACAGGCTGAAGCGTTATGTTCCTTAATTATTTATGTACACTCCGATACATTTTTTTTACACCACAGGTGCTCAAACTTAGCAGTTACCTAAGTAAATTTCAAAATTAAAATTTTAGTTTAGCGACTTCTTGTAAACTACTATTCATAGTAGTTGAGTTTTTTGAAACATAATTAAGGAACAGCGTTATTAGGGAACACTTTATAGAAAAATAATCCGTCTAGGCCTCAAATAGCGGACGTGGTGCCCACAAATGTGAGAAAAACTGGGATTTCTCTAAATTTTACAAAAAAATGGCATAGACCACGAACTGTTTGAGATAAAAAAAATTTTTGGTTTTGTAACCCACCTCCCCCTCCGCACACGCACGTTTAGGATTATCTATTCATTACGGGACAACCTGTACCTACCTATAATAAAAGCAATGATATAAAAAGGCACGAGTAATCAAAAACGCGTCTCTGTTATTTATTTGATAAAAGAATACGTTACAAAACCACTTCTTTCAATATTTTAGGGATACATATTGATTCTAATAAGAAAAACATGACAAAAAATCTCAAATTGATTCGTACTCGACAGTTTGACTGTACCTAGTTAGGTATATTAATTTATTATGCTTTAAATATAAATTATTTCAGGATCAATTTAACTGTATTCACAAGTAAAGGATCAGCTTTTTAAATAAAAACATAAAATCTTTCTATTGATACCTATCTAAAATTGATTGTAAATTTGATTGTACTGAATCTAATAAATAAATATTTATTAAATTATATAATACCTAGTACCTATGCTAATATAACTTTATTTTATTTAGTAATATCATCCGGGAAAGTAAAAAAACCTCGTTTCTATACATTCTGGTGTAAGTTTAATTATCTACCAAAATAATTAGGTATAGTACCTGTAACGTAACTAATAGTCCGGGATCCCTAGTAGGTACATTTTTTTCGCTTGATTACTATCAAGCTAATTTTCTGGAAGTAGCTTATTTTGATGAGACGAACAAACCGGGTACAAATTGCGTGGTAGTAGGTAGGTACGTTATCCCGGTCCTACGCTCACTGCTGCTCTATCCCCTGCTAACTCTATTACCTACCACAATCGAGAGTTTTCGTAGAAGAAATTTTTGTTCGTCTCATCAAAATGAAGCTACTCCCGGAAAATAAGCTTGATAGTAATCAAGCGAAAAAAAATGTACTAGGGATCCCGGACTAAGTGAGGCCGCACACCGCCGCCACACGCTACACTCAACATACATTTACGGCGCCACAATTACTGCGATACAATTTAAGCGGCCACAAATGTGTCGTGTGTGCGCACATTGGAAGCACAATTGTAGCGTGGCACTAACAACAGAAGTCAGAATGTCGACATCATCGTCTGACGATGACGATTTTTTGATGAGGCGATTAATGAGAAAAAAAAAAGACGTTATTGGGTTCACCCTTTTAATCAAAATTGTAGTTTACGGGAATTTCAAAATTGCGCAAGAATTACGATCCGAACAAGAAAAGTTCATAGAATGAATATGAAAACACATACCAACCATATATACCACATATACATACCATTACTAAATTTAGTTCAATCATATCAAATTGTTCAATAAATTATAAATTGTTCAATTAATCAGTTCAATAAATTTATTTAAACGGGATTTTTTTCAATCTCTGCAATAAATTCAACATAAAATTCAACATTCTTTTATTTTCGCGCGTTTTTATTCTATGTTCGCGCCACATAAAACGAACGTGTTCGATCTTGAATTCGTGTGGCGTGGCAGCCATCTTGCCACAAACTGCACCTACTACAAATGTGTCCTTGATGTGCGGGCTTACATACAAATATAGGGGGTCGATAAATGTATCGCGTTTCAAATGTGGCGCTACAATTATCGTAATACAAATGTAGCTGTGGTGTGCGGCCTCACTAAGGAATTTTTACTTAGTGGTTCGACTAAAAATAGGGTAAAATGCTGCATGGGAATATGAAACTTTAGACGACTTGTTTGATATTAGACTAATATATTGATAAATTTAAAATTTCATTTCTGGGCATAGGCATCTTTCTCCATTTAGGAGAGGGGAGAGGGTTGGGCTTAACCCACCATACCGTTCCAATGCGATTTGGTGAATGTATTACAGCTTATTAATTTTCCGTTATAAACAGCTTATTAAGTAAATTACTCAAATATATAAATTTTTGTTCTTCTAAGGTTGCATAAAAGCGTACGCTCCGCATTATGGTTAGCGGTTACGAAGCATAGGTAGGTATGTATGTCTACAACACCAGGAGCGTCACTCTACCTTTGCTATCAACACATCCTATAGAGTTCTGGCTACCGTACTCACCATAGAAAAACTATCATGAGAACAGATTTATATTACACATTTAGCGGTGATCATGTGAAAGCTTCAGACACTTCTCCATTCAAGCTTGTTATTTTCGGTAACATGTTTTCTGAAGATGTGTTCCACCGCAAAAAAATATTTTTTTTTAAATCAGAGTTCGAGATCCTGCCATAAGCACGTTTGAAACAAACAAAATTGTTTTATATTAATTATTATCTTTTACATTAATGCAGGTACAACAGACAGTCTTAGCACATGCCAAATAATTTTTATTGAGATATTATTGCAAGTAAAATTATGCACTAAGGAAACATAAGAGAGAGAAATCAAATGATTTATTAAGACCAATTGATTCATTGAACAAATGCCAAGGTTTAATGCCAAATCCAAAAATGTTTGTTGGCTATTAATAACGACTAATCCGTCTCGAAACGTCTGTTAATCTCTAACAATAATAGATTCACATTCAAAGCTGACGGACATACATTATGTGATGTATTTTAAATTATACTTAGTATACAAAACAAAATTAAGCATGTCATATAAAACGAGTGTCTGTCTTCCGAGATAATGTACCGTAGCATGGAACTAAATAAAAAGATTATACCTACCTATTTACAGGGAATTCAGTATACCTCTAGTATTATTGGAGCTAAGTGCATTTTGAGTTCAATTAAGAATTTTATTTAAGTATATATAGTAATTTTTGGGTTGTCTGGAAGATATGGCTAGATAGCCATAAGTCCACCCATTGCACTTCACGGTCTGTAACAGTCTCTAAATATGTTTAATGTTTAAAATGTAGTTGTGTTGTACAATAAAGTATTAAATAATAAATATATATAAGATTATATACGACCCTTCAAATTAAGACAAAATGTAACTATTTTTTATAATTAAAAACGTGTTTTCATACATAGGTAGGTAGTTATTAATAAAAAAAATATATCAATGCAATAAACATTTTAATAAATTTTCGAATACAAATTCTTTTAAAGAGTTGTTTAATGAATAATGATGTATGTACTCTCTGATACACAAACTGCATTTTTCCTTCGTCGTATTTCATTTCTAAGAGTCGTAACGGAGACTCTTTAAGCGTTTTTCTTCATTACCATCAAAACCTGAGTCGACGGCCTTGAAACCGAGGAGAACAGAATTAAGACTCTCCGATAATTAGTAGGTACCCACTAGGTAGGGATCCCTAGTACAAATTTTTCATCTGATTAGTATCAAGCTAATTTTCCGGGAGTAGCTTCATTTTGATGAGACGAACAAAAAGTTCCTCTTCGAAAACTCTCGATTGTGGTAGATAATAGAGTTAGCAGGAGATAGAGCAGCAGTGAGCGTAGGACCGGGATAACGTACCACGCAATTTGTAGGACAATATTACCATCAAATTATATTAATATTAACTAACTAAAAGAAAAAAAAATGAGAAAAAAAATCAATTTTTGATTACCTTACGAGGTCATCAAGTTGATGACCTCGTAAGGTCATCAAAAATTATTACTACCCAGCTGTTTTTTTCTTTTAGTTAATTAATATTTATATAATTTGATAGCAATATTGTCCTCCAAATTGCGTGGTACGTTATCCCGGTCCTACGCTCACTGCTGCTCTATCTCCTGCTAACTCTATTATCTACCACAATCGAGAGTTTTCGAAGAGAAACTTTTTGTTCGTCTCATCAAAATGAAGCTACTCCCGGAAAATTAGCTTGATACTAATCAGATGAAAAATTTGTACTAGGGATCCCTACCTATACCTATCTATTATATTTTGTTAAAATAATATTGTATTTATTTGTACTAAAATACAGGTAAATTAAATTTCTAATATTTACATGTAGTAAATGGTAAATAGTGATCATACAATCACTGTAGACTCTATTGAAGACTAATTAATCAATAGTCAATACTAAGTATAATGATGATGAATGATGTTCTCCAAGACGTATCCGTCTACGGCGACCCTCTGTTAGCGCCTGGCGTGCGCTCTGAGATGACTGGCGAAGCCAAACTTTGTCCTGAACGTTCGGCTACAAGAGAAACAGTATAGCTGACCATCTTTATTGTACGTGTAGTCGTAGGAGGGCTTAGGACGGGATTTCCGTTGTTCGCGCTTAGCATCTAGGCTTGCTAAGCGGTTGGATTCAAAAGTTGATGTACTTGATTTGATGGTCCGTCTCCATTCTGTCCTATTTTGTGCCAGCTCCTCCCACGTGTCCACAGACATGCCGCAAGCTGATAAGTGGCGTTTAAGGACGTCTTTATATCGGAGGTATTGACCTCCGGTCTTTCTCTTTCCACAACTTAGCTCCGAATAAAGCACTGCCCTTGTCAGTCTGGTATCGTTCATCCGTACTACATGTCCGCACCATCGAAGTTGGTTGGTCATCAGCAAGCATTCGATACCTTCAATTCCCGCTCTTCGTAACACCTCAGAGTTAGGTACTCGATCCTGCCATTTGACTCGGAGAATAGTACGCAAGCACTTCATATGAAAGCTGTCTAGTCGCTTAATATCACCTTTGTATGCACACCAGGTCTCAGCGGAGTACATTAGAGTTGGGAGTATTATTGCCCTGTATACCATTATTTTGGTTTTAAGTGTCAGGTCATGTGAATTCCATACCCTTGCATATAGTTTTCCAAAGGCAGCTGCAGCTCTTGCTATACGCGAGGCGATTTCAGAGTCTAAGCGATTATCGTTTTTGAGCAATGTTCCGAGGTATCTAAATGATGAGACTACGTCAAGTTCCCTTCCACCAAGGTGTATAGCGGACGCATCAGCAATCGTACCTCGAGCTGGTTGTTTTAATATCTGCGTCTTAGACGCACTTACCGTTAGTCCAAACCTTTGACACGATTTGTCCAGATCCTCCATATACTGCCTGAGGCTGCTCATGTTATCAGCCATTATACAAATATCATCGGCGTAAAGAATTTCCAGTACCGGACGCTGCCGAACTTTGCCTTTGGCTCTAAATCGAGACAAATTAAAGATCCCGCCATCAGTTCTTGTATTTAAAACTATTTGACTGCTGCTACTCCGGAACCCATCTTTCAGAACTACAGCGAAATAGAGAGCAAAAAGTGTAGGTGCCATAACACAACCCTGTTTGACACCATTGGTCACCGAGAATGGATTAGAGAAGCACCCATCGTGTATTACTCTGGCTAACATGCCATCGTGAAGGTGCTGTATTATGTTGGTAAACTTCTCTGGGCAACCCACTTTCTTAAGTACTATCCAGAGCGCAGCTCTCGGGACTCGATCGAACGCCTTTTCGAGGTCGACAAAGCACAGATACAGATCACGGTGTTGTTCCAGGCTTTTCTCTTGCAACTGTTTGACGACGAATATGGCATCAGATGTCCCCCTATTAGGCCGAAAACCACACTGACTTTCCGGTAGGATTTGTTCAGCTATCCTACCTAGGCGTTTATTTATGATATGGGAGAGAATTTTACCTGCAACATTTAGGAGTGATATTCCTCTATAGGAATCACAAAGAGACAAGTTACCTTTACCCTTATATAGCTTACATATTGAAGCGTCCTTCCACGGTTGAGGCACTGTCTCCGTTTCCCAAACTTTAAGGATAAGTTCGAATAGCCGGGTTTGTATCTTTGGACCTGCATATTTGTACACTTCCGCGGGGATACCATCTGAACCAGGTGTTTTACGATTTTTCAAGCGTGAAATCGCTTTACAGAACTCGTCATAAGATGGTGACTGGTCTAAATCTGATATTGTGGGAAGATCCTCGAGCTCCTCAATATACCTCATATCGGTTTCCTGACGATCTGGATTTAGCACTTCTTTGAAGTGTTCCGTCCATCTTGCGAGAACCTCTTTTGTAGCTGTGAGTCTCTGGAGGTGGTCACGAGAGTAAACAGGAGCGAGATTAGTAAGCCGTGGACCAAAAACAGTTTTGAGGTTCTCAAAGAATCCTACCATTTGATTAGTATCAACTAAAGTTTGCAGCTCAGAGCTTTTTTCTTGCCACCACCTGTTCTTCAGCTCACGCACCTTTGCTTTTAATGTCCTATGGATATTGTTTCGGTCTTGTGAGTCTCTAGACTTCCTCAGAGAATGTTTGAAGTCTTCAACATAGGACATTAACTCAACGTCCGAGTCATCAAACCAGTCCTGGTTCACCCTCTTCAGAACTCCAACCGCTCGCTCAGATGCTGTGCGGAGCGAAGAAGAAAACTGTTTCCAGTCTTCATCAACTGCCGTCACTGGATTGTTTTCCGGACAATCGAAATATAGGTCCAACTTTTCACGGGTTTCGATACAGTGGAGAAGCTTGGATGTGTTTAACTTTGCTGGTATCCTGTGTTCCGCTCTTCGTGCTGGCTTAATTATGAGTCTCATTTTAGATCGTATGAGACGGTGATCAGTCCATCCTTGAGCTCCTCGCATGGCTCTCGTTATGAGGACATCCCTGAGGTCTTTTTTACGAACAATTACATAGTCCAACAAGTGCCAATGCTTAGAGCGTGGGTGGTACCCACACCCACGCACTAAGTATAATACTTAGTTCTAGGTGGACAAGTATCGTTGAATTTTAAAGTGATAAGTTTAATTGAGTATTTTTTAAATTAGGTTGTTAACATTAATTTACAAGAGTAGAAATCTGAAGCATAGAGAAATATAATCAATATTATTATTTATTGTAGTCAACCAGTTGTATAAAACTAAATAAAACTTTCCTTCTTTTAGATCCCCTCTATTTTAAAGTTGGATGCTCTATATAAGGTACCTACATTTGAGCCAGCTCACACCAACCTGGTTATAAGAATGTCACTCCCTGTAAACTATTGTACAGCCATTTGAAAAAAGAACCTGACATTTTATTATAATGTCAAGAATGTCAATGGTGAGCGGCTGAATTAATAGATTACAACAACTATCAAAGGCAACCACAATATATCTAAAAGTCCACGTTTGTTACACTCTAGATACCTAATAGTTAATTATAGAATCGGCCCCTAAGCTGTGCCGCTATTTTTGTCCTGTTTCTCACGTCATCAGTACCAATAAAGTATAATGTTTATCTTGTATACAACTATAAATATGCAATAAAATCGACGCTAGATGCTTGTAGCACCAGGAAAACCACAGGCCTGTTGTCGACCTAACCCTCGCTAGATAGTCTTGAGCATTTTATTGACTCACCGAGTACTTTCAGTAGCTCTATAAGAAGACATCACTACTTGAGAGTAGTGGGTATGTATTATTTATCTGTAACATATTTGACATGTTTGCAATTTTGCATGTTCTTTGTATTTTTTTATATATCATTTACAATAGGTACTTCGCTTTATTATTTAGCCATTCGTTCCTTGATTTATTCTAAAATTAAATTTACACCTTAAACTAGTCTACAGATTATTATAATTAAAGACAAAATGATACTCATAATTTCATATTGGTTGCCTGTAATATTACACTGGTGGGCATAGGCCTCTTTTCCCATTTAGAAGATGGATCAGAGCTTAATCCACCACACTGCTCCAATGCGGGTTGGCGGATATATTCTCTACTATGAGCAACGATCGCAGCTATCAGGTGTACCTACATGATAACAACCGAGACCGACGGCTTAACGTGCTCTCCGAGGCACGGTGGGGAGACCCATAAGGACTGCACAAATACCCAGACCACAGCAAACATCTGTATGGCCAATACAAATGTTTGAAATGTGCAGAAATCCGCAACCGCCAGCACAAGAGCCACAAACCAGTGCTGTGACCGTTGCACCAACGCGTCGTCGTAGTCTCCTGCATTTTCTAATTATTTTCTACATAATTTACAAAAATATAAACGAAGTGTTCCTACTAGATGTATGTGTTAGTATTTAGTATCTGCCTGTGTTTTTTTTTACCTATGTTGCATATTAAAAAACCGAGCTGTTTTAATTTTTTTATTAACATATAAAAAATATATTATTTCCTTGTAGGTTAACAGTTTTTACATTACAAAAAAATAAACAAACTTGTTCAAACGATTTGCTGTAGCTAATAATTCTACGCGTTAAAGGTTGAAACTTATAGAAATATAAAATACTAGCCGACCCGTGCCCACTTCGTTGGGCGTTATAATCCATTTCACATAAGAAGGGTACGGTGAAATTTGATATGTTCCAATACACTCTCACTATTTTCAGCAAATCAGATAAATATAAATGTTTTAAAATCACCAATTAATTTCTAAGGCAAATAATAATGCTTGATTAGATTGAATTGTTGACACGGCACGTCAGAGGGCGCAGGTTCAAATCCTGCTGATTTAAAATATTTATATATTTTTATCTTTTTCCTTTTATCTTGTCACTCCTGAATAGTGTAGCTTTCTGTTAGCGAAAGAATTTTCATGATCGGATCAGTATTTGCGAAGATTACCCCGTATATACAAACAAAGTTATAAACTTTACCTCTTTATAATATTAGTATAGATATGTGCGAAGGCGTTCGTCTGAGACTTGTATAAACGAAACGTGTTCGTAATAAATCGATTCAGTTCATAGACATACGTCATAATAATCCATTACGGGTTCACTGATTGATATCAATCATATGGCCAGCTATAAACCCATGAGGCTCGATAAAAAGGAAAATTACAGTCATAAAACCGCAGTAATCGAGCCGGGGCAGACAACTAGACGCTGCGTCGCGCGCCGCTTCGATGCTCGTACGATGAAGACATAAACTATGGAAGACTCCTTTATCTCCATTATGCGGGTGATACTTTAAACAAGTCAATAATGGTTCAATAAGCGTCTAAGGAACGGCATAATAACAAACCACGTGCGTTCGCCGGCCGCATTCATAAAGTTTCGAATTTATATCGATGTTTAGCCCCAGAGGCGTATACGAAATAATCTGAGCGGTGTTTACTGAGAGTTCTACAAACGGCGCAATTCACGTGACGTTTACGACCGTTCAAGTGGTAGTAAAAATCGTGTTTACGAGCCGCAGAGGGCACGCGCTGCGCGGGCGCCGCGCCGGCCCGCCACGCGAATATCACCGCATCTGTCGCTTGAATGCGAATGTGTTCACTTAGGAGGTTTCTTTGCAGATAATGCGATAGATATTACTTTTAGAGCTTTAATATGGCGCTGATCTTGTGAACATTCGTATACTTAGTTGGTTATTTTTAAACGTTTATTGTAATCAGCTGTCAAATAATATATTTTATTTTTTATTACAATTTCATAAATATACATACCTCTGTATACTTAGTTAGTTTTTGAATGACGAAATATTTATTAATTATGTTATTTATAAAGTACGATTGTATTTTTATAAGGTAATTATAATTATAAGGATTGATTAATTATTACGGTACTCGTAGTCATGTAGGTAGAACCACTGTAGAGTACTGAAATATTTTGGATATTTTATTTTTTTCCAATTTATTACCAATCCTATGTATTTAAAAATATTTTTAATATATTAGAAATAGTGTGTGAGACATAAAATAAAATTTATTTAACATACTTACCAAATTTTGTGTAAGCCACCAGTTCTTATTCATCCAGTTCTAACTCGATTATCGAATCCAATAAGAGTGTTATAAGAGACTAAAGCTATTGCTCGAAGTCTTATCAAAAAAATGTATTCGTACTATATGTTCCTTTTATTTTAGACCACATTAAAATTATCGCATAAAATTTTATAATTTAATAAATGTTCAAATTAAACGGCTGTTAAAAATACAACTCTTATTCACGATTCAGCCTGTAATATCCCACTGTTGGGCATAGGCCTCTTCCCCATGTAGGAGAAGGATCGGAGCTTAATCCACCACGCTGCTTCCAATGCGGGTTGGCGGATATATTCCCTACTATGAGTAACGATCGCTATCAGGTGTACATGATGACAACCGGGACCGACGGCTTAACGTGCTCTCCGACGCACGGTGGGGAGACCCACAAGGACTGCACAAACACCCAGACCACGACAAACATCTGTATGGCCAATACAAATGTTGTCGTGTGCGGGGATCGAACCCGCAACCGCCCGCGCTGTTGCGCGGGCGGTTGCGGGTTCGATTTTCGGGTTCGATCCAATTGCAATCCAGTGCTGTGACCGCTGCGCCAACGCGGCTCTTATTACTAAAGAATATTTTGTACATCGTATGATAGTATTTTTTAAAAATATATTTTGGTTCATTTTGTTGTGTTATTTATACAAATACATATAAATGTACTGAAGTCAGCTAAGATAGTCTAATAGACAAAAGATCTCCAGAACAGATGTGCGGACAGCGACTTATTTTAACCTACGTAAGTAGGTAGATATATAACATTTATATTACAAACATAATATGTGTTTTTCCGATAATAAGTAAGAAGCTATTTTGTCAACTTTTTTACACACAACAAATTTAAAAAAGTACCTCTTAGGGCCTATGCAAACCACGTTTTTTAAACGCGATACAGACGCGATGCAAACGCGCGTGTGACGCGATACAAGCGCGATGCAAACGCGCGTATGACGCGATACAAACGCGCCGTCGACGCGCGTTTGAATCGATACAAACGCCAACAAACTGCTCTGTAGGATAAAAACGCGCCGTCGACGCGCGTGTCACGCGATACAGACGCGATTCAAACGCGCGTATGTCGCGATACAAACGCGCTGTCGACGCGCGTTTTAGAAACGCGCGTCGACGGCGCGTTTAAAAAACGTGGTTTGCATAGGCCCTTAGTAGAAATTTTAAATTTAAGACAGATATTTCGCGCTATTTTGGGTCTGAATAGTTTCAGATTCGTTAATAAATAGTAACCACTATCTAATCCTTTGAGTCATAGTTTATACTGTACCTACCTATTGTTTTAGAATCCTATCGCAGTAGACAGAATGCCCTTGCTGAAAAGAATTTTCAAGTCGATTTCATAATTCTGATTTATTAGTGTTGTATTTCATATTTCTGATAGGTACAAGACACAAGTGTTAAACACTTTTAACTCACTTTTAATTGAGGTAGGGCACAATAGGAAACCTGCTCAAATATGATGCTGTCCGACTGGGTTAGTACCTACCTCGACCTTACGGAAGATCACATCACAGCTAAATAATACTGTTTTCAACCAGTATTGTGTTCCTGTAGTGAGTAAGGTGACCAGAGCTCCTGGGGGGAATTGGGGATAGCGTCGGCAACGCCTTTACGATGCTTCTGGTTTTGCAGACGTCTATAGACTTCGGTAATCTCTTACCATCAGTTGAGTCGTACGCTTGTCTGCCGACCTATTTATGTAAAAAAATAAAACAAAAAAGTCATTTCTACCTATTACTTGTGACTTTATCCACATTGAAAATGTTCATACCAACTCGTATGCTCATGTTTAGCTATCATAATTAATAAATTTTCCTCGTTTTCATTCCGTCAAATTTCCTTTTTTTACCGATGCTCAAGTATTGTGAAAATCATGAAGTTGTACCTACAACCTACAACTTTTCACAATAGGCTATGTATCATCCAACACCGTAATAATTTTCATTTCGAAGTATTAGTCCTTGAATTAGCGCGTTCAGTCAAATTCTCTCAGTTTTACAATATTAGTATAGATTAAAACACATTTACATTACTGATCAGTTGCTGAGCTTAAATTTGATAATGAAAAATCACGAAGATATCACCTCGCAGGTACTTAATGGGAAACTCCAGAATCATCAATAACGTGGTTAAGTAGTGAGAGAGCATCGTGGTGGTCAAAAATGTTTAATTAAGCCGATATTGACCTAGACGAGGGACAGTTTACCTAATTAAGTTAATGTATTTACTGTGATTTTCTACCTGTATTAATCTGTACCTAATTGGTTTCGTAGCTGTTTAAAATATGTGTTTTCTAAGTACCTATGTAAAACGAAAGATTCACCTAAGAAATAAAAGTAAAATAAAATAAAAATAAATGATTTTATTTTTATTTTGTACCTATGTCAAACTGAATACATATTTAGCATGTTTATTGTTGGTGATTATAAGTTTGTTCTTGGACAGTATATATAGGTAGGTACTCGTAACCACGGTGCATGCAATAATATCGAAATAGTAGAGGTTAAACAACAAGTCGTTAAATTTTTTGATATTTTTTAGGTATTTATGTACGTACCTATATTTTTTGCTGTTTCTGTTAATCATTAGTTCCTCGTATCTAATTATGAGTTAAGTAAGTATAAAAGATTTTTAAGACAAATTAATTTTAAAAATCATACCAGCACATCTTAAGATTACCGCGTTCAAACAAAAAAACAAATTATTATGTTAATGCACATATTTAGATCGGCTTCAAAAGGCTGGTTGAAGGTCTCCATTACGAACATAGATAGCCTAAATTAGTCTAAAAAAGTTAATATACGTTAGGATTAGCTGTCATGAAAAAACTTCACTTTAAAAATAAGTGTATAAATTTACACGTAAAAAGTTAAATAGCTTTTTGTAGACACATAATTTAACTTTAAGTGTTATTTGCGAATAATTTTTCTCAAATGGAAAAGCAATAAATAATAAAATAAAAAGTTAGTCGTCTTGAAATATTTCAGCGGGTTCTACAAGTTTATCTCTCTATATATATATATATATATATATATATATATATATACCTATCTATTAATGTAAATGTTTCGTAAATAAGTAAAGAAAATTTATAACAAAACATACCGAGTCTTAGGGTTAAAGGTTACTCGACTAAGGTAATATCATATTTATTCATATTTACCTACACGTAGTTACTGAGTTGAAGACTCTACATTTTGTCAGGAAGCCTTTATTGATATATTTAATTCGGGTTTCCAAACACATGGTAATTTATATGTAGATACGGTAATTTTAAATATATATTTATTTCTACATAGTTTTAAAAAATATAGGTAGGTACCTAACTCTAAATAAAAAGAAAAACAAAAAAGTTATTTTTTTATATTTTATTAACATTTCTGCAACAATATTTTAAAATGAAACTATCAAATTATTAGTAAGACTTACAAAATTACAATTTTTATTTTTAATTAAAATTAATGGAGAAATATTTACTCGTTTTTCAACATTTTCCCGTCTCCCTTCCAATTTTAAACCGAAACCGCACTTGCTACCCGCCCTTTCATACGTAAATATTTGTTCAAAGAGGTGACTAAATAAAAACGCGAGCGTGTCGCTGGGTACTCCACCAGAGCCATTCATTCGTTTGATGACTTCATTTGGACGCGCGAACCGACTGCTCTTGCGATGATGCGCTATTGTTTACCCTTCGATAGTGCGTCTTCCACTGCACGCGCCACACTGCACCAGACAGGGACAGCCGTACATACCTCGGCGCCCGCTACGCAATACGCGTTTCACGAATACTCTCTCTCTCCCTCCCACCTATCTATCCACCACGCGCGCGACAGCGACAGAAACATTACTCGTATAAAACAGGTAGTAGAAGAAATAATAATCATCTTTACGACTTCTCACTCTATTCAGCACCTTGTTACGATACTGCGCGCTCATTGTGGCCCGACCGAGGAGTGGTTGTAAAATCTTTTCTTTACGGGCCCGTTTCACTAATTGTACGTTTATGAGTTTACGACTTTGCGGCTTAACTTTTCAGTAGCCGCGTCATTATTGGGCTTTTGTGGACCTTTTTTGCTCGTCGATTGTTGCGAGCGGTGTAAAGGAACTATAAAGAATTAATAAGGACCACTTAAAGAGGCTTTTCGATTTATAAGTTTAATTGAATACCACGTACTTATATATTTTTTATTATTGGAAGTAATTGTACAAAAATATGTGCATATAGTATCTTGTAGAGAAGTACTCATTATTAAAGGAAAGTAGAGTCGAGCTTAGCGCATCGTATTCAGGTTTTCAGGCGATGACCAACGGCACGTGTTTCAGGAGGAGTGATAAGCAAGGGAAAAGAGAGCGTTACTGATAATATTTATAGTCATTAGCGAAAAGGGGACGGAACAATCGTCGGTGCGATCGCAGGCGGCGCGCGGGGCGGCGCGCGTGTCGGCTCTCAGTAGAGTAGTAGACTGCGTGAGCCGAGCCGCGCCGGTCGCCCCCGGACCCAGTCGCGCGCCCGACACACGCGCCCGCAAACTTCGCTCGCGCACACGCCTGCTACACATGACCACTGGCAACTAGCACTCCTCCGCCAACCACTGCCCGACACGTGAAGACGTGACACGGCTCAGCCGCGACACCACCTCGTACATTGAAACGTTTAAAAACTCGTAAAACCCGCGGCACGTGCTCCGGAGTCGTAAAATAATCGTAAAAAGTAAACACACGTCGACCGGCCTTTATCGCCGATGAAACACATTATGACGCTCGAGTGACGTTTAATAGGCAATAAAATTAATAAAGTTAATATTCACTCATCTATTCGGAGTGACGGCGGAGGTCGCGTTATCACTGCGCGTGGGGCCGCGATGACATAAGTGTTTCCTAACTCAGTGACGTTAGTGTCGGTGACCGATCAGAATGAACTCTTATTTCGAGCAGGGTGGTTTCTACGGGGCCCATGGGGTGCACCAGGGCGGCGGTGGCGGTGACCAGTACCGCGGTTTTCCCCTGGGGTTGACGTATGCCCAGCCTCACGCCTTGCACCAGCCGAGGCCACAAGATTCGCCGTACGACGCATCGGTCGCGGCCGCTTGCAAACTTTACGCGGGAGAGCAGCAGTATGCGAAGGCAGATTGTTCTAAAGCTGGTGGTGAGCAACAGAATGGCTATGGAGGAAAGGAGGCCTGGGGCTCAGGACTTGGAGCGCTGGTGAGGCCGGCAGCGTGCACACCAGAAGCGCGGTACAGTGAATCTTCGAGTCCTGGTCGAGCCCTCCCCTGGGGAAACCAGTGCGCGTTACCAGGAGCCGCGGCCTCAGCTCAGCCTGTCCAGCACCAGCCCACCAACCACACATTTTATCCCTGGATGGCCATTGCAGGTAAGTCATAATTTTTGTTACATTAATGGTATCATTAAAGAAAAATGACTACTTCATTATCAATATACATTCAGAGTAGTAATGATAATATACAAATTACAAAAATTCAATACATCAAAATAAATTCAAATAAAACAAAAATTCATATTTTCTAAGGCAAAATAAATTAATTAACAGTAAATCAAATCTGGGCTGAAAGCTCTAAAAAGTATAAAAAGTAACGTTTTCGACTGTAGGTACCTTGTTCTAATAAGATACGTAGGTATATAAGAAAAGCTGACACAAAAAAAAACAAATTTAAACATCAAGCAAAATTTAGAAAATATGCAGTATTTAATCCTTTAAAACAAAAAATAAAATTATATAGTAGAACATTTTTTTACTTACTTAATTAAAAAAATGTCTTAAAATTTTATAATTAAAAAAAATATTATTTTGATAGATTTTTTTTAAATTAAGTTTGTCTTACTCTATATAAGTTAATAGATGTACGTATGTAGATATTTTACTTATTTTCAGTTCATTAGCATTAGTCTTGGGCTTAATCGGACATTGTTGGGTGCGCGCACTATTCGTACAATTCGAAAATTGTACTAGTACACCTTATTAGTACAATTAGTACTTAATAGTACACAAATTTTTTGAAACGCGTCACCGCGTCACGAGTTACGAATTTTTAAACCTCCATACCACGTTGAACCGAAGTTAAGCAACGTCGGGCGTGGTCAGTACTTGGATGGGTGACCGCCTGTGAACAACTGAACACCTCGTGACGTTGGATTTTTGTTGTTTTTTTTTTTCATTTTTTTTTTCAATTAGTTTGCTAAAAAAGTTTCACATCTGGCGTGTAGGTACTTTGTACGCACGCAATTTTTTTTTCATCATTTTGATAATATTAAGTGTGTTAAAAACACTAAAGATACGATTGTGAAATAACAAACCTCATTATTATAATATTATACACATTTTTTGATTTCCCTTCAGTTGTGTTGTACAATAAAGTATAAATAATTAAATAAATACTTCAACAGGCTTTTAGGACTGTCATTCTGTTATTATTTATTAACCATCACCGCAGTAAAAAAAACACACACACACACAAACAAACCTTAATAAAGAAATAATAAAATTTTATAAACATACATAACGTAACAAATTCCTTTTACGTAAAAGCGTATTTAACTAGCAAACGAAAAAAAAACCGACTTCAATTGCATCGGCAAGTAATAAATAATAAATAAATTAAAAACGCACTAGTCGTTACTACGATTTTCGAGGGTTCCCTTCGATTTCACTGGGATCCCATCGTCAGATCCTGGTTTCCTTATCATGGTACCTAAGTTAGAATATCCCCTTTCTAACAAAAAAAGAATTATCAAAATCGGTTCATAAACGACGAAGTTATCCCCGAGAACATACATTAAAAAAAACATATACGGTCGAATTGAGTAACCTCCTCCTTTTTGAAGTCGGTTAAAAAGTTTTTTAAATTAATAAAATTCTCAATTTTTACTAACCTACGCTAAACAAAAACTATAGGTAGGTAACAAAAACAAGTTTACTTTTACGTAAAAAGAATTAGTTTACGTTATGTTCATAAATATTTAATTAAAAAGGGCACATTAAAAGTATTAAAACGCGAAATGCACGACGCGATGTAACTTGTACGGTCTTAACACAATTCAACAGCTCTGTTTCATTTTAGAGCTAACGAACGGTGTACGAATAATATCATCTCGGACTGTACTGTGATCGCTTAAGCGCCTAATCGACTGTAACCGGACACCGTACAGTCGGACTGTAACCGCACACCGTACAGTCGCACACTCGGACAGTGACACAATCTTAAACTTGTCGTACCGCGGTGAACGTAGTTTAACAGTACTGTACTGTTACAGTGTGCTGTTAGTCCGGTTAGGTACGAATAGCGATTGACGTTTGGTGCTATTACATTTAGTACCTCAATATGTAACGTTACCTTTTAGCACATCGTACTTGTGCTACCCAAGACTAATTAGCATAATATGCAGGTTTTTCCATAACTTAGCAGTCAATGCTCATGTTTAATAGGTACCTATAATTTTAAACAATACACTCCTTACTTACACCTAGGTATATATTAGTTATTTTATAAAGTATATTGTTTGTTATTTTTAATAAAATCAAGTAACATTTTGCAATTTCATTTCAATTAAAAAAACCAAAATGCACGGAAAAGATAAAAACGTCGGACTAAGGGAATGACAAAAAATACCCATTACAAATAATTTTATAAAAGTGCACAACGCCGCTAAAGAAGTTTTCACTTCAAAAAAAAAAAAAAAACATAAGAATCGTATTCATTAAAATTTTACACGTCACGGTTAGGAGTAATGAATCTAGATTAGTTTTGTTACGTTTAAGAGCTCTCGGGTGCGCGAGCGCAGACCGCCCGCCCGGGTCAATGGCCCTGTCTAGTTTGGGCGCTTTATTATTAACTTGGGCGCATTTCATTATGTCAAACTTGACGCTGACATTAAATATTGCAATTCCATTAAAATTTTAATTATAATGAAATAAGGAATATAAATAATATATGTATGTACATATAATGGTAAATTCCGTATGATGTGAGACTGATTTAAATTTCATTCTTATTGGAATGTTGCGATAATCTAATTTGAAAAAGTTAATAGTTTTCTTTTTGTAAAAGAAATTTACAGATTACCATATAATTTAATTACAATTTACCATATAATGTATGCATGAAAACATGATGATATAGACATAAAAATAACATTTTGTTTTTAAGTTTAAATGACATTTAAAATTTATTATAAACTAACGACCAGTCCGATTTTATTCACATTTGTGTACTATGCGTGACGTAATGTTTTACAATTTATAGCCTACTTAACTTACATAATATTCCTTTATAATTAGGAAGGTTTCCTAATATATATTTTTTTTTAAATTTGATCAACAAAAATTACCGCGTTCAAATAAATTCTTTCGCTTTATTGTGTTAATGTAACTGCGGATGGTTTCTTAAACATTACTCATAATATATCGACTAGGATTAGATTGATTATTTTAAAACCAAGTGACATGCGAAGGTAAACGCATTACTAACATGTAATTAACACGGCGCGCGTGTGGTCCCGATTCTCATAACTCATGCGACTTGATAAAATTAAGTAACACGGCCTAAAAAATAAAAATAACTAAAATGAGTAGTCGAACTGTCGGCTATATTTCACTCGGGTTCACGCAACGCGGCCCGTGAAAACAATACAAGGCCGTGTCCGTGTGGACCGTATGAGGCCGGGCCTGTCTGTTCTCCTTGTTCCCGTCCTTATAACGAATTATATCGAATTTTATTTGTATATCGAATGCGACAAATTCGTTTCTATAATTAAAGCGCCAGGTCGCGTCGTCATATCAAAGAAACTCTTAACAACGCATTAAAATTACCATTAAAACAATCGTACAAATCACTAGTTTTTTTATCGTGAGTAGGTAATCTTTGTTTTTGTTCAAGTTATTTCGCACAGCTGATAGATTTAATACCATTTTATAAAAAGCGTAATTTAAAAGTTTTATATTTATGTGTCGCTCATTAAAGTTAATTGTAACAAAATGAACTTGAAGATTATTTGAAAAATTTAATTTTTAACATTTTATTATAACTTAATTAGTGTTTCTATATTAACTAAATGATTTATCATACTAAAGTGGAAAAAGATAACATAAATGTGGTCGTGTAATTAATTCTTGGAGAAAAAAGCAAAGTGTATTTCCTTATAAATCACTCGTCAGAAATTGTTTGCATACAAACACTGATTTAGGGTCCTCTTGTGAAACCGCGCTACGTAAATATTTTTCATTTAATAAGTGTTTTTAACCTCAACAATTGTAACTAAATAAAATAAAAATAAATAAGCTAAATAAACATATTATAAGTAACTATAAAAAATAACTGAATAAAAGATTGTAGAGTTACCTTTGTTTAGGTACCATTAAATGGTGTTTTAATTATGAAAAGTCTTATCAGTTTACTTCTTATTGGAAAGCTCCAATACAATTAGATTCTAATGCAGAATAATATAGGCAGTTAACTTTACTTACATAGTGTAAATTGTAGTTAGTAATGCATAATTTTTACATTATTCAAATAAGCAATCAATCGAATGCCTTACTTGTAAAGGTAATAAAGATCGCACACGGTTAACAATTTTACCGACCGCTCTGGTGTATATAATAGTGCATGTGCCGTGTCAGCGGTACCTAATACACCGACGGTCGCGGGTTCGATTCCCGCTCGGAGTCGATATTTGTGTTGATACAATTATTTATTTACGGTCTGGTTGTAAGTCCTTGTGGGTTTCCCCACCGTGCCTCGAAGAGCGCGTTAAGCTGTCGGTTAAGCTGTCGGTTCCGGTTGTTATCATGTACACCTGATAGCGATCGTTACTCGTAGTAGGGAATATTCGCCAACCCGTATTGGAGCAGCGTGGTGGATTAAGCTCTGATCCTTCTAATATATAAGGAAAGAGGCATACCTATGCACAGCAGTGGGATATTAGAGGCTGATGCGGAACAACTTTTTAAATCTAGTGGACACTAGATGGCGCTTACATAGAAAATTCCGCCAAAATTTCATTTTAATAAGTGTGCAGAACTCTACTTTATATTTAATTTTTTTTTATTAAGAAGTTTTGTTAATAATATTTAATTGACCGGACGGGAACAAACTGTAGATTAATTTGAGTTTAATATGCAACGTCCTTAGCAAAATTTATAGTAAACAAAAAAGTTGTGTAACTACAATAATCGTACCTACTAATGCGATTATTCTGAATTTTAATTACATTTTAATGATATTTTAGATGAAGATATTTTAAAGTTTTTTTGGTTTTATCATACTTCTGCGGGTCTGTATAAATCCGATATTTATATACAAGTTTATATTATAAAAAGTGTTTTTTTCAATGCACGTAGACGCCCGCCTTGCGTTATAACCTGCATCTAACCTTAAGCCGAGTCCTGACCCTATAATTTCTAAACAGGTTCCAAAATTGGCGACTGAATTTCGCTCGAGGCAAAATATTTTAAATGCTCCTTTATTAAAGGGAAATAAGATATTGTAATCACTACCTAGTTGCTCCTTCGCGTCCTCGGTACATGACTCTCTTATTATTTCAAATTGTTTTTTTTTATTCGAATTCGAGAGCAATTGAATCTCCATTCTTTATCTTAAATTATTTGGTGATTTATTACAAATTGTCCCATTCAACGAATTTAAAGATTGAAATAGGTACCTCTAGATATCACGAAAAACCATCGTATATACCTACCTATAAAAATGGTTTCGTAATTTTTACAAAAAACTCTTGAAGTAAAAAATGATAAATCAAAACAATATTTAAATTTGAAACTCCATAGATCTATAAAACAGGTTAAGAACAAAGATTCGGTAGCCGGAAAATAAGTACACTTACCACAATTATGAAGCTTTCAAGGTTATATTAAAACCGCCGGCGGTGCTCTAGTAATTTGTAAGTACAAGTGCCTATAGTCAATCTTTCGTATAATGGACGAACCTCAATTATTTAAAACGTGCGATAATGCGGTTTGATCCGAACAAAGTTGCCTCGACTGAAACGAGTTATGTACCAAATGTAGAGTCTGATGCTTAATATTAATCTTTCTTCATCTCAACTATTATGGTTACACAACTACTAATCGTTGTTACGTTTATTAAAAGCGTTAGTAAATACCGACTAACGCGTTTTTATTAACTAATGTGTAATGATGAAATTACGTACTTACGTGTTGTAGACTTACAGAAATAGGTATTTGTAATATCACAATAAATATTTATATAATGTTAAATACATTTATTAAAATTGTAAAAATTAAATTATGAAGGTATCTAGTTAAAAATATATATTAAATAAAGAATCTTAAAATAATATTCTATGTTTAAAATGAAAACGTGCGGTTAAAACTGGCTGGGATACGTCATGAGTCATTCAGAAACCGCAGTGAATGCTGCTCTACATTACAACCAAGAGCGTGTAATAAAAACATACATTTTCGATCTTATCTAATCTTACAAATTTTGAATTAAATATTCACTCGTGTTAGTAAAAGTTCTGTTTTTACAAACAGGATATCGTTAACAAATTCAAAATAAATTTCCTGCTGATTGCAAATAAATAATGATTCACCTGTGTCTAAGTTGTATAGATTTTCTAGGTTATATTAACATTTATATTAATACTGTTTTTGTTAGTTTTTTTTTAATCGCGTATCTTTTTGGAGTTGAGGACTGAATTATGCCTGACTTAGCCACAACGGAGATTGCCAGGACACTCGAAATGCGAAGAAATGGTCAAACCTACACAGTGATATCCAGAGATCCATCGCAGTATCTAACGATTCAGGGAGACCGATACTTATGTGAGAAAAGCAGGACAAGGCAGAAAAAGACGCACTTCGAGTAGGAATGATCGTTTCATTCGGCTTCGTGTACGTAGGAACCCCCGTTTGACAGCCGTCCAAGCCCGATATGAGTTAGAAGCAGTGCGGGGTGTAACCGTAAGTGAGCGTACGGTACGAAAAAGGTCCGAAGAAGCTGGTTTGGGTTCATTTGTGCCCGCCAAGGCTCCAAGGCTCGAGGTAAATCATCGTAGAAACAGGTAAACTTTTGCTCAGGAACATCGACTTTGGAACGCGGACCAATGGAGTAAGGTATTGTTTAGTGATGAGTGCAGAATTCTCTTGAATCAAATTGACGGCAGGCAAAGAATATACAGACGCAAAGGAGAACGATACATTCAGATAAATTTTGAAACTACAATTGCATACGGTGGTGGATCAATAATGGATTGGGCGGGCATTTGTTTGGGAGCTCGCACAGACTTGGTAGAGATTGACAGAGGGAGTCTGACTGCAGACCGCTATATCAGAGAAGTTTTAGAAGAAAATGTCGTACCGTTTGCCCCATATATCGGTGACGATTTTGTTTTTATGCAGGATAATGCTCGGCCGCATACCGCTGGGGTAACTCAAGCTAATCTTAACGATATGAATATCCCTGTTATGGAGTGGCCGGCGAGATCACCAGATATGAACCCAACAGAGCTACACTACTAGACAGCGCTTGAGACTTGCTGAAAAGAAAAGTTAAGTCCAGATTTCCAGCTCCTGCCAACTTGGGTGAACTGCGAATCGCCATAGTTGAGGAATGACGGAGACTATCCCAGGAGACCATCGATAACATCATTCTTAGTATGCCTAGACGGGTAGAAACTTTAATAAGAGCACGTGGAGAAAATACGCGATATTAATCAACATTTTTCTAATTTAATTAATTGTTATTTAAATATTAATTTTCACTTTTCCCGGTTACACGAAAAGTTCAAAAATGTACCATTTTTCACAAATAGCCTTTACTCGCAAAATCTGTTCTTAATGTGATCTCATTTTAAGTAAAACAAATGAAACTTTTAATAACAAAAGAAGTGTAGTAAGTACATTTTAAAATAAAACCATATTTTTTTTTTATTATGGACCTTTTTTTGTGTTCCGCTAAATATGCCGGTGTGTTTATGACTGTCGTTATGTTATTGTACAAAATCGAATTTGCATTGACTAAAATAGTACGGAGATTAAACTATTTCTTAACTAAATAAATAGCGCTACAAACTCAATGGCCCCCAGTAGGATTTTTTTCCTACACCAGGCGTCCAGAATCACATACAATACGCAAGCACAAACACCCAGGCTACGACTAATATTTATATGGCTAATACAAATATTCGTCGTGAGCGGGGATCGAACACGCGACTGCAAGCGCAACAGTCAGTGGTGTGGCCGCTGCGCTAACGCATCGTCTTAAATATGTAGGTACACATAGTTTTTTGTTGTATTTTTTCTTAATTATAAATATACGAGAACACGTATAAAAGTACATAAGTGTTAGAAATAAATGCTTCCTGTAATATGGTGATCCAGTATTTCATTGACATTGTGTATTGAACTTAAAGAGTTTAAGCTATAAATTTTTAGTTTCTATAAAATGCAGACTAACGCACCCGTGACTCATGACACACGTCGAGAAGAGTGCTCTACTTTATGTTTTCGATGCGCATCGCATTTAAATGAGGTTTTGTATACGGTACATTTATTTACAAGTAGAATTTTTTTTTTCTAATTTCTAAATTACATTTTTGTACAAACTGTAATACGTCAAAGGTATAATGAATAAGATTCATGTTGTTTGAATGCCAAAAAAGGAACTTTTTAACAACTACGCTATTATGGCTAGATAAACGAAACGACCTTGACGAGCAGTTCCTAAAGAATGCTCTACGTACTCAATAGAAGCGTTTGTAATGGTACCCCAAATTGGCTCGTCCGTCCACCGCACACAATCAAAACAAACACTGAATACACACAAAAACAACGACATAATAGCTCCGTAACAGTCGCAAGCCATAAACTAATAATGGGGGAGATATGTTTTATGGCTTTCGAGTTTTTGAATACGTTTAAGTTTTTTGAAATTTAGTGCAGCGAAAATCGTGTACGAGAGAGCACGTTTGTTTGTAACTAGTGTTGATAATGTAATTGATTAGTTTAGTGCATTAATAAAAGTGTAGCAGGTAAGATTGACGGGTGCGTGGTGAGACGCGGAGGGAGGTGCGCATGCGCATGCATCCCGCCTGTTCGCGCCGCGCCAGCGGCCATCTTGGATAAGGATCGATCATAGGTGTGCAGCTGTGAAGTGATAAATATGAAACCCGGGTGCATCTTCGTGTGCGTACTTTCTTTTTGTGTGCGACGGTTAAGCTCGCCGTGATCTTCGGAAACTCGTGCGCCGATCTGCAAGAATAACATAGACATAATTTTATTATAATCTTATATTATTTAAATTTAAGATGTACATATAAGTATAGTCTATGTCATATTAATATCTTAAAATCTTAATGTCTAGTCATAAATGTATAAAGGGAGAGGTACGTTTAATATTTGTAAAGCAGTTGTAATACATACCTACGTAGGTACTGTACCTGTATATAGTTTTGGTATAATATAGGTATTTATACAAATAGCTTTGTTGCAGTTTTCACCACAAGAAAATAGAAAGTAATGGTACAAAAATTAGTTTAAAAATATATTATATAAATATAAAAAATATTTTTTTTTTATTGGTAGTAGGTATATGAGGTTAATACAAAGGTACAGTAACCATAGTAATAATATAACCTAACCTGCATAACTGGAGAATGGCTCGACCAGTTTGGCTATTTTTTTTGTATGTTCATTAAATCCCACGGAAAGTTTTTATACTATTTTTAACTATATATTTAATAAATAGAATCTTCTTTATTACACGCAATTTTATTACGCGTATCTTTAGAGATAATTAAATACCAATGTCACACTAAGAACAGTCAAAGAACATTTATTATACTATACAGATTTGTATAAATAATACATTAACACTAAAATGATAATTACTGTTATAATACCATTCCCAATAATATTTAATAACGTATAAAATCGATCTCACCTCGAAATCGAAGTGTGTCTAAGTAGATAATGCTGTATGAAGATAGTAAATGAAAACCAGCTCACTCTGGGAACCGCGGGGTCAGGTTATTACGCGTTGCATTGAAAATCATCGGTTACGTTCACCGTACGACCGAGCCGTGACTCTCTACAGTAATCTTACGATTGTTTCGATTCCACTCTTTGTTTGTTGAGAAATTGTATCGGTTACTTTTATTTTTCGGTTCCGCGACGGATTAAGAAATATTAGTTCTTTTTCGTTTTTATTCTTTTAACTTCCCCTTTAGTTGCTACCTACGTTTTGTGTGCCTATGGTAAATGACTACTTAAAACTCAAAGTAGAGATAAACATGATATAAATATTACAAGTAAAAACGGGTGAGATGTTTAGTATTATTAAAACATTTGAACAGAAATATTTATATAAATTTGTGGTGTGATTACTATCAAATGTACATAATATCGGCATAGTGTATAAGGCTATGTATAAATACGTATTATTATAGGTGCATTCGGAGTTGGTCGGTTTGGTTGCCCTGGGGTGTTATTTTAGGGTATTTGTCCATACCTTGATTTAATGATTTTAAAGAACAAACACGAAGGTTTCGTTGAAACTACAAAATGTTAAAGAAAATGATAATAAATAAATTGTAGGTATAGCGAAATAGACTAGTACCTACCTATAAAAGTAAACAATATGTTAAGAACCTACATAGGTAGGTACCTACTAGATAGTCTCAGAATTTATATTCATATGAATATTCGTGTATTAAATTTTACACGGAAACTTTTAAAACAAAAAAGTGTAATTATTGTAGCTACAATCATAAGACGACGTTATGAAATAAATTTTATTTACGGCAATTTAATTGATCGTCAAGTAGAGGCAAGTAACTCTTATGGAATTATATGAGAAACTCGACCAGTTCTGCGGTCACTAATTACTCGTATACCTTGCAATCATATAAAAGGGCGCACAACGTAATTATGAATAAATATAACACAGATTATTCTCATATGTAGCAGGAAACCGTAGACGGCTCATTTAAATACATTCGATTTTTCTCATTTGAATACAACTAACTATGTAGCTTTAACACAACAATTATGCCAGACAATACACGCGTGTTAGGATTTCCTCTGACCTGGTGTGAACTTTTGAAATTATTGTCTTTCTAAGAATAACACAGTGTTATATAAAAAATATAAAAGTATTCTACATGCATTATAATTACTCATGTGTTAAAAATCGGTACACAAAATTGTACCAAGCGTTATCTTTACCATAAAGCTCGGATTAAAGAAGAATGTTTGTTAGATTCTAAGCCATGCCAAAAGTTAAATTTGTTCCCGTCGTTTACTACACTTTATATCTCCGCTTATTATGGCTAACAGGCTTTGCGTACGCCGCTTGAAGACTGCTTGGCAATTAATAATTTTGCACGATCCACGAATCCAATACAATCGACCGCACAAAACTTTATTTCGGGTATTATGTAGCGAAACCATTATTTTCATTATTTACCACAATATATCGTATTAAATCCATTTAAATCATTTTTTTTTCAAAATTACTTAGTTAAATCAAAATTACTTAGTTAAAATTTTAATTTTTTTTGTTTTCGAAAAACAATTTTTTGTCATAGTAAAATTCTTCAAGTATCTCGATAGATGTGTGTGCGAGGCAATAAAGTTAAATTGTTTGTACATTATTATAATAGCCTTAAACGGTTCTTTGCACAAAATAGTTAACGCTGTACGAAGTATGTCGTGTTTTATAAAATTGCACTAACTTATTAAACCGAGCCCTAACCCGTTTCTAGTAAACTATTAAACCATATTTAATTTCACATAAACAGTGCATGGCAACATACACCTCGTATAAATAACCGCACCACCTTTTCATTCGATGCAAAAATCTCGAATATTGCAAACGATAATAAATTTTATTCCTTTCACACTTATGTTCATATTTCTAGGGCACGAAAATAACACCTTTTTCTGTTTCCCGAACATTAGGTGGACTCTATTCTGAAGGATATAGAGGTAGTTATTGTTCAAAGGTGAAAAATTTTGTGACATTTTAGAATTGTTGTCTTGATATAGAGGGCTTCGTGCCGAAACCAGCGTTTAACAGAACAATGTGTCTTCTTTTTAAACTAAGTCGGTTAATAGTGTTGATTCTGCTGTAGATTTTTTAGCTTAAAGTGCTTTTTACTCACTGTTTTATATTTACGTTTATACAAACGTTTAATATAATTACATCGCCAATAAAAACCTGTGATAAATTAAAGTAAACTTTGATTTGTAACTTGCTTATTAAACTATTTATTTAAAAATATAATTATTATTTTTCAATTGTTATTTACAATACGTAATAAAGAATAATTGTGTTTACTTGATAACGAAAAAAAAACTGACTTTAAGTCCATGGACCAGTAATACAACGTATACCTATAGTAGACGAAAACACAGCGCATTATTAGAGATAACTCAAAAAGTACTTGGTGCTTTTGCACCATGCACCACGTTTTGATTAAAAAAAAGAATTATTGAAATTGGTAACACCCAGTAAAAAGTTCTGAGGTAATTTGTGTACTTATAGAAAAATACAGTCGAATTGCGAACCTCCTCCTTTTTTGAAGTCAGTTAAAAATAGTTTTAATCAATATTTATATGAAAATAAATAATGATGTTTATGAAACAAATGACTTTATTTACTTCGGGATGTGATAAATGTGGATAAATACGACCGGTGCACGCATGCAGTTCACTTACCTCACTTAGATACTTGCTACTTTTTAATTATTCTTAATCAATCACACGACGTGTTATTGTCCGTGTCGAATCTCCTTGATCCGTCACGCCACTCTAAGATTCGTCTCGGATCTCGATATAACGATCAATAAAGTTTATCACACCATTTCGGTAGGAATCCGATAATTATCTAGCAATAAAGTTTTATGGACGATGCGATTGTTAGCGTTTTATAGTCGACTATCGGTGAAAGTTCAGATAACAATTTTTTTTTTAATTATTATTATTCTATGCCAAATTTTTAATAAACTTTTTAAAGAAATTTTGTATAACAAAACAATGCACTCCGATACTGAATAGATAAATCCGTTAATAGTGAATGGTCAAAAAAATGTTATAATCGTTACAAAAATTTAAATGATCACGGCGGTATACGAACAGAAAGCTTGCGCCGGCGCCGATATTCATGATGTATGGGCCCCTCCGCACACTTAACTCATAAACCTTTCTAAAAGACTCTAACACGGAAACATACCTGTCCCTTTCACACATTCTCTAAATAATGTGACAATTAGACAAAAATGTAATATCTTCTTATGTTTAGAACTAATTATAATTGTCTAAACTTGTAAGTTTTCCATTATTGCGTAATTAAGTAATGACATGAACGTTTTTTTGTCAATATGTATAAACATTTATTGATAGTTTTCATAACATATTAAATAATGAGAAATTAAATATAATTACACATAATATTTAAACGGTATACCATTTAGAGACGTTTCATATTTGTAGTAAACATCTGCATATTGATTTCATTTTCGTAGTAATTGAAATAGAAAGAGACAACAATGCTAATCAAGGTTCTACGTTGTCTCATAAAAGTGAACTTTAACTCAACAAAGCGGTTGAAAGACCAAATGAACGTGAGCGATACATGCGTGTAAAAAAAGACGTATCTATTATAGAGTCGGTTTTTTCATAGCGGTCGATGTCCAGAAAAAGTCGTAAATTATAATTTATTAACCTACAGGATAACGAAATTAAGTTATCCAACGTTCCCAATCAAAAGCGGTCTTCCTTTTATTATTATACAGGCTGTAGTAGTGTTTGGATATTCGTATGTGGCGGACGTTTAAAGAGTTCAGTTCTATTCGTTAGCCGGTGCAAGTTGTGAGAGGAATGCTAGTGTTCGTTTTGCATGTGGCGTCAGAATTGTTAAGGCGTCGTGACCTACCACCGTTCAATTTGACGGCGGCGCGGCAAAGTGCTCCGATCATGCGATGCGACGCACGTATCGCCAATTTACGCGCTGTAATCAGCAATCTTTGGCAGCTGTCACCTTTTGAGAAAGTTTTGATACCTAATTCGGTATCTACACGTGGACGACTCTAGAATTAGCATCGATGAAATTACTGAGACGAAACCTGCATGAAAATATTCTTTACATCGATGTGCATCTGTTAAGATGGTTTTGCTTTTACTTTTCACACGCTCCACGGGAGATGTGCTTGACGGTCAGTGCACGAATGTTAGTATCAACGGCATCCGAGCAGAATTGTAATGAGAGTTTCCTTCTGAACTGCACTCACTATACATAAAACATGCCCGTCGTCATGTTTACAACGGAAAATACGATCCGTTTGTTAGACACAGTTCTATTATGTGTTTTAAATTAGCCATTAAATAAAAAAAGGTATTGACGGAATTGCGAATTGAAGTGTAGTGTTGAAGAATATGAGATACGTGATTCGGCGGCAATGAGGTGGGCTATTGTTAGATGTGTATATAGTGCACATACTTAGTTAAAAATGTGTCACTTTTTGAGGGGTCAAAGTCCGCGTTGTTATGAATGCGAGTGCACGAATGCGGCGCGCCGCGAAAATATGTCTCGACAAACAAGCAACACCGAGCAATCTTCAGCGGTTTGAGTTATAAAAGCCGTAGATCTGAAATACCGTAAATTTTAATAAAGCAATAAACAAGTCTAATTTAAAATTAATTTATTACTTGTAATATTTATTAAATTGCTTTTTTATAACAAACAAAAGTCAACTCAATCTCTCAATGTAAGTACAAATACGTACGGCTTGACTGCAACGATTACGGGTGAACTTTACAAGACATTGCAGATAGTTAAACTGTGGCGTAGGATTATTTGTTATTTTTGGAATCTTTTTTCATATATTTGATTCAATAATAATAAATAATTCTTGTACTACTTTAATGTGTGTAAAAGTTAAGTACTACAACAATTTTCTACATTTTCTTCTGACATACACATAGTAAATCTGTATTATAAAACCTTTATGCAAATACTGTATATAACAAGTAATATAATATCCTAATTACGTAATTTATTGCGCTTTGATTTGTCATTTTAACAGTTTATTTCGCACGCGTAACCATAGGTAAGCGCATTCCGACATGGTCGCAAAACTAAGATTACAAATAGGTATACAACTACTATAACAATATTCTAAAGAATTTCTAATGTGGGTGTTTCAAATTCTTGTCTTCGATGTTGAATGAATAAGCTTATAAAGTTATTAATATTTATTATTCCCTTGAATTCGAAACATATGCTTTTTATGGAAACTTTCAGAATTATTCTCAATTGTCTCTACTTATACTTGCATTATGGAAATTTTATTTTCAACTATCTTGTAGTTTGCTTTAGAATTTAGATGAATATAATAATAATTACATGCAAGCACCAACGAACAAACCTTATATAAATTGTTTTCTTTCATTAACGTTTATTGTCGATACGTCACTTTATAAGTTTATATTAACCAATACGAATGGGTAAGTAGGTAGGTACCTACCTACGTATGCTACGTTATTCTTAACTTGTCTTTTGTGACGTTCCAATAAAAATTCTACCGATAACAATTTCATATCGCTAATAAATACTTTTAAATTTTATATACTTACTTCATTTAATTTGCAATATAAAATGCTTTTATAATTTTATAAAATGTTGTCATAAGTTTATAAATATAACACATACGTTGGACTTAGTTTCACTTGTATTGATCCCAAAATTAGCGGTGGTTGTAATCAAAATTGTTAAGCATTTCTAGCATTTTTAAATTGAATATGTAGTTAAACTCACTACGATTTGTTTGTTTGTATGTTCCTCTGTCCGTTTACTTAAAAACAAGTTACTGCTAAAGTAGGCTACCAAGTTTAAATAATACATTAAAAAAGTTATACTTACTATAATATCGTAACTTTAATAATTTTAAGTATTTGTTTCTGAAAAATATGCTTACTTTATCAAAAGCTATAGGTAGTAATTTGAAAGAGTGGCATGAACTTACGCGTAGGCGAGGTAGTGGGTACTTAGGTTCAGCAAATTTTGTTTTATATTCCTAATATAAATTGTTTGATAATTTTCATTTATAGAATTATAAATGTTTCGTTTATACTATTTTTATATTTAGTAAAATAATATTCATGTGATCTTTAATACAATGTTGCATTCAATTAATGAAGTAGGTATCATATTTTGTGTCACGTTCGTATGGCATCTTAATAAAATATAGATATTATGCAATTTGAAAATAAAAATTCTACTCTTAGTTACATTGTTACCTACCTACATGTTAAAAAATTTATTTTCAAAAATTCCGGTATATAATATTTTTTCATTAAAATCCTTGTTTCAAAATTAAAAGATCGTCGGGTATATAAATTCCAAATACCGGGATTTCGACATCCCCGAGTTAAATTAAAAACCATGTCTCCGCACCTACATATTATGTAACTTTACTTCTGGACAATGCAACTTTGACAATGTTAAATATTAATAAAAAGCGATTGTTATCATTTCAAAAAAAAAACATATAGGTACCTACCTAGATTTTTTAGCCAAGATGTTCTTCTAGGACCCACACTGCGCTTGCCATATTAATCCCTATAACTACATATTTAACTGTTCTTTATGTGCCTCTGCTCTTTCACGCATTAAAATGTAATAGGTAGGTGTACCTATTTACACTGATAGGATGTAAATCTTGTAATTTTTGATTTTAATAGATTAAAAGTAAAAATACGGTGTAGGGTAGGGTCACCTAAGATTGCGCGGGAGGTAAGACTGCGCAATGCTAATATTTCAAAACATAAACGACATCTGTGCCTAACTTCAGTCGTATTTTGATGCGTACATATGAGTGGTTTTGCTGCGACAAAAAAATTTAAAACAGTGGGATATCGGATCTGCTAGGTAAGTTTGAAGATAATTCTTGTAACTGATGTTAATTTTAGTCATTTTGAAACTGTGGTCATGTCTGATTAAGCTATATTCCAATAAATCTAGTTATCGTTTTTAAAAACTAATTCCACCTACAACGCTGCCCGATTGCATATTTTACGCATCTATTCAAGAGATGGCATGGATAGTAATGTATTTGCATATTAAACGATTCCCTAAGACTGCGCAGAGCCAGGGTCCTTAAAACTGCGCGCGCAGACTTACCTCCCCCTAATTTAAACTTCATTTTTGATGACTAGCTCTTTGACGCAGTTTGTAGTAGCCCTGCCTTCTAGTACATATATTGTTGGAAATAACACCAGAAGTTATTTTATTAAAAACAATATTTATTTCTACCCTCAATAATACCTCAATAATTACCGTTAGGAACAGACGACCGTGTGTGTATGTTATAAGATATTTATTTGTTTTTCTTTGTTTTTATTGATTATCACAATGAAATTTATTTAATTACAGGATGCCTAATCAAAAAAATAGGTATATCGATTACAGAAGATTGGATTGGTTTTTCTGTATGTTCTGAATGGTGGCATCAGTAGCATAAAAAATGCACAGCAGACATTGGTATTAGACATTTCAAGTTTGACTTTTGTACCTAAAATGGGTTGATTTAGTATTAATAGGGCTTAAGTTAATTTAGTATTACCTTAAAAGCTTCTGTTCTCCATGCGCAGTCTTAGCGATCCTAATGCGCAGTCTTACCCACCCAGAGTCCTAAGACTGCGCATTTACCATTTTTCATATATTGCTCAATTATTCCAAAAAATTTTACCAAATATTTGATTAAGTTGTTTGTTAACAAAGTATATTAATGTATGTTTGAAAATAAATAAAGATGATTATGCTAACTCATTTTATTTTTGACTTACAGCAAGTCAAATGTTAAGTGCGCAATCTTAGGTGACCCTACCCTAAGCCAATGTAAATCATAGCGAAACAATGAAATTGATTTGTTACTAATATATAGTTACGAGTAAGTTTGTGAGTATGTAATCTATGAAATCTATAGATGTATTAGGTACATTTCGCTGTAGTGTTACAATGTTTTAACCATTCCACGTTTTTAATGGACACGGTAAATTATACGGCTGCTATACGAGTTATCATTTAAACAATGGCTATTTATCTGTTATTGATATATTGATTGAATTGTTTGTGAAATTCAGAGGAAAAACGTTGTACGTGATGAATAACTTTTGTACCTATATAACTTTCGTAAGTAGTTAGGTACCTACCTACTTAATTTTAGAAATTTTTTTTTTTATTATTATTATACCGTATGTTAAATTTATTATCCTTTTTATGTTATTAAGTAAAATGTAAAATAGCCTACCTAATATTATTACTGCCGAATCTGACGGACCTCATTTTATTTGCCAGATTATGTTTATATAAAAATATTAAATTGTAATATTATAATTTATTAGCAATTAAATTGATTGTTAGAATGACGTATGTAGCTAAGTAAGTCAGAACGCAAAGGCTGTTGGGTAGAGGGCGAGCGGCTACGACCCCCGCCCTTCCGGCCCGCTGACCTCACTAAAACTGAAACTACGATTTAGCGCAATTAATCCACCATAATACTTACCTTCGATTCAAAGCAAAAATATTTTCGTTGAATCTCTTTTATCTGCATATTTACATTTTAAAGTCATTAAACCGCATATTATTGTATTAAGTGAATAAACGTTGCATTTACTTATATCTAAAATTTATATATTCATATTACCTCCGTTTCATTTAATCTTAAACTTACGTTTGACGATGTGAATCTTATAGATTTTGTTTATCATTATATTATAAAAGATTGCTCTAATTAGATATAGGTTTATAGGGAACGTTAAAATAAAGTACCTACAGTAATGAATATTTCAAAGGAAAAATACTCCTTCACGAAGTCCTTTATCCAACTTTCACCTTTATCGTAACCGTTTTAAGTTTACAATCGTTAGTTATAAATCTTATAGAGCAACATTAAATTAGGTACCGAGAGGTAGGTACTCTAGCTTCAATTTTCAATTTCAATAAATGAATGAAAACGGGTAATTTGAATAAATTAACAATTGAATCCGATAAAAACTCTTCTATTTGCACTCAATAAAGGATTGATGTCTAAACAGTATTTCTTGACGTTAATGGAGTTTGAATTGCCTAATAAAATAGCAATTTAATAGCACGCGTAAAATAATAAATAAACGTCTAAAATTATAAACAAACAATTTACTTGTTCATAAAGCAACTAAGAACTCTATAACGTATAAACTGTCACATTCAGCGCTATCAAAAAGGTTTTAAATTAATTCAAAATGAGTCAAATCGCGTGTAGGATAAGGTTTATTTAATTTCTTTCATATTGAATATAATTCAATGGCAAATTAGTTTGAAATAATTGTCACTTAAGAGATATCGACGGCAGGTCTAAAGGTTCGGATACTGTATTTAAGTGTAAAGCTCTCCTCGATCGCAGTAGCGACTGAATTAAGATAATGTTCACACCTGCCCGTGTATAAACGTCACAATACGAGCTCGATGCAGTAAGACGGACACTTTACGACTTTACGCCGACGACTCGAATATTATTTATTAATTTTACGATAATCGCCTAAAGTGTTATTGAGCTTATTAGAAGGATAATGTGCGTTTATTTTTTTATAATTTATCATTTAATTTGCGGCATTTTATGGAACGTTTTGATACAGCGAAGTATTCGAGCGAAAACATTTTTTATTAAGACAATTATCTGCCTTTTTATTGAACTATAATGTTGTACGTTTTATCATAATACGAATTGTACAAAAAGGAAACGTCTTTATCAACTTTTTGCGAAAAAATGTAAAGATGTTTTGTTTTATAAAATTTAAATATTTGGAATTATGGAAATAAAGCAATTTGTCGGATGTTTACTCAGTTTTAAATTAGAAACAAGTCGTTTTGAAATTATAATCAATAATTTATTCGTGTTGGTATAATTTTCTTAATCAATATGGTAATATTAGGTATTATATATGCAGTTACTATGAGCTGAAAAAATGTAGTATGTTTTTAATATTCTAAAAAAAGGTTGTGCGCGTTTCCTACAAACGGGCCGTCGCGGGTCGCGAGGCAACTAGCGCTCCCTTTTTATTGCGGTTCTGTTTACAACATATTTTATAGGATCAGCTGCTTGATTGCGTCACCACAGATGTTAGATACGATATTTTAGGGAAATTCGAAATTTAAATTCATTAATAAAATCACATAAAAGTGCCAATAAAATTCTTAACATATAAAATACCGATCTTCATGTTTATCTCTTAATTAAAACAAAACTTTGTTATTACAAATGAGTGCGTAATTTCGATATACAGATTACATTAAAATAAGTTATTGAGACACAGGATGTATCTGTATCACGTGATCACAGTAACACAAAAAACCCAACGTCGTAAACAACTTTTGAGCCATTTGTGCAATGAAATTGTAAAGATTTCATGCGGTCGGTGTAATAAAAATTCAGATGTCAGGTTGAAATCTATTGTTTACCTTGTGTTTTGTTGAAATTTTAACTGTTTTATTGTCCTGAATGAATGTCGAAATGGTTGCATAATTATTAACGGTCCTAGTTAATTGTCTCGTTCAAATAACAGTTTTAAACTTCTTCCTAAAAAATGTCTATAGCGGAGAATTCGAAGAATACACCTGTACCTTTTACAGTTTCTTGTTACAGAGAATATTAGTGACATACATGTGACATATGAATAATTTTACAAATAAACCCACTACATGTTTGACTCACGATAAATAATATTCGTATGCAAATGAATTGGTTTAGAGATGTGCATTAATTAATTATTATATAGGTAAGGCAGGTGGATATTATCGATAAAGTTAAAAATCACTTATCTTTTATTTCTATAAACTTCGAAAATTTTTATTGTAGAATACAAATTGGTCTAATCGAGTATACGTTGTTATCTTTGCACATGCTTTTAATTATTTTGCTAAGAATGTTAAATAATGTTCTAACAACGTGGTAACAGGAAAGCTACTTTCGTAACTGCTTGTAAGCGTGTCTAGTCTTGCCCTTTGTGATTATTTTGTGAACGCGGCAACTAACAATAAATGAGTTAAGCTTAATAGTGACGATGGAAACGGAAACATTAAACCTCCGTGGAGGCCAATTATTATTTTTACGAGCACTAAAATCACGTCCTACTTAATTCTCTTTTAATTTTTCAAGTAATTAAAATATAAAATTGTGTTTTTATTTCTGTGTTTTGTAACGGAACCCGTTCCCGCTAATCCCGTTTCTCATCCGCGTCACGTGGTCGCCGGGTCGCTCCGACCGCGTATTATTGAAACCGCGACAGTCGCTGCACGTCATAAATCTCAAGTCGCGTCTCTCCATTGTTCCTGCTGATGTCAAAGATCAGCAATTTGCCATTGTTATGCTTGGGGCTGTACCACATAGGTACTACATTAGTATTCAGTCATAATTAAAAGTTTTGCGTTTTTGATTTAGTGTTTTGCTAATGTAAACTAATTTTACTGTTTTATTTATTTTTTGATATAAATTATCTGAGTTGTCACTAAATTTCTAATTCCTATTACAAAGACGCGATTGTCGCCTTGGCGCCTGGAAATTGTTTTTGAAAAAAATTGATTACACTGCGATAAGCCAAAGGGTTAAGTATAGTCTAGAATATAGAGAAACTTTTAAAAGTAAACATTTAATTTTGTTCACGAAGTTATTACTATAGGGCATAAAATAAAAATAAAAACGGTCGGCCTTTTGTACAGTCATAAATAATTTTAATATAAGCACTAGGTAGTTAAAGAGAGCGTCAATTTGCAAGATATTCGTAGTCCTTTAACTTGTTTTTCTAGCCCGCGGGCAAACACAGTGCTTTAGCGTTAGTACAAAGATCGATGTAATTATCGTTAACGAAGAAATATTTACTAGTACAATTGAAAAATAAATGAAATCAAATCAGTAGTAACTAAAGGAAACAAACATTGAATAAAAATTATTTATTAGTTTTACGGGCGAAATTAATGTTAGGAATTTCCTTTGAATGATACGTTTTTATCGTTAATGTAGTCGAGGACGCATTCGCGGTTGAAATATCGACCGGCTAAATTGTGAAGTTCAAGGACCCAATAAAATGTAAGTACCCACGTGGTTAGACGTACTATTATGGAACGTGACGAACTACATAGCGTCATCCATTGAGTTGAGATACTTTTATTCACGAGATAAGATAAACAGAGATGTAATTTTTCACTATTTTCCTGTATAGAATCTGTAAAATCTGTGGCCCTACAAATAGGTTTTGAATTGTTAAAATACTTGATACAGATATAACAAATAGTTTATAAAGATAATACTAGTCAAGTCATTGCTTTATGTTAATTTCAATAAGTGTCTTTATATAATTAAGAATAAAATTTACATTTTCATTAATTTATGAGTTTCCTTTTAAGATATAAGTTCATTGTAGACGCAACGATGCGTGGTCGTTATGTGAAAAATTAATTGTTTAACTATTTCATTTTGTTTAATATTTTTTTTTATCTAATGTCACTTCTACACCCATTAAGTATAAAATAATGGCTTTTAAAATGTGATACAGATACTTTCGTTATGTTCCTTTGATACGGCAGTTAACAAGGAAGTTAGTATATGGGGTACCTACATGTTTCCACAATTGCAAAAACTATCAGTATTTCTGTGTAACGAAATGTAACTTGATAACAATCAAAAATTCCAAAAGCAAGAAACTATAATAAAATAAATATAAGGTTTTAATTAAGTTGTTACCGACTCAGCCTATGAATACTTAAGATTACTTAAAGGCAGTAAAATTTTTTCTCTCTCCTAATTAGTACAGAGGTAGTAAAATCTATATCGTAACATCAGCATTAGTTTGCATTTTAATGCTATGTTGTTGCTTGTTATTTCTCAGAAATAAAATTCGTAATTTTGGAATTCTAAAACATTGTAACTTAATAAATAAAAATAAGTATAATATGTTTATCCGATTAAGTAATAAAGACGTGTAAGTTTTAAAAAATATCTTTACCATTAAAATCTGTACTGTGATTCTATTTATATAAAAATTCTGTTATGAGTAATTGCGGTGGCTGGCTGAGTCCGGACGTAGTGGAAACGTTTATTGTGAGCATTGTCGTCTGGTTAACACATAATAAAAATAAGGAAGCGTGATAGGCGTTATAATATAAGTTTATAAAATTATATAAAAACTATTTGGTGATGTCGTTTGTACGTTTCCAAATAAAAAGGTGCCGTATGTAATAAAATAGTACTTTATTAATTTACGACCCTTAATTAAATTCCGTGAGTCATTAGTAATAAACTAGAGATGTAGTAAAGGTTTTAATTTCATGATTAATTATATAACTGGTAAAACAATGTGGCGTAATTATTACGGTCATATTTTTACCGCAATTATCGTCACTCTTTTTTGTGTTGAACGTTACACGCAAACTGTTGTTTTTCAAAATATTAGCAAGTATTGCAATGTCTTGTAATATCATAGAAAACTTGTGTCGCTAAATTCTTTGTAACCTAATACTTCTATTGTGGGTTTTCATGGGATGAAACGGAACTTATAGTACAAAGAAAAATTTTATGGAGCAATTTAACAGCTGTTTTGTCCCACGAAGCAATGTCGGTACGTCCACGTATAAGTTTGTACGTTTAATAGGTTGTTATGATGTATTGACCTTATAATTATGTTTGTGATATGTTTTTAAATTTATTATTTTATATTACTTTTGTTAATAATATTATTGTCTTAAATAATTGTATATTAAAATGTTTTTGTTTTGTTATACAGTATGAAAGATGATGTTGTCATTTTACGATAATAAAATGTTTCTTCCCCTTGTGTTTTATTTAATAATATAGGTACGTTAGATTTTTCCTTTAAGCTATCGATTAATCTAATTTCAATAAAGAGTTCGAGCATGATTTAATCAACCTACAAATAAGAGATAAAAATAACTGCAAAACGGACGCCACACACATTCCTTTAGAAAGCGAGTACATAATAATGATATTCTTTCAACTAACTTCCATAACAAATAATACTTACGCAATTATTTATTACGTCACTAGTGTTGTATTAATATTGCCAGTGTAGATAAAGTGGACCAAAATAATGTCTTTATAACTAGTTTGCGTGTGTGAAGGCAGTATGTGATCACGCGTCCTATGAACTACATATTTTCGTTTATAATCAATTACCTTCCTGTTCCCATGTCGGAAAACATGCTCGAAAGAACTAATAACATACATCAATAAATTCCATTGTCTACGCTATTTTTTTTATTTCCTATCTCTATCTCTATATATATATGAAAATGAATCGCTAAATATGTTGCTAAGCGCAAATCTCGAGAGCGGCTGAACCGATTTCGCTAATTCTTTTTTTATAATATTCCTTGAAGTACGAGGATGGTTGTTACGGAGAGAGAAATTTAAAAAATTCCCTGAAAAAGTCTAAAAACAACACTTTTCTATATTCCCATACAAAATATACGTAATAATACTTAAGTCAATTTGAACTTTAATACCATACCATAAAGTTTAGGTGTTAGAGGAAGGGTTCCGGGAAGGATAGATAAGTATTAAAAAAATTTAAATCGACTGTTGGGTGGTACGAAGTTCGCCGGGTCAGCTAGTATATATATAAAAATGAATCGCTGAATGTGTTATACCATACCATAAAGTTTAAGTGTTAGTAGGGGGGGTTACGGCAAGGATAAGTATTAAAAAAAAATAAGGAATCGACTGTTAGGCTGTACGAAGTTCGCCGGGTCAGCTAGTTAAAACATAAAATAACGGTATAATTTACAAAGTGTACCTACTAATTTTAAATTTATAAAAATAACTTTTTTTTCAGCAATTAAAAATTAGCATGGAACAATTTTGTATCAATTTTATTAAGTTTTGGATACGATATTGAAGTTAGTAGTTTTTTTATATATAAGAAACTTGTCGTCTGTTGATCCACTTTCACCGCTATTTATTAGAAAGATGTTTTGAGACGTAATCGAATGGAGACGAACATGCTTTCCACATGTAGGTACCTACGTATCCGTAATAATTATGTACCTACCTATAAATTATATCGAAGTTAGCAAAAGCTAGTACCTACAGAAGGTTGTCTTGTTATGTTATAATCAAATGCAATATGCTTGTAATAGTAATTAAAATTCCAACTTTATGTAAACAAACAACGCTTTATCATTTAGACATTCTAATTAAAATATTTTTGATGAATTATAATTGAACTGTGTTATGTTTTCTAAGTTTTTGCACTTATAAATACTACTTATAAGTGGTTGGGGGAACAAGTTTGAGGAAAGAATTTGCAAGAAATAGGTCGCATTGTTATCATAACAATTTGTAAAGTATTATATTCGATTGCATTATAACAAAAAATAAAAATTTAAATTTTTATACTCTAAGATCAAAATGTTACTGCCAACTTGGATACTAATATTTATAATGACGTCCTAAGGTTAAGGTATATTTTCTAATTTATAATATCTACTTAAATCTTTATTTAATATAGGTACTAATACTAGTGCATCACATTATTTCTCCGTTTGTATTTTAGCTGTAAACTCAAGTTAAGGTTAGAATCTGAAAGATTTGACTATGATATAACCTAACAGGCTTAGACACAAATAGATTTTTGGATAGCTTTATTCAAATACTTTAGACATTTCTGGCTCTATAAAAAAGTTCTTAAACTATAGCGTGTGTCTGTTTTGATGTAAGCACTAATCTCTGGAGCTACTGGTCCAATTTTCAAAATAATTTTTGGTATTGTTTTTTTTTATTGAGGTAGCGCCACAGATTAGTAAATAGTGGTAGGGCACAGCAGGAGATACCTATCCTGCTCAAATCTGGAGTGGCCCGACTGGGGAAGTACCTCGACCTTACAGAAGAACACAGCTAAATAATACTGCTTTAAATTTAAAGCATTGTTGTTACTTACTGTGATGAGCAAGGTGACCAGAGCTTCTGGGAAGAATCGGGAGAAGGGTCGCCAACGCGTAATTTAATAATTTTTTTAAATTAGCAATAAGTGATTTCTTAATTCTGGTGAAGTTATTAAATAAACAAATTAACGCCTCACTCTCAATGACCCAGTAGACTGGTATCCTGTATCAGCTGTGCGGAAACACACAAGATAAATACATTCATCCGGATCGAAGCCGTGTCTGCAAGAGCAACATTCAGTTGCTCGTGACTACTGCGCCAAGTTTTCTCCTAAATAAAATACATACCAAACATTAATCATGCAGTCTATTTCTATGGAACCATCGTGATTAGGTACTTACATTTAATACATATATGTATTATGTTGTCATATACCTACATATTATGTTGTCCGGCTAAGCTGAATTATAAAGGAACAAAAGGAATATAGCAAAATGTAAAATGCTACACTGACGAAGTCATGAGTGTCTAATAGTTATATGTATTGATTAAGATAATTAGAAAATTAAAATCACAAATATATTTAAGTGTTTACAATTCTGTTATCTTTTAATTTGTATAAAAACATGTTTCTTTTACCATATAATACATACCTAGATTATATACCTATATATATATTACTTATTACCTTTTAATTACTATAAAAACATGTTTTCATTTAATATAATTACATTAGGTAACTCATTGAAAATTTTCCTTAGTTGTTATAATGAAAAGTTTAGCTTCGTATTTTATAGACAAAGAGGTAATATCATGCGGAATATGTTCTAAGGCCGACCTTGCTTTGGCCATAAATTTAACAGTTGTGACACGCAAATCTCTACTAACCGCGCATGATTTATCGCCAGCAGCGAATACGAACAATTTGCTTGCAGTCATGTCTGATAGTGATAGTCGGGGATCAGTCACTGCATTCTGTAATAGATATGTTGCAATACTAAATTGTTCTACTTGTTTTTATATCGCTATATTTCAATACTCACATGTTTTTCTAAGTCTCTTCCATGAGCACATCATAAAAAACTAAATGCGGAAACTTCGTTATCGCAAAGTTACAAAGTAATTCTAATAGGTCTAATGACCAATTACGTAATGAGTTGATTCAACGCATTGATTGTTCATGGACTCAAAGATTAGTTCCTTCTAGTATTTCTTATTGTATTTGCACTGCAGAACTCAATGGGTGATCGTGCGCAGGCGCCACATTACAAGGTTCCTATTGGCCCTCGAGCGATAGGGCTGCCTGTCTAGAAATAACGAGCCCACACTGTTTGCCATTTTAATTTAATTGATACTTCGAATTAATTATTGAGTGATGTGTCAACAAAATGGGCACTTGTCAACATCATTAATTATACACCTTGTGAAAGTTGTGTAAGCATTTCATAAGTACAGCTACTTAAACAACTACTTATTAAACCGTAAAGTATAGATACCTAGTGTGCAAAAACAGGTGAAACGATATTAAGGAAATAAGAAATTAAGGATATAGTAACAGGAAAACTACGCAAGAATGTAAGGTAGGTGGCGGCATTAAAAATGGAGTATTTATCAGTATATCTAGCGCCAAGCGAGTAGTTTATTCGTATTAAATCATACCAGTCATAAATCGCGCAAACCCGTTCCGCAGCTTATCAAAACAATACACAGACACACTTCCACTTGTATAGTAAAAAACGTCGTCTACATGACCTCAGACAAACAATTACTTAACTTACAATGTTAAGAACAAGGTCTCACTTCCATTGTCAACAATATCACAGTTACAACCTTTTCGACACGAGCACGAGATCATTTCAAAATTAAGCCTCAAGAGTATGATAAATTTTCATAAATCAGACGTTATTTATTGGAGTATAGACTTTAAGGTGTTGCCAATTGGTTTATTTCGGTTTTATAAGATTTGTTGATTTAAGACGTTTGTGTATTAGAAATTTATGAAACAAACCGAATATTGATTCCAGCTCGCTATTCCGTGTATTACAAACGATGGCAAAAATAATTATTATGGGCAGGTAAGAGGAGTATTTTACGAAGAAATCTTATTGTAAAAAATCTTGTAGCTTTACTTTTATACCTCAGAGTAATTAAACATTAGAATTCTCATACTTATTTATTTTCTCAGCGTCACAGTTTGAATCATTCAATAGTTGTCCATAATTAATTTATTTATAGCATTTTAATTTCAACGTGTACTATTAAACAGGTTTTATTTTTATTCTAACTATATATTGAAGATCAGAAAAAATGTATCTAAACAAAAACATCTCCTGTGTCATACTTTACCATTGTGAACACTACCTTACATGTTCCTTGATAAGAGATATCGTATTTTCACACAATTAATTTTCAATAAATTACGATACATGTAGAAAATAAGATGGCTGTCGCCGCCCCGTGCGGTGTTCCCATCACGACCGCCATCAGACCACCTCGATACTTGGTCCTTGAAATGTCTGAAAAAAAAATCATACTTTTAATTTACTTCACATTTTTAAACCCCTATTATTCATTAACGCGCTCAATGTGCCAACGCAAATGCCAGACTACATGGCCATTAGCACGATTATCTACGAAACCCTTTCTTTTTATACGTATAATTATTTAAGGAACGAAAGTCGTCTAGATTTTAACTGTATCCGTCTAAAGTTTAAATGCATACTTCAATTTGACATTTATAATTATAACACATTAATTATAAAAAGAGCGTAAGTCGTACCTAAAGGAATGAGGGATAGGGTGACGTGTTCTATTTTAATTTGAATCTTATCGTTGATCTAATTGATTGATAAATAATTAAAGGAAATATATTATAAAGTCTCAACTAAATACTTGATTTTGAGTCAGTTTATTACGTAAGAAAAAATTCAAAACAGCAATAAAATTTGTTTTCTAATAGTGAACTTAATCGTTGTCGCATGTTTTAATGACTATCGATTACAGATTAATATTAATTTTCAGCTCGCGATTCTTAAGTAGCGTTCTATAAGCGAGTATGAGATGTTTTGCATTAAGTTGAATTAAAAAGTCTGCTATATAATTACACGTGTAATCGTAATTCATAGCGGGAGTGACGGGATGCGGCTTATATCTGGCGTGGAGATTACGATCGTAATTGTGCAAAATATTGTTCGTCCATGTGTCCGCTTGCATGTAGATGTGAGATAGCCCTTTGTTATAGGCTGTTGGTCTTGCTCGAGTCCGAGGATAATTTTCGGTAAACTTATAATTAATTTAATGTTGTTTTTTTTTGATTATTTACTCACGAAATTAAAAAAAAAATTGTTATAAAGCACGTACACTTAAAAACTTAGTAAGTAATTTCTTTGATTTGCATACGCCAGCAACATTATTTAGTCGTAGTTAATAGATTAACATAATTATGCATTTAAAAATCTTCGTTATTAATTCGGTCCTTGTTTTCAAGTGATTCCTAAGACATTAAATATTTCAATAAATTATGAAACAAGAGTAAAATCAAACGAATAAATAATAAGAAAACCGGTTCTTTGTTTGTTAATTTTTAATTAATATAAATTCTTTGAAATGAATTGAGTTGTAATAAATTTAAATATCTCTACGATACTGCTTGTCTAAATACTTTATACGAATAAAATTTGATTAATAACGTCACAAAAACAGTTGATACTGAACCGAAAAGCAAGATGGTGGATAATTTTACCTCATTAAGTTATTTATAACCTCCGCAAATGGTTTGAGATCGAACGAATTGCCATAATTTACTTGCAATTTACCACAGAGGTCGTTCGAGGTACGAAAGAGGACTCTATTGTAACTATAAGATTTTTTTTTCATAAGTTATTATAACCACAAGTTGAAGAAATCGAATACGAAAATCTTGTAATAATTTGAGTAGGTATAGACATATTAATTTTTTTCTATGTACTCTTCTGTACGAAGGTATTGACGTAGATGTTTTTTACGTGTTTTTCTTCGCAAAAAATGAATGACTGATATAAATCAGAACTGCTATATAATGTCTTGTTCAAGACTTATTTTACAACACAAACTCATTATAAACAACAAAAAATATACGTAAAATTTATAAACTGTTTATTTTTAAAACAAAATTAGTAGACAACATCGCTCAAATTTTTTATCACATAAGTTTGCTTCCTACTTCGATGCCCCAAAAACCTTATAACATAATAAAAGGATACACACACATTCCAATTGATAAAGCGCTATTGATACCATATTGTAAAGAAAAAACATAAATTAATATTTTATGTAACCTCTATATTAACAAGATATCTAACTTAAAAAATATACCTATTTACGTAAACGAAAAAATTATCATTTATTATTTTCTAAAAACATACGTAACGTAACGTTTAACTTAAGGGTTTTTATAACTTTTTTTACTCTATAAATAATTATAAATATATCGAATCTAATGTATAGAATAATCAGATTTGTTATAAAATGATGAGACAAGAGTTCAACTTACATCTTATATAAGTAGGTTTAGATGAATGCAACCGGATTTCAAGTAGGTAGGTACCTACGCAGATATATTTTTTTCCTATTTTGTACCATAATATTTTGCGCAATTATTTAATTGATTATAAACATTTTAACATGTACCTATGTTATTATTAAAAAATATATATTAAATTATTATTATAAACACATATCGATGAAAATAAAGTTTATTTTATTGCGGATATAAATTAATTAATACTGATTACACGGTTGGTTGTATCCTATAATTATAAATTACTATTTTATGTATAAATATATTCAGTATGTTATTTCTAATAATAGTACCTATAATATAATATTTATGTGTTAGATTATTTCATTAAATGTTCAATTTATTTTATTAATAAAAAATTTAATTTGAATTTAAAGGTTTTATTTTAACATTTAAAATATAATATAAATCACTTTATGTCTAACCAGTCAATATTATTAGATTTAACTTTATTAATAAGTAATAAGTATTGAATAGTATCTAATACATAATGCTCTTTTCTTCTCTATGCAGTTTGCTCGGCATTACAAACTACTCACACAACAATTAAAATGTCAAATACCTAATTATCAATAGGTATTTCATGGTTCAAAGCTTCGTGTAGTTCAAAGTATTGAATTGTGTCAACTTATTTTACAAGATAGTGATTTCGATTAAGTTACTTTTTAACATACGCCGATATAATTGTACGTATGATGACCTACAAAAGATTCTTTTAATATTTCTTAAAGTATTTTTGTTTCTTTATAGACAAAGTAGGCACAAGTAATTTACTAAAAATATAGACATATCTATTTAAATGAAAACAGTACAGTTGTACATGTTGTATGTTATATTTAATTAACATAGTTGGTATCTATTAATAAGCTTAAAACATCCGATGTCTACAGGTAAAAAATGCCTTAATACAATTACCAAAATACTCTGAATACATTCGCTTTGTGAAATTTCTAGTCAGAAGATGTAAAATTAAACATTATAAAAACAGTAACTAGTGGACTTATTTACATAATAGAATAGAAATTTATCTTAAGAATTTTATCTTACCGGTATCTGGAGTAAGCGCCGCGGTATCGCCACTAGACGATAAATTACTACCACTTAACATTTGAAGCAAATCGGTAGGTTGTTACCGAGTTACGATACTCTTGAATTATTACAAACACGGACTTTTGAAAATACAAAGATAATTAGACCACCGTGTGATCTCTGCCGGATGTTAATTATCTACGAAAGAAATATTACTTAATACTGTATTAAGTTGTATTTGGTTATCACTATATAACTTCCGTTTGCGAAAAGCTTGTAAACTTAACAAAGTGAAATTTAAAGCAAATAATAAAATAATTTAAAAGTGCTATTAAGATATTTGATGATAAACCAAAATTCTCAACAAGTAGGTTTATCCTAATACAAATTTTAATATAAAATCGCTCTACAATTTACTTTAACTAAAGTAGAGCAAACTTCGGTTGCGCTTAAGTAAGAAAAGAAACGAAGTATACTTCTATCTCTTTCTTAAATTGTCTAAAGCACTAAAAAGCTCCATAGATGGCACTAAAATCGCTGCTACGACTTGAATCGGCCACTAGCGTCGCCATCTAGCGGCGAATAACAGAACTTTTATGGCACGTTTATCGAAGAGGGCTCTTCGGCAGCTCGTAAACGATTTGATGAGCACGAGCTCCGGTCCCGTACTCGATATTACCCGACCGAGTATGGTTGGGAATGCAATATTCGGCGCTTCTGTTGAGCGGTATAGTATTCAATTCAACCGGTGTTCATGGGCTTTTATATGCGATTCAAGGTGCGATTGGATGGCGTGCTCGAACGTTTATTTGGCTTTATTGTTGGGGTTTGTTTATGCGATTGCTGTTTAACCAAGTACGGGGTTTTGTACATGCTTTTGTTATGATTATTATGTTGTTAAAGATAATGAAGAGGATCTCGTGGGAACTGTTGATATTTGATCGAAAATATTTTCTTTTTAGTAATCTCAATAGTCAATATTAAGTTCCTTTGACGTACCTATATTTGTACAAAAAGTATTAAAAATCTAAATACCGATCTTGGATAAATTATTGCTGATCGTGACAAAGTTTAAATCTAAAATATCGAATCCGATGGCAATTTATCACGGATTTATATTTGAATTTTCCCCAAAATGTAACCGTGAAAAAGGCAAATCATAAATAAGATCCGATTCAAATTTGTAGAAGATGCTATCGGTATGATTTGTAGGCTCGCACCCAAAAGCGTTTGTCTAGTGATGCGCTAATTGCTGTTGCGTTTATCGATAAGCTGAATAAATGGGTTCTACATTGAAACTTACATAATAAATTACATTTGTAAGCCGACTCAATGGATAAGGCCGTAATATATATCATTGATATCTAGAATCTATCTACGTTTTCAATAAAACACATAGGTAATATAGTTTTCTAAAGGATTATTTTTTCTGTAAAAAAATCGTTAGGAGCATATTTGTTTACTTACCTACGTTAAAAATATCTGTTATTAATTAAATAAAAAAATATAAATATCACAAGGATTAACAAATAAATAAATTGTAGTTTTCACGGTTCCATCGTATGTACGTAGGTATAGAGAAAGGCATGCTAGGAATATAAATGTAGGATAACAGTATCTACTAATAGAACATATAACAGGAAACTGCCGAAAATGGTTCTGACCGCGTCGAAACAAGCATCAGTGACCGAAACATGAACGATAAATAATCATTAATTTAAATTCGATATTCGCCTACGCAGTGACAAGTCGATGATTTAATATTAAATATTTGTTATGGTGATTTAATGTGATCGCTTGTTACGCAATAGGCCAGAGTATGCGATTAATAGTTTTTGTTATTTACTTGCTACATAATTATACATATATAGTATAATTATTTACTAATAATATACTATTATTAAAAAAGCTGCATATATATTATCTTTAGACTAGCACATAAGCAGCATGGCATATTAAGCTCTGAATGTTCTCAATACCTAATAGGAAAAGAGGTCTAATAAGAGACCTAATAGGAAAGTCATTTATAGTACCTACATAAAATATACCTATTATGAAAATATTTAAATAATATTTAAAACATAAGTACGTATGCATTAAACTTATGTATAATTAAATTTAGAATAATGTAAAAAAGTAAATAAATAGTGGTGTTCTTCTTTGCTATAGCAACAATGGGTACAGAAAATATATATCAAATCGACCTTTGTGGCACATAATATATTAAATGCCCAATGAGACTCGAGCCACCCTGAAGGCTACAAATAACATCCGATTTGACCGACAAACATTTTTTTGTGTAGAATACACAACCCAAACAATGTGTTATCTGTCCTAAATGTGATTTAACAGGTAATTTTTAAAATATATTACCCAAAAGAGGACTAGATTTATCCTCGGACATACTTAATGTAAAATAGGTAGGTGAGCATTAGAATGAGGAACTACATTTATTTTCATTTACCTCCATTTGTATCGCGGCTCCACGTGGAGATTACGTGATTTAACAAAGGCAGTGCTATAAATCTGGGGGCGCTGTCTTAGTAGGCTTTGTGGGCATTTTTGATATGTGCCTTTAAAAGCTTTTTTCTGTATTTAGATGAGAGTTCATTGTGTAATTCATTAGAGCAAGGGTAGGTCGCCGCGTGGCAATGCGGCCCGCGGTCGATATCAAGAGATAACGCAGTATTTATTGTCGCCCAATGAGATGTCCAACAAGGGCGCGATATTTATAACGTCCCCGTATTAGTTAATACAAATAAGTGTTCGATGTAGTCATTGTCATTACCAATTACGAACACACAGTCAGAACTCAAAGGAGTAGCAACGATAGCCAAAAAGATAACTGCTACAAAACTTCACTAGTGATTACTAGGAATTTAGGTATTTAAAAATACAGCATACAAGGTAACTGTCGACACGTCGGTATATACATATATATCGCTGGTAGGTATTTACAACGTAAGTCACAGTTTCGATTCATTAACATGCTGATCACGTGTAGGCCATCATTCGCTTTTACAAATGACTAGACAGCGCAATACTAATGCCGAGGTGCGATTCTGATTGAGATTCTCGTAAATTAACATCACTTAATATATTGTATTAATATATGTACATAAGTTTACAAAAATATTATATTATTTAACATAAAATAATATGAGGAATAAAAAATGTTTAAATTAGAGCTTCTATGCTAATTAACTACCGAACATGTTCTTCTGTTCTATAGAAAATTTGCTTTTATTTTCCCATATGATAGTATCAAAATTGTGTGGGTGGTCCCATAAACTAGTGTTCGCATTGTCTATTCTCGAATCGAACTTGCGATTTGCATTGAGAACCTACTCGGCATACATTACGCTGGTGGCACGGCACGTAAGTAATTAGCGCGTATGTCGATATCGATATTCGCATCAGGCCCTTCATTACTACTTCCGTCTGTTTTATCTCAGTTAATAAAAACACTAAAGCTATTGTCACAGTATTTTTTAATAAAGCAACGTTTCAGTTGGATTGGAGTTAATAAAGAAAACAGAGCGGTATATCACTCTACAGAGCAAACTGACCTGACCGACCGCCAGCCGAGTAATACGTCACGACTAGACAGCTTCCCCCTCCCCCGATCCCGACGCTCCTGCTTAACGCTAGACGGAGATGACAATATAACAAATAATGGAAGAGCGATAGAGATCGCACGATCTCGTGAAACATGGCGCATAACGCCCCTTGATTTATGGTGCAGTGTGCCAAAGTTCGAACTTTATGTGTGCGTGACGCCACACATACGATATGATATTTTATAAAATAAATTTTATTTTGATAATACTATAAATATTCAAAATAGTTTTACGCAATATATTACAAAGTCATAGTATCTTCCGTTCAAATTTATTCCGTTCAATTTTATCGAAACGAAAAGATCGATATTTGACCCCGCTCTACAACTCAGCTGTGGGACTGTCTTCGCTCGGCCATGGGGTCATCGCGTTAATTTTGACTGTCATAGGCAAAGACTATCTGTAGTTATGTTTAAACGAAACTTTGAAAGCAGTCTGTATTTTTTACCACCTCTCGTAAAGTTCACAAAATAGTTTTCTTGTTTAAATAATTACCTGCTGATTATAAAAATATTACACACTAGCTTCTGCGCGCGACTTCGTCGGCGTGGACTCCGCTCCTATTGGTCTTAGCGTGATGATACATAGCCTATAGCCTTCCTCGATAAATGGGCTATCTAACACTGAAAGAATTTTTCAAATCGGCCCAGTAGAACCAGAGATTACCGCGTTCAAACAAACAAACAAACAAACAAACAAACAAACAATCAAACAAACTCTTCAGCTTTATATATTAGTATAGATTTGTGTTTGGATAGTTTGATTTATGTATGTTAATTAAAGACATTAATTTTTTTATGTGAAAATAAGCTATTATTTATTTAGATAACACGAACTTAAAATTTTAATTAATTTAATAAATTAATGAAATAAATTATAATATTTTCGTATTTATAGTTTATAATCTAGTAATACTGAAATATTCGTATATACATAATGGTTAATATTTTGTTACAGGTATGTAAATAAGCAGCAGATACAGTATACCTAAGCAGATAGAGGTAGGTATTTAGTTTTAGTGAGTATTAATAGGTAGGTACTGTTTGAGATATAAGTTATGATTAGGATGATAATTATGCATTTTGATTTTATAATTTTAGTTTCCGTCACGTAGTTTCAGTGTACCTACCTATTCCGTAAAATAATTTTTTGGCTTGTATTAATAAATCTAATACAATAATTTATTGACACCTAAACTAGTATAAATGTTAAGTATATAATTATATATGTATGTTTGTATTCCATTCAAATTATTTCAACAGAGTATTTGGGTATCAGTAAAGAGTAGGTATAAATAAAATGGTTAAGCTACTGATCTACAAGCGATCGTTTATGCAGGCGTTAACTCCAACGTTGCGTAGTATTAAAATTTTAATATGAAAAAGTCCTGGCTTCATTAAGTGGTTATTAGACGCGCTGAGCAAACTGAGCAATTTGCTAAGTAAAATATATTGCGTAGGTGGGTACAATACTGCTCGGGTAGAGCCGTAAACATCTCCTGGTGCCGCGCTAGGTGGTCTTAACTCTCTCTCGTATTATTTATTAGGAAACCCGCCCGAGAACAGTAGCTCTACACGTATTCAAACGTAACATCTGTCAGGGAGAGCTCGGTTTTCGGAGCTGTAACGAAACTGAAAACATTTCATATCTTGTTATTGTAGCACCTCGTTGTGTGCTATCGAGATATGCTTGAAATAAGCTGCTGAAAATTACATATTGTAGAATGGCCTACAATATAATATGCTGTTACTAGATATTTGTGTAGCTAAATGATTTGATAGACAAGCCTTTCTAAAGAGACAGAAAAGTAGGTAATCATGAATAATAGCTTAATTTTCTTGCAAAAAAATATAAAAAAAACATTTGTAGTTAAGATAGACAATTTAATTGATTTTATATGTTACATACAGAACGATATTTGACTAACTTCTTCTACACTGTATATTTGACACAGATTTTCGTAGCACGAAATTTTCGCCAACCTCGGATAACATGAAAAAATTTCGCTTAAATTTTTTCCACCCGTAATTATATGAGGACAAATTGAGTAAGATAGTCGGTGTTACGAGGGTACGCATTGTTCATCCGATGACAAATAGGCAATGGTAGATAATACCACACTATCGGGTGTCCGAAGCAAATTTAGCACTGTTTCGAGCCAATATTCCGCTTGATAATAAACATGCGTCGGACCTTTAATACGTTATTACGTACGCAATTATCATTGGCGTTTATTTAATATATGCCGTCATAATTTTATATGCTCTACATATCATGTACGTACAAATTTTACACCGAATTCAACATAGGTACTGTCAACGAACTAAATGTTAAATAATTATTAATTTTGTGATATTTTACTTAAAATTAAAAGTAAAATACCACAAAGTTAGTGAATATTTAAAGCAGCTAGTACAAACTATTTCAAAGCATCTATGCGTCGTAAGTAGTTTTACATTATAGCCTTTTATTCTGGAGCTCTATCCCTACTAAATTTGATCGAAATTTGTTTTCTGCTGTTCTATCTCCTGCTAACTGTATTATCTACCACAATCGAGAGTTTTCGAAGAGGAACTTTTTGTTCGTCTCATCAAAATGAAGCTACTCCCGGAAAATTAGCTTGATACTAATCAGGTGAAAAATATGTACTAGGGATCCCTACCTAAATATTTTATATCAGTGTATACAAATTTTGCGTTCATAAAATTACTACAAATCTATCAAAAATTGAATTAGTAGTCATGCTTTATTATAAACAGTGCAAAGCTTAGTATCGTACTTGTCTATGACACAAAGCCTACAAGATACAAACATGCTCAAAGTTTACCATTGTTGTAATGAACATAAACCGTAGTGCTATCTTTGAATTGACCATATATACTAGTGACAGTGGATTTGAGTTCTGAACGTCAGTAAGGTAATCCATGCTAAGTCGTGACCCTCGTGACTGCAGCTGTATCTGACAAACCTGAGGTATTTTAACGAGACCTCCAACACCGTTACTCGATGATATTTCAATATTAACCCTTATTGTAACGTACATGGCTTTACAATATTAAAGCATGCTTTATTGGTTGTTATTGGTAAAGTCATTTTGTCCCTTAGTGTGTTATTTCAATAAGTATTAATTACTTAACTATTTTTAATAATTCTCATTTTACAATAATAATAAAAAACAAAGTGATCATTAACACTACGAAAAAAACCCTGTTTGGATAATTTCATAATAAGCCTTGATGGTGTATTAAATTTATTGAGGAATTGTAAAAGTTCCTAACCAGACGAGGTAACTTAGTGTGTTTTTTCTATATTTAAATATTTATAATGAGATGGTAGTATGTTTGATTTCTATTCAGAATAAAGGTTTATATTTATATCATTTTGAGATTGTCAGTTTCTCGAGGAGTAGGTAAAGTCGTCGGTCCCAGGAGTAATAATAATCACCTGATAATAATCATAACAATTTAGAGGGAGGTTACTTGTCAACAGGTACTGGACTAGTGGGATGAATATAGCTTCAACCCTTTTCTAACATAGAGATTCGTCCTCGACGGGTATTAAGATAAGATATGACAGTCTAAGCCCTAAGGTGTTAAATCTATTTGAGTTGAGGTCAGTAGAACTAAATGAACAAGTGAATATCTTCATAATGTTCTTTGTTATCACTTTGGTTCACCAATATATTTAAAAGGCTGAATAAAATAATAGCTTCCCATCAATCTCTTATATTAGCCCGAAGAACGTTGGAACAACATAAAAACTTCCCAAACTTTCCTATACTCGATCATAAATCTCACGTTTTTTAATAGATAAATAGGGCTCGCACAAACGAGCAATATCGCATTATTTGGCCCTCCCTCAGGAAAGGCCCTTCTGATAAAGCCTCCATCCTCACACCCTTCATGTTAATGTACTACGGCAGACGGTGACAACCATTTTTTGGCCCACTTGGTTACATTATAGCTGCTATAAAGAGTATTTCAAATTATATTTTCCGTGTCCATTAAAAGGAGATGTGACAGTCTTCGGGTTACAATGTAAAAGTAACTTTTGTTGTCGCCTTGGAATTCATATACTAATTTATCTTTCTTCATTATTCTATTCACACTCGAACAACGGTAACGCGGCGTAAATTTATGCAATTTTTTGAATACAAATACAGGTAGCGGTGTTAATTTTAAAAAAGTAGTTTACAAAACAGCAATTGTTTGCCGTTCACGGTCCTGACGTAACAAAAGTGCGAGCTCAAGGTACAAGGTAATAAAATGTTCAAAACTTCGAAAAAATATGCCGTCATAAACAAAGCGGTTCGGATGCAAAGTTAGATAAAGAACATCTCACACACCTGAGCTAGAAAATTGCTTTTTTCTAAGCGCCTCCAGTTTTTTACGCAACTTTCTCCGAGAATAAAAGAAGTTTCGTAGAAAAACTTTCTTTCGACATTTTTTACCGCTGGGCGTAAATCAAACGAATACCCGTATGATATGACGGGTTCGGCATACAAGGACGGGACAATAATGAAAGATGTTTTGACAGGCCCTTGTTTTAACAATGACCAATTTTTTCCCTTTTTGGTAATAAATAAAATTCATATCTTAAATTGATAACATCTGTTATCTCCTTCTGAAAGTTTTGGTATACCTCAGTTACTTATGGAGTGCGCATAAAACAGCGGACCCTTATCACAACTAGTTAAAAACTAATTACTGGGGTGACACCACCTTTCTATAAATCTCGCGGCTCCGCGGAATTGCCTTGACAAAAGTTATTTTTAAGAAAAAACCCCTCGAGGCTGCTCTCCCTCGCCCCGCTGCCCCGGCCCGCGCTTACCCGCTAGGAATTTATCACAATTTATATTCATGACATAACAACGTGAGCCAGTTTAGGGCGATACTGCCTAAATTACAAATTCGAAAAAAATATTTTAGGTACCTAATTAGAACAAATTTTAATGTTTATTAAATGAAATTATCATAATGATTTTATATTTTATCTAATTGTTGTCCGCGATATCTATAAAAATTTTTTACTAACAATTTCACTAGCTAAAGAATTTCTTACAAAGCTAGAACATTCGTAGAAACAGTTATTTCATTAATTAGCTATTTAAACTTAAAAATTAAATAAGGCGAATCAAGTTATTTTAACTATTAACATCAAAACTTAAAAATGACAGCTCAAGATACCATACCCTATTTTTTGTCTTAAGGGACTGAATTTTTAAAACTCTTTTTAAATGGGTGTACCATACTGTAAAAAAGATTAGTAGGTAAGTATATGTTATGACAAATTATCAAATATTAAAAGTTAAGTGTGTGCTATTAATATAAGCCATAAAAACGGGTAAATTGTACAAAGCATAATAATTATAATGGCAGCTGTATGTCAGTGCAGTGCTCTTTATATGAACTTCGTATAATTTTCCTATATTACTGTACAATACTTCAAAGTTCGGGCTCCGACTGTAAATTTGTTATTATAATTACTTTAAAATTATTGGTACTTATTATTATTATTTTTAATACTTATTCATATATATTTTTTCATTTTTCTTTTTCGTCGGTTTTCTTATTTGTTGAAACGCTTTTAATTTTCTCTGTTTTTTTTTTGATAATAGTTTCATAAATAATGACTTATTTCATTTTTTAATTTTGAGGTAGGTAACTGTTGCCATGTAGTAGGTATTATAAATTTATAAGAACAGTCAAGTTGGTGACCAAGGATCTCGTTTCGTGAAATTAAGTATGATCTCAATTAGGAAAAATAATAAGTAAATCGTGGCGCATAGTTAAAAGAAGTAACATTTAAAATTAATTCAGTATTTGAACGAACATATTATAACTAATCTAGACAGTTGTTTTTTAGATTTCTATGAGAAGTTATCGAAGTTTTAACTAAAGATTTTTTAATTGAGAAATAATCATAAATATCAGATCATCATCATCATCATTTCAGCCTATCGCAGTCCACTGCTGGACATAGGCCTACACAAGTTAGCGCCAAAAATGACGTGAACTCATGTGTTTTGCCCGTAGTCACCACGCTGGGCAGGCGGGTTGGTGACCGCAGGGCTGGCTTTGTCGCACCGAAGACGCTGCTGCCCGTCTTCAGCCTGTGTATTTCAAAGCCAGCAGTTGGATAGATATCCCGCCATCGGTCGGCTTTTTAATTTCCAAGGTGGTAGTGGAACTGTGTTATACCTTAGTCGCCTCTTACGACACCCACGGGAAGAGAGGGAGAGGCTAAATTCTTTGCCGTAGCCACACAGCAAATATCAGATAATTTTAACAAAAGGTAGGGTACTAATACAAGTGACAGTCGTCCGAGTCAGCAATAATTTTAAGTATGAAGAGCTAGAAAGATTTTCCAACTTGACTTTCTGTATGAAAATAAAACATACAATAAATAAAAACGTTAAAGTCAGACTATTTTGTAAAATGACCTGCGTTTTCATATTAGGGACACAAATCGACAAAAATAATCGTTTTTTCGTTGGCTGAAATTAAAGAAAGTTGGTGATCAAATCTAGATTTTGCATCTTTATAGAAAAATATAAAGGAAATATCTTTGCGTTCCGCAGCGAAAAGGTGGAAGGGTAGGTTAACTGTCCATTTAAATGTTCAAGGGCTATTTTGAAAAGTTACATACTTTAAAAATTTATTTAAATTATGCATGTATTGCAAAAGCCATAATAAAATATTTTTTCACAGTGAGGCGGAACCCTTTATAAGTATACGAATCTCACTTACTCTTCTCTTTATTTTTTTATATTTATTTTTTGTTGATAATGTCTAGACTGCTAGAATATTGTTTTTATAATAGAAACAATTTAGACGCTTTATTTAAGATTATCTTTATAAGTAAGACGTTGAAAAATGAATAAATAAAAAAACGGTAACAACGGGTTGATTGTTCTAAATTAAATTCAGAATAACAATATATCATTGTGGGACATTTATCGGGATACGTAAATCAGTTAGCATATGGTTAGAAATGTTTCGAACAGCCAGTAACTCTTGAACGGAACAACAAATCAGCTGTGGTTTGGGCGGAAACGTTTAGTGTCGCTACAACAACTGCTTAAGGGCTATAACTTCTAGCAGTCGGTTCTGATTGGACATTACATTATCTATTTCTCTAAGCCTAATTAATACTGCCACAGAAAATATGTTTTATATATATGTACCTATATATTAAAAAAAGTTGTTAAATATATTTTAAGCATTGAACTGATTATTTTTTTTATTTTATTTTAGAAACCATAATTTTTGATGTCATCCAGGTGAAAATTGACTTAAAAATATCATCGTAGATTCTGAATAATAATTTATATTTGGTACATAAAAACTTAAAGATGATATAGTCATTATCTTATAAAACCAAGATTCATATGCTCTTAATAAATAAAACGTTGTAAATCTGATGCTTTATCTGTACATAGCCACTAGATTGTGACAAAGGGGTGTAGCCTTCAGGGCTCAGTCGGGGGGTTCCACCATAATTGATGAGGATCTTAGCGCAGCAGGGCGGCGTGGAATTATCATCGCGCCACGACACTTCGGTACAAGTCCTCATTAATTTGTGATTAGCCCGCAGTTAGGAGACTTGGAGGCTTTCTTCTAATTGTATAATCAGTTTTTCTCCTGCAACCGGATTAAAATAACATGCGAGAAAATTTTATGAGGGTAGGAGGAGTTGCTAATTATTGTTGTAGACTTTTACTGTACTTACAGTCGAGGTATTTTCATGGCTATACCTATCTATTTTGTAGGTAATCTTGAGCAGTTAAGTTTTAAATTATATGAAATTTAGTCTATTTTATTATCAAGTGTACTACCTACTTGTGAACAAAAGCTTTTACAAGGAGTAGAACTGAATTTTTTTAGTTGTTTGTAATTATATAAATATTATTTAAAGTAAATATTAAAAATACTGAATAAATATTTTTGATTTCAAAATACATATACATCGAAATATATGAGCAAGACAAATATTTTGAACGCTTTCTTAATTTCAATATGAGCAAAAAGAAGAAGGGGATGTAATATCTAAAACTCGATTCATCCCCCAATAAATATCTTAAGCATCGTTTACTGGGAATGAGGCAAAAACGTTATTCCCTGTATTGTTTATTTAAGGTGGATTTGTAGAATATTTATTTTTGGATACACATGCTTGGGGGTGAATGTATGCTTGTCAAAGGGATTGCAAATAAAGCAGTCTATTTTACTTTAAAATTTATTATTAGGTATTCATTGGACACTTGAACAAAAAACGGACATACGCATCTGTCAAGTTAACAATTCACTTATATAGGTAGGTACATGAATTCAATTCCGAGCGTGCCAAGAGCAACCGTCTGTATCCGTATTTGGTAAATTAGTAATTAAAATAATGAAGTCAATTACATATTAATTAGCTTTAAAAAACATCGGTAATTATAGTGCTGTTATATTTATTCTCATTTTGGTTACAATTAAACAAGAGTTAAATATGTTTAATTAATGGGTAGTGTAGAAGAGATTTTTTACCTAAGGTATGCAAGATACATTGAACAAAAAATAAGTGCACAAAATTGAATGTGCAGCACATTACATGAATAAAAAAATAGGTAAGATAGATATTTATGAATTTAAATAGGATTAAATACGTTTAAAATATTTAAAATAAATATAACTTAGTAGGTAGGAACGTTTGATTATCTGGTACTATCTACGCAATTCTAAATAGCTTCCGAGTAGTTGTCGCTAAGAAAACCTACGAATCAGATTAATTTAGTTTGAGGGGTTCGGTTGGAGCCAATTTGTCTGATTGCTACCGCCAATATAACCTGCCTATGTATCTTCAATAAATTCTGACCCCATCGCGGCCCTATCTATAAATATTTGCGCATGATTAATTCAATAAACTTCCCGAGCAGTTGAAATATTTTTTTAGTTGTTTATTTAACAAAATGCAATGGTTTGTAAAGGGCAGAACGTCTAGCTGTTTAGGTATGAATGCGAAATTGTAAATAAAAACACGAGATATTTATGCTGTAAGACTTATAGTAGATACACATCTTTTTACATATTGTTGAGTTTTATTCTTTTTATAGTTTTACAAAAACGTTAAATACTATTACAAGTTTTGAATAAAAGAAGTTCAATGTACAATGTTCAATGTATATGTAATGTGCACAAAAAATTGTGATATTTTAATATTGATACTGCAAATGACACTGATAGAGAAAAAATACACATTGAAGAAAATCTACAAGGAATGACAATTGATAAGACAATTTTGTCGTAAGAAAAAAGGTAGAGGTCGTATAATAATCAAGTATCACCTCACAGATAGGGCAAATTGTTAATTAGGACTGTTACGGTACCGCGGCCATTACCGTCACCGGTACACGCCTCTTCCTCGTCCCGAAACTGAACGAGGGGAAAAAATCAAACGGTAAATATCGGAAAGCAATCCGGGTGATTCTATTAGATTGAGTAAACTTGCTTTGAGGTTAGGGTTTACGATAACGATCCTTGATTTGTTTTGACTTTACTTTCTTTAAAAAAATTCAAACTTATTTGTATACCAACTGGAAGCCTTACTTTTACCTTCTCATTTAATTTTTTCAATATTTTATTCAGTACAGTATGATGCCTTTGTTCATTATAAGTAGCTATAATTTTTATTTACCTACATAATATACCATAAGGGTGAAAAGTTTGTATATTTTAACGTGCTTATCTCAGGACTGACTTTCTTAATATCAAGTAATAGGTACGTACTTGTATCTACTCTGATGTTCATTTGTTATATTTAGTCAGACGATTTATAGATGGCAGAACAATTCTCTAAACAATAATTTTCTTGAAGATTGTAAGGATTTCGTGTTTAAAGTTCGCGTGCGGTTTGAGATGGAAATATAGGTATTGCAATTTAGCTAAGTTCTAACTCTATCTCAATGGGATCACCAATTAGAGCTAACGCTTTCTGTTCATAATTGACATTATTCTACTTATTAGCTTAGTCAATGTACGTAAAATGTAGAGTATTTATTTTTCAAATATTTTATTATTTAAAAATCGTAATTAATGAGACAAATCTTTAATAAAATACCATGTTTTCTTGTCTGCTTTTTCTATTATAAATTACAACCTATGTAAAAACATTACTTTTAATCGACTCTATTCAACGTAAACATTTCACAAACACAAAATATTCATCGCTTTTTCGATATCGGCGTAAGAGTGCTCCAGTGTAGCCTAAATCCTTAGATCGAGATAAGCCGTCACATTCAAGATATTTAAATCGATTTCCCCAATTTTCCGACAGAGGGCGCCCGTGGCCCGACTCAATTTATCCGGTGTCGCTGCGGGGCGGCGGACTCAGGCTATTGTTCACCAAATGAACTACGTTCAACCTACAGCGTTTACACCACTAACTACATCGGGAAATTTGAATACGATTCGGTACTATAGATGGCAGCTTCACACCTCTTATTTCACACTCGATTGCGTTTCTAGATGTAATTCGTACAAGATATTTAGTACCTTTTTGAACTTTAATTTTTCGACTTACCAATTTATTTAGGTAGGTACACACTCACTTTTTCTTCACGGTTTAAAAGTTAATGCATAAATTCCAATATAACTCTATGATTATTTTATTATAACCGTAACGTCATTACGTCAAGTCAAAGAGACCCCTTTAAATTTTACTTCATTAAGGAGTTTTACTTATTTCTCCCAACCGGAACCTATTTGTTGGGTTGCTATTTAAAACATTCGCCCCGTCTGTTTACATAGATCAGATACGTTCAACAAAGGCTTTTGTAATTAAGAAAGATATTTTAAGTCGGCGGCAGCTTGGCTTTATACGCGAAATGAATTAACTGGATTAAGTGCGTTTCAACTTTTGTTAAATGGTGTTTTGTTTCTTTATTGCTAAACAAAATCTAACCTAATAAAATTTCACTAGAGTTAGAAATAACAAAATTAATTGTATAAGCGCGCCGTTGTTTTGCCAGAGCGAAAATTATACTAATAAATTTCATATTTTGTGTTGAACAATGGACAATTATTATAGCACATACCCTACATCGGGCCAATATCCAAAAGATAGGTAAAACACGCAAGGCAATATTTCGAACTGCTCTTAAATATAAATTTCCCAGCTCCAACCCCAATTTAGGAGTGCATTATTTTCGCTTTCGCAGGCATCCGATACAATTAAAATCTTCTTTAATTAAGGGACGACTATGAATCATTCGCACGTGGTGCACTGAGTTTTCCACTTGTATACTTGCCTTAATTCAACATGCTTTAGGATCAAGGTGGGCTATGCTAAAATAGCTCATGTTATAACCGCCTATGGTTCATATTCGTTGCGATAACGGGTTGTTTATAAGGCGTAAGTAGTTTGTCTTGTTTTCATGTATCTCTTTTCACATTGTCGCTGTGTCTGCGATATTTATTCATACGTGAGGGATGCTAGCAATAAATAGGTGAACGCAAACATATTTGACGTTTACAAATACCTTCCAAATTGCGTTTGTTTGTGTAACTGCTTGTTATTACGATGTGTAATCCCTTATCTATTTAGGTATATCAAAATGGTTATTATATACCTTCCCAATATTTATCATTAAATTAACTTTTTGTTTATCAAGCAAGGTACTGAGAGACACTATTTTATTGAAACGCAGAAATATTTACGAGGTCTTCCAATAGACATGCTTTAAATTCCAATTGAATAGGTATTCAAGGGCTAGCGATAAACTATCTGAAATTTTGTTACTCTTTTTAATAACCTTTTTTTAGGTAAAAAAAGTTATTAAAAATAGACGAGAAACAAAACTTTAAATCACACCCAAATAAATTATTCAACTAGGTAAGTAGGTATATGACGTAGGTATATTGAGTCATTTGTTGTCAATGAAAACTGCACACGTAACATTTGAGTCAAACCGAAAATCGGTTAAAAAATAGATCATCCAAACGAGGTGCGAGTCCGGCCAGCTATCCGTCGGGAGTTGTAATTCAAGTGACAAATATCGAAAGCCACAATTCATATTTCTGCTATCTGTGCGCTTGTGTCGCCATCTGTGCCGCAGGGACGCTATTGGTTCTCCATCAAGCGGGCGTATGATCTATTTTTGTTGGAAATAAAACATTGTTTTTTTTTTCCTCCGGGAAATGTTTTATAAGTATTTTTAGGGTCGGTACGTGACATGCTATTTGGGAACTTTTTTTCGACGCATCCATTTCAAGCTGATGAAAAATATTCAGGACGATAAAATAGATAGTTATTATTTAAACTTTCAATGAGAGAATTTAAATATTTCGAATAGGTAAGTAATTAAGTGCAATATATTTTTGCGCAATAATTGTGCGAAATGCATTAACAATTTTGCTGTCAATGTAATTAAGGCAATTTTAAATTCGAACAATAAAAACAGTAACATCAGAAAATAGTGCGTCGCGATACAGAGCGCATACATTATTATCGAGATCGAAAATTTCACGTGCCCATATAATTTTAAGCTCGTAAAGCCAGAACAATAATTCACCGGGAGCATTTGCGGAAAATGCATTTTATTGTTAAAACGTGAATTTTATTTATCGTCGACAGTAGTGGAGGGCGTGCGGGTGGGGGGTGATTTGCAGTAGCGGTGCATCGAACCCACCCTTTGGCACGGATTATTTATACTAAAGGTAATTTCCCCGGTTCATTATTGGGAAATGCAACATTTGTGCATTTCACGGACTGTCATTTGCAGTTCATTAAAAATCGACCGCATCGCCCTGCACATTTTGATTTTTATCTCGTTCAGAAAGTATTTATTCTGTTACAATAGATACAATATCAGTGATAATTTTGAACGCGAATCTCTTCAAATTAAGTCTTTTAAAATTGTGCCACCAAGTTCTGCTATAAGTTACTTGATGCAATCTTAGAATAAAAAGTTGGCTCTATAACCTGAGTCCTACAAATCAAATTACACGGCCAATTTAAAGCGCTCACTTAGCAGTGAATAACTCTAAGAGTTGAGCAGCGATATTTCATCCAGCAGTCTAACACGCGTAGAGGCGGTCTTCCGTAGCGATATTAATCGCTGTACCCATGCATCTTACGAAGGTGTTTTAAACGCCTTTATCAATAACACGCTGAATTGTGCGTATTTGCTTAGGTATATATCGTGTCACGATTACTTTGACTAGTTACAAATATCTACACAAAACCTTAAAGTATTATTTCAGTAAGTTATTCGATCGAATGGATATATTTTATAGGCTTATTTACTGAAAGAAAATAAACAAGATGCAAATACAAACTTTTCAGAATCACCTCGGCACAAAGAAGTCACAACTTCAAACACAATGAAACTCGATAGAGTTTTCTTTCTTCATCCTACGCTATTTAAGGTGGAAAGAAAAGCAAACAAAAGGCCAACTCTTTTAAAAGCTATTTAGTTGCAATCCCTAGATAGCGTCTACCGCAGCTTCGTTTTTTCTCGCTGAAAAGCCAATTTGGAATGAATCACTGTAACAGTGGCGAGCAGCTGCGCTAATTTACCTACGGGCGGACAGTCTAATGCGACTCGTTGGCTCGTAAATATCGAATCGCGACCGAGCGCCGAATATCGAAAGCCGGCATTAGTCGGATACAGCTAATACACACGGGGGCACGTGTAATAAATTATCGTATGTTCATTTGACCCCCGATGTTTAATCTGTCCAGCGCGGTCATCGTGCCGTTTTGAGTTTCAAACACGTATAATGTTAAATTTCAGGAACCAAAATAAATAGGAAGTAGGTAGCTATTGAAATCTGTACCGTCAACTTATGGTGGATTGGAGCTTTAGTCAACTCCTCTTGATAAAGTGTTCCCATTCCGTTATGTTACCTACCAACTTAACATTTTATTTGATGTTCACAACAATTATTAAACATTTAAATAAATTTTTATTAGTCATTTATTATGTTTTGTGTCTATGAAGCTTTTAAAAATTATTTACTGCGGTTTTTATGAATTCGTAATAAATAAGTTTCTTTAACCCAATTCTTGATTATTCATTTTATTATTTCCAAAGCATAGGTTCTTTGCAAATTGGTACATATGGATTATCAAAAATCGAATAAGGCAATCGTAAAGACAGGATGGTGTCGCATGCACTGAAAAATACACGCTGCCCGTTGTGGGCACGTGTTGTTTCATATAGCACTAGTAGATCTTTAACCATCTAAACTAATACAATAGGAGCTACAGATAAAAATGAAAATATATAAAAATTCAGATAGAATGAAACATACAATAGAATACAAATAGAAATGAAATGAGCGATTTGTTAGTGGTAGTATTTTGGTTTTAAATGAAGTAAATCAAATTGATCGTATATACGCGTGGAACGATGTCGGTCGGTGGTATTACAAGCGCTGCCCCTGTCTGTAGTGCGTGATATAGTGAAGCACAATTCGCATATAGGCTTATATCTCTGTCCAATTAAATTTATACCATTTAAGGCTTACTAGGCTTTATTTCTGCTCAATATATTAGGAGGTTATAGTTGATTTTATTGACAGCTTAAAATTTTAAATAAAATCAACTGTAATAATTTATTAAGAAAAACGACACATAGTTTTTGTAAACGTTTTTTATTTTTAAAAGATGTAAGAAAGCACCGAACTTAGTGGTGTATAATAATCTGAGACGTACGTGACTGAAACAGATATTTTCATAATTTTTTTCCATTGGCCTATAGATGTAAATAAAAAGTGTCATTTATCACCGGTACTTTATCAGGTATCTCTTGATATGCAATAATGGGGGCAATGTATCAAACTAGCTATCTAAGTTAAACGCAATTTGAAGTATGGCGGCTCTTAAGGCGCCTTCACCCCCAAAAAGTAGGTGGGGCGGGGGTGTTTTCTTATCGCGGAACTGCAGGCACTCCACCCGTTTACCTTAAGATCTTTAATATAAAATAATATACTACACTTAAAGCCGTCTTAAATGTACTGCCTGCCCATGGTTTATTGGTCTGACATCGGTTTTAATTCTATTCATTAACTCTTCTAATTAGTATTTAATAGTATTGAGTAAATAAATTTTTGATTATAAGATTAAGTTCTGAAGAATTTCTCAGTGTTTGAATCTGATCTGGTTTCGAGTAGAGTTAAGAAATATGTATTTGTTAAGTATTATGGGAATCTTAATTATCTACTGATCTTCGCATTGAAGCAGTAAAAAAGTGTTAATAACAGTAAATAGTCTACTCTGGGCCATTTTGTCGTGTTGATGTAGTGCAGGTTCTGTCCACCCTCGCTAACTACGTCATAGACTCTGCCATTTTATACTTGCAAATGTTTATAGAATTATGTAGGAACTGGCAAAGTTCATGTATCTCTACATCCGCGTGCCATCATGCGATGCGTGCACCGCGGGGAATGAAGATGTTAAATAATTTAGTTTGATGGCTTATACTTTGTACACGCACGAGGTTGCTCTTTTAATTTAATCGTATAATTAATATTTATCATTTTTTGATTGAGTTTCAATGCCCTTTATTAATTGGTAAAGTTTGTTTTTGAAACTAAATGGTAAGTCGGACATGAAATATGTCTAAGCATTATTCATTAAAATTATTTAGAAATAGACATGACTACGAAATGTGATACCTACCTACCTCTAACTTGATTGCCGTTCTATGGTGTTATAATGACGGTGGTTTTATTAATACTAGCGGTAACGGGTTCAATTACGGAGCGTAGCTGGTAGGTACCTACTTATGATTACCTACATACATATTTTTCGTCCATGTAGGTGTACGTACTGAATATATCTCAACGTAGAATATGTCTCGGAGAGTTTGTATAACCTTTGGCTCTGTTGCTATCACACAAAGGATAAAAATCATTGCTATTTGTAAGGAAATTATTAGTGTATCTGCCAAATGGTTTTATTGTAGGTATAGTCGAAGAAGACAGTCTTCATTCAGGAATGGAACATTTACAAGATGTTTTAGTTTAGGTACTTCAATACATGAGGACCTATTATTTTTCCCATATCTACACAATTTTTGTTTCAACAGGCATCATAAATTGAAAGTAGAACATGACAGGTATGACATATTTACGACAGTCAGTGTTGTCTGAGGATGTAAAAGGATGAGATAATTTTACTATTGCCTTTCACCGTTTTATATGTTTGTAAAAGAAAATGCTACAACGTATCCACGTTAAAACATATCCAGGTTATGTATTTGTAATTATAAAATTGAGTATCTGTATTTTATTTGTTTTTATTTATGTGTGCCTTTGCAAGTTACTGATACCAAATATACAGAGTTACAACATAGCAAAAAAATTAACCAATTTATCTAGCAATAAAATTAACCAACGTTGAATATGCTAGTGTCAGTAAGTTTCACAGTTTATTACATGTTTTGTAAACATAACATGTCTATTACGTTCATTGTCTCGTGGCGAGTAGGGTCGCCATAAACTAAAGAGGCTCGTGGTGACGGCGCGTGGGCGCTGATCTACAGCGAGCTTTATATTGTTTTCTAATGACTCAATGCGATGTGCCTGTACTAAATATAATTGGTAATGAAAACATTAATATTATTCAATACGCCAGCTTACTAATGGTCAGTTACCTACTAGGAAAACATATACGCATTGAAATACATACTAATTTTGGCCTATTTAGTGTTTATAAAATATATTTACCAATCTAAACAATTATTGATAAAATTATTTGACCATAACCTAAAATCGCTGCTATTATAACTAAATTTAGTAAATAAGCGAAGCAGTAGGTACGTTAGATATTATCCAGTTATAATTATCAAAGTTATTGCCTATTTTATTGACCCCGGTTCACACTATTTTACACCGCACCGCACATTACCGAAATTAGAATTTATCGCTCACGCAATGAAGTGACTTAGCCACAGTTTGGCCCTAAGCAGCGCAAGGCAGTGCGTCCCTAAAGTAAGTATATGACAAATAACGGGAGATAGGGAGGCGAATCTTGACTAATTTAACTAATGGATTTATACGTGATATGCTATTTCCCCTAAGAAAATATAAGAACAAAGATCTGACGTAATATAAAGGGCGGTCGCTATTTATTAGAAGCAAAGTTAAACATACAATCCCTTAATATTGGTTCGTTCTGTTGTATAGATTTCTACTTGTACCTACCTCTTTTAAGGTTTAAGTTTAGAATTGGAAACTTGGATTGGACGTCGTTTAAAAGTATGCAATACTTATGTAACCTAATGAACGTATTCCGAATTCTTAAAAATAAGTTTGAAGTTAATATTTAGCGAAATAGTTGCAAAAATATATAATTATATAGGTATAGGTAGGTACATACTAAAAATTTTGATAACGAAACCAAATTTTCCCCTCACAAAATCGAACTATTTTTTCCAATAAAAAACATAAAACCCATTTTACAAATAATGACGCCAATTTCTATAGGTGCTCTGTTTGAAATTGTATCAATAGCGTAATATACTTAGTATCGGAGAACACGTGACCGCAGGAGATAGATGAGTCTCTTGTGTACCACTAATGAGATTTTACTGTGTAATCCACAGACAACTTATATATTGATATCGTTCTATGTCGAAACCACGTATGTACCTATTTATATATAAGTAACTCGAAGTCCCTCTCGGTTTCACTTGAGTCGATATTTAAGGGAAATTTTAATTAACTAGTTAGTTCTAGATAATGAAAGTTTTTGATAGTAAACAAATTATATAAATCATTTATTCTAAACCTACAGTGTTATCTAATTAAAAACCATAGACAAATAAGTAGTTTTAATATGTAGTAATAAATATTGTACCTATTATTTTACTAATTATAAACCTTTTATGACGTGCGAAGCAAGCATAGCTTTGGTTTGTGTTTATTTAATTAATATGATGTTTCTTATTTTTCTTTGCATTAAATTCCTTAGATATTGTATGCAAAATATTAAAGTTCAAAGGCTTAGGTAAGATATCAAATCAATAGTTCAGTATAATCAAGAATGCTTTTCTGAATATCACTCTACATACAATATTAAAGCAAGTCTAACCGCATTCAGATTACGTATACAACCACTTAATATTCTGCTGCAGATCAAAAGATTCATATTGTTAATTAAACTCAAGCCGTGGTGTTATTTTTGGAACGTTTATTTGTTTGCTCTGAATTATATCCTGCAGAACCAAATAACGTTTTACATTTAGGTGTAGTGAAATAAAATGTGTTTTTATTACAAGAACTTTTTTACTTGCATTATAAAAAAAAATATCAGAAAAATGCACTTTAAAATTAAATCCACGCATGTTAAAGAATCAGATGAAAATATATTTTTTTTTAATTATAAAGGAGTACCTACCTATATTAATGTTAATTTTATTTAGTTTGAGTAATTGCACATGTAATTTAAAATGAATGCTTGTGTTTTTTTTATGCCAATAAAATAAAAAGATGACAATAGGATACAATTCTATAGTAAGAGTTAAATAAAAAATGTATTATTTTTCACACACAAACTTTGTGCTTACCTATTATATGCCAATAAACAAACCATCGTATTGTAGAGATCGGACGTTTCGCTGGCGGGCGGGGGTGGGGGTGGTGCCACCCTCAACAAAATTATGTACGACGAACTGGGACTAATATATCAAGGGGAGGACGTGCCAGACTAAGGAGACTGGGTATTATGGGGTGGGCCGGTGGAATACTTAAGAACCCTGTGACACCCTATTAAAACACACGACCTGCATTTTTAGGTAGACGATTTAATTTGGTAACGACACAGTACTGGATGTTTCGGATGCCTGCATTTTCGATTTAAATTAAGATACTAGAACGGAATGTTCTACCTAACTAGATCGTGTGTATATTTTGTTTCGTAAATTGTTTGAATTAAAATTTTTTTATTATAATTTCTAATACTAAATCCGTATTAGTATGACAAAGCTGAGGTTTCGTTTAAAGGTTCTATTTAATAGTTCGCTAGTAGCTAGTTTAATGTTTAAAAAACGTATACTACGTGTTAGACAAGTCCATTTTTGTCACTTGTAAGTATGTTGTGATATAATTTAAAAAGAGCTTATATGTGCTTAATGTGCTACTCGTAGAAACATCAATTGGGCAACAGGACATTGGTCATTTTATTTTCGACCTACAACTCCTCCGGAGTGCATAAATATTTCAACGCAAATATGATATCGTCGGTGCAGCTAAACGGTTGCAAGCGACCGATATTACAACGAAACGAGGCGTGAAACACACGGCGCCCGGAGAACGCATCCGGAATCATAATTCCAAAATAACTTCCAGCCGTACCCTCCTACCGCATCAACCCCGTACTTTTTTGGATAAAATGGAATCCCCGTCCCACCGTTAATTCCCAAGATAGAAATAATTTGGAATTGGATCATCTATCCTGCCTGCAAACAAAAATAAGTTAAGCGCGATGTACCGATTTATGTTAGCGAAAAACATGAACAAATGCGAAGATACGAAACTTGTTACATAATATATTTTCATTCATAAGCTAATGAACTGGAATTTATTTATTACGTTTTAATCTTTGTTTATTGAGACATTGAATTAGATATTGAAATGATGAATGGACTATTTACAGACAAAAATCACCGTAAGGCATACAAATATTTTAAATTTATAAAACTTACAAAAGGTTAACCGCTGAGCAATTAATTTTACGAGCGATCCTTACGTTTACCAGGTCATAAAACGAGTCATAAACATGCTCGTCCATTCAAAAAACACTCCACTCTATGTTTACTTACCATTTTAAATGCAAATACGATTATAGCGGTGTTTTCGTGTGACGTTTACGTAAATATATTTATATTTATTTTATTTTTCACGGTATTTTGAACTGTATTGCTTCTTCGTCTTTGAATTTTACCTATTCAAAAACAGAACTCAATTTAAGTAGGTATCCCGCGATACTCGACATTTTGCAGACTTGGGGAAAATAAATAATATGCGCGTTTTTTATTGTAACTTTGACACTTTAATCCAATTTGTTTCCTTATATCCTACCCCGGGGATGGGGGGAGTTTGTCTTTATAATTGCTTTTTTGAATGTCTATTTTTTGTATGTAATAAATTATTATTCAAGTCCCGAAAGACTTGTATGATAAACTTTTTGAATATAATTATAATACCTATGTGGTTTTTTATATAGCGTTTGGTATTTTACTGAGAAATAGATTTTTTTTAGATATGTACCTAGTAACGTGGTTAATTATATCTAATAATATCTATTCAATAAGAAGATGTAATACATAAAAAGGTCTTAAAACCTCAAGTAGAGATTCGTGCCATCACGACCACCGAGGTCACTATGGCGATTCTTTTTATAGCCAACTAAGAAAATTGGCTCATTAATCTTTAAGATAAATGCCCAGGGCGTATTAGGCCCGTCTTATCAGCCAGAAACGAATGGAAGTGTGGATACCCCGTTATCGCTAACTCTATCCAATATCTTAATAATCGTTGCGTTATACTTACTATAACTTTTTATGAAATAAATTTTGGTATATTATGTACTTAGACAAATCGTATTTATAATGTTATTATTGCTAAAATACTTTAATATTACTGAAATTTTTCAATTTAATTTTAATTTTTATAGGACTTAATATCTACCTATTCAGTATATGTTTTAATATAAGTTTAAAAAATACTGTGAGTTATCAAGTTAATAAGTTTATTGTGGTGTTACATGATTTACTGTTATTGAATAAGGATGCAAACAGTTTTTTTTAAACATTAAATATTTATGTGGACTTTATACATATACTGTAAATAATATGCAGTTTTAATATACGTATTTTAGTTTGAGTTAATTTCAATTAATATTGTGGTACAATCCCTGTTTTTACATGCATAAAAAGAAGGAAACAGTTTTAGGTTTTGTGAAATTTAGAAAAAAAAAGAAACTAAATGTAATTCTGTTAAATGTATACCTAATGTACCTACTTGTATGTTGTTGTTGTAAATCCGCAAGAAATAAAAGGCTTTTTTATTTTATTTATTTATTTTAATATGCAGTCATTATCTATACTAATATATAAAGCTGGAGAGTTTGTTTGTTTGGTTGTTTGTTTGTTTGTTTGTTTGTTTGTTTGTTTGTTTGAACGCGGTAATGTCTGGAACTACTGGGCCGACTTGAAAAATTCTTTCAGTGTTAGATAGCCCATTTATCGAGGAAGGCTATAGGCTATGTATCATCACGCTAAGACCAATAGGAGCGGAGTGAATGCCGACGAAGTCGCGCGCAGAAGCTAGTTATTTATAAATCACTTACATTAATACGATAAAATACCGATCGCCCGTGTTTGGATTCATGTGTGTCCATAGAAATAGATAGTCAAGGCTTATACCGACGAGAACTTCTCAGAATCCTGCCATATTGCCCTAAAACTAAGACTACAAAAAGAATGCGCCACTAGAAACCGAACTCGTGAGACTTTTAAATTCGTTTGTTTAAAAATGAACAAGCACTTTTCATCAACCTACATTATTTATTTCGAATAAGAACATTCATACATCCAATTAGTATTAAAAATCAGCCTCATGCCATCGAGTAAATAATCTTTAAGCAATTATATTTGTCACATGAGCTCGTATTTTCTTTGAAATGGCAGTAAATATTTTATAAATAATCTTGTTATTATTTACAAATTTCTGTATTTTAGGTACGACGAAGTAAGAACATTTTCTGTATGTAGTTCATTTTAATAATTTAAAAGGCTCTACGTAGGGTATCATGGTTGGGATCCAATAAAGAAATAATTACTTCAAATAAGTTATTGTTTCAAATAACAAAAGTTGGAGTTTACTCCTTTTCTTGGCACTGAAAATGTTAACAATAAATCGACGAATCAATGAAGAAAAATAAAATGCAATTAATGTTAGTTGTTTGTTCTTGACAAAACTGTTGACAATTCCAGTAAAAGATGAAAAATGCGGTCGGACACCTAATAGCACATAAATCACCTTAGACATCCGCGTTTCTCATGCGAGAAAAATGCAAGTGACCAATAAAATCACACCTGATCCTGAATCAACCGGTTAGACCGTTGCTTCAGGTCTGACATTTAAGTGACGGTTCCGGACACAGATCATGCGATAATCGCCATCTCGATGTTGCATTCTATCATTTCGGTTGTTTATTCGAAATTTATTCCGTTGGGAAAATACAAATGAGTGGTGGACTAGTGAGGTGATAAATCTTGTCGATGTCTCGACGTGTCGCACGTCGGGTTAAAAGCTCGATAACCGAGCCTCGCACACCTACCCGAGCCAACAATAACCTGTGCTTTGTTTTATTTGAGAGCGTTCCTTCGGTCTGGCCAGATATAAGCCAAGTATTTTATGCATAAAAATATCGATATATAATTGCTTCATTACGTCCCTGTGTTGGTGAGTAAAATATGTGGGAGTTACTTACAGGTAGCTCCATTAGAGATATAGAGAAATGTACCTACTAATTTAATTCTTATCGTTTGTCTCAATTTCTACGAAAGGTTTTCCTCAAACTGACAATGTAATAGTGATGATATTACTTTTTGTTTGTTCTGTTAAGGTTTCTTTATGCTAATGGACTAGATTGGGTCATTAGAAAAAAATAGATGAGTCATTCATTAGGTCTCTAGTTTCGTATTTTCTTTTTATGGAAAAAAATATTTTGTATGTAGTTTTCAAATATAAGTTGTTACATAGTATTTCTGATGTGATTTTGTCGATGTTACTAAATAGTTTTATATGATAAAAAACAATGTTTAAATTTTAATTTTCGAATACAGACTCAGATTATGATGACAGTTGAGCTTTAATAATATTTTATGTCAATATTATTTTTTAAAAAATGCGAATATTTATACCCCGTCCGGCGAGTAATTAGCTTTTTGACAGCTCACGCCTATAAATTACAGTTTTTTTTTCCGGAATAACGTACTAAAAATTTTACAGTAATGTCATACTTTATTGACGATTTGATTGATTGGGTGAAGTACCCTGTGCATAACACACAACCACATACTATGAAACAGTTCTTGAAATAATAAATCGATAATAAATCGATCATAATTATGATAAAAATAATTTTACGTCATGTGATTATTGTTTCTATAAATTTAATACAAAAAAGGAAATAAAAATAGTATCTATGACCCCAAGATTGATTACTTGCAAGGAATTAAGTCGAAATCTTGAAATTTAATTGCAAACCAAGAATAAAGAGCAATAACTCTGTTAATTCATTTATTTATTATTTATATATTTCATTTATAATTAAAAAAAACTAATAAACGCATAAATAAATAATATTTTTAAACTAAATGTATTTAATTAAATCGATTGAAAGTTCTTCTTAAATAAGATCGATTATTATTTCGAATCGAATAAATAACGTGTGAGGCAGTCACTAATGTCAAAATTTCTTGAAGTGTCAAAAAGATCATTAGTCGCCGGACGGGGTATAATGAATATTTAATAGCCAGGCTGATTATTACAATGTTGTTTTTTTAAATGTTATCAGAAGTGTACAAGAAAGTAGAACTCGATAGCAAGTATTGGGACTGAAAGGAAGATAGAGATAAAATTATTTAAATATGATATATTTAGAACATCCTGTAAGTATCGTTCGGAAAGCAGCCGCGTTCTCTGGTGTCTGTCGGGTCTGTGTCGCTATCGTTGTATCGCCGTGTCACGCCGTTTGCTTTATGGTGCCAGCTTGGGTGTAATATTTCATGAGGATCGCACGCCATGATTCATTCCAACTCACTTTTTTACTTCTCGAATGTGCCTTTAATGAAGGTGGAACTGAGATAATAGAATTTAAAAATGACGAGCCCGTCTCGACAATTTATTTGCATGTAATTAACCTCACTAACGTTATCTCCGTAATAACTAGGGATTGCAATCCGGTGTCGTTTTCAATCCGGCCGGATCCGGTCGAATTTTTATCAATCCGGCCGGATCCGGGCCGGATCCGAGCCGGATTTATCAAACCATAATAATCTAACTTTTCTTTTTAATATAAACGTATGTTGACCGTTAATGAAGTGAAAAAATTGTACATTTTAATTAAATTATTTTTTAAATTAAATCTCAGTTTCAAAACAAATTATATAAAAAAGAAAAGCTAAAAATATTTAAATTAACTTATATTAGAGCTATAAATGTAGCCGTGGGAGTTATTTCTCAGTATTCATATTATGTTGAATCATTAATACAAATTAAACTAAGCCAAGTTCCAATTTCGACCACGTGCTATTAACACATGGTGAGACGGATCAAAGACGAGACGGATTTTCAGTGATTGTAGATCTTCTTCTCTACTTTTTCTTTCACAATTGAAACGTTATTTGAGCGGGAAAATGTAAAAACAGCAAAAAATTTAGTATTGAAATTCCCTAGGCGATAGATCCCTGCGAAATCATCCGAAACTTTTATATAGTTTAATGGAACGGTTACGGATAAATTTTTATTTCGTATCATCATCATCATCATTTCAGCCTATCGCAGTCCACTGCTGGACATAGGCCTCCACAAGTTCGCGCCAATAATGGCGTGAACTCATGTGTTTTACCCATAGTCACCACGCTGGGCAGGCGGGTTGGTGACCGCAGGGCTGGCTTTGTCGCACCGAAGACGCTGCTGCCCGTCTTCGGCCTGTGTACTTCAAAGCCAGCAGTTGGATGGTTATCCCGCCATCGGTCGGCTTTTTAAGTTCCAAGGTGGTAGTGAAACTATGTTATCCCTTAGTCGCCTCTTACGACACCCACGGGAAGAGAGGGGGAGGCTAAATTCTATGCCGTAGCCACACAGCAGTTTATTTCGTATATGTATATCCAATAGTTTGGTTACGATAAAATAACATCCCTAGTTTGAATCTTAATATTTCTAGGTATTCTGCAAGTAACTGCAATGTGAAGTTATTTAATACTCGCAAAATAAGTCAAACAAATTCAGTGTTTTTTTCAGCTGTAAATAAAGTTGAATACATTCACCATAACGCATCTATAACTAATTCAAATGGCAAAAATCTATCAATAAAGTCTTTAGTCTTCCCGTCAAAGAACTCGTATTTTTAAGAACCACGCTCTATCTTTTAAAAAGGGGTAATTTTCTTAAAAAAAAACGCTAACACCGGATCCGGTCACCGGATCCGGCATTTGTCACCGGATCCGGTAACTGTAAAATGATGCCGGATCCGCCGGATTACCGGATCCGGTTTTCCGGATTGCAATCCCTAGTAATAACTCGTGATTGTTTTGATGCGTGGACGTTTATTTAATTAGTTCTCGGTACCTACTAATTAAAATTAACAAAGTTTAAAGAAGTGAATTAAGAGAGAAGAATGTATTGTTGTAAAATACGTGAGTTTAAAATTACGACGATGCCTGCCGCTTGTCAATTATAATTGGCTGAACTTGTTGGCGGACTCGTTGCGATTTTTTTACTTTTCTCCCTACACCGACATCACTCTTCGTCTCCCACGAGAGACGTAAATTGCGGACATAGAGCCTGCGGAAACAAGCATTGATGTGACGTATGAATACAGGAACATGTTATGTTTTATTAAAATTCAAATTTCAAATGGAATTTCCTAACAGCGTCGGACCGTTTCAATTATGTTCGTATTCTGAGTAATATGCCTTTTTATAATGTTTATGACCTTACGCTATTTCAATAAAATGTGTATCAAACTTTACAAATATTATAACTAAAGTTTGTTTATAATACCTCAAAATAGATTGGTTACTAAAACAACGATTATATTAATGTTTCCTTGCCTTAATAATTGATATACAAAGTGCTAATTATATATAATTATTTATAACACATGATTATTTTTTGTTTCATTAACATCATTCTGAATATTTAAAATGAAAGCAATATTAGCTACATTTTAAACTATAGGTACCGGTCGTTTTCAGACAAAAACTGTAACGTTTATACGCTATTCATTGTCCGGCTAACGCGAACCGGTGCGAATCCTTACATAATTCATAACCGTTTATGCATATCGGCACAATTGACACATGTAACACTTGTTTCGCCCGTGTTTTGTTTTGTCCGGATTTATCGCTTTGCTAGTTCCGAGCTTTATACGGGGAGACATATTAGAACGAGATATTTTACCTTTATCACTAAAATATGTTAGTTTTAATACAATGTAAAAGGCGTGGTGAACTTCGAAAACTCTGAACTTTTGAAAAGGGTTTGTGGAAAAGAAATTCCAAAAAAATCAATAAACCACGAAAAAATAAATAAAAAAAACATTAACGAACAAAAAAAATTATTTAATTTGAATAAATAATTTGAGTAATTCGGAAGTGCGTTGTTTACCTATGTAATTTTATTTGTATCTATATAATATGTGGCATAGATTTCGGTTTCTTATAAAAATAACTTCTATTTACATAAAACTCAATTTTATAAAGTAAACTTTATAAAATAGGTTCGTTTTGTTTATTTGATGTAATTTTTTCAGAAATTTAGCTTATTACTTTACAAATAAAATATGTTTACGTTGGCCTTTAGGTAGATAGGTACTTATTAATTCTACACCTTTGCTTTTTAATATTTAACAATTAGTTATAACGATTTATTACGCATGCCCATAAAAAAATATGCAGCCTGTTGTTTTGTGTTGTTAAGTTAAAATGGTTATCGATGTATATTTTCAGACTAATTTTTTTTTTATAATAAAATTATACCAATAACAGGTACCTACTATAAAATAGTTTCTAAATCTTACTCTCGATTGTTTTTTCATTAATTTCAATTATTTTTGTCAATATCATATAACAATTTTTAACTGTAGGTAGGTACCAAATGTTTCAAATAATTCTTTTGATATTTTTATATTTTATTAATTTTTATACCTAATCATTTAAGTTTTGCTGCAGCACAATGCAGGAAATCATTCGTAGGTATCCAAGCTTGAAATACCTATTATTATTATGAAACTTAATAGTTATTTTATTACATAGAAGTCAAGCTATTAATGTAGATTTAAAACTAACGTCTCAACATTTTTCCACGCGAGCAGCATTAATTTAATAAAAGTGCAAGAGCTTAACTTAAGCCACAGTAAATAGTCCATTTTTTATTCGCGGGCTAAGCCAAAAAACTGCAACTGGCACAAAATAAATTATAACAACGTGAATCTATTTATGAGGAGCTCATTAACTGTGCCCTGAAGTCTTTTAGTCCTTTATAAATTTCTTCAACATTCTTGTTATTTATATTTTAATACATTTGCGGTATTTATTATGAAATAAATCTACACTAATGTACAAGGCTGAAGAGTTACATTAAAGAGTAGGTATCTTTTTGGGTCTATTTATTTTAAAATTGTATAATTTAAATTTTTTTTTTGTTTTGACTTTTTTAAGCTAGTTTTGAAGGCTGTAAGACATACCTTATACCTATGACTATGACCTTAGGGGTCATTGCTGTAAGCATACCCATAATGTGTCAACGCACATAGGTATATGGCCTTAATATTTTTTGTTTTATTTATAATAATTATTTAAAAACATGTATTATTTATTTGTATAGCTTGTAAAATTGCAAGGCCATACACCGAAAAATAAAATTATGTACGGCTTTATATTCAAACAAAAACATAGCGTTTTGCGAATATTCTTTGACATTATATTAAGACTGATTTATGAGATATATCCTCATTACTTTATAAAAGTATGAATTAATGAACGAGTTTTTTCTACGTTGTTATACGCGAGTCTCCACTGTTAAGTTTATGAAGGTGTAAAGTTTAGTTTTCAGTTAGTTACTGTGCGTAATTAGTTACCCGCCGCGGTAGTTTTAATGGAAATTTTCTTTGTTTAAGTAATTGTTAAGTGGCTTTGTTTAATATAAGTTTTAACTGTTATTACATATTCTGCCACTTTAATAAACTGAATAAATAGTATTCATATAACAAGTTAAAAAAAAACTAGATGGCACGTGTCGTTTCACCTATATTTAATTCTATATTTTTGTCATAATAAAACGTGTACCTACGTGTGTAAACATAGGAGTAGTTTTGTAACTTATAACGCAACTATAGGGTTCCTAACGAATTACAATCTGACCTGTAGTTTCTAAAGTAGTATTGAAAGAAATAAACTATTCAGCTACATAATATTAAATCATGGAGATTTTATTAATCACAACAATAAATATTTTAAACTGGTACTTACTTACAAGTCGTTAAAGTCGTTTTTAAAGTAGGTATGGTTTATTTGTTACAAGCGATAAAATCTTATCGGCTTAGATACGATGATAATTACTGCATAAGTACAAAATCATGCTACTCGTTCTTCGCTATCGTCACACGTTTGAACTTTCGTCACCTTTGACTGTTATACAACATCGCTAGTATTCTTTGAAACTGCAAACATATAACATTATCCTTTATTTATTATAATTTAAAAGCGATTATTAATAGTTCTTGGATCAGGTTTAACTGGACGACATAAAATAAGAGCAACTGTGTATTTGATAGAAATGAACAGCTGATATATTATTTATAATAGATAATTAATTTTATGTAACTAGGTAAATATTTAATGAGTTATTTTATTGTAAACTTAAATAAATTTAGTTTTCGTTTAAAGTGTAAGTACTAAATAAATAAATATGATACCAAAGATAATTCTATAGAAAAGTAGATACGCTTGCAGTGCAAGAACGAAAATGTTTGTCAAAGTTCTTGCTAGATAAAGGGCCTATTTAAGAAACGCTTAACCAAACGCAAGAGGGTAGATAATAGGGGCGATGTTTAATTTCCAAACGTATATCTAGTAAAATCCCTGGTCCGTCACACTCCCGCTAGTAAGTCTAGATACCCACCCTACCAGCATAAATAAAGCGGATCTCGTTAAAAGTTGCGGTAAAAAACCGTACATTTTCCGGTATTTTTAAACCAAGACGCTCCCCTTAAGACGGCTTCCGGTTTCATAAATATGTAGATATCCTTCACCTGGGCTAAAGCAGCTAAGCGACCAAATTTAGTGTACCAATTTATTGTAATAGAAACATTGTAAATATAGGGCACGTCTTTGCGTGCGTCTAAAAAGATTTGTGGCTAAACGTGTTTTCGCATAAGTAGCGTTATACTGTTTTAACATTCACCGTTCTGTTTACATAGGGCTTTTAAATTAATAGTAATTACCCGTAATGGAATATTGTTTAAGTATTCATAAATAGAAATATTGGTAGACAAAAAAAATTACAGGTTCATGTATTATGTACCTACCATTAATGTTTCATGACAAAGCTTTGAAGATGTCTGTCAAACCAAGCCGTAGCACCAATTATGCCTCTTTGACAACTATATTAAGTACAACAACTATTTACAAGCGATCTAATTAAATGCGTAACAGATAGGGACAATTATTTCATTACTCATTAATTACTCAAATAAACATTGATAATAATTGTCAAGCATCGCTTTTCGTCCTTATCGTAAATTATTACGACTATTAATAATGTTAAAATTTATAGCATGTAATAATATGTTATGATAATAATAAAAATATTTTAATTATAATAACAAAATAAAAAAATAACATGAATAATAATAAGTAAACATTAATATTTTCTACTTTTTTTAAATTATACTTTTTGGTTTCGGTACCTATGATATCTACTACAGTATAAACTATGAATTTCTCTTATAAAATTTTGGTTATTAATTAGCTGTATGTGTTGTTCAATTAATCGTTACTGCCATTTTAAAAATAGAAAGTAAGAAGTAACGTACCTATCAATATTTTTATAGCTACCTATACGATCAATACGTAACATTAAAAAGTATTTTACGTACCTACCTATATAATTATATTTACATGTATTTGGGTATAGAAACTCTTTGCTCATGTTTATTTATTTTGTATTATTTATCTTTCAATCTATACATGTACCAAAAATGTTTTGTATCTAAATAGCGATCATCAATCAGCCATCAAATTAAATCTATTTGCGGTACCAACGCATTACGCTCATTCTTGGCTCACTCATGCCCGACATTTTACTCAACGCTCCATATAATATCTACATTATCTCATTCACACATTACATAAGTTTGAAACACAGGTGTTAAAAGCGTATTACAGCTAACAAACAGGCGTTAAGCTTCGGGCTTCGGCAGACCATGGCTTGGTAAAATAGCCGAAGATTAGCTCGCGGACTTGCGGATAATATTCATATTTCATTTCTAACTGTGGGTAAGCCTTAATTATGTTTTAATAGGCCTTCTTATACCTGGCTGAATACAGATGTATATGACGACTGTGTGATAAGTTTCGTTATATAGCTTATAATATATTATATTCCTGTTGTAGCATTAAAATTGTTTTAATAAAGAAAAGAAGAACCTTGAACCGTAATTATAAAAGGAGTGAACAAAGTCACCAACGCTTATATAAATAAAAGAATGTGACTATTATTATCACATGTAACATCTCGTTCTGAACATGGTAAAGCAACATTCACGTGATCGCTCCATAGGTACGCATCACAAGCATCACATGTGAGCGTACAGGCGTGCCAAGTTTTTCTCAGAACTTAATCAATAATGTGAAGAGGTATTGAAAAGCGCGCAAGTGCTAACTGCATTTATACACGCCATGTTTTGTTCTCTCGATACATTTTAAAGAATCTATTATGCACAAGACGTCAGGTGATATATAAGTATTACGTACGACTCCTCCGAGCGTAGAACGTTTACTTAAGAAGCAAGATTAACAATATCTAGTAGGTACCTATGTTTAAATATTTCGGGCGAGTGAGATTATGTCGTTTATCCTTTAATAATATTACGCGAAGTTTGACAATTTTCACGAGGCACGATAGGTACCCACCCGGTCCGTTTTGCGTTTTCGTTAATTCTGCGTAGTACCGGGTCCGCTCGAATTTGCATTTTGCACGCGTGATAAGTGGGAAGGATTACACGGGATTCCCACCTACAGCCTCTGTTTGTTCTGAAATAAAGGGCTGGTAAACTTTTTTCATGGTAATTTGGGTCACCTTCAGGAGAAAAGATCGTTGTAAATTTGTTTTAGTAGGCTAAGCCCATCCCGTTTATATTTTAAAGTATTTATGCTTAACTAATTACCCAACTGCGACGAGACTAAAACGAACATTATTTTCAACCTTTGTTCGCCAAAAATAGCGATTATAAACTATTTTTGTGACAGAATAATAAATGTTAATCGTCTTAATAGTCATAAAAGTTAAAATTATGACGTCCAGTAAGAAAAGTCTTCGGAAGTGGAGGATATTTTTCTATCGTGATTAATGCGACCACCACAAATGCAGCCCGGCTGACTTCCAAAATTTCCACACTAAATCTCGCCTTTCGTTTCACTTCTTTTGCCCGAGGAAGACTTGGCAGCGCACATTATCTCTGTAATGCAAGCTTTACACAGTAAATAGCAAATATATATTTCACTCCTGTAGGAGACCATAGCGCCGACGATGATTTAACAATGCAAATTTAATGTGTTAAATTACTTTAACGTTTGCTGTGGTGTATTGTTTGATAAATATTTATTACCATAAAACATTCTCTATCTATTAAAACATAATTGCATATCGTAAAAAAATCTTTTAATGCTCTCAAACTAACTAATTGTCTAATTAATAGGCTGGTATAGACGGTATAATTATAATCTCGGTTTATATTCTTTCTTCTAAAAGCAAATCATCGTTTTTTAAAATAGTCATCATAAAATTTGTATGTATTACCGTTATTTTATCCATTAAAATTAATAAATAAAATATAAATATCGTTATATAAACAAACATTAATGCATATTCCACGCTTTTGCTGCTCACCTACCTATTGAGAATTCTTCAGCAACGCAACGTCCAACTTTCACAATATCGCACTATTGCACTCCGAGGTTTATCTCCAACTTAAACTACCTAAGGAATATTCAACGACTTGAAATGTGCTGAGAAGAATTGTTTAAAATCTTTTCGCTTTATAGATGTTTGTTTAGTTGCTTATTATTCAAAGTTTTATTTATTGACCTAACTATAAACTAACTTATCTCCTTTTTCCTTTACACCACAGACTTTTTTTAAAATATAGTAACTATAATTAATATTAGGGTAAAAAAATAAAGATTTTGTTATATCTACATTGCGGTAGGTATAAAACCTGCTTATAAAATAATTAAACGCTTCGCACTCAGGTCCGAAAACACACAATACACAAGCACAAATGCCCAGACCATGACAAACATCTGTATGGCTAATACAAATGTTTGTCATGTGCGGGGATCAAACCCGCAACCGCTAGCGCAACATACAGAAGAACATTTAATATAGGTAGGTATATAATAGAAGGTATGATAATTTACGTATAATATTTGTCCAATACCTACATAAAAAAAGAAATTATTAATTTTAATATCGCTTTCGTACTAAAAATCAGATAAACTTCATATTATTAAAAACATAAGGCTATGAGTGGGTACTTACCTACCTACTTAAGCTAAAATCATAATCCATTAGTAATAAGAATAAAAAGACTTTTTGTAAAAATACTTCTTTAAAAATAATACTTAAATGTATTAAAAATTATTGAAAAATTATCATTTTATGGGTTATACCTACCTATGACATTTTTATACACCACGCATGCGCGGATTGTCCGTCGGTGCTTCAGAACAAGTTGTCCGTCGGGTTTTGGTTAACACATAATAATATTAAAAGTAGACGTTTATTTATTTTATTTGATAGTCTAAAATAAAATAGACTTATTTTTATTATAGTTTTTCTTTTCGACACTAGAAATTATTGTAAATAGTCTGTAGAAAAAGGTCAAGAAACTCTACTTATCATATTTCTAATATGAAAACATTTTAAAACATTTCAACATTATATTATCATCATTTAAATATGATGCAAATTGTATAAAAGGTTTGTCTACATAGCAAATTATATTTTATATGCTTACAACACTAGTTAATTTTCTATTGTGTAGACATGAGTTGATCGATTGAATTTTAATTGACTCTATAATGTCTTCATGAACTATTACGTTATCCATCGAATAAAATTATACTTACGCTATAATTAACGAGGGTTAATTGTATTAATAAATAAGTACCCATTATATTGAAATTCAAAACGATATGTCACTGTTTGTTTTAATGTACCTAATTCTTATTTGAACTGAATTAGTAGAGTCATTTAATATTGTTTTAATAATTTGAAGTTTGATATAACACTTTAGTATTTATAAAAATACAAAAATATCTACATTTTTTCAATAATATCAACAAAGCTTTGTCTGAACATAGCTTTAAGTAGTTGTAGGTAGTTTCTCGCCTAGTAACACTCATAACTTCACGAATATTTGTTAAATATGATACTTGCCTGTAATATTAAATAACACACATCTAAAATCACTGATTTCACTAAAAAATACCAGGAAAACTATTTAAATATAGGAAAAACTTAGATAAACAATACGGAAAGCGTCGTGACGCGCCTTCGCATAAGTTCGGATAGGTGGCGGGTCGGTCGCGTCATTCAATATGGCGATAGCTCAGCGCGCCGCTATTGGTCGGCTTGAGGAGCAGCGTGAAGTTAGTTCAGATGAGCGAGCGAGGTAGATTTATGTGACGCTATAGCGTCGATGAAAGACGGAAAATATGTTGGAAGGACAGTACATTCGTATGCCAGTGGTGTCCCAAACGGGTTTTGACAGAGGCGTTTACGAAGTGTGCGTATGTGCGCTCGGCTATGTGTCGAGGGCAGGTAGATCGCTACCTATTTATAATGACGAATTGGAACGTCGAGCGCGCTTTGTATGAATTAAAAACTGAATTTTTAATTTCAATTTCTTTGTTTTCAGGTAAATATTTTACGATGTAGCCGAGTTATGTCTATACACAACAGATAAGTATTAACGCAATAATTTGAACAAAATTTATTTTATTTTATTACGAGAATAATGAAGCATTGGGACTAAAATAAAAATAATAAAAACCAGCCAAGTACGAGTCGGACTCGCGCACCAAGGGTTCCGTACATACAAAATTATTAAATATATTTTATTAAGTAATGTACCTAAAAATTTATGCTTTTCGCAATTTTTCCTTTATCTATGCTATAAGACGTTGTTTCGTACCTACCACATTTCAAGATTCTGATTTCACGGGAAGTGCCCTGTAGATTTTGATTCCCTTAGTTGTGTCTAAAACTTGCAGTAGGTATAAATGGCTGTATCTTTTGATTGCGTTGGCCTAGAAGTTTGATTTTTTCACAGATCCAAGAAAAAGTAGATTTGAGTATTTGATATAAATTTCAGCTTGATACCTCCACGCGTTCCTGAGAAAAAGGGCCTTGACAGACAGACGGACAACAAAGTGATCCTATAAGGGTTCCGTTTTTTCCTTTTGAGGTACGGAACCCTAAAATTATTAGGAATTTAGTAGGAGTTAGGAGTTAAGAAGTATAATAATAGTAACATCTAATAACAAGAAGTACCTACATTTTTAGATTTTATGTTTTGGAAATGCAATAAATAGGTAGGTACCTACTATAGGTAGGGATCCCTAGTACATATTTTTCACCTGATTAGTATCAAGCTAATATTTTTCGGGAGTAGCTTCATTTTGATGAGACGAACAAAAAGTTCCTCTTCGAAAACTCTCGATTGTGGTAGATAATAGAGTTAGCAGGAGATAGAGCAGCAGTGAGCGTAGGACCGAGATAACGTACCACGCAATATGTAGGACAATATTACCATCAAATTATATAAATATTAACTAACTAAAAGAAAAAAGGAACGACTGAAAAGGAGGAACTTTTTGTTCGTCTCATCAAAATGAAGCTACTCCCGAAAAATTAGCTTGATACTAATCAGGTGAAAAATATGTACTAGGGATCCCTACCTACTAGGTACACTTTTCTCTAAAAATCCAAACAAAGATATTTTTGAAGGTCAACTAACTTGCCAGTGTTTGCAAACTTAGAAGTATTGAATTTTTTCGCCAAACCCTCGCGTAAGAATTGAGAGGAAGCAGGAATATGTTGCGCAAAAAAGCGTAAGTATGTATATCCAAGCCGGCGGGCTAAGATAAATTTATTTTGTCGTGTAACTAGCAATAAATATGCTAATTCAACACTATAACGTCCGTATGTCGCCTAGAGCCTCCGCCATTGAAAGAGTGAAAAAGATATCACAAAATTGCACTGCGCATTCTTCTTTTCAGTCATACAACCTTCGAGTAGTATTGTACGAAAGTTTACTCTGTTTCTTTCAGTCGATGGTCGTTTATTTTTCTCCCAGATTTATTGAGATACGTCGTTCTGGCGTCGGTTTGTAGTTTTATCGACCTATGGCAACTACTAACCTAATAAATTTTGGTGTTTCGCTCAGTGAATCCATTGCTGAACGAATGCATCGTCCCAGATACGACGAGTGAGCGGGATTTGACTATATCGATTTATTTCGCGGATTACGATTAAAGTACATGCTAGTTTTGTAGAAAAATGAGTAAACACGGCACTGAATAATTCAATTTCAAACTTATCAGTTTTATAGCCTTGAATATGTAACGAGCCGTGTTATGTATTCATTTATGATTGCTTTAATTATATAATTACCGAATTCAAACGTCTTAATCTAACGAGTTTTTATTTATTAACACACTGCGCAACTTAATTAAGTAAGAGTTATTTAAATAAATCACTGAACTGAGCGGCAAAATTAAAACAATGAAAACCAATATTTAATTGATGGGCAAACCTTAATTAACTTGTAGTTTGCCGGCGCGGGAAAAAGCTCCACAGATAAAAGAAGCCATCTGCATTTGGGTATTCAAATTATTTTTCAAACATGTTCACCGTTCTATCTGAGCAGCTATCGACGAAATCGTTTTATCACTCTCACTCCTGCGCAGCCGAAACACGTGCGAACAGTTTAACCCTTTGCTTCGGGATGCTTCGTAACACAAAGGGTAATTTACCATACGAACTCATATGGACCCAAATAAAACATAATAAAAGGATGGCCATCACAAGAGTTTGCCTAAACTAACCTCGTTAAAAGATTTCTGGATAAAAGAATACCGTTTTTCAGTATCGTCACGATTGTCCGGCCGATCGGATAGCTCGATCGTCGTTTTATAACTACTGTCATATTTAACATTTGAGTCCTTTAGAGAGCTGGTTCATTGTGCAAGTGCCCAGAGAAAGTTCGCTTTATGTTCGGCAAACAAAGGGCCACACTTTTTTGTGCCATTGCGCAAGAGAAAGTCGCGATTGTTAGATAAAAAGCTTTTGTATTGAAAAGTACGGGAGACTCAACGGCTTAAAGTTTTTTAGTTTTCGAATAGCCAGTCGGTAGAACACTTGTGTTGTGTGCAAAAAGTTAACAAGTGCTGCGAACGGCATTAGAAACCTATCCTACCTATTTCATCACAATCACTTCCAGGTAATTAATATTCTCTTATGTTCATGTTAATTTCATCCGTATCATCTGTAGCTTAATAATATCTTATGTTTATTTTAGTCTAATAATGAACACGTTGTGAAAAAGAAAAAAAATCAATAGAGAAGTTTATAAACGTGTTTCATGTCCTGTAGGGTAACACTTGACACTACAACCTATATGAAAGTAACCGCGGGCAACTGCTAGTTGAATTATAAAGATAATTCAACTAGCAGTTGCCCGCGGTTTGTTCGCGTAGAAATTGATAATATTTATACAGAGAAGCTAAAGTGGTTTAAGTATAATCATTAGGTATATTGCAACAATTTATGACCTCTTTCTACCACATTTACCTATGTTAGGTACACGCTTCATGAGACTGTCATGCGAAAAACAGGTTTTAATACATACATTCAGAATTTCAGAAAGGCTTGGATACTTATTTATGATATAATATAATTGAAACCCTAAAATAAAATTTCATGCTTCTAACATTTGTATTTCCGATATAACAGGAAAACGCTTAGTTAATAAAGAATTAAATATCTACAACACACACACACACACGGTCGTCTGTTCCTAAAGTAAGCAACTTAATGCTTGTGTTATAATAGGTAACAGCCGAGTGATAGGTACCTATAGCTAAATTTTTTTTCGATAAACATACATATAAATACTACATATATAAATAAACTAGCTTCAGCGCGCGACTTCGTCGGCGTGGACTCCGCTCCTATTGATCTTAGGGTGATGTTACATAGCCTATAGCCTTCCTCGATAAATAGGCTATCTAACACTGAAAGAATTTTTCAAATCGGCCCAGTAGAACCAGAGATTACCGCGTTCAAACAAACAAACAATCAAACAAACTCTTCAGCTTTATATATTAGTATAGATATAGATTACACCCAGACTCGGGGTGGGAATCGAACCCACAACCCCCGGAGCAGAAAGCAGGGTCACTACAAACTGCGCCAACGGGCTAGTCATAGATATAATATAATAAAATATATATATATTGAGGCGTAAAAGTTACATCAAGACTATAAAAATTACTCTTGATTATTTATTTATTTATTTTTAACTAATACCTAACAGGATCTAAAAATAAAGGGTAAAATATTATTAATTAATTAAATAAGACGCATTTGTATAGAAAACGTCAATGATTTTGATGTAAGTGAAAAAGTTTAAAGCGTCTAACTCCAGAAATAACGGATTTTCATACAAATATCCTCTATTTCACCCATTTAAGGTTAAAATTTTCACTAATTTTCACAATTACACAATTTAGTCCCTTGAGGGTAGATTGTTCACTAATTCGAAATGCATATTTATTCCCTTTTAATCAATAGTGCAAAAATTAAGTTTTATGCTTTTAATTTAAAAAAAAAGACAAATGAATGACAAATACAAACTCTCGATACATATTTGATACCCTAGAAGCGCACTTATAGGTTAAAAGAGATACAAAAAAAAGAACAATTTTAGTAACTTGTATATTTAGTGATAAAACCATAAATAGTGATAAAAGTCTATTAATTTTCAATTAATTTAAATTTTTATAGTCAGCCAAGTTATTAAAATATGCAAAAATGTGTAATGACCGTGTAAAGTCCATATGGATTAGTTTATTACATTCTCACTCTAGGTATGTCCCGGGCCAGAAGGGTACATGCTAAACATTACGCACATACAGACAAAGGAGACGCTTAATTAAACTAGTGGAGCGGGGCAAACGTAAGCATTTAATTTATATCCCTGCAGTAACTCCGCGAGCTTCTCGGCCCGGACCGAGGCGAGAGCCGCGGGTTTTGCTTGTAAAATTATTCGATCATAATCAATTTTATTTTTAACCTTTTTTGTATCAAATATTATGTCAAAATAGCGGTCCTTTTTTATTTCACCTGCGAATTTCGCGAAAAGCTACCATGCAAGAAACGTACCTACCTGCTTAAAAAATATTTTTTCCAGTAGATGCTTATTACTTTACCGTGGTCGTTAATGACCTTTGATGTTAAAAAACGACCTTAAATAAATAAAAAAAACATATATATAGCTATAGGTAGTATCTACTGATCTTGGTCACTATTATAGAACTGATCATACTTACTCAAGTTTGAATAAATAGAATTTGGTTAGTTTTTATTCGTTCTACGAAATAGAAAGTTCTCTTATGGAGGTAGGTATGTAGGTATGTACCTATATTATAAAAAATCTACTACAAAAATACAAAATTTCTGAAGACTTACCTAATAAATATTGTTTTATTTTCTTAGGTTACAAAAAATAAATTAAAAAAAGAATTCTTTCAAGATGTCGCTAGCAGTTCATTCCTTGAAAGGCATAATTTTCACTTTAATCTATTGAACAACGGTCACAGAACAGCGATGAGAATAAACTATTTTAATTACAGCTAACGTTTACTATTTTATTAGTACATAATAAAATGTACGTAATTGTAGGTTTTAAGGACGCATGGCGGTACAATTAAGAGTACTGCGTCATTTTTTTTGTGTCGTAATAATTTATTTATTGATTACAATTCTAAAGGGCACTTTTTTCATTTTATTGTCTCTTTTTTGTATCATTTAAATTGTCCAATTATAGGACCTAAATGATAAGTTTTTTGCGATCGCAACATGTAGAGTTTATCCAGCTTCTCGGTATAGGTAAGTATAGGTATAGGTAGTAATTCCAAAAATTGTACTAAACAACACTACGTAGGTAGGTAGGTATATGATTTCCTGTTTTCTTGAGTTCACAACACACCAAGAGAGCACAACAATTAATGATAAACGCGAGTATTTTAGTATTTATAATTGTCTATTAGCCTGCAGTAAAACTAGCATACAAAAATTGTAATGTCACAAATTATTTACTTTACCTGTTAGTCAACTCTTGAATAACAAAATATTTTGCAATTTTCTAAAGAGAGTAGGACTATTTTTAGATGACAGCACAGTATTTATAAGAAACACGGAGTTAAGCTTCTATTGATCCCCCACACATGTCCCAAAAATAAAATTGCGTCCTCTAACAAATGCAATACTTGGTCCTTAAATTGTAACATTTCAATGAACTAGTAGGTACCTATAGCTGAGGGCTAACTTTAAAAAATAATCATACAAAATTATAAGTATAAACGTTGACAAAATAATGTATGGATAGGTAATATTTCAAGAAAATATTTAATTTACTTAAATTTTACCTAAATTGTATTTTATAAAAAATTTGTATAAAAACAAATAATTAGAAATTATAGTCATCATATACCTACGGGAAAAGCCAGGTAGTTGCGCGACTTTCCAAAAAAGCTCTGTTATCAAAGATGTGTAGGTAACTATTCTAATTATATTTTTACAAATGTACTTGAACTTTTATAATAGCCCTTTTTTAATACAAATAATATTGGCTTAGAGTAAATTCTCTTTTTCTCTCTAGTTCACCTCTAAAAAGAGGGATACTTGCCCTATGTTTTTTCATACCATTTATTATTTAATTTTCAACGTTAAGGACAGGGCATTTTATTTAAAGTGTCAAAATACAATTACATAAATAGTTAATAAATTATTTTATTTATAAGTATATATCTAAGTACATAATTATACAAGTAGTATACAAGACGACATAGCTAGGGTTACCAGTTTCTAGTTGATTCTATTCGTACAATCTTGTTAATGTTCGAGAGGATAGGTACACCATAATCATATTGCTATTTAAGTATACCTATAGTTCTTATTTAATTTAAGATAAATTACTGTGAAAAAGGTAACAAAAAAAAACAGAAATCCATCTGTCTTTGCTCGTTACAGAATATATAGTTCTGTATAGTTAGTTGCCCTAAGAGTTTCTCTAGGGGCAACTTTCCACAAAAAAGAATTGGGCAACAATCCTTTTTGATAAGGATACTTGCCCTTTCTATTTCTAAAATAAATAAAAACTATTTAACAATAAAACTTTCTAAACAGTATAATTTAAACCCTAATAGGTACCTACATTAAAAAACCTACATATTTTACTGAAATCTCAAACAGTATTCATCCCACTGCTGGGCCTCGTTCTCCATGTAGGAGTAGGATAGGAGCTTAATCGACCACGCTGATCCACTGCGGCTTAGCGGATACATTTCCTATTATGAGTAACGATCACTATTAGGTTTATATGATAACAACCGGGACCGACTACTTAACGTGCTCTGCGAGGTAGGGTAGAGAAGCCCACAAGGACAAACATTCATACCGGAATGAAATATTTGTACAAATACAATTAATATATATAGGTATATATCCCGAGTGGCAATCGAACCCGAAAACCGTGTTTAGCTTTAGGCGCATACATGAACGCACACTGCTACACCTGAGCTGTTTAGTCATCATATAAGGCCTCTAAAAAAGTTAAAAATTTAGTGGTACGTGATATTATTCATAAATAGTGTGAAATGATTTTTAGATCAATGAATTTCCTAAGATAATTATTATTAAAATAGTCTTAAAAATCGTAACATCTAAAAATCTTGTTATTAACTATAATATTTTCTTGGTAAAAAAGGTTAAACTTAATGTAATTTTTAATATAATATAATATATTTAATAAAATAATAAAATGTAAATCGTTTTTAAATGTACGTTTTAATTAATTGGCTTCAATAAATATCCTTTATGCATAGTTTTCATTGTGAAATATTAATACGATAGTAATCCCAGGGGTAGCACTAGTAACCGCCAGATATACCTCTACTAGTTTAGACGTCTTGATTTCCCTGCAGCCGCATTTGAGTACTATCTTAACAATATTAAATTGATATATTCTTATAATTGTTCGTCTTTATTGTTGTTTAATTGCTATAATATATTTTAGTTTAACATTAATTCAAAGTTAACAGATGTATAATTTTAATAAATTCAAAGTTTTTTAATTGGCATAGTGACATTGCGTGTGCCTGCTTTTTTCTATTGTATTGGTAGTAACCTAAAATACTCATATATAACTTACATCATTAAAAAAATAAATAAACGAGAGACAAACATTTCAGATAAATAAATAAGCTGAAAAAAAATATACAGAAAATTTTCAAATCATCGTAGTAACACTTATCGAACCAATTTAAACAAAGCAAATATTTAAGAGCCATTATAGAGCACTCGAGCACCTAACACGCGCTCGACTTAGCCTGCCATGCCTGAATGCCTGTAGCTCTTCCCACCTATTCCTTTCTTAATTAAGTCCATACTCGGAGGTAACAATGGCGAACCTCCGATGCGCTGGGAGATATTCAAATATGTCTAAGGCCGCTATTATATTGCGGCCATTTATAGTCATGTGACTTCTGAATTGAATTTGAGTGTCTTACACACTGTTAATTGGAAAACAATATATGAATATGTATGAGGTTTGGTGACTTAGGAGTCAACGTAGAAGGTTGAGTAGTGCGTGAGCAACTGAGCATTACCAATTTTGTTTTGGACGTAGGACTTTAAGTGGCTCTAAAAAATTAAAAGAAATAAATTGAACTTAAAAATATCATAATTTATTAAGATACATTGTAAAATATTTCGTCTAGTTACCTACATGTTAAATGTAGTTTATTTAATGTAAATAAAAGAGGCTTAAAAGATTTTACTGTTGTTCAATGGATATTACCGACTAAAATTTGTAACTATAAGAGATAATCTTACTCTAAAAATAGTGATAAGGATCAGTACCTACATAATTTTTAACGCACCGGAACGTATTTAATGATAACAATGATGATTTTACGGTTATGTAGAGTTTATTTATCTTGATGGCGCTATAGGTTTTAATCACATCGCGATAACAATCAGAATACTTAACTTCTAACAAAAGATATCATTTGTGTTCCATATGAAAAAAAGCTAGGCGGTCTTTATATCAAAGCATAGACACATGCCATAATTTCTAAATTAAACAAATTAACATAAAAACCCTATTCACTCTCTAATTAATTGCCTTCTGTAACTTATGTTGTGCTGTACTTAATAAGTAAATAGAATAGACAAATATAAATTAATTTACGTTAAATCAAAAATACAGGAGACTGAATTTTTAATAAATATTTGAAACTTCGAATGATCCTAAAGATACTTTACTTGATTGAAATAAAATATGAATGTATATTATTTATACCTAAATTCTATTTAGTTAGTGTTTTCTTTAGGAGAAATAATACAATACTACGTATACAATGGAGTCTTGACAACTTAAAATAAAAATAAAAAAACTTTTGAAAAACACTAAAAAATTTATGAGCGATATATGATATGTACGAGTAAATGTGTGACTAGTATCAGCTGTCTATGTCCCACAAATAATGGGGGGAAGTCGCTCAGTGTATTGTACTAAAATAAACAAAACGTTAAAAAAACGTTTCTTGGTAAAATTTCTCAGTGGATAGAATTAAAAAAAGAAAATTATTTGGAAATAACCAACTTATACGTTGATTCCTCTTCCATAACTGATCACAAACTCGATTCCCGCAATGGAAGTTAACGGGTATCTTCGTTTAACTGTTTTTATTTTTTACATTCTGAACACTCAGGTGTACAAGAGAAAAGAAAAATACAAATTCTGGCTGGGTAATTCATTAATGCTCAAATCATCTCCATATACTTACATACATACATACGTATCTTACAGAAAAACAACCAAAGCCTTTATTTTAAAGTTAAACAAATATTTAATCTATAAATCAATAACAATCGTAGTTTATGATATATTTAATTAATCTTTAATACGTTATGGAAGTGAACTATTTGAAAAAACTTCTTTACAAACTTCAAGTAAATATTTATAGTCTTCTCAAGTTGGTTCCCGTTTGGACGTTGATCTCGCCGTCTGCTTCCAATTGTATTTTTACTCGCACTTTGATATACTCAATATAAACTACGTAATTTGTGAGTGCGTTCGAGTTGTCTGCTGATGCTCTAATTGTTATGTGGTTATGACAAGTGAATTACACTGATACAAATCGGAGTGCATTAATAAATTAACTTTTAAGGTCTTTTTGTTGAGCTCTAGTCACTATTTTAATCAAGATTGATGACTAAGTAGCAAATAAACTAAAAATTAACTTGATACTAGCTATGTGGTTATCATTAATATTAAAATGAGATCAATAGATGAAAATAATATTAAATGAGCAAAATCAAAATCAAAACTTTAGTAAAATAGCTAAAGTTTTAGCTAAAATGGATTATACATTTTATTTCGAGGGATTTTTTTTTAATTTTCTTCAGTAAATCGAAGGAGTCTGAACCAACAAAGAAAGACATGAGATCTTTCTTGATGAATGCTTTAAAGAAAACTTGAGATACCAGAGAATTGCACGTTGGTACTTATTGAGATATTCACTAACAAAAGGTAATAATAAATCGTTTATATACCGAATTTCCAATATATTTATTTATTTTATTTTATACTTTATTGTACACCACAAATATAAAAAAACAAAGCTTACAGATAAGTACTAACAGTGAAGTACCTACAATGGGCGGACTTATGGCTAATTAGCCATTTCTTCCAGACAACCCAAATATAAAAGGAAACTTATTAACAATAATATACCTATTTGATTAATTGTTTAAAAATTGGTAGTCTGCAAAGTTGGTTTACGGACGATAGTTTAACGTGACAACGTCATAACAAAACATCTCCTCGGACGCATAGGCCAATCGAGTGGAAGAGAGATAGAGACCTTCAGAAACCTGAAACTAATTAAACAACGTAATAACTATCGTTTAGATGGTTGTACGTGCTATCCATTCTCGAATAGTTCACATTTTCGAAGCAACAATGTAACGAGGTCCTGAAATCGAAAGAAATAAATAGTGTTTCTCAGTTTACAGGTGACAATCTGATCGGCAAAAGAAACAGTCCAGTTTTACATATGGCCGCGGTAAAAGTACGATACACCGAGGACTTGCCGCATAAATTGGCTCGTTCGTGATACAGTGCCTCGTTGAATATGTATAGGTACTCCCTTCCGTGCTTCTCATTTTACTAATAGATTTCTCTTTGATTAAATTTGTATACGTTTTATTCATACGGCCGAAGCAACTATTGTTGGTTGGTGGCCGCTTAAATCACCGGTTACGGCCTTCCCTACGTTTTGTATCGTTTCAGCTTCGCGTGTTTAAATATTTGTTTTCGTTTACAATATATTTGTTTATTTACGGAAATACCTATTGAACTTAACAAAACTTCAATTCGATTAGAATTACTAATTTTTTAAACGTAAAAACTATCAAAATAATAAAAAAGTCATACGTTCGCACAGACCACAGAGTGTACGTTCGTATTCGTTGATATTACAGTTTAGTTAAATGAGTTAATATATTTACATATTACCTCTTTGGTATGTAATGCCAACTCTTAGCCACACGTCGAATCTAAGATATTTATAATGTCTTTATTAAGATGCCATCGAATGAGTTCACGCCCGCTTATTATTATAATTTAGACGATTGCCCAGAGCTCTTCTAATCGAATGAAGTCATCATATTTGAAATAACCAGTTTGCGGTAGTAACATAATATAAAATAATGTTCCTTTATTAAATTATAAAACACAGATAAAGTGTGTGTACATCCACATTGATAAGTGTAAAGTTTTTAAAACAGATTTTTTACGTACCTATTAGGTTTTTGTAAAAATTTATAGTTCCCATTCAAACGTGAGGGGTCACAAATCAAAACAGCATTACATATGCAAGAATGTAAGCGTAGATTTCGTGACGCCAGGTCATGGCGATTGCCTGTGCATTTATGGAACTTCTGTTTTTTTACAGATTAACATGTAATCTTGCTGATATATTTATAGTTACTGAATTCGTAATTAATAAAAAAATTGCATTTTCGAATGTCGAATATCGTTTTGTCATTAAAATATTAAGTAACTACACCTACTTATAAACTACTACTCGTAATATAAATAACCCTATGTGAAATTATAAATTCATAGTTAATTAACCGCAGGTAAAGTGGCGTTATGCGTTACTCGACTTCCGTAAAGAGCCACTAATCTTATGAATGGAAATATTTATGAGCGCCTTACCTCATTAGAGGCATTAAAAGTTTTCAAGTCGTAACGGTAACTCTTACCTACGGCGCTTCATTGTTCATTCAACGTCCGTACATAATATTGTGAGAGTTGGAATTTGTACGCTACTCAGAAAAAATGTCAATTCATCATAGTAAAGCCTCGGGACCGAGCCGAAGTCCCCCGAATAAATCTCACTTCCATACTTTCGCGTGGGGAACGACTGCTTTATGAGATCCTTAAGGCTGTATGGATTTGGGAAAATATTTCCTCTGCGTGCTAGCCCTCGACAAATGAAGGAGCGCTGAGCACATTAGAATGTGTGAAAGGGCCCATAGGCGTTTTTATTGTTATACCGACCAATTCGTTTAAAAGCGAGTGCTAGTACGGCTTGTAACGTTCATGCGAAGTGCGTACTTCCTAATATTTATTGTACCACTTTGGTTTTGTGAAAATTTTCATGCTCAAAGCCTAACATTAAAGGTATAAATCGTTATTCTTATAATTTTTAGAATATTACTAACCTAAAAAAATAAACGAACTACTTAAAAAATCACATTAATAAGTATTAAAATTATTAATTTATATCTACACAAGTACAAGTATCATTTGTCGTTTCTCGTCTTAGTACCTAGATATTAACACTACTTTAATGGATATACGGCTATCTCCAAGAATAAGTAATCAACTAATACATCAATATCTATTATATGTATGAAGGTATATACCTAAAGAAAGATACTGAAACAGTAGCGTAATTGTAAGTGCGGTAGGTATTCATTAAGATTCATACCTAAGCACATAAACTGCAGTACGTAAGGGCAGCGGCCTAGGCGCGCCTCGTTAGAACGTGCGCCTCCCTCCACTCTTCCTTGCGCTCGCGCACCCGTTTTGTTTTAACATCCGCGACATTTCCATTGCTAGTGCGGAAAATGGACATTTAAGGAGTCCGGCAGTTTAAGATAATCTTTATTGTGTGTTAATAAGTTACCATTTGTTATTTTATGTTTGTACCTACATAAGGCTCTACCTAGGCGGCAAAGTGCCATATTGGTATGTTACAATGTTATGTGATAACTCTGTTAATTGTTAATTAAATTTATTCTTCATGAAAACCAGGTTAACCGCGAGCTTAACTTGTTATGATAAACATGATTTATTTATGATAATATTAAATACTGTGCGAGAATACGCCAAGCAAACACAATCGTTTTACCATACAAGTCACTGCACCAGTTACAAATAAATTGGAGGGCTCGTGGGCGATGTGATTTGAATTGAATTAATTATGAGACGCGGAGCACTCGCTCACGAGCTCCTGCAGGAAATGCAAACGAGCAAGGAAAAATTGCGAGAATATATGATATTTTCGCTGCTATTCCATATAATACGCGCCTTATCTCGATACCGAGTTCAATAAACCATAGGACGCGGCTGCCGCGGGTCTGAATCGCGGACAGTGAATTTATGCGACACAATACGTATACAGGTGTCGTCGAGCTCAGCACCCCTTCAATAAGCCGCCGATGGGAACTAAATGGAATAGGAACGTCGAGGAATAAAATATTCAAGCAGTACCTACAGGAAATTAGTGTGCTGCTTAACAATTCATAAAAATAATTCCTTGTTATTATACCAAAATAGGGTTTTTTGAATAAAAGACTGGCGTAAACGTTGACAGTGTAATGAAAATCCAATTACCTACTCCAGAAAAGTTCGTTGTTAACAAGATTCGATCGGCGAACAAAACAGAGTCACTCATAAATCAGTGCTGAATATTTGCAGCGCGTTCGGAATATGAATTATTCTGGGTGATTGTTCTTGCGACCACGTCATGGTTCATACATGAAGCGCGCACTAGTTTTTCGTAAATTCGCAGTCGTAAATAAAAACCATTTCGTAAAGTTTTCAAATTTAAGTTCCTTGGTCAGAATCAGTTTTTCAATCAATTTCAGAATTCCTTTCTTAAATTCGTTCGTCATGTGGTCTTTTTCGTACTCATTTTGTTTATAATTAATTTTATCGTCAGTTGGTACGCTGACCAAAATTGGTCCTCCGGGAAAGCGGAGGCTCGTAGCGCCCGAGGTTCTCCTCGGAAGATAACCTGAATATGTTTGCGCGAATTATTCGAGACTTTTTATCAATCGGTAGCCTGGTCAGTAATTGGCAACCGGGCGAGGCGGTCAGGCATAATTGACGGTGCTATCATTCTGAACTACTCTGTTCGGACATTCGGGGAAACTCTTAATTGGTCCACCTTTGTTGACGTTCAATATCACCGCTTCGATAATAACGCAACAATTATTAACAGATCATTGCTTTTAATTAGTCGTTGAGCTTAAACTTACTTCGTCCAATACCTGATCGAGTCAACGTTTTAGCAAAAAGCTTTCTTAACTCTCACAAGATTTAAATTATACTTATTTTAAAGTATTGTACCACAATTTTTCTTTGTCAATTGTTCAAATAAATAAAGAAATAAATGTTACTAAGGAGAAATAATTCCTAAGAAATAATTCTTTTACGAATTATGTACAGTTACAAGGATTTTTTGATTAAACTCTTCTTTAAGCTGTAATATAATATGTTAAGCGCTTCAAACTTTTTGGGCACTTATGTTACGATGATTTCTTTAGGAATGATTGTAAAGCCATTTCCACTAATAAGGTATTGTCGAGAAGTCCCCCTAAGTCACTAGAAGAAGTAGATTTCTTATTGGTTCATAATTAAAGCGTTCTGAAGGTGACCGTCTATCCTAAAGACGAATAAAAAGCAGGCATTCGTTGAATACTAACGAAAACAGCTTCACTGAATTTCTCCAACGAAAAAGTTCCCGAGCGATACTTATCAAGTGTTTGAAATGACACAACCGGATTCCATCCCTTTCGACGTGTACTCTTTTTCAAATGGGAAATAAAACTGACGAATTTCTCAATAAAAGAGAGATGACCGGCGAGTTGTCACGTACTGGGGGCAGAGTGGGTATTTGGAGCGGTGCAGCAAAAACTATTCAGGGGCCATTATTATGGCATTTTTGTCGTCTGACAGGGCTGCGTGGTCGCGGCCATTACGGCACTGTGGAGGGGAGGGGTGGAGTGGCGGGGAAAGTATTCGCGGTCCCCTTCCCCGTCCCGGCCGCCGCCCCGCGCTCGCCCCGCACCCGTCATCCATCTTCGATATGCACATAAAGCGAACCGGACCCGTAACGGCAGACCCACATTCCCACTGCTCTTAAATTTATTTATCTCTTTATTAATTCTCGACTTGAATTTTAATGTTTGTGAAATTCGTCTGAATATTTTCGATTTTGTCCGACAATTTTATTGAATGTTTATTCATGTCCGAGATAAGAGCTTCATTAAATTGTCGGCTCTCAACACTGTAAATAAGGTTTTAGAAAATCGATAAAAATGTCGTTATTTACGCCTTTGAATAACCTAGACCTGAAAAGGTAGGTACCTATTAATTTAAATGTAATGGCCGAATCACCTCATTACTATAGTGCAAATATGGGCAATTTGGTTTCTACTATTTTTTTTTTATTTGATATGCACCAGTAAAGATGAAATGAGAATTTAACTTTTATACACTTAAGCGAACGTCAAAGATTTTTATATCTTTATATGTAAAATATGGAAACTTGATGCTTAAAATTGATAACATTTTTTTTTCATATATAAGTACATTGTTGGTTTTTTAAATAAATAAATCATTTTATTACCTACTAAATAAGTAAGAATAAACACATGAAAATTTTGATCTAAGTTTCACTAAAAAGAAACTAAATATTGTTGACAAAAAGACAAACAAAAATAATAAAACTCAGCTGTTTACAAGAGAATCGATAGGGTTGTCTCATAAAGCATGGTGAAGGCTTGCGTGGAACCCTTAACGAAGGAAGCTCTCGATATCGGAGTGGACATGTTGCCTTCAAGGGACGCTTTAATTAATGTAACTCTGTTCGCTTGTCCGTTGTGTTAGACGTTGTGGATGTGTTAATAAACTTTAATATTTTGTATAAGTACCTACTGTTGAAAATTGTAGTTAAGTCGAAAAAGCTATCGAACTCTTATTAACTTTTTCTATTATATAGTTATTGCTAAGCATAAAATTAATTATAAAATTAAATTACAAATTCTTAGTAAATTTATCCTGATGATGATGATGGTGATGATTTTTTTTTTAAATTTTACTAAACTAATCTATAAGTAAATTATCTACTATTTAAATTTTTTTTCGTGCGTTTCTTAATTAGGGCTTTGAAAGTAATCAGTGAACTTTGTTGAAACTAAATGTATGTTCCCATAGAAATAGCTGCATAATAAATCGATAATGTACACCAAAAAATTTAAAGTTCTCAAAAAAAAATCTTTTCTTATTGATGATACCGGTTAGAAAATATAAATCAATATCGTAAACATATTTTATTGTAATAGTAATTTCATGTCTAACTTACGTAGTTTGTTAGTGGCCGCAAGGGAGTGAAGCGATGACTGGCTGTCGTCTCGACACTTGCAACTAATGTGCAAATGTTGCAATATTGTGTTGTCCCTCTTTGATATAAAGAATTAATTGTATTCTTTATATAATTGTGTTTGTATTTACTTGTTGTTGTTTAATAAGTCGGGATTTTTGGGATATATTTTATTTTAATTAGTTGATGAAAATATTAGATACGTATTTACGTTGAGGTATTACTTTGATATTAAATTTTAGGTTTAAATAAAAAATAGTAAAATATTTTAGTATATACCTACTTATAATTAAGTGTATTTATTTATTTAGGTACCGTGTATTTTTTTATTTAATAACTTTAAAAATATAAAATACAACAAAATAATAAACTATAAACAAAAACACACAAAATATTAATGTAATGTATTAATTTTAGTTGTGTAATATTAATTTACGTTTTAAATGGTATAATGATGTAATAAATTAAAGATTTTGTCGTTTAGCCTCCTGTTAGTCTCAAAAAGGAGAAATATATACCTAAGCCTCATGCATGCACGATTCGAACTTCGAACTGTAACCCTCAGAGTCAAGCCGTAAGTCTGAACGACAATCACTGAATACTGACATTTGTGTATCGTTTAAGTCCAAACTCTATTCAACTGTTTCTACATTTTTTGATAACGTTAAGTTTGAAAACTTTTTGATTTCGATTTAAAAAAAAAATAGTTTTTAGTCTTTACTAAATTAAAATTGTCACGGTCTGAAGCACAAATTTTCATACAAATTACTACAATTGCATTTCATCGATAAATTAAGATTCTGCCACCGACACAATCACGGGTATCTAACATCTATAGGCTGAGCCCTATCACGATCAGGTTAGTGTAATTTGCAATTGCGTCTTTGTGTTAATTGATCCCACCGTGTTGGTTACGATAATTGACAATAAATTGTTACGCACATTAATCTGTACATCAAATTACCCCTTCGTAACGGCTTATAAAGGCCAATACTCCACGGTGTTATAACTTCCCTTGTCGCGTGAATTTAATGTATATAAGTATATAAGGAGCGCTCTCATTACAAAAAAAAAAAAAAACAAATATGTTTAAATGGTTAACTTAAGGGATCATTATAACACATCCGTCAAAATACGACGTGTACCTACTTGTTTCGAGATATAAGTAGTACCCTACACTTCTCGAGACAGTCGTCGTGCAAACACACATATAAACACGCTTAAGAACGTGAAGCACGCACTAATTAACGTTCAACGTGAAACTTTGTCGTGTAGCTTCACCAAGCCAACTTGATCTGTTACATCTCATACATATTCTCCTTTTTGTCCCGTTCGTTACGAGAAATAAAGGACGGGGGGGCCACATTACGCTGGAGGACTCGTAATTGCGTGTCTAACGTTCCCTACACGTAACATAGCCTTTTATTAGGTGGAAATTCTGTATATGGTACTAAATTCAGGCTTCGGGTGCGAGTTATGAAGTAGGAAACGGCGAAGCTAATGTGGTCTTCAAAATATTTTTTTCGAAGTAAAATACCATGCCAGTTTCCATGAGTGTTGTTTATGTACACCGAAAATAAAATATTGAAATTGTCATTCTAAATTGTTTGCAATTCTGTTATTCGAAATCGCTCGTTTTTAATTCAGTTTTTATTTGGTCGACAAAATTTATGTTCAGCCCGAATCGTAGATTTATGCACCGCGTATCTAGCTCAATGAGGCTTGATATAGTTGATGCATTATTGTCATGTTACTAGACAATCGTAAATGTCTGCATTACATGGGGCCATTGTTTACGATCGTTTAGCGCCTTACTCGTACATTATAAATTCTAAAGAGCTGTGAATTGATCGATTGATATTATTTTTTATTTTTTATAAAGTTAGCGTGTTAAATCCTAATAACGTTTTACTTCTTCCAATATTTAATTTGATGTCTTCGTTTCTGATAAGATTATTACTGTAAATAAATTATTGTTCTTGTTAACATAAATAAAACATCGCAATGTTAAAGGAGGAAAGCGGTTTATTTAATGAATTTCAAAATGTCTAAAGTAGTTTTCTTAGAAAGAGACTTTAAAAGAAGTGTGAAAAAAGTAACAATGGTTAAGGAAGAAACATTGTAATTGAAATTTAATTACGGCAATAAAATATCAGTCGGAAAAACCTAGTCATTGTACCTAAGTGTTGGCGTATTAGCGTAATTGTCACGAAGACTAATAACTGTGACTAGATCTATAAAAAAGTTCAAGTAGAATATTTTCATAAATCTAGTTTTCTATGCTGATATATATATGCGTAGTAGTTTCTTTGACATTGTTCACTAACAAGGTAAACTAACCGTGTTTAAACACGACATTGCAGCTAGCATCTCCTATAAATACTTGCTTAAGGTGTCCACAGATTATTATATTTAGTCATTTATTCGAAATTATTTCTTAAACATATTTGATACACAATAAAAAACGCTTAACATATTATTTTGTTATCATTGTCTTCATAATTTAATACAAAAAGTAAGTTTTACAAAAAAGAACCTTTCTTTTAACAATGTTAAAAGTAACATTAAACTTCTCATAGTGAATCGACAAAGGTTGTGGTAATTAAACACATTTCTCATAACTCTTTTAAAGACAACTATCCGTTACTGGTTTTGCGTAAAAGGCCGACCTCATGCTGAGCCGTTTTAAAAACAGCTAACTCTACGCAATATACAGTTTTATTTCTGTATACAGTTTTGTTTCTGACAATAGACAATATCAAAAATTAGAAAGCTGACCGTTGCGCAACTTTCTCCCTTTATCTTCAACACAAAGGTAAGCAAACTTTAAATGTACCGTTCTTAGTTTTTTTTTTTATTATTATTGGTCGTAAAAACTCTAACGCAAACCATTTTTTACTATAAAAACTTTACTATGAGCCTTTTCTCTTAAAGCATTCGATTGTTTACAACTTCTATTAAAATTGAATACAATTAATTTAATAGATAATACCGTCAACATAAAGATGTATAAAATGACTTATGGAAATAAATATTCTCTTTGATATATGTTTTTACCTTATTGGCGTCATCTCTCAATAAATATCTAACAAAGTTTCATTAATATAGACACAATTTATTTGTTACGAACAGAAATATTTTATCTGTTAAAATATAAAACAACACAATACATGATTTTGTTTTTAGTGTAGATACGATTTTCAAGTAAATTAACATAATTAATCGAACTGATTTACAAGCCGATATTTATATGATTTTCATTAATTAGCACAATAGAATATAGATCGAACAGATACGCATCTAGGCGCATAGTTAGGTATTAAATTGTGCCGGAACGACGTTTACGAGCATATTGGCGCCATACAGGGTGCAACATGCTAAGGCTATCAGTTACCCCGTCGGCTAATTCACTGTGACAAATTAACAGCTAAATTTAACCCTCGAGTTAAATACCTACTTACCTATCTGTGTATTAACACATAATTTCTATCTCAGCGATATAATCTATTATAAATATGTTAATGTACATTGATACGTTCAATAAATATCGTATTTGATTTTATTAGCAGTTTCTGTTTTATTGATTTGACAAATTGTTTAGTCTTTATATTTAATATTTACTTATCTGTGTTGTTTATTAACTTGACTTAAAATTTAACCCACACAATATTAGTTTATACAAATAAAAAAGGAAGTTGACCTAATAGGTTTGCTCTGAATGGTTGCTGTTAGTTTGGCTTTTGCCAGTTGAAATGTAATTTTAAATTGTACAACAAATATATATCTGTACTTTCGTAGAATAGCTAAGCCCAAAATCTAGTCCAACATTTCTTTCTTTATTAAAATCCACAATGCAACTACTTTAGAAAACGGTTAGCAATAAAATTAAGTCGTCGACGAGGTATCAGAAGGGCTTAAAGTTCGCTGCAATGCTATTGTTCTTACCTCGATTCCATATAGAGAAGACCTATATGTCTCTTTATACATATGTATAAGACTTACGGGAATAGAACAGATATTGCGACAGAGCGAGATGTAGTGGGGAAGCATGTTTTGTATTCCGACTAAACTGGATGCAGAATACGAGATCTATTTGTAGGTAGATATGCAAGTTGCCTTACTAGTGATGTATAGGGAGTTAAGATCAAGATGGGAATACCTAGTCTCGCGGAAATTCTTATTGTGGTTCTATTTATAACAAAGCTATAATAAATAGTAGGTACAGATTTTGTCTTACGAAATTTTTTTCTCATTTAAGCTAATTTAATTAACTTAATTTAATTTAAGCTATTTAATCTAATTTAATTTAAGTTAATTTAATCGTATTTGGAAGATTTTATTAAAAAAAAATAATGTAAAAATTGAATTTTAATCGAACTGATTAATAAATTAAGTTTATTTATGATTTGTTAAATTATGATTACTTTATCATTAAGACATAACATTTAAAATTTTCCGTAACTGAAAAAAAAACCATGACGATATTTCATCACTGATAACGTAAAACGACGCTAACAAAACCTCTCTGCTAACGAACTCTCATTACATCAAAATATCGTTTGCATATCGAGCTTCGAGGCTTGTAGACGAGACATTGAAAATGAGTTACAGTCCTCACTTGCGCCATTTATCTCTGCCTGGTCCAATGTAGCCCAGATACTTAGCCATGTCGGAGTATGGTATACAACGTACAAGACATCTGTTGTCGACGACATATACTTATACCTATCATAAAAGTAACGGAGCCGTTTCTATATTACTTAGTAAATATTAGTTCTACGAGACGTTGTTGGTGCTATTGCTATTGATTTTTAGTATGTTTTTTTGTACGTGTGTTGGAGTCTAAAAGCGTAACTAATCACAAACTCATCATAAGGATAATTTTTGTTAAGTTTTCCATGTCTTGTATTGTTTTTAAACTAAGCAATAAATAACATTCCAAAAATATAATCTTCTCTATCAAGTAGGTACCTATTATAGGTAGGTACCTACTTATTTAATTACGCTGGACGATTTTTTTATTATTTTCAAACCGTCATAACAAATATATAACGATAATTATTAACATACTTAAAACCTATTATGTACTTGAAGTTAATAAGGCAATAAACTAAGATCTAAACTCGTAGTGATCCTGGCAATGTGCTGTTATGATAACAATTATGCCTAAGTTAATTTGATTTTTAACAACATCACCCTTTTCTAATTTTATTAATGTCGCTCTCGGGTAATTTGGCGCCGAAACGTTGTTTAAATTACTTTATGTTGTCTACTTTTTATTATGGTAAATTGTAATATTCTTTTTAAAAATAAGGAATTATTCTACAAGTTCTACTTTTAATGTTAGTTCTGTTACTCTAGATAAAACTTCTAAATATTAAATACAAAATTTATGAAGGTACTTCTATTAGTTTATTGAAAGTAACAGAAATTTAAATAAAATAAAGGTAGGTTTATCATTTATGCATAATTAATTCTAAGATTGCGTCAACTATTTTATGATAGATGATTTAAATTGAGTGTTTAGAGGTTTATTTGGTAATATATTAAAGTGATGTTTTTTGAAATATTACGAAATTTTGTTTCATAACTCGATCGATAAGAAATCGAAATAAGAGAAGATCGAATAAGAAAACCTATGTTATAACAAGTTACTCATGATTATAAAACTGTGAGTCATACGCTCTCATATATGAACCTCCATCAAAGAAGATAACTTAAAACTTATATGTAGTAGATCGAGAATGACTGAGATGACTTTTTTTTCTTACATAAAAAAAAGTAGATCGAGGATGAACTTAAATGATCATGAAGGCCATTGTTCGCAACAACTCATTTTACATATAAGATTGTAAAAAATTATTTTTAAATTTAATATTGTTATTATAACTCATTATTCATATTACACATCATTAAAAGTTGAATAGTGTTTTTACGCACATCGTTAACTTGATTTATTTGTTACTTATGTATAGAAATTTACGACTTTAAATTTTTCTTAAAATAATGAATCACATAGGTATCATATATGGTCGGTAATAAATAAGCCAGGTGACTTTTATTTAACAAAAACATTAGTGTTACACATAGATTTTATGATTTTTAATCTGCAAGCTAATAAATGGAAACGTAATTCTGTTGGGCTGTTTGATATAATAAAGATGGCATTAGCCAGCCAGGCTTTCTATCCTACATGTCGTAAAACTAAATATCTACATCTAGAAGTAATATGTGTCGCTTAAAGTTTAAAATAGGTGTAGAATTTTTATAAAAGCCCAAGAGAAAATTCAAAATCACAACGTCAGAGCGTCCCAGATAATCTAAACATCTTTTGTGTACTAAAAGAACATTACTAATACATATTTTGTTTTTGTCGTAGTTTTAAAGATCTCCATGATTTACTATCATGTCCATATGAGAATGAAAGACAATGAAGCAAACATTGTATTTAAGAGGGCTTGCGCTGCGCATAATCGATACAGCGATGTAAAATAACAACATACGCATGTTTCATGTTATTCAAGAGTTGAACACGAACGTAAACAAATCATTCAACTACGCAATCCAACGGTTAGACATCTGACTGATATAAAGAGTCGCAAAACTAAAAAATAGCTTTGTTTGCCAACAAATTTCGCTTGTTTGCCCGCTTTCCGCGGAGCGGTGTTATTCGCATAAATCGAGCGAAAAAGCCAAATTGCAGCGATAGCTCACTGGCCTCAACAAAAAACGCGATGTACCAAAAACAAATATTGGATGTGCACGTGTTGTTTAGTTTTATTTTATAGCTTTATTCTTTTGACGCGATGAAATGTTGCCTACGCATACACGATTACGTAAATGTGTAACGTCGATGTTAGCAAATAAGGCGATTTATCCGGAGGTGGGTTTGACAGATTTCTCTATCAGCTTGGTTTTTTATGTTTCGCTTACAAATAACGCAACAAGGAATTTAATTTTTTGTAAAAAAAAAATAATCTTTAGAATTGTGTGTTTATTTCGCTTTAGCGGTACAATTTTGTTCAACGCTGGAGCGTCGTATTAATCCCTCAAAGCTTTGCGGCAGAGAACGCGCTGATAAACTGCAATACTAATGCCGCACGATTGCATTACGATGCAAACTTTTTCAGTAACAGTGCACGGAAATCGAACAAAAAGAATGGGAATATATCGGCTAGTTTTTTACGCCGCGACGCGACATACTATCTGATAATGATTCCGGATTTTCGTTTAGCAAAAAACATCTCTATTCACATAGACATGAATAAGTAATTCGATATTGCGATAGTATATGACGTTCATAACACATTGTATGTGGGCGAATGAACAGATTCTTACTTTATATTTCGGCAATATTGCTGGGGAACTTGAGCGAGATGTGTAGTAGGTAACGTATAGATACGCATATAGAACGGGATTCTCTTATGATGATTTAGTGTTGCGCGCGACATTGCTGGATGGATTTACCGCCGTATGAACGGATTATGTGGGCGAGTGCAAACACGGGGCAGTGGACGCCATATTGTGATTTATTGCAGACTTTTGATTCGCAGCTTTATTGCCGCTTACAACGAGGGACGAATTTAAAAGAGCAGCAGTGCATTGCTTTTTTCGTTAGTATTTTAGTCACGGTTTTCGTCTTACTATATTTAAAAAAAATTGAATTATAAATTTAAATACATATTATAATATTTATGGATAATCAGTTAAAGACTACGGTTTTTCGTTCATTCCTACGATTTATTTTTGTAACATGCTTACGTAAATCAAAATGTGTACCATATCAATTTGTATATATTACGAGAAGGACGTTACAGTATAAATCGCAATAACTCCTCCGCAGCAACCTCGGCAGCATATTTGTTAATAAACCTGGGAAAACTTCCAATGTTTCCCTTCTAACAATTTTTCTTTCGGAGATAAATAAGATAAGCAATAAATCATAAGCGCCCATTTCCTCGCTACAAAACAACGGACAGCGAAGGGAGGCCGGAAAATTATGACAAATCATGCATTAAACATAGGGAATAAATGTTTTCTTATCACGTATCTATTCCTGTTTGTATTAGTTTTCCTTTATCTTTATTGACACAGGTTTCTGAGGGAACGTTTTATTGGTTGTTTTAGCGCGACTGTCGATTGCGTACGATCGTTCTGTCATAAAGAACTATATTTACTTTAACTTTTGTACTTATATTGTTTATATTATCTAACTGATTGTGTTATTAATAACACTTACCTACATTGAGTATACATGACGGTTGCATCGATGTTGGTAAGATTTAATAACGTTATTGTAAAAATATAAACATTACAAGCTGTACGACCTTCATACTATAAAAACTAATGTAATTTCGGGAGAATTAACGTTATGTCGGCTCTAGTGATAAACAATATTTTATTATATTTCTAATGAAGATAATAATATAAAGATAAGCAAAGCTTGGAAAGTACTCTCAACAGACTCCTTTTGTATTCGGCTGGAATAAATCTCAGATGAAACTGTGACGTCTCAACGTAGTATTCAGACTGCAAATCTAGAATATTTATTTCGAATGCAGACAAAATCTCCGCGCAGTCCCTGTTTCTGCAAAACTCGCATTTAGGCATTATGCACATCGTACCTACTTAAGCAAATTTATCTTACGTACTTACTGAGACTATAGTTTGTATATAATATCTATTTAATACGCTTTCAGATTTTATATACTTCGTAAATTTAAAATTTTTGATACTACGTATTTCTTAAAGAAACACTTTTTTTTTGCAATTTATTTCCTCATAATAATTGCAAATGAACCATATTATTTTATTTGGTATTAAAATATACCTACTCAAAACATCTTATATACAAATATTGGATTATATACAAATCTTAAAGTCAAACATAAAGGCTCAAATTTACAATATTTTTACAAAACTTTAAAACTTTCCATAAACGACGATAACCAAAACTCTAAATATTCCTTCCTTCCAACACACTTGAAGTTTAAAAATTTCAAGAGATTTTGAGATTCTAAGTTTGTGAATACCAAAAGCGATTTACCAGCAACGTTTAAATCTATTAAATTTCAAGTTTCTGTGGAACTAACCCAAATTCTGAAATAACTTTTTCTTAAAAATAATTTAAACAATTTTTATTGTAATTACTAAGTAAAAAAAAAATATATCAATTAATATGATCATATGAGTATGTTTTGAGATAACCATTTCTATAAACAATCATCAAGACGTTTATAAAAAGTAGTCACAATGTATAATATACCTACATACATTATAGTGAGAACATATTTTTCACTTACAACTGAGAAAATTGCACAATCGAGCCGCAGTGCTAATATAATTGGCTTGTGTCAACAGTCTTTTTACAGCAAATTTTATATAACTGGCTATCAATATAATGAGCCACGGAGAACTGCAAGTTGCGGGTCGGTATTATTTCTACTGACATTTTATTATATTCGAGCGCGTACGGTTAGCAGGAACAGTCACGATGTACCTACTAAGTTCACATTGAAAACTTTATAGCACCCATATCGAATAATATTATATTAACAAATGCTTATCGAAAAGTTATATGATTCCAGTTTTTAGTTTTATTTGTGATTTATTACTGATTAAATCTAAATTGTAGAATATGCAAACTTTTTAATCAGTTCTTGAATAAATTATTTTTTCAAGTGACCTTAATATAAAAGAATATTGTTCAATCTTCCGAATCGATAGTATATTTTCGTATAACAAATAAATAAATCATACGGTATGTTATCTGCGAGAATCTTTATTAGTAAATCGATCCTTTCATTTCTGCTGCCACTACTGTAATAATATAAAATCAAGTAAGATTACTATCGGAATGTTATGATTCCCTTTCATGTACCTACATAGGTTAAATCGCAAATTGTTGGTTCAGTTAATCGGACACTTTAGTAGTACGGACGTCTCACGCGCCGTTCTGTTTATGGAAAATTATGTTCCTTAATGTCTTAACATAAGGGTGAAATTGCAGCTCGTGACATTTTATGATTTGTATCGGCGATGGGTACGTGGATGTAGGCACAGTCGCCCGCCTACTTAGCGGTCTGCAACCAAAGTTGTTACCGCACCGATAAAGTTAAGCGGTTCGAGCGGACTACGTAAAGACAATGTTTTTCATCTAAGAATCGAAGAAATTACACGCTCGATCTGTGAAATATTGTTAAGGGAAGCTATACTAAATCTTTTGATCTTAAATAAAACCTTTTATTGTGTTCTATTTTTATAATATAAATTTTATATGAAATGAAACAAAGTGGACATAAATCCGAATAAAGAAAAATAGCACACTAAATCATGCAATCGTTCAAATCTGTCGTTTTTATTGTCATTATAAATTTTTAAATTACAAAAGAATAGAATGTTATGGCTTTTGAAGTAAATATAAACGAAAAAAATATATTATTTCTTCGCGTTCAGTGTAGTGCTATAATTTTACACCTCCAGAACAAAATATCAATTTATCAAAAAGCCGTGAAGTCCAGGCATGTTTTGAGATAAACATCGACCACTTGATATTTTTTGTACACAATAGGACCATTGGTATTGTCACTTCGGATTGTGATTTCGCTCAATATCATGATTCGCATGAGCTCTTTATTTTAAGACAAGACGAAGACTAATCCGAGCGAAGAAAAGCGGGCTGCGATATTTCAAAGTTTGACAGCTACAAGCTCAGTGCAATATGGCGACCGCGCCACCCAATGAGGTACTGCTCCGTCACACGGAGCGCTTCGTACGTTAATCATGGCTGATTTATTAGGGAAGGAGTGACACATTTTATATTCTATTTTCGAAAACGTAACGAGTTTTTCAAAATGGTCTCCGTTTGAAAGATTGTAACAGCTGCATCTTGTTAGTGGCGTTGTCACATACAAAATTTTTGTAAAAATTATTTGCCTGGATGAATATACGAGTAAGTGTCACATAGACTACAAATAAAATTATATTGCGCCCCCTCAGCAATTTTGAAATGAATTTAGATATCAGTTTCTGTTATTCGAGCGTTATTCAATTTATACGTTGCACGACCTCGTAAATCAAATATCTGCATGCATTATAGATTTATTGACTCATTCATTGTGAGTAACGAATACATACATCATATTTATTGACATAGAAAGTCCTTTAAACGTTGTGCTCCGAACGCGCTTAACGCAATCGATGCTGTGAATACACCTTGAAATTGATTTTTAAATTACCCGCAATGACTTCCCCCGTACAAAAGAAAAAGCCTAAGGCTTTTCCGTGCCACATACGTCAAGGTTTAGCCTAATCCCGGAGGGACATTCCATTTTTATTGCATTCGACCCCGACGTATGGGCTAATACGGAACCAATATACTGAAAAACGATGTCAAAAGGGTTTACATATTGTTTTGGGGTGCACATTTGATGCGCTGAGTCCTTTTATAAGAGATAATATTAAAACCGTCTTGTCTGCTAAATTTGATAATATCTATACTTCTATACTTATACTTATCTATACTAATATTATAAAGAGGTAAACTTTATAACTTTGTTTGTATATACGGGGTAATCTTCGCAAATACTGATCCGATCATAAAAATTCTTTCGCTAACAGAAAGCTACACTATTCAGGAGTGACAAGATAAAAGGAAAAAGATAAAAATATATAAAGATTTTAAATCAGCAGGATTTCAACCTGCGCCCTCTGACGTGCCGTGTCAACTATTCAATCTAATCAAGCATTATTATTTGCCTTAGAAATTAATTGGTGATTTTAAAACATTTATATTTATCTGATTTGCTGAAAATAGTGAGAGTGTATTGGAACATATCAAATTTCACCGTACCCTTCTTATGTGAAATGGATTATAACGCCCAACGAAGTGGGCACGGGTCGGCTAGTATAATATAAAATTTTAAAGGGCAATGGTGAATTTAACACAGTTAACTGGCTACGATGCTTTTAAAATTTTTATTTTACGTAGGTAACAAGTAAAAATGATGATCTTGGCAACCAATAATAAATTAAATTTGCATTTAGAATGTCAGCTTCGTTTATGGTCTATGGGTTAAAAACAAGAAAAAAAGGGCGAGGTTACATTCGATGTTTTCGCGTGCGAAAATGTTAATCGTTTTTATACTTAATATATTGTGGCATGTCACCCATCCATCGTAATTATTTTAATAACATTTCGCTTATATGACTTCAGGGTCTTCTTTCATTGCGTAAAAATATACATGTTTTTATTTTCTTGTTCGCTTCATTTTACTAAATTTTATAATAATAATAAGGTGTTGCGCGTATATCTTTTGGTAAATAAATTAAATACATCATTATCTTTATTGATATTTTACGTTCGTACGTAGTATGTGAATTATGCATCTATCGATTAAAATAACCTTAAACCAATTGATCTTATAAATAAATTGATTGGTATTAGTTTCATTGTAAGTAGTATCTTGAAATATATGTAAGTTATTTATCTATATAGCAATAAATGAATTTGTAATTACATTAAGTTATTGCCTTTTCAATTAGTCTCATGCTCGATCACAAACATTTACATATTATTGAATTAACTTTTGATTGTTGATACTCACGTTTTATCTTTACTTAATTTTACATCACAATCTTACTCTCAATGTACACAGTTCAATGTAACCAATTTAAACCGAGCCCGTTATTCGATTTCAGTACAGACTACAAAAAAAAAACGATTTCTCATTACGAAAGTTCCTTCATTTTCAACCGTTGAATCAATTATACTACGCCAATTTAAGTGTACGCTGGTATACAGCATCGGCCACTAATGTATTATTCATATTGTGTTTTTGAGATAACAAGCAGCCTCTTAAGTCGATACACATCTAGTGGACTGATTGGAACTCTGCTGAGTAGATAGCGGCAATGTTTTACTGGTCTCTGGAAAACCTATTACAATTAAAATGTGGACACGTTCATACTTATGTACCGACTGGTTATGTTCAGAGCTGTCTCGTATGTGCTGCTTTAAAAACAGTGTGAAGGAATTTAAGAATTGCATTACAATTCTTCTATAGTTTTTATAGGAATATGGCGAGCCTTACTCGATACAAACATCGTTGAATAAATGAATCCAAGAGTTTTCTGCTAGCCGTACTAAATGGTTCTTTAATTACACATTACGCGTATCGGTACCGTAAATTCAAGTGAGGTTTTATTTAAAAATTAATTACATTTTGTATACCGGTCGATTTTGTGTATTAAAGGTACCTATACAATGTCATTGAAAATCTGTCTATTTTCACAATTGTCGTGGAGTTATTGATTAGGCGAAGTATGACACGAAGTAGGTAATACAAATTAAACAGGCGTAGTGTTTACATGTCATAAGGCGACTGCAAATCTTAATTAAAAATTTTGTTTAATTTTTAATGAACTGGAATTATCACTTCAAATGAATAAGCTTGTTTCATTAGAAATTAAGTCTTAAGAGCCGACTAATAACATGTCCGATCTGTATAACGCATGTAGATTCCGAAAGAGGCGCGGCGGCTATGTACTTAATAATCGTCGAGGTCGATTGCGGACCACCCAGGAGGTAGCTCCGGTAACACGCGTACACATGCTTAGCTTAATATGTAGGTAAAGTTTACATAAATACACAAGACACCTTGGAGACTGGGACAACTTGGAGAAAAATAAAATTTCAATAATAAGTAAAGACATTAAAGACTAAACATGTAAATGCTTTCAAACAATACATTGTAACTAAACCTAATAAAACGTATTTCACAGTTAAGAAATAATAATCGAAGGTAATTTCTTCAGTTAAATTAAATGAATCAGATTGCCGCAGCTGATCCAGTGAATACAAGGCCCAGTTACAATTATAACCTGAAAGCGCATGTTCGGCGCAATCGGACGCACTATTTTATCTTAATTCGTCTCATTAAGACTTGCCGGGCAAATATCTACTTTACATAATTTATCAAAGAAAATTGTGTGCGTGGGTATATTGTCGATTGTCGATTTAATGCGGCCATTCTAGTAAGATATACGCGCGATAGAGCCACGCCTCTGTTGAAATACAATTATCTAACTGACTACTGTATAACAATTGCGGCTTCGAAAAGATCGATTGCTTTTTGTTTTCTATATTCTAATGATTTTACAAGTGTGAATAACAGCTTCCCGCGGCTTTCGGCCACATGTTTTCTTAAAAAAAGAACTCTCACAGTCGAAAGCCAGCGATCCAGTAACACAACAGTCGTAAATCACACTGAAAAGTTTTACGAATTAGAAACAATTAAAACATTGAAGCAAACAACAGTTGTTGCGAATGTCCCCAGCGATTGCGGGAACATTGAGAATTACGGGCGGTTTACAGGCTATAGATCTTAGTCCAAAATTCTTTACGACTAATATAACTTGCGCAATCCTTTTGTCGCCCGGCCGTGGTAGGGGGGAAGGGGAAGTTGGACAAGTTTCTTTTGTTTGCGACACGTGTTGCAAAACGGGTTGGGCCTGACACTTGTTCGGAGAGAATCTTGGGAACGACTTGCGTCGATTTCCGTCGAATTGTTGTCGTCCATCTTACGTCTGATGTTCAATAAAACTTAGAAACAAACTTTCTGATATTGAGTTATTAGACATTACTTATTCTGATGCTTTCAAAACAGCCGTTATGTGATACACACATTTAAGATTTCAAAACGTAATGTAACATCAACTCGAAGGGTGGTTCCCTTGCAACTCGACTCCGGAAACCGATACACAGATGACGTTAAAGATTTGCAGCTTACGGAAATATTCAACGTCATTATATACCTATTAGGGACTCTCACGCATCTTTTTTGCTAGCCACGAGGCCCGCCTCTTAATGAAGTCATTTCTGTCAAGTTTATTGCTGTTGTGGCATACGCAGGATTTTGAGAAAAATTTACAAGGCGCAAATTGACACTGAAGTAATATGAGCTTTAATTAGCCGCACATGCGTGAAAAGGATTTTCCCGTTCTGTTAATGGGCTCAAAAATGTTTTTTGCATTCCCGTATATAAGAACAGGTTATGTTTTGTATAAGCAAGTGTATCGTTAAGCGTGACCGCATGAGAATTCTTGGTTTTCTCTAATTAATCCGACGCCATAGACTTTTAATTGCTCACAGTTGGAAGCTTGTTGCTTAGACTGTAGCTTTGATATAATTTACGTCTCGTTTTAATACTTAAATTTAAATGTATATAAATTACTGTAATTGCTTTTCGTTATAAAAAGCAAAAGAAGAATGATTGAAGAGTACCTAATTGTCAAATTAAATAATATTAGAAGTGTTATTTTTAACCATGTAATACCTTATGGCTGTAAAACGAGTACGTACGAAGCAGGCAGCGTAATGAAGAAAAGAGAAGGCCCCTATTTACGTTCCGCCCTCAAGTTTCTACGGCTTGGTCAATTAGCGTCACTCAATTAAGCACTACTCCCGTGCAGAGAAATTACCTTATTTATTAAAAAGGTGGCGGTACTTTAAGCATGGAATAAAGAATCCAAAATCAATGTAACAATGTAGCGTAAATAATTGAAAGCATAAAATGCTTCTGAAAAACTAATACCTACGCCGTAGACTATACTAATGTTTTAAAAATACATTTTTCATAGATCTATACATTGCCAAGAGAGGAAAAATTACACTGAAAGAAAATACAGATACGTTTGATGTTGTAAGTCGGATTATTGACGAAGTTGATACATTAAACACTTCTAAGTCTACTTGAGCTGTTATTCAATAAAGTGTATAGATAAAGCCGTACATGCACTGTGGCTTTAAAAGCAGCCTCGATCGGAGTACTTGAGATAATTAAGCCATTAAATCGGTTGGCAACCCTTTTACACTGTGAGAAGCGCTCTTCGGGCTCGTTCCAAAATGTTTTTATTTTTGAATCAATTTTAAAAGCAATATGTTACATGAGACCACTCTCTTAAGACGCTTTGACACGTTTTATCATACGTCAAATTTATTCATATATTTCGACATCATCTTATAAAGCACGTTAATTTAGCATGTTATACCTACGTATATAAAGATGTACGCATTTTTATATTATATGGTTATCCAATTTGTTTTACGAATCAATAAGTAAATTGCTTGGACATGGGACAGTAACCGATTACAACTTTCATATACTTTTAAAGCAAAAGGTAATTATAAATCATTATTTACAAAGGCCTTCCTTATTGGCTCCCAACCAGTTACGCAAGTTGCAAAGTATTTTCGAAGAGAAATAAAATTGAGCTCAGCATGCGTGCAATCCTATACATTAAAGAGTTCGACATGCAATGAAGACTTTATATATATATAAGCTCAACGCTACAGGTAATGTGGTTAGGGCTGCGAATTAAATGTTCCAAAAAAACTGAGCGATATTTTTGATTTATATACTTACGAGTAACTGTGCTGCGGTTATGGTTCACCAAAATGTTCCTGTTTAAAGGTAGTTATTTTTATAATTGGCAGCCCTAAAGCACGTGATCGAATTTTCACGACTCGCGGCTGTTGGCCTCGTATTCGGCTGTCCCGAAAATCGATTTCTTGGTAACCGATTCGGAGATTTCAAGTAAGGAGGGGATTTGATGTACATTAATTATGTCCGAATCTGACCTTTCCGTGAAAGTAGTGGTACAAAAGTACAGGCTCACTGTAATTTGAGTGACTTTTGTATAGCTCGTTTTTTAATATCTACGTATCGATATGATAGTCAGAATTTACAGATATAAATTTGCATATACGAATTGTTTTTGAAATCAACTTATAATTAACTTTGTAACTGATACTAATTCCCTTCGGCGAATGAAAGGTGTAGAACGCCATTACATTTATCAATATTGGCAGTTGAACGAAATGAAGCTGTCGTCACAGGCAATTGTACGTCGCTTCAACTAAGCTGCGTAAGACAACCACTCCCATTCAACGATCAAACCCTAAGCGAGTTACTGAAACTTTTTTTTTCTCTATTAAGTTGAAGTGGGCGCTTTAACATGTGACATCTGTTAGGGAGCAATGAACTGTAACATTTAAGCGTTTTTCTTATATTATTTTTTCTTGTTCCAGGAGCGAATGGCTTGAGAAGACGAGGGAGACAAACCTACACTAGATATCAAACGCTAGAATTAGAGAAAGAGTTCCACACGAATCACTACCTCACACGGAGGAGACGCATCGAAATGGCCCATGCGCTCTGTCTCACGGAGCGACAAATTAAAATTTGGTTCCAAAACCGAAGGATGAAATTAAAGAAAGAGATACAAGCGATAAAGGAATTAAACGAACAAGAGAAACAGGCGCAAGCTCAGAAAGCGGCGGCGGCGGCGGCAGCAGCCGCGGCGGCCGCGCAGGGACACCCCGAGCACTAGAGTCGCGCCGCTAGCGAGCGATGTGATCGCGGTCCGCCGAACACTCTTTAGCTTGTGTTTGTAAATTGTTTGTAATTATTTTCGTTATTTAAGTGTTGTTCGGTTGTTGTGATTTTTTTTTTAAAATTAATTATATTGAATTAGACTCATGTTTTTCTAAGAAAAAAGGAACAATAAACTGTTTAATGTTAGAATAGAAACGGGTCCTATTATTTTGTGTTTCGGTTTTTGTTTTTTGTTGATTTATTGAATTTTACATATTTTAATTCGCGCTTTCGTGGTAAATGTTCGCGTTTGGAAACCAGTGCAATTTTTAGAAATCTCTTCCGTGTAACATAGTGTAGGTCTATTGTAGTTGGTTTTTCATGATGTGGTACCGTAACGCCTCCACTGGCAGCGTCGGCGATGGACTTCGTTACATTGTACAAATTTAATATACCTACCAAAGAGACCCGGTCTCGTACCCTTAACGCTAAGTAAACAGTCATAAGTTAAATCGTCTACCTGCAATATCATCGGACTCGTGAAACCTACTAACCGCGCCATTAAATCCTTCAATACTCTCGCATAAGTATAGTGTACGTATACGTGGTCGTGTTCCTGCAGTTTTAATAGTCGGTGAAGTTTAACAAATTGCCATAATTGTAAGTAGGTATTACTTTAGCGATTAGCCGTGTAAATAGTTAGGTTTATGACGATGATAATGGAAGTGAGCGGTTCGCGATTGCGCCGGCGCCGTGGAATGAGCAGAAAAAGTTCCGAGGGAGTGCGGGGCAGGTCGCAAGGGAGCGGGCGCCGCCGGCCACCGGACAGGACTAGGTAAGTTTTTGTCAAAGTCCGCGGCATTATTTATCGAGTGGAGACGGTTGCGAAAAACTGACTCGTCGTCACCAGTCGATGTGCGACGCCATTTTTGAAATCGCCCATGCGAAACTTCTTTCTTCTGGTATTGCTGTTTTGCAATGTTTTAATTTACTAAGTCGATTCGAATGCGTCTTTGATCTTTCCGACCGTCTTCACTGTTGAACTTGGACTGTGCTTCACTGTTTTAGGAAAATAATTTTTTACTGTGAAAATTTAACTGAAATAAAAACAGTCGCTGAATTATGTACAAAATTGTGAAACACCGTCCAAGTCAAATTTTAGTACATTATTATACAGATATTTAAAAGCAGCACGACTAGCCGTTAGGCGTTAAACAAAAACGAATAAAAATACGCACGCCTCGAAAAGGTCTTCATTACTTCGTAAGCATAATGACTTTATCGAATCATCGTTACGTGGAAACGTCAATACATGATTTGGAGTAGACACTGTTATCAGACATTAAAAGTATCAAAAGTAGGTACCAAAGAACATTTTTAATGTGTCGATGAAAGGAAACATTTGTAGGTTCTTTTCACAGATTTTATCTCGCTGTTGATCTTGAGATATTAAGAAATGTTGAATAATTTAGCATATTTAGCTATCGACATGTTGGTATAGAATTTAAAATATTTAAACAAACTCGAAAAAAGTAATATCAACAGCATCGTTCCGATTCTTATTCTGTATATAAGGACTTCATAAAAGTAATATTTAAAATTAAGTCATAGATTATAAAGATAAAATTCGATTACAGGCGGGCATGAATTATGCATCGAGAATTTCAAATATGTTTTTTGACGCAATTTATAAGACTAACACGTGCAAGAAGTGAAAAATGCATGGTGTGCAATATTTTTGCCGTCTGCGATCGGCCGCCATCTTTTCGGTCTTCGACCGAAATCAATTCCACGATAACAGATAATTATTTGGCTCGATACGAAAAATTATTGGTTGCTGCTATGGGGACGAATCGCGTAAGACGAATTTTTAAACAACTCAATTTTAAGGGGAATACACCATGGTGTTGCTGTTTCGTTTAATTTCAATATTAAAAATAATGCAAGAGTTTATTATTTTATTTAATAACCGTAATCACTCATAGTTTTCACTTGATAAGGCTTCGAGTTAATTATGTCAGTATTTTACTTGAATAAAACATTAACGAGCTCGGTAGTCAATGAGCGATTAAGAATAATGACTAGTTCCGCGCAATGTTTCTCACTTAATTAAAACATACCAAAACATTAACGTTGGAAAGACAGATGCAAGAGCAAAAACACAATATATTTCTCGATAATTCGACCATTTGAGGTCGCGATGCAACGACTATGGTTACCTTAACGAAGTGCCGGCCTTAATTTTTTTTCTAACCGTCTCGGAGCCATCGTCTTCTTTTTCAGCAATAATTATGATCATATTTTAACATAATCGTCTTATATTCTCTGCTCGATAGACACATTTTGAACTTTTTTTATTGATTAGGTCCAGAGAGTAGAACCGGTCGTGTTCCATTAAACATTGCTTTTATTGCGTTCTTTCAACCAGTTTCAGACACCTGCAGTTACGCATTGAAAATAATAAAACTTTCGAAAGCCTTGATGATTGTCTCCAGCGTATAAGGTTGAGAAAATTTTCATAAAATCGCTACTATTATAATTTTGTATCCAGGGGTTTCCGAGTTAATTAGACGAAAACTTGAATAATGCATGACTGATTAATCAGTACCGGGCCAGGTACTTTTTTTTTATTTGGCAAATTAATTGATATTCAGCGGCGGTTTCTTATTAAAATATCGCAATTTTATAAGGCTCCCGTGGACCTGTTTGGTGGAAATAAAAGGAGTGTTGCCGATAGTGCGGCGCGGGCGGGGGTCTGCCCATCGACCGCCCGTCGATGCTGCATATATCATTATGTACACGAGGGCCGGCCCGGCAGCTGAGCAAGATGAGAGATCTTTCTTATGTGAAGTCACCACGACGCGAGCCAACTCTCTCAGCTCTTATTTATTGTCCGAGATATTCGTGAGGTTGATCGACCTCAAACTAAAGGAATCTCACTACGTTTTATAAATAAAATATACTATTCATGAAACTATAATTGAATATAATTTCGCAAATTACTTCCACTTTTGATTTCACATCCTTTTGACTACGTATAATAATAGCAATATTTTATTCAATTTCAAGTCTATGTGATTGATGAAATCATAACTCATTAAACTACATTCTTAACAATGGTCAAGTTTATTTCCTTATGCGACATTTATCGTTTTCTTTGCAATTGTATATAATTTATCTAGTCCGTTACTGAAGCTGCGAGAGTACATTCCTCATAGCACATATTTACTAAGACCAATACAGGAACTCCTCGCCGTATAAAGCAGTGGGCTCGGTTCACTCGTGTCGATAGTATCTCGTCACCCGGCCTGCTCCGCGCACGACTAACATGTCCCATAGGTTACTCACCCGCATCTGAAGCCTTTAATCGATAAAGATTTATTTAATTAACTGTACACGAGCACAATTCTACCTTCTAAGGTAATAGAATAATACTTAATGGAAAACTGCCCTTATGAGCCTTGTGCACTTTTCACAGAATAGGGTCATTCGTTAAATCGTTTTTAAATTGAACGCTAGCAGCGCGTTGAAACGTGAACGAGTTTTATTATCAATCGTTTATTTTTTTAATGTTTATTGTTTATGTGAAATAATCAGAATAATTTCCATGCATGTTGCATCGTATAAACCGTTCATTTTTACAAGTTAGGCGTCTAGTTCATGTTTTGAAGACGACTTTGATCACTATAGGTAGGTAACATATATACCTAAAGATAAATGTATTCAAATTTTTAAAGATTTACTAAGAAGAATGTAAAATATACGATTTAAAAAAATTAAAATAAAATTAATTTATAAAATAATTAATTAAAAAACAAGCTTTTAGGTAGGTTCAACTGAGGTAGGGCCAACAGGAAATTTCCTGCTCAAAATTGGAGCAGCCCGACTGGGGTAGTACCTCGACCTTACAGAAGACCACAGCTAAATAATACTGTTTTCAGAGCTCCTGGGGGGGATTGGGGATAGGGTTGGCAACACGCTTGCGATGCTTCTGGTGTTGCAGGCGTCTATAGGCTACGGTCTTACCATCAGGTGAGCCGTACGCTTGTTTGCCAACCTAGTTACATAAAAAAAAGGTAATTTAACAATTCTGCCCAACGTTGGGCGCAAGACTATAACGTAACGAACTAATCAAATGCTCAGGACGACGACGCGATTACCACTGATCCTGCGCCTGCACACGCCCGCATTAAATACCCGCGGTTCCGCGCCTCGCGCCCCTAACGACCGCACGCGCCGCTCAGGCGGCCTAGCGACAACGCGTGATCGTCGCGCTGTTGCCAGGTTCGTGGGTTGCTGTGCGACTGTCTCTAACTGCCGCGCGGTCGGCCGCGTAGCAACTAGGCTCGACCGACGCCGTTGCCAGGTCCGCGCGTTACATCCTCCCCCTCTAACCCAGACGTTACGCCCTCGAAGTCGGGTTAGCCTTTCGCGGTCTTCCCCTCCTACGCTTTTCCTGAACTGGAGCTTGGATGCGACCAACGAACGGGGTTAACAAGGAGACATGATACTTTCCCAAGGAAACACCATCGCTAATGCGCTCTAACACAAAAGTCGTGGCACTTACGACCTCCCGGACACGGTACGGCCCATCACGACGGGGTATAAACTTAGGCGTCTGTCCTCTATTAGCGTCGTTGGAGCCTTGGGTCTTCAAAAGTACGTAATCACCAACCTTATAATCTGGCGCGGGCCGACGGTTTTCATCGGCGTACCTTTTCTGCGTTGCCTGGGCCTTCTCATGGACGTCTCTCGCGTCCATCGACACGACGGGCAACTTCTTACTTTTAGTACACGCGGGGCGCGATGAGGTATCTGCAATCACATTAGACTTACCTGGAGTGTACTCTATCTTCAAGTTGTACTCTTGGAGACTCAGAGCCCACCTGGCTAGTCGACCACTCGGCGACTTCAAACTCATGAGCCACCTAAGCGGTTGGTGATCGGACCTAACTACTACTTCTGCCCCATCAATATACTTACGGAACTTGGATACAGCCCACACGACGGCTAGGGCTTCGCGTTCAGTCGTGCTGTACTTCCGTTCCGCTGCTGTGAGGAGGCGACTCGCGTATCCCACGGGTCGTTTGTCGACGCCCTCCCCCTCGAGTAAAGCTGCTCCGAGAGCATAACTACTGCTGTCACTCCTGAGAACGAACCGCTTCGACTCATCAGCCTGACGCAGTGTCGGCGCTGACACTAGAAGAGACTCAATAGTCTCAAAGGCGCTTCGCTGCTCGGGGCTTCGCGTGGCAGTGGCGTTATTCAAAACATAAGATTGAACAAATGGGAACACAACATCGGGATTGTCCGAAAAATACCACGACTCTTGGGCTAAGTCTAGTACTAAGCCAGCCTCACTAATAAAACTTCGGCCTAAAAGAGTTCGGGTGTTTTCCCCGGGGAACACCACAAACTCGGTTGCTACTTCTTTACTCTCTAACTTTACAGGCACCGTAGCGGTCAACACTACCTTAAGCTGTCGAGAGCCGTCCGCAAGCCCAATGGTGCGCTCTGACTCACGAAATTGTACCCCGCTCGAACGTAAAATATCGTGTAACATGGGACTAGCGATACTGCATGTAGCCCCCGTGTCGACTATCGCTACGCCTTCCCTATTCGCGATGACAACTGACACCATTGGATGTGACCACTTACTCACACTCGTCGCGCACAGCGCGCGGTCTACATCGGCGTCGGTAGCGGTGCCGTCGACGATATTAAAATTCGAAGACTTCGTAGGTACATTTTTATTGAGGCATGTCTCACATCTAGATCTCACTACGCCCGGTTGGCCGCATCCATAGCAACGTATCGGTTTATTATTATTGTTACCTACACTAATATTCGAACTTACATTATTCGGTTTACTTGTTTTATTTTGTAAATTACGACAATCAGTAACAATATGACCGTAAAATTTACAATACGAACAACGAACGCGCTTATCGCGTTTAGAATTCTCTTTCGAGTTGGGAGTGAGTTGCGCTCCGGTAGTAATGCTCGGACCGGTGGTAAGGGTAACGCCGCGATCGATCGAACGATTCGACTTCGGTTCGAGATTTGGCGCGCTCGCGCCAGACACGGAGTATGTACTATTCGACAATACTTGGGACTCCGCTACCGTGTCCTCAACACTCCTAACCTTATCTATAAATAAATCTACAGTTTCACCAGTATCGTCTCTATGTAAACGTTTTCTTACACGTCGATGCAATAGTCCGTATATTATATCTATCTGCATACGCACAGGCACTACGTAAGGCAACTTTGCTAATAACGACCGCACTTTACACATAAACACTTCAGCTCGTTCGGAGTCTTTTTGTTCCTCGGCGAAGATTTCACGTAAAATCTTGTAAGCCGGCTGCGGTGTCCCGTACATGGAGCGCAGGCGCGCCACGGCGTCCGTCCAGGAGATGGCGCCGGTGCGAGCTCCGCGCCACCACACGGCGGCGTCGCCCACCAGCAGCATCGGGAGGCCGCGCAGCGCGTGCTCGTCGCTCACGTTGTTGCACTCCTTGTAGATAGTTACGGCGTCTAGAAACGCTTCCAGCACTTCTGCGTCACGTGAACTTCCATCAAACCTCGCCGTACACTTGCCGAAGTTGCCGCATCCGGCGGCGGCGACGACAGGCGGGAGGTTGTTTGATGGGGAAGCCGCAGGGTTCCAGGGTCTGTTGCAGGACAATGACCTCAGGGTTTCAGCCAGAGTCCTGTTCGTTTCTGCTTGCATTCTGGCGAAGGACTGCATGATATTCGTCAAGAGCCTTTCGGTGTCCACACTCGTAGATGCGCCGGCAGCGCCAGGGGCAGTGGGGGCGGGGGCGCCTCGGGCGCGCGGCTCCGCCGTGGTGACATCAGGGTCGCTTGCGTCGTCGCTCAGCAGGTCGCCAGCTTGCCGATGCTCATCGGCAGCGCGCGTGGACCTCGTTTTTGGCATGGCGGCAAGTGAGTAGGTATTAACCGCTTTTGTTCGTCGCGTTTATTAGGCACTTTTGTTCGTCGCGTGTTTTCGCGGCAAAACACAAGTAGGTAAAAATACTAACTAACAGTTTGAGTTCGGCCACTTTAGTTCGTCGCGTGTTTTCGCGGCAAAACACAAGTAGGTAAATACTAATTTTAACCGTTAGAGTTCGAAGCCACTAGTTGGGCGCCACTATAACAACTTGTCCCGAGTTGGGTGCACTGTTATCAAACCGATCTACGTGGGATACTACTATAAAACACTGAGTTCAGAAGAACACATTTATTGTCTTTAAATTTAATAGGCACGTACATATACACTTCAAGTATATACTTCAACGATTGTAACACTATTAACTATGAACACAGATCAGTGCTTAAGCTTAGGTATAGAATATAACGCAACGAACAAATACAAATGCTCAGGACGACGACGCGATTACCACTGATCCTGCGCCTGCACACGCCCGCATTAAATACCCGCGGTTCCGCGCCTCGCGCCCCTAACGACCGCACGCGCCGCTCAGGCGGCCTAGCGACAACGCGTGATCGTCGCGCTGTTGCCAGGTTCGTGGGTTGCTGTGCGACTGTCTCTAACTGCCGCGCGGTCGGCCGCGTAGCAACTAGGCTCGACCGACGCCGTTGCCAGGTCCGCGCGTTACAGTAATATAATTTTGTGCGTGTGTTCCAAAGTTTTTTGTTTACATAATTTTTCTTTTATGATGTACCTTTGATAGCTCAATAGATTAAATGTAAATATTAAACATTCATTTAGTTCAACAGATAACACAAATACCGAAGAGATGCACTCCCTTTCTTAGAGTTGATAAACTATGTGATTTTTATTTTTATTTTTTGAAAAATAAATGCAAAACATTCCTTCTTCGTATTGTTTTCTATTATATCTGTTTCCTTTATTCATTTTTGTTTCTTTTATTTATTAATATGAAAAATAAAACTCAAAGTTTATATAAACTGAATCATTACTTCTACTTCTAACACTTTATAATATCATTACCAAAGTGTAGGTATATACGAGTTGAGTTAACATACCTGTTAGGTAGCTGCAGAGATTTTATGAGCCTTAGACATCGTGGAAGCAAGAGTTACGTTCATTATGATTTTGGCTAATATATAATTTTTAAAAGTGACCCCTAAGGGCTTGTTCTGTACAAGTATAACTTACGCTTAAATTATGGTATAACATTAAATTATTATACCTATACTAAATTATATAATGTTAAGTCTACGTAAAATCAATGTAAAGTGATTTGACACAATGTTTAATTATACTATTCACTTATCTTTTATTTTTTATTTTACATAAGCAGCAGTCATAGTTTAATATTTAATTGAAACCAGGCGCATCTTTACACACAAATCAAATGTTGCATACATATATTTGCAGAGCACTCGTCCTATTTTACTATCAACAAAGATCATAAAACAAAAGTGCTTAACCGCTCCATAGAGTGTAATCGAGTTAACCCCTACAAAATCACGCAATAACCGATACGAAATATCGTTTTCCATGACAGCTATTAATTGTTAGCGGCAATGAGGCTTCGCATACTTGAGGCTATAAACAAACGCTATCTAACCCAACTGCCTACTTAATAGTCCTTTAGTATAATTGCCGCAATCAATAAGTTCGCTACATACTGCAGACATTGTACTTCACACTAATACGTGAAAGGGTACTTTACTCTGTTGTTCGTTGAAGATTGTGGTCAATTCGAATTTATTCAAAACCTATAAGTACTTTACTATTCGACTTTAATTTTTTTACGAGTGTAAGTAGGTAAATAAGAATCGCTTCAAATATTGCTAAACGATAAACACGATAACGGATAGATCAATTCGACTATTTTTTTTTTAAAGTTTTCAAATATTTTTAGTCCGGGATCCCTAGTACCTACATTTTTTTAAGCTAATTTTCCGGGAGTAGCTTCATTTTGATGAGACGAACAAAAATTTCCTCTACGAAAACTCTCGTTTGTGGTAGGTAATAGAGTTAGCAGGGGATAGAGCAGCAGTGAGCGTAGGACCGGGATAACGTACCACGCAATTGTATGTAGGACAATATTACTATTAAATTATATAAATATTAACTAACTAAAAGAAAAAAAATCAGAAAAAAATCAATTTGATTACCTCGTAAGGTCATCAAAATTATTACTAACCAGCAGATTTTTTTTTTGTTATCCCGGTAAAAAAATGGATTTTTTTTTTTTTAAAAAATATGGACAAAACACTTTCTGAACGAATAGGAATTTGATAACCACTGAGTATATCTGTGGTCTGTGTTGACAACGAATGATTAACAACCAAGTGACAATTTTTTTGACAAGACAATTTTCACCGCTAGCAACATTTTGTATTGGAAAATTAAATTGTCGTTTTTAGTATTTTCCCTTACTTATTATTTATGTTTCTCGCCGTTCAAACCTTCCCTAAATATTTCAAGATCAAAATTAGCCAAATCAGTCCAGCCATTCTCGAGTTTTAGTAAGACAAACGAACAGCAATTGATTTTAATATATATAGATGCGGAATATCAGTAATATTTATTTAAATCAATGTAAATAATCTAATTTTTTCTTAAAATATATTGAAAATCTATGTATAATGCCGTCGTGTGCAGACTTAAAAAAATTGTCACAAAATAAATATTTTAAATATACGTTCAGAAGTAGTCATAATTTAGAGAGGTCTTTCATTATGCTAGCTGTCCGCCCGCAGCTTCGCCCACGTAACTTGTAACCTAGTTAGAACCAGTTAATAAGAACCGAAACATCTTAGATAATATTTCTGATATCAGACATAATATTAGTCTGATCGTTACTTGAGTCATAGTAAAAACGATGTAGGTAGGTACCTATAGGTACCTACTAGGTTAAGACTTATATTATTTACCTCAGCCCTGGTGTTTAAATAATACACAATGATTACACACTTTATAATCAGTTGATTTTATTTGTGTAAACTAAATTAATACTAGACGCCTATCAAGGCTTTTCCGCCATAACATTTATGGCGACTGCTTCCCAAACATAAGTCGTAACGTAACGTGAGCTTTTATAGCCTATGTTAGGTAGATACACAAAATAGTCTAAAGGAAATTTGCTTTTCAGTAATTATACCTGTTATATTATCCAAATATTATAATCTGTTAAATAATGTCAATGACAAGGTTTGTAAAATGTATATTGTCTTTGCCCTCCTCCGCTTGTCTATTCTACTCTGCAAAATGGTGTCTGTTATAGAAATGTAATCGGGTCAATATGGTGTAATAAAGTTTAATAAATATAGAAGTTAAAGTCTCCTCAAGTGTATTTTAATTAAAACTTTTCCAACATGGTAGCAGTCCGTGGTTTATAAGTAAAACAATAAAATAGTGTGATACTTCGATTGTAAAGATACGAATCAATCAAAATACGATTCAAGTTAAAAGTCACATGTGCTACAAAGATAAATCATCGTGAAAATATCTTCATACAGTATAATTACATACACAATGGCTAATCAAGCTAAAATAGAAGACGTTACATTGCCTATTTTTGATGGCGTCAACTATTCAAGTTGGAAATTAAGATTGCTAACCTTATTAGAATATAAAGAGTGTAACGAGCCCGCCATTACTATGACCTTCGTTCCGGGTAAAGACGAAAAAGCTGAGGCGATATGGAAAAAGAAAGATTTAAAGGCAAGGACTATATTAATGAGCACTATTTCAGATAAACAATTAGAATATATTAGCGAATGTAAAACAGCTTATGAAATGATTAGAAAATTTGACAAAATGTATTTAACACAGTCTACTGCTATGCAAATTATATGTAGGGGGAAAATAGAGGAAATTAAATTAAATAATTATGATACTTTAGAAGATTTTTTTGTCGCTTTTGAAAAAACAATAAACGCATTTAAAGTCGCCGGAGGAAAGATTGATGAACCTGAGAAGTTGAGATACCTTCTCAGAGCGCTCCCACCAAGTTATAGTTATATTGGAGATTTTCTTGATGTAATTCCAGAAGAACAAAGAACAGTAGATTATGTACGATCTAAAATAAAAGAAAAAAATATTACTTCAGGCGACTCGGATGAGAAAAACAATGTGAGTACATTTACAGCTAAAACCAAACCCCGTTGCTTTGTCTGCGGTAAGACTGGCCATCTCAAGAAGGACTGCTGGCACAGACAGATAAATAATCAAGTTCAACAGAATTATCAAGGCAAATATCAACCCAGTCATGGTCATCGAGGACTACAGAGAGGTTTCAACAGAGGTGGATTCTACAGAGGTCGTGCCCGAGGTAGAGGTCAAGGTCATTCCAGAGGTGAGACATCAAACAATTATTCAGTGGAGTCGTGGACAGCTCAAGTATGTAATCCGGTAGTCAATCAGGTATTTGGGTGTACTGAAAATGATGAATGTATTAATAATAACAATAATATTAACTTACTTTTAGATAGTGGGTGTACACACCACATAATAAATAATGATACCTACTTTTATAATTATGTAGATTTAAAAATACCCGTAAATGTAAAATTACCCGACAACAAAATATTAAAAGCAACCAAAGTAGGCAACGTTAAAATTTGTTTCAAAAATTATTATAGTCATAAACATGTAGATTTAAAAAATGTTTATTTTGTAGAAGGTATTAAGCAAAATTTGTTGAGTTTTTCAAAGATTACTAAGACTTGCACAATAGTAGCCAAAGATGCGAATGCGAAAATTTATAACCAGTCTAGAGAACTGATAGCCGTTGCAGATAAAATAAATGATTTGTATCATATGAAAGGTTTTGTATTGAATGACTATAATAATGAAATGTACGTACACTCTGTAAAATTAACTCATAAAGAGAAATGGCATAGGGCACTCGGTCATGTAAATTTTCAATATCTAAATAAGTTAATTAATGATAAATTAGTAGATGGTTTGCCGGATAGGATTGAAAGCATAGAAATGAAATGTTCAAATTGTATTCAAAGTAAAATGGCTAATATACCTTTTGAAAATAATAGAAAAAAGACAACAGAAATTTTAGAATTAATTCATACTGATTTGAACGGTCCGCATAACACAACTGGGTATGGTGGAGAAAAATATTTTCTGACATTTATTGATGATTATAGCAAGTGTACAAGGATTTTTTGTATTAAAAGTAAAGCTGAAACTGCTAGTTGTTTTATAGAATTTGTAAATCAAGTAGAAAATAAATTTAACAAAAGAATTAAGAAATTACAGTGTGATAACGGTAAAGAATATTTAAATAAAGATATTTATAATTTTATAAAGCACAAAGGTATAGAGTTATTATCATGTCCACCCTACGTCCATGAATTAAATGGAGTAGCGGAAAGATATAATAGGTCTGCTATAGATATAGGTAGGTGTTTAATGAGAGAAGCTAAAATTCATAGAAAATATTGGCCCGAAGTAATAAAAACAGTAGCTTATTTAAAAAATCGAACAATTGCAAATACAGTAGAAAATAAAACTCCTTATGAGATATTTTTTGGGATAAAACCAAATGTAGAACATTTAAAAATATATGGAAGTAGAGTTTATGTCAGGGTTCCTGAAGTTTTAAGAAAGAGTAAATGGGATGATAAAGCACAACTAGGAATTTTAGTGGGGTATAATGAAAATAGTTACAGAGTTCTATTAAATAATAAGATAGTTAATGCTAGGCATGTACAGGTAGTCGAAGAAAATACTAATTTAATTTGCTTAGAAAAACTTGATGATCAAAGTGTAAAAGATAATGATTTGGAAACTGATTCTACTTTAAATATCTCAAATAAAATATGTAAAACTGAATACAAAGGTCATGAAAATTATATAAATGAAGTTGAAAATGAAAATTGTAATAGTAATAGTATGAAAGATCTTGTAAGTAATGATAATTTAAATGATGATGATGAGGATGATATGCATGTAGGATTAGGAAAATCAAAAAGAAAAAGAACTCCAGTTTCTAGATATGGTAATCCAGTTTCACATTTTATATATGTAAACTATATTGATGCAAATGTACCAAGTACATTTGAGGAGGCGATGAACTCCCAGGATCGTGAACTATGGCAAAGAGCAATGGACTCTGAAATGAATAGCTTAAATAAAAATAATACGTGGCAAATTGTTGAAAGGCCAAAAGATAAAAAAACTATTGATGTTAAGTGGATTTTTAAAAAGAAAAGCAGTAATGTTTATAAAGCTAGATTAGTTGTAAGAGGTTTCCAGCAAACGGAATATATTGAAAATGTTTATTCACCAGTAGGAAAAATGCAAACTTTAAAAATTTTATTGTCATACAGTTGTAAAAATAATTTATTTATTGAACAAATGGATGTCGAGACAGCATTTTTAAATGGTTATGTAAAGTTAGAAGTATATATAAATCAACCAAAAGGTTATGAAACGGGAGACAATAAAGTTTATAAATTGCAAAAGGCTCTCTACGGTCTTAAAGAAAGTCCTAGAGTATGGTATGATTGTTTCGATAAGTTTATTACAAAGTTAGATTTTATTAGAAGTAATTATGATTACTGTTTATATGTAAATAGAGCAAGCAAAGATCCAATATATATATTAATATTTGTCGATGATCTCCTAATTTGCTGTAAAAATAAAAATAAAATTGAAGAGATAAAAACTAGTTTAATGAAAAGATTTGCAATGAAAGACCTTGGGAAAATTAAAAGTTATATTGGCATAGATATTGATTATAGTAAGGATAGAAATATATTGACTCTAAATCAAACAAAATATATTGAATCTTTGGCTGCAAAATATAATCTGGATAATACTAAGTTATATGATACTCCAATGGAAACTAATTTAAAATTAGAACAAGCTAAGGAAATTGATGAAAGTATACAGTACAGAAATATAATAGGTGAATTATTGTATATTAGTACAGGCACAAGGCCAGATGTAGCTTATAGTGTTAATTATTTGAGTAGATATCAAAATTGTTACAGTCGAACACATTATAAATATGCAATGAGAGTTTTAAAATATCTGTATAAAACTAAGGATTTAAAGTTAACATACTATGAAAATGTAGATTCTGAAATATTAGATTGTATGGTAGATTCCGACTATGCAGGAGATAATGTGGATCGGAAATCTACATCAGGTTTTGTGATTAGATTGTTCGGAAACTTAATTTTTTGGAAAACACATAAACAAAATACAGTTACTAAATGTTCAACTTTTGCAGAGTATATTGCTATGTCAGAGGCAGTGACAGAGGTACTTTTTATTAGAAACTTGTTAAGTGAGTCATTTAATTTAAAAATTTCTGAACCGATTAAATTGTATGAAGATAATTCTGGTGCGATTACAATAGCTAAATACGGTAACTTTACAAAAAATTCAAAACATATTGAAGTGCAGTATCATTATATAAACGAGAACTATGAAAAGAAAATAATTGATATTATAAAAATTGATTCAAAATGTAACTTGGCAGATATTTTAACAAAAAGTTTAGATAAAATAAAATTTTTAAAGAATAGGTTAGAGTTAGGATTAATATAGTAGTTCAGATTAAAATATTGTGTTTAGATTATAAATTTGAGGAGGCGTGTTATATTATCCAAATATTATAATCTGTTAAATAATGTCAATGACAAGGTTTGTAAAATGTATATTGTCTTTGCCCTCCTCCGCTTGTCTATTCTACTCTGCAAAATGGTGTCTGTTATAGAAATGTAATCGGGTCAATATGGTGTAATAAAGTTTAATAAATATAGAAGTTAAAGTCTCCTCAAGTGTATTTTAATTAAAACTTTTCCAACAATACCAATATTAATTATACAGTTATGGCGAATCTAATGAAAGTAATTCGGAGAAGCTCTACATTTTTTCTTAAAATACAATAAAATAATACGTGGAAATTTTTACGATTTATTACCACATAGAATGCAGTATCAATTTATTCTTAGAAAGGACTTTGAAATCGTATTATGTTACATTACCGAATACGCCATACCTATTAAGATTTTATACCTGAAATACTAAAATACAAATAAGATAAACCCTCAGTAATAATATGCGGACTGTAAATAAATGGAAAAAGAGATTTATTACCTCTAAATCACGTGTATCTGTGACGAGATAACACTGAGACATCTTGTTTTAAACGAAATAATGGCGCTTGAAACATCCAAGTTTTAAATGGTATATTATATTATTATATTAATTATATACACTTTATTGATATTTATCCTTGTGATATCATTTTATAATGCTCAATAAGAAAGTATTGATTTTGATATTTTGATATTGTTTGAATTGTAAGTAGTTTTATCATTAAACTAAGAATATAAAATAAAATGCTTTAGGTAATGTTTGTACTTAATCAACAAAGTATGAAACTGCTGAACCGAATTTATTATTAACTAGCTTGTGCGTGCGACTTCGTCCCCGTGGAATAGGACCACCCGATTTTGAAACATTCTTCATTAGTGCTACGCTCCTATTGGTCTTAGCGTGATGATATATAGCCTATAGCCTTCCTCGATAAATGGGCTATCTAACGCTGAAAGAATTTTTCAAATCGGTCCAGTAGATCCTGAGATTAGCGCGTTCAAACAAACAAACAAACAAACAATCAATCAAACAAACAAATTCTTCAGCTTTATTATATTAGTACCTATAGATAATAAAATATTTTCATCATCCAGTAGTGGGTACCTACAGATAGTGCATGTATCTACTACAAGTAGGTATGTTAGTAGGTACCTACCTATATCGCAAAAAAATAAAAATAAGTAAAAACTAAAAATAATTAAGCATAAACATGTTTTTGTGAACGTGTCTAATTTTATTTTGTTTATGTATAAAATTAATGTCGGTAAGTTTAAGTTCCGTTTCGGTAATTTTTTAATTCAAGAAGTCTGCATAAATCATCTCAGTTTCGCATAAAAAATTAATACCTATAAAGCCTTATCTTACAAATTTACGTTTTAAAATTTAATGAAATATTCCTGAATAAAAAAAACACATTAATTACAAAATACTAATTTCGTGATTTAGTAAAATTACTGAATAATGGAAATAATTCGACTGTAGGTTACCGTCTGAAAGTTTCAAAAGTATACATCGTAAAAATGTAAGTAAGTATAATGACAGTCTTATGTAAAAGGCACTCAATGTAGACTTAACTGTCGATGAATACATAACAACAGTGCATGCGGTTGCCAATCACAATAAAGCTTAAAACAAAATATTTGCTCGCATAATAACCGGGTTGCGTGAAGGTACGTAGCATTTATGACTCGTCCTGACAGCCGCCGAGGGACTGCGGTAAAACTGACCAATAAAAGTTCATTATCTATCGCTTGTTCGCTCCCAACTTTCATTTTATTGGTTTATGACACCGAATGTCGTAAAACTCGAGGTGTGGTTCGGGTGACAAATTATGCATCGTTACGTTTTTACGATTGCAATCTCGATAGTTATCGAATGAAATTTATTTGAAGTTTATTTTATTTAAATGTGTTGGAATTTTTATATATCGACTTTTATATACAATTATGTAGATATGTACCTAATCTAACAAAAAAGTGTAGATATTTTTTTGTAATTTTTAATTGATATCTAAACATAATACGCCTCTTATGTGTATGTAAATTAAATATTATGTATGTAAATGGTAATAGATTTTTTAAACACAGTTCTCGTGAATCGTGGGCGTGGCAGCGTTTATGCAAAACGTGTACGTAGCAAGTAAACACGCAATGAAAGAGTGCGAAGCGGTATGACATTACAGCCGTCAACGTACGTTTACTACCCGCTGAGGGAATATTTGATGGGAAAAACGAGCTTTTCTATTTAAACTGTACAAAAAGATACATTTATTAACATATAAATAAAGCAATCTCAAATTTCTCTATATTTATTTCTTAAATTGTAGGTATCATAAATAAAACACATGCTGGTGTAAGAATAGGTATTTGAAACTGATGTAATAGCGACAATTTTAAGTAGATATTATATATGTATGTACCTGCCCTTTCGAATTATATACAAAATGAATAAATGAACTCAAACCAGACAATAAAATAAAATTTGAAAGTATTTTTTTTTTTTTGGTGCTTATTTTTTTAACGTAGGAAATTGAATAAAATCGACATTGTTTATAACTATTCCATTGTTATTCATTTCACTGTCCATTAGACATCCTTCGCGATGCTTGTCGTTGATTACCTTTTATGGCCACTGCTTCGATAAGCCATGAGTCGTATCTACTTCCGGGATTAGTGTATCATAAGTCATAACAAATAAAAAAAAATACTAAAACTTATATCATTTTATATCAATCGTATACATTTATGCTAATTTTAATTCTGATAATATTAAATCAATTTTAATGTTAAAAACTTATATTTAAATTGTTCTCTTTCATTTTCATTCTACTAATATTTTAGTACCTACACATGTAACTTTACTTCCTTTTTTATTCACTACCTATATTACTTTTTACCATTACCTAATATATTTTACCAAAGGTACAAAAAAACCTGACAATTTTGCTATTTTAAAGGTGTATTGAAGCTATTGAAACTTCAATATATAAAGGTACCTTCTCAGCACATCTCAACAATTTCTACTTATGTAGGTAAAGCGTACATAACATTAACATACCTGTAATTGTACACACGTAGGGTATTTGTGCAACGAGAAGCTAAATAAGTATAATTATAATTATGTGGTATATATTAATTTACTACTTTATTTTTAACATAAACAAATGAAATTATTAATAGGTTTTTACAAATTTTTTAATAATTTGTTATAAATGAAAATTATCGTAAGTAATATTACCGAAATTTAATTAATTTAAAAAAGTGAATGTTAAATATATAGATAGATAAGTCTAATTTTAAATACAATTAAATTAAAACTTGATAGAAGACCGACATTAATATCTATTAATATAAATAACTCTATTTTCATTTATAGTTTTTCTAATAAAATATGACTCGATTCAGCTGTTTCTTTGATCGACTGTCATTAAGGCACGCAGATGTTACTGCGACAAGCTGGTCAATGATTAAGTTTAACTTTAAGTTATTCAACTTAACTATAACTTACAGGTGTAAATATATTAATAGATACCTACTCTACTTTCTTTTTTTATAAAATATATTTTCTTTATAATAATTATATAATAAATAGATATATTTCCGTTTTCTTAATTTATAACTCAATTATAGATATACGAATATTTATACAATAAATGTTCATTTAGATTTGTATCGTAATAATTATTACTCATATAATAATTATGTATTTAAATATGTTTTACTTTGATACGATACGCTAAAAATTATTTATATTTCTACTAGATAGGTAATTACTAGCCCGTTGGCGCAGTTTGTAGCGACCCTGCTTTCTGTTCCGGAGGTTGTGGGTTCGATTCCCACCTCGAGCCTGGGTGTTATATACATATTTATTTATATATTTATATATGTATTATTTATAAGTATGTTTATCGAAAAAAAATATGTAGCTAGACCAGTCGGCTGTTACCTATAACACAAGCATTATGTTGCTTAGGGGAGCGAGGGGCTTGTTGTAACAGTTTTCATGAAAACTAATATCTCTTGAGATCTATTGATTATATTGCTACCAAATAAAGATGGATGGATGCTGTAACTCTTCCTCTACCAAATCAAGTAAAAATTATACCATAAATATTGATCATTATTTTACAATCAATTATTTTCTAGAAGAAGTGCGGTGTTACAACTTACCTCGTGATTGGGGCAAGTTATAACGTCTACCGGGGCAAGTAGTAACGAAACAAAAAAAAAACGACATTAATACCTCTAATCATTTATTCTTTGTTTATTTTTAACAAAATTGACATCTTTCTAAAGTAGGTTAATACCTTATGTAATTCTTATCAATAATCAACTCAAATACACTTTCTAAGTAATCAACACCTAAAACTTAGGTACTTGACAATTTTATATAGTTAGCTATACACTACTATAATCATCATGGCACTTTTAAATCACAGTAAGTAATTAAATTATTTATATCTAAGGTATGATTCGTAATCTCTCTTTTTAATATCTATCTAACATAGTATTTATTGTTCTTACATAAGAATCAACATTTGGTGGGTTTCATTATAATTAAATTCAAACTTCATCTGAGCAAAAATTTATACAAATAAAAGAAATAGTGTCTCCTGTTACACATCTTACATGTGTCCACAGCTTACAAATGATACCCAATCTTCTTTATTTGAATCTGTGTAAGCTTCACCACATACCATACAATACCACTCTTCTGATTCAGATTCTGAATCTGAACATAAAACCTTTTTTTTTAGCTCTGTCCACTCCAGTTTTATTTTATGTTGATTTACTTTTGCCTTTCCCCTTCCCCTTTCTTTTACCTTTTCCTTTAATTTTGTCATCTTTTTTCTGTTTTTTCGTCATCTTTTCCGCATATTGCTTTTGTAAAGCTTCTTCTTCAGGAGTGTCCGTCAATACTGTAGATTTTCTTTTGCGTCTGCTATTCGTATTAGTTTTTCTTGGTGGCACCTTTGGTAATCTTCCATGTCGAAAAAGTTTTTTGTAGTCCGGAGCAACTCGGAGTTGGTTCGTTTGCAGTTTCGATTTGGTTTATAATTTCCATGGTGCTGATATCTAATTCAGGGGCAGAATCTAATAGTTCTGGATTTTCAAGATTCAATTATCCTTTTATACACCCTCATTCTAGAAGAAAGGAAAAAAATAAGTAGGTATCTCCATCATAACTTACATACACATCATAACAAATCCCGGGGCATGTTTTAACGTGTTACAACATGCCCCGGGATTTTGTTACAACTAACCCCATGGTATGATTTTTAACATTTATCAAGATAACTGTTTAAACAATTTAGCAATCTTAAAAAATGTTACACATTATCATAGATAGATAAATTTGAATGTAAATAAGATATAGAAAGTTTGAAATTAGTCGATAATAATAATGGAAACCAAAATTTTACGACAGTACAATTTTACATTACCTGGCAAAAATGAATTGCGTGCACATTTTCACTTACTGCGCCGGCCGGCTTGACACTGGCTATGGCAACACGATGCGGCGCGGTTTATAGGTTAAATCGAGTCAAAGAAATACGTTAATAAAGTTTAAGATCCTAGTGAAAAGAGCCTGTTACTACTTACCCCTGTTACAACAAGCCCCTCGCTCCCCTACTTTAGGAACAGACGACTGTGTGTGTATTGTGTAAATATTTATTTATTTATTATTATTTATTTATTTAAAAAAAATACTTCAAATATATAGATATTAGGTTTCTACATTTATCAATATTTTTAAAAACTTATAGTCATGAAAGTTTTTTTATTGATACCATACCTACATACCACTACCACTACAGCCTATCACAGTCCACTGTTGGCCATAGGCCTCCACAAGTTCGCGCCCGACATTACGACGCGAACTCATGTGTTTTGCCCATAGGGTAAAACCCGGATAGTTGCCGCGGGGGGATACTTGCCCCGGTTCTTAATACACTATGTTAGGAATATAAGTTATGTTCACGCTTTACTACAATAAGTAGTGGCCTTCCTCAGGCCTCAGTGCCACGTAAGCCATCGGAATATGTGCACTTATTTTGTCCGTGTGAGCAAAAATCTTCCGCGTCGAAACTTTGACGGGCGTTATAATTATATTGGTAAGTAATTTCTGTTGTATATTTTTTTTACTGATCATAGTTTTAGTCAACTTTTTGTTTCTTTGCATGCATTAGAGTTTAAACTACATTGTTTATTATGCTTTATTGCTAAATGTTTTTTATTTATTTTCTAAATGAAAAGGGCAAGTATCCGTATCAAAAAGGATAGTTGCCCTACTTACTTTCACGGATAGTTGCCCCTTAAGTAAGTAAAAAAAATTTAACAAGCAAAGACTGATTTTACTTTTTTGTTGTTTTTACGAATTTAATATGACTTGCTTATTGTAAATAAAATAAATATCTAATTAACTGTTTTATATATTTATTCTAGATGAGCAAAATGACTGGCAAATATAAGCGAAAAGCAGGCGTGTTGCTACGCAACATCAACTGGGAAAAAAATAGCTTAGTACTTGCCTTGGAAGAATTAAGACAAAAAAAAAGTATCAATGAAATTTCTCGATCATACGTAATATCCTCTCAAACCTTAAGAAGACGCTACGACAAGAATAACCAGCAACTGCTAACTCAAGGCATATTTTTGATATAAAGATATAATTGTATTTATACCTAGCAGAATAAATACAAAATTCTATCTACATACCTACCTTCTTATTTGACATAATTCTATTTTTGTCACTTCTAAACCGCAATGGCTAAAAAGCTTTCATGAAAGAAAGCCTGAAATAGCTTTGAGACAAGCTGAGGTTTTATCAATTAAAAGAGCCAGATATTTGTACTATACCGGAATCTGAGTCTAATCAGGGTCTACATCATAAAATGAACTGCTTCCCTCAGGGTATCAAGATCCAAGTAATACTAATAATCTGGAAATTATCTTACATGAGTCTGAGCAGAATAGCGTGAACCAAAATCACACGCCACCGAGGCCGTTTTCAAGCCTTTTAATTTTTTCTCAAGATTGTATAGCCTTAGAAGATAGCGACATTGAAGAATACATCTTTGATCATACTGAGCTATCATTGCCATCGCTGATACCTTTAAATTAATCTCAAAACAAACATAATCCCAGAACAAAAATCTTGAAAAAGAAACACCGTCTAAATTTTTACATCAAGCATCTCCTATACCAAGAATGGTACTAAGAATGGCACTAAGCATAACACTAATAAATTAAAAGTAAAAAACCTTTTTAAAAAACAAGCTTTTATTTGAATGCACTAAAACGAAAAAAATAAATGTTTACTTTAAAACTTTTACTATCTACTTATAAAGTCATTACACATAATCTATATGATAGAAAAGCTTGTCGCGAGATAGTACTCGTATTTCCTTAGTTTAAAAATTTTAATAGTTAAAATCAATCACATCAATTTATTTAATTTACTTGTTTACAAGCAAATCTCGCGACAAGCTTTTATATCATATAGATTATGTGTAATGACTTTATAAGTAGATAGTAAAAGTTTTAAAGTAAAAATTTATTTTTTTCGTTTTAGTGCATTCAAATAAAAGCTTGTTTTTTAAAAAGGTTTTTTACTTTTAATTTATTTTTGACTTTTTTAGTCGGTTATCACGTCACTTTATTTGAATTTTTCTTAGCAAGCCCTTTCATTTGATACCCATATTGTAGAAGTGCACTAAAAATAACTAGTCCGCACTCTTGGATATGCCGCCATATTGGATTTAGAATGACGTCACAAAGGTAACCATGCATTGTCATCCAAATTGAACCTGTATACAAAGTTTCAGCTCAATCGCTTGAAGATATTTGCTTCAAAATTGAGTTGCAAGATTTCACCCGAACAAACATACATACATACAAACCATGCATTGTCATCCAAATTGAACCTGTATACAAAGTTTCAGCTCAATTGCTTGAAGATATTTGCTTCAAAATTGAGTTGCAAGATTTCACCCGAACAAACATACATACATACAAACCATGCATTGTCATCCAAATTGAACCTGTATACAAAGTTTCAGCTCAATTGCTTAAAGATATTTGCTTCAAAATTGACTTGCAAGATTTCACCCGAACAAACATACATACATACATAAATACATACAAATCATGCATTGTCATCTAAATTGAACCTGTATACAAAATTTCAGCTCAATCGGTTGAAGATATCTGCTTCAAAATTGAGTTGCAAGATTTCACCCGAACAAACATTCATTAAATTTACATACATACATACATACATACATACATACATACATACATTGCAAGTTAAATAAAAGCTTGTAAAAAATCTAAACAATCTGCAGAAATTATTAACTCCAAACGATAAAATTAACGTTAGCTTCTGTTAAAAAGCAATGTTAATACCAAAGTTGATTAAAAGAAAAAAAAACTTAAAACCGAATAAAATCATATAAAAATTTTCGATTCGGTGATTACATCGTTCCATAGCTTAATGGCTAGAGCACTGACACTTTATGTCGGGGGTGTGGGTTTGAATCCCGCTGGTTCGAAATTTTGATATTATCATAAAAAACATTTTAGAATTTCCTCATGTGTGGGAAACACAAAAATAAAAATACATAATACGAATTAATTTTAAGGATGTTAAATAAATAATAAATATTACTTTAATGGCTATAAATTTATTTCTATCCAAAATAAAAATCATACCGAGGCTACTATCCCCGTACGAGGCAAGTATCCCCCCGAAGCATTTTCGACGCTAGGCTACTATCCGCCATAGTAGGCAACTATCCCTTTTTTGAGAGGTGAAATAAAACAGTATTTATTCAAAACCATTGTTAATTATCTATACAAAAATAGGCTATTATAGAAGATAAAAGACCTATGTTTTGAGATACATACTGAATAATTTTCAGCAAGTTCATACTTTTCTTAAATAAAGCTTTTTCGAAAAGTGGGGCAACTATCCGGGTTTTACCCTAGTCACCACGCTGGGCAGGCGGGTTGGTGACCGCAGGGCTGGCTTTGTCGCACCGAAGACGCTGCTGCCCATCGTTGGCCTGTGTATTTCAAAGCCAGCATGGATGGTTATCCCGCCATCCGTCGGCTTTTTAAGTTCCAGGGTGGTAGTGGAACTGTGTTATCCCTTAGTCGCCTCTTACGACACCCACGGGAAGAGAGGGGGTGGCTACATTCTTTAGTGCCGTAACCACACAGCACTACCTACATACAATATCCAATAATAAAAATACCAAAATCTTTACAGACTTTTTATATAAATTGTAGTATTACTTAGGTTAAATATATTTTATACACCAACTTTTCGTAAACAGATTTAAGATTTCGATGGAATATTCAAGACATTTTTTTATAAACTTAATTTATTAGACTTATCCTCGGAAATAAATAATTTACCTATCAAAATATGTATAGACTGCATTGTTACAAAACTTTAACTTGGGTAGGTATAGGACCGTAAGAAAACTATCCCTGATTTTAAATTCTATATTAGAATGTCAATTTCTACATTAAAATGTCATGTTTAGTTTTTGAATTTCGTAGCTCACAATAAATTACCTGTTTCACATTACAGTTTATTATACCACATAAAACAATACGTTTAGAATATTTAACATAGCGAAGTCGAGGAAACAATTTGTAGTGAAAACAAAGTTAGCGCGCCCTTACTTCATGAAATAAAATTTTATAACACAAATATACCACTTTCATAGTCTGTTAAGATCGAACGTTTAATTATCGTAAGTTTCTTCGAGGGATAATATCGACATTTATATGTAAATATAGCAAAAACATCTTCGCACTCTCATAGCCAATGGTCCGCAACCAATCGTCAGCAACGAAGCAAAAGTGAATAAATTAGAAAAGATATAAATTGTCGGAGGCGTTTTAATTGAAATCGCAGTTGTTAATTGAGTGCGTAGCGCAGTGCGCATGCGTCCCCGCTGATTTATTATAGGTACCCAACTATTTACTAGCCTAAGCACGTATGAGCTTGAATGGATATTGCATTTTCTAAACACTTCAGAAATTATTTAATTAATTCGATGTATAGAGTTATGGCGTCGGAAAAACTAAACTCAGTCATATGTTTTATCATTGTAAATAAATCTTTATGTATTTCTGGGTAGGTAATGATTTGTTGGTATCTACTTATCTCTTTATATGGTTACTGCTATAATATCGGCACTTATTAGGATCGATATGTCAATGTATGAAGTTACTAAGAACATAAATTTTAGTTTAGCTATTCATAACCATAGATGAAACTCAGAATTATTTTGCTAATAAAATCATTGTAATAAAATACAACCAACTAACAAAAAGAATGAATAAATTTAAATAAAATCAGTGTCTTTGTCAATATGAAATCAATGAATAAGCACAACGTGTGACTAGCGCCATTTGAGATAAACCTTGGACACTTTAATCTATACTAATATATAAAGCTGAAGAGTTTGTTTGTTTGGTTGTTTGTTTGTTTGTTTGTTTGTTTGTTTGTTTGTTTGAACGCGGTAATCTCTGGAACTACTGGTCCGATTTGAAAAATTCTTTCAGTGTTAGATAGCCCATTTATCGAGGAAGGCTATAGGCTATGTATCATCACGCTAAGACCAATAGGAGCGGAGTCCACGCCGACGAAGTCGCGCGCAGAAGCTAGTATTGTAATAAAATGAAATCCTAATAAAAATAAATAATAATAATTGTGTTTGCTCGCAAACGAAAAAAAACCGACTTCAATTACATCGACAAGTAATACAACGTAGGTAATAAGACGAAAAAATAGTCAAGTAAATACGCGCTATTAAAGATTACTCAAAAAGTTGTAATCAGTTTTCGATCTAATTTAAACAAGACTACAAGACAAGTATTAGCTTTCGATTAAAGTAAGAATCATCGAAATCGGTACTCCGAGTAAAAAGTTATGCGGTATAATATAACGTAGGTCGACGAAAAAGTAGTCACGTAAATACGCATTATTAGATATAACTCTAAAAGTACTTGTCAGATCTCAATTAAATTAAAATGGGACCACATGACACGCAACACCTTTCAATTAAAACAAAATTGATCGAAATCGGTCCACCCAGTCAAAAGTTCTGAGCTAACATACATAAAAAAAAAACATACGTGTCGAATTGAGAACCTCCTCCTTTTTTGGAAGTCGGTTAAAAACACAGTTGTTTCGAATTTTTATTTTATTATTGACAATTGGACATAATATTATCATGCAGACATTTTATTAATGTTGTTGTAAAAATTGAGCTTATTCTTAATCAAGATTTGTTGTTCTAAGGAATTTTAGGAATCTTTATTAAAGTTCAACCCTAAAATTTAGGCAACTAAAAACTGTATCAAACCGTAGATTCGGGGAGCGTCAAGTAAATAACCGAGGGTTTAACCCTTCAACTTTTTCTCGGTGCCTCAGCGACCCTTATCCGTCTTCTCGGGGATACGGCGTATATCTTTATTTATCATTCTTTATTGCTTGAAACTCTCTCGCGGTATTGTTCGAGATTAAAATAGAAGCTTATTGGATGTTATCTCATCTGAATAACTTTTAGGGAATTCGGCTTTATTAGACTTTGCTTAATATTCAAACGATTTACGTTTCATCGTAATGTAATTAAATAATGTTTTGTTTTGTATCTACATCCAAGTATCGATACACTTGCAAACGAAAGCATTAATTAATTTTTATTTCAAACGGTTTATGGGTATTATAAATAAATATAGCTAGTATATAACAATAAATTTGCTGTGATTGTTGATTAAACGGCTTGTAAACTGTTTGTAATGACGTCGAGTTGCGGAAAATGGCCCGTTCTTCTAGTGTCAAGTCACCGTAGTCCAACATATATATATATATATATATTAGCTTTTTTAATATTTTAACGTATCAGTATAACTTTAACTTCGTGTATGACCATCCAATGTCTATAAAATCAAGAAGTTCGAAAATAAATAATTAAGTATACCTAACTCGTTTAGCATATCTGCATGAATCGTTCACTGTAGGTATTGATTCGTTAATTCTAGGTATATTTTGACTACGTACACAAGGTACCTATGTCGCATTTTTTTATGTGTTATCCACAAATATAAGTAATATCAAATTACCAACCAAAGTAGGCCTGTACAAAAACTCGTTCTATAGACATTTAGAAAAATTTGAATACTCGCCTTAATAATAATTTATCAACAAGAATATTACATCAATGTGTTAGTTAAGAGGAGGAAACTACCATAATTAAGATTTCATCGGTTCGATGTCCAATAATAAAGATCTTTCACATAGTTCATTAGAATACAGAATATGAAGTGTGAGGGGGTTCCAATAAGAATGGCAGTTTAATGAGACCGAGTGAGACCGACCCACAGGAACTCACTCGTAACTCGATGACAAACCGCAGACACTTAGCACATTAATCTTGTTAGACAAAATAATAGATAACATATATTTCTATTAGTCGTATAATAATATGTAGGTATATTCTTCAGGTATTACATTTTTAGTCAATTTATAGTAGGTATTTAACACTATCTCGCAAGTAAACAAAGTTATAAAAAATATCGTGACTAAAATACTGACAGGTTTCCATATTTCATGTAACATCAAGGAAGTAAAATAAATTGTTTAATTGACAGGCGAAGAATCAAGAAATACTAAATTTTCTAACTATTTAACTTCATTTGAAATAAAACAGTATAAAATACATACAGTATATTTATTATATTTCTCTCTAAACAAAATTTAAGACATATTTTATTCAGTAGCTAAATTAGAACATTAATAACTGAAGAACCCATGGTAGTAGTCTACGGAAAGAGTAAGTAGCAACTCAACCAAATAATTGCTATTCTATTCACACCGAGAGGGCGATTTATACCCGAATTATTTCCTTGTTGTTTTATTAGAGGATTTGTCACTCGCCCCAGCTTTTATAATTACCCTAGATATCGGGTAACTTTTTAGATTGGATTTATGTAAAAGGTTCGGGTTCAGTTTCAGTGGATTAGAACTGCTTGTGGATGTAATTAGGTGGATTTTAGAATTTTGGTTCGATTTACTTTACATGTTTATTCATATAAAATTATAGGTACCTACTTATAATTTATCCTTACGAAACTTTTGTTCAAAATACTTAATAAAACATGGGCCTAATTGTAATATTGATAAATGAATACGTTATGATATCAAAATAAAACAACATTTTATAAACACAACACAAAATGAATATATGTATATTTATTTAAATATTAATACATAATAAGTACCTACCTAGGTATAGTTTGTATATAGACTTACGTATCTACCTATTATAAAAGCTGAGCTAAACATTATTAACTTATACATCTTGTTTAAAATAACGTGATTTAAATTTAAATTAAATAGCAGCAGCTAAAGCAGCAATTTCACTCATTTTAGTTATAAGCACTATTTCAGTAACATGATAAATAACGCCTATATTATATCGTTTTTAAATACAACTAACGCCATCTAGTACATTATATAAGCCTTCATAAAATATAGATAAAATTTTCCATTGAAAATTAATTATAAAGACTAAATTACAAGGTAAGGTAAGGTCATATATTTATAAAGATAAATATTTAAATTATGAATCTTTCAACAATACTTATCAAATATTTCAAAAACTTCGCTTATAAAACTTAATTATATTACTAACTTTGATGCTCTGTCATTTTGTCGAGTTACTAAGAAGTTCCATACTTTGTGGATAGATGTCGCATAAATCGCGCGTACGACTACAGCGCCTCGTCGTCTCTGTGGTGAAAGAGGATACTAATAAAAGCGGGAAACTTGTTGGGTGTAGGTACGGGTACTGCGGTGGCGAGTGAATGTTTATGATGCAATTTACAGTTCGTATATTGCCAGGCACTTCATATAATACGACTGTACACATTCGAATTTCCTTTATTTTATTCCGATTCCTTTACCTGTATTTTTATTATATGGTCGTATGGTCCAAGAAGTTATAAAAAATTTTAACATTTGTATTCAAATAAAAACGGCAAGTATGTAATTTATTACTTTATTTTAATAAATACTAGGAATGATAAATAGCATGAATTCAAGCTTCAGATTATAATATTTTAAAAATGCACTCAGTCTGATAATATCGTAAATTTATAAACTATTATAAAATTCATTGAATCGTTTAAATTACGCAATGCTATTCTAGCGGCATCGTCCGAGTTCATAAAACATTATTATTTTACGATGTGACGACCTCAAATGGCTCATAAAAAGCTTCGGTGATTCGCTCACAGATGGCGCTAGACTTTTTGAAATGTACGCCATCTATAGTTGTCAAGAGGTAGTTCATGTTCGCCTCGACAAGTTATGGTTTTATTGGAATACCCATAAAACTTACGAGCTGTGATTTTGGCTCGAATATGGAGATATCGGAGGGTTACTGGGCGTATAAGACAGGAGACCGACTTTTATTGTTTGTAAATTGGTTGTAAAATTATGAGGCTCTCGTATTGTGTGTAATCACGGCTATCAGCTGTTACTTTATGGGATAAATCACTTTATTACCACAAGTGATGTTTTATGAGGCTATAAAGTTTGAGCCAAGTATGCGACAAGTTGTCACTTTATTACTAGTTCTTCAATATTTTGTTCAAGAACAGATGATTGTATTAATTTGTATCTACTGTGTGTATAGTTATTCTTTCATGACAAATAGGTAGACTATATTCTATCTACGTATTTCGGAACACTATTTTTAAAATGTCAGTTTACTAGTCACGTGGATACTTAATTTACAAATTCAGTTTTATTACTTTATAAATTGCAATTTGTATATTAAATTAAAACAAAAATATTAGTGTCACATTCAAATCTCAGATATTTTTTTATAACTTGTAATATAGCGCGGGTTATTGATTTTGTTTCTATTCGACACTAGATGGCGACATAAATGTTAAATTTTTTCGTTGTTTATTTGATTTTTATAATACTCTTGAAATTCGCGCCATATATTTTTTATTTTATTAATTATAAAGTACACATTACACACCACAACAAAGTAACAAATTAAATATTAATTCGAATAAGTAATTAAATTTAAAAACCTTTTACCTGCTTGGATAGTTATTTTAGATAGCCTACCTATTTTTAACCGACTTCCAAAAAAAGGAGGAGTCTCTCAATTCGACACGTATGTTTTTTTTTTATGTATGTTAGCTCAGAACTTTTGACTGGGTGGACCGATTTCGATCAATTTTGTTTTAATTGAAAGGTGTTGCGTGTCATGTGGTCCCATTTTAATTTAATTGAGATCTGACAAGTACTTTTAGAGTTATGTCTAATAATGCGTATTTACGTGACTACTGTTTCGTCGACCTACGTTATATTATACCGCATAACTTTTTACTCGGTGTACCGATTTCGATGATTCTTACTTTAATCGAAAGCTAATACTTGTCTTGTAGTCTTGTTTAAATTAGATTTAAAAACTGATTACAACTTTTTGAGTAATCTTTAATAGCGCGTATTTACTTGACTATTTTTTCGTCTTATTACGTTGTATTACTTGTCGATGTAATTGAAGTCGGTTTTTTTTTCGTTTGCGAGCAAACACAATTATTTACTCTTTCAGCTCTACATACTATTTTGTAATTATTTTGCTTTAGTGATTTTCTAAGGTTTAATCCTCGAAATAATTAAATTTGTTACCCTTTTTCACAAATATGTCTCAAATACCTACCTCCCTTTTTGCCATTAACTATAGGTAAATTAGTGTAAAATATTAATATGTACCTACTTGTAATAAATAATTGCTGCGAACAATATCCAAAGTCACTCAATTTATAAGATAGCCATTGTGTAAAAGTATATAAATATTAAATTATGAAGTATTAATGTCCGCGACGTCACCCCGCTCGGCTTCAACTACTTTAGTCAAATTAGTATTTAACATTTGAGTGATTTGAGTTTACTCATCCTATTTCTATCATGATTATTTTACAACCAAATACTATCAACAAGACTATAAAACCAATTCCAAAACTGTTACGTAAAATTTTAAAAATTTTTACTGCATAGAATAATAAATAAGTAGGTACAAACACATGAGAATGCATTAAATTTTTTTCTCATGTTGCACCCGCATTCAAACGTACGTTCAAGTTTACAACACTAATTATTTGTTTTACGAGACGTTTACGATTATCGTGATCGTTAAGTTGACGTTTACGATCGGTTAACACCTCGGCCGTGATTGCGGCGTTTTAATGCCACTTGAAATTAATTTTGTAAACATAGCATTATTATTATATAGTTTGCGGCGCTTTTTGAAACCATATTTGTGTTTATAATTTATTATGATCGAATAAAATTTTATAGTTTTGTGTTATGTGTTCTTTTTTTAAAGTTTTGTTATGAAAAAACATTAAGCATTTTTTTCACTCTTAGTAGACAGTGGTTTCATGATGTGAGTATACACTCATACCTAGATATAAAAAAATTTCGACTAGAATATATTCATATCTAATATTATCTATCAGCATAAAAACGGAGTTATGTGATTAACTACTTGATTCGTAATCGCTATTTTTCTTTGTAGTTATTACGATTCAGCCTGTAATATCCCACTGTTAGGCATAGGCCTCTTTCCCCATGTAGGAGACCGATCGGAGCTTAATCCACCACGCTACTCAATGCGGGTTGGCGGATATATTCCCTACTATGAGTAAGGATCGCTATCAGATGTACCTACATGATAACAACCGGGACCGACGGCTTAACGTGGTCTCCGAGGCACTTTGGGGAGACCCATAAGGACTGCACAAACATCCAGACCACGGCAAACATCTGTAACATCTGTGTCTATGTAGTTTTTATTAAGTGTAAAAATTTTAAATTACTTTTATTTATATTTATGAAGTTTCGTAACTTTTTTATAACCTTAAAAGACTTGACTATAATTTCATAACAATAACAAATTTCTAATTTGTTTTTTATCAAGCACGTATAGGCCCCAGTGGATTGACCCTGTTAATAAACTGTAGGAACAAGACGAATGCGTGAAAGAGAGAGGAATAATGAAGGAGCGCCGTAATTTATGAGATGCACATTTGGTATGAACAGCGCCAAATAAAAAGATATTTCCCGGTATGGTAACGATATTAATTTTAGATCTATTTCTTTTTTGTAATTTTTATTACAATAATTTTTTACACTTCTGATTAAATAGCTAAAATTTTAACTGTTGCTTTTTTAAGTTTTTGTTTGAGCTATAAATTTCGTTTATATTTTATTAGAAACCGACGAAACAAAGAGAGCATAACGCAAAATAAACAATTATTCCATTTGTATTATAATAGAAAAATAAATGTCTAGCAATAAACCAGTTTATCAAACGATAGAGAAAAGTAGAAAACCGCTTTAAAATAAAAATAAAGTGGACATGTTTTTCGCGACAGTACCGCCTATCGCTATGAGTAAGTTATGGCCGTTGTAGGGTGAGTTACACCCTGCTTAGGTCACGTGGCCCGAGCGGGACACCGCTATACGAACTCAAGGACGTCTGACAGGGATGGACGATGTTGGGGCGGCAAGTTATCTTCGTTTCATTCAACTCACACTCGCGCCGCCCGAACGTCCGTATAGATCAATAAAACTACTTTATCTCTTTTTGGCACATCCCCATCCCGTCGGCGACTTCCTAGAACGATACTTCACCGTGCTATGCTTTCTCTGTAAAAAATAAAATGCAATCTCTAAACTCGAGACACTTTCTAAAAAAATAAACAAAAGATTCAATAGAAATTTTAAGAAACGTAACGAATTTTTAAAAAAGGAACTTGAAATGGAACGGCTAATTGTAAAAAAACAACAATGTTGTTTCTTTGTCAATAGTTTGTTCCTTTTTTAAATTGTCACATTTACCGCGATTGTCGTTTTTTTTTTATTTGTTGAACGTTTTAGCCGTGCTTACACCGGTAATGGCCATAAAATATTATTACGGTTCTGTTACGGCGAGCTACAGGTAGCCCCGGGTCGCAGTTTCTAGTTCATTGCGATAGTGTACCGTCAAGTAATTGATGTAATTAATTTTCTTGTGCAGAGTTTTAGTTCCTAAAAGTTTACGTGTATGAAGTTGTGTCTAACTTCTTAGCTGCTATTTGTGTTTTTGTTTATTATTACAAAATGTAAGTAGTATTTTTAACTAATAGGTAGGTACATTTAGTGTGAAGAATATGTAAAGCCGCTGACAAATAAATTTCTATAAAATAATAGGTATATCTATCGTATATCGAGCAAGTTAATTGTGAAAAAAAAATTACAAAATAACTATAGTGTTACTTCATCTTTCCTATGATATAAATTTTATTGATAAAAATAATTTAAACAATACCAATACCAATATACTATAATATACCAATTATAGAGTAAAATATTATGTAAAAAAGGTTCAAAGTGTAAAATCTTAAAGTTGTCTTGTCGCAAAACACGTCTTAATAAAACCAATTCAAAAAGGTTCTGAGTGTATTAAGGATATTTATTCTTCTTTACAATATTAATGCTGAAAGAGGCTTATGCCCAAAGAAAGAGATGTTAGAAACTGAAACATCAATATAGAAATATATTTCTACATAATATTTAGGTATCTTCTAACATAATATTTAGGTATGTCTATAGACATACCTAAATATTATGTTCTAGAAGTTTCCAAAATTTTTTTTACCGATCTCGCAATTCAATGGGCGTCGTTTCCACAGGGTCTGGTCGTAGGCGTTAATTCGACGGGCGTCTTTCGAGTCTAACAAAGTAATTACTCTTGTTACCCTTAATCACTTTTATCGTAATGCCTACTCGAGAAGCGTTTTTCTCTTGTTTTACATCTTATGTTTAAGCTGTGTACAGGTTTCGATTACAGGATTTAGAGATATTCTAATTTATAAGAAACTCGGCCAACTATGTTATTAGATACCTACACTGTGTTAAATACCTACATATTGACATGATTTTAAATAAATAATTTTACTGACTTTTTTTACATTCTGTTATTAGATATAAATTCTCAAAGTTAAGAAAAACAACGCAGACTACACTTCTTTTATTGTTACAACACCAAATTTATTAGTTTTATACATACCTAATACGAACAATAAAAATAGTTTTACTTTTTATGGAAATTTAAACACTCAACTAAAAAAAGTAACACAAATTAAAATAAATTGAATTACAATTAAATATTTAAAAGCAAACAATTAAAAACTATTTTCTAAAACACTTAATAACACAAGATAAATATCTTAAAACACATAAAAATAACACCAAATAGTCAATTTCCTTTAGTAATGGTTAAATTAATAACGAAATACCATTGTATGCCCACTTCCTACTTAATTAATTTATTACCTAAAGTCCCTCGAGTGATATACATCATTAAAAAGTTCCTAATGATGTGTATTTACTCATTCCCGTCCTAATTAGGTATTGTCAGTTTTAATGAGTTAATATAATGGTAATAAATAAAACACCCAATTATTAAATGTGTGTTTTCGTATTTACTATATGAAAGTGTATTTCTTAGTTCCGCTGTTATTTATTAGTGAAAGTGTTATTACGTTTATTTTATTATTGGTAGGTACTTAATACTTAGTAGAATTGTGGGTGCTCTTTTCTTTATAATAATAGCACATGAAGTAGACTCTAATAAACAGTTTAATAGTTAAACTACAGTAAATTTGAATTAAAAAATATTATTTCGTAATATTAAAAACTATTTGTATTATTTTAATTTTTAAAATAATTACAGAAAATTTCGAAAAGAGAATTTAACAAATAGCGACAAGATTATCTTAGACATACATACATATAGTCACGCCTCTTTCCCGTAGGGGTAGGCAGAGACCACTTCTTTCCACTTGCTACGATCCTTACATACTTGTTTCGCTTCATCCTCTTTCATTATTCCTTTCATACATGCTCTTTGGTTTAGGGTACTCTTGACCTGGCCTTTTTTCAAGACGTCTCTGATCTGGTCTTGAAAACTCCGCCTAGGTCTACCCCTTCCAACACTTTCATTCACACTCGCCTTATACACTTTTTTCGTCAATCGTTCTTCATTCATTCTCTCGACATGGCCAAACCATCTCAGCATACCTTTCTCAATTTTTGTCACTACATCTTCTTTCAGACCACAACGTTTCCTTATCTCACTATTTTTTATCCTGTCACTCAGTTTAACTCCTATCATACTTCTTAACGCTCTCATCTCAACTGCATTTATTCTGCTTTCATGTTTCTTCTGCCATACCCAACTTTCACTTCCATACATGAGTGTCGGAACCAACACCCCCCTATGCACAGCCAAACGAGCCTTATTAGACACCTTCCGACTGCTCATTAAGGAGTGCAAAGCTCCATTCACCATGTTTCCTGCATTCACTCTTCTTTCAATATCACTCTCACACTTTCCATCTCTTGTAAACTTTGAACCCAGATACACAAACTCATTCACCTGTTCTATTTGTTCATCTCCAATCACGATATTGCAGATAAGTACTAAAGTAATATCTAAAAGTAATTACAAGTGTCTAATTAAATTTAGTTGATTATACTTACAGTAAATATATGTGTGGTATCATATAACATCATAGATATAGGTATTAACGGTCAAGTCAAATGAAAAAATAATTATTATATTATATCATTTAGGTATACCAAATTCTTAGCTTTTATCACATTCATTGTTCTTGTAACTACATAAAGATTTCGATATATTTCTGTAGTAGGTACATAAAGGAGATAATAAGATTTATCGCTGAAGCCTTATCTCACCGAAATCGAGTTAATTCTTCAATATCCATGTTTCTTCCCCCCTATCTCGAGACTCGTGATAAAAATGTGAACGTCCCTGCACGTGTTACGTGCTCGCAATAAATGTTATATACAGGGTGGCCCGTTTACAGTGGTCCAAAATTTTTTTTCAGCTCGAGAGCATCATGAGTGATCATTTAAAACATACTTTAGTTAAGCGAAAAGTTATAGTTTAGAAATTATGATTTTTTTTCTAAATAATCCGAAGTTTCAATATTTTTGACATAAAACCAGTCTGTTATGAAAACTACTGAACCGAATTTAATGAAATTTTGTATAGGTATAGCGCAATAACCTAACTATCGCGCTATAGGCTCATTTAGTTTAAATAATTAGACTGAATTTTTTTATTTTAACTTTTTCTGTATTTTTTTTAAACTGTTCTGCAAAACATTGATTTTCGAAAAAATCCTGTGAAAAAAAAATGTACCGACGAGGTTTTGCTGGTACTGCTAAAAAGTACCTTAATATAGGGTTATTCTTTACACAAAAAATCATAGTTGTCCTCCGATTGTAACATCTTCAAAAACAACATCATGTACATTAAAACATGAAAATCAAAAATTACGAAATTTACCATAGTTTTAATTTCAATCATTTGGAACGGCCAATTTTTGATTAAAGAATCATTCATTGCGATAAAAATCGTTACAAATCAGTATTCACATGGCTATAAAATGAATGAAATAAAATTTTAACCTGCCAGCCAAGAAAACTTTATTTTTTTTTTGTCAATTTATTGAGTTTTTTTGTTGTTATTTAGTTTTTAAGTTTAAATCTTAATAAAAGGTTTAGAGAATTAATAAAAAAACATAAATAATTAACATATTATTTATTTTTCACAAAAGGTTTTCAAAATGCCGTCCGCCTTTCGCTAAACATAATCTACATCTGCGTAAAAAATTTCTTCGCAGCCTATTAAATGGCTGCCGGTTTTGTTTAATGGCTGTTATAGCCACATGAATTTTTCTTCTTAATTCTTGCTCCGATGTGCTCTCCCGTGCGTACACAATCTCCTTAAAATATCCCCAAATAAAAAAATCAACGGGGTTCAAGTCAGGTGAACGGGCTGGCCAGTGGATGGTGCCACCGCGACCGATCCACCTCTCCGGATACGCAACGTTTAAATGATTTCTTACCTGCAGAGCAAAGTGACAGGTAGCTCCGTCGTGTTGTAGCCACATGCGCTGCCTTAAATTGTCTGGCAGATGACTCAACAGGCCGGGTAATTCATTTTGAACGAAATTAAGGTAAATGTCAGCATTCAACCTTGACGGTAACTCGAACGGGCCCACAAACTCTCTGTTGATAATTCCACTCCACAAATTAACGCTATAGCGTTCCTGGAAATTCGACTCTCTCACTAAGTTGGGATTGGTCACTGCATAATAATGCGTGTTATGTGTATTAAATTTACATTGATTGATCACTGCATGAGATTGTGTACGCACGGGAGAGCACATCGGAGCAAGAATTAAGAAGAAAAATTCATGTGGCTATAACAGCCATTAAACAAAACCGGCAGCCATTTAATAGGCTGCGAAGAAATTTTTTACGCAGATGTAGATTATGTTTAGCGAAAGGCGGACGGCATTTTGAAAACCTTTTGTGAAAAATAAATAATATGTTAATTATTTATGTTTTTTTATTAATTCTCTAAACCTTTTATTAAGATTTAAACTTAAAAACTAAATAACAACAAAAAAACTCAATAAATTGACAAAAAAAATAAAGTTTTCTTGGCTGGCAGGTTAAAATTTTATTTCATTCATTTTATAGCCATGTGAATACTGATTTGTAACGATTTTTATCGCAATGAATGATTCTTTAATCAAAAATTGGCCGTTCCAAATGATTGAAATTAAAACTATGGTAAATTTCGTAATTTTTGATTTTCATGTTTTAATGTACATGATGTTGTTTTTGAAGATGTTACAATCGGAGGACAACTATGATTTTTTGTGTAAAGAATAACCCTATATTAAGGTACTTTTTAGCAGTACCAGCAAAACCTCGTCGGTACATTTTTTTTTCACAGGATTTTTTCGAAAATCAATGTTTTGCAGAACAGTTTAAAAAAAATACAGAAAAAGTTAAAATAAAAAAATTCAGTCTAATTATTTAAACTAAATGAGCCTATAGCGCGATAGTTAGGTTATTGCGCTATACCTATACAAAATTTCATTAAATTCGGTTCAGTAGTTTTCATAACAGACTGGTTTTATGTCAAAAATATTGAAACTTCGGATTATTTAGAAAAAAAATCATAATTTCTAAACTATAACTTTTCGCTTAACTAAAGTATGTTTTAAATGATCACTCATGATGCTCTCGAGCTGAAAAAAATTTTTGGACCACTGTAAACGGGCCACCCTGTATAACTGAAATCGATATTTCATTAGTCATTTTTATATTAATATATAATCTAATGTATAAAAAACTCGAGTGTTTGTCATCGAACTCCTCATAAACGGTTTGACAGTTTTTTATGTTTTTTTTTTTGTAAAATTTTTTATTATTTGAAAATTGGTCAAAAATTACTACAACAATTTTGAAAGTTCTTTCACAAGGAGAATACTACGTTATCACAGACAGACTATATTTGAACAGGTGAAAACTGAATATAATTGTGTAATCCACGCGGGCGAATCCGCGAGCGGAAAGCTAGTTTTATTACATAATTAATTGAATTTCAATTCCGTTTGGTCTTTGTATTTTTTTTTTCAAAGAGAACAATATTTATTACTGTATTAATTGAAAGATACTGTTTTTATTTATGTAAATTATATTAAGTGATACAAAAAAATAAAAACAGCAATATAAAAAAGATAAAAAATAAATAAATTTCTTAACATGTTTTTAACTAATATGAACTAAAATACATCTTCCAATAGTTACTTAAACTGCTTCTCCTTAATGAATAAGAAAATATTTATGGAACTTCTCGGTTTTGTCTTCATCGCCTTGCACTTTAATATTTAAAATGAACAATTTATTTTTTTGATAGTGTATTTTAGATTTGCTGGTATAATAAAAGCGTATTTTTGATGTGCTGAATGCTTAATCTTAAGATAATCAATCATCTGTAGATCTTGATTATCTTAAGATAATCAAGATCTACAGATTTTAAAAGTTATTTTTGCGATAGAAAGCATCTTTCTTTAGAAATGTTACAAGGCATTACATAATGACGCTATAACTTGAACAAGTAATACTTATAACAAGTAATACTGTACTTTGATTAAATTGTAGAGTTCGTTTTCTTTTTAGTATATATGTATATGTATATATAAATACATCAAAGAGTAGTATTTTAAAAATCTTTGTTTCAAGTTTTCGAGAGTGCAACGTAGGTATCATTCTGTTCATACTCACATCGCTGGTATCAAACAAAAGTTTGGTCACGCTTAATGCCTTTACGACTGCCGGGGGTGACATAAAGAAAATGAAAAACATTTTGTATTATTCTTGTTGCGCTCTTGTCCCGCCTAACTTCAACGACCCTCAATAAGTCGCGCGCATACTCCACTTCATCAGACATAGGTACTTCTTAGAATTTGGATGTCGTACATCTTACTACGCTATTATAATTTGTAATTATTTTTTGAAGGACTTTAATCGACTCATGATAATGCAATTACATGCCAACAATTTCGTAAAAATTCTTAAATAATTATTTAATTTAAATATATTATCGAATAAAACATCTAATCTTTTTATTAAAAGTTTTTCTGTTTTTATTCATTGTATTAAAAGCAATGCATTAATCGCAATGTTGTAAGCGTCCTAAATATCTCCTCCATTCCCAGTAGCTTCTGCTTAGACAAATATCTACAGAAACTAGTTACGTGTTTCGACTCTAATGTAAGTAGCTTTTTAATATTTATCTCTTCACTGTGATGTATTTCTTTTTGAAAAACATGAAACACGTATATTAAGAATTTCTTACGCGATAGAGTTGCTTATTTTTTAACCGACTTTAAAAAAAGGAGGAGGTTACTAAATTCGACCGTATATATGTATATTTTTTAAATGTATGTTCGGGGATAACTTCGTCGTTAATGAACCGATTTTGATTTTTTTTTTGTTGGAAAGGGGATATCCCAACTTAGGTACTCGAGGAAATCGAGGGAAACCCTCGAAAATCGTAGTGACGACAAGTGCGTTTGTTAATTTATTAATTAGGTATTTATTACTTGCCGAAGCAATTGAAGTCGGTTTTTTTTCGTTTGCTAGCTAGCAAACACAATTATTATTGAGTGAAAGCTCTTTCTGCCGTAGGTAGGTAGGTACCTCATTAGACATATTTCATAAAGTAGGTACACTAAGTTTATAAAATTTATTTACAATGTATTTATCATTTCTTTTTTTTATTTCATGACGTATTGTAACTTTGTCTACTTACTTTAATTTATATTAGTTTAATTAAGTGATTGACATCCCAACACCTAATAAATGACATTACATGATTAATTTAATTTAATCTGTTTAAGTAGGTACCTATATGTAATCACTTTGTCTTCGCTTTCTAATGTTATGCCTACCTAGTGTTTTATTATTTCATTTACTTGTTTCTATGCTGACTGTTTTAAATATTGTTTAATTTTATGGACTCTTTGTCTGAAATAAACATATTATTATTATATATTTTTGTAGCTTTACAAATTCAACAGTAAATTACTTTTTCATGTTCTATTGTATGAATTCTTTAAATTCATATAAACTTATGAAATCGCTGGAGCGACTAGAGCGCGATACGCTATAAATTTGTCAACTCAAACTATTTCTGTGCTGTTTGTTTTCCTTTTGACAAATCGCGTCTCGGCCCGGCGCCATCTTGCAGCATTCCGTTGTGGAGTATTATTTGGAAAGAAAATTTTATACGTTTCTTTAAATAAGGAATAATTTCACGAATCCAATGAGATATTCGACTGATAATATTATGGCAGTCCAAGTAATAAATCACTTATATTATATACCAGAGTCACATAACTCAACCCCTGCAGCCTGGGTTCGCTCGTAATTCGTCGTGTGTGGCTCGCGACTCTTCTATATCGCTTTTCTTATAATTTCAACCGTACACCTGATATCTACTATTGAATTTTCTTCTCTATATGAATTAACAGAAAGTTTAGTTTACAATGTTCTATGAGCATTACTTACATCGTTTTATCAAATTTCATGAATAAAACCTTAGACAAATGTGATCTATGATAAACGTGATTTCGGTAACGAGCTCCAGAGAAGTTGATGTATGGTCACGATTGTTATTTTTCTAAGGAATGGAGAGGAAAAAAATATAAAGTGTGAACACAGAGCCTTACTATATAGCCGTGATGAAAAATAGTTTATTGTGAGATCACGTGATTCTGAGTAATAAAGATCACATCTCGAGTGTAATCTGCTGACCGAGGTGCTGCTATATTTTCCCTCTTGTTTGTTCACGAATGAAAGATTGTAATTTAGCTGCTCAACAAAAACATTATATTTATTTTTGTAAAGGGCATGCTGATGATCACTCGCATTATATTTTCGCTTTTCATAAAGCACAAAGAAAAGATGCCTTTCTATTTGTGTTTACTCAGATAAATAAATTTCGTGTAAGTAAACTATTTGACTGTACCAACAACAAATTAATTAAATATTATTTCCAACTTTTAAGATGCTAGGGTTTATATGGAGAAGCTGTAAGAACTTTAAAAATATATCTGCTCTAAAATGCACCTATAATGCCTTAGTTCGTTCCATTTTAGAATATTGTTCTAGTATTTGGAACCCTCACTACCATTGTCATATTGATCGATTAGAGCGTATACAAAAGAGATTTCTTTTCTATCTTACGGTTCACCAAGGAAAATTAAAAGAGCTGCATTCCTATGAGGACCGGTTAAAATACTTTAACATCACCGCATTGGTCGATCGCCGTTGGATTGCTGACCAAATCCTATTGTACAAGATTTCTAGAGGCCTATTGGACTGTCCACAACTGTTATCTCGGATTGGTTTTGTTGTTCCAAGACGTAATTCTAGAATTGCTAACTTTAAGCCATTGTATGTCAAAGGGTATAGAACCAACTTGGGCTTCAATAGCTTGTTACCGAGAATCTGCCGGAATCATAACTTTTTTTATCAAAAAACTAAGACAGACATGTTTCACAGTAGTTTTAGTGGATATAAAAAATTAGTTAAAAATTTTAAAGCTCGTAACTTAACATAAAATATACATATTTTATTTTTTATTTTTATGTTCTCATAACTTAACCTATAATATTACTCGTATTATTCTCTCCCTTTCAAATATTTAGAATTATAATGAGGAAGCTGTGTTTGCCTATAATTGGATCTACATCCTAACATGATGATTTACATACACTGTACTTTTTATACTATATTTGATGTATATCTGTTGGTAAACCTTAAATAAATAAATAAATAAATAAATAAATAAATAAATAACTAATAAGAGACTAATGGATTAACGAATTACTTGCAAAGAAGTGATTTAAAATCTCTTCCAAATATTAGACGATTCGTAAGTGTTTTAATCGCAAATTTTACCAGAATTTATGCAAAAAATTACCCGCGAAACATCTATATGACAACATTTAGTGCTTGTTAAAGCAGAGATAAGCTAAGATATTTATCACGGTGGGATTACTCGTAATGAATGGCAACCCCAGCGCGTGACGGTACCACTTGCAGTAGGTATGACGGATTATATATCCGTACAGTATAAATTGCAACGTTGCCAGCACAGTATCATCTTATTTCCTTGGCATCGACGACGACTCGCTGATTTATTTTCCCGTTCCAACCTACAAAAGTTTTCGGATTAAATAGTTTTTCTCGTTTCAATATTTGGCAACAAAATATTTTTTTTTACTCTCAGTCCGATTTCAAATTAAGTGCGTGAGTTATGTTTGTGTGTGTTGATACGTCGTCTAGGAATTAAAATTATTTCGCTATTAAAATGGTATACTGTTGAGTAAATTTTATTTGAATGTATACTATTTGTCACAATAACTTCTCTTAATTAGAAATTAAGGTTTTCGACTTTGAGACTAAATCAAATGGTTCTTAATGATATCCTCTAAATAACTTTTAACAGCTACAGCATGTTAAGATGCATTATTGTCAATATGCTTACAGATATATTTTGATATACTTAAATATCGAATCGTAAATGATCTTAAACTTTGAGTGCAATTGCATCGCATCGCATTTAATTCAGCCTGTAACATCCCACTGCTGGGCATAGGCCTCTTTCTCCATGTAGGAGAAGAAGCGCAATCATAACACTGTAAATAGTTTCAAACAATTAATAAAATATCTGAAATGTCTAAAAACTACTATGACAAGAAATTACTTCGTACTTTGTACCTATATAGGTACGATAACTCAAATACAACATGTCCATATGGACAATTAAAATTATTATAATATGCACTATACACACATCTATTAGTAAAAGTTTCAACATAACTATTTATTCATTACGTCGGTTGTCAATAACAAAGTGTTGTCAATAAAATACTCCTGTAAATTTTACCACAAAGAACAAAATTGCTTCCAGTAAGTATAGCACATAAATATGCAAATAAACATTTAAATAACTGTTGTAATATTAGGTTATCTTATGAACAACGTATATATATCAACATTGAAATAATTTCAACTAAAACAATTCAACTAAAACCGCGTAAACGTTAACCTAAAATAGTTACATCGCTACCCTCACATATTTGGCCTAATGGTGACACATAACAAAGTGTTACGGAAATAAATAGAAGGAAAAAAGAAGGATCAGTCCGTCCGACGGTCGCATTAGTCGACTAAAATAATATTAAGTAATCTGTAGTGTGAAATTTTACAGCATAAAATATGTATTTGGTGTTTTTTCTAGTAATTTCTCACAGTATGCGTTGTTGATATAAAGTTTTTTAGTAATGATCATTAAATTATTTAAAATTGCTTAATTATAATTATTGTTTATTACAAGTGAAATTTTAGAAATGTCTTTTGTGAATTCTAAACATTATGTGACGATTTATTTATAGATTTTTGAAACAGTTTATAAAGTTTACTTTAAATCCAGAAACTTTATATAAAGTTTTAAAATAGATGCAAACATTGAAATATTTCTCATGTTTATGTTATTACACGTTCGAATGTTTGAATTAGGTAACGCATTGTCATTTTTTCCATAGTGTCAGTTATATAAAATTTACGCTCGGCTTAAAGCGTTCAAAAATTTAGCTTCGCCTGTCCAAAATCCTGATTAATGTCCCGACAGGGGGTGCATCAGAATTCAGCACTAAAAACTGTTTTTAACTCTTTTTTCTTAATTTAATTTTTTGAGTTCTTTGTTAGAAGATTAGGTATAAAATTTTGAACATTTCATAAATGGGTTTTAAGGAAGTTATAATTAACGTTCTAATTTTTTTTTATTGTAGATACAGAAAAGTATGTTGTGATAAAATAATGTTATAGACAAATCGCAACTTAAAATAAATTATAAATGTTTTTAAAACATTGTTATATTAGATTATTATAGGTCGGGATCCCTAGTACATATTTTTCACCTGATTAGTATCAAGCTAATTTTCCGGGAGTAGCTTCATTTTGATGAGACGAACAAAAAGTTCCTCTTCGAAAACTCTCGATTGTGGTAGATAATAGAGTTAGCAGGAGATAGAGCAACGGTTGAGCGTAGGACCGGGATATCGTACCACGCAATTTGTAGGACAATATTACCATCAAATTATATAAATATTAACTAACTAAAAGAAAAAAAATCAGAAAAAAAATCAGAAAAAAAATCAATTTTGATGACCTTACGAGGTCATCAAGTTGATGACCTCGTAAGGTCATCAAAAATTATTACTAACCAGCTGATTGTTATCCCGGTCCTACGCTCACTGTTGCTCTATCTCCTGCTAACTCTATTATCTACCACAATCGAGAGTTTTCGAAGAGGAACTTTTTGTTCGTCTCATCAAAATGAAGCTACTCCCGGAAAATTAGCTTGATACTAATCAGGTGAAAAATATGTACTAGGGATCCCTACCTATTATATTTACCTGTAAAATAAAGTATGCTCCTGGGGGGGGGGGGGATTGGGGATAGGGTCGGCAACGCGCTTGCGATGCTTCTGGTGTTGCAGGCGTCTATAGGCTGCGGTCTTGCCATCGGGTGAGCCGTACGCTTGTTTGCCGACCTAGTTACATAAAAAAAAAATGTACCAACATCTAGACACTATAAATTTAGGGTAAGGTTGCTCAAGTCGTACCCCTTAAGGAAATAATGTTGTAATATTTAACGCCGTTCAAATAAAACAAAATCTTTTACATAAATAGAATCTTTATTTAGTTAGCTTTTAATTAACATTCATAGAAACTTAAAAATCACTTATCATCATAGGTATTTCAACGATTTTCACAAATGTACCTTCGGTACGATTAAGGCACCTAGTCGCCTATTTCGTACCACCTATAGCGTAAGTCGTACTTAGAATAAGACTTTAGTGAAGTCATTATAAACAATATAGAAAAATACTTAAATAATAACAAGAGATCACATTAAAATAAAAAAAGTTACAAACAATTCAGTCTTAATTTCTAAAATCAACTTGGAATGTCTTTCTTTGGTTAATAGTCACAAAATCAGTCGTAGTGACCTACAAACTAAAATAAACATAGAAAAAAAAATTATAACTTCTCAAGCATACAAAGTTAAGCTAAGGCAATTATTGTATTTGAACACAGATATCACGAATATATTTTTTATTTTACTTTCGACGGCAGCACATAGGTCATGTACCCAACCTTTACATTTTAGACACTGAATCATATTTTCTTGACGATCTTCCTTACATAGTTGACAATTGACATAGTCACGATTCTTTTCCCTTTATTTTTTTATTCTTCTTAGTCGTTCCGTCCGTCTTCCGTCTCTTTGTGGGTTTATTTTCTGTTTTTATTTTTTTAATATTAAATACAGGCTCCTGGGGGGGATTGGGGATAGGGTCGGCAACGCGCTTGCGATGCTTCTGGTGTTGCAGGCGTCTATAGGCTACGGTCTTACCATCAGGTGAGCTGTACGCTTGTTTGCCAACCTAGTGACATAAAAAAAAGGCTTCTTCCTTTTTTTATTTATATTTTCCTTGGTTTCTATTTCATTTTTGTGGGGACTGGAAGTTAATTCCATTGCTGGTTTAGTACCTTTATTAATTTTTTAAATAAATGTTGTTATGCAAGGAACAGGAGATAATATGTTTAAGTGAGACTTTATTTAATATATAATAATATATTATATAAATATAATATATTACCTAATATAGTACCTAAGTCGTACCGGTACGAGTTAAGAATTCCACACCGGTACGACTTAAGCAGTGAGGTATTCTAAGTTTCAAAACAAAACTACTGTTATAACCTAAAAAAAATCTAGTGTTTGAGTGTGCCTAAACGATTGCCAGATAATCATTAAAAATAAATTTGAACAAAAAAATAAGTCGTAAATTACATTCCTTTTATAAAAAACTTACGAATGAGCTAAAAATTTAAGTGAAAACTGATGAAAAACTTACTTTTTGATTATTATTTTTGCTCGGCTAGACGACCGGCTGTCCGATTGTTTTCAGGTGCTTGCTCGGGTATTTAGTTCAGATCTACATCACTAGATGACACTTTTTATACGCAAAAGCTGGGATATTATTGGGGTACGACTTAGGCGGTAGTACGACTTGAGCAACCTTACCCTAATTTTGTTTGATATTTTTGTGGTGATTTAGCCTAAACGTTCTTTTTATTTGATCGGACTTATAAGATTAGAATGGTGGAATAAGTAAAGAAATAATTTCTTCAACTGTTTAATAATAATAGGCAAGCTAACATTAAACGAAAGAGCTATGGCGTACGGGCACACGTCATCCAGCCCGCATACTGACGGTGGGGATGAATTGATGGCAGGTAGGGGTGGAACCGACCCACCGATTTTAAAATGGTACCCAAAGAAATTGTGAATTATTATTTAGGTATAAATTCTTATGTTCGTCTTATCGTTCAATGATAAGGTTAAACTGATTTCTTTTTTTCTTAATTGTATTAAAAATGTCCGACGGTAAGTAGTAATTTGTAAAGGCTAAATATATTATTAATTAATATAAAATTTAAGAACCATTGTGTGATAGAGTTTACTATATTTACCCAAAATAAAATTGAGCTGTGTATATTTTTCGTTACGTCAAATGTGACAGAAAATTAAAAATAATCTTGTTTATCTGTTTGTCGTTCAAGTTTTTGTCATTTTTGTACCTAACTTTTTATAATTAGGAGACTTGCCTTGCGTTGCCATTTCCTTAAATTGGCAACTATTACGTTTAATCTTCTTACGATTTGCATACAAATTTAAAGTGTTTACACATTAATCTAATATGCGTTAACGAATGTAATAAAATCCTCGAGGGTGGGAGGCTGAATCTGAGACAATTTGCCGTTCGCGCCCCTCGGTAAGCCCACCTATGTGTCTTTCTTATTGCCGGCTAAATCTCGAATATACAACGAAGATTAATTCCTGCTGAAAGAAAGGGTGTGCCAACCCTTTTGTCTACCAGTGCAGCGCATAAGTACTAGAATGAACTTCAGACATCGTGTAAACTTTCTAACCACATTATAAAAATGATTGTATAATAATTTGTCTATACATTCGTTAGTCTACTTTATATGTATTTCGTTAGTTATTTACTGAAACGATTCGATTCTGATGTCTTACGTTTATGTCAATTTGAATATTAGCTGTGTCCGTAAGCTCACACAATTCAATTCTTGTTTCAATTGTCTTGAAACCTACTCGTAAGAAAATTATATAACAGTCCGTAATTATATCAATCAATGTATTTAACTGTTATCATAGGTGTCAAGTCCCAAATAGTTCTACAGTGTTGAGTTTATACCTACTCATTATAATTATAACATTAAGTAAGTAGCCAAGTTTGTTCGGCAACAAGACGGTCGATATTCATTATTTCCACGGTAGAATGCGTGCAACCCTTATCAAGGGAAGACGCCCGTTTTTTCTCGGTTTTCCCAAATAATTTATTTAGCGGCCCGCCGTCAATTTATCTCTGTGGGAGCTAATTTCGCGTCGGCCCGGTGGCTGGCTGGCGCATGCTGTAATTCAACAAATTGCGCGTCCTGTTGGATTTATGGACGCTCGCACTTGACGGAGCGCTTGCCGCTCTTCTTCCATTGTTCTTACTTGTACTGGTCAGCGACTGAAAATATAATTGAATTCAGGATGTTTATCTAACTTAGGTCATTAACCACAATCTATATTAAATCCATACCTAAATTGGTTTTTGGTTTATTCATTAAACAAAACATTATGTTGGTCTTTTTTATATTTTCTATATTTCAAAAGTGCTTATCATTTAATTCGTAATTCCATTTATGGGGCAACATTTGCATGTTTTCATTAACGTAAGATATGTAAATATCCATTTCCCGTGATAAAGAGTATCAAATAAAATTCTCACTGGAACATCTGATTAAAATTAATTTTGTCACAGAAGCTTCATAACTCTTCAGATGTGACAACAAAAATATGTATCTAATAGTGATGATGACATTGTGAGGATAAAAATAGAAATACTAGTTCTTTTAAGCTGATTTAAAAGAACGTCACAGTTTTATATTGTAATGTACCTTCTTGTTGTTGATTCTTTTATTCATCTTTTTTTCAAAGTTTATACTGCTTTATGTATTACACTACAACTCCTTATATAAAATACCTTAAAATACTCGAAAATATACGTACATATAGTTCCAGAGTCGTACGGCAGCAATTTAGCTCAATTCCCGCCGTCTGTAGTAGTAACACATAATCGTATCAATTATTCGGTTGGCGTCCTCTTTCTTTATTACTTTCCGTAGGAAGGAAGGTAAGCCATCTTGTACCGCTTTGACTTCTTAAAAGTAGATCGTTTATCACTTTTAGGTTTTATTTCGGTGTTTTTGGTAAGTAGACATTATTTTCGAGACGCTACTTTTGTTGACCTGTAACGAAAATAAACTAATTAACAAAGGTGTCAATTTTTACCTTATTACATTAATATATATTTAAGTACATAATTAAAGAAGTCTGATTATTTATGTTACAAAACGCGAATATTGCAGAAGTAAGAATTTCTGAAACAAAAACTGAACTTGTTTTCAGCTGTAATTAACAAACTAGCAAGTAACATTCTTAGTCATTTCCGTATTTAGTTGTAAAATTTAAATTCGATGATATTTAATCTTTAGTCAAAAGCTCGGTTGAGTTATACAGTGCTACGACTGTTGTATCTTTTTGCTGACTGCGGAGTGCGGACGGCGAGACAGCCCGTCCCGCTCGCGCGCCTTCGCGAACGGGCAACATCAGCAGCGAGAGATCTATCGTGAGCTGATGATACAATATTAATTGAAAAAAAAAATGTGACGTAATATTGATTTGCTAAATGCCTATTTTTATCCGCATTATGTTTTGAGTAATATATAACGTATCGCATAAATTCATCTACCTTAATGCCCACCTTTTACATGTTTTTTTTAACCAACTTCCAAATAAGGAGTAGGAGTATATTTGTGGTGTACAATAAAGTATAAAATAAAAATAAATAAATAAAATAAAGAATTCTCAATTCGATTGTATTTTTTTAATGCATGTTAGATCAGAACTTTTTACTGGGTTTTGTTTTAATTGAAAGGTATTGCATGTCATGTGGTCCCATTTAAATGTGATCGCCTTCTGATGACTACTTTTTGAGTAATATTTAATAACGCGTATTTACTTGAGTACTTTTTCGTGTACCTATGTTGTATTACTTGTTGATGTCATTGAATTATTTTTTATTAAACATATTCATACCATTCATACCAGAAGTACAAAATTGTACTTAGTATTGTCGATATTAAATGGAAGATAAGTGATATAGTCACATTAGAATTTTGTACAACGTTATTATTTTTTGTTATCGTTTACTTGATGTCGAATTTGACTGAGGTAGGACACAGCAGAAAATGTACTGCTCAAAATATGGAGCAGACCGACTGGGGTAGTACCTCGACCTTACAGAAGACCACAGCTAAATAATACTGTTTTCAAGCAGTGTTGTGTTCCTGTTGGTGAGTAAGGTGACCAGAGCTCCTGGGGGGATTGGGCTACGGTAATCGTTTACCATCATGTGAGCCGTACGCTTGTTTACCGACCTAGTTACATAAAAAAAAGAAATGACCTGCATACAATTTATCTGTCAGATGAGTTAGATTTAATTAAATGAAATTAGCTCAAGGGTAAAGTTTGTCAAAACTAAGTAAAAGTTTTTGTTAAGTAAAAAACTACAAAATCAATGTTATATAAAATGCGGTCTTTATATAATATTCTAGATAGCTACATTTACGACACAGTCGATTATTGAGAGTCGCACTCGCAACAGCTCTAAACGATACTCTTAGTCTTTGTAAATCAGCATATGCAAAGTGGTATAGCAATAAATCTAGCAGCTCTTGCTCGTTCTCGCATCATGTTACATCTTAATTTCAGAGCCGGCTCGTCGGAGCCTGCCTGCCAGAGATACGGCCTTTTATCAAATTCGCATTACGCTAGAAATTAACTTAAACTTTTAAAAATCTTCGTGAGCGTAGGCTATAAATCGACACCTCCTACGCATAACTATGTATCTGCAAAAAGCAAATTTTACAGGAGAGCCATTTAAAGTTTTCGAAAAATTAAAATCGTCATATCTCAGCAACCGTAACGACTTATAACCTGAAATTCGGCAAGTACCCTTAAGTTGACGTAAATTTAACATAAACAATGAAATTTTATTGTTAAACCTATAGGTTGTTGTGTTTTAGCACATACATACTTATACGTTGTTCCGAAAAATTTATTAAATCTTGTATGTGCCCTATACATATATTTACATTGGAATATTCTTAAATTTTAATGGTGAACTGCCAGATATACAATTAAACTTAGTATAAAATCAGGAAGTATATAGTGTAACTGTAAAACCTGACCAATAAAAATAAAAAACCTGCTCTGAGGGTGGTCTATTTCTATTACAGCATCATTACGAAAGCTCTCCTGTCAAATTTGGTTAAAATCTCAAAGTTTTAACATTATTGACATTTTAATTTACTTCGTGAATTATCCGAAATATTTCGAGTTTTTTTTTATATTTATGGTCAGGCTTTACATAATATAGGCCTATATACATAGGCCTTTGCGTCTGTTACAGACGATTTAAACAGTGCCTGAAGAGCATTTTTTCTGATGGCTGTACAAGCCGATACGGGAGCGGCAGACTCTACCACACACCGAACAGGGAAAAGATGCGCTAGTGTCATTATTATAGCTTTTTTGATGTTTTTGTTTCTCCTGTCCGATAAGAGTCCAAACCAGGCTTCATCATGATGTTTTTGACCATCCTTCACGCTCTTACGCCATTGGTCTCTGTTCTCGGCTAATTTGTCCCAGCTATTGTGGTTTATGTTAAAAGCCACCATATCGCGCTTGGCGCAGTCTTTGAAACGAAGCAAAATCCTAAGCATGATCTGCCGTGGAAGTCGGGAGGTATCCATTCGGTGCACATGCTTCAACCAAGGCAGCCGACCCTGTATAAGCATGGCAGTTAGACTGGGTAGCTGTGGACTGTGCTATTTCTGGAACCTTCTCGTTGGTCACTCTGTCTTTCCAACTTATACCCAGGATGTTCCGTAAGCAGCGCATATAGAAAGTGTTGATTTGGCGTTCTTGCTTCGCATAGGACGTCCATGTTTCCGCTCCGTACAAGATTGTGCTCAAGACACAAGCCTGGAATACACTCTTGACTGAGCCGCCTGAACATAGTCGCCGCTTTCCCGATACGAGTATTGATCTCTGCTTCTAGAGAAAGATTGTTCGAGACAGCCGATCCTAGGTAGCAGAACTTATCAACCACTTGTAAGGTAGTGCTATCCAGCATTACTGCAGGTATATCTGCACTGCCTTGCGCTAGCACCACAGTTTTTAGGGGCTTATGGACATGGAAAACAGAGTGCATGCTTTGGAAAATTTGTCCATGATTGTTTGAAGCTCGAGAACTGAGTTTGCCACAAAGGCTGCAAATAACAAAGAGTCAAGTTTGGCTGGTAGAAAATGCATGAATTAGCGTTAAGCCCGCCTTTTGTACACACTTTTTTGTACAATAAAGAATTTAAAAAAATAAAATAAAGAGTCGACGAAAGGGTCATCACGCTTTTGTTTAGCTTGAAGCAGTGAGATATTGTATAGCTTTCCGTCTACTCTTGTATGAAGGTGGATACCCTGTTGGCTGTCGCCGAAAGCATTTTTTAGAATAAGCGAAAAGAATATACCAAACAGGGTAGAAGCTAACACGCAGCCTACGCATTTCGAACTGATCAGACATTTGGCCATCAAAAACTACAGCGCCTTTCATACCCTCATGAAAGGATTGAACGAGGCTCAAGAGTTTCGGTGGACACCCAATGCATTTCAGTGCAGTATAAAGACCTTTCCTGCTGACGGTATCGAAAGCCTTATTCAAGTCTAGTCTGTTTGTAGAAACACCATATAAAATGGCGTTTTCTGTTCTCTGCACTTCTCCTGTAGTTGACGAAGGGAGAAAATCATATCAACTGTGGAACGCTAGGGACGAAAACAACACTTTGCCTCAGGATATACGCGATTTGCAAGTTTTTGGAGCTTTCCTAATATGACGCGTCCAAATAGCTTGCCGACTAAAAGGGAAATGCCACGGTAGAAGTTGCAATCGCCGCGATCTCCGTTCCCTTTGCATAATGTGATTATGTTAGCATCACGCATATCCTGAGGCACGCACCCCGCTTTCCAGCACTTACTCAGCAGATTGTGCAGAAGAGGTGACACATACTTAAGTTTTAGAATTTCTGCTTGAGATTCATCACTACCAGGACTCTTACCGCGCTTAAGCTGCTTTACAGCAATATGGTATTCCCCTATAGTAGGTAGGTCGTCTAATTGACTCCAAGTATTCAGTTTAGGCATGCTCTGACCAGCCTCCGGTTCGATGCTGACTGGAATCGCATAGAAACTGGTGAAGTGTTCTACCCAATGTTCCATTTGACGGTGACTATCTGTAATAACAGAGCCATCCGCTTCCTTAAGGGGAGCTGTCTTTTTGGAAACAGGGCCAATGGCCTGTTTATATTCAATAAAGAATTCATCTTTTCTTTGGTTAACGCAGCGCTTTTTTCTTTGATTTAAAGATAGGGGGAATTCTAATGATTGGTGTTCTGGTGGCATAGGTGAGCTAACTGATAAAGTCATAGGTGTTGAAGTAATTGTTGAGCCATTAGAGCCTAGTTGAGCTATTTCTTGAGCTATTAAAGTTGAAAACTTGGTGAATCTAAGCACAAATCTTTTGTTTCAACGGAACTAATATTTTGTATGATAGGTAAATACGGCAATGTAGGGTCATTAAAATTACAGTCTGTAGACAAAGCTACTGAAGCTCGTAGTTCGCTTGGCGCCCCAGAAGAGCTACAAAACATATTTTATTTGCCGTCAGGCACAAAAGTTTGCTAAAAAAACCACCGCATTGAATCGGTTAAATGATTTATTTCTGATATAATTACGATGTACAAGTAGGTAACTACCATAATCTTTTTTCAATCTTACAGGATTCCAACGACTAAATGTTTAACTGTACAGGTACATTTTTTGATCTTACTGGATTCCAAATAATAACTGTGTAAGTGCTAAATACATATCAGGATAAAAAGGAACTACAGTGAATAACTATGTATCTACGTAGTTACATAGTTAAACATCGGGATTACATCAAATACAAATTAGCAACATTGTTTATTAAAATTTACTGCAGTATGTGAATTACTTGTGATAAAAAACAGAAAACAATTGAATCATGACTTTTATAAATAAATTTAATCATATTTGGTTGAATACAACATGCCTTGCCTTGATGGTACCTACTCTTGTTGGTCTAATAATAAATCTTCTCCGACATTGCAGGAAGATTTACGCCTTTTTATTACATCTTCTTACAATGTTGCTAAAAATTGGAACCTATTACTCGATATTTTTGAAATTAAAGCTGATCATCACGGAGCGCGTCCACACCCGCTCGATCGCCGTAGTACAACTGACTAACGGGTAGTTGCTCGTCGCCCGCGCACCTGTGCCCCCGCGAATTATAGTGCAACTGGTACTTACTTATTTTATCAGCGTCATTGTTTAGCAACATATGTAGATACATACTTATACGTCTGACAAAAATCAATGTTCTGGTCAAAAAAAAAAATCTGATATTTTTTTACGTGATAGATATAAGTGCATAAATACCAAAAATGTAATAAAACCGATTTCGTGTATCTGGCAGATACATCCAAATACGTAGGAGGTGTCGAAATAATATAGCTGTTAGAATACTGACTCGGTTACATGGCCTTGGGCTCGCTATGTAATTCGTTTACTCGTTTTGTTTTTGGCATTATGAGAAAATTTAATACACACGCGGTATATTATCAAGTTGCTTTGGAACTGATGACGTTTGATTTTAACGGAATTCAATATTTAAATAATATTTCAACTTGAGTTTTATTCTAAACAATTACATACATTATTGCTATTTGCCGTCAGCTGCTTTGATTTAAGTAAAATTTATTTCGCAAGTAATATACGCTGATGCACTTTATTTTTTTTATTGGCATTTTATTAATTTCGCTTTCCTTTTGTTTCAGGTGGTCGTCGCGAGTAGTGCATTGTCTTGGTAGGTGGCGGTAGGTAGGGCTCGACGCTTGTCAATGTCAGCTCGCTCTGCGTCCGTGATATGTCATAGCGTTCCGTGATCTCCCGTTTTGTATGCAATAAAATGTGCTCAGTGCGGATTATCGTATTTACTCCACTCGCCCGACTCGGTTTGACGTCGAGAGATCAAGATATCAAACTCGACTGTCGAATAAATTTTTGTGCCAGCCCACACGAACGCTTAGGCAATCGACTGCCGAAGATTTATCGTCAAAATTTCCCGTTAGTAACGCTTACCGAGCACACTCCGCGTATCACTATTTCACAAATAAAAGAACCAGTCGCGATATCATCGTCGACTATAAATTATATGAAGCTCGTATGAAAAATACACGTTTCGATGTCCGCTTATTTATCGCTTAGCTTGAGTTATGTACGCATACGTTATGTTAATACCGACTCGTTATTAAATAGACGTTTCTATTAATATTAATTAGCTAGTGTCAATATTTTAGGGAAGTTGTCTAATGATGTGAACGTAGCGTCGGTCGAGCTACGGATTACGTATATACACGTCAGTGTATGGGCGTTTTGCGCGAGAATGGAAAAGCTAAATTGGCGATATCGACTAGTAGATCCGCTATCGGTTCCATCGGGACGGTGGCTGCTCCACACTAGGAATAGGTTGAGTTCCCGCGTTGTTCTGCCCCGTGATATATTGTTCCGCATCTCCCTGTATAAATCTTGAACGCCTGCTGAGGTACACGGGACACGCCGCGCCGCAGCCTCGAGCTTCAAATGGAATTGTGTTTTTATTTATCGTGCGAATTGTGCCCCACTATCGCTCATTCGGAATCGCAGTTTATATGCCAAAACGCGCAGTCGGATCGATGCAACTATAGCTCTTAAGTTTCTCTATGACCGTATTCGAATAAGATGTTCTTAAATCTCATCTATCAGATTACGTTTGTATTTTCACGAGCTGCATGTTAGCGAGACTTAAAAGTTGTGCAATAATTTTGCACTCAGCATAGAATATTTCTATTCAAGAATAAACAAAAATTAGTTAAGTTAAAAAAATAAAAAGGTACAAATCACCATTGGGCTTTCCAATGACTTGCCACGATATTTCTTAATTAAAAGAATAAAGTGTTTCATTCATACCCAAATAGTGGGGGGCAAAGTGAGTAATGTTGGTATCACGTTAACTGTACGATTTATGAATGTACTTTATTGGTGGAATTATTAAGATCTTTTATGAAATTATTTGAAGTTTTAGTCTCAGCCAAATCTCTCACATAGTATTTTGTGGGATCTTTGGAAAATTATTCAACCAGTAACGTGTTAACCAACGTTTATTATGTATATAATTGTAAGTTTAGTATGAATTTAATATAAAAACTGATGTACAACGTCTGTATACGTTCAGAATTTTATTAAAATTGTGTCTATATGGAAGATTACAAAAAGTACTGGTGTGACGCAACGTTAAAGTAATTGATTGAATAAGTAATCTTAATTTTTTTTGGATTTAAAATTAAATGATTCACAAAAATAAATATGAGGGATGTAAAGTAAAGTTTATATCTTAATAAATTATTTCATTAAATGAGATCTCTGAAAAAAAAATCAAATAATAATATTTGTGCGTATTTTAGAGATCACGTCCACAACATTGACGTCACACCACAAACCTATATACGTAATGTAAAGGCTTTAGTATGAAAATATTCCATTATAGTCGATAGCTTAACTTATTCTTAGCTTACCTATAGTCACTTAAAAATGACAAGAATCAAAACTAGTTGTGCCCAGTATACGAATAGCTAATTAAAACTAAGGAGTAATATAATTTATTTTAAGATACAGTAGTGTTAATATTTTTGGATTCCTATAAACATATACGTAATTTTTCTTCTGTAATTTAGTGATCGTAAAAAAAATTTGGTCGTGATTCTTTCGATAATTTTATTAAGTTGTCCAACGAATAAGTGCCAAATGCAATTTCAGTTTAATATAATTAATATGAATTATTTAAATATATATTTTATTGTCTTATCTCGGAAAGTTCCTTTGTTTATATCAACTTATATCTTTACAATTGGTTTTCTAATTTTTGTTTTTTATTTTTATTGATGTCTTTAACTAAATAGATATGAGAATCTAGATTAGAACTTAAATGCTTTATTCTCATACTTCTTCAGAAAGAATCAACGTCTAAGTTTTATTAAAACAATGTTAAATATATTGTAAATATTATAAACGTCTTATTTATAAAGCTTTTATCATCGAAAGTGAAATTAAATATCGGAATTCAAAATTGTTTCACTCGTTTTGTAATCACTGTTTTCGAAGTTTATACAAATATTATTTTATTAATTTACAATCGTATTAAATGTTTATTTATTTTATATGGGAACGTGCTCACGAATGAAATACGTAAATTTTGTTAACAAAACATCGGTCATACGTAAATAGGTAGGCCAATTTATTGTAATATACCTATCGTAATTGATTAATATTAATTAGTAATAATGAAGAGAAATACTTAAAACTCGAGGGATTCTAGTTAAAATGATTTTAATGTTTGTGTTTTACGATTGTAACTGTGTGAAAAGTTGTGTAATAGGTACTATACAAGTATGTATATATTACTTATTTTACGAATGAAGCGATATTATAATTTTTTGTACAATATCGGCTACAGTGCAAGATGAATCTGCATTAAATAAAAATTCTGTTACTGTAAAGTTTATTTTTATTTTTTTTCCTGTCCCTGAAATTAACTAACAATTTATTTTTTATTTACAAATAACACTTAAGCGTGAAAGAAAAGTTCTTATAACAATATATTAGATTATACCTATATATGTAATTTAAAATATTTTTCACATTTGAAGAACATGAATTATTTTACGACTTTATAATATTTTACTCAACAAAAATAATTAATAAAAATAAAACAATGACTCTATCAACCAATTGAATTACTAAAAATGTAACACTTCTTATTAGTATTATGATATAGTAAAATACACGATACCTTCTAGGAAATAATGCTTGGCAGGTAGGTATATAAGAGTAGCCGTGGTGTCGTGCCAAACAGGAAGTATGCATGCGAGACGACGTGGGGATCGAAGCTCTGCCAAGCGAGTTTCAACTATATTTGCATACTGCTGACACATACATGTATTTTAATATACTGAAAAATACATTTCAGCCTACTTCCATGTCGTCCGTAAATAGAAAGATTCAAGTTGAGATATTCTATGTTCAAACATGTCAAAAAATGCTTTAAATCTAAGTAGGTAAGAAATAAAAACACTTGCGCATTTTTGACTATGCAATTGCCTCAATATAATTAAGATTATAAAACAAAAGGTGAAAGAATAGTTACTTTCCCATTTTTAAATGCAGATATTGTGCTTTAAATGTTACATTACAAGGCGATAACTTCAATTACCGTAAAAACGACTTCACAAAGAAAATACAAGTTACGTAAGCTAAAAAACAAGAAACATACTGCGTCACGGAACTCATCTTCGGGGATCTTCTATTATTTACGAGCGGAATAAGCTCCATTTTTTATAAAACACGTAAATTTGTCTGGCGGCCGCAATAAATCAGGATGTATTCCGGATTACAGTTAGAGTAATGACTCAAGTCCACCTGGTGAGGGACTGCAATTATTCAGCCATTCGGTCGTCCGTACAAAATCCACTTTCGGGTCTTACATAGGAGAGTCTTCTAGACCATGCCTTAGTTTATTTAATTACACCTAGACGATGTAGGCTAAGACGTAACTTGTAATTGGCTTGATTGAAAATTGAGAGACCGAGTTTGAGTACATTATTATCATAGAGATCTTTTTTATATTTATTTTACTATATTGACTTGTATTCTGTTAGCTAAAGTATGAGGCGTTTGTCTTAGTCTTTTATAAACATAAAAAGACGAAACTTCTGCTTACCAGACTTCCATTTCTTCATATTCGAATGTTTAAAAATTCTTTGTAAATGTTTCAAAAGTTATATCAGTTTAAGCAATATCTTGTACAAAAAGATATGACCGTAGATATTTATATAGAAAAAATCCTTATACCTAAATGTTAGTGTTGGTGAAATTTAGAACCCTTATCAGAAAATAATATAATTTGTAAAATACACATAGAAAAATATCAAAAAGCATTTGAAGACCATAAATAACATTTATACAATAGTTTCATACTGTAAAGGTAAATTAATTCTGAGAAAAAAAAACATAGTTATATTATCGACAAACTACTTGACAATTACTTGAGCTTCAAGTCCAGATTAAATGAAAACGTCCTAGCAAGGTAAAAAAATATTTTGAAGTGAAACTTCTTTAGGCGCATGAGGAGTAAAATTTGAGCGACCGCTAACGCGGCATCGTCAGGGACGGTACAGTACTCGGATGGGTGACCGCCTGGGAACACCTCGTGACGTTGGCTTTTTTTTTCAGTTAGTTTTTCTGTACTTTAAATTAGTTTTTTTGAATTTTTTTTTAAATTAGTTTGCCAAGGAAGTTTCACTTCTGATATGTGTAGGTACTTTGTACACACGCAATTTTTTATTATGGCTATTTACCTTGAATTAATAATTATTCGAATAATTAAACTATAACATAGCTTAATTATTTCATAAACATTCTTATTATTTGTAATTATACAAATGTTTTAGTTGAAATACGCTTTTAGTGACGAAAAATAAAAAATCCGACTAACGATCCGACGAATTTTGTTAACTATGGAATGTCACTGGCTGTTTCATTCGTATTGATTTTTATTATAATTATTCTGTTACAACAAAGTATAATAATCTGATTAATATGTCCTGTTATTTCTTGATAAAGAATCTTTCTAATACTAAAATATTATTATAAATATATTATTGAAATCGACTCTGTACTTTCCGGGTTAAATGAGTATCAATAAACGAATCTAGAAGAGATTTATAATTTTGTTTTAAATATATACAAAAAATTGCTTTTTTTTTTTGTAATACGTTCTATCACAATCTAAATACTCTTAAATTAATCCCCAGTATAACAAAGATAATCTTAAAGTACGCTTTCATACTATGCCTACTTGAAACAAAATCCGTTGAAAAGCTGGAGTAAGTTAGATAGTCTTTTATGTTGAAATTAAGGCTTCCATGAGAGGTTTATAATTAACGGTCTAATTAGGAACGTGAGACTGCCTACTTTATTAGGTGGCTTGGGTTTCGTGACGCTCTGATGTTTGATATCGGATTTTGGTACTTTAATTAAGTATTTTCAGTTTACGGCCATTTGTTAACCGGTATTTGAAGATGCAGATGTTTCTCGGTTAATTATCTATACTTTGTAACAGGAAATATGAATTAGCTTACAACAGAGATATGTGTTCTAGATGTAAGAAAATCAACGAAGAGATTGAAATGGTGATAAGAAATTAATTCAATATTTGTCATACGAGTTTAATTTGTGTTCACGCTACGGTCAAACAGGATGCGTAGGTACATCATGCTGGTGAGATCTTTTACGTATTTTGCGCAATTTAATCTCTATTTATTTCAATATCAAGATCACAATTTTAAGATTATAGATACGATGATCTAACTATAAACGATTATTAAAAATGGTTATAATTATTTACGAAAAAAAAAAACATGTAAGTATAAATGATTCAATAAATACATGCAATATTTTGTTAAACGTAAGGTAAATTAAGTAACAATTTCATATTATGTATGTATGTGAATTCATTAACAAGATTTCCAGCTTGTGTCAGAATCTTTTTAAATAGGTAGAGGATTTTAGAGCGATATTATATTGTCATCCGACGTTGCTTAAAAATATATTGTGCTATATTGTAATGGTTAGGCAAGACTCAACAATTTTATACGTTTTTTCTATATTTTAATAATTACGCAACTAAATTGGCGATACCGTTAACTGCCACAGTTCATTCAGTCACTTTGATATGCTATTCAACTGATTATTATTTTATTTAACATTGAAAAAATAATAAAGATATTTGGGAGCTACGAACTACAGTAGAAATAAATAGCAACAAACGATAGTGAAACAGCTACACCAAAATACATAAGTTGAACAATAATTTTCAAAGTCTTTCAAGTTGAGCTATCTTGCGCGAGTGCATCCATATTTCGCCGTTGACGGACATATTGAGTTATCTTAATTGGAGACGAGAGACCGCAGACAAAGCAGCCAGTTCCGACACGAATTTATTTATTAAAATGTAGCCGCATTTAGGTGAATTTGTATTTTTATTTAAATTATTTTGAAAACATGTAAAAAATGACAAACATATATGTATATTATGTAATTTATGTAGCTGGGATCCCCAGTACACTTTTTTCATCTGATTAGTATCAAGCTAATTTTCCGGGAGTAGCTTCATTTTGATGAGACGAACAAAAAATTTCTCTACGAAAACTCTCGATTGTAGTAGGTAATAGAGTTAGCAGGGGATAAAGCAGCAGTGAGCGTAGGACCGGGATAACGTACCACGCAATTTGTAAGACAATATTACTATTAAATTATATAGATATTACCTTACTAAAAGAAAAAAAATCAGCTGGTTAGTAATAATTTAGGTCATCAAATTGATGACCTCGTAAGGTCATCAAAAATTCTTATTTTTTTTCTACAAATTGCGTGGTACGTTATCCCGGTCCTACGCTCACTGCTGCTTTATCCCCTGCTTACTCTATTACCTACTACAATCGAGAGTTTTCGTAGAGGAATTTTTTGTTCGTCTCATCAAAATGAAGCTACTCCCGGAAAATTAGCTTGATACTAATCAGATGAAAAAAACGTACTAGGGATCCCTACCTATATGTACAACTCTCAGTAAAAACTCTCTCCATCGAAGTATTTCTAGCAATGTAAGGTACGTAATGTATTAAATAAATCTATACTAATATAATAAAGCTGAAGAGTTTGTTTGATTGTTTGTTTGTTTGTTTGTTTGTTTGTTTGTTTGTTTGTTTGAACGCGCTAATCTCAGGATCTACTGGTCCGATTTGAAAAATTCTTTCACTGTTAGATAGCCCATTTATCGAGGAAGGCTATAGGCTATATATCATCACGCTAAGACCAATAGGAGGGGAGTCCACGCCGACGAAGTCGCGCGCAGAAGCTAGTAGCTTTATAAAGATAGCTTTGAAAAACTGTAGGTACATTATCTAAATGTGCTACTATACGCATATATGTAATGTGTCTAGTGTCTACTAAATGTAATCTAAAACCGATTTTTTAAAGATTTATTAAGAAATAAACGGAATCTTCTTTTGTTTCATTTACATGTGATTTGAATTAATTACATTTTAAATTGCGTCAGTTAAATAGTAATGTCCGTAGTAGGTACCCAAATTTTTTCAAAATTAAGTTAGTAGGGGTTTTTCAGGCATTTTTGCACTTACTTCATTCACTTCATTAAGGCACTTCTGACATGTGTACTTTGTACGCTCACAATTTTTTTTTAAATAGTAGATGATTCAATGAATCCTTTTCTTCATAAGTGTTAAGAAATCACAGTAGAGTAAACACGAGTTCCCCCTGTTTTTCCTTCTCTCCCTGTTACCGAATTCAGAGGGCTGAAATAAGAGCAGATATCTATACTTATACTTAAATTGAATGAAGTAGGTATTTATTCTTTTCATATCATTTAATTATTATTTACACAGTAAATATGTACCAAGTTACTTTCAAACATGTACGTATAATATCTATCTGTTATATCTCAATTGCTTTATGTAACTTCTAATATCATATCTATACTAATATAATAAAGCTGAAGAGTTTGTTTGTTTATTTGTTTGTTTGTTTGAACGCGCTAATCTCAGGATCTACTGCTCCGATTTGAAAAATTCTTTCAGTGTTAGATAGCTCATTTATCGAGGAAGGCTATAGGCTATAGGTATATCATCACGCTAAGACCAATAGGAGCGGAGTCCACGCCGACGAAGTCGCGCGCAGAGGCTAGTTATACAATAACATTATATGTTATTCGTATCCAATTACACATCAAATAAAAAAAATTTGTGAAATAAGGCGACTAATGTCCATACTAACAACAAATCAGTATAAATTACATTGAAACATCAATCGATCAGTTAAAATCTGAACAAGCAACAAAAAAAACAAAAAAGCCATGAACGATCATTAACCTCCGAGTATTCTAAGCAAACAACTAAGTATAAGTTTCACGTACGAGAACATAAATCGTTCTGTCCGCAATATCAGACAGAGAGACAACTCCCGCGCAGTGCGGACATGCTCCGCGAATCGTGCAAGTACGGCAGATAAGATAAACTCGGTGCGCGTGCTCAGGTCCCCGCCGCGACCGCTAATTAAGTCTTTAACTTCACTACTCATGCTTTTATAGTTTATTTGCTAATAGACCGTTGAGTGGTGCTATAAACTTTGATCGGGCTTAATGCCTTAACGTGATAATGTTGACACCTCGCTGAGTGATTGTTGCGTGGGATGCGAGTTTATTGCGATTATATCTCGACTCAGTGTATATTTATCAAATTGTTAATACATGAAGATAACTGACAACTTATTTTGCTATAAATAAAATGTAAAACTAGTCTAGTTAAGGTTTATTAACTTGTCGTAAATATTACTAAATGTATCAATGACATGACCTACGTGAACGGTTTCAATTAATTTTAATTCCTTGTTTAATGGCTTTTGATTCTGTTAATTTAACGTAGGAGACCATTGCTCATGCCACGTGGGAGCAAATGATGTTTGGACTCAATCTCATTGGTTTAAATTCAACTTCGTATTCGCTACCTACTTCGTACAATTTTACATAGGCTACACAACTCTACATTACGTTATAATAATCTAAAATAATTTGGAAAATCCAAAAGTGCACGCCTCACACGCTCATTGTGTTACGAATTGAAATTAATAATAATTGCCTAAAAGAGAAATCAATTGAATAAAATATTATTACTTTTTGTGTCGATTTTGCAAGATAAAATCGTTCTTATATGTTAAGGTAGGCACTAAATTATCGGTGAGCCTGCTTAGCTAACCTATCTTGTTCTCATTCGCTTTGTCTAAAATCATCGTTTTGACGAACTTGAGACATTCGACATTTTTTTGAGCAAGGTTTACATCATCCTTATTAGGAATTTGAGCAGAATAGATTCCACTATATTTATTTCCAAGACAGCAGCTTTCAGGTTTATTCAGCTCAATCATAACATCATCTTTATAATTTTTCGAAAGACTCATAATTTTTACGACGTTCTCTTTTATAATCAGGTTGTAATTGATCACGTTTTCTTGCAGAGTTTTTATTTTCTTTTGGCATTTTATATTATCGAAAATCTGTCGACACGTCACGAAACATTCAATAGTTCATGAAAAAGAAGAGAGGGAAAAAAATAGACGGTGATAATTTTTATGAAAGAAACCCAGAAAATCTTTCGAATTTCGTTAATATCTTTAAAACAGATAAGAGTTCGGTCATAATAAGAAAAAGAGCTCATCCTTAGAGTGACTGGAGTATTATTCAAAAGGAATAATTACAATTAATTGGCGTCTCTACATATATAGACTTTTTATATAAATAATAATAAAAACCTCTTTTTATCATTTTAATAAAAATATTTTTTGATAGTTGTCAAAGAATTTGATTTTAAGCTCTTCTTGTTAATATTTTACATTTTGCTACTCGATTTATTTTTATATTATAACAAAATAACAATTTATTAATAAAAAGTCTGCGGAGTTAGCGAATATTTTATCATCCGCTCATCATTCGCTAAACCGAGCTCATTTGCTAAGCTGGTGGTCATTCGCTAAGCTGGTAACCTCGAGCTTGAACGGCAACGCAGGCTTCGCAAGCATCACCGCAGACAGTTCCAACTCACCGAGAGCTATGCAGCATCTGGTTCCACTGGCCCGCCAACCTTCGGTCTCGGAGGAGAGTAATGTGGCGTGTTTTTTATAGTCGTCAAAGAATTTGATTTTAAATTCTTCTTGATAATTTGTTTTTCAATTTAGTAAGTAAAATTATGTACGTACCCGTAGCACGTTATCTTATAATTATATTTTATATTTTGCTACTTGAATATATTGTTTTTCTATTATTTTATAATTATATTTTGTATTTTGCTACTTTTTTATATTTTGCTACTTGAATATTGTTTTTCTATCATTATTATTCTTCAATAAAGAGTCAGCAAAGATAGATAACATCTTATTATTTATCCGCTCGTTCAATAGCTTTATACATTTCGCTAAAATTGTTTATATTTTTCTAAAACGAGAAGACAACTAAAAGTGCACATTCCAACGGACAGCTGTAGATATATTATTTGATTACATTTTTTGTTATATATATTAAAGGGCTTAATCCACCACGCTGCTCCAATGCGGGTTGGCGGATGCCTTACTATACATAATACGATACCTTACCATACACTTTCAATATCATTGAAGTAATACGGTACCAAATTTCGAATCGATAGGACATAATTATCGAAGGTAATTAGATTCCCTCATCAACTATTAAAGAGCTAATGATCTTCGAACGGCTGATCAGGTCATGGTTACCCTACCATATACTTTCAATATCATTAAAGTAACACGGTACCAAATTTCGAATCGATAGGACATAAGGAAGGTAGTCAGATCCCCTCATCAACTAGAAAAAAGTACCACAGACAGTTACACAGATACACAGACACGTTAAACTTATACCACCCCTCGTTTTGCGCCGGGGTTTAAAAAAGAAAAAATATTTATGAAAGAAACCCAGAAAATCTTTCGAATTTCTTTAATATCTTTAAAACGGTTAAGAGTTCAATCATAAAAAGATATACAGTTCATCCTTAGAGTGACTGAAGTATTATTTAAAAGAAATTATTACAATTAATTGTTTATATTTTTCTAAAACGTGAAGACAACAAAAGGGCACAGACCAACGGACAGCTGACATATCACTTTTTAATTACGTTTTTTTTGTTATAAATATTAAACAAAATGAAAAGAAAATACGCTGACTTTATAGATTAACATGTCTAGTTCCCGAAACAACCTTTTTTTTTTAAATTCAGTGCCTCACTTAACGTATAAGAACGATTTTATCTTGGAAAATGGACGCAGAGCCGTCTTTCGATAGTAAAGCACACCCACACGCTTAAGCGTGTGACGCGTGCAATAACATTTAGAAAAGAGTAATAAAGTAAGAGGTACCTCACGATTACGATCACACGATTCAGCCTGTAATATCCCACTGTTGGGCACAGGCCTCTTTCCCATGTACGAGAAGGATCGGAGCTTAATCCACCACGCTGCTCCAATGCGGGTTGGCGGATATATTCCCTACTATGAGTAATGATCGCTATCAGGTGTACATGATAACAACCGGGACTGACGGCTTAACGTGCTCTCCGAGACACGGTGGGAAGACCCACAAAGACTGCACAAACACCCAGACCATGGCAAAGATCTGTATGGCCAATACAAATGTTGTCGTGTGCGGGGATCGAACCCGCAACCGTCAATCGCAATCCAGTGCTGTGACCGCTGCGCCAACGCGGCGTCCTATCGATTGAATATGTTGTTGAAGTTTGTAAGATAAAAATAATTTCACAGATTTATATTCTATTCAGTTTTGATTTCATATTTGTAATAAGGACTTTTCTTGCCAGTTGAGTTAGTTAACAACAAAATTAATCGAAATATACAACTATAGCAATTAGGTAAATAGAAAATTATAACGATTACATGGAAAGAGAATGTACCTAATTGTTTTTAACCAACTTCCAAAAAAGGAGGAGGTTCTCAATTCGACACGTATGTTTTTTTTTATGTATGTTAGCTCAGAAATTTTGACTGGGTGGACCGATTTCGATCAATTTTGTTTTAATTGAAAGGTGTTGCGTGTCATGTGGTCCCATTTTAATTTAATTGAGATCTGACAAGTACTTTTAGAGTTATATCTAATAATGCGTATTTACGTGACTACTTTTTCGTCGACCAACGTTATATTATACCGCATAACTTTTTACTCGGTGTACCGATTTCGATGATTCTTACTTTAATCGAAAGCTAATACTTGTCTTGTAGTTTTGTTTAATTTATATCGAAAACTGATTACAACTTTTTGAGTAATCTTTAATAGCGCGTATTTACTTGACTATTTTTTCGTCTTATTACGTTGTATTACTTGTCGATGTAATTGAAGTCGGTTTTTTTTCGTTTGCGAGCAAACACAATTATTAAAGTGCAGCATCATAGTAGAAAAGATAGAGTGCATATACCTGCCAATGTTTTACCGATATTCAGGTAAAACTTCAAATAAAAAAGGAAACAAAACACACATAATAATGTTTGTCGTAACAATAACGAGTGTACGACCGCTGGAATGCACGTAGACAAAGCAGCCTTTGACCAAGTCTGTCATAAATGCATGATTTACGCAATTATATTGCAAAGGAGACGATAAATTGCTTTTCACTCTATAGCAACCTACGGCTTCACCTTAAGATAATATACACAAGCGATTACAAACTCTATTTTGAAGCAAATAGGTACCAATATTACTTGCAATACAAAAGTAAATACAGAGTTTCGAGGTTTAGATGTGGTCTGATTATTCACAGATATTGTGTTAAGAGTAACCCCCGCTGGCTCGACGTGAAGGTAAAAATACACGTATTAAAAACTTTACAATATATATTTATGACCAGATTTGCATTTACAGGTGATTTTTTAATTTTTTATTGTGTGCAATTTTTTTTTATAAAAACGTTTTCGGCACTTGCATAAAGAACCGTGCATTATCACTTCTTTTAAAACTGGAGACGGTTCTACGTACCTGTTTCTGTTTGCTTTTATTTAAGTAGATCACACAGATTTTAACAAAAAGTATAAATATGTTAACTGTAAAAGTTGTTTTTTGAACAAAGTTTCGAACTATTTGTATTTGTTTTTTAATTTACTGTTAACTTACTATTTTAATAATTCATCGTTAACTAACTAGTGACAGATATAAGTATTTGACTTTAATCAATTATACCTACTAATAAATTCTAGTGTTTTAAACGTTACTAGGTATATTTAACTATTACCGCTAGCGCAGTAACATTACTATAATCTATATATGTATACTAATATTGTAGAGTTTTTTTGTTTGTTAATTTAAAATTCAGTGAGGTATACATTTAAGTACAGTTAAGTGAAAAGAATATTAAACCTTCGAAGAAACATTTGTTTGGTACATAGAACAAACATTGAAGTAATGCATTAAATTTAGCAGGTGACACCGCGCAGGTCTTCTATTACAAAATCAAGTATTTATTTAACTACCAAGATATCCACTACCAAGGGTAATGCATTCTAGTTAAGAACTAAAAAGCTTATAACCACACTACTTCACAGTGGGTTGGTGGATATAGGTACCCTTAAGTCTAAGGGTCTCGTAATTGCAAGTATAAATTTTGTTGTAATAATTACCTTTTTTTAATACCTCGAAGGTATACGAGTTTAATAAACAATAAACTCTGCTACCTCTAGATTAAAATAATTAGAACTTAAAACTTACAAGTTTTGGTAATAAAAGTGTAGCGTGTATTTTGGTAAATAAAAAGGAAACACATTACCGCATATAATGTATATTTTTTAAATGTATCACCATTACATTTCAAACAAACCTAAAGTTAATAAGTAGAACTTCTTGCGACTACAGAAGACATAAAAATAGTTCTACGTTTAAGAGCATCGTCAAAACTGCATATATAAAAACATAGGTACATATGTACATAATAAAAAGCATGCAGGTATGATACTTTCAAACAAAATAGTTTTATCTTTGTTAGTAGAATTAATTTGGTATCACATATTCATCGAATTATTTTGTCAACACAATTAAAACAATATTACGTAACCATAAATAAAAAAAACATGAATATTCTCTTTTTATATGTATTATTTTATTGTTCTTAAAATACAATAATAAAACGTATCTTACACGATTAGCATCAATTTAACTTCAAGCGATCATTATTCCACATGCGAAAGTTTCAACATGACAAGTCAAGGCGACCCGCATGAGCAATTGTAGTCTCCATACGTTCCTAATGTCCTGTCAATCATCGCTCTTCCAAGACCTGACTCTGAATACTAACACGTTTTTTGTTTGATGCCGTTTAACTGAATGCCAAGTTGGATATGCGTCATCTTCGGATTAACGCTTAGTTTGGTCTGGTTTTATAGTACCTACTGATTTTTTGTTACTACAGAATAAAGATAGCATACAGTTACATATTTTTTGAGCTTCATGTAATGTCATGCATTAGTGTGATAAGAGAAAGAAGTTATCTATACTAATAAATAGAGAGCCGGTTTTTTGTTCGGTTATACTGCGAAAACTACGGAACCGATCGGAATAATACTTATAGGTACCATAAGCTGCAGCGTATTTCGCAGAAGGTTTTATTATATGATTTGTTGGTGATTACTTATCGTGTGAAAATAATAATGTATATGGCAAAACAACGTTTGCCGGGTCAGCTAGATTGATATATTTTATTTATTGATACATTTTAACGTCGTTTTAAATACATGTAAGCTTAGTTTTCAAATTTTTCTTGTTTGTTGTTTTAACTTATAAAAATTATTTAGGACCATTTAGCTTATAGGTTGCTTTAAATCTTTATCTTTAAATATTTTGTGCCTTAATTTTGTTAATACTATAACAAAATATAAATGTAATGACTAGCGCCACCTGTCATATTTTATGATCTGTGCTTTGACAATAAATCAGTCTATCGAAACGTCACTGCGTGTATTATTATCAGGTTATGGGCGTACGTGATTAAAAATTATTTTTTGATAGATTTAACGAGTAGTACTGTTTGGTTTTGCGAATAAAATGACGACGAATTATATTGCTAACATTCCAAAGTTAAAAGGGCGCGAAAACTATGAGGATTGGTGTTTTGCAGTGCAAAATGTGTTGGTGTTAGAAAACATGGCGCACGCGGTCGTCGAGAAGCTTCCAGCTACACCTACGACTAGTCAAATAAATGAAGATGCTAAAGCTAAAGCGAAATTAGTCTTGACAATTGACCCATCACTTTATGTGCATATTAAGCATGCATCAACAACCTTTGATTTATGGATCAAGTTAAAAAATATGTTTGATGATACCGGCTACACAAGAAAGATCGGCTTGTTACGCAAGCTCATCAACATACGACTTGATAATAATTGTGATTCGATGACCCAGTATGTAACTGAAATTGTAGAAACAAGCCAGAGATTACAAGGTACGGGCTTCAAAATTACTGATGAATGGATAGGAGCATTAATGTTAGCAGGATTACCCGAGAAATACGGTCCTATGTTAATGGCTATTGAACATTCGGGCATTGATATAAGTGCTGACGTCATAAAAACGAAATTGATGGATATGTGTAGTGATGTTGGAACCGTTTCCGGCGCGGAGAGTGCTTTTGCTGCCAAAAATAAGCAACGTACGAAATTGACAGGAGAAAGGTCAAAAGCGGTCAAAGTAATTAAATGCTATAAGTGTAAGCAAATAGGCCATTATAAAAATCAGTGTCCTAGTTTAGAAACCAGCAAAAGAAAACAATCCAATGCCTTTAGCGCTATTTTCTTGAGTGGAAAGTTCAACTGCGATAGTTGGTACATAGATAGCGGGGCCAGCAAACACATGACAGCAAATAAAGATTATGTTGAGAATCCATCATATAAATGTAAAACCAAAGAAATAATTGTTGCCAACAAAACATGCGTCCCGGTGCTGTGTTCTGGTAATGTGAACATCATTACAGTTGTGAATGGTGTAGAATATGACATTACTGTTTCAGATGTATTGTGCATACCGAGTTTGACAACAAACTTGCTTTCAGTGAGTCAGTTAATTGAGAATGGCAATAAAGTAATCTTTAAAGAGAAATTTTGCTATATTTACAATCAACAGAGAACTCTAGTAGGAAAGGCAGAATTAGTACAAGGTGTGTACAGATTATACACTAAGAAATCAGAACAGTTATTAGCAGCTACAGCTAAAGTATCGAGTGAAACTTGGCATCGACGATTGGGGCATATCAACAGTACTAGCTTGAATAAAATGAAGAATGGAGCCGCAGAAGGTATCTCATACACAGATAAAGCAGATGTTGACAAATCAAAGTGTATTGTTTGCTGTAAGGGAAAGCAGGCTAGACTACATTTTCAGCCTAGCTCGACTAACACCCAGGCCTTATTAGAACTCATACACTCTGATGTGAGCGGTCCGATGGAAAATGTGTCCATTGGAGGATCCAGATATTATGTATTATTCGTGGATGACTACAGCAGAATGGCTTTTGTATACTTCATGAAAACAAAGTCTGAGGTATTTAAGTTTTTTAAAGAATTCCAGTCAATGGTGGAAAACCAGACAGATCGGAAAATTAAAATTTTAAGAACCGACAATGGCGGTGAGTACTGCAGTCAAGACTTTGAAAGATATTTAAAACAACAGGGCATAATTCATCAAAAAAGTAATGCCTACACGCCACAGCAAAATGGTGTGAGTGAGAGGATGAATAGGTCAATAGTTGAAAAGGCTAGATGTCTAATCTATGATGCTGGTTTCCATAAAAAGTTTTGGGCAGAGGCCATAAATACCTCTGTATACTTAAGAAATCGGTCAGTTGTTACCGGTTTAAATAACATGACTCCATATGAAGTCTGGACAAATAAAAAGCCCAATTTGAGTCATGTACGCATTTTTGGAAGCAAGGTTATGATGCACATACCAAAAGAAAGGCGATTAAAATGGGATATGAAGGCTAAAGAACTAATTTTGGTAGGATATGCAGAAAATGTCAAAGGCTATAGGGTTTATGACCCAGAAAATAACTCCGTTACAACCAGTCGAGACATAATTATAATGGAAAGTACCAAAAATTCAGTTGAGATCCCTATTGAGTGCAAGGCTTCAGAGGAGGAACATAGTGAAGAAGAGGAAACTATAAACACAGAAAGTACAGACACTGAATGTGACGACAATGATGTAACATATATTCCAGAAGCTTCTTCAGTAAGTGACTCATATGAAAGTTTATCGGAAGCAGCATCAGAACCAGAAGATTCTTTGTTAGACTTGAACCAGGACATTCCTAAAAAGCGAGTAAGAAAAATACCAGACAGATTCAACTTTAATAATTTATGTATTGCAGACTCATCATCATCATCATCTCCCTGCCCTTATCCTATTTATATAGGGTCGGCACAACATGTTCTCCTCTTCCATTCCTCTCTATTATTCGTAACTTCAGCGCATACTCCTTTCTTTCTCATTATGTATTGCAGACTCAGATGATCAGAATATAATGGATATTACACTGGAGGAAGCTTTAAATGGACCTGAAAGTAAATTCTGGAGATCAAGCATGGAGGAGGAATTAGAATCATTTAAACAGAACGATGCGTGGGAACTTGTAGATAAGCCTCCTGACTCTACGGTAGTGCAGTGCAAATGGGTATTTAAAAAGAAGTATGATAGTGTTGGTGAAGTGCGTTATCGTGCAAGGTTAGTGGCAAAAGGTTTTTCACAGAAAGCTGGTATAGACTATCATGAAACTTTTTCACCTGTGCTCCGTTATAATACTTTAAGATTGTTATTTTCTTTAGCAGTAAAACTAGATTTAGATATACGTCATCTTGACGTCACTACAGCCTTTTTGAATGGTTTTTTAAATGAATCTGTGTATATGCAAAAACCTGTATTTTATAAAGATTGTAATGATGATGATAACAAAGTATTAAAGCTTAAACGAGCCATCTATGGGCTTAAGCAATCATCACGTGCTTGGTACCAGAGAGTTAATGATCACTTAGAGTCTTTAGGATATTTAAAATCTAAGTATGAACCTTGTTTGTTTACAAAGTTTGAAGGAAATACTAAAGTTATAATAGCATTGTTCGTTGACGATTTTTTTGTATTTTCTAACTGTAAACTAGCGACTGATCAGTTAATACAAAACTTGAGTAGTAAATTTAAACTTAAAGATCTAGGTCAAATAAAGCAATGTTTAGGTTTAAGAGTTCATATGTATAAAAATGTTATAACTGTTGATCAAGAACAATATATAGAAAGCTTGTTAAAAAAATTTAATATGTTACATTGTAAAACTGTGAAAACTCCTATGGAGATTAATTTAAGATTGGAAAAATCTAAGAATAGTTTTTGTGATAAAAAATTTCCATATAGACAATTGGTAGGTAACTTAATGTATTTAGCTGTATTAACCAGACCAGGCATAGCTTACAGTGTTTGTTATTTGAGCCAGTTTAATAATTCATATGATGAAACTCATTGGAAACATTTAAAAAGAATTTTAAAATATTTAAAAGGTACTAAAAATTATGGTCTCGTTTTTTCTAAGGATAATTCTTATATAGAAGGATATGTTGATGCAGATTGGGGTTCAGATTCAAACGATAGAAAGTCTTTTTCTGGGTTTTGCTTTAAATTGTCTGGTACGGTTATTTCTTTTGAATGTAGGAAACAAAGAAATGTAGCTCTGTCCTCAACAGAAGCTGAGTATATTTCCATGTCAGAAGCCAGTAAAGAGGCTATTTATTTAAAGAATTTATTGTATGAAATTTTAGGTAATTCAGAAACAATTACTTTGTATAATGATTGTCAAAGTGCACAAAAACTTATATTGAATCCAGTTTACCATAGAAGGTCTAAACATATAGATGTAAGATACCATTTTGTGAGAGAGGCAGTTGCAAATAAGTTTATTAAAATTGATTATTTAGAAACAGCTGAAATGCCAGCCGATATTTTTACGAAAAGTTTAGGGTCTTTAAAGCATAAATATTTCACAAAAAAGCTTGGTATATTACCTATTTCAATGTATTTATGATTTTGTTAAGAGGAGGTGTTAATACTATAACAAAATATAAATGTAATGACTAGCGCCACCTGTCATATTTTATGATCTGTGCTTTGACAATAAATCAGTCTATCGAAACGTCACTGCGTGTATTATTATCAAATTTTACCTGATGTATATGTTCTGCATTAGAATAATCAAACAAAGAGGTTTATAGGCCTTATAAGTGTTGATTGATACAACTTCTGTATTAATTTATTCGTTCATCGTCTCGGATTCCTGTTGAAAGGAATTCAAAGTTAATTTATTTCTTAATTAGAAACGTCACCGATGTAAAAAGAAATGGTGTTGGAGTTAATATCTCAAGGCCATAACGGGATCTAAATGCGCTACCTATCAAGTTATCAACCGAATAAGGTTAAATCAGTTGCCTCTTCCAACATTCCCACTACTCGGAATCTTAAAGTGACAACTCATTAATATTAATTCAATACTGGACTTACGTGTATTACAAAAATTTCTTCTAAATATTTATGTAGATTTGAAAATGTGCATATTAGTTCGTGAATTTACCAAAGAATAATTATGGAGAATTAGACGATAAAATTTACTCTACAGCAATCTGATTGTACCCTTGCAGGAAATACTTCCTGATTGAAAGCGACTGTAATTATTATCAGGTGTTGGTGATAACAATCGATACATGTTATTTTACATGCTTTCGATAAACAGACGACAGAGACAAAAATCAATTATTTGCACAAATGATTTTCTCTGAAAGGTAATGCAGGTCCACAATTATATCACCAAAGGCGTGTGATACAGTTCACAGCTTGTGACATTTGTAAGAACAAATAATACACTTACAAAATTATTTGTTATTCGTCTTTCTATGTATGAGAGTTTGCTATACTGTTGCAAATGAGTTCTTATAAAATTTGAACATTACAAACTGGTTTCTGAAATCAACAATTATTTGCACAATATTTAGTTGGACATTAGACGGTCTCAGAGAAAGTCCAAAAAGGTATGAACATTGCTGAATCGTAAAAATGTAATAAAAACAGTATATAGTAATTACCCATCAAATAAATTTACGTCGTAATTAATATGTCAATCAAAATCTATACCAATTAGTACAGTTTTTATCTTGCATCGGATCGTAAATATCGTAAGATAGTCTGCGGTAGGCAAAGCGATACATCTATCTACCGATTGATGGTTGATCGGTCACGTCTATAGTGCACATATCGACTATTGATTAATTCGATTATTCTGGCGCCTGAAATGACGTCACCCTTGCCACATAACTTATGTTAACTGACCGGCTCTATCATACAAAATAATGGGTTGCTTACACGAAACCTATTGTTTTTGTTGTATAGTATTAAATAAATAAACGTATCACACTTATCGACCACCACCTGATTGATCACTTAGGATTTATAATTGAGATGATAGGCCTGAAATCACAAACAAAAAACAACACTACGACTTATGTCTGAAAAAAAACCCAAATTTTTGTTTTGTCGTAAGTTCACCATAGGGATCACCAGTGTTCTGACCGATGTGCTTACGTATCGTCTAATAAACCCTTTTATAGGAACATAAGTACAAAAAGTAATATCTATGTATTTTTAATATGGGACTTTAAAGTATTTTTTATGCTTCGTGGTAAAAGAGTAAGAAAACCGTAAGTAAGAAATTAAAAAAAAAATGTACAGTAGTGGAGTATTTTGGCCTTTTAAGGAATAAATTATGATACAACAAGCTTCATTTTAATACAAATTCAACGCATTCTCAATGAATTTTTTTTCTAACAAATAAATAATCGCTTTAGCCTGTAATATCCCACTCCTGGGCATAGGCTCTTTCCCCATGTAGGAGAAGGATCAGAGCGTAATCCACCACACTGCTCCAATGCGGGTTGGCGGATATATTCCCTACTATGAGTATCGATCGCTATCAGGTGTAGGGTAGAGCGGGGCTTAAAGGTCCAATTTGAGTATTTTGCATTATACCGTGAAAACCGAGCCTGCTATATCAAAATATATAATGCTATTCAAACAAACAGTTATCTGACTATGTTTAACTCAATTTTCGGTTGAATCATGACGATAGAAATGTATCATTTTCCAATTTTTCTAGACCTTGTCGTCTGTCTCTTTTTGCCCCATAGTTGGGGTAAAAAGGGACAGCCAGGAGGCAAAAAGGTCCACTATTTAATTTGTATTTTTAAAAGTTTTTATGAAATAATAACAACACTTGATTCAATAAAATTCGATAGTTTATTTTCATTCCAAAAACAAAAAGTAAAAAACAACTATTATTTTCAACTAAAAAATAACTTTTTCATACTTAGATTAAGTTTCATAATATTTAAGCAGTCTTTTATAACAAAAAAAGTATTTTTTAACAAACAAAAACTATTTTCTAAGCTTCCTATCGTATCACAATAATTGAAACATGACATATTAATAATTTCTAACTGTTGAGTTTTAACCACTAGTCTCAATACAACATAATTAAAAAAAGATAACATTTATCCTTAATTATGAATTTTGCCATAATATGACAAATCTTTTAACTTATTTTACTTAACTATTTAGTCTTGTAACTTCACAGATTTAGTGCCCCGGTCAGTTTTTCTTTTATAGTTTCGCATACTGAAAGAAAAAATATTTTTTATCTTATTTTGCCAATATATTAATGATGGGTTAAAAGGTCCATTGTGGACCTTTTTACCCCAACCATATGTAAGTGTATTAACAGGTTATAAAAAAAATTACCGTTCAAACTAGCTAAAAAATGGCAATAAATCGTAATAAACAAATAAATTACCTATACGAATAAACTTCGTTTAATCATGGTAAACGAAATAACAGTGCTCGAAACTAAAAAGAATAATAATGAAAAAATTTACTTACGTTAAAATTTCGAGACGCGGTCGTATATCTCCTGATAGCCAATGATAGCGATGTTGCTCGACTGCCGGCGATACCTTGTTACGTCTCCTGCGCACCCCTCTCACAACTTGTATAGTCGGAAAGAACGATATGTCACTAGTTTTTTAGATACTTATGGTGAACCTTTATACCCGCGGACCTTTAAGCCCCGCTCTACCCTACATGATAACAACAGGGACCGACGGCTTAATGTTCTCTCCGAGGCACGGTGGGGAGACCCACAAGGACTGCACAAACACACAGACTACGTCAAACATCTGTATAGCCAATACAAATGTTGTCGTGTGCGGGGATCGAACCCGCGACCGCCCGCGCTACAGCCACAACCACCATCAATAAATAATCATTTCACTTAAAATTTTGTTTTAGTAAAGTAATAAATAGATCAACGAAAATATAAGATTGATCAATAGAAAGTCTGTACATATTATGTATAACATGCATATTTTATTCCCAGCTTACTAAGTAAATAGTCATAACATGTTAAGTGCATATGGAGGAACGAAAACAACAATACGTGTCGCAGTCGCTACCGGAGTGAACAAACCGTTTAAAGTCTATGGCATTATTGTGTATAGACGATTCGGCTTATTTGAAAACAGACATAGTAGGTACAATAGTGAATTCGGCTTGTAGACCGGACGCGCAGTTCACATGTGCGTGTATTGTTTTAGATTTAGACCTTATATAGCGCACGTTCGCATCGGCCTATCTACGTATTATCAAACTTAAATCTTTTATGCAAAAATTTGAAATATCATCACGATATAATTGCTAGACAGTAACTTTTTAATCCTTTTGATAGGTGTGTTAAAAATATGTTACTGACGCAGTCAATTCTGGTAGATGTTTGAAGTGTAAGAATTTACTTTCAAGGCCATAGTGATATAAACATTGGTGCCGTAAATGTATTCTACCTATGTAAGTTAAGTTAGATGATGACACAAACTGTATTTACATAGAAATAGATTAAAAAATATATTATTTTTCATAAAAATGTTATATAGTCAGTGCCTAAATTTTATGAAAAAAACAGTTTAAGCACATTAAAATCTGACCACATTGAACTGTTAACAAATGATTTATACACAATTTGTCCAAGACAGTGAGATTTTAAGACGTCAGACAAGATAAAAAAAAAACTAAATTATCTGTTAATTTTTAATTTAGTTTTAGTTTAGTTAGTTTTAGTTTTTTTAGTTTAGTTTGGTTAGTTTAGTTTTAGTTTCTTTGTTTAAAGAATTATCACAATTTCTATTAAAATCATTGTCAATAAAGTACAACAATCACTAGCATTTATTAAGGAAATATTCGCTCCTGAATATACGAAAAAATATAAAGTGTTAATTACTTAAGCCAAAGCTTATAAATGATGATATTTTCAGCAGTATTGACGTGACGTAACTATCCAAGCAACAACTTACTTCGTTTATTAATTAATAAGATAATTGTATAATTTACCGTATTCATCGTATAATACATCACATACGATATATTACATACAGTTTAATTAAAATGTGTCGATAAACAACACTAAAACACAATATTACGCCGACTTTTGCGCATAAGCCTTAATTAAATAAAATTGAAATGAAAATGCCAAATGGATTTTACGTGCTTTCATTAATGGTTCGTTTCGTATTATTTTCGAACATTTATTATTGTGTGCGTAATGCGCGACCATTATTCATGTCTTGTTTAATAATCTGCTTAAAAACAACATGTTTTCATTACGATTGGCCGTCGTTCACCGTTTCGATAATATTTAGTGAGTAACGGCTACGTTTGAATAAACTTTCAAATGCATTTGTCTTTGTCGCGTCTTTGTTTATATTTTAGTTTAATACATCTTCGAAAACACGAATACCAATATCGTTATTAATATCATACAATCCATTCCTGTATTATTTACTGAAATAAAACAGCCTGCAAAGTATTATAAATCCTTCATATTCATAATTAAGTTCCTATTAATCAATAGGACGAAGAAGAGTAGCATCAAGAACTTAGGACACACTATTTACATAAGCTAATCTTTATCTATACTAATATATAAAGCTGAAGAGTTTGTTTGTTTGGTTATTTGTTTGTTTGTTTGTTTGAACGCGGTAATCTCTGGAACTACTGGGCCGATTTGAAAAATTCTTTCAGTGTTAGATAGCCCATTTATCGAGGAAGGCTATAGGCTATGTATCATCACGCTAAGACCAATAGGAGCGGAGTCCACGCCGACAAAATCGCGCGCAGAAGCTAGTTAGGTATAAATTCACTCCAAAAATGTGTTGCTGATATTAAAGACTTACTAATAAAAATATTATATCTATACTAATATAATAAAGCTGAAGAGTTTGTTTGTTTGATTGTTTGTTTGTTTGTTTGAACGCGCTAATCTCAGGATCTACTGGTCCGATTTAAAAAATTCTTTCAGTGTTAGATAGCCCATTTATCGAGGAAGGCTATAGGCTATATATCATCACGCTAAGACCAATAGGAGCGGAGTCCACGCCGACGAAGTCGCGCGCAGAAGCTAGTTAAAGATAAAAGAGCTAGGAATCAATTTACATTAAGTTTCTTGTAGTAAGACTAATTCTATATGCATTAAACAATGTTATATTACAATGATTTGGAAGACTGCCTACAAAGTTTCTGACTCTTTTCGGCTGAATCTGTATTCCCTTGGTAACACCACGTAGAAATAATACGATGGATTTGTATCGTGATGACATAGAAGAGTTTTACTAAGGCTTCTTACGTAAAATGTACTATGAATTTGAGTTTAAAAAATTGTCCTCATTATTGCCGTAATCTAATAAATAGCTCTTAAAATTTTATCAACATTTTTGTCGAATAACTTAACTGTTTAGCAGACAATGACTCCAGAACATTTGTTATGGGACCGCGCAATTTTTTACGCGAAACACAGCAATGCGGTACGCTTCGCAGAAAAAAAGGAGGGATGAGAATAAACAGACGACGGCGAATGGCGAGAGAGAGCTCGAATTTTGAATACAAATGTAAATTAGTATCTCCACTAATTACCTCAGCAGACACGTTCAGGGCTATGTGTCTTGTGGACTTACGGGGGACATTTAATTTTTTTACAACGACTCGCTGAATCGGTCGCCCGTTTTCTCATTAGCTGCAAATCAATGAGTAATTTGTTGACTTTGCACAGGAACGTGACCGTAATGTTTTTATACTCATTTTATGGCGATGTTTGAGGTTTTCATATTATTTATGGCATTCGCTAATAATTTTCATTGGTACAGCGGTGAAAAATAGTGTTAGAATTTTTATAACTCATAATGTATGGGAAATCGAATGAAGTGTTGCGGTATTTGCAGTAGTGATATCAAATCGACCTACCTACATGTATGTATTTTTTCATACAAATCTTTAAAACATACATAGTACCTATATACAGCGCCATATTATACTGATTATCATAATTTGCCATCGATTGAAAAGTTATAAAATTGAGAACAGTAAATTTAACAAATCGTTTTTAAATATTGAAAACAAATTAATTAAAGCCTTTTTCACACACGCCAATTACTAGTCGGTTACGTTACGTTTAGTATCATTAGCTCAACTCCAATCTAATAAATAAATCTTGATATTACGTTTACGAAATAATTTAGTAATTTTTCACCCAAGGTAATGTTTTCAAAAGTTTGTCAACCATGAAACGTGTCAACCCTTGAACGCCACATCATTGTCGCTACATATTTAAAGGTGTGACGTCATGTGCTCCGACACTTTTCATCACTACGACCTACACATGTTGAAACATGACATTTAATCTTTCCGACAAAGATTAGCTATTTTAATAATATATCAATTAACGTTTTTATTTTTTTCTTATCACTACCTTTAATGATGGCCGGAGGGTACAATGAGTAGCTGTAAATTAAAACATTAATTTGATTATTCCATTACTTTTATGCAATCTGCTTTAAATCTGTGATGAAAATGGTTCATTTTAATGGCTACAGTGAGAACGAGTTTTATCTACATTCTACAACTCCAATAATGTTAAATATATATATGTTTAATTAAAATTAGTTTGGAAATATCGAAGTATCCAAAATAATGTAGGTACCTAATTATAATATTAATTAAATATTGTGCAATTTTATGTTTCTAAACGAGTATTATTCAATCAATCGTTTTTCATTAATTTACGAGATAGGCGGTCATTAAATATACCTATTTAAGTAAATGTTTGAGCAAAGACCTATAATAATTAAAAGAAAATAACAATTTCAATGACAACCAAAACTTTATTTTATTGCAGTTCAATTCGGAATAAAAACGAAACCGCTTTTTACATATAAACATGTGACCCAATTCGGCTATCATATTGAATCGAAAATAAACTCATGTCATGAGAAGCATACCGCTCCGCTTGCACAAAAACTGCAAGCTCATACGAATTCGATTTGTTTCTTATTAATTGATAATTGCGAAACATTCGCGGACTCTTTGAAAGTCGAACGCTCTTCAACATTTAGATTCAGTTTTCTCGCGATACCAATTTAACGAATACCCATTAAGAAACGTTTGCTTCGAATGAAAATATTTGTACCTACGTAGTCAATCGCAAACATTGATCTTGTTTAGTTGTAAAAACTAACGCTCAGTGTCTTGGCGACATTTTTCTACGTACGTTAATAAAAAGTACTGAAATTAACAACGTGTAACGAATACCACACGGTAACATACCGTATCATGTAAAGGTCCCGTCGACGTCCGTCGGAAGTTTTTAAAAGCGTTATCATCTTTTAATTTTCTCGCTCACAATTTGCATGTCCCGTTTCAGAGAGGTAATAGTTAAATTATGCTCTAGATACTTATTTATAAGGTCTGCGATGCTAATGTATGCTGTTAATTAAGTAAAATAGTAACATTTCTGGCCGAAATTTATTTTGATAACATGTTACCATTTATCTCATTAAATTTACAATTTTGCTATACAAATACGACACCTGATCAGATTTTTATCTGATTTGAATCCAAATTTCGATACATAATTATATTATATGTAGATCAAACGGTTTTTTCAAGCACTATCTTGTCTGAGGTAATTAATTCTATAGGAATACTTAATTTTATTGTACCATTAACCTACTGCTCTATTCACTTGTTAGTCACTTGCTCTATTTTAATATCTCATTTAAGAGATAATGAATCTGAATTGAGAAAAAAAATTTCCACCTGCAACAATTGCGTATTAAAATATTAACTTCTTATCACCTTCTTTTAACAAAGTTTGTATTCCGAGAGATTTTGTCCTTTGTGCTGTTACTCATACACAACACTTGTCTTCTCGTAGGTAACTGGTGCTTCTCTCAACCCTTGATTGACCTCAAGGACAGACATCCAAACCGGGAAGAAATATTACAAATACCCATCCCAAGCGGGAATCAAACCCGCAAACCGTCGGCGATATCGACTACACGCCCCACCACAACAGAGTGGTTGTTATTTCTAGCTTTTCTAACTAGACTCTTACTCTCGTGGGTCACCCGCGGTAATATTTGCGGCAGTTGTATGGCTATTATATGGCCTATGTTACGACTGATAAGTTACTTTGTTACTGTTTTGTAATGCTGAAGTATTTTTATTTTTATTTTTTAGGATTTGAGACGACTCAGTTAATAATAATTAATCGTATTTACCCGTACGTAAAGTTCTATTGTAATAAAATTATAAAAGGGCTGCGTCCAGAGAGATTAACACGCATCACTCTCTTTGTGCTACCTACGCGTCCTCTAAGATCTGAAGTATCACATAAAAAAGTAAAAGGGGCGTTTTAAATATATTAAGATATTGAATTCAAGAGTGGTCGCGCATTATTACATGAAGGTATGCATAATTACATTAATCTAACAAATTAATATCATACTAATTGAGTGGTGACAAATAAAATAATCTACGGTACAACTAACGTCAAAATTTCCGTTAACACAATTTTGACAGAATTTCAGGACCAGTTTCAAATAATCGATTAATACGAATTTAGGACTATGTTGTTAATAAAATATTCTTCGGTGTATAATGCTATTAAGTATATTACAAACTACTACAATTACATAAATATTTCGTATTCGTTCTGTTTCTGATTATTTTTTTTCCAAAATATTGAATTCTTGATAATGCAATTATTGTCTGCGGTTACAACAACAATTACAAAGAGAAATATATGATAAATCAGCTTTCATTAAGCATGAAAATATCATAAAGCATGGTATTAATAAATAAGTCTATTCAATGCTGAAAATAATAATAGTGGAGTGCATTGTTCCCATTGTATCTAATGCAAGAGACAATTACAAACGCGCAGACGAGGGGTTGAATACATTAATCAAACGACGAAATTTAAAATTTATGTAGACCCAAATGTTGAGTTAATTTTTAACGAATCACCGCTGGTCCATTTGTGTATTATTTTTCGTACTACTCGCAACTTCGCTGGTGCCGCATTTTATTTTACCCTCTTTGAAATGTTTGGAAACAGAGAAGAGTAAATTTAAACAGATTTTATACTAATTTAAAAATTTAATTGAATATAGAATGTAGGTTTTAATACTATTTACAGCGTTTAAGTTTTAGCAGACATCTTAAAATTGATTAAAAAGTTGAGACGTAAATATCACAAGAACAAACAATTCTAAGCAGAGTAAGTTAGTAGCTTTTAATAATAATAACAAGTATGTTAAGGCTTAACTATTTATTTGTTGGAGGTGAAAAAATTCGTGGAAATTTCCATAGAGCACATAAGTACAAGTAACTTGACAAGCACACTGATCATGTAGGCACAGTTTCCTATTCATGATAATTATCTAAACTCCCACAATTTAATCTGAGTCAAACTGCCTTGGGTGCAACGAGCCATAAATTATTATGTACTAAGAATCTTAATAAAGCGGCTCTGGCTTTTGTAATAAATGATGAAACAAAAATAAGGACTGAATACATAATGCGCGAAAGAGCTATCCGTATTATAAACAACGTGTCGCACTCGCTTTGTCATTCGAAACGACTTAGCATACATGAATTTAGTAGCGATGGTTAGGGATCTCTGCACTTCATACATTACTTGCATTTAAAAATAAACAAACCGCCTTATTTTATATCACTGACAAAGAAGAGTAGTTACGTGCGTATTTGTTTTACGAGTCCATTGTAAGTTTGATGTACAATAACACCTATCTGTATATACATAGATTACGAAACACGAATTATTTGGCTTTAAAGTTTAAACCTTATAAAAATGTCGAGCTTATAACTACAATCGCTTCGCTTCAGCCTGTAATATCCCATTGTTGGGCATGGGCCTCTTTCCCCACATAGGAGAAGGATCAGAGCTTAATGCACCACGCTGCTCCAATGCGGGTTGGCGGATATATTCCCTATTATGAGTAACGATCGCTATCAGATGTACATGATAACAACCGGGACCGACGGCTTAACGTGCTCTCCGAGGCACGGTGGGGAGACCCACAAGAACTGCACAAACACCCAGACCACGGCAAACATCTGTATCGCCAATACAAATGTTGTCGTGTGCGGGGATTGAACCCGCAACCACCCGCGCAACAGCCACAAACCAGTGCTGTGACCGCTGCGCCAACGCGGCGTCGCGGTATTACTACAATATTTTGTATAAAAATTGTCTTTGTTTATTTTTTGTAATTTTTTCAATGTATATAAACATTCACATAATTATATTGTAAATAATGGTCAGTTTCAGAATCTAATTGATAGCGCGGTTTGGACTAAGAACTAGAAAATGTGCTTAGTTTCCGCGAATACATTAAAGTCCCGTAACTTAAACCGCTTAAGTTAAGACGATTATAAAACAATTAAATTTTATATTGTTGTTATGTTGTTGGACACGTAATTACGGTACCTGTTATATGTTATAACTTAAAGAAATGTGAAATGTTCATTTACATCTCTCATATTCGGTAAGTAGGTTCTTATTACCTCCAAATGGGGCTTGTAGGTGACTAATTAGCGCTTTAGGGTAATAATACGCTAGAAAAGCCCTAGGGTGGTAAGTAATTAAAAAAAAAACTTCTTTCTTTCAAAAAGTTCGCGTACATCTAACCATCATACTGGCAATAGACATCATGCATTCAGCCCAATGACCAAAGAGGTCGCTTTGCTATTCAACCTTGTTTTCGTGTGAGTATAATTGTCATCAATTTTAAATATCGAACGGCGAAGCTTAATTTCGATCTTGAAAAAAAAAATTAACAATGTTTTATTTTTGTAATGCCGGTTTTTTTCTACTTACCTCACAATCGAGATGTAAAGCAAAATACAATAGTTAGCTCGGGTGTAAGTATCAATTGCGCCCTCGAACTATAGGCGCACGAGCGCAGCGAGTATCTCGGGCTGCAATTGATGACTTACAGCCACATTATCATATCATATTTTGGGGTGGAGTGGTAATTTAGCCCAAATTACGTTCTTCTAAAGATAGAACATCAAATGTTTTAAGCATCATATTTGGTACATAATTTGACCTAATTATCAATACCCCATAGTTTCCCAATAGTTTTATAATATTTTTGAGAGCATTAAACATTGTTGAACAAATTTTAAAATTCAAGTTTGAAATAGAGCTATGAAAAAACTGTATGAATCTTTAATATTTAATAAAAATTGCTACAAGAAAAAAATACTGCAACAAATAAGTATGTTTGTTTCATGTCTCGAAACCTGCTTAACAACTTGATCCTAATGTTAATGTTGATCTTTATTCTTGGTACAGTTTACACTGACTGTTAGCATTAGACTGTATAATGCGTCTCTGCATTTGTACGAAAAGACTTATTTCTAGCTAGATTTGTGTCTGTGCCAGGAATAGTGGAACTAACTTGACGGAGAAAATATGTATTGAACGTAAACATGTTTACAGTTCGTGGGACGATTAAAAACGTTGACAGGTAAATAATTCACTAAACTAGACTATATAAGCCTAGGGATACCTAGCGCATGACATACTAAGACATTTAGGGTTATCACCCGCGATGAAATGTCTTAGTACTTATGGTATTTTTAATTTAAAATAACCAATATCAAAAATTAGTTTATCGACATTTTACAACGATAGCTATTCTAATTTTTTAAAAATAATCCTATTTAAGGTAAAGCTACTACCAAATTGGACTTTACATTTTGAAAAGTATCGACCAGAAAGAAGGGTTGGAGCTTAATCCACTACGCTGCCCCACTAAAAAGTTGGCACTCCACAGTTTGAAAATTTTAGGAAGTTGTTATGTATTCCAAAGAAAATATTAAGTTAAAATAATATACAACAAACTTGAATGGTTTTAATTTATGTAATTGTATGATTATATACACTTTTTATTGAAATCACCGCAGTCCGACCATTTCTGTTTATGCATTTTAATTTAAAAACGTCAATTTTTACTTTTAATTTCGCTACTAAAGCTTTAGATATAACCTCTAGGTTACGTTTGGTAGCTTTTGTTTTAAGTGCTCTATGCAGCAAATAAAAATAAGTTTTTAAAAATGATTATAAAATAACGTAAGAAGAATTTAAATATGTAATAATAGATACGTCGGTCTTGACTCTTCTTTATGTATTTGGTCATAGTTTTCCATGAAATTCGAGCTATACCGATGTGTGTGGTCACGAGCGATGCGATAGTGTTACACGGAATTCAGGAAACGTAATATGTGAAGGACTATAAGTGTGTTGATATCCATACTAATATTACAATACAAAGAGAAAGTATTCGTCTGTTTGTACTCTGAATAAGTTGAACAGATTTTAAACATTCTCTTAGTTTAAAACAAGTTCAGTGTTTGACAATTCAGCCGTGCTAGCCAAGACTAATTGTATTTATTAGACATCGATTCAAAACACAAAATCAGGTGTTTGACACTAAATCCTATCGACAGTAGTCATAATGAAGAAGACCAGTTAAAGCAGAATTGTGATTTAAATAAAAGCACTTCATTATTTTTACAATTGTGTCACGTTTAATAATAATTTTAAATTAGATATTATTGATAAGTTTAATAATTATAGATCGTGCAACACTTTTGCCACGACATTTGGTTGTGTTTGTGTGGGTATGTGTGTCAAACTGTCAACGTAAACAACCTGGAAGATCGGCCAAGTGCGAGTTGGACTCGCGCACGAAGGGTTCCGGACTATTGAATAGGTAAACAGGTACATTGATTTTTATAACGGGCAAAAAGCGGAAAAAAAATCACTTTTGTTGTATGAGAGCCCACCCAAATTTTTTTTTATTATTTTAATTTTATTATTTATTATAAAAGTAAATAAATATACAATTAAGTAATTTGTGAATATTTCAAGTGCATACCTCTTACCATTTATTGATATCGAGCAAAAATAGGCAAAAATGACGTTTTTTGTATGGGATCCCCCCTTAAATATTTATTTTATTTTTAATTTTATTATTTATTATTAAAGTAAAAATACAACTGAGTATTTTGTGAATATTTCAAGTGCCTGCCTGTTGCCATTATTGGTATCGAGCAAAAAAGGCCAAGAAAATGCGTTGGTTGTATGGAATCCCCCTTAAATATTTATTTATTTTGTTTTTAGTATTTGTTGTTATAGCGGCAACAGAAATACATAATTTATGAAAATTTCAACTGTCTAGCTATCGCCGTTCATGAGATACAGCCTGGTGACAGACGGACGGACGGACAGCGAAGTATTAGTAATAGGGCCCCGTTTTTACCCTTTGGGTACGGAACCCTAAAAAATGAGCAAAGACAATTTTTATACAAAATACAGGGATACTCAACTAGTTCAATTATTACAGAAGAGTTCAATGCTCAAGGGAATAAAATAACGAGCACAATAGAAAAAAGTAAGCAAGTATGTAATATAATTATAGTTATAATACAATTTATTCCAATATAGTAAAATTTTAAATATGGAAAGTGCACTTTATTTTCCACCGTTGAAAAAGGGGGTATGAATAGTGTGCAGCGGTGGAAAAATACGAGTCGGGCACTTATATCGACAAATAGCTGCGTTGCAATTGACAGTGTATTAAACAGCTGCCTGCATGCCAGAATAGTAGTGTATCTCCTTTGTAAGGAATATTGTACATGGAAGATGGTATGACTTTCAATAGGTGTAAGTAAACACACTTAAAAACATTAATTTATTAAATCTTATAGATTTTTTAAACGAGCTCTTTCAATTTCTCTGAGATTCTTACATCATTTCTTTATTTCAGTTAACATGAAACGATCTGATATATGACTTTTGATAAAAATTAATTTATTGAAATCGAGTTGTTGACTTCTACTTCTATGAACTATTTTTAAATATTGAAAAGTTGGAAGAGGTAGTATTGTTAATTTGCTTAAACATTTAACAACATACATTAAATCTACAAGTTTAGTTCTCTAGTATAGTATATTAGTATTAACTTATTTAAAAAATTGTTTATGTACATTAAGGATAATAATATGTAAAAGGTCCCTTAGACCGTCAGATTTGTCACGGCGCCTAGCGGGTTGCCAGCGAGAACTTTTTCTTTGATAGAGTTCCAATAAATCTGCGCCAAGACCGGCAATGCAGACTTCGGCAGACGTGCTCGGGGAATTTAGAAAATAGTTGCTTTCCACCGAGGAAATACTATTCTGTTTTGTATATTCGAAGGATTAAGATAACGTGTAAATATTTTACGATATATAAGTACAATATACATACTATTATCTATTATATTTTCATTGAAAGTATAATTTATATTTTAAACAAAAAAAGATTAATTTAATACTTTATTAAGAAAATTTAAGTGTGTGACGAAGAGTGTTGTTTGTTGTTCTTTTGTAAAAAATGGGACAAAACAAAGAACAACTTTTAATTAATGTCATATAAATAACAAAATAATGTAAGAAAATAACTGCGTAATTTCGTAAAACCTACTGTGTCGCTATTTATCAAATTTATTCGAGTCTAATACGTTCCCTAAATACAATATTTATGTATTTTCAGACAGTTTCATACTTTGTTCGCGATGTCCTCTCGAGCGCTGTACACATCCATTTTACTTTGATCTGTGAAAATTCTTAATCTCCGCCCTTCTTTGTCCCTCCACTGTTTGAATAAGAGAGGTATGGAGGATCTAGTTTCGTTGGTTGTATGGATACGCGGAGTAGCGAATATGAATAATGCATTTTTGTTTTGGATTTTTATGAGAAAAGTTTTGATTATTTTCAGTTCGGTGGCAAGTAGGTAGAAATATAACCTCAGAGAAGGCGGTTCTCTTCAATGCGATGCTAGGATAATTGGCAAAACTCTCATTTCAGAGGTAGGAATGGATTGCTTCGCCATAAATTTCAAGTGGGAAAGTTATTTGTGGTTCATAACAATTGATTTACATCTTAGTACGAAAGAACCGTCGTATGGCACTTTTACTTAGGTTTAAAAAATACTTACAAAAATCATTTGTATGTTAATTTATATATTATTCTAATGTATAAATTAACTGTACTGTATGTTAATTTATATATTATTCTAATGTATAAATTAACATATTATTGTCATATTAATAAATTATTGCAAAGATTAATAAATTTAGTTCATTTTTTATTTTCTATTGTTGCATATTTTGTTTTATTACACTCAATTAAAATATGTATTTGTTGGCGCTTTACTTACCATACTCGTATCTTTAATATTGGACAAGAGTGGGCGAAGTGGTTGCATTCTAATGTAGCGCTATCAAACATAATGTTGACAGAAGGCGGGTTTATTCATTCACAGCAAATTATTATGGAGATCTTTATTAAACTGTTTGTAAATTAATCATTCAATGTTAAGGATAAAATTAAATTAAGGATTAAATAATAAGTTAGTGTATCTTTATAAACAAGAGGTAGGTATTTAGATTTTTGAGAGGTAAGTTTTAGAATCTTTACATGGGATTCCCAATTATATTACGTATTTGTAAATATATATATCAAATTAATAATATATTCGTATTATTATACATATAGATGATACCAACTATATTTATTTAACGATTCTGAAAAAAAATCTAAAAGCATTAAATTAAAAAAATCACGGTTCATACAATAGAAACAAGCACTTAACATATTTGTAAGTCTAAGTATGAAACATATACAATATCCACTACGATGTACCACTCATATTAAAAGTATATTAAACATAAATGTTTGTTTATAATTGTTTTCGTCGCGCCTTTCGGGGGTATAAATCAGACGTTATAGTGAGCTGCGAACGGGATATAATAAAAAGTACAAAAATAAGTAAGCAATAAATCGATCTCGGTACATTTATCATGTTAGTTATTGTTTGTACTACAGAACGATACGAGGGACACGCTACAGCTTCGCCACATTTTGGACTGTTGGAACTTGTGACAAATAAATACGTTTGATCTATGGACATGTATATCGGTTTAAGTATGAAATAGTGGAGTAATTTTAAAAGTAAACTGTATACTACAAAGAAATATTTGTAGGAGTTTGTAAATAAAAACAAATGCTCCACGCTCAGCAGTCACGTGTAAGAGAATCAAAACAGTCAGATCATGACAAAAATCTATTTGACTTGTTTAAGCATTTTTCATGTGCGAGGAGCGAACTCGCGCTTGCTACTACATCAACCGTTTGCTGTAACAACTACGGCAATGTGTGGCCAAAGAAATAAGTATTTTTCGTGAGATCTAGTAGGTAGTAGGGTAAAAATTGTTATATAATTACGGAGGGTAGTTAAATATTTAATAGTTACCATAAATTTGATTAAAGGTTTGTGATTTGTACAGTGCTTATCAGTTGTTTTATTTGTTTCTGTTAAAGACTATTTCCTTTTTAAAATTATCTTCTTTAAAAACACAACGTGTAGGTACAAAATTGATGTTCTTATATATTATCATTTTGTATTTATATATAAATTACGTTGTTTATATATTGGAAATTATAGACTATATTTCCGTTTTTTTTCCTACATTAAATTAATAAAATACGTAGGTACCTATAATAGGCATCAATCTATCGATTTACAATTATTTATTACTTTTGCCTTTGTCCCGTTACGCTCAGTATATGGCCACTCGATTGGCCTATACGTCCGAGATGTTTTGTTATGACATTGTCACGTTAAACTATCGTCCGTAAACCAACTTTACAGACAACCAATTGATATATATATATATATATATATATATATATATATATTTTGTTAAAACAGAGTGGCGAGTAAAATATGACCGTATAAATTCATAAAAGTTGTTTTCCTTACAATCTTAATGCTACATAAATACGAATACAAACTTGAAGTGTATCGCTCGTATATTTATATGTTTTCTGTCCATTTGGCATTTGTTTATCCGCTAGACTGTCTACATGCTTGAATATCTGATAAACATTTGAAACTCGCTCACGCGATACACAGCTTCCGATAAGAAAAACTACGGCGTCATCAACACTGTTTACGTTAAACGCATCCGCATTGCATGAAAACAAGGATAGGATGAGGTAAACTAATGTTTTAATTTGAATTACCAATGTAAAAGTAAAGAAATGAAATAATAATAATAATAATAATAATAATGATGTAACATATAAAAATCTCGTGTCGTGGTGTTTATTGTCACACTCCTTAGAAACGCCGCGACCGATTTTCTTGAATTGTTTTATGTATTTTAGATATATGTATATGTATATGGATGTATCAGAGTCCAGATTTATTTTCTACTAGCTTCTGCGCGCGACTTCGTCGGCGTGGACTCTGCTCCTATTGGTTTTAGCGTGATGACACATAGCCTATAATAGCCTTCCTCGATAAATGGGCTATCTAACACTGAAAGAATTTTTCAAATTGGCCCAGTAGTTCCAGAGATTACCGCGTTCAAACAAACAAACAAACAAACTCTTCAGCTTTATATATTAGTATAGATTGGAACTTCACGTGATTGATTGATTCGCTTTTTGATTGATTCGATGATCTGTGGCTTAGCTAGTTACTTATATTATTAATGACACTAATTTATTTATTTTATCATACCTACATACATATATATCGTATTTTTTTTTGAAATTCACAAACGGCTAGAGCACCGGACACGGATTGTCGGGAAGGTGCGGGTTCGAATCCCGCTGGGTCGAAAATTTTGATATGATAATAATGACATTTTCGAAATTCACAAACGTCGTTAATTATATTTAATTAGGTATATCTAAGACGTTTGACGTACCTATGTTATTTGTGTAATATTTTAATTTCAATTTACATTGACTGTCCTTAAATATTGTTCATGATAAGAGCCTCTATATACCTACCTAATTCTTGTACATGTATAATATATGTGTCTTGTTTCTGAGAAAATTATTATTTCTCTCACTAAGGAAAAATATATAAATTATTCCGTCATGCTTTTTCATTGCCAATTGGCAGATAAATAAACATAATTATGGTTTTTCGTCGGTAGCGAGGATCGCCGACGGTGCACACGGGTCCGTGCCGAATTTCGTGATTCTACACACGCCTTAATTCGCTGAGATTGAACGATTAAAAGAGTAATTAAGTATCGACGCTTATTCTGTCCAGGCGACTTTCAAATTTGCATGTTAAACGAAGTTTAATTTTAGTTTTTATTTTGCACCCCGCATTGATATGCTTGCGTGCTTCGCCTCTGGACAGCAAGGACTGAAAAGCCAATTCAAACCGTATGCATATATATATAATAAGAATTAATGTAAATATCTAATACGAATATTAACATCAATGTCTTTTTAATTGTATTACTCGCATCGGGATTAAGGCGTAGAGATCGCATGCTTCGATTTTGCAGTCACAATTGGAGTCTGATAGCTTTGTCAAAACCGAAAGTTAAGGTAAGACTTCATTTAGTGTATTCATGCAGAAAATCTATAAAATAATATTTAACATTATTAATAATTAAAGATGTTTTTTTTAACATACATGAAATCAATATTTCGCTACAGTATCATTTCTGTACCCTTAAATTTTACATACAATTAATAGTAAATGTCCTAAGATTTTTTTTTCCAATGAATAGGCCTCATTACAATAAAATTTGTATTTAATACAGAATTTTCAAAAACTATCTTCGAGAATGTTTTGAATGCTAATTTATTTGAATAATTGAATGAATGTTATGCGTTTAAATCGCCCATCATAGCCATGTGAATATCAACTGTTTTATTTTTGTATATAGATTAATGATTTTTATAAGCATCTTTTAATTAAGCTAAGTAGGTACATCTAACGCTAAATGGTTACTTGAACATAATTATTAAGTAAATATCAAATTAAATTTTAATTTTTTGTCCGTTGTAATTTAGGTTGGTCACTGCGTTAAGCGTAGCTCCTACAGGAAAAGGAAATAAATTACGTACTTACGTCGGTAAGCCATATTAAGCGACCCCAATTAGTCGAGATGTAATATATTATGGTTATATAATATATAATTTTGTTTTGAGGGGGGAATCGATTCCGCGTTAGTGGCCGCCGGTCAAGCATTAAAATATTAAGGGGCCTCTAATCTACCATGATTGAATTTGTGTTTTCACTACCCCTTTTGTCTCCTCCCTTAAACGGATGCTACACTACAATTAACATTTAGAACATTTATTTTTGTATTCATTCATCACTGCTCTCTCATGTCTTTGTAGACATCCTAACGTTATAAAGTTATACGAAACTACCCTATGTTACATCAATATTTTAATTAGTCCTCTCTACGCCACTACAGCCTATCACAGTCCACTGTTGGACATAGGCCTCCACAAGTTCGCGCCAGACATTATGACGCGAACTCATGTGTTTTGCCCATAGTCACCACGCTGGGCAGGCGGGTTGGTGACCGCAGGGCTGGCTTTGTCGCACCGAAGACGCTGCTGCCCGTCTTTGGCCTGTGTATTTCAAAGCCAGCATGGATGGTTATCCCGCCATCCGTCGGCTTTTTAAGTTCCAAGGTGGTAGTGGAACTGTGTTATCCCTTAGTCGCCTCTTACGACACCCACGGGAAGAGAGGGGGTGGCTACATTCTTTAGTGCCGTAGCCACGCAGCACCTACGCAGCCTAACGTAACGTAACGCAGCCTACACACCACCTCTCTACGCAGAAAGTGCTAACTGACTCTTTAATCTGTGGCATATTATACTTGGTTTTAATTATTTTAATAATAGGATCCCAAGTAGGTGGTAATGACAAGCCATCTTCTCTATTGAAATTTGGATGTTTTTTAATTTCAATAGCTTCACGGATCATTCTTGGTTGAAATCAGTATTCTTTTGCAAGTCTGACACCTCAGTCATTCCGTGACTATGGTTGCTGTAAACTATCCGAAACGTTGGGAATTTAAAAAACATAATAAACCGCGATAAAATCCGAAAAGTTGTTTCATTTCAAAGTTCTTACAGCTGAAAAAGTAGATACCTAGATCTTAAGATATTCAAGATGAAAATAAAGAAATATCATTTTGATAAGTATTTTTAATTAAAAATAAGTTTAAACTAAAGCCAACTACACTTAAATTTTTAAATCTAAATAATTTAGCGTCGTGTTAATGGTAATTATAAACTAAATTCTAGAACTTGAGTTTAATAATTTAAAAAAATGAAAAACCAAATGAATGAAAAAAAAGAGAATTAACTAAAATCGATCAGTCTTATTTGGTAAACAAACCCCTGTCAACACGTAATTCACGTTTTTTCCGCATTTATCACTCACTTTCACAACATCTTAGCTTACGGACAATTGCAAAACTCCATTTACTATTTATTTCACTAAAAACAAATATCCATTTATCATTTTAAACACGTAAGATTTACTAAAATACGAATATTCACAGTACAGATAATCAATATTTTTGAATATGACATATCAATGATTTTTAATAAGGCAAATAGGGATGTGGTCATTATATTTTTAGAGGTGAATGAGGATAAGGAATTAATAAATATTCTTTACCGGTATTTTAAATTTTCACGAACTTTAATTTGTTAATAAACTATAAAACAATGTTACCGTAAAGCGATTTGTTATTAAGTTGTTATAAATATTGTTTTTTTTTTGTTGAGCGCAAATTATGCTTACAAAATATTACAAATGTCAATCTTTTATATCAAAGTGTTTATTGTAAAGGTTTTATTTTATATTATGAATATTTCTGAATATCATTTTCACCCTGAACATTTTTTAACTCTATCCCATATAATATAAAAGTATACCACATAGCACTGGCAAAAACAATGTTATCAGTCCTTTTCTTTAGATGTTAGAGCGAGTGCGCATAATGATATTGTGTGACATATTGCTGTTTATATTTTGTATCACATTGGTTCCTACTTCCTACTATAAATACCTCTAATTTTTGTTAGTTTTTGTAAAAACTAACAAAAATTAGAGGTATTTATATATGACCAGTAAATAAAGCATTTAACCTTTGAGGTTGACCAAAAAAAACAGCTTTATTTACTGGCCTATATACTAGTAGGTATACTGTAATGCAGTGTCAGTAAGGCCAGGTGCGCACCACGATTTTTATTTTTGCGATACGATTTTAAAATCGCGCTGTAAAATATCGCAGAACGTACGGTGCGCGCACTGCGATAAAAAAATCGTGATCTTTGCTCAGTTGCACCATGAATTTCGTATAAGTCGCTTGTCTTTATTTACTACTTCGGATGATCAGAAGAAAAAATAATAAAACTCGCCAATGTCTGTCTGTTTGTTCCGGCTAATCTCTGAAACGGCTGGACCGATTTTGACGGGACTTTCACTGGCATAGGCATAGCTGATGTAATCATCCGTCAAGATTCAATTAATCCGAGTGCGTGAGTTTACTATCGCAGTGCGCGCTCTATCATACAATTTCATACGCTGCATTTTATTTTCGCGATAATCGCGTCGCGAGCAGTAGCAACAAAATGTGACAAATCACAATTTTAAAATCGCTGCAATTTTTCACTCGCATGTGGGCGCACTGTCTTACTAACTCATACGTTGCATTTCTGCGATAAAATAATAGCGCGAGAAAATTTTTGAGAAAGTAGAGCTAGACAGTTGACTAGTTGCGATATTGCTGAAGATCTGAAAATTGACCGTAAAACTGTTTTGACCTATTTAAAAAAGGATGGCTATACAAAAAAGCTCGATATGTGGGTGGGTGCCACATGAACTCACTGAAAGAAGCCTAAGGGACTGTGTACTCATTTGCGATACTTTTTTAAGATGTAATGATATCGAACCATTTTTGAAGAGATTGATCACTGGTGACTAAAAGTGGATCACCTACGATAAAAATGTAATAGAATGTAAGAGATCGTAGTCAAAGGTCTTTCAAGTCACACAGGCTATCGCGAATCCCGGGTTGACACGCAATAAGGTGACGTTGAGTGTATGGTGGGATTGGAAGGGCATAATTAGGAGCTTTTACCGCCGGGCAAAACCACCAATTTTGATTTCTACTGTTAACAGCTGAGGATACTGAAATAAGAAACTAATAATATAATATAAGCGGCTAAAATTGATTTACTGAAAAGGTGCGGTCTTTCATCATAACAACGCCCGACCACATGCGTCTGTAGCCACTCAACAAAATTTGTTTCAGAAGTCCCAAAATTTCTACACCAACGGAATGCTGTCACTAAATACGAGATGGCGGCCAGTCATTGAAACTAATGGTTCTTATTATTACTGTGTTTTTTTTTTAAATCTCACCTTAAAAAATACGAAGAAAGTTAAAAATGTTTATAATTTCCTCATGTGTGGGTAGTACGAAAAATAAAAATAATACGAATTAAAAATAGCATGGTATCGTCTCTTGTCAAAGAATTCATTGTAATAATGAAACTTGGAGTAGTCGGGTGCTGTAAAGGACTCGCTATAGACGGCGCGCCAAGGTTTGCTTAAAACCGAATAAAAAACATCATATCGAGAATTTCGACTCAGCGGGATGGTGTTCCTTAGCTTAATTGGCAGAGCACTGACACGGTATGTCGGAGGTGCGGGTTTAAACCCCGCTGGATCCAAAAATATTGATATGATTTAAAATGTTTATAATTTCCTCACGTGTAAATAAAAATAAAACGAAGAAAGTTGTTTCCCGACCTAATTTTTTTTAATACTTTATAGTTTTTTATAGTTTTTTTATAGTTGTTTTTTTTTTTTATAAATAAATATCTACACATTACACACACGGTCGTCTGTTCCTAAAGTAAGCAACTTAATGCTTGTGTTATAGGTAACAGCCGACTGGTCTAGCTACATATTTTTTTTTCGATAAACATACTTATAAATAATACATATATAAATAAATATGTATATTACACCCAGACTCGGGGTGGGAATCGAACCCACAACCCCCGGAGCAGAAAGCAGGGTCACTACAAACTGCGCCAACGGGCTAGTCAAATCAATCCTCAATCCTAATTAAATCTATGTATAATGCGACATAATGCTTACGGCTAAAAATAATCCAAATACAACATTCAATACTTAAACATAAAACATACAAACTTTCAGCCTGTAAAATCCCACAGTTGGGCATAGACTTCTTTCTCTATGTGGGAGAAGGATTGGAGCTTAATTCACCACGCTGCTCCAATGCGGGTTGGCGGATATATTCCCTACTATGAGTAACGATCGCTATCAGGTGTACATGATAACAACCGGGACCGACGGCTTAACGTGCTCTCAGAGACACGGTGGGTAGAGCCACCAGGACTGCACAAACAGCCAGACCACGGCAAATATCTGTAATCTGTATGGCCAAAACAAATGTTTGTCATGTGCGTGGATCGAAACCGTAACCGCCAGCGCTACAGCTACAAACCAGCGCTGTGACCGTTGCACCAATGCGTCGTCAATACTTATTAAAAATAATTTAAATACCTACAAGGTTCATGAGAAAATTATTAAAATCACGTATTTATAATAAATCGCAATAAAATGAATTAACTAATGTCCAAACAAATCTATCTCAATATCAACGAGGTAGGAGCGAGTTCACGCCGAGAACCAGTAGTACATTATAAGCATATGAAATAAATCTAGAGGCTGTATACAAAGCGTGCGGGAGCCCGATAGCGCATCCAAAGCCGGAGGAACGAAAATTAGCATTTTAATAAATACACACCCTTTGCAACATACCGTCTATAAATCCGAGCTGATCTTTATAATCAAATTCAAACACATTACTCTTATTTTGTACGTGGAAAGCCACTGCGAAAATGGTTTGCTAGCTCTCATGTTTTTGAAAGAAAATTTATTTCGACCGCTATAAATTTGTATGGTTTCAATATTTTATTGTAATTTCGACGATTTATCGGTGATTTTACAGATTTTATAGTAATGTTAATTAATTTAAATTTCGTTTTATCTGTGAGTGAAACCTATTCATAATGTTAATTTATTTGTGACATTAATCATTTTTTATATTAGGTCATACATTGATAATAAACTACGGTTTTAGTTATAAAGCTGTTTGTGGCAACAATTCTTAAGTGTCACATCATTAAGTTATTAATAGGTATGTTTTTAGAGATGTGCTGGATCCATTTCTACAAAAGTTCATACGTTTATGGATACGGACCAGAATTGGGAGATTCATGAGAAACTTAGCCAAGAAGATTTTATAATAATTACGAGTAGGTACCTATTTACATTTTTTAAGAGAGTTCAGATTTAGTTTTATTAAAATTAATAATATTTTTGTTGTTGTTCAAGTTAAAAATTTACATATCACTTAATTATAGTATCCAAATAGGGATACCTAATTATGAATAATGATAATAATGTAGGGATATCTACTAGTTTTGTATTTCTTATAATAACAAAATATTTAAATATTGCGTTTATGTGCACGTGAAAAAAACGAAATATTACAGAGTTGAAGGAATAAATTAGAAATAGGTGTTTCTAAACTTATATCATTTCAACAATGTTGTAGCAAATATTTCATGAACATACACTTCATTTGTTCGACACTTTAGCGAAATTGCGTTTGGTCACGAATTCAGCAGTGGTTTATTACATGTTGATAATACTACAATCAATTTTTCGCAACCATATCAAGCCAGAACATACTTTTTTATTTCACGGAATTAGTACATATAATTAAGTTTACTTTTTTGACATTGGTTTATTTAGAAACAATACATGCATTACTATACCTACATAAGTTACAGTTGTTGACTCTTTAATTTATACAATAAAATTTAATGTAGTTACCTACAATGTAAAAATATTTACGTCCTCCTTCTAAAACCTCAAACAATTAATTATATAAGATTGGTTATACATTTAAACGTTTACACCCACTCTTAACCTTTCCAACAACAAAGTAAACATATACATAAGTTCCGCTGGGGTTTTATTCCCGCTAGGTGCAAATTTTACGGGAACCATGATATATATGTATTTTTTATAAATATTTATATTAATTTAAGTTTTGATTTCTCGTCTTTTATAGCGGCTTTTTGGGTCTTTTCATTTTATCTTTGAGATGACATGGAGATGCCCGTTTAGGTCGTTATTTTAAATTCTTGATAACGATAATTACTCTTAGTAGGAAAATAATAATGGTGGATTAAGAGTCTTCTCCTTTATTTTATCAAGTCATGGGCTAATTACAGGCTTCTTTAGTTCCCAATACGTTGGTACTGTTGCACAATGGTAATGAAGGCATTCAAAATGACCAAAAAGTTATAGAAACTATAAACTACATTAAACAAAAGATACACGCAGGCGCAGACACGTGTAACTTATAGAGAACAATATACACGATACTATTAAGTTAAGCAAGTGGATCGCGGTCATCGTAATCTTGGATAAGGGCTGCTGCATAAATCAGGGGGTGACGCCTCGGGCCTTCACTTTATCTACTGCGGGTGACGTTCGCTCTACACGGAATAGGGTTTCTGGATGTGGCTAAGGAAAATCACACTAAAATATTTTGTGTTATTGTTAAAAACATATTGTGATTTGTACTGCTTGTATCATTTTATTTAAGCAGTTTTATATTTTAGAATAATTAAACTTTTTTTTTGTTATCATAAATAGTTACATAAAAAGAATCGATGAAAAAAAGAAAAATCAGAATATGACTTTTTAATTTACTAAAATTAAATAAAATAGAGTTTTAAATAATGTTTTAATATAAACACGTCCTGGCGTATCAAGCTTGTATCGTTTTCTTTAAGCAGTTTTATATTTTAGAATAATTAAACTTTTTTGTTATTATAAATAGTTACCTACATAAAAATAATCGATGAACAAAAGAAAAATTAGAATATGACTTTGAAATTTACTAAAATTAAATAAAATATGGTTTAAAATAATGATTTACGACGTATCAAGTAAAATTTAAAGGAAATATAGTTACAAAAATAAAGTTCTATTCTATACGTGAACTAAATAACTCCATAGTTATCAGTTAGGCGAGATGTCCTAGTTGATACAACAGATGGATCTTAGCGGAAAGGTCATGGTTTCATTCTGGGCTGGCACGGCACAATTTTCAAGTTCTTTTGTTTAAAAATTCATATTGTGTACAGCCGTGAGAAAACTACGACATGTTTTATAATCTATTTAAGGAAGGTGGCGAAACTTCTGGTTTCATAATGAAATAAACAAACGATTTGAATTCAACAGCCCACAGTTAGATAAAGTCTTATGTCTGAAGATCGGAAACGTACACAAACGTTAATTGCATCAAACGAACCTAGACAAGCGTATGCTTTACAAGTAGGTATATATATTGTTATATAGTTTAGTTTATATAAATACCTATATAGTTTAGGTTGCATAAGTAGGTTATACCTATAGGCGTAAATTTATTAATATATGACGGCAAAAAACGAAAGCTATAAAAAGTCTTTATTAAAGATTTTCAAAAATATTAATTTTTTTGTAATAACTTTTTAACCGACTTTCAAAAAAATGTTTTTTGTATGTTATTTCGGAACTTTTGACCGGGTATACCGATTTCGATGATTCTTTTTTAATCGAAAGGACTACCTTATTGTTTTTATGTGGTCCCATTCAAATTTAATTAATATCTGTCAAGTAATTTTTTTGAGTTATGGCTAGTAATGCTTATTTACTTGACTACTTTTTCGTCGACCTACGTTGAATTATACCTCATAACTTTTTACTACGTGTACCGATTTTAATGATCCTTATTTTAATCGAAATCTGATGCTTGTCTTGAAGTCCTATTTAAATTTAATAGAGATCTGAGGATATTTTTTAATAATTTTTGATAACGCATATTCCCTTGATTATTTTTTCGTCTACCTACTTTGCGAGCAAACACAATCATGATAAAAAAATCTTAAATAAATAATAAAAAAAAATTAATGAAAATTAATGAAACATAATTTTGAATGAAATTAATGAAACATAGATATTGATGTGTAGTAAGAAAATTACAAATCTAAAATGAAAAAATCGGTTGTACCTAATCGAATCTACTGCTCCGATTCAAGTTTTTTTTTTCGATTGAAAAACCTCTTGATTTGGGAAAGTTACAAGCTATAAAACACGAAGTAATACAAAGAAGTGCATCAGTAATCATAAATAAAAATGAAATCACACAGGTTGTATAAAAACTATGTAAAATTAAGTGGTCTCTTCCAGTGAACTTAGAGTGGTGTGCTATAATTGCGGCCCGCCTCGCCCCTGAACACCTCTGACCTCCTGAAACTTGCAGCCGATCACAATAATTTATTAACGTACAGCGATTTAGTGCAGCTTTAGACAATGGAAAAAAGACTTAATTATTTAGTGATCGACTAAAAACCTGCGCTACTTAGCGATTGGTTTTATTTTACGTCGTCGTAAATAACGTTGACTTATGTTTAAATGGTATTTGATTTAATGTAATGTTACTTAATTATTTATCATACATTTTTTTTATAAAAAAAGACATTTAGCTCATACAGACCAAACCAAATTATCGTATGTAACAAGAAATGTAATTAAATACTTTATTTATAACTCAAGCAATAGGCTATGAAGAAAGTATGTACATATTTTCATTAAATAATAGGAATTCATTAAAACAGCTATCTGTAGGAACAGTGATAAAAATTGTGTTTATTCTTTGTAAGTAAGAATAAGAAGATATTAATGTCCTTGCTTTAAGAAGCCTATCATCGGTATCGCGTATATAATTCCCCGATTTATATTTCACTACTACTATTCGGGACTAGCTAAAGACCCAAAATTAAATATTATACCAATAAAAGGGATAATAATGGCTTCCCCGCATCCGACCGTGCCGATAATTCCTCCGTTCACTTCCCTATAAATATACCTTCGACATTTTGAAGTTACACAGAGTTGGTATATTTCATAATAACCTGAGGCGAGACAGGAACCAGTTCGCCCTTCGAGCTGGCGCAATAAAGGGAATCCCTCTAAACGTGCCGGGCGTCTATGTCCCTTCTTATAAATATCAATTTATACGCCACGTCAAATACTGGTAAAGCCTGGCCATTTTCAGGTTACGAATCGTCCGCTATACTCGTACGTCTTCTAAGCTCTCAATAAATCACCATATTTTTTTCCCTTGAAATTTTTACATGGAACAGACCGCACAGCGCGGTAGGTAATTACCGAGATGGATGGTTTTTACTTAAAAAAGTCTCTCTTCAGAACCCTATTTTGCATATTCTACTTTTACAATTCGCATGTTGAACCTAATTCCTGTCCCGTGTTTAATTAAAATATTTAAGCACGCTGAGTACATACATATTTTTAGATATACATAACTAAGAGCTGAATATAAATCCAATGATATTATTGCGAAAATCTTGTAAAATACGCTCTTGAAAGCATGTTTAAACATCCTTTACTTTATAGCTTAGATACAAAGCAGCCAAAACACAAATTCCGCGCGGCGTTACACCAATTGCGAAACGCGAATCCAAGTTGACATTAACATTCATTAAATACCGTTCCTGACTTAAATTTGGAGTCAACAGACAAAAATAGAGCGATATTTTAAAAGGATTTACGGTACAAATATATGTTAAGTTTGCCAGATATATTATATTTGGGGTCGGTCCCGGGATGAGGGGGTACGTGAAAACATTCGGCTACGTGCCTTAGCATAATGCCTTTGAAAGGGCGTTGTAGATGCTAAGCTTCCGTAATTCGTCTTCAAGGAATCCCTAATTTGAAATGTGGACGAGTCTCGAAATACCGACAGATAAACAACAGACAAATATATAATATTAATAAATTATGACTAAGAGATAGGTAGGTACGGGTAAAAAGTTATTTAGACTTATTCACGCTTTTTCTAAGTAATATTAAAGAATAAGATTTAAATCACACTTACAGAAATTAAAACCTATCTTAAATCTGTTCTTTGAACTTTGATCCTAAAGACATAAAAATTCGATTTTTGCTAACCACGCAGATCGCAACAATACCTACTAGGATTTTGACGACTCTTTAAAAATACTTTTGACAGAAAGTGTTTTGTCTTAGAAGTGTTTATTATTAAAGTCCATATAATTATGTATGTATGTATTGATGATTTTTAAATAGTTAAGTAGTCGGTAAGTATAGTTGTTTTTTTTACTCAATTTTCTTTTAGTTGCCATGGGATTGGTTTGTTGTCATCCTAGGGGGTAGATTTTTTACGGTCTACGGTTTATTGATGACGCTCGGTTAACAGTACCTATAACTAAGATAAGTAAGTACGACAAAATACTACGTTTTGTTACGATATGCGAAAACTCAAAATCAAAATATTAGTCAAGTATGCTTCACAGTCACTTTTGAACTATTGTACGAATTAAAATTATATTTGTTTAATCATTTTAATTGTCCATAAAATTGAATCTACCACGAATCCAGAATGTAGCTGCCGTAAAGATGAACCAGTAAGAAAATCCACAGTTACTCTTTAATAGAAAACTATGTTTTATTATAAAATTAGTAATATCTTGCATGAAATACGGTGCCACTAAATCTGCAAATTTTATTATTAATATTCCTCATGATTACAACCTAACACTTCTTGACATAGGTAGGTACTACTCTAATAGTATGGCCAAAAAGGTGTCAGAACTTGTCTATTGGCATGTCTCTAAACATAATTTTAAGACAATAATAGTAGGTAGATTTTTTCTAACCCATAACTTAAATACTAGATTAATATTAGGTTTTACAAGCTAAAACATAAAATTGAGTAATACATATAGGTTAAGGCAATTGTTGATAAATTCAAGTATTATTATCATTGAGTCTTATAAATCATATATTATTTAAAATAATTTTATTCAATTTAAAGTTAAGACTGATGAGCAGAATAGGTAGAAATTAAACATTTAAAATTATAAAACTTCGATCTAGAACCTTAGAATTATCATTAGAAATATCATCATCATATTCAATTTTAAAGCGTTTTTCAATGATGACAACGTGCTAAAGACATCTTGCTTAATGTGACTTAACTAGAAACATTAAAAAATTTGAAAAGTACGAACATTTAACACTAATGAAACCACAGGCGTCGTATAGTGTTAAAATAGAACACAAAACCTCAAAGTTTTTCTTCATTAAAACCCCGGTGGCGTTCGTGGATTTAAAATTTTCGCCAGTAACTTGTCCGGGATTAGCGACGAACCGGTGGATATCTTAAATGTGAATCTGCTGTAAACAAATTCGTGCGCGCGCCCCAATTTATGAGTTTATTTATCATTAACAAATTATTATAAGAGCGGTTCTCGCCTTTTTGTCGTTATTTTATGATATTCCCTTTTAAATACCATTTTCGTTTAGTTGAATTTTATATTTTGTTTAATTTTTGTCGAGATACGTAAAATTGAATATTTTTAATGAAAAGATTAAATGTATAATTATTTAAATCATTCTTAAAGGTACAAAGGCTTTTTGTTTGTTTTAATGCTTTAAAGTAAACACAACAAATATAAGCTAGAACGTTAAGGTCTAAAAGTCATACAACAATTTATTCTGATAACAGCCTACTGTAAATTAAATCGCGCATACGATGTTGCTGTTTTTTGTAAAAAATAATTAGCTTTGATGTATGGTTATATTACTTTAGATGTTCACCAGAAACAACGAGATATGACAAGTTTTTTTAAATAATAACACTTAAGTACTAGATTAGGTCACGTGCAGTAAGCTTTCGTTGTCCATTACATCCACTTAAAGTCAAAATTTACAAAAAAACGAACACGCGTTTCATAATTCATTTCTTACAGAATGCTTAGCTTATGGAAATAATGTATTCAATGTACATAAGACATAACACGTGGTTCAATAAGTCCCAAGACTAAGTACTAAAAAAAGGTCTTTTTTATAAAATTAATTTTTATTCATCAACATAGTCTCCTCCAAGAGCGATACAGTCCCTCCAACGCTTTTCTAACTTTTCTATCCCATGTGTGTAGAACGATTTGTCTTTGGCTTCAAAATAAGCCTCCGTTGCTGCGATAACTTCACTATTTGAGTCAAATTTCTTACCCTGAAGCATTTTTTTGAGGTCTGCAAACAGCCAGTAATCGCTGTGGGCCAAGTCTGGCGAATAAGGGGGATGAGGAAGCAATTCGAAGCCCAATTCGTTAATTTTGGCCATCGTTCTCACGGACTTGTGACAAGGCGCGTTGTCCTGGTGAAACACCACTTTCTTTTTGTTCATGTGAGGCCGTTTATCCGCAATTTCGTACTTCAATCGCTCCAATAAGCACATGTAATAGTCACTATTTATATTTTGCCCCTTTTCAAGGTACTCGATGAAAAGTATTCCATGCGCATCCCAAAACATAGACGCCATAACCTTACCGGCCGATTTCTGAGTCTTTGGACGCTTCGGGCGGCTTTCACCAGCCGCTCTCCACTCCGCTGCCTGCCAATTGGATTCCGGAGTGAAATGGTATATCCAGGTTTCGTCCATTGTTACATACCGACGTAAAAAATCCTTTTTATTATGATTCATCAGCGCCAAACATCGCTCTGAATCATTGATACGTTGTTCCTTTTGATCAGTTGTAAGCAAACGCGGCGCCCACTTAGAAAAAAGCTTTTTCATGGCCAAATTTTTATGTAAAATAGTGAAAACACTACCAGCTGAAATCTTCACTATCTCGGCTATCTCTCGCACTTTTACCTTCCGATCTTCCAATACGATTTTGAGGACTTGGTTAATATTTTGTTGAGTCACTGCTTCATTTGGACGACCTGAGCGTTCCCCATCATTGGTGTCCATGCGACCGCGTTTGAAGTCGGCATACCACCGACAAATGGTTGCTTTAGAGGGAGCTGATCCTGCATAACATTTTATAAGCCATTGCTGCGCTTCAACGGTATTTTTTCCCATTAAAAAACAATGTTTTATCAACACGCGAAACTCGTTTTTTTCCATTGTATCGAAATTACAACCGCAGCGTCACTTAAATGTTTCAAAATCAATAATTTTATTGTTCCAATTTTAAAAATTTGACACATATTCTTGTATTGATAGCCAGTTCTTTTAAAAATCAAAAGAGTTTTTAATATATGCGCCATTTCCAGGTTAGTCTCGGGACTTATTGAACGATCTAGTACCTAAGACAAAACATGTTTAAGCTTGGTACATAAACAGTTTCATAAAAACATTTTTATTGATTACGTAAAGAAGGTAAGTATTCAACAAGAGCTCACTGATATCGTTTCTTCTCAGCGTTTCTTAAATAATTCCTTAAAAGTAAATCCCTATAGTACGGCGTTTATTCCGTGCGGCAATAGAGGATCCTAAGGGCGAACAATGCCCATCTGTACCCGCTTCCAAGATTCAATTAAATTTTTACTGAAGATTATCACGCAGGCACGGAGAGAACTGGGTTGAACTATTACGTGTTGTACATTGTTATATTGCTCAATTAACATTAATATGCATTACTTTGTATAATTAAACGACTACGTTAACACGTTTTGATTTATACCTAGTGTAAATTGAAAGTTGGAATTATTTTTATGTTAAAACGAACATATTTTTGTAACAGGTATTAAAAACATATTAATTACTTTGGTGTTAATACAAAATACTTAAGTTTGAAAGTAAATATTGTTGTTACAAAAGTACTTTTATGAAGTAGATGTAGAAAATATTTCATGTATTATGTACTTATATTAGACTGATACAAGCGGGATTACTTAAGAATTCGATAAAAACTAGAGTGGGTCAATACGGATAGGTATATCTTTTCTACATCAGTAAATATATCTAAGTATACCTATATAAAATTTCGACACATGGTGTATTATGAGATTCATGCGTGTGCCTAAGCTTTACCAAGTTTCGTTGTAATGCCTAAAAGCTAGTTGTTATTTCATAACTTCGGATATACGTCGCAAATTTTAAGATTTTTAATTTTGGCTTAGTGAATGTCCACACTTAGTAACATGTACCTAAATAGGGAGAGAGATTAATTAAAAGTAGGTATATGAAACTAGAAGTGACCTTTTGGAAAATTCAACTTCATTAAGTTTGACAAACCACTTCTATTATAAAGTTTATACGTTTAGACGAGGAGAAGAGATAAAAGACCGTGCCTTAGCAACCGCGGCATGTTGAGCGTCAAAGGCAACTAGTGTCATGCACTACGATCAATAATTGCAACAGCAAGTGCAAAAATTATTGCGAACTTGTTAAGTCTTAAAATTAAAATCTAAGTAGGTACAACGGAAATAATTTGCAGGTAATATAAAAAAGAAAACGATCATTAACTCATCTAAACAAAGAACGTAGAAGAATACAAATTTTGACATTATCAATTGCTATCAATTCCAATTCTCTCTTTGTGATAACAACACGTAATAGACCACTTGTGTGTTGTGTTAGCAATGGCGCGGCTCGTAAATGAAAAATAAACACGCGTTGAGCTTTATGTGTCGCGATGTCACACGAATTAATTATCATTGTTTGCGAGTTCACACGTAGCTCTCTACGATTACTTAAACATATAAAGCGCTAACTCCCTAGTACAACAAAAGAAATCTACAATGGAAATACAAAAATGATCTCGTCGCATTTCCTCAAGAATAATAAATAAATAATAAATATCTTATAGTATACACATAAGGTCTGTTAATAAAGTAAGCAACTTAATGATTGTGTGATAGGTAACAGAATAGAATAGGTACATATAAATGTAGTAGGTATTACAGTAGACTTTGTTATTTGTATGTTATTTGCAGAAAAAAAGTTTACTATTTATAATAAAACAGTATTAGTAATTTAAAAAAAAAAACAATATTCTGAGTAATTAAACACTTTTTAAACCACCTTTCCTATCAATATTTTTATGCCAATTTTGAATGATTGTGAATTATTAGATGGCTACGGATGTTACGATAGTACTATTGTAGGTAGGTACTATTGTAACGTAACCGCAACTGTAATAAGCCTAATTTCCGGACAAAAAATGTATATAATAAAAAAATGTTTTGTAATAAAAACCAACCAAATTAAATATTAAAGTACATATTTCTTATATTAAATTGTATTTGAGTCATATTTTAATTACGCAAAAAAAAGTAGGTATGAGACTGGAATTCTTAAACAAACAAAAATTTATTCTCGGCTATATCAGCTAATATTAATCCCTTGATATCTAATTTTATTTATGCATAATTAAAACTGACTGGTTTTTATGTAGGTAGGTACTTAATAATGTAAAACTTGTTGTGAATGGTATTTCTCAACAAGTACAATAATTACTAAAATGTCACTGCTTTTTGATTTATTTACGTGATTTATTAAGTGTCTCATTTACATAAACAGAGAAATATACATTTTCTATAATCATATGAGGTGTATACTGAGTCACAAGTTTTAATATAATGGATTTAAGTGGAAACATTTTATTTTGAATGTACCTATAACTAGTGGTGGATTAAGCTCCAATCCTTCTCCTACATGGAGAAAAATGTCCATGCCCAGCAGTGGGATGTTAAAGGCTAAATCATGATTATTATAATTTGAAGAAATTATTAAAATACGTCAAATTAAAAAAAAATGTGGTGTTATGTCTTACTGATAGTTTAATTACATTTCTTGTTTTATATTTGTATAGTCTTTAATCTTTATATTTTATAGAAGAATAAGCTTTTGCTTAGCAGTGGGATAAAGGTTTTATAGTAAGAACATAAATATTTGTCCGAAAAACAAAGCGATCACTATGCGAGTCGCCTAACGAATAAAATATCTCTGATAATGTACGCGCCTAATTATTTATTCGACAAGGAATCCCACAAACGAATACCTTTATAAACCCAAAACAAATTACCATAGAAAAGAGATTGAAAAGTTTTCCCACACTCATACCCATTATAAGTTTTCCAAGAAAAACGCTTTTCGTACACACGTCGCTCGCAGTTTTTTCTCGGCGCACTTTTCTAAGTGCTATAAATCTTTCACGTAAATAATTGAAACGATATTTTATGCCAAAACATTCTGCGGGTAGGGAGATGTCGTGGGTACCACCTGCCGCCCTCTCCTAACTTGTACCACTTCCACTTCCCACTTTAATTTGGTTGCGTAATGTATTTTCAATTACATTCAAAGTGGAACCGTGATTTGTGCTTGAGCTATGGAGATCGGCGGATAAATTCTTTCTTTGCCTAATTTAAACTTGGTTGAGATATCGACGAGTTATAGTCTTAATGGTTTTGTTCGATTTTAAAAAGTTTTTGGTAAATTTAAGCTATTAATGCAATTTAAAATCATTATATTCGCTTGTCATTGAATCCTTCCTTTCTCTTGACCTTAAGCTGAAAGTCTACTAAATGAAAATAATTTTAATAATTACTTTATATAATTATAACTTCTATATATTAAGTATACTAGCTTGTGCGCGCGACTTCGTCCCCGTAGAATAGGACCACCCGATTTTGAAACATTCTTCATTGGTGCTACGCTCCTATTGGTCTTAGCGTAATGATATATAGCCTATAGCCTTCCTCGATAAATGGGCTATCTAACACTGAAAGAATTTTTCAAATCGGTCCAGTAGATCCTGAGATTAGCGCGTTCAAACAAACAAACAAACAATCAAACAAACTCTTCAGCTTTATTATATTATTAGTATAGATTTGTACGTATGTACATTTGTATTCCTACCTTGTTAATCTTCTAATACACGGAGAAAGAGGCCTATGCCCTGCAGTGGGATATTACAGGTTGAATGGTCGATACGTATATTTTCAATTCAGTCGGTCATGCCTGAATGTGGTCTTAATAAGACCAAGAACCAAGGTCAAAAGATGTACCTACTAGTAAGATTAAGTAGGTACCTACAAGAAAATGGCGATATTTTAATGACACATACCTACCTAAATTTATGATCACATGAAACTTTGTAATTTAAGCCGACACTTGTATTTTTTTTTTTCTTTATTACATACCTAATATGTGTAATTTTTTCCAAATAAAACACTGAATAGCTTTAATATAATATTATCTTTTATAAATTAATAGAAGTACGTTATAGAACACGAATAGATTAGTATCAGTTGTAAAATATGTACCAAGTCATATCTTAAGGTTGCAGTTAATCAGCTAATGTTGCACCTCGATTGAGCGGCTACTTCTTTTACTAAACAGTGTCATTTAACTAAATGCCTACTTTTATTATAAATATAAAGCTAAAGAGTAAGTAAAACGAAATCGTTCTGGCTTGAATGGCAACTTTGAACCATAATTTTAAGTTTACATACTACGTTCCCACAGCTGGGCATAGGCCTCTTTCTCCATGTAGGAGAAGGATCAGAGCTTAGTCCACCAGGCTGCAGTAATGCGGGTTGGCGGATTTTTACATGAAAACAACCGGGACCGACGGTTTAACGTGCTCTCCGAGGCTTTGGAGAAACTACACAGAGGACTGCACAAACACCTACACCCCGGCAAACATCTGTATGGTCAATACAAATATTTGTCATGTGCGGGGATCGAACCCGCAACCGCCAGCGCAACAGCCACAAACCAATGCTGTGACCTGTATTGACGCAGTAGTATAAATAATACACTAAAGTCATATATCCACACATTGAACGAGCAGAAAAACGCCATTACCAATTAAACTACATCAAAATAACACTCGTACTATGAATAAAAAATAAAATTCTAGTCTAAAGTACCTAATAGATTTTTAAATAACAAAACACTCAATAGGATCAAAGACACCAGCTGTGACGCTTATTTGTAAAAAACTAAACTACCCACATCGTGGCGGAGAAGCAGACAAATTCGACGTTCAGACGGATTTCAAGTCAACCATTGAGTTAAAGGTTTTATATGCAACAAAGATTCAACTTTAAAACTAGGAGCTTATTATTCTATTAACTAGTCAAATGACAACAATCAACAAAGGAGCTAGTCGTTTGTTTGAATGCCTACTTTTTACCCAGCGAACTGCAACATACATAACGCTTTATACGAATTACAACCTGTTGTAAATGTATTAAAAGTACTACAAGATCAGATAATATGACCTTCGTCGAAACCACAATATTCGCAGTATCATAAATAAATGCTCACTTTTTCATATTGGACGGGAAATTTATCATTTTGTTCGATGTTTTTTTTTTTCACCCTCTTTTTGTGCATCTTAAGTCACACTTTTGAGCACCATTTATTTCTCCATTCGACGGGGCATTACGCTTTACGTGGTTTGATGAAGGTATCGTTATGTGATATGTGATAATAAAACGGTCGAGTTGTTTCGTTTTGCATGTTTTACAATTGAATTTATATCTTCATAATGCTTCGAAGACGTTTTTGTTATTGAGTTAGATCGAATTTGTGTTTAATTATTTGAAATAAATTATGATTAGAATCGTTTCTATCAATAAAATAATATTTATCTATATAAAAATGTATTATAGACGTACATTGTAGTATATACATGTAGGTAGTTAGTTTTTTGTATTTTTTTCGGTCGATTTATTTAAATATATCTACATTATAAAAAAACATACAAGGCACATTTATTATCAAGCAGCGTGTTTTCAGGCCAAAATATATTAACAAACCGTTAAACATTTTAAAAAACCTTTAATTTACTCATTCACACATGATACGTGACTGATGAAGCGCATTTCGGCTCTTTGTTCAGATTGATTTTTTTTCAACTTGAACACGTATTCAATGGAGGCGATTCTATCCTTTTGTATTCTCTTCATAAGTGCATTATATTTTGTTAGAGGCAATAAGTCATTCGCGTAATGAATAAGGGCGATTTGTTTTGGATCCGTCCAAATTTATGGACGATATCAGGCTTTTTACAAGCGTTTTTCTCCTCATTCCGCCATTGTGATCGCCTTTTTCTGCCCCTTTATCCTGGCCCGTAGTTTTTTTTATCGTCCTCAACACTGACACTTTACGAGTTATTAATTGGTTGTCACAAGTTTATTTATTTCTCTATTTTGACAGTGGAACGTTTTTCGCCGTACATTATGGAGGCCGGATTGAAAATCTATCATATTCAGGTTGTCGTAAATTCGCCGTGATATAGTGCGTTACACGGTAATAACTCTGCGAATGCGTCGACTAGTGCGGACGGATGTGACGCGCGTTAAATAATGACGTTGGATATTAAAATGGCCGCCGAATATGGATTTTTGGGATTGCACATACCGTTGTATAACTAACACCTATACAACAGAGCGTACCTACCTACATGTCAATTGTCGAGTACTTCTATGAGGGCTTATATCAATTATTTATTTAAACGTAACTTTAATTATTTTCAGCATGGGTAGTTAATTGTTTTTTTTTAACTTTGTATATAAACGATAAAATTATGGTACAAGAGACACCTGTCCACCATGATGGAAAGCTATAGGTACCCCCGCAAAAGTGGCCTTTCATTCATATTTAGTTTAATTAACTAACAAGTTATCTATGAACAAATAAAAATACAGATATTCTATGTCCAGATGTCCCATGTTAACGCTGCTACTTATCTTTTTTTCTGTACAAGTGTAATTTGCTTTCGTGTACCGCGGTGATCACTGGTACGTACACTGGGGTAAGTGATTTATATCAGTATTAGTGTTATGTAGCTAGGTGACGCATGTTGGAAGGTACAAAAGGACAGATGACCAGACTAAGAACAAATAGATGCACTAATACGCTTCGAGCGGGACCAAATACGGCACCTCGGGTATCGGAAATAGTTGATTTACCATTCACTACTAAACCAACTTTTGGTTGGCAACAAAGTCACGGAAATTCATTTGAATACGAAAAAAATTTTTGGCACCATACATGTATAATTACAAAGATAAACAAAAATAGTATAAATATAAAGTTACTATACATCAAAGGATAACACTTATAATGATAATTATACTTAGAGATAATGGTGGTCCAGTTAACAGAATTTAACTTTTTATTCAACGTACAGTGTGCACATGTCGAACCTCCTTTTTTAGAGATGTACCTTTTTCAAAGCTCTATATAAAAGGCATGAACGAGGTAATTGTGACTTCATATTGTCTCCTGCTTGTGCTTTGTTGTTTTAAAATATTACCTCTGTATTGTAACTAAATGCCGGAAGGATTGGAGTAATATTTGAAACTATTGTAAAGCAGTAACATATTTTTTTTTGTTTGGGTTATAATTGTTAATATCCACCTCTAGTAATATTTCAAGCATAAAAAGTTCTTATATTATATATAATGTATTGTTTGGAAAAGTTTAGGCTACGTGGATAAGAGGTAAGTAATTTTTTTTATGACATACGCATACCTAATTACTTGAGTTATTTATTTTTTTGTTTACCAAGTTATAACGAATTTAGTAAGAATTTATAGCGAAAAAAATTACAATTAACTTTATTATATAAACAAATATGAAAACTTTGTTATTTTTTTTCATAAATCGCGATTTATAAAGTAGGTGTACACAAAATCAAAATTATGAATCGCCCCTTCAATGCTAACATTTATCTAAATCTAGGTAACAGCGAGAAGGCATTACGGAACATCTCGCAGCTATTCCTTACGCAACACTAACATTCATAATGTATGTATGTGCAGAGGTCTGTATGCTATTTTCCCGTCTTATGTAGGTTCTTTTTTTCAGCTATAAAGCATTGTTGGCTGCTTTATTCCTTGATTTATAAGAGACGTTGGAAAGACAAATAGCCGGATTGTGTTCCAAATTTTTAAAGCCACATTTCGTTTCGCGCACACTCGCACCCCCGCTGTAATAGGGTAGCTGATCTGATTAGTCTTGGTCCTTGTATCATGTATGACCACTTACGTCTTTGATTAATGCTTCGCAGCATACAAATATGTGTTAAAAACCTAAATTTCGAAATGTACCTATGAAATGATTAATTATGTTCATAATTTTAAGTAAGCATCAATTCTGAAATCCTTCGTTGTTCTATGGACTGTTATCAAAAACAATTTTTTTATTTGTGCAGTTAGTACTGCTGTGAATATAAATGACTTAAATTAAAGTATCAAAATATTCAGTTACAGTACTTAAGTGGTACTTAGAATCCCTTATTAAAATGTGTTTTCCAGCGTCTTCTCGTTGCTTAGCCGAAGCGCCACCTATCGGCCTGTTAGAGAGATTTAATAGGAAACTCTCTCATTTCTATCGGTTTTACAGCGAGATTTATAACCGCTTCGGAACTTTTTTCCATACAATTCAGCTTTCGCGGATTTATGTTAGAGTTGTAATTGCTTGCGTTTAATACTGTGCCAATATCGGAAATATGTTATGTACATCAGTATAGAGGGCAGAAGTAACTTAAATCTGGTATAACCAAGTATTTGCTAAAAACAACCGTAACAAAAGAAAATGAAACATCGTCCATAAACAAGTGCTATACCAAATCATAGAGACAAAAAAGAATAGGGTTAAGACAATTTAAGGTAGAAATAGTCTATAAAGAAACTGAACGAAAGAACTGTTAGTCAGTTTTTGTATAAGGTTTTTTTTTCTAAAATGTTTACCAATATTAGATCAAGATTTATCTCAAGATCCTGCTCATTAATTTACGTATAATTAAAATTGCACTTTCTGCAGAAGTCTACATACGTATAGGTACCTATTGTCTACCTATTAAAAATTATTTTAAAATGAAAATTTATAAGAGTTACTAGCGGTGCTTCTAATATGAATATTTTGATGAATAGTTTTTTTTTTTTAATGTTAGTAAGTCGACAAACAAGCGTACGGCTCACCTGATGGTAAGTGACTACCGTAGCCTATAGACGCCTGCAACACCAGAAGCTTCACAAGCGAGTTGCCGACCCTATCCCCATTCCCCCCCAGGAGCTTTGGTCACCTTACTCACCAACAGGAACACAATACTGCTTGAAATCAGTATTATTTAGCTGTGGTCTTCTGTAAATAGTGTCTCAACATTCAAAATCAAAATTATAATGTCTCTACATGAGATGGTAATAGATATAAATAGGTATGTCTAAAGGACGACTTAAGATAAATATACACATTTTTCAATTTTATTTCTTTCTAAATGTGTAAGTACTAAGTGCATATAGTTCATAATATATATTTCACCCACATTCAAAACGGGAATCGAAGCCACGACCACGGCGGAAAAGCAGCGTCACAGCCTAATGCGCCATAATATAACAAAGTAATAACTGCTTCTGCTTGCAAAATAATCTGATTTACCATCTAGTTTATTTAACACCAAAAATATTTTTTTATGTTAACTCTGACTGATGAAATTAGAAGAACAACTACGTCATACATTATACAAAAGTAAAATTGATAATACTCAATCTACGCAAATAAATAAAATTGGAGTGTCTGTTTGTAATAATAAAATAACCGCTTTTTATTAAATGAATATGATGCATACACGGTACATTTACCAAAATAACAGGTTTTACACTTTTGTCTGTCTGTCTGTTTGTTCCGGCTAATCTTTGAAACGGCTTATCCGATTTTTACAGGACTTTCACTGGCAGTTAGCCGATGTAATAAGGAGTAAACTAGGCTACTTTTATTTTAGAAATTTATTTATTTTATAACTCTGTGAACTGAAAAATAACTTTTTTGTTAAATTCCACGCGGACGAAGTCGCGGGCATAGCTAGTAAATAAATAATATGATATGTCAAACCCTCGAAAGCTTAATGTTGCATAAGTCAACCAATACAAGAGTATATTTCTCAATTCGTTTGAATTTTTTTTTAAAGATCAATTTTAATCTTTGATTGATATTATGAAAAGTTGAGTACATTTTGCTACTCAGAGCATACTCCATTTATTGATTAATTTCCAAATGAACTGTATCTTTAACTATCTATCGAACTAACCAATTGAAAGTGAACACTTAACTTAGATCGCGACTTAATTTTTACCCCATAAAGCATCCCCACTAGGGCATCGAAACTCGGTTCAATTTTGAAAACCCGGGTTTTCGGGTCTAAGAGTAATCAAAACCCGGGTAGACCGGTTTTTTCGAGCTTTTCGATCTTTTTATTGTATTTTTTTTAAATACACTAATCTGCGTTTATATATCGATTTCCTACAATTAGTGCAAAATATAAAGGATGGGGAATAATTTTAATAAATGAAACAGTACTTTACAAATTACAAAAACAGTTTTACATACATAAATACAATCACACCTCTTTCACGTAGGGGTAGGCAGAGACCACTTCTTTCTACTTGCTATGATCCTTACATATTTGTTTCGCTTCGTCCATTTTTATTATTCCTTTCATACATGCTCTTCGGTTTAGGGTACTCTTGACCTGGCCTTTTTTGAAGACGTCTCTGAGGTCTTGAAACGTCAGCCTAGGTCTCGCCTTATACACTTTTTTCGTCAATCGTTCTTCATTCATTCTCTCGACATGGCCAAACCATCTCAGCATACCTTTCTCAATTTTTGTTACTGCATCTTCTTTCAGACCACAACGTTTCATTATCTCACTGTTTCTTATCCTGTCACTCAGTTTAACTCCTATCATATTTCTTAACGCTCTCATCTCAACTGCATTTATTCTACGTTCATGTTTCTTCTGCCATACCCAAATTTCACTTCCATACATGAGTGTCGGAACCAACACCCCCCTATGCACAGCCAAACGAGCCTTATTAGACACCTTCCAACTGCTCATAAAGGAGTGCAAAGCTCCATTCATCATGATTCCTGCATTCATTCTTCTTTCAATATCACTATCACACTTTCCATCTCTTGTAAACTTTGAACCCAGATACACAAACTCATTCACCAGTTCAATTTGGTCTTCTCCAATTACGATATTGCAGTCTGTCACTGTCTCATGTCTTTCAAACACCATCACTTTCGTCTTCTTTACATTCATCTTCAGTCAGTCAGTCAGTTCAGCTTATTGTAGTCCACTGCTGGACATAGGCCTCCCCAAGTTCGCGCCAGACTTCCCGGTTTTCCGCAATCCTCATACAGCCTATACCGGCAATCTTACGTAGATCGTCGGCCCAACGAGCCGGAGGACGTCCCACACTGCGTTTGCCAAGACGTGGTCTCCACTAAACTCTCAGGACACGTCTGCTCCAACGGCCATCGGTCCTGCGAAACAGATCACCAGCCCACTGCCACTTCAACGTGCTAATTCCGTGGGCTATGTCGGTTACTTTCGTTCTCTCGCGGATAGTCTCATTTCTAGTCCTATCTTTGAGAGAAACCCCAAGAATAGCCCGTTTCATTGCGCGTTGAGCTACTTTAAGCTTGGACCAGTCCTTTCGTCAGTGTCCACGTCTCGGCTCCGTATGTCAACATGGGCAGGACGTATTGCTCGAAAACTTTTGTCTTCAAGGATTGCGGAATCTTGCGGAAGCCTGCCAAACCCCGCCCAGCCCAATCGAATCCTCCTATCAGCTTCCTTCTCGAAGTTGTTTCGGCCCAGTTGAATGGTGTGGCCAAGGTAGACATAATCCTAAACAACCTCGAGAATGATACCGTCAACCGATACCGGTCTCGGTATGACTTGGTTGTTAAACGTAACTTTCGTCTTGTCCAAGTTCATACAGAGACCGACTCGTCGGGAGGACTCGTTTAGGCCGGTCAGCATTTGGCCTAGCTCATCCAACGTCTCCGCAAAGATGACGATATTCATCTTCATTCCCTTTTTAATAATAGCTCCACTCACAGCAGTTACTATAATTTCCTGCAACTCCTCGGCCGAAGACGCAATTAATACTTGTTCATCAGCATAGAGAAGATATTTGACGAGTAACTCATTCATTCTCATTTAAATCTGTCAAGCAATTGTCCATTAATAGATTAAACAGCCACGGTGACGCTACACATCCCTGTCTAACACCTTTTTCGATATTAAACCATTCAGTGTATGCCCCGTTTATCCTTACACAAGCACTAGAATTTATATAAAGAGATTTCAGTGCTCGTATGAGGGTACCTACTGCTCACACCGTACTCAGACAGTGCTGACCACAATTTATTCCTCACCACTCTATTACCGCTGGACCGACGATCTACGTAAGATTGCTGGTGTAGGCTGGATGAGGATTGCGGAAAACCGGGATGTCTGCCGCGAACTTGGGGAGGCCTATGTCCAGCAGTAGACTGCAATAGGCTGAACTAACTAACTATCATAGGCTTTTTCTAGATCTACGAACCCTTATCCGATCCCCGACCTTCTTATTTTTAGGCAAACATTTTTCGGCTATGCACCGCAAAGAAAAGACCTGATCCGTACATCCAAATCCCTTTCTAAATCCCGCTTTTGCAATTGAGCATCCCATACTCTTTCATCTGTTTCATTCACAACCCTTTCAATCAACACTTTTCCATACAATTTACCCATTCATGTCCTGAGATGGACGCGCGCGTTCCATTTAACTTGCATGGCTTGTTTTAATGGTAGGAACGTAGCAACAAAGCTACTTTTTACGTAATAAATAATAATTTATCAAAGCGTGTTTTTATTCCATTTACTTATTATTGCATTCGGTGGCTTAAACTTCATAAATAACAAAAACAAAAGTATAATAAAAAAAAACCCGAAAAACCCGAGTTTTAAAAATCAAACCCGGGTTTTTTGTAATCCTCAAAACCCGGGAAAACCCGGGTTTTTTCGGTCCGGGTAAACCCGGGCTCGATGCCCTAATCCCCACGAATCGCGATACGGTATGGAAATTCAGCTCCCGTTGTCGGCAATATTCGACAATATTCGGGAGAACGTGCGTCCCGAGCTAAATTGCCTATTTATTCTTAACTTCATATATTACTTTACGCGTGTTGTCTGCGCAAAGCAATATTTATTGTTTGACCGTTATTGCATCAAATGACGTATTGGTTGTACAACCGTGTAGGTTACGGATGGTTTAGGCGTGACGTATAGTACGTAAGTCATCGTTTGAGAAGACGACAGTTTGTTAGAGACGATACAATACTAATATATCGATGAAGATTGCAAGATTGTTCTCAAAATAATACCTACATACATGTATACAATTTCAATAATATTTATAAAGATTTTGTTTAGTTAATTAATCCTACTATAATAATAATTAAAAAAAAAAAAAACATAGAGCTTTAAATTGTGTCATATGCGCTTGTTTAAAAATTTGATTTGCAAAGTATGAACGTAGGTGACAAAGATCGTATCGCAGATATTATGTAGTTACGGTTTAGATAATTAATGAATATAAATTTAATACCTATACATAAATAAAAATACATTTCAGCTTTTGCCAAAATTTGTCCTCAAAGATTTTACAACGACTACGTGGGTGTTACTGCCTGGTTCCATTAATCGCATAAAAAGACCATATTACATGTTCCCTACCATCAATTATTTTATTATTTCCAAGTAACTCAGTAGACCATTAACAATATTTATGTTTTTCTAATGAAAATATTTGCTTCGGGGTTTTATTACGATGAATTGGAGTTTACACTACAGTCTACACTTATAAATTGACGACGCGTTAGCGCAACGGTCACAGCACTGGTTTTTGTGGCTGTTGCGCTGGCGGTTGCGGGTTCGATCCCCGCACATGATAAACATTTTATTGACCATACAGATGTACTATGCCGTGGTCTGGTCCCACAAGGACTGCACAAACATGTGCAGTCCTTGTGGGTCTCCCCACCGTGCCTCAGAGAGCACGTTAAGCGTCGGTTCTGGTTGCTATCATGTACACCTGACAGCGTTACTTATAGTAGGGAATATATCCACCAACCCGCATTGGAGCAGCGTGGTAGATTAAGCTCTGATCCTTCTCCAACATGGGGAAAGAGGCCAGCATGTATGACCAGCAGTGGGATAATACAGGCTGAAGCGTTATAAATTAAAACCACAATTTGATATCAATCATCTAGTAGGACAGTAGATAACTAATTATGGTTTCCTTTAACCAAGAATGCAGAAACCGCAACCACAGCTTCATATTTACTTTAGAATGAAAAGCATTCTTTGAAAGAATACCTATATGTATTTCTGTCATTATAATGGCTTCTTCCACTTAAGAGTATAATAGTGATTTTTGTATTAAATACTTTCCTAACGTCTGTAGGGGAGTAATGAATGCTTGTTATTTATGAGCCGCAGACTGGCAGACGATAGATAACGTCCCACCCAATATCATATCGCCATTACATTCGGTTACTGAATGAGTTATGAGAGTTCTGTTACTGTAAGTGTGTTATTTCAGCTTTTAATACTGAATTTGTTTTTTCCTTAATTATATGCGCATTCAATTAGGTATCAAGTCTGGTTTTGTTGTTGGTCTTTGTGCGTACTTATACGAAAAATATACTTCTCAGCATCTGTGTATTTATATATAGGTATATATTAGGTATTTGTGGGTGTTCAAAGATTGTGAATACAAATAAGATTATATTTAATAATTAGTGTTAAGATAAGTACGTGTAAATATGTGATATAAAATATAACACTTTAAGTGCTTTTTTTATCAAACAGTAAACTCGAAATAAAGAAAGATATAAATTAGGAACGTATGCGCAATTAACGGTTATTTACCTAGCAAAATGACAATTTATGTATTTTTACATTTTACCTGCTTATAATTATTGTATATAGTATTTTATTAAGCTGTTTAAACGGAACAACAACTACAACGTTTTCATGACTTCATAAGCGAAATTGATAGGTACTTACGTAATAAAGTAATGGTACCTATACATTATTACTGTAAAAAAGAAAAACACCCATTTTACGCTTCGGCGAGAGAATAGGAATAAGTTGACAGGGACTTCGTCTCTGAATTATGTTTCTCAAGATAAACGACGTGGGCGAAATGAAGTCGTGACCCCCCATCCCCCCACTCCAAAGGAGGCAGAGGACATAAATTTTGAAGAAAAATCCGCGACGGTTTCGCTCCGAACGTGTGATTTGGATTATTAATTGAAGTCGTTACTTTTAAATTTTTATTCGATTCGAGCGCTTTGTATCTAATTTGTATAAACATTTTGACGCACCGTATTTCACTCGAGAGGAAAGGTAATTTATTTTACGTTATTATAATTTTAAACGATATTTAGGTCAAAATTTCATTTATCTTGCTACATTCGCAATGATGTAGCTTTCATGACGAATCCGGTTAATAAAACTCATCTGAAAACTTGAACTCATTTATTTAATGCGGAAATTCTTATAAAGTATAAAAGTCGACAAAACGACCGACTTCGCACGATAAACATTTATTCAACGGTCGTTAAACATGGAAAGTGATAAATATTTCACACAAGACTGTCATATAGGACGTCAAACAACTAATAATCGAGCCGTTCGACCGAAACTTCGTCAATCACTCCGTTCCTTTATATCCAATCGGCCTTTTTACTGTTTTTCTTACATTAATAATGGTAGCTATCTCCAGAAAGGAATCTTCGCTGACCTGTATTATTGTCATAGGGAAATTTACAGCGTTCATTTATTTGCGAATGTCCCCTCTTATTTTCCGTTCGAGGCCAATCCGATAGATGCTACCGTTGAAAATTTTTCGTAAGCAGCAATACATCTTGCCACGAGCCCTATCTTCGTTCGTTCAAGAACCACCCCTATGCCACTCATAGAGTAACTCTTAAGATGTGCCCATTTTTTATTGGCTTTGTATGAGTTTAATACAAATATTAATTATACCAATATTTATTTTATACGTATTAAAATTTTAAATTTATATCTGATACAAAAACACTTAACACAGGTATACATATCTATAGAATTGTAGATAGGTACATTTTATTTAGGTAATTCATTGATAAATGTAATGAAAAAAGTACAAAAGCAATTTATTAAGTTATCATTTAAATTGAAGCCTATTTTAAAGTGTCATACAAATATAAATAAGAGTTAAATGATTTGAGTTATCAGGTTATTTCCTAATTAAGGTCAAAGTTTTTAAACAAATAAATTATTATTATTTTTGTTATTGCTAGGTTCATCATACCTAATTTATTAAAATAAATTAACTTCAAGGATTATATTTTTTTCTTAAAAATAATCGTCTATAATTTACTCACTCTTTTCTTTCCCTCCACTCTCTACGATCACCGACGTGGCTAAAACCTCTTGTGCCAATTTACTCCGGGAATCTTTCCATTTAACTTGAGCTCTTACGATCACCGAGCTAGATGACCTATCATCATTAACTATCAAAACTAAAACATACTTTATATTCATTTATTTAAGAATCTATTTTGCTTACCTACTTTTATTTATGTTGTTTAAACCTTTTTAGAATCTGGTTACTAAGATATGAGTCTAGAGGTCCAAGTTTTTTCAATTGTTATAGATGTCTTTAAGTTGTACATAATGAAATTATTGAAAATTTTTGTAAGTTTTAAGTTAATTATCTTATTAGGTGTGCCTAACTGTATAATTTTATATTTATTGTTTAAACCAAAATAATTTTCAATAAAAATAAAAAATGTAGTCACTATGGCTACTGGTATTTTAAAGTAAACAAAATAGACCTCAGATAATTTTTAATATTTCTTCTTAGAACGAACACGTGTTCAAACGTAAACTGAAGACCTCGTAAATTAAACAAAAAACACTTTATGTATTTTTAAAACGTTGGATATATCACAATTAATCAACGAACCGTATCAAAAAACGAAGTATCAGAGGCTCGTATGAGAAACTCGGTCGAAAAAAAACTGAGTCATCCGCGATCATTATCCGTGGTCATTTTATTTCTTGTCACATGTAGGTAAATTATTTCTTAGCGTCATAACTCTGGGCCTCGACCTAAGGCCGCTGCCACACTGAGGCGAATAAATCTCGCCTGTCGGGATCAGGTGACACCACCTTCTTTATGTTTTTTCCCAAGCCATTTTACGGAAAAGATAAAAATCTTTACATATTTTGACGCTGCTTTACGCGGCTTATTCTCAAATTACGCGCATCCATTACGTAATACTCGGAATCATTTCTGAGTAGGCAGCTTAAGGCTGCGGTTACGAGAATAGAATATTTTTTTTAATTATTTCGTGGTAACTTGTACGGATTTTTGTAGTAGTTTCAAACGACAAAGTTGTACCTACGTTACATACGTAGGTACAACTATGGCTTTATACACTTATGTGTAATCATACCCAATAAAATAAATCATTCGTAATCATATTTCTTGAAGTTATATTTTAATACTATCCCGACTAGAACCTAGCTACTATAGTGGGCTTGCACGCAAAGGCCTATCTGGCTCTTTTTGGATAATTTAGTTTAAGACAAATTGGGTTCTCTTAGGGCTGGCCCGTTGGACTCTGCGTAAAATGCCATGCAAAGCTCTATTGGGTTTGGTTTGTATCACTGTTGGGAAATCTGTATCACGACGCTTAATTTCCCAAAATTTAATCAGATTGTACCTGTATTTTAATTGAAAGTTCTGAAAATTTTAATTTACTTTGCATAAAAATACACGTACTTAATATTTGGGTACACGAGTAGGGGGGGGTAGTCTATAACCTCACCATATTTCACCAAGGGGGGATCCTCTTGTGTGTTTAAAAAGTTAAGAAGGTTAAATAATTGCTGGAACACATCACGTGATTGATGGACGAGCCCTAATTAATCTGTAGGTAAGTACTTCCCACTTTGGCTACTTTCATATAGGTATAGCGAAACCCTGCATGTATAGCCTCTCCTTAATATTGCATCGATTGTATTAATCATGATTTAATTTAAGTACCTACTACTGTAAATATAAATCATTAAAACTTCAATGACTATAGCTAGAAGTTTTTTTTTTCAATCGGGCTCTATTTAGTACCTACTGCAAATTGGGAAAATACAATTGTTTTTTACGTTGGGTGTTTTCACTTAGAATCAACTCATAATCATAGCCACTTCAGACTATCACAGTCCACTGTTGGACATAGGCCTCCACAAGTTCGCGCCCGACATTATGACGCGAACTCATGTGTTTTGCCCATAGTCACCACGCTGGGCTGGCGGGTTGGTGACCGCAGGTCTGGCTTTGTCGCACCGAAGACGCCTCTGCCCGTCTTCGGCCTGTGTATTTCAAAGCCAGCATGGATGGTTATCCCGCTATCCGTCGGCTTTTTAAGTTCCAAGGTGGTAGTAGAACTGTGTTATCCCTTAGTCGCCTCTTACGACACCCACGGGAAGAGAGGGGGTGGCTACATTCTTTAGTGCCGTAACCACACATCACCATATAATCATAGGCCAATAGTTAAATACCGGTTATAATAATAATTATTATTTTTTTAATATTGGAATTCTCCACAGCGGTTCCACTAAATGACCGGGTAGAATATACTGAGCTAAAGTTATTTCGTTTACTCTTCAGCCTGTAATATCCCACTTCTGGGCATAGGCCTCTTTCCCCATGTAGGAGGATCAGAGCTTAATCCACCACGCTGCTCCAATGCGGGTTGGTGGATATATTCCCTACTAGGTAGGTATGTGTAACGATCGCTATCAGGTGTACATGATAATAACCGGGACCGACGGCTTAACGTGCTCTGCGAAGCATGGCGAGGAGACCCTCAAGGACTTCACAAACACCCAGACCACGGCAAACATCTATATGGCCAATTCAATTTTTTTCCTACTTATGAAAAGATAAAATATTAGCCAACGAGGGCCAAATGTGCAATACCCCTGTAGTTTCTAGTTGGGATAGGTATAACTTACGTTACTAAATTAACGATAAAAGTTATTGTATATATGTACCTATATAGGTGCGTTCCATATGATGTGGTGTTACAAGTCTGTTTTACAAGTAAATGAAGTAATTGGGTAAAACTAAAGGAATGCTAAAAGCAATCTGATGACACCGACTTCCATAGTTGAATCTTGCCCTATAAAAATATTAGCGTTTAACAAATTGAAACAGATCTTTATCGTAAGGACATAAAGCTCAATTTTCAATAACTGCTCAGTTTAAATAGAGCTCAGTCCGTAACTGTGACACACCGCTCACATCAATCGTGATGTTTGCTTAAAACCGTCCTAAACGAAACTGCAAAGGTTACAGAAAATACAATCTGGGCAGAGAAAAATTTGTGCTCTTTTCCATTGCCCCGGACCGACGACTGGCGTCAGAGAATTACTGCGAACACGAGCGATGTATAAAACATTAGTAGATACAGAACAGTACCGGAGCGCACTGACTGGCGTCTATGTACCGTACACCGCACTGGGCAAAACGAAAATATATTACTTTTCCGAAGATTTAGGAGTGTTTGGACCGAACAATAATGTCCGGCTTTTGTGGAAAAAGATAGATGGCGATGCATAGGTTACATGGCGTAGTTCTCCTTTTGTGAACAAATGAAACTTAGCGTGCTCCACTATACCAGCGTTATTAATAATATTTACGAGTGTATTGCTTCTCGTATTCAAAAGGATGAAAATAACCCTGTGATTTTCTTGCATAGGTACTTTAGACAGATACAAATACAGCTACTAAAATTGTTATTATTTAGAATTTTTACACATAGGTAACCTGCATGTTTATGAGTAATTTAAGTTTCTCGATAATAATTTACTGTCAAATGTCGTCCGGTTAATTTAAATATGGTTGCGTAAAAAAATCGCTTTTAAAACAAGCTCGTATCGGACGACATCCGATGTTAATAAATCTTTGAGTTTTTTATCAACATGCCTCTCGGGTGTTTAAGTAATATTGTAATCGTGTAACTTCTTTGAATTATATTAATATGTCTACTATTTAATGCCCTAAAGGGGCAACCATTTTTCATTTTCTGTTCGTTTACAATAAATGATTTATTTGTTATACATGAATGTTAATTTATAATGCGGGATTAAAATGATAAAATGTCTCTGCAAAAACTAACAATGAAAGATACAGATAGGCAGTTAGTTTCAGAGAATACCTACCTAGATCTAAATAAGTACAAATATTTCACACAGGTATTTGTTTAGTTAACGAATGGTTCCGTAAAACATCGTAATCAATCTCTAACAAAATTTTCTAAGAAACATAATATAATAGTGATATAAATTATTTTTAACGACTTTCGTTAACACGCTAACTTTTTAACCCGACAATAAACCGTAAGTTCACACATACTAAAGTCTCAATATAACTGCGCACCTTTTTTTATAAAGATATCGACACTAATAACGAATTTATGTGTGTTAGATAGAGATAGAGATATTGAGTGGATCACTAGTTCAGCTTTCCATCGAAGGAACGAACGCAAACGCATCGTGACTTGAAGTGGAATCGCCTATTAATGTTCAGGGTCGGGGTAAGACACTTGTAGTATATTAATCTGCATATTAACTCCATACTGTCTCTTTTGTTATATGGAATACAGTACTACTGTATTGGAAACGTTTCCATACAAAAATAGAACGGAAAGTACAGACATGACTGTTGATTTGTTGTTATTTATAGTCAAGTGCTTTCACATGACTATGCGTTTGAAAAATACAGTTAATTTTTTTCAACCTTGTTTCAGTAAGTTAACTCGTGGGTTACTCAATACTATCGCTTGTTTTACTATCGAACGATAGATAGGTGATATTAGATATTTGTTATAGTAATGGTAGGGGGAAAGAGCCACAGTATGTTATAATTAAAGGGACGTAGGTTGTAATTTAGACCGTATCATTGGGAGTGTATTTGTAATGACTAATGTTAATAGAATAGTGTTGTCGTGTCTATATGTAGAAAGTACCTTTATAAGCTAGATGAATAGACCTTATGATGTCGAACGAAAAATTATCAAAGTCAATTTACACGCGTGGGTTTATGGCATGATGTTTGTTTTATCAATCATTTTATTAAACTTATAATTTGATATCTGAGATAGCTTAAGTTTCCATGGGCTTGACATGCCAGATGGATTAGAAAATTCTTAGGCAGATAGGCTCTATGTAGATATGATTGAAATAAATTTTAACACACAGAAGTAAAAAAGTCACAAAAGGAAGGCTAATTGAAAATTTAAAAAGGATGTTGAGGTTTAGAAAGACTGTGTTATATTTGGTAATAACTGGATTCCGGCTTTCTTTCTCACGGTACGAATCGCTACAATGCTTACTTGATAATATTTTTATGTGGGAGTGTTTTGTTTATATGTCTAGATAGCGGTAGGTAAATGATGTTAAGCCAATACCATACCTATCACACGGTTCGATATGTGTCATTAAATAAAGAACTACAACCACCATGTAACCATTTTCATTATTAAATGTTCCTTCAGTATAATCCTTATTTAATTATGCAAAAAATTTATCATTACAATGGTCAGGTACCTAATATTATTAATTTGAATAATACATACCTTGATATATCTATTATATAAGCCACATACTTCTTATCTTTCAGCATTAGCTGATACAAAATAGCCTATAGGTAGATAGGGGAGACCAGGTATGAAAGTAACACGGGATGAACGTAACAAATGAGTTTTTGAACGAATTATGTTGGTTTCAAAGACGGCTGCTTTACCAATATGCGGCATTTTGAATCCCCCCTTCCCTCAGTTGCGCTTACGGCGCTGTGCCGCCAAGTTGTGGACGTAATGAGTCGGTGCCGAAAAATTAGGCATAAAGTAAGTTTTGACCGTTTTTTTCAACTGTGATTGTTTTAATTATGTAATGTTTTAGCTTGTGTGTTATTTGTCAGTAAAATAGCACAACCATTCGTCTTTATGTTTTGGCATCCGGAATGGCACTTTTATAACAGTTTTTGTAGGCTATAAGCACATGTTTGTCATAATCGGGAAAATTTATAGATCGGGATGAAAGTAACAACTTGTTACTTTCATCCCGAAAAATACAGGCAGGCTTTGCTTGCACAGGATTTTGGCCCGTCACCCCGCAAATATTCACAGACGTGGACTTCTTGCCCAGCACCGTTAGTGATCGACCGTTAGAAGATGTTCCAGCTCCTTTACCTGACCCTATTCCTTCAACAAGTCGTCAGATTGGCGCAATTTCCTGTTCACCACCATCACGAGATCAAGCAATTTCGACTGATAATTTACCGACCGTACATGGCGAGTTACGCTCACCATTGCCATTAGTAACACCACCATTACCATTAGTAACACCACCATTGCTAGGTTCACCGCCTTTGCCAGCTTCACCATTATTGCCAAGACCCCTCCTGAATTAACTTTCCCACCAACAACTACATGTTTCGGAAGTAGATGTGTCAGTATTGACATCGGCATCGACATCAACTCATAATTCACAAATCCCATCTACTTCTTCAGCTGCTTGCCAGGACGTTACAATGATATCGTTTAGTCTTTATGAAGTTAAGCCCCTACCAAACGGCAGGACCTAGGAAGAATAATGGAAAGGTAAGAAAAGAAAAAAAAGGAAATATAGCACAAAAGACGAAAAAAGATACTGGAATAACAAAAGATACTGATAATAATTCAGATGGCGAGGATTGTTTTTGTCTAGTCTGTTTTGAATTTTTTGCAAACAGCAGCAACAGCAGATCAAATTAAAAATGGGTACATTGCCTCGAGTGTCACCTATGGGCTCATAAAGAGTGCACTTATAACGAAAGAAGGTATTATATATGTCATAACTAATTTGTCTGTCTGAGATTGTTGACTACTTTCGAAGTTTTTTTTTTATTGTTTCAGAAGTGTTTAATAATTATGTAGTTTTTAATTATTGTGACATAATTGTGAGTCCTAAAAGGCTGATTAATAAATAATAATAATAATCTTGTGTTGTGATAAATAATAATGTTGATTATGAAAGTTACTTTGTGTTTATTTGGATTGTTACATCCATCCCTTTATACTGTTACAACCAACCCTACCCCTAGGGATGGTTGTAACAGATTCCAGATATTTTTTTTGCTCAATTTTCTCAAAAATACCTTCATAATTTGCATTTAAGGCGATGGTTAAAGATAGCTGAAACACTAATCTATCATTTTTATTGGTTTGAATCTTAATATTCTAAAAGTTGTGTGAGATATAACGAAATAACCGAAAATTGTTAGGTACGTCCATCCCTGGTCTCCCCTACTAGATAATATTCTAGCAGTTATTAACTAAGAGCACGAAATATTCCAAATAGAATTTTTATGTAACGCAGGTTAGGTTTTGGGGTATGTAGGTAGAGCACTAAGACTAAAGATGTTTAATAAATTTCCCAAGAGAGACAAAATAAAGACATATTGTATGTACTTAGTCATAATGCGGCTAATACTTAGAATGCGATTTTATAAAAAAAAATTTAATAGGTAGGTACCTACCTACAATATACAAAAATTATTTATAACTAGCTGCTGTGCCCGCGACTTCGTCCGCGTGGAATTTAACAAAAAAGTTATTGCTCAGTTCGCAGTGATTAAAAAAAATTCGAAATTAAAAGTAGCCTAAGTTACTCCTTATTATATCAGCTATCTGCCAGTGAAAGTCCCGTCAAAATCGGTCCAGCCGTTTCAGAGATTAGCCGGAACAAACAGACAGACATACAAAAATTATAAAAAATGTTATTTAGGTATACCTATGTTCCGTGTATAGATCCATATGCATTTAGTAAAAAGTGGTTATTTTAATAATAAAAACAGACACCTCAATTTTATTTATTAGTAGGTCTAGATTATAGATTATAGTAATCCTACATAAACAAATTGAAAATGTAAGTTAGCAATATGTAGATACCTACCTATCTAATAAATTGATCAATCTGTGATTGTTAAAAGTTCTTTCCTTTACAAAAATAAAAAAGTAGGTAGGTACCTACCTAGTAAACATAACAAGATATCCCTAAATATAGGTACCAATTTCATTTTGAAGCATCGATCTCTAAAAAGACAAAATGTTAAGTCCCCCTTAGGTATGACATATACCTAAATAAAAATCTAAAGAGGTAATAGACTGACATTAAAAAAAATCGAATACCTACCTACAATAGGTATTTTTTTACATGTATAAATTATTAAATTCATAATAAGTGCCTATATAGGTACCTATCTATGTAATTACATACCTAATGAACGTACATTATATTTAATAAGTTCTTAATCTCTTTTACCTAATTTATTTACATAAGTACTGTTTTCCATAAAGACAATAAAAACATAATTTATAGCTACTATCAATATAGGTATACTTAGGTACCTACCTATAGGTGGTATAACCAATTATATATTTAGATGATAAACTTAACTCTTCCAGTATACCTATTCCATAAGGCGCTACGTCTACGATCATAAGTCATTTAACTAGAAACTGAATTTGGTGTGAAGTGGCCCTTTAATTTATTGGATTAAGGGCTGTTCCCGCTAAGTCGCCACCTGTAGCACCGCTCCGATGACTTTAATAAAGTAAGGAGCAGTCAGTAGGACTAATTATGATAGCTACTCATGTAAAAAGATCCGCAGATAACGCTCGCAATTGTACTTTGTAATTACTTCCTTATGACTTTCAATTGATTTAGTGTTTAAATAAAATATTATAAACTTGTTTAAAATGTTTTTTATTTATTTCAATAAATTACATTGTAAGATTGTAGATCACTAATAAATTTTATGTATATAGGTAACAAAAAAATAATTAAGAAAAAAATCAACATTGAATACAACGATTAAAAAGATAACGAAATGATTAGAATATATTATATTCTTTTTTATTTTCATATTTTAAATAATTTATTTATTTTTATAGCAACTAGCTCCGCTGCCACGGCGCCATGCTCGCGCGCGACTGCCGTACCCTCTCCACGCTGCACGCGCTCTCCGCCCATAAACATGTCACTTCAGGCCGCATGCCGCGATTTACGACTTCTCACTCTAACTCGCCCATAACTCTGCCAAACAAAAGGGAAAGCTATACGCTCAACAGTCCCAAGCGGATAGTTTAATTTACACACACAGATGTAATGAAATGAGCTAGTATGCGACTTAAAGCGCGCGTATATCGTTATTTTTCAGATAAAACTTAACCTTTTAGAATTATTTTTTGATTTTATAGATAACACTACATGCGTTACACAGAATGTGTTTCTAATTGTGTAATGCTTATACACAATTGCTTATTGATGGATCATTTTTGTTTCAGTTTTTTCTTATAGTTTTGCATGTACTGCATAAACCTTGTCCTCGGAGTATCAGCAGGTCCGTTACGTTAAAGTTAACCGTCGGCAAAGAGTGTAATATTTTCATCCCTTTCCAACTCGCAATTCCCAGATCGTAAATCTCGAAATGGCCGCATGTAGGTTACGCACGCCGTCCGCGCGATTTGAGAGGGAGCACATAAAGTATAGTTTTCTCTGTTTTATTGGCTGTTTTACTGCGCGATAAAGGAGACGAGAGTATATCGTTAAAATCAGCTGTTTAGGGTATGCTTTAAACGTGCTCAGGAATGTGGCGAACGAAATGTTCAGCACAGCAGCATGAAAGATGCTCTATTTCAATATTATTAATTCTAAGTGTAACTAGTACCTAGTCACCTCTTTTTGTACTAAACCAATGACTAAATGTTCTCATTGATAATGTTTCTTTCTTTTCAACTACCTAATTGCTCTAAATTCGCAAAAATTAAATTGGCAATATTACCAAAATCATTTGTTACCTAAGTACCTACTTGTATTTGTAATGTCTTATATTGTCCTTTTAAAGTACTTACATGAAACCAAATAAATACAATGACGTGAACAGACGTAAAGGCGGTAGAATAATTCCTAGTAGTATACTCGTAGGTAGGGGAGATCGGGGCTGTAGTGACATTGTAAAAGTGTCATATTTTTTTATTTGTTTGATTGTTTTACCTGAATGTAGATATTTCTTAAGTAAATATTCAGCATTTAGGTAAATATAAAATATTATTGTGTTACTACCAAATAATTTAATTGATTTATATTTATAAATGAACAACTTCTGAAAAAGAAGACCAGTCACTTTTAACCCCGTAGATACCAGGGGCTGGTTATTACACTACGCGTGGTAAAATGTTTTTATTGTGGTAGAGCACAGCAGGATATATCCTGCTTACAATCTGCCCGTCTGGGGATTTCCCCAATGATAATGCTCTCAAGTAGTGTTGTATTCCTGTGGTGAGTAAGATAACCAGAGCTACTTGGGACGGGGGGGATAGTGTGGGTAACGCTCTTGCAATGCTTCTGGTGTTACAGGCAGACATAGGTTATGGTAACCATTAACTGCTGATTAGATGGGATGTACACTAAGTACAACTAACACTCCCTAAGTTTGCGCCCAAAATGGCGCGAACTCATGTGTTTTGCCCATAGTCATCACGCTGGGTAGGCGGGTTGGTGACCGACAAATGAAACAACATAAAACAAAACTTTTTATCAGCAAAATCATTACAGAAAATTCCGATTTCTAATTTAAATTATTGTTATACCTACTTTGCTTAATCTAATGATCTGGTTTGGGTCAAGCTTGTAAGCTCTGGGGACCACATAAACAAATTCGGGTTACGTTTTAAATAATCTGTCAGTAATTCTATTATTTATTAAATTACTGACAAATTATGCAACTTTATTGTCAAGCGGTGCTACAATGTTGTGCTTCATTGCATAAGCCGATGCAAGTCGTCTGCCTTTGTTTAAAGGCATATTACTGGGCTAGGTATATTTAATTAAAAATATCATGTAAACGACTTTATATTCTAAAAACTTGTCGATGTTTTTGGGTTCAATTGTGAGAGTTTCGAGGGCTGTGCTTTACCGGTTTGATTCATTTTTTTTTTTATAAACAATTAACCCCATATGATAGGTAAACTTTGAAATCTATGTTTGAATCTCCTCCAAAATCGTTGTTGTCAGTTAGTCAGTCACTTCAGCCTTTCGCATTTCACTGCTGGACATAGACCTCTCCAAGTTCGCGCCAGACATCCCGGTTTTCCGCAATTCTCATCCAGCCTACACCGGCAAACTTACGTAGATCGTCGGTCCAGCGGGCTGGAGGACGTCCCATACTAAATATAATAAATAGTTGCAGAATATTTGTAAAACTCTTTGGATATTTTGAAACGCTTTTTTAATATATCTATGTCCTCATCCTACGAAAGAAACAATGATAGGTAGGTACCTACACGCTTATAGTTCAAATGTGTATGTGTATTTTTTGAGGCTGAGTAGTAAAAAGTGAATTTTCATTCATTGGACCAATGTTAATTCATCGCAAAAAGGAACCACTAGACCATTCTTACTAAAAATTGACCTTACAAACAATTAATCTTACAAACCTGCAGTTTTATTGGTGGCTTGAGTTCCTTTCACAAAAACTCTGGTGCCACTGGCTCTTTTACCATGTGTGCCGACAGTGAAGACAGTAGGTATTTATCTAATTCTACCGTCACTATAACATTCTCTTTTTCGCAGTTATTGTCACTGTAAATACATACCCCTGTCACAGCCAGCTCCAGTCCCTGCTACTTACCGTAACTATGCAATTTTTATATCGGATACACTGGTTACCTGGTGATGACTCCGGACTCGTATCTATAGTTGTAATGGAGAAGACTGTGTAGTACCTAATTATCGGCAGAGGAAAGGAATTTGATATGTTTTAACATATGGTCATTTTTGAGACTAATTGTGATAATAGGGAAATAAGCTGGTGAGAAAATAATAGAACTTTTTAATGGTTACAATGTTAGCAATAATTCTATGACTTATCGACAAAAACAACTACTGCCTCAGGCCTCGTTTACGGAGACGCGGAGCGTAGTGCGTAGAATGTGGCGTGGCGGAACGCACTAAATTCAAACGTAGGGCGTTCTATGAGTGCGTTTACGGAGAAGCGATTTTACACGCGTTCATTTTCAAACATTTTGGCACACGCTAGAAGCTACGCCACACGCTACGCACTACGCTCCGCGTCCGTAAACGAGGCCTTAAGAAGATGTGGTTTAGTTGACACTAACTTAGTACTTTCTAAAAATAAGCATATTTATTTCCTATTATTTATTTTTGTGTAACACACATGAGGGAATTCTAAACATTTATTAATACCATGTCAAAAATTCGTTCCAGCGGGGATCGAACCTGTATCTCCGACTCACCGCGTCGGTGCTTAAGCCAATTAAGCTATGGAACGATGTACCCGCTAGATCTAAATTTTTGATGATGATACTATATTCGGTTCTAAGTGACCGCGGCGTCGTCTATAGTAAGTCCTTTACATCACCCGTAACTATTCAAAGTTTGATATTAGGTACACTGAATTCTTTGACAAGAGTCGACACCATGCTATTTTTAATTCCTATTATTATTATTCTTTTTGTGTTACCCATACATGAGGGAATTCTAAACAATTTTATTTTTATTTTTTTGGAACGAATTTTTTATATGATATTGAAAAATGTTTCCGCATATTTAAGTAGAAATTTTTTTTTATAATAGGATTTATAAGAGAAAACTTATAGATAACATTTATTTTATAAGGACAATGTAAATTTATATATTAAAAGGACAATTATAATATACTTAGCTTACTTACCTACTCGTGAACGGAAAGTGATAAAAAATCTTAAAATAAAAACATTTCTTAAATTTACCAGGTTGTACCAGTTGTGATGAAGTGAGTGTGATGCTGACGATTGCCTCAATAACCAATTTTTCGAAAAATAATTTTATTATTTACCATTTTAAATTACATGAGAAAACAAAATCTATAATAGAACAAAAAATCATTTAAGCTTTTTAATTTGAGTGCTATTTTTGATTAAATTACTATTTATCATTTTTTAATGAGTCAAAGAATAAAATGCTGTTCTTCTGTAAATGTGATTGTTGGTGTAACATCCTTGTCTGCGCTGTCTTTCACAGTATCTTCAAAATCGTCGGGTAAATCTGAAAAAAAAAAACAATATATTAACTTTATTGAAACAATGTGATAATAGTAGCTACCTTTAACATTTACATTACATTGCACGTAAAAAATCAGAGCATTATAAAATTCATCTAATATAAGGAATTTATGTACCTATTCAATAATCATATTATTATTTACTTCTAAAATAATGAAGTGTCAGCGTGAAATATTAACCTTTACTGTAATTTATAATTATATAGATATGTACAATGATTCGTAGTATATAAAACTTATGTAACTGATTTTTGGATGGCTTACAACCCAACATTCGATATACATAATATATAGGTATTCTAAAACGTTTACGATCACTATGAAAACTTTGGTTCAACAGGACTTGCCGCGATTATGAGATCGAGAGATATGACTAGAGTCATCCAAGATGATGGCGTCTGTAGCGTCACCGAAATATTGGGAGTTTCAAAATAATAATCGCGGTCGAATCAACTGTGTAACGCAACTTGTAGTTATCAGAGGTGCAGGAAATGAACCTTGCTTTGCTAGCATCACACACTATAGCTAATTTAGAAAAGCTAAGCTATATAAATACAATAAACAATAATTAAATGACACAATGTAGCGTTTTAGGTTAGTTTGTGACCACATTCCTACAACTATCAAATCACTAAAACTGCACATACTTAGTATCAAAAAAGATATGCACCACATAACATTAAAATAACACGCAATATGACTGCAACTAATATAATCTACCTATACTAAAACAAGTCAATGTTTAAATATAATACAAAATATAAGTAGGTATGCAACAATTTGACACTCTACTGAGCGAGACAAGCGGCATCGCGGCAGTGACAGATGAGACTGACTCTCATCTCGGCGCGTTCAGATTGGTGGGGATAATAACATGGCTCCCAAATCTGACGTTCTCATTGGTTGTCGAGCTTTTGTTGCCTAAACCGTTTATAATGTGGTCGAACAACGGATCAGGTATCCGAAAATTATTACATAATGTAATTTTTGCATTGTGCGATGCATCATGCTTTTTTCTTGTTTTTTTTTTTTGAAATAAAGTTTATTCTTTTATTTTTTAGACAAAAATATATTTTATTTCATAATAGTTATCTATAATAAGTTTATTTTTGGTGCAAAAGTCATTAATTATTAGGTATTAATTAATAGGTAGGTGTTTTATTATTATCAAAATGCAATAAAAAGTAATAAAGCTTGCATAAACAAAGATAGGTAGGTACCTATATATCAAAATTTTGATAACAGTTTGATAAGCTGTATAAAAATGTTCTTTATTTTTTATTTTATTACTTTTTATTATTTCCGCAATTTTTTTGTTTTGGACAAACCAATATATATACCTAATTATAATGAGCGTGTCATGTCGTAAATTAACTGTACCTACTTTATACTGTTTAGATTACAACGGCCTTTTTTGTGCTAAACCTAACGAAGCATCGTTAATAATTTCACTTTGAAGAACAAAATGAAAGCGTTGCGCAAGCGTTGCTTATCTTTCTTTCACTCCATGTTTGGCTTTTGCCACGCAGTGCTTAAAAATATCGAATAAAAAGTTTTGTCAGTTGTCTTATGATAAATTGTTATTTAGAGTTACCTACTTCGTATAAGTTTTGCTTGGATATCTAAAAGTTTTCTACAAAATATATTAATTCAAGGTAGAGCAACTCGCTGGTCGGGCGCAGTGCTATCAACGTCTGGTGCATCGAACGATACACCAAGAAACTTTACGACGCCGGCCGCACTTGCTCGGATCGGCCGCGCTACGGCGACCACGGCCGATACAATTCTATCGCGCGCCTCGACCGGACCGTTCAATTAATCGCTCCGATTAACGTTGTCTCTCGGACATCAATGGTGTTGGATTAACGGAGGGTGGTGGTGTCCTTTTCTGTTGGTCGCAGATTTAGTGCGGCGCCGCGTCGTGCGGCGTCGCCTGGCGGGGGGTGCGGCGTCGCTCGTAAAGCATCGGTCGGCACACTCTACTGACGCGCGCCTTGGCGACTACGCGTTGCGTAACACACCGCGCCATAAACAACTCGACGTGCTCGCCTCCGCACCTGACGGCCGCTAGTACCGCTTGCCCACGTGCGCCACACACATTACGTATTACGCTCATGCCCTGTCTAAAACGCTGACACGTGACTTGACGAGTGAAACTCTCGGAACTCTTTTATTCTGTAGAACTGTGAGTTTTGTGAAGAAGTTTTTACCGAGCGGCATGCCGCGACCCCGTTTGCCGACGGCGAACGGCGGCCGCTCCGCTTAAGGTGAGTTTATTGCCGATTTATAGCTCCCAACTTTACCCGCCCGGGAGTAAAGGGTCCGAAACAAGTTTTGTTTACTAAACAAACTTATCCGAGCCGACTTCTCGTCGTACGACAACATTTAGGTAATGATGATGATAGTCTATTAATTTTATACGTAGCAATAAATAGCCCTACACTAATGGCGGAAGCGTTTATAGCGCAGTAGCGGTCGGTTTTGTTTTAATTTTATTACGATTAGGAAATAAGATACGAAGATTGAATATTATATGATCATAACAATGTACTTATAAGTCATAATTGAAACATGTTAATTAAAACCTAAAGGTAATAGATATAAAATAATCATCGCAATAACACTGCGAGCCGTTAACGTTAATAACGTTATACCTAATGAGCATAGGTAAAAGTTAAACATTATAATGAAATCAACTATCTTCGTAGTAATAGATGTAGGACCACCCGCTGTAAAAGTAATCGAAGAACAGTTTAAGAGATAGCTCAGATAGCCCTTTTATCATTAAAACCTAATATAAACTATGTTTATAATACATAAAATATCGTTCAAATCATGACAACATAAATATCTTATTATACATTCGATTAAAAATAACGTTAAAAGTTTAGTATAAAAATTCGTCTTATGAAATGTAATACGGGCTTCTAATGGGAGTTCATCATGAAAAGTTCCGACTAACTTGGGGTAATAGATAATTGCCCAAATTCTACAAATATTTCAACGAAATTGAAACTTATGTCTTTGTGATAAGGCACGAAATACTATATCTCTATCATGACTAACAATGTAATGTAGATTTCCTTTGCATGAAATAAATTTTCAATCCTTATCATTTAATTGCTTCAGAATGATTTTGGAGTTAGCAATATAAAATCATCTATCTTACCTTGATAATTAAAAAATACAGAAAATTAACTACCAAATATTTTAAATCAAAAAAACGACTCTACAACATGTAAATAGAGTCCAATTTTGGTTGTTATAAATGTCATTATTTTTTTCCCATATAAGTAATATGTATTAGTTACAGCCTATTAAAAGGTCTGATAAGGAGTACATGCATACAACCAATTGGTAAAATGTGATAGGCTTTGTTATGTTGATACGTAATGTCTGCTAGGTAGATAAAAAATAATTACCTTTGTAGTTTTGTAGATAAAACCTGTAGGTACCTATTTTTGGTAGCAACTAAGAACTGTTATCAGTTTTATTTACTTACCTACATCATTACAGACTATAAATTTTTAGGACATTAACGATTGCCTATTAACGAGTAAATAATAATTTCCTTTATACAAGCTCTATCTCCTACCACTGATTACTATTGCTGTATCTCTTGCTTCCGTATTTTTTTATTTTTCCTATTAAATGTCTACAGTCTTTTAAGATAAAAACTTAAATAGAAATTTAATAACTTAGTCGTTAAGTGGTTTTTGAAGAAATAACTGTGCATTTATTTTATAAATATGTAGATCCTCATAGAATGAAGAAGTGGAGGTGTAGGTACCCATATTACATTTAATATGTAGAGCATGATTTGCTATTTTTCCAAATCAAAAATAAAATAAGTGTCCTTTAATTAATTACAGAACTTTAGAACTTTTCTACTTTAGCCTATCAAAAACCCAATAGAACTAGACCTATTAATTGTGAGTTATTTAGTTTTTTTTTTTGACAGTTACAGACAAAAAGTTTTTTAAAAAATATGTGTTAGAAATTATAGTAAAACAATAAACTACATTATCAGTGGTAATAGAGTATTACCTATAGTGTAACAAAAATAATAATTAGGTATTTATAGGTTTAGTTATATACATTTTTATTATCTTTAATTGGTCTATGCAAAAATGTTATTGTTTGAAAGCAACTATCAGTCAATATTTCGTTATTACAACAAAATTTTCAAAGAAGTATTTTTTTCAAGGTGCAACTTAAAAATTTCTACTCAGGTACCTATAGCACACCAATAAGAGTCCATTTACACTATCTAACACAAATTAATATACATTTACACACAAAATAATACATTATTTCATTTATATAAGTACCTATATTATATTATTTATTACTTGTATAAACTTGATTTAATTATATTTTAAATTACCATCATTTGCAAAAACAAAACAATAAAATTCGGTTTAAATACAAAATACAAGGAAAATAAAAAGTTATCAAGTAATTTGAATAAAATCTAAGAATGTTCTTATCTATGTTCTTCTAGTGAGATAAAGATTTTTTTTAATCTTTTTAATTAAATTAAAAATTACTTAATAAAATAACAATTAAAAGTTTAAAATTTAAAATAATAATGATATGCAAATTATTACTTTATATTGTTTCTAGATAAGTTTGAATAATTTAACAATAGGAGTTTTTTTAAGTTCAAGTAACTGTTAAAAGTCTTAATTGTAGAATTTATGATTTTAATTTTATTAAATTTAATTGATTAAAGTTACTAGAATTTCAGTTATTAAAATTCTCAAATAGCTTTAAAATTATATTTGCATTATATAGTGACAAAAGAAAAACTAAATATTGTTTTGTAATGTTGTAAATATTACATACAATTCCTTAAATGATACAGTAGGTACCGTAACATACCAGTAAAGCTTTTAATTTTTCATCTAATAGTGGCCCAAGATGTTACCGAGTGTGCGAGTGGCGTTATAACTATAAGAGAGGGTTTAGGTACTGTATATATTATGATTAACACCAACTTTTATTGCATTTCAATGTTTGTTGATACTATAATTTAAATTAAATATACCACATTTACTATATACAACGTACTAAAACATATATCTATGTAAAGTGCCTGATGCTCATTTGGTATCTGGATTTAATATCTTCACGATTCATGATCACGATTCAGCCCTTAACATCCCACTGCTAGTCATAGGCCTCTTTCTCCATGTAGGAGTAGGATTGGAGCTTAATCGACCACGCTGTTCCCTACTATGAGTAACGATTGTTATCAGGTGTATATGATAATAACCGGGAGCGACAACTTAACGTGATCTCCGAAGAATCAAAACAGGAAAGAAGTATTTGTACAAATACAAGTATCAATCCCGAGTAGAAATCGAACCCGCAAACCGCCGGTGTTTAGGCGCGCACTCGGCCCACGCACCACTACACCAGAGCCGTTGATAATATCTTAAACAGGAATATATAATTAGGTGTGGAATAAAATTATAAGTTTTTTAACAAAAACCTGTATAGGCCAATAATAAATAAAAAATAAATAAAATAGGCTTTATTGCTGTTTCTTTCCTTAACATAAATACATAATATAATACATGCCTTTTTGATAAAAATAATCAAATTGATTTAATTAAATCTAAATTCCATTTGAATGATCGGCAACTCGGTGTTTGTGTGGAACAGCTTGTCTGTCGACAAAGGCCTCCTGTAAAGATTTCCACGTATTCCTGTCTCTTGCTAAGCGAGTCCATACCGGACCAGCTATTTTCTTGAAGTCATCTTCCCATCTTTTCGTGTGTCTACCCCTTTTTCTTTTACTATCTCTTGGATACCATTCTGTTACTAACTTAGTCCATTTATCTTTACTTTCTCTTAACATATGTCCCGTCCAACGCCATTTAAACTGTCTGTAGACTGTGTTTGCATTTTTAATTTTTGTTTTCTTCTTAATTTCTTGCAATTTTACTCCATCTCTTCTTTTTATGCCTAAAATACTCCTTTCCATTGCATTTTGGCAGACTTTTAATTTATTTTCTTGTAGTTCTGTTAACGCCCATGTCTGGCACCCGTATAGTAAGCATGGCATAATGCACATTTCGAATACTTTCTTTTTTTCTTTTATTGGAATATCTTTATTCTTCATTATTTCCTTAAGAGACCAAAATCGTTTCCAAGTATTAATTATTCTTCGTTCTATTTCTCTATTCATGCAATCATCTGTAGATATAAGTTGACCTAGATATATATATATATATATATATATTCATTTACATGTTCTATTTGTTCGTTATTTACTGTAATGTGTTCGATGGTTACTGTTTGTTGGGCGTTTGTCATAATTTTGGTTTTATTTAGATTCATTGTCAGGCCGGCCTTAGCACTTTCATCGGATAGTTGCTGCAACATTAAACCCAGAGTTCCTGCATCTTCTGAGAACAAAATCAAATCATCTGCGAAGCGTAGATGGTTGAGATTTTCGCCATTTATATTGAGGCCCTTTTTGTCCAGTTTAGGTTCCTAAAGATCATCTCCAGTACTGCCGAAAATAATTTAGGTGATATAGGATCTCCTTGGCGTACACCTCTTTTGTTATATAAATAAATACATTAATTTAAATAATAAATTTATTTACATATTGTTTTCTAATGTTTACGTGAATTTCACTTACCTATTTGTCTTATTTATTAATTAGTTTTTTTAAATGCCCGACGTTTCGGATACTTTACAGCAACCATGGTCACAGGAGGACCTCCCGTGACCAATGTGTTTATTTACTATTATTTGTTGTCTAAATTCACTGTTTATAAGGTTTACTAAGTCTTAATTAAGTATATTCATAATTAATTTATTACAAAAATGATTTTTCTTATAAAGATTTAACTTTTTCTAACTATGGAGGCATTTAAATTATGTATCCGAACATTATTTTAATTAACTAATGTAGATGTTCCTTACATAATTATATCAATACTTAATTAACTTAGTTAACTTAAGAACACAGTCTTTAATGTTCGTGAAGTGTCCTAAAATAATCCATTTATTGATATCGAGCAAAAATAGGCAAAAAGGGCGCTTGTTGTATGGGAGCCCCCTTAAATATTTATTTTATTTTGTTTTTAGTATACTTTGTTGTTATAGCGGCAACAGAAATACATAATTTGTGAAAATTTCAACTGTCTAGCTATCCCCTAGCGATTTTATTTAGGCATTGCATAGTTTTATAATAATAGAAAAGTCCTAAAAAATGTATAAAAAATCTTTACTTTTGAAGAATTAAGTAGGTATACGTAAACGTTCAAAAAAAAAAAGTGCAAACATAAATATCTATATCTTCAATACAAAAGATTGTTGACGCTATAGGTATATCAAACACGCAGTTATGATAAAAAAATCTTACATAATTTTAAAGATAAAAAAAATGTAATCATCGTTATTTCTTCCCACGCATCGTTAAGGAAATTATCGCAAGCATTGTGCCAACACGTTTGAAAGTGTCAATCTAATTTAGTGCGAGCTCGCAATGAATCGTGTAAAACAAGTTGAAATGTAGACGCATTATTTTTATAAACGGTTTTTAAGCAAAAACGTGAATAGGCCACTTTATCATCATTCCTTGACCGAACTTCCTTAAGACTAGTTGAAAAAAGTAGTTCATGGTGTTTCGACGACTGCGCGAGCGCAATTCTCGACTTTGATATTCTGCGCATGCGCGTTGCCATATTTGTCTTATTTCACATCACCTTCAGATAGATCTCAATCTTTTCGTATTCAGTGACGATTCTGTGAATTTTAAAGTTTAATATGAATTTTCAATATAAGTTCTTAAACTTCCACGGTTACTATGAACACTGTTTTACGGAACTAGCGTTGTTAACCCTTAGTTGTTGTTTGTTTCAAATTGACAATCGTCGTTAATTCTAAACCTAATTAGTAATAAATTTTCAGTTTTAATATTATAGGTTTTATATATAGTGATATTATAACCGTTGCCGAGTTTAACATTACTTTTTTATATAAAATCAAAATGCAAAATTATGTGGAAAAATAAAAGTCGGAATAAACTTGAATGACGTGGTATTTAGTTAAGTATTGCGTGCATCTATACCATTCATCGGTTTATTCCGTAAGTTCGTACAATGCTAAGCAAGTTTAATATAAAATTTACTTTTATTATTATATATAAATGTTACGTATTAAGAATTTATTAATGTTCGGTTTCTTTTAAGTACCTATATTTGATTGACGGTATAAATAAAGCCTAAATATTCTCTTAATGTGCATTGACTGTCAATTATATTTTGTAACAATTTTATCCACATTTCGTTAACAGTTAAAAAAAATTTATTTTTAGTATTAAAAAAAATATATCGACTGTAAAGTCGAAGGAACAATAGAAATAACTAAGGCCTCTATATAATAGCGATCGTGAAATAGTATTCGAAGCAATAAATTATCATCTTAATAAGTTAATGAGTGATTCCAGCAATTCTTAAGTTTTTATGTTCGGTCCCAAGTGCCAATGATGCCGGTTGGCAGTCGTTATTACCGTATAAGTCTGAACGAGCATCTGCCTATAGCGAATTTGATTAAAATTCATGTTTGTTTATCGTGTATTTATTTTAAATTGAATACACACCATTTAGAGGCGGCGAATTGTAAATGGATATACAACTATTATTGTAAAACTGTTTCTTATCAATTGAAACAAAAGAATATCGCGTATCAATTTTTTTTCTTTGAAACTATATAATATTTTTAAAATTAGATGTAATAGATACTGACGAACTGACATTCTCTCTCTACTTATTCAATTACTATTTTAATGAAAATGTTAGTAATCGACTCAATCGACTTCCTCACTTTTTTACCTTAGAAAAGATATCACCATGTGTACGCAGAGGCATTGCGAGACGTCAATAAATTAAAGACAAACAGGTAGGACTATAAATAAAGCAACTTTGTACTGTTAAATTACGTTTTTTCGTATTCGATTCACGTGCGGTCGATCATGCACTATCGAATTTTTAATTTCAACAAAAAATCGTTTCGAAGCGTCAAACATTGCGCAGAAACAGGTGAACGTTTTACCTCCCGCGGTACTCGCAAAAAATCAATGTTTAATAAACGCAAGCGTCGCCTCACGATCATATCTACTGGAAACACGTCGCGAGAGACAAATTGCATTCACATCAAACGTCACCGTCCTGTACCGGATGGAATAAGCAAATAGCCGTTTCTGTATCGAAGGAACATACAGCGACTCCGCCCTACCAGTCCGGTAACAAAACGCAAATTGGCTTATCGCTAGGAACCCTGAGGAACCGTAAACCGGACCGTAAAGCACCGCACTTCAGCTTTAAATCCGCATAATTATCCTTTAGGCTATAAATTGTACCGTGTGGGTGCACGCGTCGTTTGTATTCTCATTGGTGCCTTGTACCTACGTTACAACATCATTGACTCGTTTATAGAACAATGTTTTTTCAAATTATCGATTGAAATACTACAATATTTGTTTCGTTCGTACAAGTCATTAAATTACTTTGCAAACTATTTATTTAATATTTATTTAACACTTTATTGCTCATTTGGAATAACATATGAAAAATAATAATCATCTAACTAAAAAAAAACATATTAAAACTTAATTAACTATGGATTCATACAAGCAATTTATTTCTCGCTACAATTGGTTGGTTGTCTAAAATAATGTAAATTATGTTATCACTTGTGTTATTGTACAGTTGTTTAGAGCAGTTGTAAAACCATAAACGAGGAATAATATCAAGTTTTATTACCGAAATACAAATACAGTTGAAATATTTGTCAGCACAAAAAATTCAGAAAGGTAAAAGTCGTAAATAGTCAACGTATTGTGCATTTGAATAAGTTAATAAATAAACATAGCATTGAATAGAGTCGAGTTGACCTAACTTGTCCATATTTTCGTGTATGATTTAAAGATGTTTTGACCTCAGTTCGATAATGAATGAGTCGGTCGTAAACGCCGGAGTCAAGAGAACATTAATGTCAATAAAAAAGCAGTAAACTCTATTAGCTGTCATAAACTCGCCGCATCTGTTCAATAACTTGTTTCGCGTACAAAGTGATAATTATTCGATTATTGTAATATGTATAAGATGACAAATCGGGTATATTTCTTCAGTACAATATGATAAAAGATCGATACAAATTAATATACCTATAAATAATTGTTTTATATGTTTTTATGGCAATATTTAAGGAATTTTCGATAGATATTTTATTTTATAACTAAAACATTAAATAATTCTCATTTGAATCCTAATAGAAAAGTAGAGTACAGAATTTGCAAGCTTCGCTTTTTTAATACGATCCCTAAAAGCAGTAAATTTTCTTGTCGAATGATAGTATTTTTAGATAAAGAACACGGAAACGAACTTTTGTAATGAACCTCACAAATAGAGCCATAAATAACCGCGAGGTGTTATAATGGTCCTTTGGCCACAATTCTTCAAAATATTATTATCGACGCATAAATTCATTGTTCGATTGATTACCATAATAATTGGTTACCTGTAACTCTGTGAGCAGGTGAATTGTTTAAAAACTACAATGCTCGAGTCAATTTGTGCAATACATTCTTTCTTCATGGGACATTTCTATTGTTTGTGCGTACGGTCCTTACTTTTTACGACTTAACGGACCTTCGAGAGAAAATTGTAAACATAACGGCTCCGTCGAATTTGCATCTTTTCATTGTTTAACATCACAAAAGCTTACAATAGGCCGCTTTTTGTCCGTTCTCTATTAGAATTGCAATATTTTGTAGAATAATTCGTTACTGTTACTTGATAGACACATGTTTTGATATTTTATTGTTTTAAACGGTAATACTTTTTTCGGTACTTTTGTTCTATTATTCTAAATTGCTACTGTAAATATGATGTATTGACTTGGTCTTGTTATTTCTTAGAAGTTTGATTTATAGGTTTAAAAAAAAAAGTTTGTTGTTTCAAGTAAACAGTGTATAAAAAGTGTGTTGACTTTGAATATACCTACTTTTTTCAATTCTATGAAAATATAACAACAAGATGTGATAATGGGTGTATTTAAAAAAATGTAATAGTATAATTTCTCTCTTAGTCTTAAAGGGAGGCTTTGTACTTTCTTATTATTTATACATAAGAAACTTTGTCGGTCCGTCGAAGCAGTGCGGTGGTGCGGCTCGAAAATTGTAATATTTCAAAATTACTCAAGAGTCGCGTTCAGTTGAATAATGCGATAAGTTTGTGAGGGTTGCCTCACCCCGTGCGTGCCTCCCGGCTTTCAACTTCTGTTCCTGAGCATGATCAAAATATACTCTTGAAAGTTGATTCGTTTAATTAAGGCTTATGTACGATATGAAGTGGGTCTACGGAACATTCCGATTAACTATGGATACAGTTAGTTAGCATAATTATATATAAAGTGAAAATTAAAACAGTTTAGGCCTTGTTTGATTTTAATATTACTCACAAATACTTTTTTTATATATAATTATTTTCAAATAATAACTTTAAAAAAATATATTCGTCTTACGATTGAACGAAATAACCCAACGACCGTACCGTTAAAATCCTAACTGATCCAGTCGCTATAAGCATATGGTTTATTATGGCTATATAGTTCCTGGAGGCCGCACGTGCTTGCAGCCATGTGACAAACCGGTCTTAAGTAAGCCTAGTAACCTCCAAACGACTTACGTGAGCCATAGTGATTCCTCAATTCACTTTTAGCTGCCCTTATTGTGCTTGTGGGAACTTAAAAATCGTGTGAAAATTTTTACCGTATGTCCGTATGTCTAATTGTTAAGGAATATACATACGACTAGAACGTATGGGTATATTAATTAGTACCGTATTCTAAAGCGAGAGTTGTACAATTATTGTTTTTATTGATTTTAATCATACATGCATGTGAATGATTTCTACATACTCAGTAACTTTGTTTAAATTATTTGATATTACCTATTTGTATATACCATATTACAAATCAACCAATAAAGTTATATTAGACCTTCTAAGTACAAAAGAATAATAATTAAAATGAATATAATTTTTAATTACCTATTTTTAAAGTGTACCTATATGTACAATAAAAACTATTTTTCAGTAACATTCACAATCAAATATCACCAGATAAATACATTTCGCAGAATCCGTGCAACAAAGCCGCAATTATCATAACACATTATGCAGAAATTTACTAAGTCATAATTATCTAGCCTAGTTTAGCGTTGAAAGAATTTTTGTATGAAATAGTTACCAAGTTTGTGAAACAAAGCAATATATCAAGTATGGTAGTCCGGTCAAGTTAGCCGCTAAAATATTTTATCTTAAGATCTTATGTACACCTAACTGTGTAGGTATTATGATTCATCTAGAAAATCCCGACCTCTTTGTTTTTGAATGTTTCCATTATGTTTTGATATATTGTCTCCGTGAATCATATTTGCATTAATATACCAAAACGATATATTTGGTATGTGACAGATTATTTTATTTATAGTTTTTATTTTTGTAAAAGAATTTTTATCTTGCTTTAAATAAAAACTATAAGATCAAAAAATATATGACAGTTTTTATGAATTATGTTTATTTAAAGAGCGACGTAGGCCGTTATATATCAGAATAGTTTAATAACACCTACATCTAAATGTTACTTATCGTAAAACTAATTCTAATCTTGCAATAATAAAAATGATTCACTGAAATGTATGTACGTACGCGCATAACTTCCGAACACATGCTCGAAATTGGATGAATCTTTTTTTTAAATTCATTATTATCAGGGCAAGGACTATCTAAAATAAAAAAAAAACATATTAACGAAAAAAAATATATGGTGATACGGAGCTCTCTGGGTCAGATAGTTCTGAATTAATATTAGCTTATTGTCTCCCAAACACATCACACATTAATATCCTCATTTTTGTAATAATAGTAACAGCACTGAGCTAATAAAACACGCGTTAACGTATTTATTCTCGCATATTAAATAGTTCTCGAGTTCAGAAGCAACTGGAACGGAACCTGTACCATTGTCTTGGTTCGCTTTTAACACGCGAATTATATCACGATCATTGCGAAAATTATCATTACTATTAAAACATAACATGTAATGCAATTACAATTACAACGGTAATACATTTTTAGTGTAAAAATTCGCATTATTTAGCCTCGCCTGGCTTCATACTCGTTGGGTTTTAATGACCTTGATTGTTATTAATGGTTAGTGTTTCACTTCTATAAGCTATGGCGTGATTTTATGTTATACATAACCCAAAGAGAAATTATAAATTGGTACGGTAGATTCTTTACATTGAACGAACTTTAGGCTTGTCAGTGTTGCCTATATAACACACGTTAACTAGGTAAGTTGCGATGTTTAAAAATCTTGTATAAAAGAAAAGATTTATCATATTATCAAATACATATTAAATACACACTTATATTCATTACTCAAATTCTATATTAAATGTTAACTATATTTTGTCACTACAAACTAACTTTAATTAAGTCATTCTTTTTGAAAATAGAAAGGATATTTATTTATTTGTACGCAATATTCAATACTCTCTAAAGATACCTACTGCTAAGAGATTTATTATAACTAAAAACTATACAATAAAAAAAAATACAATAAAATTTTTATATTTCTTCTATGATAATTTTTATTAACGCATTACAATTCAGAATATATTATTTAATTTAATATAATAAATTGTTTTTAATTACCTAAACAATGTTTATTTATACACATACATTTATTATTAATTTATTTTATCTAAAAATTAATGTGTCAGTTTAGAGACTTTTTTATACTTTCGTACGAAGTGCACGCATAATAGACTTCTTTCTGTTTACCTATAAGTCCTTACAATCCCTAAAACCGTTATACTCGTATATCCAAGTTAACAATACAAGATAAAAGTATTAAATCCACACTACACTGGATTCCTGGATAAACCGTATCTTTAATTGAATATTCTCGTAAGTCGAGTGTAACCGCACCTTCAAGTTCTCTCAAAACTTGAAGTATTCCTAACTTCAAGAATTCCTAGAACTTGCCTCGTCTCGTTACGACGCTCGCCGCAAAAGCTCTTCTTATTTATGCCCCTACTTTATTCCATTTGCGGGTAACTTCTAGTACAGAAGCTAAAATTTTTAAGTATAGTGTGTGATATGAAATTTCTTTTGATTTTATTTCTCATACGTTATTTGAACACGTCAGTTGCTCTTTTAGAATACGTTTTCTAACGACAAGCTACCATTTATGAAAGCGTTTAATTTAAAATATTGTTTAAACAACATATTTTTTTATTTTTTTTGTTAAAATGGTAGTATATTTTTTAGTTGGTTATACATGTTTATCTTCAATATTATAAAATTATATCTAATAGATCTAAAAATTACACAAAATTGATTAATAAACTAGAACATATATACTAAAACTAAAATATAAGTAGTAGGGATTCGTGCGTTCTGGCTCACACATTGTGACTCATCGATGCATTCTGGCTCTCCCATTGTGGCTCAGCGGTGCATTCTGTATCGAAACGAAAAATTTCGGCGCCTAAACATAAAAAAAAAAAAAAAAAAAAAAAAAAAAAAAAAAAAAAAAAAAAAAAAGGTTTTGGGGTCATCTAAATCGATTGCACGCATCCATTTTGTGCTAACTGTAACGGTTCGCGACTTAGGTTTCTACATTTGCAAACTCCACTACCCTTAATTACTATGCAATTAACATGCAATTACTATCGTTTCGATGTCATTAACAATACTTTCGCTTCTTACCAAACCACATTCCTTTCTCTTGTGTCATTAACAACAATTAAACACTTCGTCTATTAAAGCGGAGGTTAGAAATAAAACTTTGCTTCAATTTCAGAGAATTTATTTATTTCAAAAAAATATTTTACTAACATTTTTAATCTGACATAAAACAACATTTGAACATAATATTCAATTTTTTACATTTTAAAACTGTTTATTGATTCTTAAACTAAACATTACGTTTCAAATAAAACTTTAGTTCAATTTCAAAGACATTATTTATTTCAAAAAATATTTTACTAACATTTTTAATCTGACATAAAACAACATTTGAACATAATATTCAATTTTTACATTTTAAAACTGTTTATTGATTCTTAAACTAAACATTAAGTTTCAAATAAAACTTTAGTTCAATTTCAAAGACATTATTTATTTCAAAAAATATTTTACTAACATTTTTAATCTGACATAAAACAACATTTGAACATAATATTCAATTTTTACATTTTAAACTGTTTATTGATTCTTAAACTAAACATTACGTTTCAAATAAAACTTTGGTTCAATTTCAAAGACATTATTTATTTCAAAAAATATTTTACTAACATTTTTAATCTGACATAAAACAACATTTGAACATAATATTCAATTTTTTACATTTTAAAACTGTTTATTGATTCTTAAACTAAACATTAAGTTTCAAATAAAACTTTAGTTCAATTTCAAAGACATTATTTATTTCAAAAAATATTTTACTAACATTTTTAATCTGACATAAAACAACATTTGAACATAATATTCAATTTTTACAATTTAAAACTGTTTATTGATTCTTAAACTAAACATTACGTTTCAAATAAAACTTTGGTTCAATTTCAAAGACATTATTTATTTCAAAAAATATTTTACTAACATTTTTAATCTGACATAAAACAACATTTGAACATAATATTCAATTTTTTACATTTTAAAACTGTTTATTGATTCTTAAACTAAACATTACGTTTCAAATAAAACTTTGGTTCAATTTCAAAGACATTATTTATTTCAAAAAATATTTTACTAACATTTTTAATCTGACATAAAACAACATTTGAACATAATATTCAATTTTTTACATTTTAAAACTGTTTATTGATTCCTAAACTAAACATTAAGTTTCAAATAAAACTTTAGTTCAATTTCAAAGACATTATTTATTTCAAAAAATATTTTACTAACATTTTTAATCTGACATAAAACAACATTTGAACATAATATTCAATTTTTACATTTTAAAACTGTTTATTGATTCTTAAACTAAACATTACGTTTCAAATAAAACTTTGGTTCAATTTCAAAGACATTATTTATTTCAAAAAATATTTTACTAACATTTTTAATCTGACATAAAACAACATTTGAACATAATATTCAATTTTTTACATTTTAAAACTGTTTTATTGATTCTTAAATTAAACATTACGAAGTTAAGGATTGATTTTATTACATTATAATTCAAAAATAAAGATATTTTAATAAATTCAAAAGTTATTTACGATAAAACTACATAAATTACAAAATTCTAAACAAATAAAAATTAACCTATGTATCTATTATAGTTTTCTTAATTTGTAATGACCCCACGCCAATGTATCGATTTGATTTGGTAATATGTAGCGCTTGCTATCTTGGTATGATAAAGAAGTTTTATTGATTTCCTGAGTAAATATTGTGTGCTTAATTGATCTAAACCTATACATACTATGGTGTTGAATATTTTTATTGAAAAGACAAGATTTGTAATTTCCTAATCCTTACTTTTTTGTAACACTTTTGTTTACACCTTTGGTTTTTGCAACGAATTTTTCACCTACTGTAAATGCATACATTTTTGATCAGAGTCCTACAAATTCCTCTAAAATATCACCGTTGTTTTCATCTTTAAAATATCCTAACTTTTTTTTGTTTATTTTAGGATAACCAAATAAATTATCGGAAGGATAATCAGATGTATCAAACATAGCCATCAAATCGGGTTTAAGATCTTCATATTAGTTATCAGTAAAGAATTGGTATATAAAACTATCAGTATCAGTGTACAATAATTTAGTTTTATCACCAAATTTTTTCAAAATGTAATCGTAATGAAAGTTGTGCATAAGTGTTTTTAATATATCTAATATACAAAATCCTAGATAAATGGGTTTATCATGTATTATTTTTGTTTTCCGTAATTGAACTGCTTCTAAATTTTCTGAAAAGATCGATATACTGTGGAATTCTGGTTTTGCTATCAAATCTTGTGCTTCTAAAGACTTACCTCGATTTTCCCAATGAGTTAAAAGTTTTCTTCACTTCCAAGATTCCGCAATCCTTAAAGACAAAAGTTTTCGAGCAATGCGTCCTGCCTGTGTTGACATACGAAGCCAAGACGCGGTCTCCACTCCAGGACACGTCTGCTCCAACGGCCATCGGTCCTGCGACACGGGTGACCAGCCCACTGCCACTTCAACGTGCTAATTCTGCGGGCTATGTCGGTTACTTTCGTTCTCTCGCGTATAGTCTCGTTTCTAACTCTATCTTTGAGAGAAACCCCAAGCATAGCCCATTCCATTGCGCGTTGAGCGACTTTGAACTTGTGGACCAGTCCCTTCGTCAGTGTTCACGTCTCGGCACCGTATGTCAACACAGGCAGGACGCATTGCTCGAAAACTTTTGTCTTTAAGGATTGCGGAATCTTCGAAGTGAAGAAAACTTTTAACTCATTGGGAAAATCGAGGTAAGTCTTTAGAAGCACAAGATTTGATAGCAAAACCAGAATTCCACAGTATATCGATCTTTTCAGAAAATTTAGTAGCAGTTCAATTACGGAAAACAAAAATTATACATGATAAACCCATTTATCTAGGATTTTGTATATTAGATATATCAAAAACACTTATGTATAACTTTCATTATGATTACATTTTGAAAAAATTTGGTGATAAAACTAAATTATTGTACACTGATACTGATAGTTTTATATACCAATTCTTTACTGATAACTAATATGAAGATCTTAAACCCGATTTGATGGCTATGTTTGATACATCTGATTATCCTTCCGATAATTTATTTGGTTATCCTAAAATAAACAAAAAAAAGTTAGGATATTTTAAAGATGAAAACAACGGTGATATTTTAGAGGAATTTGTAGGACTCTGATCAAAAATGTATGCATTTACAGTAGGTGAAAAATTCGTTGCAAAAACCAAAGGTGTAAACAAAAGTGTTACAAAAAAGTAAGGATTAGGAAATTACAAATCTTGTCTTTTCAATAAAAATATTCAACACCATAGTATGTATAGGTTTAGATCAATTAAGCACACAATATTTACTCAGGAAATCAATAAAACTTCTTTATCATACCAAGATAGCAAGCGCTACATATTACCAAATCAAATCGATACATTGGCGTGGGGTCATTACAAATTAAGAAAACTATAATAGATACATAGGTTAATTTTTATTTGTTTAGAATTTTGTAATTTATGTAGTTTTATCGTAAATAACTTTTGAATTTATTAAAATATCTTTATTTTTGAATTATAATGTAATAAAATCAATCCTTAACTTCGTAATGTTTAATTTAAGAATCAATAAAACAGTTTTAAAATGTAAAAAATTGAATATTATGTTCAAATGTTGTTTTATGTCAGATTAAAAATGTTAGTAAAATATTTTTTGAAATAAATAATGTCTTTGAAATTGAACCAAAGTTTTATTTGAAACGTAATGTTTAGTTTAAGAATCAATAAACAGTTTTAAAATGTAAAAATTGAATATTATGTTCAAATGTTGTTTTATGTCAGATTAAAAATGTTAGTAAAATATTTTTTGAAATAAATAATGTCTTTGAAATTGAACTAAAGTTTTATTTGAAACTTAATGTTTAGTTTAGGAATCAATAAACAGTTTTAAAATGTAAAAAATTGAATATTATGTTCAAATGTTGTTTTATGTCAGATTAAAAATGTTAGTAAAATATTTTTTGAAATAAATAATGTCTTTGAAATTGAACCAAAGTTTTATTTGAAACGTAATGTTTAGTTTAAGAATCAATAAACAGTTTTAAAATGTAAAAAATTGAATATTATGTTCAAATGTTGTTTTATGTCAGATTAAAAATGTTAGTAAAATATTTTTTGAAATAAATAATGTCTTTGAAATTGAACCAAAGTTTTATTTGAAACGTAATGTTTAGTTTAAGAATCAATAAACAGTTTTAAATTGTAAAAATTGAATATTATGTTCAAATGTTGTTTTATGTCAGATTAAAAATGTTAGTAAAATATTTTTTGAAATAAATAATGTCTTTGAAATTGAACTAAAGTTTTATTTGAAACTTAATGTTTAGTTTAAGAATCAATAAACAGTTTTAAAATGTAAAAAATTGAATATTATGTTCAAATGTTGTTTTATGTCAGATTAAAAATGTTAGTAAAATATTTTTTGAAATAAATAATGTCTTTGAAATTGAACCAAAGTTTTATTTGAAACGTAATGTTTAGTTTAAGAATCAATAAACAGTTTAAAATGTAAAAATTGAATATTATGTTCAAATGTTGTTTTATGTCAGATTAAAAATGTTAGTAAAATATTTTTTGAAATAAATAATGTCTTTGAAATTGAACTAAAGTTTTATTTGAAACTTAATGTTTAGTTTAAGAATCAATAAACAGTTTTAAAATGTAAAAATTGAATATTATGTTCAAATGTTGTTTTATGTCAGATTAAAAATGTTAGTAAAATATTTTTTGAAATAAATAATGTCTTTGAAATTGAACTAAAGTTTTATTTGAAACGTAATGTTTAGTTTAAGAATCAATAAACAGTTTTAAAATGTAAAAAATTGAATATTATGTTCAAATGTTGTTTTATGTCAGATTAAAAATGTTAGTAAAATATTTTTTTGAAATAAATAAATTCTCTGAAATTGAAGCAAAGTTTTATTTCTAACCTCCGCTTTAATAGACGAAGTGTTTAATTGTTGTTAATGACACAAGAGAAAGGAATGTGGTTTGGTAAGAAGCGAAAGTATTGTTAATGACATCGAAACGATAGTAATTGCATGTTAATTGCATAGTAATTAAGGGTAGTGGAGTTTGCAAATGTAGAAACCTAAGTCGCGAACCGTTACAGTTAGCACAAAATGGATGCGTGCAATCGATTTAGATGACCCCAAAACCTTTTTTTTTTTTTTTTTTTTTTTTTTTTTTTTTTTTTTTTTTTTTTTTTTTTTTTTTTTTTTTTATGTTTAGGCGCCGAAATTTTTCGTTTCGATACAGAATGCACCGCTGAGCCACAATGGGAGAGCCAGAATGCATCGATGAGTCACAATGTGTGAGCCAGAACGCACGAATCCCTACTACTAATATATACTAAAACAATGAAGCTAAAACTAAAAACCTTAAAAAATATAATATAATAATTAAAATATATTATTAAAAGAAGTCCCTTTAGGCAAGGTTCCGAAGATACTGGCAGCGTTCCCCCTTTGGATGGCTAGACTAATTCTTTGTCCGAGGTAGCTGCCAGCACTTCGGTCTCCTGTGATGTCGACTAACCTTTTTTCTATTTCCTTAAAGAGCTTTATGGCGCTAGGACCCCACGGACCAAGGGCCTCGACACCGAATGGGACAAAATCATATTCGGGGCCTAGACCCCTGTATTTACCTTGTTTAGCTTTTTCAGCCGCTTCACAAGCCGCACCAGCTCTGTTGTTGGTTCCATGTAGATGGGAAGGGGCCAGCGTGTCTGAACAGGTTGCATCCCATACCAGCACCCTGCCCATCTTCCATGGAATCAAACTCATACCGTCCGGTCTCTTGCCATCGTCTCTTGCAATACCAGACGGCTCAAGTATACTTGGTACGTTGACGGTGGCAAGGGACCGGCGTATAATATCGTTTAGTGCGGCATGTCTCGAGAAGCGGCCTGCACTTTTTTGGCATGACAGTCCGTGATGTCCTAGCTTGTCGACATCACTGCCACAGGGATATATATATATATATATATATATATATATATATATATATATACAACATATTATATACCTATCATTACTTTAAGTTTATCTTATTTACAAAATAAAAATATATACCTACAAAATGTTTTAAAGTAAAACTTCTTTAGGCGCATGAGGGGTAAAATTTTTACTGATAAACGCGTCACGGCGTCACAAGTAACGAATTTTTAAACGTCCACACCACGTTGAATACACCGGTTCTCGTCCGATCACCGAAGTTAAGCAACGTCGGGCGCGGTCAGTACTTGGATAGGTGACCGCCTGGGAACACCGCGTGACGTTGGCTTTTTGTTTGTTTTTTTTTTCAATTCGTTTTTTTTTTTCAATTAGTTTGCTAAAGAAGTTTCACTTTTGACAACTTTTTTTATTTCAACTGTTGCTTATAAATTTCTATTAGGCATATACAGAAAAATGTCTAACTTCATAGTTTGCCTTAGAATTGTTTAGTATCAACATTGTTAACACAATAGTGGTCTAATATCATTGAATGAACTCCAAAGTATTTCTAACATATTTATTTCATTAGATTCCTCAGACCCTTTAGAAGCATACCACGCGTAGGTACGTTATATACAAAAACTATAAGTTAGTTAAGTACGAGTATTAGTCTCATAATAAAGTTCTGGTTTTTGCAAAGTTATTCCTCGTAATATAAAGAAAGCGTAGACGAAAAAAAAATGTATTTGCGGAAACCAACAAATAAGTACTATTACGGCGGCGTAAATAATTGGGTAATCTTTTTTATACCTTGCTGTCTTACGTCAGTCAGACCTGGAATCATCGTTCCGTCCGCGATAACGAAATGAGTGGAAAAGGTACTTCACATTTGATATACCATATCCAATTAAAATAAAAAAGTACACATCGCTTTCTAGAATTCGATACACGCAATTGAAAGGTGTCGGAAAAACGCTGCCAACTCTATGAAAATGCATCGTGTAGAAGAAACCTGTCGCGGTATTCCATGTGCTGTCTGCTAGTACACAATATCGGTAAAGACGAATTACAATTGAATTTAATCTTTCATTGTATTGGTTTAATGTGCAATTTATATTGGTTGACAAATGGCTCTTGTGTTATTGTATTATGTTCCCTTAATTGTTTCCACTTTTTGCGCGAGCAAGGTGCGGATATAGCTACCACTTTACTGAGCATGTACGAACGCTTCTTTCCAATTTATTATTATAGGTGGTCTAGCACGGATAGATCTGTTTTTATAGTTTTTTCATATACGGCTTGCATTCTTATTAATAAATGTATTAGGTTTTGTAAAGTTCACGTGAAAGGTATACTGTTATATTGTTCGTGATGGTTATCAAAATAAAAGTAACATTTGTCATATTAAACATGCGAAAAAGTTCAAAGTGGTTTTTAAACGAAAAATCACTGAAGCGGAAAGCAATGCATTTATAATTTGAATATGTTTTATAATAATGTGCAAAAAACCGACGGCTTAGACATTGCGCTTAACCGTTGCAAAGTAATTGACTTTTTTTTTGTTATTTCTAATTATAAACGCTAATTAAATCTGTATGAGCGATAGGCGCTCGTTTTTTTTTCTAACTCAAATTTTTTTAATCATCACTACATATTATAAAACAAAGTCGCTTCCCGCTGTCTGTCTGTCTGTCTGTATGTATGCTGAGACTTAGATCTTAAAAACTACGCAACGGATTTTGATGCAGTTTTTTTTAATAGATAAAGTGATTCAAGGGGAAGGTTTATATGTATAATACATGCATAATATAGTAGAGAAACGCTAATCATTTTTGCAACCGTGCGAAGCCGGGGCGGGTCGCTAGTTTATAAATATTTTACCCTTCATATTATTATGCAGTAAATATATTATTGAGTAAACTTCCTAAATTATTAATAAACGATAGTATGACAGATAATAATAACACAATGTTTAAATTTAAGTATTTGTGTGAATAATAAAATTTAATACTTTAAAATTAAATACAAATTAATTAACTTAATAAATTTTATTATTATCAAATTTAATATGCATAATAAATTAGATTTCCTTTTCAAATATAAAAATGATGATGACAAACAAAATATATTTTATAATAAAATTTACATTTCATTAATTTTCATTACATATGTAAATTTTACCATAAACAAGCGTTATAAGAGTTACAGAAATAATAGTTTTTGTAAATGTTACCTTTAATGTATAGTATACCTAAAGGTTAACGTCACAACATATCATTCGTATTTTAAAAGATGGCACACATCTACTGAACCACGCCAAGCGTAACGCAATTGCAGTTTGATTGCGAAGATTGCAATGCATTTTTACTGGCACGATCCTGTAATCTTCATATCATTTTGACATGTAAAAAATTCAAATAAATAAAGAATTAAATGATAACTAAGAATTATCTTCCTACATAATATTTGATGACCCGTTGGCGCAACGGTCACAGCACTGCTTTGTGCGTCTACTGTCGGTTGCGGGTTCGATCCCCGCACATGACAAACATTTGTATAGGTCATACAGATGTTTGTCGTGGTCTGGGTGCTTGTGCAGTCCTTGAAGTTCTCCCCACCGTACATCGGAGAGCACGTTACGCCGTCAGTCCCGGTTCTTATCATATATACCTGATAGTGATCATTACTCACAGTAGGGAATATATCCGCCAACCCGTATTGGAGCAGTGTGGTGGATTAAGCTCTGATCCTTCTCCTACGTGGGGAAAGAGGCCTATGCCCAGCAGTGGGATATTACAGGCTGAAGCGATAATTATAAAGCTGAGCCGCGAACTTTTTCTCATATTGTGAGTTCGTTTAGCAGTTAATTCTTTTAATGTATTTTTGATAACGTGGTTTTAACTAAATAGTTGAATAAATGAAAAAAATCTTTATATGCGGCCTTACTCTTTCTTTTTATTGTAAAAAAGCATAAATACGTAATCTAACGAACGTCGCTTTATATGCTATGTAATTACTAGAGTAATTATTACAAACACTCACGTCTATTGTCCCGATCAAAACGTAAAAAATATATATACCTATTTCATATTCCATTTGTTTATGAAAGTAGTAGAACTCGTTATAAATACAATGGGTTTTTTTCTTTTTTTAATAAGGTTACTAGACGCATGTGGCTACGTATAAATATTATAAAGTTATAATGTTTTTCAATTAATGATCGTGTAAACAATGTGACAACGTAGTATAGCAATGTAGGGAACTATAGTGTAGGGAACTAGTGTAGTAATAATAAGTAGGTATAAAAAAGTAAGCAAAACATCTTGCGTTTTATTATAAAACTGTATTAAATAACTGTTATAGTTATCTTTTTTTTTTTGATATTTTTAAATAGAAATAAATCATACATAAGTATATTATTACAAATATTACACCCTGACTCAGGCAGGAATCGAACCCGCAACCCGCGGAACAGAAGCAGAGCCACTACAAACTGCGCCGACAGGTTATTCCGTCTGTCTTAACTTCCTGTCTATTTTGCTTATTTGTAGATTTCCATATAGAATGCCTCAAAAACGAAGTGAAGTCAGTTTGTAGTTGAAAATGAGAACAATCAACAAGAGAGGGTACATGTCAAAATAACTTCTCCCAATTATTTTATTTATTTTTGATCAATTTTGTGTATTTAAAATAACTAACTTAGTTTAAATAGGTAGTGATTTACTCTAAGTGCTACAATTTGTAATAAATATTCTTAATAGGAGTATCCAAAAGATAAGTTGTGTTCGTCGGCTGTCATCGTACAGGTAACGAACTCGAATTTAAATTGAATCTTTGTCATTGTACTTTCTTTCCCTGATTTTATCTTATATTGTTGAGTAAATAAGTGCAGAAGTTAAAACACATTGTCCACACAACCTGTACATACGATAGAAATTGTTATATTTATCTAAATTTTTTTAACATAAAAAATAAAAATGATGACTCGTGGATCCAAGGCTCGCCAGGCGGAGGAACAACTCCAGCTGGCGCTCCAGGAGCTAAAGACTTACAGGGTACAGTGTGAGCAACTGCTAAGGGAGAGAGACGACAATGAGAAGGAGTTAGAGAAGATTTTCAAAAAAAATACAGAATTAAAAAATGAAATGTCACAAATGTATACTGAATATACTAATATAAAGTATGAAAATGAAAATCTTCTCAAAATAGTCAATGGGTTTGACCAGTGCAGAGATGAGTATGAAAATACCCTCAAATTCAACTTTGAATTGAAACATCAGCTGCATGAGGCAAATAAACAAGTTATTGATCTTAAAAATATAAACCACAGTCTAACAGCCTCTCAAACCCAGTGTCTATACAATGAACTAGTTGAGAATGCACCAAACTTAGTGTCTTCTGTCCCAAATTTGAAAAATAATATTAGTGTAGTAGATTTGACCAGTGATGACTCGAACACTACCATCCCTATGCCCAGTAAAAATAAATTGAAAAAATATATCAAGATTAATAAACTAATCAAAAAATGTCACAAATTTTTAAAAACAAAAAATATATATAAAAAGTATAATATTATTTGTAAAGAGAAAATAGCAATTAGAACAAAAATGACATCATACTGTGAAGAAATTAATGTAATAAAAAATGACTATGAGGCCGATGTTAGCTCACTGCAGTCCGAGATTAAAAATTTAAAGCATAGTCTAGAAACAGTAACGTCTAAATACAGTACTGCTCAGAAAGAAATTGCTGAACACATATCTGCCTTGGATGACCTGGTGAAACTTGGCAACAATAACCTTGAGCGTTTTGACTCTTTAATGATTTACCATAATTGCGAATGCCACCTTTCAGCCTCAGGCCCAACAGGGCAGATAGATACTAGCTTAACTAGTGAATCCCTTACTCGGCCTGCGGGGACTCACACCGACCCCAAATATTATAATGTACGACTACCTGTACATCCGATATCTATTCCCGAGGAAAAAAAAATTATAAAAATTTACAGTGATGACTTAGGAAAAGGTATGGGTGTATTATTGAGTGATTTTTGTGTGGGCCAGCGAGTAATCAATCATTGCATGCCCGGAGCCACTTATAATCAAATAGTAAATAGCATTTTGAGTGAGGCTCACTGTCCCAACACAACTATTATTTTATTAATTGGGAGAAGGGGTAATGTAAACAAACACATAATGGAAAACATTTTAAATAGATTGAATCAATTAAAAATAAACAAAATTTTATTGTTTACACTACCTTACTTAGCCAAATTGCCACAGGAAAATAGATTAAGATATGAAATTAATAATCTAATGCACACTATAACTACTTGTAAGTACTTAAATGTAAATATTAAAAAAAGTAACAAAATTGATGTTATTGACATAAATAATTTATGGAAAAATAACAATTATATGTTGACATATAGTAGGCTGAGCCTACCATATTTTTTTAAACGACAGATAGCATCTGTGCTATCTTATTATATACAAACTGACATAGCCAATAATCTGGTTACCTTGACATCTGCTCCTATTGAGCAAAATTATAATATGACATTTTCTGATGTGGAATCCGTTCCAAATAATAATTTAAATTAGTTATTAAGACAACAGAGGATACCTCTAGCATATTAATAAGTCATGACATTAAATCAGATAAATGTCATAATAATTTGGTAAAGAAAGCCCACAGTTGTAATAATTTAAATATTGTAAACCTGGTGCACCAAAATATACAGGGCATGTTAGGTAAGGATCTTGAACTGGAGTTATTTATGAGTGGTGAAAATATCAATATTTTATGTTTAACAGAACACTGGCTTTCTGTTTCCCAGTCCATATTTAACTTCAGCGGTCACCAGGTAGCTAGTATGTTCAACAGAGAAAATGCTATACGCGGTGGCTCTTTAATAATTATAAGTAAACTTTTTAAATATAAAGAACGTAAAGACATTGTGAGCCTCTCTGTTGAGCAAACTATTGAATTAGCCTGCGTAGAGCTTGAGCACTTCATTGTTGTATGCGTATACAGACCTCCTAGTGGGTTATATGAGTACTTTGAGAAAGTATTGGAAGAAGTTTTGTTAAAATTAAATAACTCTAATAAGGTTATTGTTGTATGTGGGGATTTCAATATTGATTTATTAAATAATTCTAATATAAGTCTCAGATTTAAGTCTATGCTTCTATCATATAACCTACATAACTTATTTACTGAACCCACTAGAATTACTGCTACCAGTGCTACATGTATTGACAACATATTTACAAACTGTAAACCTTATTCTAAAGCTATTATTAATAAGTTAAGCTCAGACCATTGTGGCCAGTTAGCTTCCTTTTCTTATTCTTTAAATGCCAACAAAAATATTTTAAAAAAGACCTTTGTTCCTATTAGTACTACACGTATGGAGAAGTTTAGAGGTAGTATTGTGGCAAAACTTCCCTATTTATCATACATCGACGACCCTAACTACTTATATAACACTTTGTTTAAATTAATAAAAACTGAATTTTCTACAATATTTACTTCTAAAACAGTCAATTCAGGGGGTCTCTTGACATTTGGTGAATGGGCAACTCCTGGCATATACAAGAGCAGGCAAAGGCTTTATGAATTGTACAGTGAAAAAGCCTATAATCATAGTGTATCATTTGCTTCTTTTGTAAGTGCCTACTCAAAAATGTTTAGAAGAGTATGTTCCATGGCAAAATCCTTGTATATTAAAGACAAAATTAGAAATGCTCATAATAAAATTAAAATGACATGGAACATCATTGCTTGTGAAAGTGGAAGAGTCGCAGATCGCAGCTTCGATTTTAAGTTAAATATCAATGATAATTTTGTTACCTCAGACCGAGAAGTTGCATCTGAGTTTGAAAAATTTTTCACTGACATTCCATTTTCAACAACGCAATCACTTAATTCGTCTCCAGGCATTGCCGAATCTCTGCTAAAAGAAAACGTAAAAGAATGTAATGTAATATTTACATTTAAATCTGTAAACCCCAAAGATATAACAGTAGCCTTCAGGAGACTGGACGTCAAGAAAACAGCTGACCTATGGGGTTTATCTGTAAAAGTCGTTAGTTCAATAATTGATGTTGTTACACCTCATCTAGCTACTATATTTAATAGCTGTATAGAACATGGTGTGTTTCCTGATTTAATGAAACACAGTAAAGTAATTCCTATTTTTAAATCGGGCAGTACCTTAGACCCAAATAATTTTAGACCAATTTCAGTACTCCCAACCTTTAGTAAAATTTTTGAAAAAATCATACTCGGGCAAATGTTATCGCATTTTAATGCACACAATCTACTACATAATAAACAGTTTGGTTTTACAAAAGGTCGCTCCACAGCAGATGCTAGTGTTGAGCTAATTAAAAATATTTTTGAGGCATGGGAGAGGTCGCAGGATGCTCTTGGAATATTCTGTGACTTATCCAAGGCCTTTGATTGTGTGCATCACGAGACGTTGATCAGGAAACTGCATCATTATGGGATTAGAAATAAGGCACTCAACCTCCTGAATTCCTATTTGAGTAATAGAATACAGAGGGTTGATGTAAATGGTAAGAGATCTCCTGGGGCTCCTCTAGGTATGGGGGTTCCACAAGGCTCTATTCTTGGTCCATTTCTCTTCCTTATTTACATAAATGATTTGCCATTTTTTGTACAGGACAAGCATGAGATAGTATTGTTTGCTGATGACACTTCACTTATTTTTAAGGTGAAACGTAATTTACTTATGTACGACGATGTAAACGATGCTCTCTCAAAGGTTGTCTATTGGTTCGATTCAAATAATTTATTATTAAATAACAAAAAGACAAAATTAATAAAATTCACTACACCTAATGTTAAACTTGTTGATAATGGTGTAGAATTAGGAGGGGAAATGTTAAAACCAGTAAAATCCACTAAATTTCTAGGGATTACTATAGATTCGAAATTGCAGTGGGATCTTCATATTGAGGGGTTAGCGAATAGGCTCAGCTCTGCAGCGTTCGCGGTAAAAAGAATTAGACTTATTACGGACGTAGATACAGCTCGCGTAGTATATTTTAGTTATTTTCATAGTATCATGTCCTATGGAATCTTATTATGGGGAAATGCAGCTACCGTTAATACTATTTTTGTCCTGTAGAAAAGAGCTATTCGTGCAATTTATAGTTTAGGCCCTAGAGTATCATTAAGAGATAAGTTTAAAGAAATAAAAATATTGACTGTTGCTTCTCAATATGTGTACGAAAATGTTATGTATGTTCATAAAAATATACACGAATTTCGCAGGAATTGCGACATGCATAGCATTAATACTAGGAACAAACACAAACTTGTAATGCCTGTAACTCGCTTACGCCGAGTCAGTAATTCTTTCTATGGACAATGTATACGCTTATACAACAGGCTCCCAGAAAACGTTCAAAAAGCTTCTATTGCGAAATTTAAAAAAATTGTAAAAGAACGTTTGTGTACTAAAGGATATTATTCGATTAACGATTTTATAGAAGACAGTACGCCTTGGGAATGATGTGATCGCTTCCAGGCTATTTCAACCTATGAAATTACTGTAAATTTCAATCTTCTTTGGAAAAAAAAACATGATTAAAAAATTATATTAGTCCCGCTGAGTTTCTTTCGCCAGTTCTTCTCAGGTCAGAGGCTTTTTCTTTCCGAACTGGTAGTAGACTCATGACGTTCAGTAAGAAATTGTAATAATTTTATGCTGAATAAAATATTTTGAATTTGAATTTGAATTTGAATTGAATCTTTGGGTAGTACCTACCATTGTGTTGTTATTCTTACAGGAATAGGAATTAGAACCAATATTAAATAACTTCAAGCTATGTAAATCATTGTTAGTATGTTCTCAATCGAACTAGTAGGTAGGTATAGCTAAGTTTCGAAATATTTAATTTCTTATAAATTCATCTCTTAGCGTTGACAAAAAAGTGTCTTGAGGATTCTTTCATTTTTTTTGGATAAATTCCTAGATATCTTCATAGGTATCTTAATCAGTGTATCATCAGTGAAACAACTTAGAAATTTAAGCTTTAAATTATAACCATAATGATGGGGTCTTAACCAGTAGTAAACTATTATTAGACCGTTATATAACTGTGCAGGATAGGAGTTAAATTTATTTATAGCGTATAAAACCACATAATTAACACAATTCCTTCTGTTAATTACGTTACTCGTATTATGAAATATAAAGTATAATCTTTGAATTGTGGTTTCATCTTGTTCTTAGCCGTAGTCGTTGTTTACTTAAATAATTATAGGTTACATGACATTCATACATTTATTACTTGTGTATTTAACCGGACATATTAAATTAACTTTCAATAATGGTTTAATTGCTGATAGCGTAATAATTGTGTATGTCGGTATTATCGGTTTAGTTTTAGTGTTATCGAAATGATAAAGCTCAAATACAATTTATAATCAATACAAATATAATAATATTGGAATGTTTGCTTGTTTATTTATTTGAATACGCTAATCTTTATATCTACATACTTTGATCGATTTAGACAATGCTTATGCAATATTTATGCGACAAAGGTTATAAATGTTTATTTTTCAGACTTAGAAATTTAGAACATTCTAGCTTCTGATGTTTAATTCAAAATAAAGAACATTAATTAAAACTTAAAATATTTTGACATAATTCGATTGATAAGTTTTTGATCTTTGTTTTATGATCGTTATAAAAATATTCAATATTTCTCGGTACAATTTTTAAAACTGTATTTTATTATATCAGATTACTAGCTGACCCCGCAAACGTTGTTTTGCCATATATGTTATTAACCCCCGCAACCCCCTCTTGTGTTTGGAATTTCCTAAAATCCGTTCTCAGCTGACCTCTACTCGGTGAAAGGAATATTCCTACCAAATTTCAAGTCTCTACGCCTTATGGTTCCAGAGATATTGTGATGAGTCTATATATGGGTGGAAATCTCTGTTATATTATAGGTATAGATGTACCTAATACCTATATATATTAATTTTTACTTTTCTTTCAACTTATTCTCGTGCTAAAGTTTTGAAATTGTTAACGCGAACACCGATTTAATTATTTTGTGAAAGTAATTTCGAAGTAAATGCAAAATTACAGTCTTAACCCAACAAAGTTTTGTGTCCCCATATGATAGAAAATTCACTGAAAAAAACTGATGTCTGTTCTTTAAATCACTTAGATACTCAAATTTAGTCGATAATATTTGCGAATGGAATAGAAATATGTATCTATATTTTTTAGGAAAAAAATAACAAAGTTAAAAGAAATCTTACAAACTTTTAATAGAAGTACCTATTTTTTTAATGATTTTGATGTGTGTTTCAATAAAATAATAGATATATGTATTTCACTTACCGCTGTTATCAATCATTCTTTACTATGTATGATAAAGTATGGGACTTAGTAGAGCCTAGCAAAAGTATTTAAGCCTGAAAGGGTTACTAAAGTGAAATATACAAAATATGTACTGAGTTATTTACGAAACTTCAACATGGCAACATTAGATCAATATCTCACAGGGCATTGAACTACATGTTAGAACGCTCTCTGAAGTTTGACACTTAACTTACGAAAACTTTTATATTCACTCTAGCTGGGCCCGCGACTTCTTCGCGAATTTAACGAAAATGTTATTTTTCAGTTCGCAGAGTTATAAAATAAATAAATTTCTAAAATAAAAGTAGCCTAAGTTACGTCCTGTAGATGTCCTTATTACATCAGCTATCTGCCAGCGAAATTCCTGTCAAAATCGGTCTAGTCGTTTCAGAGATTTACCGGAACAAACAGACAGACAGACAGACAAAAATTGTAAAATTCAAATCATTAGAATCGGCTTAATACTATCTTACCAATGGTTGAGAGTTTTGAATATAATATCATGCTTTCAAAATTGTTTTTCAAGTATCAGTTTGAATTCGAACTAGATGTAGCAGCTAATGAGGGATCACATACCTATTTAAGATTTTTTTTGGTGTAGTTTTCGTGTTTGACTGTAGATATCTATTAAAGGTTGTTATTGTTGATCTATTATATCTAATCACTGTTGACTTTTTGATTTCATCGTCAGACCCTTTTATTTTGGAACACATGATAGTAACAAAATAAAAACAAACTTAAAAGGATTCTTGTCAAAGACTTCCACTATCTTGTTTATGACTCTATCATATGAGTAAGTAGAAATTATAGGTAGTAGAAATTAGTTAGTAGAAAGAATTGAAATTTATACTCAATGTATTCGCAAAGTTACATACGTAGGTACGCGTAAGTAGAAATAGGAAAAAAGCTGTAATTATATCTATTGGTATATATAACAAATCTATAAATATAACTAATGGAAATTCTATTTAAATTTACTTTTAATCCTTTTAAGAGGACTACGACATAATTTTATTGAGAAAAATTATTTGCTTGAGATGTGTTTGTATATTTTTTTGTCTACAACACCACATCTAACAATCACTGGTCTTGTCTGGTGTCTGAGATGACCTCGCTCTTCGTGCCGATTAGTGGCGAACCTAAATTGAAGCTATATTTAAACAACCTACTTTCAATTTTAACATTGCTAAAAGCGCCACGATTTTATTTAGGTACATTAAGTATCTGCTCCTTTACTTTTTTAACTTTAACTGCGTCGTGTTTATAAATAACTTTTAGTATTTTAGCTCATTCTTTTGTTAAGTACGTATATTTTGCTCTATGCATTGTTAGCCGACTTTCAAAAATGGTGGATGTTTAAAATTCGACTGTATTTTTTATGTATGTTACGTCAGAAATTTTGACTGGTAAGACCGATTTTGACGATTGTTTTTTAAATCGAAAAGTGGAGCTTGTCATGTGGTCCCATTAAAATTTAATCGCGATCTGATCATTACTTTTCGAGTCACATCTAATAATGTGTATTTACTTGACTATTTATTCGTCGACCTACGTTGTATTATATACCTCATAATTTTTTACTGGGTGTACTGATTTTGATGATTCTTATTTTAATCGAAAGCCGATTACTTGACTATTTTTTCGTCTACCTACGTTGTATTACTTGTCGATGTACCTGAAGTCGGTATTTTTTTTCATTTGCGAGCATATAAAATTATTTACGTTACATTTTAGAAAAATTTTCCGTTACTTTTCGATAAGGTTTGATATTATCAAGTTTACTGAAATACAAACCACGCGTATTTTTTTATAACCTTAGCTTTATAATTTGAAATATATATCCGCTATAAAATACAATTTTTAGGGTAATAAGTACCTACCTATACTAAATAGGAAGCATAATATGGTAGTTGAAGAATATAAATCTATGTTTTCGATTTAAAATTAGTGACTTATACTGAGCACAAAATTTTATATAAACACTATAATTTAGTACCAAATGTACTTAAATAAGAAAAAATTGCATATAAAATAAGTCCAGATCCATAAATCCTATTAACACGAATGTAGGATATATTTATAAATATCGATATCATTTCTTTGGCCGCAGTTGTGAGCCCTCGGACATAAATCTAAATATCACATAGGACTAAATAATTAATTATTCCGCTGCTAAAATTGTTCACGCTACTCTGCCTGCACATAAATAGGTAAGTACAGAAGTACTTGTATGTAACGTACGCTATTAATGGCTCATAAACTCTCTAGTGTGATCGTGTCTACTTAGCAGCTTTGAGTTTACATAATTTTGTAGAATCCTGAGAGAAAAGCAGTTAATTGATGATATCGCTTCGACCGTATTAGTCGATTGATTATTTTTTTCAATTTGTGACGGTTGCCTTTAACCCATCAATCAAGTGTGTTCGCTTTTCAACTGTTTACTTTTATTCTTGGGTTTTCAATTATTTTTTAGAAGCATCACTACGGGTTCTTAAATATAAAACAAAAGATTTTGTGTATCTTGTAATAATAAAAACAAGTAGGTATTTAGGTACCTATAACAATTCTTATATTACAGCTTATTATTTACCTAGCTGCAAAATACACCAAAATTAAAATCGGGGGGCACGGTAGTGCCCCCGCCAAGTCGAGCGCGAAGCAAACACTGCCGTACCACCTTTACTCGAACCATTTCGCCACATTTTCAGGCCCCTATTTGAGAACCTCCGGATAAGACCAGAACGCTGAAATTTTCGTCATCCAGTAAGCTATAATCACATACTTAAAATCCAAAATTACAAGTCTGTAGGTCATTTAGTTCCGAAGTTAAGCGAAAGCAAAGTTTCGCATTTACGACACTCACTCACTCATGATCATCAAAATAGAAGTAGTACTTCCCATAAACTCAGAGCTGAAATTTGGTACAGAGTTAGGGTTTAATGGCTACATAAAGGGAAAACTATAAAAACTAGGATAATCGAAGATCTGGAGTACCTGGTGACCTTGATTAGAAAACACAAGAGCCCAACCAAACTTAGAAGAGATCGATATACCGCCTTTCCAAAAAATATAATGCGAAAAACAGGATGTAAGGGGTTGAAAGGTGGGAATGAAAATTTGTAAGGAAGTATGATGTATAATGTTCGTGTTTCGCAACTGTCAAACATTTAATGTTCATCCCGTCGATATGGTAAACTCTCACCTAAAATTAAATAACGTATTTAAATAAAAGTTTCGAATCGACAACATATATCCACAATATACGGATAGTGGCGTATTTTAGATTTTAAAAATGTATAATAATGTCAGTATAATGAAAACGGATTAACATAATACATATTGGTTGTAAAATATTTATGCGTGCGTTCAGATATTTATTTAGTGCAAACTAAGGAAAATATATAAAGCTACTTAAATATACAGTAAATCTATACTAATATATAAAGCTGAAGAATTTGTTTGATTGTTTGTTTGTTTGTTTGTTTGTTTGTTTGTTTGTTTGTTTGAACGCGGTAATCTCTGGTTCTACTGGGCCGATTTGAAAAATTCTTTCAGTGTTAGATAGCCCATTTATCGAGGAAGGCTATAGGCTATGTATCATCACGCTAAGACCAATAGGAGCTGAGTCCACGCCGACGAAGTCGCGCGCAGAAGCTAGTTAATGATAAATGTACAAATGAATTAGATACAAAAAAAAGTTCAATTGATTGGTCTCCTTGAAAATTTCCAGATTATTCTGTCAATCCAGTCAAAGTCAGTGTATCATATAAAATAATATTTTCGTCGCGGAAGTGTAAAAGATAATTATGTATTATATATCTTAATCTGTACTAATCTATACTAATATTGTAAACCTGAAAGTTGAATTGTTTGTTTGTTTGTTTGTTTAAAAATTTAAAAATCTACAAGAGTCAGAACCGGAAAAAAAGAAAAGAAAGATTTGTATTGTAATAATGACCCCGCGTTGGCGCAGCGGTCACAGCACTAGATTGCGATTGGCTGTTGCGCGGGCGGTTGCAGGTTTGATCCCAGCACACGACAACATTTGTATTGGCCATACAGATGTTTGCCGTGGTATGGGTGTTTGTGCAGTCCTTGTGGGTCTTCCCACCGTGCCTCGGAGAGCACGCTAAGCCGTCGGTCCCGGTTGTTATCTCGTACACCTGATAGCGATCGTTACTCACAGTAGGGAATATATCCGCCAACCAGTATTGGAGCAGCGTGGTGGATTAAGCTCCGATCCTTTTCTTACATGGGGAAGAGGCCTATGCCCAACAGTGGCACAGGTTACAGGCTGAATCGTAAAAATCGTGATCGTATTGTAATAATAAAAAACTACTCCGCAAAAGAAAAAAAAAATGTGTCAAATAAGAAAATATAATAAAATAAATCAATAATTCAATATGCCCACGTTTGACGTTTCTACAGCAGCATAGCGAGTCACACAACGCTAACTATAATAATAAAGAAATCGCAGTAAGGAACCTTAGACTTGGCACGACTTTGTCTAGATTTCATTACTTTTTAGAGATAAACAAGCAGCTCCATCGAGACTTGGCTAGTTTTTTTACAGAATGTTTTTGGTGGGATTAGATTTATCTTTAATATTATGTAACTCTACGTTTTAAAGTGTTATTTATGTAACTAATATTTATTTACTAACAGAGTAGGTACGTAGGACGTAGGTACTCCAACTTCTTCGAAACGTCGAGTTTTAAAAAAACTGATTAAAAAGAAGGAAGTTGTGTCATATCTATACTAATATAATAAAGTTGAAGAGTTTGTTTGATTGTTTGTTTGTTTGTTTGTTTGTTTGAACGCGGTAATCTCTGGAACTACTGGTCCGATTTGAAAAAATCTTTCAGTGTTAGATAGCCCATTTATCGAGGAAGGCTATAAGGCTATATATCATCACGCTAAGACCAATAGGAGCGTAGCACCAATGAAGAATGTTTCAAAATCGGTTTTTTTTCCTTTTATTCCACGGGGACGAAGTCGCGCGCAGAAGCTAGTATTATATAAATACTTTATACAAAACTATTTATTTCTACACTTAGTGGCCCGAAACGCTAGTGAATTATTTTGTTATAAACTTCTAATTATTTAAATGTATTCTTGTTTAATTGATTGTTTAGTTAAACAATGCTGCGAGAATGTTGTAGAAATACAAATATATACATATTGTGTTTTATTATTCTATCATCCATCTAAATATATTTTGTATTTTTAAGAAAACAGTGAGTTCCTAGTTTCAGTATTCATTAAGAGTTTGAACTGTTCGATGGTTACTGCGATTACTGTGTAAGACTGTTTTAATCTAATTGGAGTGTAAATTACTTTGACATTTTGATAATTTGTATGTTCTTTACATGGAACATTAAATACGATGTACCTAATTTGCTTTTTTGGTTAACCCTAGAAAGATAAACTTATTTTTTTGTACTAAAAAGATAAACTGCGCCTGAGAGGCGCACGATTTTAAAAACCAATTTATTTTACAAATTAATTGATTTTTATTCTTTTTTATACTTTCAATGAAGTTTTACAGATTTAATAAGTAAATAAAACACAAATGAATATGATTATTCTTTCATTATGAGAAAATATGTAGGATTATATAAATCCACAACAAAAATTAGTAGTCTTCTGTATATAAGTAAAAAAAATTAAGAATGAGTAACATTTATAGTATTTTGTCTTAGTATCTAATAAATTACGATAATTAGTCTCAAATGCCATAAAATAATTAAACAAAAACATTAGTTAAAGGCAATAGTTGCAAAACATCATTTTTCGACTATGCGGTGGTCGTTTCCAAGATTTTCAGGAGGTGTTGAAGTGTCATCCAAGTTTTCGTCGATTACTTCGTCTATGTACTCGTCATCAGTATCGCTTTGAATATTGTCTTCACTTACGTGGTCTTCCAACTTGCTGTCACCGCCATCATCCGCACTTACGTCTTCTTCATTCAATAAAGAAACTATTTCTCTGTCTTCCAACACTAGTCTACTCGCCATGTTGTTAAAACGTTCCTTGAAACAAGTTAAATCAATTAATAACAATAACTTTCTTTTACATTTATCGTAAATAAGCAAAAAACGGCAAAAACAAAATTACAAAGAAATGCACAAAAGTTACACAAAAGATAAACTGCGCCTCTCGAGCGCAACGTGCCGCTATAGCAAAAAAACTATAATACTTACAGAACAGAAGCAACTGTCACTCGGCAGTGTTGATCGACAAATGAGTTGGTTCGGGAACACGAACTTATAGGAGCGTCTGTTTAAAAAATATACCCACAAATTTGTTTCGCGGGCGCCTCCGAGGCGCAGTTTATCTTTCTAGGGTTAACTACATACGGTGATTTTTTCATGTTGTTATTAATTATTATACTCGCCATAATAGTTACAGTTTGACAAATACCTTTGAATCATCCTTTTTAATATAGGGAAATAATATTACACATTTTTAAATTGTTTATTTCTCGAGATAAGGTCAGTTACAATTTGTTTATTTAAATAAAATAATCAACTTCAGAATTACACTAAAACATGCTGGGACATATTGATGTCAAGAAAATAGTTCATTGTTAAAAGTACGACTATGACATTTTAATGTCTCTAACGCTATGTTTTATATAAGCAAGTATACTTCATTCAAGAGTTAAGAGTTTCCCTATAATAAATCCTGGTTGAAAGGGTGCCAATCCATATGCAAGATTCATACAAAGACGAAAATAACGTGAATACACACAAGTGTGACGTACGTCTTCGTCGAGAGTCACATGAACATGAAGACTGACATAAAGTCAGCGATGACTTATGCTTCGAATGCGCTGTCTAATTAGGCGCATGCGCATCTCATTCTATGTAAATTTGAGACGGCCTACTGAATGAATGATAGGCATTAATTTTATCGCAGCAATCTCAAATTGTATGTAGGCTTGAACAAACAAATTTTTTGAATAAACAGGACATGATTCGAATTAACGAGGCTGAGTAAAATTTTAAACATTGCACAGTTTTATTTATAGCCAAACAATGTAATTTTATCAGGGTTCTATGATATGTATCCTTTATACATGTAGGTAATCATTAACTCATGTACAATTACATTAGGTAGTAATACTTATCTGTAGATTTCTATCAAGCACATACCTACTTAACAATCTTTATAGTTAAAATGCTCTTATACATAAAAATATGTTAGATTATGTTAATATTTACACCAGTATCACTTCTATTGAGAAATTCTATACTGGTTAACTATTGATAACAATTATATGAATCTTCTGTTAACAGAAGAAGTGTAACGTAGTAAACGTAGGTCGTAATGAACAAAGTAAACGTAGGTCAAAACGGGATAGAGTGAAGTGTTATTGGGGTAAAAATAAAGGATAAAATAACATTAGAAGAAATAAAAAATACTACCAAATTTAAACAGGCAAAAAAGACATGCAAGACTTTAAAATGGAAATGGACGGGACATATGATAAGAGAGACAAACGAGAAATGGACATAAATAATAACGGAGTGCTATCCTAGGAGTGGAAAAAGAAGCAAAGGGCGACAAATGAAACGTTGGGAAGATGACCTGAAGAAAGTGGCTGGTACATTGTGGATTAGAACAGCGAGAGACAGATCGATGTGGAAAGCTTTAGAGGAGGCCTATGTCGAAGGACAAGCTGTTTGAAACCGATTGTCGATAATGAATTTTTATAAAAATCTTATTATAACATTGTAGAACAGTAATAAAGGCTTATATTATTATATTTAATAATTGTCAAAATAATATGAATAATAAAATAAAGCAGTAGGTAAGTGTGTAAGTATGTAAGTCCTCCACCGGTTCTTTTCAAACTTTTCAAAATTGGTAATGTACATTCTTTTAGATTAAATCTAATTTATAGATAATTATTTCCCAAAACATTAATTATTGTTATACATTAAGTTTGATTAAATATAAAAGAATAAGATTTTTTATTTACTTGAGTTTAAATGTTCTCAAACCATGAACACATACAACAATGAGTTAAAGATACCTACTGAATAATTCATAAATGTTATGAATTCGTAGTTTGATAGATATCTATTCAGACATAAGTTCTTTCAACGCGTTCATCAGTTACTAAATGTCACTTTCTCTAGACTACTACTCTCCTTAATAACTTGTACTCGTATTATAAGAATTTCATTTACTCCATGCGCAAAATAGTTACTCTTAAACTTAGTAGATTTGTCCAAATCCTTACCGTCTGAATCGTCGCATGGTACGAGGCCGAGGACGAGTAATGTTATGAGCAAGCCATTATTGTCTCGCCCCATACCGTAAAACATTACGCAGTCGGGCCGACCTCGGGATAAACTTAGAGCTGACGAAACCACTGAAAATATTTTAAGCTATTAAGGCGTTAATCTTATAAATGTTACAAATATTCGTCTAGAAACAATCCCAAAAAAGACCGGATAAAACGTCTCAGTGCACGCTATAAATCTTATACCATTATATTCTTCCTGGGTCATTTAATTTATACACGTAATAATATATTAACTAATGAACAAGAAGAGACAACAAAGTGTGTAATAAATATGAGATCTCGAGACATATGTTAACTGTCAAAAACTACTTTTGTTTGGTTTTATTATGTATGTTTTAACAGCTCTATGTAGTTATTTAAGTGAAATCGTTTAGGATCAGCTGGAGGTTTTTGCCGAGCGGTAAAAGATGGTGAGATCTTATGGGAATAAAAGAGTTATCAATAGCATTCAATCTGATATTTAAGATCGTAACTTTGATGAAGTAACTGTTACTTCTATTAGTTATAAATAATAATTATGTTATATTTTACTAAATACGGGACACGAATTTGTTTATGGTTCGTATCTACTTTTATTTGCTAGCTTCTGTAACTTATACTCAGATAGGGTTTGTTTAGTTTTTCAGATGATTTGTGTTTACCAGAATTTATTAACACGAAAGCATATCATATATCGATAAGATATAAAAGCTAGAATTGTCACGTTTGTCCAGCGTGACAAGCACGAAATCGCCAAACACAAAGCGAACGTCAACATAAACTAACATCCGGCGAACGCTGATGTATTGCAGCCGCAGAACTATGGAAACAAATCTCTCCCTGTAATAATTTATGAGCGCAATATTGTTCCGTAGTTTCAAAACGAACAAATAAAACAAAACCAGAAGCGCGACCTGCGATAAAAGATGTCGCCACACTCTCGCCGGCCTCGCTTTAAAGATAGACTAGCAAGTGCATAGATTAGGAAACAAACGAGACGCACCGGCAAATAAAGGAAGCGTATGCGAAGAGCCAATCACTGCTCTGGGCGTAATTATAGCTTGTGCTCAAATTAGGAGTGGCGTTTCTTGCGCGTGCTAATTGAACACAGAATTAACTGCCTGCACTAGCATCAACCAAAATGACTCGTCTTATCTTTATTGATTTCTGAGCCAGACGCAACAACGTTTTCATTGAACGCAATCGATACCTAAATAAAATAACCAATAACCAACTTGGAACTTTAATTTTATAAAAGTAATAATAGGTATGTACGCCCGACAGTTCTTCGAAATTTGGATTTAATTGTGAGTCAACAGAAACAAATTAAATAGCCACTGTTCGCGCTAGGGCTGGCAGCTCGATAAAATGTTTGAAATTACTGGGTGCCTATCGTCATTCCTGGCTCAATTATTAAAAAACGGACGCGCATTGCGTGTGACTGCATCCTTGTTGCGCGTGATTTCATCCGCTATAGCCGTCCCCGTCCCACTACGAGCAGCGGCTGCGTCCGCGCCTTCGATAATCGCGGAATGCGCCGGCTGACTTCAGTCGAGCGGCGCTCATAGACAATTTAAATTGGAGAAATTGGTAGCCGAGTGGTTCGAGGAACTGGTAATAACGGACAAATGTCGACGTATGTAGATAGCGCATTCACTTGACTGTATATTTACCAACTTCGCTGCTGTCAATATCTATTAATATTTATTAACAATGACAAGCGCATGAAATGCAAAGGGAATAACTCTAGAAATTTGAATATTATGATGAATAAACTTTTGTCTTTATATAACACACTGCTGTATATTATAACACTAAACCCGTTTTGTTGATATTACTGAATAAACTTAACGTGCTACTTGTAAACGTGTTAATTTTATAATAAAACTTTTTACATCTTAAACTGGGCAACGTCCTTAGAATTTCAAACGAAGTAAAATTTTCCGAAACCTTCCACGAATGACCAAAGAAAAAGTCCTAAACTAAACCGTTTACTCTCGAGAAAATTTTCAAGTAGTCTTGAGCGCTGTATTAAGGGTAGCATAATAAGGCTTTCTGGATTAGGTGTAGCGCTCTTGAGTGAGAATAAACCCAAGGGAAATCCTGGCTCGCAGCTTTCCACTAATTTATTGCTTCTCCAACGACCAACGGCCTTTGTATCGGATCTGCCGGCAACTGAAAATATATTTCTAGATGGATTAACATTTATAACACTCGGTAATTAGTGAGGTCAGGTACTTTTACTTTCACCACTTTCGGGCTCTATATCTTGATTTCGTAATTTTTTTGGTAGTTTTTACTATATTTACCACTATCATATATAGGTACTATTTATCATAAAAATAAACAACAATATAAGCAATTACAAACAAAATATTTATTCGTCATTACTATAAATTTAAAACAGCTATAAAAATAAAATAACCTTTCTAACCTTTTCTTTAATAAACAAGAAAGTGAGATTATTAAAAATTACAAAACATCACACGGTGTACCTACTTTGCTTACGAAAATAAATTCCTGAAGTATATCAAGGACATGCGAGTTAAACAAACATTGTCTGTGTCGATCCTTTTACACGGTCATAATTTACTTTAAGGTAAACATCGCCGATCGCCTTACCGCTCCTAACAGACTTTTTGGTGAGAAGCGGAATCAGAAATAACAAATAGTTTGGATAGCAGCCATTGAAAACAAAGACACAAGTGTGTCTATATATTACTGTCCGAGAAATGAATTGATTTAATGAGATCTTAAACTAATTGGATTTATACGGTTCGCTTGCATTTACTCTCTGCTGTAAGATAAACGCGATGTTCCCATCTTAACTTATCCCCAGCCTGTTGAGACAGCCCTGTCGGAAAATAAATTAAGGATTATATACAACATTGTTTTGGCTTTGAACTTACGAGCTTGCCTTACTTGCACTTATTTTGCAAATTATTTTGTGAAATATTCGCTACTCCTTTGTAAAAAGGTACTTACTTACTTACTTCATCAATAAATTCCAAAATATTTACTTCAAACAAAACTATCTCGACGTAAATAGCAATTACATTCCATTTTAGATTGTAAATGGAATTCAAAAACAAAGTATTATTTTCAAGTTATTTAAATAATGAATGTTTGTGTTGTACCTGTTTGTCATTGTCAACGTGTTTGCTTTCAAATTTGTCAATTCAATTTTCAAAAAAAAAACGCGCTGCCACCGCGCTTCTGTCGCGCTGCAACCGCGCGTTGTTATTTACATAGATTTACAATGTCGCGCGGCAGCAGCGCTGCGGCCGCGCTGCCGCCGCGCGGCAAATTTGAAGGCGCCCTTAGGATAAATCAAATCGTTAAGATAAAAGGTGATAAAAATGTCAAAAAAGTCAATATAAAGGTCCTGTCCACATCGTGTATATTGTCCACAACATTTCTTATGTGACCCTTTGTACTTCCTTGGCATGATTAAAAATAGTCTAGTGCAGTACAAAGTGACTTGCAAATACGCGGATATATATTTTTAGTCAGCACGGAATTTCGACATTCCATAGCCGCGTCTAATCGGTAGTAGTGAATTAGTGCGATGCACACACGTTTGTAGTGTGGAGACACTTCATTATGGGGAGAGGACATAAATCAGGACTTCTAATATTAAACGTGCCTTCGTGAGGCAAATTGCGAGTCTGTCTGCGACCGTGCGGTCGGCTGGTAACCATAGTCGAGCTGATGAAGTGACAATGTGTTTATGACCCGTAAAAATGTATTAGGTGTGAGTTGATCGATGATTACAGCTCTATTTGTATAGATTTAGTAATTTGTCGCGTACGTAGTTGGATTAATTTATCGATAGATATAGTATAATAATATAATCCTGTTACTTTGCCAATACATAATGCTGTGTACACGTGTTTTAGGAAAAAGAAGCGCATTTTATATTGTAATGTTATAATTGTCACGCTCAGAAATAAATAAGTACAACGCTTATTATTTTGAAGTAAAACTTTTTTACGCACGCTGGTCTTGAGGAGTAATCTGGTGAATGCATGACTTATCGTTACGAAAAGTGTGATCAGGCACGGCTAACGGAAGTTGAGAGGGAGATATAAGTTAGTGAAGATAGAAAGAGAGAGAGTTACGTTTCGTAAGTTTTACTTCAGTCGTTTAGGCACACTCGTTTTTATTCGTAGCTTGATTTATTTAAAAGATAAACATTAAAAACATTAAATCTTACATAACAGGATGAACATCAAACAATACAAAAATATCAGTTCCTAACATCGACTCCCACATTGCTATCACAACTTCCGTATAATTTAATTTTTTTGCCATCATCTCAATGAGATAAAAAAGTCCCAAAATTTGTTTTAATTTATTTTTGTACCGCTGGAGATAAATCGCGGGACCCTCAGATGTTCCTACTAATGTGATTTTAATGTACCCACTCAACGTCTTCTATATTTTGTGTGATCTCTTTTCTTACTCACACCATGAGAAAACGAAGTCACTAGGGCCGATTCTTATGTAGCCGTTATCGTATTTACTTAAGCAAGTGTACGTACATATGTATGTATACCTAAATATAATATACTAGATAACACGTGGACCTTTGTACCATGTAAATATCGTATTATTAATCATCGCAATTAAATTGGTTCCGTTTTCCCTAAATCATTTCGTTACTTAGGTATTAAAAATCGTTTTATTTATAAACATTACTTTTCCGAATTTCGTAATAAGATAATAAATTTTGTTTTAGTTGACAACTTTGTTTGTCTTGCTTGTCGTATTAATATTACAGTCGTATAAAACAAACACACATATATGTATACATACCTACATACATACCTACATACATAAAGTATAGTTTTATTTTAACATAGTTTAATTTGTTTTGTAACTCGGCTTGCTTGAAATAGAGCTTTTATGAGTTATAGCTTGTCTGGAACGAGTTTGTACTTAACTTATTATATTACCCAACGAGCTTCACATTTATACTTACATTATAGATCATAATTAATGATAGGTTTTGTAATTGCGAAAAAAATGCTTTATCGCTAAATCTATGTCATTACATTAAATAACCTGTCATTATACAACGCGTGGCCACTGTATTACTTTAATGGCATAAATCACATAGGTGTATGGAAATTACATAGTATTATTACGCGATTTATAAAGAATTTTATGAAATATGGGCGATTAATTATTATTGTTGTTTTTTTATTTGTACGGTATTTTTATGAGATGCCTGTTTTATTGGGTGTTTTATAGGCATTTTATTATATTTTGTAGCTAAATATATCGATATAAAGACATTTTTGAATGTTGATAGTGCATTAATATCATAAATTGTAGATAAATAAAAATGAGGTATGGAGGGAGAATTTGCAAAGCAGCAATTTATATCATTTTTATCTTTTTTTGACACTATCAGCCCCAAGTTCGGCTGCTAGAGACAGGGGCGGTTCAAGAGTCGTTTAGGATTCTTAAAGGGGATCCTTTCCTGAACCCTTGAGATATGGAATGAAAGAGGGAATTAAAAATACCTAACATCTCTATGTACTATTGAGAATCGTTTATTATATTAGGATACCTCAAATAGATATAATTATTACCGCTTGACGTAATTCATATAATTCGGTAAGCTTTATCAGCATTGTCGTTTTTAAATGATCTAAGATATGATAACAATATACAATAAGTAGGTATCTAAAAATATATGATTTGGTATCGTAACTTTTTGGAACGAAGTTCCTTATGGTGAGGGGTAACCTGGCCGGCAAAAAACGTCCGTAACGATTAAAAAAGCATAAGATTTTTATGTGTGATGGCTATACAGTGTTTAATGTAGGTATAGTCTACGTAGTGACTGTTATTATTATTGCAGTTTTCTAATATTATTACATATATCATTCGATAATTATTATATATTTTTATAAAGCATTGTAAATAAAATAAAGGCCTTAAGATAATTTAGTAAAGTAGTTTTTTTATCCATAAAAAATCATAGATAATAAAAAATGTATACCCGAATAATTATTATCTTTACACCTTGAATGACTTGAAACTAATATTATATATTATAATAAACTTGAAATTAATATTTTATAATAAGGAACTTCGCTCCTATCTGGTGCCTCACGACACCACTCGGGGTTTTTGTTAGAAAAGTATCGATATATACCTAAACAATAACGGCATGCATCCGATTGAACGCATAACTTTTTCATATACATATGTCGAAGTTGGAATGTGGAATGACGACATAACGTCTGACCCTCGAGATGTTTGCGAACATATTGACTCTTTTTCACTCGAGAGATATTGTCTTTGAGTCCATTACAACAATCGAGCGGTTGAACGTGCTTCAAATGGATCGGAAAATGTTTGGATGTATGAAATTATTTTTGTCGCGACGCCTCCTGTGGCGTCGACTTTTATTTGCCAATGAATCAACGCCCTACTGATATATTGCCGCGTTGTCGACGCATGTTCTCTATTACGTTTTTTGTGAGTGCATTATTTTTTTTCTGGTAAATTGCTGATGCTGTTACTATGCTATGTTATATTAAAAGTAGAGATAAATTAATTGCCAGTACGCGAAATACCATAGTTGTTTATTTATCTTATTTTTCGAAATTCATTTAAGGAGGGAATTTGTTAGGTAGGTACCTACCTCCTATATAGAAAAGTAAAGAAAAATATTTTGAAACATTAGGTATATTACCGAATTATATTAACTTCTGTAACTTATGATTATTTATAAAAGAAAAACAAAACAAATATTGCTTACTTACACTTTTTTATTATACTCGTATATCGGAAACATTTTATTCTGTATAGATTAGATCTCGCAATCGCTTTAGTAATTATTCCTTAGTTATATGCTAACACACAACACACAACCACATAAAGCAATCAACAGACCGAACGTTAAAAAACTCGGTTTTTTAATCAATATTTTTAATGTAAATCAATATTACAGATAGTAATTAATTCAGTATGTGTTTACATGTCGCTATAAAATATTTAACTAGTAATTTTTCTTACTATTAAGATAAAATTAATTAAGATTACATAAATTACCAATCGATACGTCGAAGAGATAACATCTCGTCTCTCTTCAATAATTTTTATAATGAGTCTCTGTACACCTTTAATGCTTATAAAGTTTCACTTAAAATATATTTAATTTCATTTTTGTTTGCATGACTTACAAAGGTATTTCTGATTTTGGTTACTAAAGATATCTTACTTTGTAATATTTTATACTTGTCATACTTTGTAACAATAGTATCTAAAATCTACCTATCTATAAAGAAATCGACTATAAATGCTCAATTTCATACTTCAATGCTACCTCAGGACACGATCAATTAATATACATTAGGCAATAATTGCAAGATTACTAGCAATCACGATAAATGATTATACAAATAAAATTTTACTAATTTTACAAGTTGATTGATTGAATATTTACCTTTATTAACACAATTGTATAGAATAAGACATTCATAGTTTGTTTAATTGATTTTCCTAAATCTTTATGTAGAGTTAATATTAAATAATTAATGAGTAGAATTTTAATTGGCTAGAATAACTGATTTATATCCGTAACTACATAGAGTAGGTATGATTTTTTTTTAAATAAGGCGAACGTAGTCACAAATACTTATCAGTAAAAAGAAGAACTATGTTATTGTAATATAATTTACCTATGTATGGATCTAATGAACCTCTTTATCGGACTACCTACCGACTACTAGATGCTTGAAATACCTTACCATTTAATCCATTTTTTAGAGTATTACTATTAACTAAATTTAATTAAAAATAATTATAAACTTTTTTTCAAAACGCAGTAAGAAATGTTAAGATTTTACGTAATTTCTGTTGTAAAATTTGAATTCATGTCATCATAATATGTTCACGTGATATGTTTGTTATGTATTAAAACTTTTTCGAGCTTTAAGTAAATTTCGGCCGACACGGTATCCACATTAAACAAATATATACACAATAAGTGTTTATGGACTGAGGAATTCTTAAAACAAATAAAATGTTGACAGAAATACCCTTTCAACGTTGTGCAGATTTAATTTTTTTTGCTTATCAATTTGTTTTAATTATTGAATAACTTATGACTTACTTGTACCTACCGATATTATAACGCTGGAAAATTTGTTTAACCGTTTAGCACGAACTCATCTTCGAGGCAGATATAAATGAATATTTTTTGAGTCCGTTCATTGAGGACAGTTAAAGGCAATAAAAAATATTTTGAAATTTTTTAATGAAAGCGTAGTAAAACCTGCTTTGTGCTTCAAGATTGTGAGTTCGCGCTAAGGCCGGGGGTAATATTTATATACTTACGTATTATATAGGTAGGTACATATACCAAATAAAAAAAATGAATACGTGTATAATAAAATTCGTCTATTAGATTAAATGTCTCTGGCAGTAAGTTGCTTGCTAAAGGAATCGAGGACCGTAAGTGTATGTCGAATAAATTTAGGTATATTTACAGAAGAATAATCTATCAATCACAAGAGTAACAAAAAATTATGATCAATATGATATGTATCTAAATTAAATGCGGGTATAACGGCGGAAGTCCAGCTCTTATATAATAATAATAATATACTTTATTGCACACTTAAATAAAGAGAAAAAAAATACATTACAAGCAATGATGATGAGAAATTGTACAACCAGGCGGTCTTATTGCTAAAAAGCAATCTCTTCCAGACAACCTGATGATGAGAGGGATATTGCTTTCCAGAAGGGCAGGTGGTAAGTAGAAATAAATAACTAAAAAAAGAATATATACTTTGATTCAATTACTTTTATTTATAATTATTATAAAAAAACTGTTAAAGTGCTGCCATATATAACTATTATCTATATATTAATACGTAAAGCAAAAAACTTTGTACCCCTTTTTAGGAAAGTTGCACGCCTGGAGGAGTATGAAATTTCGCACACTTATAGTTTATGTAAAGAAGTAGTGCAGAATGCTATTTTTTTTAAATTAGCATAAAAAATACATTAAATCAATGAATAAACATTAACCACACTACCATGTATTTGACACACACACACGCATAATATATACCTACTAGTTTGTTGATTTTCAAAGTCTGTAGTCAAATTGAAAGTTTTTAAAAAAGGTTCTTTATTTTTAAAATTTTTTGGTTTTCTTTAATTTAAATTTTTAATTATGGTCGAATTTCGACCTCTATGCGACCACTAGTAATATATAATTATTCTAATAAATACATTATATAATAAAAATTTAACGGATCGCTGTGTGTACATGGAAGATACGAGTAGGTATATGAGAAAAAATATTATTGGGACCTTTATCAACGCAAATAGCAACCAAAACAATGATTGTTACAATTTTTGTCTGTTTGTATTTGCGTTTGTGCTCGCTAAGCTCGGAAACAGCTTATCTAATTTAAATGTGATTCAGTGGTAGAGATCACTTAACATTTAGTGTTTGTTTCATGTCAATCGGTTCATAAATAAAAAAGTTATGCCAATTTAAAGAAACACGTTGAACATGTAAATACCTACCTAAAACGCAGACGAAGTCGCAGGCACAGCTACTAATCCATACTAATATTATAAATGCGAAAGTATCTCTGTCTGTCTGTCTGTCTGTCTGTCTGTCGCACAATCACGCCAAAACTACTGAACAGATTTAAATAAAATTTGGTATACAGGTAGTCTAGAGTCTGAGAAAGGACATAGGCTACTTTTTAATGCGAATAAAAGGGTGTAAGGGGTTGAAAGGTGGGAATGAAAATTTGTATGGAACTATGTTCGTGTTTCGTAACTGTCAAACATTTAATGTTCATCCCGTCGATATGGTAAACTCTCCGATAAAATTAAAGAACGTATTTAAATAAAGGTTTCGAATCGACAACATATATCCACAATATACATTTTAAAAATGTATAATAATGTCAGTAATTAAAACGGATTGACATAATATAATTATATTGGTTGTCAAATATAAAACGTAGTGGTTATATACTCTTTGGTTAAATATTTATGCGTGCGTTCAGAAATATATTTAGTGTAAACTAAGGAAAATATATTAAGCTAATTAAATCTTATACTATTAAAAAAAGGAAAGCATTTTTTTCCCTCAAATCAACGCAGGTGAAACCGCGGGGCACAGCTAGTATATTATATAAATTAAAATAAATAGATAAATGTGTTGCTAAGCGCAAATCTCATTTTTAAGCTTTCTAATACTGTAACAAAGATTTTTAAATAACAAGAAATGAAGAAACTTGCGCAGAAAATTGGAAATATCTGAAAACGTAACGAATATTTCAACTGTACGCGACAGTTCGTAAGGCAGGACAATGTCTGTCGGGTAGGCTAGTCTCTTCTCTATATATAAAAATGAATCGCAGAATGTGTTGCTAAGCGCAAATCTTGAAAGTGGCTGAATCGATTTCGCTAATTCTTTTTTTGTAATATTCCTTGAAGTACGAAGATCGTTCTTACGGAGAGAAAAGTCTAAATAATTGCCTGAAAAAGTCTAAAAACAACACTTTTCTATATTCTCATACAAAAGATTCGTAACAATACTTAAAAGTCACTTTGAACTTTAATACCATACCCTAAAGTTTAAGTGTTAGTGGAGGGGTTCCGGGAAGGATAAGCATTAAAAAAAATTAAAGAATCGACTGTTAGGCGGTACGAAGTTCGCCGGGTCAGCTAGTAGTATATAAAATTATTATTCTTTGTTGCACAGAAGTCTAATTTAATCCAGTGAGTAACATTTAAAAATATGAATGCCTATTCTTATTGAATGTTAATCATTTATATTATATTCTGATTATTTAAATTGTAGTTCTTATTCAATTCTTATTTCATACCCACCATATAACAAACAAACGTTTTAAGTCACGATATTAATCGTACAGCGAACAGTTTATCATATCTCAAATCCAAGTTAAAAGCCCTCGGCTATATCGATCCTAAACTTGTAACGCGTAATTCATGTGGCAACTTAAAACAGTGTCTAACATAACACATGGCGCAGACACATAGTTGTAGAAAGCGATAATTTATCCTCCTCATCCCAACTATTCCCTTGGCTCAGACATACATCTATGTATCTACCATTCGGTTACATGAATTAACCCCTGGATAGGCCTTGTACGCATTTTCTTGATCAAGATGAGCGTATTATTATGGAGTAAATAATTGTCTATACATGTCTATGTCTTTTGTGTAATTATATGTTCGAAAAGATTTTTTTTTTCTTCAACTTATTCAAAAAAATACATTCAAATACAACTAATTGTGATCCATCGATTTAGATAGATAAGCAATTAAGGAATGTCAAGAGTGCCTCCACATTTAACGAATATTACATATCTGTTTTAGGCAATCAAACCTTATAACCTTCTTATGGTTTAATTTTTGAATGTGTAATAAGACATGACTTCAATAAATGTTTCTATAGCAACAAATAATTTTGTTAAAAAGACCCGTAAAACTATCTAAGACTATTACACACATATATGTTTTGAACAAACATGTTTTTACACATTTTTATTACAATATTTTGTTGTTATACCGAAGTTTATAATGTCTTATCTAGTAGGCTGTAACTCTATAAAGCTACCAAATATGAAAGTTACTCGCGAACAGCACGCGCGCCGCACAATATATCAAGTTTTGATTCGGCCGCGCAATAAACAATACAATATATCAATACGAAGCACACGGTGGCGAAATTTGAGTGTAGCGAGTGCGTAATACATATTTATGTACGAAACTTATAGTAGGCTTTATAAAGTTGTTCCATTTGTTATTTTATTTCGAAGTGTAAACGCTGAGAGCCAATAAGATCGTTATTAAAGATAGAGTCCGATTCGACATCTTGAAGAATTACGGAGCTGTCGGTCCAAGTAATTTCTTCTTTAGCTGTTGTTTTATAGTTGATGATAATATTGCTTTCGTTGCGTAAATAATGCTTTGAGAATTGTTGAAATATTCTCAACGTGTTTAAATTATCGGAATGATTAATTGGATTTAAAATGTTAAACGTAATGTTAAGGGCGTGAACCTACAGTAAAATTTATGATGTGCAATAAATTATTATTATTAATAAGCAACAAACTGTACAAAACTAAAATGAAGGCATTGTTTTATACGAGATCGACGGAACTGCACTAATTAAGTTGTAGCTGTATAATTATCTTTTATGAATTGTTGCTATATACTTTCGTTGAAAGCGTATATTTTTAAAATCAATATAAAGTAGAATATATTTGTAATTTTTTTTAATGAAACAAGGAGCCTTTATTTTAAATCAACATATATATATGTCATAGTTTGTCTTCTAGCCCTTATTCAACTAGAATTTTGTGATGTACATACCTACCTACCTACATTGAATAAGTAAACTGAAATATTTTTAAATAATTTATTTAAATATAAAAGATACATATATTTTACCGATAATCATACGATCTACAACACATTTTATTGTTATGTAACATTACCTATACTTATATATAGCCTATAAATGTCCTTCATAAAGACACGATTATTTATGCATTCTTTTTTTTACTAAAAGAACTTACGTGACGCAGTCAAACAATCTTTGATTCCTTTAATATAAAACACACTTAGTTCTATAAAACTCTAAAAGTAAGTACCTACGCACCTATGTAGTACATAAGTGTACAAGCACGCCTCACGCTGCTACACGGGATTGTTTTAAACTTTGATTAATTCGTTACGGGTACCTTGTAGCCAGTTGATTAGTTCTGTTGTTTACTCGCCCGCACTTTCTTTGTTTGTTGGAACTGGATTCGTTCAGTTCAGTTGTTTTATTTGAAAATTGTATTACGTATACAAGATTATGTTACTATTTTATCCTTCAAAGTTATGAATTTTTTTTTTTATATATCAATTTGTTTATCATTTCGTTTTTAACAAAAGTGTTAAGAGTAATTTTTAATTGAATTATTTATTTATCATTCATTTTTGTTGCGCTGGCTGTTGCGGGTTCGACTCCGCACATGACAAACATTTAAGATTTTAGAGCACGAGCCGTCCGTCCCGGTTGTTATTACACCTGATAGCGATTGATATTCATAGAAGGGAATATATCCGGCAACCCGCATTGGAGCAGCGTGGATTAAGCTCTGATCTTTCTCCTACATGGGGAAAGAGGCCTATGCCCAGAAGTGGGATGTTACAGGCTAAAGCGAATAGTAGGAGATCCAAACTAGAGACGAATTTCACTTAGGTATCTGCTTAATAGATACCATTTATTTATACCTATTACTCTGTGGACATGTCATATTTAGGTTACGAATCAGTTCTTGATTATACAAAGATTAAATTAATTAGGTACAGGATGCCTAAAAACTAATTTAAGATATATTTAGAAGTATTTGCGTTACGGAGCGACTTAAGGTTTTATTTACATAGATAAAATTATTTAAATATTCATAGCGAATATTTTAAAATTTAAATAATGGTCTAAGATCCGAGAAGGTAAATCTTCCCTCATCTGTTAATTAGATGAAACAATTTTTTATAGGCTTATTTAAATATTGTGAGTTTATAAAAACAACCTCTGCCACCATAAGCCTGCTGCAAATTTTTTTTTTTTTTTTTAGCTTTTCCCTCTCATGTTAATTACATGTAGTAAGCTAAAACCGTTAATATTTTACATTATATACCTGACTGTAGTAGGCAGCCATCTCTATGATTGCTACACTTATCTGCAGCCAGGTCAGTAACCTCAGTCAGAGTAACCTGGCTGCAGGTAAGTATAGCAATCATAGAGATGGGTGCCTACTATAGTCAGGTATATAATGTAAAATATTGACGGTTTTAGCTTACTACGTGTAATTAACATGAGAGGGAAAAGATTTTTTAGAAGAAAAAAAAAAATTTTTTAAGTGTTATTATTTGCAGCAGGCTTATGGTGGCAGAGGTTGTTTTTATAAATTCACAATATTGAAATCAGCCTATAAAAAATTGTTTCATCTTATTAACAGATGAGGGAAGATTTTGTTATATTCCGGATCTTAGACCATAAGGAATAGTATCGATTTCATTTTTTTAATCATATAATATACCTATTCAAAACTGATACATACATATAAAAAAATTTGGTATATTATATTTACTGAAGTATTATGTTGCATTAGATTTTCCTGGTCACAGGCTTGAAATAAGTTTAACGATTTCGTGAATCATGTTTACAAGTTTTTTTTTTAAATTAGATTGATTTGAATCATCTTCATCTAAGTCTTATAGATACGTATCCGATACTTTTTTATAAGTGACCTGACGCCTTATAGGTATAGATACTGTTTTACAGACTTTCGCTGAATATGCCTGTTCAATATAATGATCAAATCGTTTAATTAAAAGAATAATAAACAGTTAAAAATAGAATTCGTTTCTACTCGACGTTTTGTATGAGGCTTTAGGATTTACTCGTGTAAGAAGCGGCTAAAGCCACTTGTATTTAAGCAACACTGCCACAACGGTATTTGTATCCTCGTATAGACATTGAATGTATCCATGTTCTTGATTGATGCATTTTAATAATAAAATGCATAATAATGTTCGCATGTCCGACGTAAAGCCACCCTGCGTGACAACTCTGAGGCGTCTTATCTCGCGAATTACATTAATTAGAGGTGTGGGGGTAATTAATATTAATTAAAATCACCTTTTAGCTCGCTACACTGAATGCGTATCACAGTTAATAAATTTACTCGGCGCATCGGCCAGTGGCTGCAGTTGATAAAGACAAACTGACAGCGCTTTGAAACTTATTCAAGTGAAAATGGACCTTATTTTCTAAAACTTAAGGTTTAGTTGAAGCGCAATAAAAGCTATCGTAAGTGCAAAAAATGTGACTATGCGGATACTTTCTTTTAAAATTAAGTGTACTTCAAGTTCTTTCTTTTTATTCGAGTAGCTTAAGATTATATGTTATGAATATTGATTAAGAATTTTGATTGTTTGATTTTGTTTTTGAGGTTTTTTTTGCAGTAATAAATATTAATTAAATAATTATGAGTAAAAAATCTATTTTATAGTTTTACGAATTCAATCTTAAAATGTATGTTTAAAATGAAACCGCTGTTACCCTTTATGGAAACCGTTGAGTATGAATCCAACTCGGTCTTGACTGGTTTTTGCTGTAACTATTTTAAATATACATTTCACAAAAACCTGTCATCGTCTTTTTGCATTCTATAAGTTAATTGCGACTATTATAATTGGTTCTATTAACGTCAGTTGTAATTAAAGATAGAGGCCAATTATTGATTGTTTTGTACCTTCTGCTATTAAATTATGTAAAATAATCTCATAATTAGGTACTTTAACTATGCGTTATTTGGAAAATAATTTCCTACATTAAAATTTGCATTACGTTGCATGTTAACTATTTTAAAACTTATAACCTTATGAACTAAAAGTACAAAAAATTCTTCTGTCCTATATTTAGTAATGATTAGGTAGTTATACCTACCTATACCATGAGTATGAGTATAATATATGGTGCTTATGTGCGTACATATAAAATATACCACATAAATATTAATATAACGTTGCTCGAACAAATTTTGAAATAGGAAAGGGTAACTTATTCGTTCGGTAACGAATTAAAAGCGGGTTTTATGAAAATTAAATACGGGGACCATACCCTTTGTCTATGACCACATGTGTGGGTTATGCAAATGCCATATCGAATTTTAGATCACAATACCTACTAGATTAGAACTCTATGTAACCGCTACATATAATTTTGTGTATTGTTATAGAAGAATAGAAATAAGATAGGATTGACTTAATTTTATATTACATTTGCTCAGCTGCTGTCTACGTGTAGGTACTAAGCTACTATCTACTAAGTTATACCTTCGTTCAGAAGTGGGACATCACAGTATAGTTTTATAGTGTTTATCATAAAGATAAGAAAACTATCGCATTTTAAACAATATTTAATTTCCACTCTACGCTTTTCAAATAAATTTTTTAAAATGTTGGTTTTAAGGTCTAATCATACAAATATCAACAAACTACTCTCACACTACAGAGTTACAGACTACTCGTAGTTCTATGAAATTAATGTATACATGTACATATTAACATATTCCGTAATGGCTTGATTTACGAACTGACTGATTATAATGATCTGAACTGAATCTTATAATTATAACGAGTAGACTAAAACAATTTTAATTTTTTTTATAAGAGGTTATCACTCGTCTATTTTATTAATAGGTACCTCAATATATAAATAACAGACACATTAATAAATACATCCAATATTCTAGCAGACATTAACACTGAAAACCGAGATAAACCAATTAAAACAAACATGAAACATTTTGTTTCCAATATCAAAATTTCAGCGCAGTACCAACCTAGTATGCATACTGTATATCTACAGCAGCACAGCTTATTATATTAATAACTAGCTTTCTGTCCCCGGCTTCACCCGCGTCCATTAGTTGGTTTTGGCAATTCAGTATTCCCTCATTAAAATATAGCCTTTGTTAATCAACGATAACATAGCTTTCTCTGGTGAAAGAAATAATATGGGTTGTATAGATGATGTTCAGTATAAGTATTGTTTAATATTACTTAATCATTAATGGTAACGTCATATCATGTCTCACCCAAAATTCGTTAAAGAGCATTAATATAGTTTGTCTTTAACAGTGATAGAAACATTTTTAAGGATACCGTTTATAAAAACGAGAATACCTTTAAAATTGGATTAAAAACAAATCCGTAGAAATTACTAAAGATTTATTTAACACGAACGTAACGTTTATCACACCTATTAGTATTATATATATAACCTTCTGCTACTTTGAGCACTATAAAGGTAGATTTACATCAGACGAGCAAATGCTCATTGTATCCCCACTATATCAAATTCTTATCAAATTCTTTTAGTGTAAACAGGCGTAGAGAATTCTTTCGTTATATTATATGAAGATGAATTTTCATTTACACATAAAGATCAAGAAAGAATGCTCTTGTTCTAGCTCTAGCTCTTTGTTCGTTTAGTCTAAATTCACCCTATTAGATTTTATTTTTTGTGAATGTTATTTTAATGATAGGAACGCTGTGACTCATTTGTAGTGTGTGTATGAATGCAGTAAATTTAACATTGTGACATTTGAACACGTTTTGGTTGAGCTGAAATTGCGCGATAATTTTGATTAGAATCCGAGTAAATGTGATGACAGGCGAACAAATACGTCTCTCCAAATATATTTCAGTTGACTCAGAAAATTATGATCGGCTTTTTTATTTCTTTTTTAACAACTTTATCATATCACAAGGCGTTATGTACTTTTTTTCTATCAAATGAAAGCGGTTTTATCTCTTTTTTTCACTGTTGTTCTTGTTTAGTTATCTTAATTACATTATTAATTCCACGATTACCATATTCAAATGCGTTGAATAAATACTAGTTTTTTTGGTGGCAATAGATAAATTTAAAGCAATTCTTGGAAAAAAATATTCGGATAATTTTAATTTTTTTAACTTCGATAATGAGCATTAATTAGAAATCGCATTTTAATGCGTATCATCTTCAAAAGAGTTTGCGACGATTATTTTATCTTATCTATCTTGATTTTTTTAAATAAATAATTAAATACTAATAAATTCTTAATGTTCTCCGTCTTGGCAACTAAACCGCATAACCAATTTTAATGAAATTTCGTATAGAATGTATTAATTTAGCAATTAAAAGGTGATAGGGATCTTTAAAAATATTCTTAAGCAACCGAATCTTCGCATATTTAACGAAATAAATAGCAAATCGTACTGTCGTTCACGTTTTACACCTATAAAATTTCACTTTTGTTTATACCGATAGGAGTTCAATTACCCTAGCAATTTGTAAGACATATTTTGTATCTTTATTTTTAACCAAATTTCAAAAGTATTCTGTCTTCGCGTCGATTTTGGTTTCTTTTTCTCTGATTGATATAACAATCAACTCATCCCTATAACTCAAGTTGATTGAACTCAAAGTAGGCAACTGATCGACAAGTTTGCCTGTGTCTTGTAAATTGAGGAAACCACTTATCAACCTCGTTGACAAATCTGATGAGATCTAGCAAAGAACGATAACCTATATAGCAGAAACTGTAATGGCAATCCATGCACATTCCTATACTCGATGAAAACTCATCACTTAGGCATTGCGCACACATATTGACTTTAGTTAACGCAAATATGCCTTGTATCAAGTTTTAAAGTTGCCAAGTTAAAGGTTACTAAAAGTAGTTCATCCTACCATATCTTTATTTATAGACACTTCAACTGATTATTATTTTGTTTTATGATATGATACTTCGGTGACGGTGTAGATAATGTGATGGTCAATTAATAGTGACCGTGACAGCTTAAAACCTATAGAATATGTCAATGACAGACTGTTGCCGGCCACCAGTTTCCAATATTAGAGTTTGCAGAGTTCCTTTAACTGACAGTTCTTGTATTGCTTTGTAGTCGAATTGCTTTAAATTTAAATTGAAATTATTCATACTTAGTATCATACTGAAACTTCTAAACAATATTATTTAAAATGAAAAGAGAGTTTACATTTATCGTTTATCACATCTAATAATTATAGTAATTCTAATTTAAACCTTTAAAAAAATCTCACAAAACACATCCTGGGAAAAAGAAATATAAAAAGTTCAAATTGCAGCCTTGTTTTGTACCTATAATTTTTACTAATAGTTCCACATAAGGCTGATGTACCTTAGGAATATTTGTAAGAGAAGTGTTCGAGAAAGTTGAACGTATAGTTGTTCACCTTGTACGAGTACGGCTATGAAATACGAAGCTAATCTTATAATTGTATGTTGAGGTACTGATTACCAACAATCTCTAACTAGTGAATTCAATTACACATTTATTTACTTGCAAGCAAAAACAACCCAGCCAAAAAACAAAGAACATACATGACTTGGTACACGAAAATATGTCCAACAAAAAGTTAGTTAATGAAAAATATAATAGATGCACATACATATATTTTTAACCATACCACAACAGACGACACATAATCAAAACTTTTATTCACTACCCCAGGTCGTCTTAACCCCTCAACCCTTTCTATTCGGCTCATAAAATTGGCGAAACGTACAAAAATACGAACATAATGCCATTTGCATAATGTTTTGAGCTTTGTTTTTTCATAGAGCTGAGTTTCAAATGTCACCGCAGACCAAGGGTGCGAAAACATCCATAATGGGGTGTTGAGTATATTAAAAATCGTTTCGCATTATTTGCATTCTTAAGGTTATGAAATGCCGTCAAGCCTAAATTACAAAGCCTAATTCATTTATTTAATTATATTTAAACTGCATATATTTTAGTTAGAAAAGAATTAACTGAAATTAAGTAGAAATTCGAACATATAAGTTTTTATGTGTTCTTATCAGGCTGTTTCTAAGTTGGTCCTTCGTCATCCGTATTTTATTACATCGGTTATTTGTTAGACGTTCCATTTCCCTTGAAACTTTCATCTTATGATATGATTGTGGACGATATAATACGATAGATTTGTAAATGATGATTTGATATCTATTGTAGAGGCCTAACTTCAATTAAGTTTTTTGTACATTCATTATTTTTCGACTTAAGGACACAGAAATTTTTAGTCAATGTATGAAAGGATAACTTAGATGGTGCTATGTCGATATATAGTAAAATTGCGTATTCAGCTTATAAGTTTAGCATAGTAACGATTTCTGACTCATGATATGCTAATACTTGTTCCAATATTCAAATTAAAGATCAAGGCTTCATCACTCCATATAATTCTATAAACAAGTTTAGAAACAGTTTATTTACCAAAAGTTATAAATCTTATTTGAGTAAATTGGTAACCGATGTAAGATAAGACATGGGTAAACATGTAAATCGTAAGGACAGGTTAGGTAAAGAGCAGTTTAGTGACCTTAGAGGCAAAAGCGAAAGTGAGGCGAAACTGGGGAAGTCCGACAACGAATAGAAAATTAAATAGGTCGTGATGTTTGCACGTGAAGAGCATTAAATGCCACTGTTCAATTTAATACCATTGATAACGATTTCAATCCCTATCCGAATATAAATAAGGATTATTTTTCTTTAATTGCTAAGACATACTATTGACACGAGAAGCTTATAAGAATTGCTAAAAAGGGAGCGGGAATACATAGATACGAAAGTGATAAAAACAAATGTTTTAATTTGTGTCGGGCTTTCGCAATACTGTCAGCAATATACTTCGCAGATGTTAAATGTAACGAAAGAAATAAAATTGATTTGGAGTACAATCTGATTTTAGTTTAAATAAATAAGGCACCTATATATAAGGTTTACTTTGGTAAAGATTTCATTACTTACACGCTACTTTCATAAGCTAAATTTTATTTCTTTATCGCCGGTTACGGTTATTTAATTCAAATAGGAAGGTGATTATGATTTGCAAATTTTCCAACACCTAAGAAAATCAAGATTCAGCGTTTAAACGTCAGTAGACTTGAAGTCTACACGAGCGGATGTAGTAGTCGTTCCGGCAATAACAGTTCCGGTAACGACACTCGACTCGCTTCCGTCGTCGACGAGGAAACGGCTTCCTCCCGATTGTTTATGCCTTCGACAAATATCAACTGACAAGAAGAGAAGATCATAGTACTAATCTTTGATATATTGTCGGAATTGTATTGATATTCCGAATATTCGACAATAGGTAAGATTATACAATCGAGTAGGTGTTGCTCGATTCATGACATTTAAGGCAAGGTCCAATTATTTTAAATCGATAAAATAGTCATTAAATTCTTCGGAGGAGACTTATGTTTTTTGTAGTTAAAATAAGATGTCTTTAAAATCTACAACGCTAAATATTTTATATTCTCAGTACTGATACCATCTCATGGCAATGATGATTTGTAGCTATTAGAATATGGAAATTATGGCGCCTTCTGCAATGAAAGGGCCTCAAATGTTTTTAATCTGGCACAAAATTAATAAAGATTCCGTTATTTAATTTTAGAAGAGTCGTGGTATTTTGAAAATTCCCAGTTTGCCGTACAATTTTGTTATTACGTTTAATCCATTTTCGCTTCGCATGCGTGCATATAAATCAAGTGTTTGTTTTTACATACCTTAGGGTGAATCATGTGATTTACGAGCTCGGCTTAAGCTTTTCGAGTTGGAATATATTATACGAAAAGTAAAATGTGGTGTTCTATTCGACAACGATCAATAAGTAATATAGCACCCCATAACGGAATACTTTTACATACCACCCCTAGAAAACCAATAAGAACAATAATAAATAACTCTTATCATATTTCGAGTATGCTCCTGGTCGCATCGCGAGAGATCCGAACCAATATATCACCAGGAATTTACGAGGCAAGATACGACAGGAAAATTGCAAGAATGGTGGCGCAATCTATCTTAGTTGGGTTCCTTGGGGGAGGCTGGGGTGGCTCAGGAGCGCGGTGGGCCGGGGTGAGGGGACGAAGGGGAAACTTCGAGAGGTTATTAGTCCAAGCATCTGTTGTTGAGCGGGGGCGTGATGAAACTGCTCGGGTACAAGCTAACAAATCTAATTGCTCAGTAGGCGCCCGTGTATAGTCGTGGCTGACAAATGGCCCCTCATGTTGTGGCTGCGCGGTACACGGTAGCAATTTGTTAAACGCACAGGTCACCGTGGGTGATTTAAGATTTTATATCTAATACGAATATTTCGATCATCACATCCGATAGTCTTTAAATGTGTCGGATAATGCGTTTAGAGTTGTCAACGACAATACATAAAGTAAATTAACGAGATTTTTATTTCGCAGGAATATGAGGCATTCTGTATGGAAAGGCCGAAATTAAAATCATGACTGTGATGATATAAGCGAATTTTTAGCACGTAGTCTATTATTGGATAATATTTGGTTTGACTGATGCTTACTTACTGAAAAATGTCTTAAAAATGATTAGGCTAGTGATTATATTCCCATATTCGAGATATATCTTTCATTCACTGTCAAACTCTCATGAAAGTCAAACACTTGCTATTACCATTTTCTGTTTGCTTCGTTTTACGATATTATTCAATTGAAATGAAACTTTTATATTTATATAAGAGCAACAAAGTAAAATGGAACAGCAAAAATTGAAAGGATTTCACGGAATGTTTCGACAAATCTTTGTCTATTTCATAGAATAAAAACGTCTAATATTTTTATATCGAGGTCCCGCTTGACGCAAGATAACGAAATACGGAAAGTTTAGTTCTACCGTGTACCCACCTCATACAATCTTTTTATGCTTATCTTTCTGTGATTTATGAGTTGTTCGGCGTCCAACAACGGGAAAGAAAGGAGGTATACAAAAGTAATTTATTTTTTACGTTTGTTTTTCTTGTCTTTCCATCCGTGCGTGTACTGGCCGAGCAAACATGTTTTTGAAGTTGGCATTTTTGAGTTGTCGCGTATGATTTATGAGTGACCCGGAGTGTGGGCGGTGCTTAACTCGATCGGTATTTCGGTACATATATAAATCACGGTATATAAATCTCTTATAAACCGTCATTTCTTTATTGGATCTGACATGAAAAACTTGCAACTTATATATGCTTTGATATGATGTATGTACACAAAATTTTAATGAACTTAATTTTGTTTTCAGGTACGCACCAGGCTGTGTAAATTTTAGAGAAAACTCTGATAATGGGTAAATAGAATACTTTATAACATTTATAACTATTCTCCAGAATCGCTGGTATAAATACCATTTGTTAATACAACACAAAGTAAAAAGCCGAAAGCTTAATTATCATATTCTTACATCAATTTTTTTTGTGAGTGTTTGTGTGTTTTATAATTACGTCTTAACATTTTAATGTGTGTATACTCGTATACAACATTCATGACGAATATTTTATAATTAGTCATGCTTTAGTAGCTTGGTATGTACATGACTATGTACTCATAAATTTTAAAGGAACCTTTTGGTATTTAATTATACGAGTTGAGGGGTAAAACAAAATTTAAAAATTCCAGTTAAGGTTGAAACGAAATTTCTAAAATATTTCTATCAAAGCTTAAGTTTACTTCAATAGCAGATATTATCAAAGGAAAACATCTAAAACATATTATCCAACAATGAACCTATTACAGCAGCTGGGTTGCGTGATAAAGAACAATTTTAAAATCATCAAAAAATATATTCGGGTTCGAGCAAAAGCTTCGTTCACAATGCACGCGTCACATTGGATATATCAAAAAACTGCCCGCGGGCAATGTTTGCAAAAGTGCATGCATTATGAAGATTGCAAATCTAGCCAAGCCAAGCAGGCGGGCTAACGCTCGTTGCCAAAAATCACACGATAAATAATACAGAGCCAAGCTGCATGCATTATAGCACTACCTTATCTTAGTGAATTTGAAGCCAAGAATTGTCCATTAAATATGCATTAAAATTACCTGTCTCGTATGAAAAATAAACAAAATTTATGACGGTTATTGTAAGCTCCCTTGAATGAAACCTTCGATTTGACTTATGGCTGATTTATCCATATTATAATTTTAACCAAATATTTTATAAAATTTAAATTTTTAGTGCAAAAATATAATCACGCCTCTGTTGTTACTAACCTACTTATAAATCAGCAATTTATATTAGCTGTAATGTATCATAGTTATATACCTAACTGCTCCTTACTTTTTAACTGATAAGTAAAGAAAAGAAAAATATTCCCTTTTACATTAGCCTTACGACTTATTTCGGTGAAATAGAGAAAAATCCATCATAATATAATTGATGAACAAATGTTACTGATAGTTTTTTTAGAATACTAGCTGACCCGGCGAACTTCGTACCGCCTAACAGTCGATTCAAATTTTTTTATTAATTTTTTTAATACTTATCATTCCCAGAACCCTTCCTCTAACACTTAAACTTTATGGTATGGTATTAAAGTTCAAATTGACTTTTAAGTATTATTACGAATCTTTTGTATGAGAATTTAGAAAAGTGTTGTTTTTAACTTTTTCAAGGAATTTTTTAAATTTTTCTCTCCGTAACAACCATCCTCGTACATCAAGGAATATTATAAAAAAAGAATTAGCGAAATCGGCTCAGCCAATCTCGAGATTTGCGCTTAGCAACACATTCAGCGATTCATTTTTATATATATAGAGATTAATATAGAAGTTTTTATACGTTACGTTTGAATTTTAAAACAATTTACTAATTTTTAGGGTTCCGTACCTACCTCAAAAGAAAAAAACGGAACCCTTATAGGATCACTTTGTTTTCTATCTGTCTTTCAAGACCCTTTTTCTCAGGAACGCGTATCAAGCTGAAATTCATATTAAGTTGCAAATTTTCGACACCCGCAAGGGAATCAAAACCTACAGGAACCAACAAAAGGAAATCACCAAAACCAACCAAAGGAAAAACTTCAAATAATAATATTTTTAATATTTCTTTTTGTACGGAACCCCCGGTGCGCGAGTCTGACTCGCACTTGGCCGGTTTTATTTACCGTAGAAAACATATTGAAATGCGAGTAATTACTTATGCCAGCAACGTCTGTAGACCACAGCCTCCTCAATTAGATGCGTCGCCGATAATATTGTATAACTGGGATTTCCTTCAACAGACTAGTTCTTATGTAATCTGGGTATTTTTTCTATTATAGCGCTGAGTTGTATTAGAAACTCGACCTTAAGACACGTCTCCTATATCGCGTCAAGCATGTCTATGAACGGAATTTTACTAAGACGTCATTTGAGTACTTGTCCGAACAAGTACTCAAATGACGAACAATTGTACAAAATAAATCTTGGTTACTAGGTAGGTACAGGTTCAATGCATCGAAAAGTTAAAATAAACACATCTGATAGTACCGCGATTAGACCCGCGATACATAAAAATAAGTCATACAAATTCTTTATAAAAGTCTTTCAATATCAATGCTTATGGCAAATATGCAAAGTGACGCGTTTAATAAAAAAATATAGGTATCTTATGTTAATATTATTTTAAGCCCTACTAAATAAAAACCAGTGTATTAACAGAGTGACATAAAAAATTACTTGTATGAAACCATTGCGGCTATTATGCTGATATTATTTATTTATTTTGATTGCTACTTTCCTCTACATTTTAAATACAAAATAACCACTTAGAATACAAAACGTTTAAAATCAGTCTTAAAGTCGATATATTTACAAATTTTATCGTACGTTGTCTTTGATATACTTTTTAGTACAAACCCCTCTTATTTCTCTGAATTTCTTCATTATTATGTCTATTATTGACAATATAACGTTGAGAAGGAAGACGTCAATGTTACTTCAAAATCGACAGACATTCATATTGATATGATACAATAAATAATACAGTTTCACGAGTTCCCATGTCCTACCTCTACCGGACGTGTCTCTCAGAGTGCCAACATATCAACCCACTCATTGTCAACATCATTGTACATTGGATACTGCCAAGATTACTTCAGTGAAAAGCTTACCACAGGTCTCTTTCGACAGTAGCGTTTATGAAGATTTAGAATCAAAAATAAAACCTTTTTTCTAGAAATGTAATGGTAGTTTTGTTGTACATTTATGATTACTAGTGGTCGCCCAGCGTTCGAAATTCGACCATAATTAAGAATTTAATATTAAAAAAATAATAATAATGAAAATAAAGAAACTTTTTTTCAAATTTTTCAATTTGACTATATACAGACTGACAATCAACAAAAGAGTATAATATTCGTGTGTGTGTCAAATCATGGTAGTGTGTGTAATGTTTTTTTTTATTGATTTAATATATTTTTATGCATAATTAAAAAAAAATATTAGCATTCTGCACTCCTTCTCTATATAAACTACGTACGAAAACTAGTGTACGAAATTTCATACTTCTCCGTGCGCGGAATTTTCGTAAAAAGGGGTACAAAGTTTTTGTTTCACGTAATAATATTATAAAAATCGATTTAATATATATAAATAAGCAATTGTTATATTCACGAAAAATATTAGGCCGTAAGAAGTTCGCCAGGTGAGTTATTGTATTTATAAAAAAAAAAAAATGTGCTATGAAGTTTTCGTATATGGTTTTCCAGTTTAGAAATATACTCGCTTAAAAATGCATATTGCTTACCTAAAAACGTGTTAATTATTTGATATACATATATAAAAATAGGAATATTCAAGCTCCGATTAGTTCATGTGAAATACCTAAATAAAAAATGTGCTTTAGACCACACGACTGACGTAAAACTTACGAAACGTAACTTTCTCTCTTTCTATCTTCACTAACTTATATCTGCCTCTCAACTTCCGTTCGCCTCGCCCGATCACACTTTTCGTAACACTCTTGTCACGCATTCACCAACTTACTCCCTAAGTCAAGCGTGCGTAAATTTTTTTTACCTGAATAAAAGAAATTCAAATAGAAACGACTCGGATGATATTGATATACCGTTACAATTACTTCTACGATATTTATCACGATCTCAAACCAATAGTAGCGGCTCTTCATCACCAGCTCACTGCCAACGCTCGCCGATTGTTATTCGGCCGCGGTGCGACGCATGCATATAACGAATACGCAATGTGGGGAATTTTCACATACGCCGCATACACGACTCGTCGCATGCATGTCATCGAAGATACTCATTGACAAGTTTTTATTTTCGTCGTGCAGACTTCTAAATATAAATAGTGACTTTGTGACAAAACTCCTATAATTAAATAAAGATTAAAAAAAAATATAGTGATTATCAACAATACCGTTGCATAGTCTATAAGAGATATAAATCACGAAATGTCTAATGATATTTCATAAACTAAAAATGTTGATATAAATAGGCACTTAATCATAATGGATATGGAGCTTTTTAGGATATTTCGTATTTGATTGACTTTCTATCTACTTACTCATTTTTAAATACACGAATTTTTTTCCGCTTAGCTATAAATATTAGACAAATATCACAAATATTGGGTATGTCTTATGCTGGTTATAACTATGCACTTAGCTGTTCAAACAAAGTCGTTTAACGCATCAAGTATCAACATACCATAGTAATTATTTCATATCTTTGCGCAAACTTACTATATACTTTTAATTATTTTATTATATATACTTTTAACTAAGGGAATTTCAATACAAAAAAAGGCTACAATGTTTACTACAGTCTTCGTAGGATTTTATTATACTAATGGATAAAATAAGAATTGCGCTTGGCAGAGAAACAAAATGTCACTTTTTATAAATCATTTTCATACAAATATACAACCCATCCGACATTTTTCAAGATCCTATAATGAAATTCTTTTTATATAAAGCAAATGATTTTTATACATTAACACTGCAGTACTCGCGCGGGGTGAATATTCACCCCAGACCAATGCTTTCATCCATATTTTATAAATTATTTGAATACAGACTGTGTCGCTTAGTGTAATCCTAGTCAAGTAAACTAGGTTCAAGGTCAGTGCGGCGCTGGCACTCGACGCGTGCGCTAGTGGCAAAAAAAAGGCGGAAAAGTGCTCGGGACGGAATTTCACCCCACGCGAGTATCGGCGTTACAAAATCTCTCGTTCGATTATTAAGTGTTTTTTGTAAGTATTGGTTTTATTTTTCTTCTATTCGAGATGATTTCGGTTTCTATAAGACTTTGGTATATTTTGTTATGAATTTTGTGTTGTTCATTACAGATTGGTCGCCATTATGGACGAACGTCAGGATAATATAATACGATGCTGGTTGGAAGAAGAGCTGGAGGTTGTGAGTGATATTGCGTCGAGTGATACAGAAGATAATGAAGAGGAATGTGTTACAGAGCTAAACCATGACTCAGAAACAGAGCAAGAATATGAAAGTAGCATAGAAGAGACGGAAGAAAGGAGCACAGAAGAGAGGGTAGATGAAGACATGGAAGAAAATGTGGAAAATAGTTTTTCAAGCGACGACAATGTTCCTCTAAGTACTTTCTCAAACTACTACCAGTCTAGAAATGGCACTCGTTGGAACAAATCACCACCACCGTCATCAAGAACTATTTCGCACAATATTTTAGTACAACAATGTGGACCTAAAGGTAACGCTAAAAACGCCCATTTTTTATCCAAATATTCCACGGGAACTAAAAACTAAAGGTCAGATACTTTTAAAACCACAAAGCGGTGATAATGACCCAAATCCAAATCGGAATGTCCAGAGAACAGGAAAAAGTGGTCGATGCGCCTATTGTCCACGATCGCGTGATCGTTCTGCTTAGAAATTCTGTAATATATGTAATTGATGGATTTGTTCGGACCATCAAGTTCTAATTTGTATATCTTGTCATCAAAATACATAAAAACTTTTAAAACTAAATAAAAAAAATGAAAATGTTTCGGAGAGTTGGCAAAATTAATAACTTTTTCGTCATTTTTTTTTATTACATTTTTTTTGTTCATTTCATTAAAATACATTTATTTTTATAATATTTAGAATAAACAATAAATACTTTTCACTATTTCAACGCATTTTATTTCATATTGTATTATATTTACCTAAAATCGATCAATGTAAATGGTCTGAAAATTCACCCCACGCGAGTAATATATTAGAAAATTAGGGCGCGAGTACTGCAGTGTTAAGAACGTGCAAATAAACTAACATAATATTAATTTTGATCAATATAATTTTGGTAACAATCGCTCTGGTGTAGTGGTGCGAGTAGTTGCCTAAAATACCGACGGTTTCCGGGTTCGATTCTCGCTCGGGATGGATATTTGTATGTATTTGTACAAATATTACTTTACGGTTTTGATGTCTGTGCTTGTGGGTCTCTCCAGCGTGCCTCGGAGAGCACGTTAAGCCGTCTGTCCCGGTTGTTATCATAAATACCTGATAGCGATCGTTACTCGTAGTAGGGAATATATCCGCAAATCCGCAGTTGAGCATTGTGGTGAATTAAGCTCCGATCCTTCTCCTACATGGAGAAAGGGGCATAGGTATACCCAATTACCCAGCAGTGGGATGTTACAGGCAGAATCATTTCGTTTTTCATTTTTGATGTAGGTACATAGTTAGTGTTTTTTTTAAGTAGGTATATATGACTTTATGTAACACAAATTTAGGACCATTGTTAGAAAATTATTAAATTATTATCTTATTATTAAAGAACAATTAGCTGAACTACTTCACCAATCCAATATACATAATTATATATATACTGCAATTTTGTTAAATATAACTTAACTACACACCTTATACGTAGATAAAGCTGTAGTTTAATTCGCATGGAAATATTATTCAAGTCTCGGAAGTCAATATAATAATATCACCAAATCCTCAAGCGGACACCGAATACTGAAGTCGGTGTGTTGTGCTAACAATGAAACTCGCAAACTATTATAGACCTGCAGACTGTAACGTTTGCGAGGTTCTGTAATTAAAGTACATTTTCATTTCATTAGATACTAGACATCACTCGTAATTTCTACTATGTTAGGTAATTACCTATCTGAAACATTTAGATGATTATTTGATATTTGTCAATAGTATGGATTAATTTTCATTTTATAGCCCAAGACAATTATTAATGCAAAAAAGAGTGACAAACAAAAAACAACATTGAAAACCTTTCCTAAATACAAATTTTATATAATTATGTGTTATCAAACAAACACTGTCCAACTTCATTATATAGGTATATTTAAATAATTTAAGTGTCAAAATATAAATCAATTAATAATAATAATAATAATTTTTATACATATTTACCCATTTATCGCTCATTTATTATGCTAGTTATGCATTATACATGCCGTACCTACATACATTATGTTCGTTACATAGAAACTGTTAAATATTTTATACAAGTGAATAATTTATTTGAGGCACACTATAATCTAGAAGGCAAGTCACAGGCTGTCCTCCTATTAGCTTTGGATTTCAAGTAGTCTCGACTTGTCTCTAGCCCTTCGCATGCTCTCAACACATGAATGAGAGCGCTATCGACTACAGACAAAATGACAGATGCATTCGTTCCCATGTAGGTTAGAAAATACAAGTGGCGTGAATGTCACATGGCATACACTTGAATAGCTACGTCTTGATACAACGGATCTTAATATGATCCGATACGATACTCAAAAATGAATATGTTATACCGTATCGGAGTTTTTAAATTACATTCGTGACTTTCATGTACACGATGAAAGCTCACGGCTATGTTTTATTTAAACTGAGGCGCGAGACTCGTAAATCAATACCTGTCTTTCAGTTCGATTGTTCGATTATATTTTAAAGAATAAATCGTAACAGAATACAGACCTAATTGCGATCGGCTCCGTATCGTCAATAGTAACAAAGGACCGGTTTCGGATTATTATAAAATTACAGTTGTATTCTCAGATGTTAAATAAATTATGAATAAAACGTAAGAAGTTTGAAGGAGCTAATTATAATAAATATGAAACGAAACGCAATTAATTTAATTTGTTCTGCCGCAGTTATTAACATCGGAATTAGGTAAAACTGGTTGCGAGCGAAATAAGAAGTGGATTTTAAAATGTCCTGTTCGTAAATCAGATTCAGCGAAGTGCAAAAGTAGACACGAAAACAATCGCTTATTAATGTACCGTCAGCAAAACATCGCTTGAATCGAAATGATAACATCGATGTTCATGCATTAGGGGCACGTAGGAGTTGGTCGTATCGAAAGTATCGCTTTTCAAAGAGGGTGCTTGAACTCTGAATTATTTTTCTACTTGATCATTTACTTCCTGAATTTGACATTGATCTGTATCAATTTTAATTTGTGATGGAGATTCATGAAATGTATCTTCTATGATTTTTTTTCTTAATAAAAGTATTGTAAATATCAAGTCAGTCTGATACGCTCGGATGAAAAAATCGATATTTATTAATTGTTGTACGGAGTTCAATCTTAATGTCTTCATCAATAACTGATAATTTATGTACATCACGATCGGTACAAGACAAAATTGCGGCCGCCGGCTCCCCTTTGTAATCAGTGCAGAATTATAAAGCCATTGCAACACCGCGGGCACTGTTCCCTGAGTTATTAAGAAAGTTATATCTCAATGAAGTTATTCGACAAACGATTCCAACGTTCCGTATGCAAGATTCCTTTAAAACGCACGCAACGAGGTAATGTAGAGCTTATTTTCGTGATCAAAATGTCACATTCAGTACGAACTTAATTACGTTTGATACATTTAGTAATTCACAAAAGAGTAATTTTTATTTAAAACTGTGAAAGTGTCTGAAAAACTACCGTAATTAATTATTCCAGTTATTTAAACCTCCATCAAACTTAATTAATACGACAACATTAATATAAAGAAGACGTAAATAAACTAATTTGCTTAAAAGTCAAAACATATGTAATCAAACGAATATATATTTACGAAGCTGAATAGATCGATACGCATCATTTACCACTAGATCGGCCATACCTCTTGTTTACGAGAGATATACGTTCAGGCACTTGAGATTTTCGGTGGCTATTTTAAACTGCGTCTTTTATTAGTTTTAAAAAGGCCGTTTAGATTAGAGCGTTCGAGGGTTAGTAGCTTATTGGTATTTGAAATATTAGGTGGGAGGAATGGCACTCGGGAAGTATTAATAGCTCTTTAATGGAGTATATCGTTTGTTCATGTAATTATGTCAATCTCACATAATACTTAAAAGCATTCATTAAGTGTTTATTATTATAATTATTTACGTAGGTAAGACGGTTTTCTATGATTTCTTCTAGATTTTTAATTTATTTTATAATATAGTACCTATATAAAACCTAATTTTCGGTACTTTACTTGATTTGAAAAGCTAATTCTACGATTGATTTTCATTAAATATTTTGTTACAAATAATACTTTAAAATATTTTAATTTTTATATACTGACAAAATTGATGAATTATATAAATAATATTGATAGATTCTAGTCACATTCATTGCTATGAATACGAAAGTCCCAGACAGGGTTTTGCTTAAAACTTACAATACTAGTTTGGAATATAGAACATTTCAACCCGCTAAACAAAATACGTAATTTAGTACCTATGTATTTGAGTACCTATTACGACATAAACAAAAACTTTAAACACAACTTTTTAAGAAATTATCTTAACGTCAAAATAAGTTACCAAAAGCATTTTTAAATCGATTAAAATCAAACGATATTGAAATTGATAACATTAATGACTTGCGTTAAATCGATTAGTAACCCCTTGCGTCGTTTTCGTGTAGCGACCGATACAGAAATAACGAAACCTGTTCCCTAATATCTTAATCGAGTGAAGTCGATCGATTATACTGATGCAGTTTATGTTCAATATTCCTGCACGAGTATAAACATTGTTATTTATATGACTTTGCTCAGGAACTAATAAAGTTAATGATCATTACGTCAACCAAATTGGACTTAATCAAAGCTTTTAGTATTAGGATGCTATTAGTCGCTTAGTCATTTGAATATAATTATTGTAATGAAGAATTAATTTCAAGCTATTGTAATAATATTTTTAAAAGTTATGGTATGTGCTCTGTTTCCATAGAACGCGTGATCTTTTAAAGTCTACGTAACGTCTGTATAACATTATGTTCTATTGATGAAAGAATTGCTGATATCGGCCCGCACCACCAGAGCAGATAAATCTTTTCCTTTAATAAAAATAGTATGGGATAATGACTGATTATGTAGGATGCTTTCGCAATGGCCATGAATATATAATATTATAATGTGTAGTAAATGAGTGAACAATTTATAACTTGTTATTTTTCTTCAAATCTTGTAATAAAAGAAACAAAAACTATGCCGATTTAAAGCATCTCTCACCGGTGCAGTTTGTCATTTACCACTCCCTTATCGATGTACTGTCAGATTGCCTCGTGTTTATGTCACTTAAATTAAATTGCTTATGTTGATTATAGTGACGTTGCTTTTTATACACACCCAAATTTATATCCTTGAAACATGGCTCCGATATATTGTACGTTTGTTATTTCCGAACGTTCTTTTGTTTAGTTGTTTTGATCATTACTCTCAAGACTATTGTAGCGTATTAAAAAATTGATTCAGTCGAAACGAAGATACATCGAGCAATAACAACAAAACATAAAGTGGCAAGTAACGCCCACCGAGCCGAGCGTGCCGTAATAAAATTATATACTCGTAAAAATCAATATAAACACCATAACATTCTATAAAAGCCGCCACGGTTTAGCTTAACGTCTTCATTAGCCTCATCACGACCTCCCGATTGCGAGAACTCGATGCAATTTTCGTATCGACTCGAGTTGTTGTCGGCTCCGTAATTTGCGCTGTTCGAGTCCCGATTTGTCGGCCGGGACGAGTATTCTGAGAGTGTCCGACAATTTCTACAGCGACTAGAAAAGCAATTTTGAAAAGTGAACGATTGGCGCTTGTACAGACTCTAGATTCTCCAGCGCTGGAGTATAATTGAGTATTGAGTAATTTTAAAATTACTTCTATTGAGTACTCAGAACGAGAACTGTAATTGATGCAATACAACAACGTTTGTTTCCCATGTTATCGTCTATTAACTCTTTAGTCCTCCTCTTCCTTTTGGTAAACAAAAATTTAGTTGTTATGTATGAATATTGCTAACTATATATATACTAAGTATTGTGCTAAAAAAACACCCTTCTAATAATCTACGGTTAAAGCCATTATTAAATATATTCAATATTATATGGTAAAAAATTACCTTTAATCTCCGTGACCATAACATTTCTGGAGATAATTGTACAACCTGCGTCTTGAAGATTCGTACAACGGAATGATTTATATTTTGGGGCTAGTTAATTGTATTTCTCGTCTAAAAAAACGCTTTGCATTATCTTCCAGCGGCGGACAGGTAACAAATCTTGCTTTTCAAATATTATTACTCATCGTATTCGATATGGGAGCGGGCGAGCTACGAAAGCTATATCACCACCTACTCGGCGTCCCGCGGTTCGCAGTATTCTTCGGTCCCCCAAACTTTAATAAAATGCGATACACATTAATCTATTCGTCTCTCTTCCGCGCGCGCCGAATAGACGCATTTAGACTATCGCCGTCTCGTGCCCCATTAAAATAGACTTTGCCCAAGCGCAGTGCTCGTGTCAAAAGTTTAGTGTAGTAATGGCTTACGAAATTTCCCCTACCTCGTGACTTTTTTGTACAGTCGAGAACGAGTCTTGGGGTCGTAGAGTTGTGTTAGAAAAAAAATTGTATAGGACACGATATGATGTTTATCATCGAATAGATTTTCGTGCATCGCGCGGCAGATGCCTTCTCAGCGCTAGGTGCGCTCCTATTCTATTATATCATGGACAACAGTGTCAGTTCATCAGTTGTAAATAAGGATTTGTATAGACCAAACGTATCGAACAAGTGAATGCGTTTAGTTTTATTATAGTCATTAATTAATGACAATTGTCTATTTGATTGAATATTTATAGTGATCTAATAAGAAACTTAAACGAACACATGGTATTTGTGTATTCTGTGATAGCGATGATAATTTATTAGTGATTTAGTGTTATCATTAATTGTAATAAGTGCTTCATAAAAGGCTTTAAAGGGATTTATAATATTTGTAAGTATGGTGAATACCATTAGCATAAATAGTTTTTATTTCAGTATTTTTGTTAAAACCTGAGCCTAGTTTTTCTAATAGCTGTGAACATGTGATTTTTGTTAATAAGGTATATAAAATATACACTATATAAATCATTTTTACACAACTTAAAATTATTTATTAAAATTATTGCGATAGGATTTTTTTTACGTGAATAAGTATTTTTCCTTATAAATTAGTTCATGCGAATATCCTACCACACGCAATGAAAAGTAAAAACCTTTAATAAAAAGGTTTTTTTCTTTTTTTGCCTTTAATAATATAATTCAATGTTATAGAAATTTTAAAACAATAAACAAACAAAAAATGGCGGCTAAAGTCCGAGTTTTTAAAGATCGAGTTGGAATGTATCGAGATAAAAGATGTCATCCAGAATCGTGGACCTTAAAGCGAAACCGTACTTTTATTCCCTGCCACCCTTGAAAAAACAATCTTAAGTAAATACGATTAGAGTGAAATTTTCAGCGACAATATTCAAAGGTCGTCTTAAGTTTTTTCGACAAAGGTCTGAGACCAAAATTTTGACCTAGCGTTCGGAATTCATAAAATCAAAGCCGCTTTGGATTTGTAGCGTCATTCCACGAAAAATTCTAAGTTTTATTATAATATAATGTTTGTTATATATATCTTCAATAAAGATAATTTATAATACAAAGTAAGTAAGTCATAAAAGCAACATATCTATATATTACATAGATATGTATTCAATCCTTAATACCTCCGAATACCAAAAACAGAACGCGGGAACGATATTTGAGCTGCCTGAACTGAATTCACAGCTTTTATCACTTAGGTATTTTTGTCAGCGACTTCCTCAGATAGCGAGGGCTTTCTCAGCCGCGAGGAAATGAAATTCTTATCGTTCCTCGGTAGAAAGAAGCTCACTTCTTTCAGTTATCCGCGCAGGAAATATATGGGCGAGGCGACGTGCCGCTCGCAATAACCAACATCTGATTGCTTAAAGGAATCGCGGAAGAATCTCTCGCTCGATCTAAATAATGTATCCCGTTAAGCATTTTTGGTTGCCTCAGTAAAAGGCTCTACAATAGGATTATAAAAACGTAAATGTGTTCTAATACACACATGCCTATGCTTAATGTTATGCTTAGGCTTTTTGGTATGCTCAATCCTTTTATTATTTTTTCTGTGAATTCGAGTAGTAAAGTTATAATATACTATGTTTCTAACATGTAAGTAGTTGAGAAATTCTTTAGTTATACACTAAAGTGTTAGTCGAAATTAATTTACATTAGAATAGTTAGCTCGGTACAACATTAAGCCGTTACACTTTTACTTCACGTGCATCATGATTATGCATAATATCCAGAACGGTTTTAACTTGAAAATCACAAAACGCGCTTAAAAACTTTCAACAATGATGTCCCCTTTTTCATTCTGACGCTACACAAAATTTACGATCGGTCCGCGAGCGGGCATTGCGTGCCTGATGTTTCTAAAAATGTGTCAAACTTTTTACAAACTTCTTTCATTTAGCTGCGTCCGGCCTTCCACTGTAGCCTTGCGAGATGTTTTTTTTTCTATTGTTCGTTTTTTAGTTACTATTGAAACGTCTTCGAGATAAGAGATTTTGAGTTACGTAAAAACTGGACAACGAATGGGATAATGAAATTTCTCCTTTCTCTCAATGGTTTATTGTACAAATGCATATTTTACTTTTCAAACGTCACAGCTTGACATATCATTCAAAGTTAAAAAAATAATACTAGACAATATTTTTTTCACTTTGCGCTCATAATTTACGACGTCTATGCGTTAAAAACTGATAACACCAATGATGTCAGTAAATACGAAGAGCTGTTAGTTTATATGACGAAAATAATTTAATTTTTATTGAATTATTCACCCATTTTTATTTATCGGCATGCACAAGGCCTATTTTGCATAATCGGTTTATTTTCAAAGTCTCTCCCGAGTCGGTCGCCGGCGATCCTAAACCGGTCGAGAATTAGGTCCCATTTTGAATCATGGCGTTCGAAGAAATTTATCAATTTTATTGTAATATTCATTGGCTACATGCATACGACTATATATAGATACAAGTAATACACTATAAACAAACAGGTGACTTTTTGGATTTTTTACGTAACTAAACTGTGAAAAATGTACATGTATAACTCAATAAATAGGTAATCATACGAATGATACCTTAAACGCAGACAGTGACGGTAATTTAATGGCTATTCAAGGTTAGCATAGATAAAAAACAGGTTTCGATAGTAGGTATACGTATTCGTATACTTCTAGAATAAAAGAAAAAGAAAAAATAATTTCTATACTTATTTAAAATACGATAATGTTCACGAATATTCTGTTACGGTCCTTACATTATAATTTCAAACACGGTGTACGGCGGAGTTATTACATGTATGTTAATAAATACGTTGTTTGAATAAATTTTTGTCGTAAAAACGTTATTTCTATCAATTATTTAATACTATCTAAATAAAAAAATATCTTTTTATAATATTAAATAAGCCTTCTATAAATATATATAATTATGTTTAACCCTGTATAAGATATATTTATTTATTTATTTTTTAATTGCACTAAAAAATAATTCTATTTTTAGGAATTTAAAATAACAAAATAGTTGACGTAAGCGTTCAGAGTTAGAACTTTTTACTTAGTAATAAAAAAAAGTTAAATTATGTCTATAAGTGAACATACATACTTATAGTGGACCCTACAGACGTTGTCCTGTATTGTGAACTATTAAACGCATAAAATTAAAAAAAATTGTGTGGAAATTTTTACCGAGTATATAATACCGTGTAAGTACCTATTCTATCTCATACTTTCCTAAGCATTTATGTGTTTGTTTCTTTATCGTGACGAATTTTCGTGTCATCGAGTTGAAAATCAAAACGATTCTGAAGAAGTTTCACTTAAAAAATCTGAATAGGGTCGCCCTAATCACATAGTTTCATGAAATATATCTATCTACTTTACGACCTGTTCTCATACCTGTCGCACCTGTACAAGCATTTTTAGAAAAATTGGTCGAGCCATTAGGGAAGACGTTGGTACCTTACGACGTAGGACCTACCTACCTTACGTTAGGAGTGCCACCACAAACATCGTGACAGGAAATTTTTGTTTATTAGATTAAACTCTTTGTAAGGGTAACGAATATTGAACGCTCGGTGACAAAAGAATCAATCAGAAAATAGTTTTGTTTAGTAAAAAAGTAATAATAAATAATTTGTAAAATATTTTGACTAGCCCGTTGGCGCAGTTTGTAGTGACCCTGCTTTCTGTTCCGGGGGTTGTGGGTTCGATTCCCACCTCGAGTCTGGGTGTTATATACATATTTATTTATATTTTTATATATGTATTATTTATAAGCATGTTTATCGAGAAAGAAATATGTAGCTAGACCAGTCGGCTGTTACCTATAACACAAGCATTAAGTTGATTACTTTAGGAACGGAAGACCGTGTGTGTATTGTGTATTTATTTATTTATTTTATTTAGTAGGTAGGTACTTTAAATATCTATATCCATAAATACTTGAAGTATAACTATATTACGAAAGACTGATATTTTTTGATCTAGAGTATATATAAATACATATATTTTTTTATACTAAGAATGTATGTGGCAAAAAAAACTTACGGTTCGCCTGATAGTTAGCTGACACCGTAACCTATGGACGCCTGCATCACTAGGATCATCCGAAACGCATTGCCGACCCTATGTTTAAGCTCTACTCGTATTATCATATTCGATGACCAGTCTAAGTCGCGACTATATATACTTAGTATCTCCCAATACAATATAATCGATATATTATGTACCTATATCGCCATTCGGACAGAACAATGATAGCGGAATTAATTAAACTGGCTGTAATTTACAATGAATTCCACAAGATGATACTAGCGTATTGAACTGTAATATCAAGATATGTACATCAAACATAGTAAAGGTAAACAGTTTGTTTGTCTAAATGAAATGCTTTATTCATCAGATTGATTAAAAATGTGTATCGTTTTAAATTAAAACAATTTATTTATATTCAGTTATGTAATACATACTAATTTTAAATAAGCTCATAGATGCGACTTAAAATTATTTTTAATGGAATAAGAATTATACGAAACTATTTTTTTTTTAAAATTATTAAACAAACAATGTTAAAATTATTTTAATATTTCAATAAATACTTTTTTTCGCTAGCTTCAGCCTGTAATATGCCACTGCTGGGCATAGGCCTCTTGTAGAAGAAGGATCAGAGCTTAATTAACCGCGCTGCTCCAATGCGGGTTGACGTATTTCAATAAGGACTTGTCTACATATATCTTATACACCTACTGAATAATGTCTTAAATTAAAAAGTGTTTCTTTAGTTAATAACTAAGAAATTATTTATATTTATTTTATAGGCACTCATTTCAATAATGTATTCCTTAGTTTTATATTTGTTCGGGTGCTTACAACGTTTATTGTTTTGTTGAGATCCCTATATTTCGGCAATGTTTCAATCACCATGATCACTGGGAGACAGTCAGGAGACAGTCTCCCCAAACAACTATAAATTTAAATATGAAAAGTATTCGCGTTAGCTTAAAACAATGTATTCCTTAAGTTTTGATTCTAGTTTGATTATATTTACAACATAAATAAGGAGATAATTAATAATATTATGAACTACAGTAGTTTTGAGAACTTGTTGCCTCTCAAGAACCAAATTTTATTCAATTCTATTAATTAAACAAAAATCTGGACGGAATCACGGTATACATAAATAATCATTAAAATAACGAAAATAAAAGTCATTAATTTATACGAAATTAAAAAAAAAAAACAAATATTGAAAACTTGTATCGGAATTTGAAGAGAAATACGACACACCTATAGATGAACGTGAATATTTTTTGTAATTTAATTTAAATCTACACCATCTATTGCCATTTAGTTTCACATTTGACACCACATACCTTCCCCTGACATATTTATGTGCTTACATAGCAATAAACTTCTTAAAAATACTACCATCGACAGTCGAACGGCAAATGAAAAAATAAACATAACATCATAGAGTAAACACACAGAATTAGCCACGCCAGATATGGTATATCGAAATCGACTAAGCATCTTATGCTAATTACGATCTCCACACAAAACGCTTATTCAACCGGTGTTCACATTACGACTTAGGTATTCGATATTCAAATTTAGAGATGCGTAGGCGCACAAGAATTAGGTGGTATTTAAAAAGATTAAAATCGGTCTCGCGCTCGAGTAGGAAGGACGTGATTTATCGTCTTATCTAATATAAATTTCGCCGGTCATGTCGAATTTACCGGCTAATGAGACCCGGGAGGAAGCGTCACATAGTTTGAGGAACGCTGACTACATCCTAATGACATAGAGTTGACCGGTTAATTAGGTTTAACGCGAAGATGACATTTATTTTACCACATATTCGTGTGACGACGTCAATTAAAAGTAAAAAATGGTTATTTACCTGCAATAAAGGGATCATTAATCATACTTAACTACAAATATTTTACGAATGTAAGATATTAGTTGGTTACTTTTTGTTTGTCTCAAAAAACTACACCGGCCATACCTGCACACCTATTTATGAATCGAAATATAAGGGTGGGTATACATAGCGGCCACAGCTGCCCGCCTGTTAACTGACAGCTTTTAGATTAGGACCCCTTCCTCCAACCGCGCCCCCAAATTGAAACCGGGCCGCGCCGCTCTAAATTAGTAACGGTTACCAAATTGCTTTTTAATTTCGTCTACTTTAATACTATTTCGCAAACATTAAATGTAATATCTTTTTAATATTAATTAGAAAATAAAATTGATTGGCCAAAAAAAAACATATTTTTGTTTATGGTTGTATAAGGCAGCGATGTTGTTTGTTTAATATTTATAGCAATAAAACGTATCGGTTCAATATTGAGTTACAAGTAACAAGAACATTCGGACGTCCAGAGATCTTTCATCTCGTCGGCATCGTTGCGCGGCAGTTATTCATTGTTGTATGATTGTTCTTTTTTTTGTTCGGCGATCCCCAGCCGCGCTCGGCCCAGCCCTAGCTGATATTCGTGGCCCAACCCTAATTTTAATGGCTGCTTGCCCGACACATCCTGGTAGCTTAGTATGGAATAGAATTCTTTTTAAATAATCATAATCATATTATTTTAATATAATTATATATTTTCAATATTAATAAAAGAGACATAGAAACATTTCTTGATACTTACGTATTATCTTTTATTATTCTTTAGGCGCATGGGGGGTAAAATTTGAGCGTCCGGTGACGTGGCAGCGTCAGTGACGGTCAGTACTTGGATGGGTGACCACCTGGGAACACCGCGTGACGTTGGCTTTTTTTTTCAAATAGTTTTTTGTTTGTATCTTAAATTCGTTTTTTTTATTACTTTGCAAAAGAAGTTTCACTTCTGACATGTGTACTTTGTAGGCACGCATTTTTTTATTATATTTTTTTATAAAATAAATACCTATTTAAAAAAAACTTTTAAGTAGTTTTTGTATAGGAATAAATTAAAAATTATCAAATAACTTATTCAACGTTTTATTGAATAAATCAATGTTTAATCTAAATTCATAATATATACAAGATACATACATATAAGATTAAACGTATCGAACAAGAAGCACAAAGTGTTAATCGTTTATTTTTTACAATCGTTATAATTATCAATCAACATGCAATACGGAGCCAGTATCCAGTTTTTAGTAATACCGAAGCAGTCCTACTACGTGTCAATGCGAATTATAACACTAGAGGCGTAACTAATTGCTGTAATTAAAGTGCAATAAATCAGTCATTTATGGACTATGCAACATCACTATTCTTTTCATATTTTTTTTGCTCAGAACTAAAGGGTACTATAAAATGTTTCAGTCCTAACAATAAAAGTAATTTTCTGTTCCAAGTATAACCCTTGCCTTTGTTGCCGTTATAAAGAAACGTTTGAACGTATTCCTAGTAAAACATTCATACCTTTCTCGACTGGAAATAGTGCGTAAGAATCCTACCAATTTTTATGGGTTAATTAATATTTTTATTAACTACATTATTGTAAGTTTAGACGTAATGATATACTTATTATTCGTACGTAATAAATCGGACGCCGATACATAACGCGTGAGTTGTAGCACTCGAAGATAAATAATATAGAGTTAGCATAATATTATCTTCATTTTCAATTACACAGACAGTAAAACATATGCGAGACCCAAATAAACCACTTAAACGTAAAGCACGCATTAATATAAGTACTGAAAATAGCTTCTAAATTAATTAACCCTCGCGGATCGGAATCTTGTTGGTAGGCATTAATATGAAGTATAAGTCATCGAAGCTGCACTCGTGGCAACCCTTCCGCGCAAGCTGATGCATGAATTACGAGTGTGTCGGACGGGCCTCAGCGACCCCGCCGCCCGTGTCGGATCGATAGACGGTTTTTGTTATATTCAACCCGTAATTGCTGAAAAGTTTTCACGCCGTAGCGCCGGTCACGCGTATTTTATTACTATGAAATTGAATTATTTATGACGCTATGCACGACGGAGCGACCATTGTGAGCGAGACGCGGCCGCCGCTGAATTTTAATATTGAAATTATATATTTTCGGTACCCGCGGAATTGCGAGATTAGTATCGGCGAGTTACACGCTCGTCACAAAATGACGTATCTGAAGGCTTAATGCGTCCGCTCCAAAGCCTCGGCCGAGATTTATGTATATCCAATCCCGGTCGCCTAATCCCGCTCCTGCCCGGGTCAATCCGGCTCCGGAAAAGGTTTTCCCGGTTATTTTCCGTGGAACTTTTAATCCCACCGAATACCGACATACATCATAGAGGATTAAGAGGTTTAAATTGGAAGTTACCGACGTCCGAAATAAATTTAAATCGGCTGGCAGTCTGTATTGTGATATCGGAGCCGATGCTAAACGGGAAACGATATTACCCGGCAAGTAAATCTTCTGTAGGCTTTAGCTTAGCGTGGCGGTTAATTCGATGTGTGGCCAAAGCCGATACTGCTGTTATATCCAGATTACAAAATTATTACATTTATTTTTTATTCCCGTACCGAAAAAAAATGTAAAAAATGGAGATGAATATTGCCATTAAACACATTTCTGTGTATTTAGAGATATAGGTAAACATAAACACAATATTTTAATTGTAATTTACTTTAATAAACATTTTGTCATTGTCCCTTTGGCACATTGCACCCTCACATGGTCGGGAAAATGAAATTAAAAGACTATCAATAAGGGCGCAGTAAATCATATGAAACCTCTAGCTCGGCATATCCCCGGCCCTCGAGTGGACTCTGGGAACACCTGACTGGACATTGATTTATTCTATTACTTTATATCGATACATATGAAGTTAATAATATTATTGTACTTCTTCTGTACCTAGTACCTACACATAGAAGTGCACTAAATATAAATACTAAAGTTAATGCTTACAATATGTTATGTACCTATATCTATAATGTAAAATGTAATGTCCATTTTAGTGACATAAACACTTGCTAGTATAAATTTTATCTTATTACCAGTGTGGGAATCATATTGTTAATTTGAGTGTACAGTCATTAGAGACTATATAAAATTTAAAATTATTTAAAAAATAACGTAAGAGAGGAAATGTAACGGTAGAATGATTTATTTCGTTACTCGTTAGTTTTTTGTACGAGTAAAATAGAAACGATTTATTTATATTTATTTCAACTGAGATCGTATCAACTATTTTATTTCAAGGAAATTTTATTTATAATATAATTATATTTATTTTATGAAGCATTAGACTGAAATATTGTAATTAATTATTCATCTCGCTTAAAACGAAAATGTTTTTATACTTTAATTTATTATAATGCTGGATCGTATAGAGCAAGTTTTTAAAAAACTTAATTTAATAAACAACCTTTTTTTGCCCAATAATATCTTTTTGTAGAATTTATTGCGGCAATTTATGTACCAAAGGTGGTAAAAACTTATAGAATTTACAATAATAAATTATTTAGAATTACAAAAATTTGTAATCAATAAAATCGTAATTTACTTTAAATGTTACATTTAGTCAATATTAGGTAGGTATATCGAAAGATCCATCAATATTTACGATACTTCTGTAATAAAAACGGTTTAATGTTTATTTTACTTACATATTTGCTTTTAAAATATAAATGTATTTAATTTATAATATTATTTGACTAGATTACCTATACTAATACGTTATTGTGTTAGGTACCTACCTACTATGTTCACTAACGGTCAGAAAATAAATAATATTTTGTATTACTTTATCAATACGTGTATTTACATCCCTTGAAACTAATCACAAAAATCAATATATAGGTACCTATATTACTATGCATCAAAACTCGTTATAAAGTTTCCTTGGGCTATACCAAGCATTTAAAAATCTGTCGTCAGTTCTTAAGGTTGTCAACTTCATACCTGTGTATTTAGGTGTTTAAGTAATCCCTGACTGATCACAGGTACATGTTATCTCTATATATATAAAAATGGATCGCTGAATGTGTTGCTAAGCGCAAATCTCGAGATCAGCTGAACCGATTTCGCTAATTCTTTTTTATAACATTCCTTGAAGTACGAGGATAGTTCTTACGGATAGAACAATTTAAAAAATTGCCTGATAAAGTCTAAAAACAACACTTTCCTATATTCCCATACAAAAGATGCAAATAATATCTAAAAGTCAATTCTAAATCAACCATAAAGTTTAAGTGTTAGTGGAGGGGTACCGGGAAGGATAAGTATTAAAAAAAGTAAAAAATTAAAGAATCGATTGTTAGGCGGTACGAAGTTCGCCGGGTCAGCTAGTTTCTTAATAAATATACATATAAGTACCTACATCAGTAAATAAATATTAAACACATACTACAGGAATCGAATCCACAATCTCAAGCACGGAAAGTAGGGTTACTGCTAACTTACAACCGGCTAGCTATTTACGTGTTTTATATATTAAAAGAGACCTAATCAAAAGTGCTAATTATCTCGAACAAAGCTTGTTCAAGTTAGGAATGTATACTCTCGTAGGTATTGTAGCGAGCTAGATTATGTACGGCACATCCTGGACACGGAATTGTGTACGTAAATCATTAATCAGCTTGCTCATTTGTTCCGCCGAAATTATTTATGTGTTCGTGCGTGTTAGCGTTCGCTTCACCTCTTTAAAACGCGGTTACACCCGTCTGCTAGTACGCTCTACGAATAAATCTGCATATATACCGTAATTAACAACGTTTCAAGATGTTTTGTTTATGGCTTATTACAAAAATCTTTAAACAATTAAGTGCCTTGCAACTTTTATTAATTGGTACCTATAAATTGGAAAAGGATTTCCAAAGGATGTTTCAACAGTTTTGGAATCCAAAACTGTTGAATTATTGTCTTAATAAAATTTTACAATAAAGTTGATGCGGTTTATAATATACCTACTAGATACCTGTGAACTTTGTATCGCCTTCATATATTTGTGAAAAATATGAACAAAGGAGCTTCTGAATGCAGCAATAAATATTTCACAGCAACTGACATTTTTTTTGAAAAAAAGATATCCGATGTTTCACAGCTAGGAAGATTGTGTATTGGAAAATTAAATTGTCGTTTGTGCTATTTTCCAATACTTATTATTTATGTTTCTCACCGCTTAAACCTTCCCTAAACTTCCATAAATATTCCAAGATCAAAATTAGCCAAATCGGTTCTTCCATTCTCGAGCTTCAGCGAGACAAACGAACAGCAATTGATTTGTATACTTATATGTAGATAGTAATATTTTGTTTCGAAATATCCACAAAATTGGGACTTACATGGGTAAAATTGCGTGGCACTAATAACACCATAAATATTATACACATTATAACAAAATTTAAGAGATTAAGATATAAAATACGTTACCTATGCATTTCTAATCATTTCTTATTAAATAAATCTACATAACACCTAAATATATTTAATCACAATTTGTTATGGTAATCAACACTATAAAATTTTAATCTATATGATTACTTTCAAAATAAACTATTGAGCAAATTAACGTTATAACTGATTTTACACTTAACATTTTTATTCTTTAAAATGTATAAAATGTTCCATGAACTCGTAAAGTGTTGCTAAGAGCATTTACCTACCGTTTGCTATTTTCGATACAAATTCTTAGTTGAACTCCGGAGATGTGTTTTATTTTTAGGTAGAGTAATTGTAACATTCCTAAAGTTGGGCCCCTTGACCGGTAAAGGGTGTAATAAACCACGCCGGCCTATATTACACTACCCTTTAAGAGTTCTTCTAAATAATTACTTTGTAATTAACACAAATTTCACTAAAAGACTGATACAATTCGTTGTTTTTTATGAGTTTATCGAAATACTTATAAATGTAAAGAGAATTTTAACTTTCCGTTTTTTTTCCTATTTCTTTCGCCAACGATAATATATAATCTTGTGGTGTAAGAGGTCGTCGACCTCACTAATTTAATTAAACATTATTATTCCGAAAGAGTAGCGCGGAAACACGCACCTATTATGCGTTTATTTATCAAACTCACTAAGTATGTGTATTATGTGGATAAATTAAATGGCCTATCTCACCCATAATCTGAGAACAAGGCCGGTCGTCTATTGTCATCGTTCCGTTTAGTTTACCTTTAATTACATCGGCGGTTTAACCTCGACTAGATAAAGGTGAAGAATGCACTTATCTCTTACCCCATGTTGGTTAAAGGATAAATAATTAATATATTAGTCTGAATAAGTTAGTAGTCGCAAGCTGGGTGGGCCGTAATTGCGCTAATTACGTCAATACGTCAGTCACTGCGATGAATTATTAATGCTTTCCTATTTGTGTTGTGATAAACTACACCCGTATCAACTGCAACTCTTTATTACGCTTAGACATTACGGTTACGTAATAGATATAAAATACATAAAAGTGTTTTACTCCACAACACGTACCTACCTAATATTCAATGTCTGGTATTTCTTTAAAAAAAGTGATTCTTCTATTCGTCACTAGATGTCACTGTCCTAAGCAGTTTAATTTTCCTAATCCGATACAAGAGCGCGTTATCGTGCAGCATACCTAATTGATGTTTTATTGCGCAGTGGTGATGTTTTATTGATATGTTAATACATACAAGCGGGTAGTAGTTATAAAAGCGTTAATCATATTGTGGACATGATTGAAATAGTGACAAACTGTCCCGAGGTTCGACGTAAAAGCACTAGAGGGCGTGATTAATAGCACGTTTGATAGCCACTTAATTTGTTCACCGCCTCCTAATGATACGCTAAACTCTATTATTACACGGTTATTTAGTTAAAATTAATTTCATTAACACTTTAAAATACATTAAAATATTTAGTTACGCTAACTTTCATAGCCAGCGAATTTAAAATTTTTACTTCTATCGTGGTATTTTTTAATGACACCTAACGTTTAATTTGTTTTATATAAATAACTTTTTAAATCAAGAACATACTTAGTTGCGATTTAATAATAATAATGCCTTTTTAATAATAATACTCGGGGTTCGGGAGGGGTAGCGCACCCCTAAAAATTAAAAATGGCCGCCAGAGAAGCACTCTCGATTGGTGGCTATAACTCATGCCGGCGGCAGGGTTGTGCGTCATTTGTCAATGTCACCCCCGCCCCCCTCCGAGAATGCTCTGGCAAGAAAGGGGACAACAGATCTATTGCATACCTATAAACAATATTCGTCTAAATATTAAGCGTTGGGTGTGTTTGTAAGTGTTTTTAGTTTACTTAATTATTATTTATTAATGAAAAATAATTTAAAAAAATTAAATATACCTATTATGTATATAGAAATAAATTAATGAAAAATAAGGATTTGACATAAGGAAATAGTAACTTATTTTTAATAGTTGTAGAGCGTAGTTTGAGAGAGAGAGTTTAAAAATTGTGTTTAAAGATTTTTTATTTTTTTATAGCCTTTTAAACTAAGTCCTTAAATTATACTAGTATCTTGAATTTATTCTATGTACTACGTAGAATTACTTGTTACTTTTTGGGGTTTCGTAAACAAAGATAGCCAAAGAAAGACTATAACTAAAAATCTTTAACTAAAATAAGTGACATATCTATTGATCCATGTTATGGAAATGAAGTCATTTAGTCTTTGACAGAATTAAATGATTATAGTAAAAGTTACTAGAACTTTATTATTTATTAAAGTCGTAGGTACCGACTAGTTAATTGATTTATCAAAGATAATTAGGCATCAGTCGCCTTATTATTACCACCTAACGATTACGAATTACGATCACGATTCGGCCTGTTATATCCCACTGTTAGGTATAGGCCTCTACCCCATGTAGGAGAAGGATCCTACTCCTACCACCTAAACCGCCAGACAAATAGTCACCTAAACATAGCCAACCCGTCCCTAGTTAGTATTTCTTAGTTTAGCGTTTTATTGTAAGTGTAGATTTTATAGCATATTCATAACAAAATTTTCGTGTTGTTTGAAGCGTTTCACATTGTTTCAAATTCTTTGCTATAAAATAAAGTATAGGTACAACATTTTTACCATTTTATTACTTAGGTATGTTCATTGTACCTACTACTACAGTTAACTAATTGGAACTACAGAAATAAATTTTTAACTAATGTAGGTGCTTACGTTAAGTTGGAATTTCTAGTTTTTTAATAACAAAAAAATACAATTATTCTACAAAATGCTCACTCATTTGAAAATTAACATTTTTCTGGTATTTTTTAAAATTATTTTCTATTTATAAGTCCATACTTGGCTTACGTTTCTTAGATATATACCTATACATAGACTTGATACGATAAATTAGCGGCGTATCTATTGACTTATTGACATTCATTTGACATATTGTTGCCAACTAGTGGTGTGTGCATACATCGTCGCGATAAGATAGACAAACGAACTTTATAATCCTAATTACATTTTCCGTGTCACCTAAACATAATCTCAATCTATGTTTATAAAAACGCCACAGCAATAACTCAGAGCGACTGCCTTAAGAGTGCGCATAATGCAAAATTACCATCTTCTATTTGTTTTGACATGAAAAGTTCCAGACCAAATCTTAAAATAAAAATATATGACAAACTACGTGATATTTGCAAGGGTTGACCTTTATCAAAAACATAAAATAAGGAAATTTCCTCGATAAAATATAATCACGAAGTAACCTCTAATTTTTATATTTTTTCTATTTATACTCGATATGGTTATGACCATTAAGACAAAAATTTGATAATTAATTACATTTAAATATGAGTAAAGGCTATGCTTAGGCATTTAATGTAATTACTTTTAGTTTCGGAATTATATACAAAATAACATATTTGTCGTTTTTTACATTCGTAATGCGCTCAAAACTATATCGTCTATCGCACTCTGACACGAGGCTTTGTGTATATTTTGTTTCATCGGGCGCGCGGGTGAAATCTGATTTTTTGCTCGCCTTATGCACGCTCTTAACCTCTGATTACGTTTCTATTAAAAGCAAAATTAGAAAAGTTCATTCTCGAAACGAAACAACTGAAAAGATTAGCCCGTCTATCAAAGGAATAAGGCATAAAATAGATAAGAGATTACTATTGTGATGGCAAAGAAAACTTTGCCGCGATTAGGTCGCGTGACACCGGGCAGTATCGGAACGCACCGCACGCACTTTAATAAAATTATTTTAATAAACCAGGTTAGGTGGTTGTTTTGATATACCACAGAAAAATCAGGAAGAAAGGAGAAAAAGTTATTCGACGAGGCCTTGTATATATTTAAACGAAATTCCTTTGGCGCTTGGAAGAAATGTTAATGTTATGTTAATGTATCAAGTTTTTATATATGTATTCTGTAGTTTTATCGTCTGTTGCTAAGCTTAAGGTAATAACTTTTTATTTCTCACATTATTCAAGAAATATTAAGGCAAGGCAGTGGGTAAGTCGGTTAGCGTAATAAAATTGTCAAAATATTGAACAAACTAGTTTTTAATGGTGGTGGTTACTACTCAAAACTATGGCGTGGGAATCACTCTTAACCGCGTTTCATGGAATTCTGATGGTGATCTGGAATTTCATTTTACTTCTTATCTGAAATTTAGAAAAAGGACCTCAAAAATATTCTGAGAAATCGTCATTAAAAGTTATAATATTTGGAATATAACTCATAAAATTAAATAGTTGTATGTATAACATACTAGGTACTTAACTCAAATCATTTCAGAAGTATTTTATTGCACTACTGATTGGTAGATAATAGTATTATTATGTATTTGTGTATTTTTGATTATAATAAACAAGGCGATCCTCACCGTTTTTCTTGCGTTGGTAGTGTGCTACATATAATCACGCCTCTTTCCCGTAGGGGTAGGCAGAGACCACTTCTTTCCACTTGCTACGATCCTTACATACTTGTTTCGCTTCATCCACTTTCGTTATTCCTTTCATACATGCTCTTCGGTTTAGGGTACTCTTGACCTGGCCTTTTTTCAGGACGTCCCTAATTTGATCTCGAAACTTCCGCCTAGGTCTACCCCTTCCAACACTTCCATTCACACTCGCCTTATACACTTTTTTCGTCAATCGTTCTTTATTCATTCACTCAACATGGCCAAACCATGTCAGCATATCTTTCTCAATTTTTGTCACTATTTCTTAGTATGTTTCCTTTTAATAATCATGAACTTGATGAAGAGTAACCTTCTCATGTTCATGAAGTTAGAACATGTGTCTTGAATCTTGAATTTTTCTCATAAACATTTTTTTTATGAAAAAATTCTAATTAAAACATACGTATTTTATTTATTCTATTATTTTACGTATATATTTATTCGTATATCACACATGCAAAGACGCGAACGCCATCTAGTTGTACAAAAAATACTTTTAACAATCACACAAGCAACGGACACTTAAAATGTTCCTTCGTATAAAAGCGCATCGCTTTTATTTCTATTAAATCCAACAAGAGTTGACCAAAAATAAATCACTGACGACAACTCTATCTTTGAAACAACAAAGCATTCGCATTCGCAACGATTATTATCTCTAAAACAAACTTAATGCATTTACGGCTAGTAGCGACACGGTCTAGAGACATTTTACTAACCTACCAATTAAACAATGCTCTTATTCTGGTATTTATTACCAGGATATAGGGTTTAATTTTATTCGTTCCATGTGCGTTATTGCGTATGAGAGTAAACCAATGTCTTGTTGCTATCAGCTTGAACCTTGTAAATGTAGTAATAAGAACTATAATTGATTATTTTGTGCACACGATATGTGGGTTAATAAATAGTAAGAGCCGGTCGTGATCAAGGATCGTGATTGCAACACCGCACTGCGTGCCCTTTGGACACGGGTTCCGTAGCCGTGAAAAATCACTTGAACATATGCAAGCTGGCTGCCTCCCTCAGCGACGCGACATTCTAATCTATCGCACCGAGAGCGAACGGTTTTATTAATTTGGTTAGATACACATATTTATAACAATTTAGTCATTTTAAAATATATACACGATTGTACGTCATAATTATGGTATTCTCATTAAAGAAGACGAAAAAAAATTATTGCGAGAGATACTCCGCGTTTTTTATCGGTAAAAACGTAGAATAATTTAATTCAGTATAGTGTTTTGTACAAAAAGTAATGTGTAAGCTACTTGCAAGTTTACGTAAAGTTTCCTGTAGGTACTACTATAATTACCTACTTAACGAATATTCCATTAATGCAAATTTACTAAAATATTAATCAAAAAATAATATTCTATCACCGTTATGTTATGTCCACGTAAGATGTATTCCAAAATAAAAGAAATAAAAAATTACATAGTTCAGTTCAGTTCAGCCTATTACAGTCCACTGCTGGACATAGGTCTCTCCAAGTTCGCACCAGACGTTCCGGTTTTCCGTAATTCTCATCCAGCCTAGCCTCCTCACCCTCACTTCGGACTTCAGATACTCAAGTATGCTCCACTTAAAGTGACTCAGTTCTACTTCAAGTTCGGTGAGGTGATGGTCCAGCCCTAGTGTGCGTTCATTAAATGTTGTCAGGTGTAGAGTTAGGTGGCACCTCCCGTAACCCGGTGATTTCTAGCACCACCGCCCCACTGTTACTGCTACCGCTGCCATAGAAATTACATAAGGACAGTAAAATCTTCTCCTTACCTTCGATCCCATTTGAAATTGCTTCCTAACCTCAAACGCTCTAATAGTCGTTCTTGCATAACAACAATGCTTGAAGTTCCTACGCATAACACCAACTTCCGATTAAATTCCTTTTCTGTACGTGTTGCTAACCTATGGAATAATCTCCCAAAATTCATTAAAAATGCACATCGCTGTCCACTTCAAAAACAATATTAAGAACTATCTGCTTTCCAAAATCAGTAGAGATGTATGAGATATATACCTATATGTAGTATAAAAAACATAAATATCTTTTATGTACCTATATATGTAAGTAGATGTATGTATGTAGGTATGTATGTAGATGTATGTGTGTATGTATATGTAGTGTATGTACCTATTTTATATGCTTTTTTTATTCATTGACTCCTGCACTACGTTGCCCGGCGTTCACACCATCTCTCACTACCATGGGTTGACTGGAAGAGATTTCTTTTAGAGATAACCTCTCCCTTACCAACTTCCTATATTATAATGACTATTGTATAATAATTACTTAGTCCAATAAAGAATATAATTATATTTATAAAATCAAGTAGAGACCAATTACTATGACTATAAAAGCAGAGTCAACTATCACTGGAAACGACGCATTTAAAAGCAATTTTACAACTCAATTTTGTTAATGCGTTATTTTGATGGTGTCGATAATGTCGAACGCTTATTTATTTAACATTCGAACGCCGAAGCGACCAGTAAGGCGCACAAGGGATCATAAAACATTATAGCTCTATTCTATTCGATACGTGATAACTCCTGGAGCATTTGTTCGGTGAATTCTAATGTAGGGCTCGCTAGCACCAGCGTGACACCGATCCGCTTCCGGGAAGTTCTGTGACGATTCCAGATTTTTTATATCTATTAATCAATTTGCGATTATTTTTTTTTAAATTTCTATTGGCGTTTTTATTAGGTGTTTCCGTTTAAATCGTAAATGTTGTTTCTAAGGTTTTATTGTACATAATTTATTTTATACGGCTGATTTTTATAATATTTTTATTGCATTTTATACGTGAACAAAAAGTTATGAATGAGTATAATTCAAATTACGTTAAAATTGTTTGTAAGACGTAAGTTATCACATAATATATGTGTAACACTGTTGCTTACGGATAAACAAGTAAAAAATTCAGTAACTTTTTTATTTGTTTAACTTTAATTAAAAATAAAAAGTTGTACAAAACACATTATTTTATATTTTAAGAAAAAAAAACATTAAAGATTTACAATAAAATAAAACAACGAAATGTTTACATCTAGGCTTTAATTGTGAAATTATTGACCGAGACCAATTTGTCAACTTAATAAATTCAGTTATTGGCAACGCATATATATGAACTTGTTACTGGATGCGGCCGATCGCTTTTTTGTACCATCACTATTTATAGAATATTTTATGAGGTGTCTACAACTGATCAACGGAATACATAATTAATCAATCGAAATAATGCGTCTTCAACGAATGCACTGAAAATTTATGAAAAGTTTTACACTTAAATGGAAATAAAAAATGAAATATGTACATAATGGTTTTATAAATGAATATATGAGTCATTATTGTCGTTTTAATAAATATCGTTTTTCTATGCAAATATTTTTATAATACAAATGTGAAGTATATAAAGTACCTTCTATAAGTCTTTACATAGGACTGTTTGTTATATTATTCTTTTTAAAATTGAAACAACCATCAAACGATTCTTCAACATCACGTTCGTGCACATAAAAAATTTATGACAGCAAAAACATTTTTACGTTCAATAATTTGAAATTAGTCTTGAATTACAATTACATGTAATTTAAAACATATAAAAGTCGTCCGACTAAATACCGCATTAAGTAGATTTATGTTTCTTATAAAAACGCGTGTTTGAAATTATAATTATATTTCGATGAATACGTGACACCTCATTGTTTGATTTTATTAACGGTTTATTTGTTATTGAATATTAATGTATGTGTATCTCTAATAGACCGAACTTAATTGATTATTTATTCACTATCACGACCGCGTAAACTTTTATATTGACACCGTTTAGTATGTAATACATAACAACTTAAATATTACAACATATTAAATCACTAAAATACAGAACTTGTGAGAACTTAAACTATTATACGAGAAAAAGATAGTAGGTACCTGTGTCTATGTTATTTATATAATATACATAGAGTTATGATTTGTTCGATTAATTATATTATATGATTCTTATCGAATATTTGTCATTAAATAGTTATTGCAAAAAAATCACTATTTTATTACCGAATTAGATATCGCAATAAATTACTATCATAAGAAGGTACAGTATCTTTATAAATATTTAATGGTAATTACTTTGACAAACATGTTTAGTTTCCTGATAGTGGAGTATTTTAATCTTAATATTTAATCTTAATCGATTTTAATAAGTTACGATAGGAACTACAATTCTCTTTGTATTTATCGTTTTTGAAGTGAAACTTCTTTAGGCGCATGAGGGGTAAAATTTGAGCGACCGGTAACGCGGCAGCGTCATGACGGTCAGTCTCAGTGTCAGTCAGTCTTGGATGGGTGACCAGGGAACACCGGGTGACGTTGGCTTTTTTTTTTCAATTAGTTATTTTGTTAAATACAAAATTCGTTTTTGTAACTAGTTTTTTTTAATTAATTTGCCAAAGAAGTTTTACTACTGACATGTATACTTTGATCGCACACCAGTTTATAATTTTTTTTATTGTTTTATTTAAATTTGTATTCAGGAGTATTTTAATAAGTTTATATTATCCTTAATGTTATATACGCTAATTAAATTACGATGTGCATAAGCTGTATTGTGTTAGCGTGGGCACTTTAGTTTTTTTTTATGTTACTAAGTCGACAAACATGCGTACGGCTCACCTGATGGTGACTACCGTAGCGTATAGACGCCTGCAACACCAGAAGCGTCGCAAGCGCGTTGCCGACCCTATCCCCAATCCCCCCCAGGAGCTCTGGCAAGGGCGGATCCAGCTTTGGCACCAGGGGGGGGTCACAGTCATGGTCAAGGCACCAGGGGGGGGTCACAAAGTCGTAATCAAGTAAAAAGAAGTTATAATTTAAATTTTATAATGATAGATAAGGTAAAAAGTAGGTATTTTATTAATCTATGTAGGTAATGTACTTAAAAATACTTATATTGTGTCAAAAATCTTGTTTAACAATTTTAATTAGTGGTCCACCTAGGTCCTGGATACAGCCCAGGGGGGGGGTCATGACCCCCGTGACCCCCCCCCTGGATCCGCCAGTGAGTTCTGGTCACCTTACTCACCAACAGGAACACAATACTGCTTGAAAACAGTATTATTTAGTCTTCTGTAAGGTCTAGGTACTACCCCAGTCGGGCTGCTCCATATTTTGAGAAGGAAATTTCCTGCTGTGCCTTTTTTTTTACGTGGGTAAAATCCATCATGGATCCCCTTCGGCGCGGGGGCACCAGAGGGTTATATCAGACTTCTACTGACCAAAAACCATCCACGTGTGAGCAGACCTCCGCTTGAGTCGGGCGAGATGGGGTCGCGTTAGCAGTCTTCACCTCGCCCCGGTAGTTGGCACGAATGTAAACATCCGGGCCCCGGCACCTAGAGGGGCGGCACCCACAAGACCACCCCTCCCGACGACGTGTGGGATCTCAAGCCAGCCGAAGATCCCCCGACCCCCAGCCGGCCACCCCACTTAAGGGACGCTCAACCGGACCAGTCTACCGTCTGCAGAATGGGGATACATGTCCAGGAGCGTCTACCCTCCAAGCCAGGCAGGCCTGTCCTCCAATGCCTGGCATCACTTAGTTTCGGGTTAGGCCTGCCCGACCTCCAAGGCCGGATCGCACCGTACATCCGAGCAAAGCTCCAGGGAGCCCAGCACGACCCGGCAACTACCCCACAGATCCGCCGGACTGCACCAACAACCGAGCTCAAAGCTCCAGGGAGCCAGCACAACCCAGCCGGCAAATCACGCTTTCGCGCTACAGGGCGGGCAAGCGAACCCACCCACCCCGTCCCTCTAGTGCGCTCACGGGTCGAGCAGTACCCGGAGCGCACCCCGCGAGTCAGTCGTTAGCCGCAACGAGCAGCAGTACCGCGACTGCGATACTGCTGCCCGTCCCGTTGCCCAGGGTGCACCACGAGGAGGTGACTGACATGCGCCCTATGCTGTGCCCTACCTCAGTTAATCGATTTAGTATATCAGCTTCTGTAAAAGTTTTAAGCTACCACTATTGACTGTAGACTTAAGATCATAATAAGAAAATATCAGGTTTGTGTAATACGTATACAAATATTATATTTAATAAATAATCATTTTACGATATTCAGTTACCATGGCAATAGTAGAATAGATAGCTCTATACTACTAGATAGTCTTATAATAAACTAGCTTCTGCGCGCGACTTCGTCGGCGTGGACTCCGCTTCTATTGGTCTTAGGGTGATGTTACATAGCCTATAGCCTTCCTCGATAAATAGGCTATCTAACACTGAAAGAATTTTTCAAATCGGCCCAGTAGAACCAGAGATTACCGCGTTCAAACAAACAAACAAACAAACAAACAAACAAACAAACAAACAATCAAACAAACTCTTCAGCTTTATATATTAGTATAGATATAGATGTATGTACGTATACAAAGCTAAAGAAATGTATTTGTCTCTATCAACGAGTTAATTTAGGAATCTGCAAATAAGTAAGATTGTTTAACAATTTGCTTATAAATAGAGATTATCTACATAATAGGTAGGTACTGTAAAACCATGGGCTGTAATCCATACGAGTATAATATAATATTGACTGAGTGTGATGGGCATATCAGGATATATCCTGCTCAAAATCTGGAGCAGCCCGAATGGGAAAGTCCTCGACCTTACAGAAGATCAAAGCACCACTTTCAAGCAGTGTTGTCTTAATGTGGTGAGTAAAGTGATCAGAGCTCCCGGATTATTTGGGATTATTGGGGATTAGGGTTAGCAACGCGATTGCGATACGTCTTGTGTTGCAGATGTATCTTAGCTACGGTAATCGCTTACCATCAGGTGAGCCGTACGCTTGTTTGTCGACCTAAAAATAATTAAGTAATTTAAGAACAGATAAAACCAGAGGAATATCTAGTAAGCTAAAATAATTAACAATCAACATGTCTACTATAGAGACCTTAATAACATCATTTAACTATTTTATAGCTTACAGTTATTACAGAAAAGTGAATTAAAAAGGTCCAAATTTCATTTTAAATGTTATTTAAGAACGAATAAAATTTTATATATACCTATGTATGTGCTACGTTATAAAGATAACCATATGGATTTAACTTGATCACCTGCTGCTCTGATGTAATGGTGTTCCCCACAGAAACATAAACAAATCCTAAAGAACCCACTCCATGGGGTTGGTTCGTTAGTGAGGTCATATAAAAATCAAATTTATTACCTACTGTTGAAGCACGCGCACATTTTTTTCATAGTTATTTTAATATATTAAACACTAGCTTCTGCGCGCGACTTCGTCGGCGTGGACTCCACTCCTGTTGGTCTTAACGTGATGATATATAGCCTATAGCCTTCCTCGATAAATGGGCTATCTAACACTGAAAGAATTTTTCAAATCGGACATGTAGATCCTGAGATTAGCGCGTTCAAACAAACAAACAAACAAACAAACAAACTCTTCAGCTTTATTATATTAGTATAGATTAGTTTGCTTTATTATATTAGTAGGTATAGGTTAGTAGACCTTGACTGTCATATTTGAGATGTTTTACTTTACCTATTGATTGATTCATACGATACATATACGATAGTATATGCAGATACTGAATTATAATATATTCTTATTCATCCATTGTTTTTTAAATATACGAACATGTCTAGCATATTATGTTTATTTTTGATTTATCGTATGCAAATGCTAAAATTATAAGTATTTAATAAAGCTGATGTTTGATCACTTGTAAAACTAGCCCGTTGGCGCAGTTTGTAGTGGACCTGCTTTCTGTTCCGCGGGTTGCGGGTCCGATTTCCGTCTGAGTCTGGGTGTAATATTTGTATTTATATATTATGTATTATTTATATGTATATTTTATCATAAAAATATATATTTAGCTATAACAGTCGACTGTTACCTATAACACAAGCATTAAGTTGCTTACCGTAGGGACAGACCATCGTGTGTGTATGTTATAAGATATTTATATTTATTTAAAAGTTATCAAATGCATCTAAGATAGTCCTTTTCAATAGACAGCCTGTTTAAAGTAATACTAATACGTAATTTAATTGAATGCAATATAAAACGAATAATGTTACAAAGAAGTAATAAATATGGAATTATGTGAATGTCAATTATGATAATGTTAGTTTTTTATCCTTTATCTATATCGTTTAATATTTAATAAAGTAGCTAGGATATTTTTTGTGGTTAATCATTCATTCAAGTGTGTAGAGACCTTTAGTTTTAATTTGAAACGATGTATTGCTTTTTTAATAGCATTATTTTACGGTATTGATAAATGATCGTAGGTACCTATATAATGTTAATGACACACAAGATGTAGGTACCTACAAACATTGTAAATAATAATTTACGTTTTGAAAATCAATAAAATTATTAAATAATAAATTATCTAAGCACATTTCAAGATTCCACGTATCGATTTAAACTGTAAAATATTCCTAGAAATTTACAAATTAGAGTAATTTCATTAGCGAAATTAATAATTTATAGTCATAATTTGTATTTGTAATAAATATTTAAAGTGAAAAAACCTTAAATAGGTATATATGCTGTCTAATTTTTTAATTATGTGATTTGAGATTCTTAAATAAGAAATACTTGAACTGTATTAAATATAATTTTATTTATGACTAGCTTCTGCGCGCGACTTCGTCCCCGTGGAATAAAAGGAAAAAAAAAACCAATTTTTAAACATTCTTCATTGGTGCTACGAGGCGCTCCTATTGGTCTTAGCGTGATGATATATAGCCTATAGCCTTCCTCGATAAATGGGCTATCTAACACTAAAAGAATTTTTCAAATCGGACCAGTAGATCCTGAGATTAGCGCGTTCAAACAAACAAACAAACAATCAAACAAACTCTTCAGCTTTATTATATTAGTATAGATATACAGGTAACCTCAACTCATCAATAGTAGGTACCTAATGTATAATCTATGTATGAAGTACGTCTTTTCAAGTCAATATCGCATAAAGCGATCAGTTAAAGAAAGTTCAATCAATCATGATTAATGGACAATAAAAATTTAATTAACCTTTCCTCGGTAACTACTGTAGCACTAACTAAAAGATATGGTACATTTATTCAAACGAATCGGTTATAACGTAACACTTCATGAAACAAAAACAAAAGAATTGCTCAAAACATTCTTAAGGGTTGTTTAATGAAAAAAAAAGCTATAATTTATAGCGTAGTTTAAAGTTACGACTACAGTTTTAATAAAACGGAATATATTCCTATTATTGCGATAGTATTTTATTTATGGCTCTCTTTAGTAGATATATGAAGAATCATTCAAAGTGGACCGGTAGGTATAAAGCATCCATATTACATAAATAAAAATTTGTTTTGTTCATGTAGGCTTTTGAATCGTCGTTTAATAATGTATTATATAAATATGAAGCTAGTGTCAATTTGGACGGAGATTCCGGAAAGAAATTCAACAGTAAGACTTAAAAAAATAGTATAATGGTCCTTAAAACATTATTTTAAAATTATGAAACTCGTGCTGTATAAAAGTCGCTAATAAGCCCCACGCATATGAAATATTAATATAGTTTTATTCAGAATAATGTGCTTGGTTTTTCAAGACATATTTTAACTAAACTTTGCATTTTTTAATGTAAATTTGGTTTTTAAAAGTTCCATAAGCTAACGACTACACAGTAGGTACACTTAGGCATCATATCTCTATATGGAATATGGATATTATGTATGTATAAATTAAAAATTAACGAAACATTTAAATTTCTGTCTAAATTTTCGTTGCGTCTGCCATACCCCACTTCAAATAACTCATGTTACATTGCCATTATTTCAAAATCCCCGGTCACACCTCCGTTTAATTCGTGATCGACACGCGCGAACCTTTTTCATCAATTCGTCAGACACATTGATATGCGAAATGTCGTCGGGTTTCGCACGTTGCATACATACGATTAAAAAATCATCGCGGTAGGTGACCGGAGTGTAGTCAGCTTTAATTTAATAGATATAGCGTCACATGCCGACTCTTAATTGTCTAATTTGTAGCGAAAACAAGGCATGGTTTGACGGGCGAATATATTACTATGGTATGCAGAAGGACTTTCTTTTGGAGCGGGAAATAAACGAAACCCGTAGAGCATAGTAAGCAGGATTACGATTTTAGGCCTTGTTCTAAGGTGACCCCTTAGCTCCGCTTTACATACCCTCGTGTGACACGTAGCAACTTTAGTCAAGGCCTATTTATTTCTTTTCACAATTCATTAGATACTAACTAAATAACTTAAACCGCTAAACTTATAAACCAACTTGATTTATTAAAAACAATGAGACACTATTTAAAAGCGTTATATTAGCTTCATTAAGTTGAATTAAGCCACTTATTAATATAAACTAAATGTGATTATTAACATCTAACTTAATAACAGCGTACAGCGTATTTTTCATTACTAAAAAATGCGTACACTAAATATAACGGTAGCGAATATTTAAACGACACTAACCGATCACATTACGAAGCGCTGACCATTTTAATGTAATAGAATAACAACAAATTTTAACTTTCCAGTCACAGTGGCAAGACTTTAAACATTTTATCACTTCAAGACCTAGGTAGGCTGGCTTTTAAGGGCGAAAAGCAATCAAAATTATCTTATTGTCTCACCGCCTAGTGTGTTTGAACATTGATATTCTTCGTAAGTTTAATACCACCGAGTATTTTACGTCATTCTTCACGGGTGGCCTGAGGTTTGATACCTAACACCGCAAAACTAGCACTGACTGACTGAATACGAAGATATGATGTTTTAAGATTACTAATGAGTGACACGCTGCTCTGAATCAATTGTAGATATTAGTGATATCTTTTTACACTTGTGATTGATTATTCATTCATAACCACGATATTGAATACGTTGAGATATTGCCTTAAATACTAAATAAAAAATGGCCAATGAATATCGAGGCCAAAGTTCAAATTAAGAATTTTTATTTATTTATAATGTGATCTAAATCTAATTAGGCTGATAAAGCGGCTCGAAATTTTTATAATTAAAGGAAAAAATAAGAAAGTTGTATAGTAAAACAAATCAGATTAAATTGGAAATGAATTCGATTGATAAAAAACAGTCTTTTGAAAAAAGTATTCAAGTCGTAAACAATATAAATTAAATGTCATCTGATAAAAGTTATTACGTTTACAATTTCAAGTGGACATCGGCCATTTCCGTTCCGATATCAATAAAAAGCACCTTTCTTTTCAAAAACCAACCTAACCATACAAAAATATTCCTCCATTATTACACCACTTGAATATTAATAAACGTAAGTGCCTTAATTTTATAGTCGATGTTAACATAATCAAGATAACATCCGCCACAGAAGCCGAAGTACGTGGTCGCCGTACGTCGATTTGATTTACGACTTTGAAAAAGTTGACGGAGGACATGAAAGTTCTGTTAAAAATGTTCACTCAATTTGTTGAGACTTTGTTCGTGGCGCTTGAATTTACGTTCGTCGATTTATTACGCTCTATAAACATCGCCAAACTAAAACAAGCATGTTCTCACAGCGGTAAAATAAAGACAAAAGACGACACTCATAAATCGCCACTGAAAAGTAACCAAAGCATTATACAGTTGCATAACAGTACAGTAACAGTAAATAAAAAGAGGCAAAAGGAGCAAAACTGCACGAAACTGTGCGCTTTTAAATACGGACGACGTTGAGCGCGGGTAAGGCAAAGACATTTATGTTCACTAAACAAGTAGTAAAAGTCACTACTTGAGCGTTTTTATGGCACTCATAAATGTCAGATTGTGCGCCGGGGTTTAGCGGCCCGCACGCTCGGGACTCGAACGTTTGAGGCGCCCCTTAATTGATTCCACGCGTTTTTCAATTTGTTCGCCTTAATGATTTCGTTTACATATTTTTATGACAATCGTATATCGTTTATTACACCTGCGTCTTTTCTTTTTTTCAGGTAAGCTTTTCGGTGCTCTCGTTTATAAAACGGTAATCCAGCTTCTAAGGTGAGTCTTATTTAAAAAGGGCATCTTATTTGTTGATTTATAAAACAATGCCTAATTGTTATTATAATTCGGGGTTGCAATAATTATTCATCGCATGCTGTGGCATAACAAGAACGTCCACTGTATAAGGAAACGGCCCGTGTAGACAGACATGAGAATAGCGTGAGTTTTCACCGCAGGCTCACTATGCAAATTATTGCATCATTAAACACCTCGCCCGAGCTTTTGCGTTAGATTGACACTAGCAAAGTCACTTATCTTGCTAACTGAGAAAACTTCAATCAAAACTAACTAGCCGTCTAATCTTTAAATAAGTACCTAGATTCATAATGATAATATTTGATTATATTATAATTATTATCTATACTAATATAATAAAGCTGAAGAGTTTCTTTGTTTGTTTGAACGCGCTAATCTCAGGATCTACTGGTCCGATTTGAAAAATTATTTTAGTGTTAGATAGCCCATTTATCGAGGAAGGCTATAGGTTATATATCATCACACTGAGACCAATAAGAGCGTAGCACCAATGAAGAATGTTTCAACATCGGGGTTTTTTCCTTTTGAGAGCTTCTGCTGCGTAAACGGTTAAAGTTTCGCACAAATCATGTATGAAAGAATTGGTCCTATTCCACGGGGACGAAGTCGCGCGTAGAAGCTAGTATATAATACGAGTAAAAATGTAACGGGTTGCTGTCTGTACATTTAAGATATATGAGAAAAATACTATTGGGACCAACGCAAATAGGACCCAAAACAATGATTGTCAGAATTTTTGTCTGCTTGTCTGTTTGTTTGTGCACGCTAATCTCAGAAGCGACTTATTCGATTTAGATTTCGTTTTTACTAATATATTGTGGCAAGCTTAGCTTAACATTCAGTGTTTATTTCATATCAATCGGTTCATGAATAAAAAAGTTATGCCAATTTAAAAAAATCACGTTGAACATGTAAAGTCACTATTCCACGCGGACGAAGTTGCGACTTGCGAGCAAAGCTAGTTAAAAATAAGTTCGTCGTATCTACATAGAGACGTCAGTTTGAAGTATGCGCATACTAAATTAAACTATAGTAAACGTATTATTGGTAACAGATAAGAAAAGGATTTGTTTTTCAACTATGTAACTTAAACTAATTACTCATATAAAGCTGAAAATTTTATTAAGAACAAATTCAAAATACTTTCTTCAAAATGCCACATTTAATAGCTGTGTACGGATAATGTATTGATCAATTTTATTATTTTAATTGTCACATTTTTATAACGTCATTTAAATTAAACATTATTATATTATGTACCTAGATACCACTAGTGTAGCCGCTGTAATTTTTTTTACTAATTTGGTGATTGTTCTGTCTATTACTAGGTGGTTAGTGGATTTGTTCCACCGGATGCATTTGATTGGCATTTGTTCAATTATAGTAAAAGGTGTTCGCTGTCTTGTCTCGTTTGTAAGGAGTCGGTAGGGCGAAGTTGGCATTCGTAGCGCGTTTTATACGTACGTAACGGCTAATACGTCTTATGCGTATATTGCTATATACTTGTGTAATATTAATGTTCTAACACTATAATTGCAGAGTAAAAGAGAGTTTAAATGTCTATACAATAATGTGGGTATATGACATGTAATGTTAGTATCACGAGTTTCTTATTTTCATATTCATTGTTTGATGGACTCCTACTCTAGGTAATCGTATTTGCGGCTTCACTTTACTCTAATTAGAATACCTACAATAATAATAAAAATATAGTCTAACTCAACGATATTGATAAGCAAAATATTACATTTCGTAATCAATTTTAGCAGCATACTTTAAAGTATAAACAGATAACTTCTATGTACGAATGATGCAGCAGGTTTTAAAGGTATATTTTAAAGATAAATATTAATTGTAAGAGCAACATGAAATCGTAAGAATCTAAAAAAAAGAGCTTTTTGTATTATAGATTAAATTTATTTTTTAAGAATAATAATAACGAGTCAACGTACGAGTACATTATTTATTTATACACTTAAATACGTGTTAAGGTTTTGATATTTACTTGAAAATAACGTTGAACTAGAATCGATAAAATCGCGATGTCGAGACAATGACAATAAAATCACGATAAAGTTGCTAGCTGTGTTGCTATCGGAATATAAGTGATATAACTTCTGTTGTACTGTTCGTTGGACATCTTTCTCTACCCATACTACTTATACCAAGGAAGAAAATACTTGGCAATAAAAAATAATCGCAATTTTATTGTTTTTTGTCAAATTTGTCTATTTATTTTCAGAAATTATAATGCATTGTTAAAAATGAGATATAATTCCTTTGCACTTTGCATTATAAAATAGTTCAATAAAAACACTACACATTAACAGTTTAGAGTACAAACGACGACGTTTGGACCTACAAAAATGAAACATCATTAATCATTTCAAGTTAATAAACTTAACTAAGATAAGTTACCACAAATATAAAATATTTACAACTCTAGATATTACATATTGAAAATAATTATCATTTACGTTATAAGAAGAATTTTCGTAGTAATTTTATAAGATCAAAAAATAATCAAAATATTGGTAGTAGGTAAAAAAATGTACTGTGATAGAACTAAACGCTTTCCACTTCTTGGTATTCTGTTTGTTCCTTTATTACCAGCTAATGTTTTTTGTATTTAGTACTTTATATATAGTTATGCTTAAACATATTCTAAAAAAAAACTTTTATCAAAAAATGACAATTTATTTTAGAAAATTGGTATGTAGTGCATAACAAGAGTACGTACGTACTTACATATTTACCTACTTGTGTATCTCTAGACTGGAGAATCGGATGTCAACAAAATGCCTATTCTCAATTCTTAAAAATTAAATTGAATAAAAATATTTTGCACTTTAAATTGTACATATTTTTTGTAGATAGAATTAGCTAAGATCAAATTCAGTAGGGTTATTATTAACATATAAATCTTTTAAGAACACCATGTTTGATTTAAAAACGATAACTAGAGTATAAAAAAGGTATTTTATACTTGTTTTACCTTAAAACCAATAAAAACTCTTTATGTTTTAGAGATTCTATCGGATACGCTTGCGGAATTAATACGAATAAATATACCTAGTTACGATAATAATTGTGTTTGCTCGCAAACGAAATAACCGACTTCAATTACATTGACAAGTAACACATCGTAGGTAGACGAAAAAATAGTCAAGTAAATACACGTTATCAAAGATTACTCAAAAAGTTGTAATCAAATCTCGATGAAATTTACCTAGATGTCACCACATCATAAGCATTAGCTTTTGATTCAATTAAAAATAATCAAATCGGTACACCGAGTAAAAAGTTATGCGGTATGATACAACGTAGGTCGACGAAAAAATAGTCAAGTAAAAACGCATTATTAGATATAACTTGAAAAGTAGGTACTTCTTAGATCTCAAATAAATTTAAATGGCACCAAATGACACGCACCACCTTTCGATTAAATTTTTTTTTTATTGGAATCGGTCCACCCAGTCAAATGTTCTGAGATAACATACATTAAAAAAAAATACAATCGAATTGAGAACCTCCTCCTTTTTTGGAAGTCGGTTAAAAAAGTAAGTATAATTCCATACAAAAGAGCTGCTATGCCACCTCACAATTTTGAATACCAAACAGCTAGATATTTGAAATTAATCCGCCGTATCTGCTGTTATATCTTAGTTTTATAGCGAAGAGAAGTGAGCGGTAAATGTCGTTTTATGACCTTTGGATCGTGAATGTTAAGTAGAACCATGGGAACAGACTTCATCAGTGCTTACTGATGACCTGAGAGCTGAGTCAAGTTAGACAAATAATAATTATTGTACTGTACTTGAAAGATGACACTAAACAATTTAGATAAATTTCTATTTTTAAAGTAAAACTTCTCTACGCATAGGTACTTGACCACGGATATTTCTGTGGTCTGTGTACTTGACTTGGGGAGTAAGCTGGTGAATGCGTGACGAGAGCGTAACGACAAGTGTGATGAGATATAATTTAGCGAAGATAGAAAAAGAGATTTCGTACATATGTTTTACTTCAGTCGTGTGGTCTAAAGTACACTCGTTTTTATTAAGGAATCGATTTAAATCAGGCCCTTAAAGCCCAATTCAATGCAAGTTCATATTGTTTTTACCCATATACTTATATCTGAGTACAGCTAGAATATCAAAATATATAGAAGTATTCAGCACATCCAAAGTATAAGAATATTTCTATTTGCAACGTTTCAGATTATCTTATCTGAACTCAGTCGTGTTGAAGGCTCGCGATAACGCCAGAGTCGCTTGCTTCGTGCGTGGTTCCCTTAACGGAATTACGTGAAGAATTAAAGGAACAATATTGAAAATAGCTAATCACCGGCGCATAGGCGCGTCGGAAAACCAATCGTAATGGCGCGAGAGTGCATGTCCGCGATCGTAGCTACGATAGCATTGTGCGGCCTGCGCAAGCGCCGATCGCGTCGCCGATTGGGGAACCCTGTCGCTTACGTGTCGCCTCTCGCCCCTATCTCACCCCACATCGCACGCAAATTATAATCGATACCATTATTGTAATATCCGAGTACAACATTTGCACCTCTATTGTTTCTCATCGTAACCTCTTTGTCTAAGATAGACACTCTTCCAGCAATTAAATTGCATATGTCATTACATGTACATACAATATTTTATTTGCAATCGCACAATAAGTATAATCATGAGTGAATTTATTAATTGATCGTCCACGGGTCATTAGTATTTACTTCTGACAAACAGTTTGCTCGTATCAGCGACGATGTCCAATTTAAGTAGCTGTCGCGTCTGCACGTACTTGACAGGTGACTTGTCAACAAAAAAGCGTAATTTCTTGCGATGTTTATATCATTTCCAAGTAGCCTTTGGAAGGCAACGCTTTTGGCGCGCCCGTATATCGGGGTACATTCGCATGGCCAAGAATTATGATTTAATAGCAATAAGCTGCCAGCTCTTATAGTCATTACGCTTAAAATATTGTAATTGGATAATTTGTTTGATTTTTATCTTTTCAATTATGCGTGCGAGTTGTTTTATTTTATTAAAATATTTATAGAGTGTACTGTAATATAAAATATTAAACTGAATGTTTTTATCGGTACCTAATGAGCGCTCATGTGGAGATTATTATTTTGAGAATAAATTAAATTATACATTTGTTTCTATAAGTTGTATTTATAATTTCTTACTTTATATCGAAATTTAATCAAGATTTAAAAAAAAATGTTAGACATTTAATCAAAATTTTATTAAATGAAACGTTATAATCGATTTCTTTCTCGGTACAATCGGAACGAGATATGGGCGTGTGCTGGCCGCCACTGTCCTCATAAATCTCGCCACTTGCAAATTTATTGTTCCAACTCATAAATACTGTGTAACTGTAAAGTCTTCATTCGTACACTTAATACGATCGTCTCAATCAGAGCTCGCCATATAAGAACAACACGAGCGAAATTTAATCGTTAATTAATGAACGAACTTTCAGAAGGCGTGCTGTTGAAAAATTAATTGCATAGAAAATAGGTATAAGGTTTGTACGATTTGGAAAAGTGATGGCTATTTTTATAACTTTTTCAAATACGGAAATAACAAGCTATAATTTACATATCAGGAATATTTATAACATGATATAAATGTGTGATTGTTTATAGAGCTGCTGAGGAAATTATTAATTATCAAAATTGTCATAAATGTCTTATCGCCTTTCCAATTTGACCAATTAAGACTAGTCTAAGCAATTAAATTTCCAACCAAGTGAAGAAACAGGTGAAAGTTCGTATAAACAAGGTCAGTGTGCTAAGGCATCACGCGAGACACAACAGCTGTTACGTAAAAGAGCGTTTAACGGCTCCGAGCTATAAATTGACACGATATAAGGTCAGGGTCCCCATATAAACGTTCAGTGCTCGATGCACTACACCGCAAAGTGGTCATTCGTTTCAAATAAATTACCATGTAATGGCACGTTAATTTGCATACTCTGCCGACGTCACCGCAATCTCAACACAGCAAAAACAACTCTATATTCTCCGCCTTAAAATATGTTTCTCTGATTACGTTCCCTTTCATTCAAAAGCTCTGACGGTGGCGCTGTTGTGGCGGACGATTTAGGAACTACACGCTGTTTTGGAAGTTCGTGCGCCATCCCAGAGATGGCGTTAGAATAAAAAAGTCGATTGGTTCATATCGAAGTACGTTAAGGGTGGCGCGAGGGTGCAAAACGTTAAGGTTTTCGGGGTGATTCGCTATAAACCTCAACTGTTTTATACGAATTTGTAGAGATGGCGTTACCTTCGACCACGGTATCTTCTAAGATTTGTTAATATTGTTCTCCTTGACACTGAACTTACCTGACTTGACAAACTTTAGGTAATGGAGTACATTAATTTTGCTTTTATAGATTATTATAATTTTATATATAAAAAAAATTAATCTTAACCAAAATTTATAAACATTTATTCAAGTTAGAATAACGTAATAAACTGAAATAAACTACTTAGTTACATTTTAGCATTCCAGGTTAAGTTAAAATCTTAAAATAACAATTATTAAAGTTGTAATAACGACATAGTTTTTAACTTTTCAAGCAAAAGAATTTTTGGAAGCATGAACAATTAAATATTTCTTATCTTGATAAAATCAAACAAATTTTCATTCGAATTCTTACAATTAAAAATGCCGAGTCACGCTACCTTACAGAAAGCAAAATTCAATACGAGTACGCTTCGAGTACTCAAAACATCGTTACAAACTATGCGCTAGTTGGAGACTGTTTATAAACGGTCCTATTATTCTAATTCTGACAATAAAAGTGAAAGCTTCAAACTTCATGCAAATTCCGATTGATGTAAACATACCTGACTTCCTTAGTTTTTATTGTTGCATAATCGTTGACAAAGAGAGATCATAAATTCCATCTCCCACGGGAGCCGATTCGATTCTCTTCTCTCTGTGTGTTCTTAATTGTTTGGCAATCATTTTTTTGTTTACCTTTTGTGCATGAAACGGTTTTAAAACGGTAGCGACAGTAATTGTTAAGTTACATAGGTAAAACAAGACTTTTGTTATTCAACTTTTAATTTTAAGGTAGAGATACAAAGATTGTTTCGAGACATGTCATAACTAGCTATTATTAATTATCATGTATATTGAGAGATATTTATTGATCAATTATTTTATCAATAAATAGCTATGTTATCAAGAAAATCATAGCTGATGAACCGTCATAATTATCATGATGATGGGAAAACCTCGGAGAACATCCAGCTGAAATAGCCATATACACACAGGTACAATATGTTTCGAAACATGTCCTTCCGTTTAGGGGCATATAGAGATGCATGTAGACATGCCATAGCCGAAATTATAAGTAAAAAAAAAATTTGAAACACTTTAACAGGTGGGTATTAAATAAAATCATTAGGATATGACATTAAATGAAAATTTATAAATGAAAATTGTATGAGAAAATTCTCATCTTCCTCTTCTTATTTTTAAAGGTCTCCAACAGTGCAAAGCAAGTACAGATGATTTCGCTAAAGTCATGTAGAAAACTGTTATTCTTAACTGAAACCTATTATTCTACCTTAACTTTTTAATTTAATGAACATTACACAACAAGGATTAACGAACATAAAATACATCGCATCGAACATAACACAAAACAACGCCGGGCAAACAATCGCACTCCTCAAACAATTACACCCCTGCCCATAAATACGAAGACAATTCAAGCATATATCCGAGAAATTTAGTCGTCTACGCTAAGCAAACATATGATTTATACTCAAACGCGGGACCGATGACGTTTCCACACCATAAATCGCGCCCTCAAGGCGGTCATTGAGCGTGTATGAAGAGAATTTCAGCTGGAAACACGTGTATTTGTATACCAGGATAGGTCTGAGGCCCGGGTGTACCGGTCAGACTGCGGGCCGGTACTAAGGTATAAATCTAGTTCATCCGGATAGCGGCCATGCCATCGAATTTAGTTTCACTTCAAACTTTCGTACCCACTATACTAGTTGCATATAGATTAATATAATTATTCGAAAGAAACGAAAGCGATAACAAATAAACCGTTTGAAAATAATTAAAACTGTAACTTTACTGTTTTGAGATTTTTGAAAATATCGTATGGCTATTTAAAAAGTCACAAAAAGGAAAATCTTCGCAAAGGTTAATTTTTTTTTGTAAAAATTAAAAACATGCTGCTTAATAAGAAAAATCTTTTTTTTTTATTTACAAACACAAGGAAGTACATCATAACTAAAAATATCAGGGAATTCTAATTTAAGCACCAAAACCGTATATTAAATGATACAACATTTATAATCTCCTTTTTCAAGTTATGTCCGTAACGACGCAAAATACATCGTGCTCTTGAATCCTTATTTGTTTACAAAGGTGACCTTGTTCACCTCCAGCTAGACTCTAATTAAATTTACAATATTAAAATACTTTGATAGAGTTCAACTAATATACTTAGGAATTTCTAAGTCAACAAAGATAATTTGTTTAATAAATGCCTTAAAGCAAATCGGTTTTAAGTTACTTCTTAATTTAACGATAAAATGCAAGGTTTTTATCTATATTACAGTTAAAAATAAATTTCTTAGAAACTTGAGTATAATTATATTATATTTTAGACTTTGAAAAACAATACTGTTATAAAAAGGTCAATGTTCTCTTACGTTATTCACATTAACGTTTTACTTATCTTGTGTAGAATTTGAATTTATAGATTTTAATACTTTACTTATCTTACGATGAATTCTTGTTGTAGACAATTATAGACCTAAATAAATCTTTTTTTACTAAGTTCTCACTAAATATGCTGAAAGCTGCTGATACCCTGTATATTTAGAACTGTAACTTTTAATGAAATAATTTTGCTTTAGATATGCATATAGGACGTAATTATGAATTTTATAAATCGCTCTAACACCGGCGAATATGATCTGGTAGACCTAGCGTTGTATAAATTAAAATTGTATTAATCAATATAAAATCAGTACCCAATACTTATGCTCTGTTTTCCTACTCTTAGTTAACTCCTATTTCCCTTTACGCTTTTATTTGGTAACACATAAATATATGGACCATTTGATGGTGCTAATGTTAAAAACAAATAGTTATCCTTAAATATATCGTATCTTAATAACTAGCAATACTACTTAATATTATTTTAATGCTTTTCATTACAAGCCGTCTATAGATAACATATAGCTAATATTAAATTAAAACAATAATTAAATTAATTAATTGACTCAATATAAACGTGTCTAAGCGCTTCTTATGTGTTAAGTTTAATCAACAATGTTTTAAGTGCAAAAAGCGTTTTACCACTGGCTAAGTTTCGTTTAATTTTCTAATCCAAGGAAAACACAGTTAATACGCGTACGAAATAAATCAGCTTGCCATTTTTGTTTTCAACGCACCGATAACTCTTTTGTCATAGGGCGATGTAGGCGCAGGGCACTGGAGTTATTTATATCGTATTTTCTTTGTAGAAGAAAATTTTCCTTTCTGTTCAGTTCACGGGTCAGTGATCAGATTCCTGCCTTAGGTTATACAACGGTGGAAATGTAGAAGGTTATAAATGAAATTCATACAATTTAATACAAAAATTGACAATCAAATTACTATATTACACGTTTAAAAAATTCGAAACAGGAACAGGTGCTAAAATATTACCATTTAAAAAGAAATATGAAATGTAGCCCTGCCATATATTCCATTGCCCGAATGTCGCCCTATTGTGTTTTACTATTTTGCATTAAGTATTCCTATTAAAAAATTGTGTTAAAAATCGTCAGATCTTCCCCTAATACTTCTATTACCACATAACGTTAAGTTCTTGAAGTTAGACTTTCTCCTCTCATCTCTATACCTCGTGCGTTGTAGGATGGTGCGGGTGACAGTTTCAGTAACGTTTCGTTTCACTCTCGAAAGTTGCCGCGGTTTACATATTATGACTTAGTATTTCAGCTGTATCACAGTAATATAGTAAATTATTAATTACTGTAGTAAATTAAATTACACCCAACCAGAATGTTCTAGTCTACAAATAGAATCTAATGGAAAGAAAAATTAAGAAAAGTGTTATGCGTATAACGTAACGCCATAGACGTGTTTAGTGATGGGATGTACCTACTGCTACGATAGATAGTCGATGTTTTTTATAATATAAAATGTATATTGGGCGTAGTCCAATTATTATTGTAAAAAGTATTATATTATTATTGTAGTATATAATTATATTAATGAAACAACAGAACATACTCGTATATAAAAAAATTGAATTTATTCGTCTAAACTCATATCAGAGTCAAGAACATCTGAATTGTCACTAAATTCATCATCTGTGTCTGTGACGGATATTTTCAACGATGAGTCCATTATATTGTCAATATGGATGTCACGATGCCAATCAGACATAATGTCCCTTTTTATTTTATTCACAACCTTCGAAAAGTCTTCGGGTTGAACATTGTTGATGGCCATTGAAATTCCCGACGTTTCGGATACTTTACAGCAACCATGGTCACGGGGGGGGAGTCCTTCCGTGACCGTGGTTGACCAATCCGAAAAAGTTGTTTCATTTCAATGAGTAAAATTCGCGTAAACATTAGAAAACAATTGTAGATGGCCTCTTGTAATGAGGCCTTTTTCTGCTGCCATTTTGTCCAAAGCATAGGTAGGAGTTGGTGGCTTATGACGCCGTACTAAGGCAATAAGCTCTGTCTTTAACATTTTGATATCTGCTTTAACTCCGTTTTCATTCAACCACTTTACCAACTCGCTTTTGCGGTTGGATTGGTTTGGGGGTTTATTAACTTGTACCGAATGGTAGGGTGCGTTAACAAATAAAGAACAAACTCAACAAACTATTTACAAGTAACAATTTAACAAAAATGAAAACAAACAATGAGATAGCAATAAATACGTGTCACATACAAGGCGCTAACACTCGTACTGAACGCAATCGCATCGCACGAGTAAACAAAATGGCCGCCACGCCATAGAGTTATTGGCTAGGTGCGTGACGGTAGCGCCACTCGATTATGAACTAAAAGGGGACAGTATTGGCAGATACAATATGTGATTGGCAGTATATTAATGATATTTGACAATAACTATATTTTTTATTGTTAAAAAATAACTATCAATATGTGAAAAAAATGTAGTGACGAACTGACGAAATTACGTGCTATTTTATATTGAATTAAATATCTTAAAAAAAAACTTAAGTATCATTGATAAACAAATTATTTAATGTGTTCATGATTAGATTAAGTCAATTCTAGCTAGCTTTATAGTTTTATACTATCTGTGTGTAATCTGTGGTCAATTCTAATTTCTAAAGCATAGCTGAGTACATATGAGTTGTAAAATTAATTTTAACAAAACTAAAAGGAAACAAACTTTGGAAACAAAGAGTATAATTAATTAAATTATAATTGTAAAGGTAAAAGTAAAGAATAAAAATAAAAAGATAATGTAATAGCTGAATCTTGAAGATAACGTAAAATATAAATTTTTTTAATTTAATATTTTTTTATTTAAGTCGTTACGAAAACATGGATGTCATCATCAAACTGGGTTTCAAGCAGTAAATCATCGAATTGAGTTCCAAATTAGTACCAAAATTTTTTAAATTTAATAAACACGTAGTTTAATCTAAAGAGTAGCAAAATATTTTTCATTATTTATATGAAATTCTTAATAAAATACATACAATAGTTTATTAAATTTTGATAAATTCCACAAGTAAAAACATTTATATTTCAAATTACTAATTTAGATAATATATTATTGTGTCAACAACATTTACCATTTTCCAAATGCCCGTTATACTCTTTTATTATTAATACTGAAATTAAGGTTATGATACTACATACTTTCGCCGTCTTACTGCTACTATCCACTTTTTTCTTTGATTTATTTTCCAATTCGCAGTTGGAAATGTATAAAATTTACACTCACTCTTTCTACTAGTATTTCTACAATTAACGACACAGCAACTCCGGTTGCTCATTTTATTAAAATGTTATTATTGATAAAAAATTAAAATGTTTACGTGTATTTTATACGACAGAGTCATAAAACATCTCCGTTTAGTTCAAAAATTCACCACTGCGTACGCTTGTGTCGATTCGGCTTACCTCCACCATGACTTCGCACCTAGCCAATAGAGCAAAAATGTTTTCAGGAAAAAATCATAAACCCGATTTTGATAATTTTATATATTAAGTACAAAGATATTATTATGTAGCCATAAAATATATATATTAACAAGTTTATACACGTAGTTACATTGCACAACTGAATAACACACAAATTTTCATAACACTATTAATTAGAACTAGATTTATGCTGTGAGTATCGTTAATGATAAAAATGAATTACATAACGGCACATCCCTAGTCATGTGTGTCAACGTCATATAGGCAACTGTCACCCGCACCATGCTACAGCGCACGGAGTATAGATCTCTCACATTAACAATCATGTTAGCGACATCATACTGGGGCTTCAAACTGCTTAATTCTATTTACCAAATTAGAACTATCTCCTTCATTGATGTTGAAATACCATACAGCTTAAACAAGGTGGTTTAGGTACTTGTGTTCATCCACCATTTCAACCATGGTTTTGACCATTGTCTATCTTGTGTTCCATGATGAACTGCTGCTGATCCTCTTCGTAGACCGCGTAACCCATTGAGGCGTAACCTTTTTCCTGCTCCCACTGAAATAGCGTTATATCGTTCTTAAACTTTAAGTGACTTAAATAGAGAAAATTAAGCACTAACATACAGCATTCTTATCCTCGGGGGATTTTCAGTATTTCAAAGGGTTGAAATGAGGGTGAAAGTTATCCTGAAGTTGAAGGATTTTAGTTCTAGTTAAGCTAATTTTAAAACTGTTCTACATGTATTAAAACTGAAAATGTTATGAAGAAAATTTGTTTTATTTGATTTTATAAAATGAGTACAATGCCTAATTGCTTTATTAAAAATATATTACAACATAAGACCTACATTTACAACAACGATACAATTGATGATGCAAAAATAGCGGTTTTGCAACTTCACATTTGATTCTGATAAAATAAATATTCAAAATCTCATCAAAAATAAAGGTTTCAGATGCATCCCTCTATCCCACACATCTAGGCACCCTACGGTTACTTCACCACTACGCTCATTGAGCGCCCCAAGGAAATAATTGTTTATTTTCGACAACTAAGGACCCAGTCCACCGAGTAAGATATCATTATTAAAATACATTTCATTTGCGCTTATGTACAAACATATATTGTTCCAAAATTAATCAATAGTTTTGTAGCCATAATAATTATAAGGCTGTTATTCAATATGTATATTAATTTTACAGATCAGAGCCATTAACCGTTATTAGAAATGGATTAGAATTAACATATTTTAATACACGAATGCCATAAACTTCAAAAGGTGATTTACCATGAGGTTATCCATCTACTCACCTGCGTTCTGGCGCAATGAAATTTCATTTATTACCGTCTAATTTATTTTCAAACTAAACAAGATACATATTCATTTATGACATGCTTAAATGATGATCAAAATTAAAGTAAAAAGTATTATTACATATTTGTTAAATATTCAAACGTTAAGATTATAGCTAAGATTTTGGCATCGAACAAATAAACATATGCAAATCGTTTCCAGTATTGTATTCGTGTTAACACAAAATTCGTAATAATCATTACATCGCATGACTAACCGCTTCCTTAGGTATTTTGTTTGGCAATTTAGGTTCCACAATGATGTAAACATACCAGACCACGCCATATAAAGCGGCCACACAGGCAGCAACTGCGATAAGCTTCGAGATTAAATTCTTACATCGTAAGCTCAGAAACGAGTAATTTAGAAATGCCATATATGGAAAAATAAATTTGCCACTTTATAATTGTTTATACAACTTTATTTGATCACCTTATTCTTACATTTTGAAAATACACAAGAAACATTGCAAATTTAATTACAATGTAGAACTTGAACTAATTTAGTAATATTAATGGTAAATTTATTCAAATATGTTGATTAAATCTCAATTTATTTTAAAAATGGCTATTATAAAATTTTGTATCTAATTAATTTTTTGTTACATATTCAAATAATTTATTTGGTACCAAAATAATTTAATAAGATTATCTTTTAAAATAATTATATCATATTAATCGCAACTGTTATAATTTATATTTTTTGCATATTTTCTTTAATAATTGAGGTGTAATTAATTTTTAAGTTTGTTTTATAAAGTTTTTCGAACACTTTTTTAGATTAATCGGCTATCCAACGCTAAAACAATTTTAAATTCGAACTTTAGATTAAGACGTTCACAAATCAAACAAACAAACTACGGTTTTATAATATCACTACTTAAAAAAAAGTTTTAATAGTGCGCTACGCGATTATTTTAAACTTAATAATGATTATGTTTAATACAGATTGAACTGTTAAAATTTTAAAATCAATTTGCACAGAATGTTATACATATAGAGGGTGATAAACAAAGGCACATAGAGCATAGCGGGGCATAGACAACAATAGCAAATGTCGGGGCTCACTCGCGAGCATTGTAGCGTGGCTCGGGAGGCGTTACGAATCAATGGAGGGAATTATCGGCACTGCTACACTGTGGAGACTACGTTATCGAAGAAAAATATATATGTAATTTTACTATGCATATGGAACTTATAACTACTTAATATTTATAATATAAAAACTACAAATAGATTTGTAGCTTATACGGAAGAAATATAAATGGATGAGCGTATTGAGTGGGGATTTTCTGTATAGGTACTCGTATGTATAATGTTTTTTTTGTCATCTGTTGGCGATAAAAAAAAAAGATAGATCAAAGTCGATGCAGTGCCATAGAAACCACATACAAATTTTTAGCCTAAAAGAAAAAAAAATAGGAGTAGAATAGAAATCAGGATGGGAAAAGAAGAAAAGTGTTGATTTCTGTTTCCATTTTTCAGCAACATAGGTAGAGCACAGCATGAAATATCCTGCTCAAAATCTGGAGCAGCCGACTGGGGATGTACCTCGACTTACAGAAGATCACAGCTAAATAATACTGCTTTCAGGGAGTGTTGTGTTTCTATGGTGAGTAAGATGACCAGAGCTCCTGAGGGGAATGCGGGTAAGGTCGGCAACGCGCTTGCGATGGTTGTTGTGTTGCAGGCGTCTATAGGCTACGGTAATCACTTACCATCAGGTGAGCCAAAAAAACTTTGCGATGTGACTGTTATACTAGTCCGGTTTATCCGGCTCTAAATTAACTGTAAGTATAACAGCTATCGTAAACTACAGATACTTAAAACTGGCGATAAATAATAATTTATTTCTCTAATTAGTAACCAGTATCATATTAGTAATAAAAATGATCTTGGGTAGACTTTAACTGAGGTAGGGCACAGCAGGAAATTTCCTGCTCAAAATATGGAGCAGGCCGACTGGGGTATTACCTCGACCTTACAGAAGACCACAGCTAAATAATACTGTTTTCAAGCAGTATTGTGTTCCTGTTGGTGAGTAAGGTGACCAGAGCTCCTGGGGGGATTGGGGATAGGGTCGGCAACGCGTTTGCGATGCTTCTGGTGTTGCAGGCGTCTATAGGCTACGGTCTTACCATCAGGTGAGCCGTACGCTTGTTTGCCAACCTAGTTACATTAAAAAAAATCACGTAAATAAATATAAATGCGTATATACAAAACATTTAAGAGTATATCAATTATTTCTTCATTAATTAGTTCCTAATTATACGCATTACAATTGATCAATAATAAATTTGAAATAAATCAATCTATAACTTATACATATATTTATTGGAATTTACTCGTATTACGTGGTATGAAAACCATACCCATAGGTAATGAAACAATGTGAAACAACGCGTAAAAATACTTGTTAATGTAAGGTATAGGTATAATAGTAGGTATACCAGCATATATACTGTACCAATACGAATAACAAGCGTCAGTTTATAATTTGATTTTAGAATTTTTACCCGACTACAACAAATCCAAAAGGATGGTTATATTTAGCAGTTTATGTATGTACCTATCTGTTCTCTAATATATTCCAACCTACTTGTCATATTTAGACAAATTAGGTATCATTAGAAGCATATTAATTGTCCGCTGGTCAGTGGCTATATGGTGTCACTATATATTGAATGTGGCGCCCTCTACTGGACATAAAGTGACGAACTATTTTTTTTGTCGTAGGCTGGTTTTAGTTCTTAAATTTCTTTATCTTGTATTATTTAAATTTATTATAATTTGATTTATTTAATAGAACATTTTATTTTAAATATTCTGGTAATCGTTCTTAAGAAGTAAACTGTACACTCCAGTCCCGCGTCGGAGCTGAAACACACACTTTTCTTATTTTATTGCGAGCTGTGTTTTCAATGATTGGCGATCTCTATAGATTTCTCTGCGCCAGATTAGTCCGTCCCACGCAGCGTATCGGTTGAAGAGGTAAATGAAATGCTATCCGGAGGGGAAAACTTAAATTACTGAATTTGAGGGTCAAAGAAATAAGTCTTTCGAAGACACAAACGACACGCCGCATTGAATCGATTGATTTAAACTTTTTCTTAACTGGCGCTTCGGGCGTTTGCTGTGGTTGATAGTCGTAAATATGATAATTCTTAAAGTATAAGTGATGCGTCTATAACGATTTCTTACTATTTCTTATGTAAAATGATATCGGCTAGTACGTCAATCCGCAGTAGAGCATTTTAGTAAATAACCCACCTTAATACTTAATAGGAGTACATATTTCTAAATCAAAACTTGACGCAGCTAAATTTCCACATAGTTATTGTAATTACAGCAAAAGCAATGTGTATTATGTGTATAATACAACTAAAACAAGATATGTCCAATATAATAATTATAAAAATACGCACAATAATATACTCAAATAACATTTCAATTACATACATTATAAAACAATTATAATTTTTAAATTTGTTAAATTTTATGGTCACAAGTTTAAACACAAAACAAGATGGATGGCACAATTTACAAATAAAGTTATTAAGGAATAGGAAGCAATAAAATAAGCGTCAAAACCTTTAAAAGCCTGCGCCATAAAACGTTTGATAAATGCATCGCATCACGTTGATATCGTTTGAAATTAGGGTGGGGTCGTAATGACCCGTTTACTGTTATCTTCGAACATCGCCACCGCAAACTAACTAGTCCGACGATTTCAAATTTTACGTCATAATCCTATATCAGTAAAAAACGTATCATTCGGAAAATTTTAAACAAAAATGTATACAATTTTAAACTCTAATTTTAAAGTTTTTTAAGTCTAAATTAATGTGAATGTATACCTACTATATAATATAGTAAAGTAACATCTGCCGTTACGACTCGAAACCGACTCACGCGCATTTGAAATTTTCGAAAAAAGAACCGACGGCAACAGATGCGACATGTCGGATTCCTACAAGCAGATGTTTATAAGTTCCCTCATCATAGATTAAGCTCTTGGATTCCTTTTGTTTTTGCTCGTTTATTGAACAATATAGCGCCTTTAACTGGTGGTTATTTTGTATTGTGATATGCGGGTAAGATATTATTGTTGATAATTAGTCTGGTTTGTTCCATTATACGTTAAACTGCTTTTTGCACGGAAGATTTATACGGTATACTCGTGTATATTATAATTGTTGTCATAATAGCTTTGTGATTTCTTAGGAAAAATATTGCAATAACTTTCCAATAGCTTATATATGTGTATCTTTGGTAGTACCTACTACTCTTTGTATTTGTTTTTTTGAATTTATCATTTAATGTTTAAAACATTTTGTTTTTACTAATATTACTTATTTTTTTAAATAAATTAAATGTGACGTATTATATGCATCGCGGAAAAAATTGATAATCCAATATTATAACTTTACATACGTTATCATATGGATATTTAATTCTTACAGAACATTTCGTTTTAATGCAAGCGCTATTATAATCTAATTTCGGATAATAATGTAGGTAAGGTATAGTTTGCAATTGGTATATTTCATAGACATATGAAATAGAAACGCAGATAACCCAAACGAATTAAAAATTCGTTATGTCGATAAAAACTTTAACGAACTTTTGTAATTGTAAAACGTTGTGCCAACGTTGAGTTGAAATTTCACGGTCAATTTTTATACAGCGCGGAGGTTGGACTTACTTTAATCTGTGTTCCATTTAACTGTCGCTTGACATGCAACCTTCGTGGTCTAAAATTAGACGAAAGAGGGAAATATACTGTATTAGGAAAAGGTTTCGAGTCCTTGATCAAAATTTAAGTTTCTCAATCAAATTATGATTTGATGTTGAATTTTACGGTTGTTTTTAAATGGAATACTTATATAAAGTTTCATAAATACTTCTAAGCTGTAAAAATACTGTATGCTATTAAATCACTGTATTCGTCAGAATTAAGCAAGAACAGAGTTTTTTAAAATACTTCAAAATATTGCATACTTTGGCATTTAAATTATTTCTTTAAAAATATTTTTGTTTTATATTTTATAAGCAGAGCGCTTTGTATGCATGTATAGAGTCCTTTAATCCTCATAATATGTAGTAGCGTTTCCTGCATTCTTTTATTCGCGTGACGTCACCTATTGCTATGGTGAGTAGCTTCGTACAATGGCCACGGGCGAATCCGGCCGCGCCCTATAGCTATAGGAATATAATATTTATGAGGGGTACGGAACTCTATAATTACATCGATTCGGGTATTGGAACCGACGCCCAAATATTATTCTCATTTTTTTTTTTGTCAGTACCTACATACAAAGTATAAACGCTTAGTATTATTTCAAAAGTAACTTTCAGTAGAGACACACAGTTTACAAAGATAATGAACCGAAAGGGAAAGTGGATGTGCCACGTGACTGTGGAGTCCCGTTTTCACCGTAGGTACCTGTTGCAGTCTTATTTACGACCCAAAACAATCGCTTTATCTCGCCCCGTCCATATAATGCGGCCGTAAAATCAGATTCTTTACACGATTCAACTTTTATAGCCACTTGCATAACAACTTTTGTTTATAAACAATAGTCTTCAAGGACTGCCGGCTACCTTACGGAAGACTGGTCCATTTTGTTTAGTTGCAAGTTTACCCGCGCTACGTAGAGGTCCGAAAAATGACATCGCGAATAATCCTTTGTAATCGCTTAATTAAAATTCAGCTGCCGTCCCGATCATTACAAACTATAAGCGGTATTTATTGCTTTATAAGATTAACGTTTACATAATAATAATGAGGTGTTGATATACGAATCGATTCTCATTTGCAATACGTAACGAAGACCGATAACTCGAAAGTGAATTAATCGCCGCACCGCGAAATAAAATATATTATAAGCCGAGGAGTGATACTTGTATTGTTTGACATTTATCGTGCAGAGAAACATAAATAAGTAATGCGCATCCCAATATAACTGCTTGTTAATTTTGTGTTACGGTAAAGACAAATAATAGATTCTCATAAAAAACCTCTCCTAGATGGACAAAGAGGTCTATGCCCAATAGTGGAACGCTACAAGCTAAATCAAGTCCAGGCCAGTCAAATCATAAGAAAGGTAAAGTTAATAAAACGCGAAATATTAAAATAAAACTATATCAAAAGTGTGACGTCGATAGCGTAGCTAAAACTGAAGTCTCGCTACAAAAAATTGACAAAAAGCGTTCTTGACGCGGGTAATGGCGGCAAAAGCGCTAGGAGGGAGAGAGTGGGGACAAAAAACTAATAATAACAGTGTGTGTCACCCCATCACGGTGGTGTCCCATTTCGCCGCACCTACCCGCCCGTCATTCGTGTGAACACTGAACTCCGAGCCATGTTTGATCTACAGATTTTATACTTAAAATTAAGTATTCCACCTCATTTAAATATACGCTTTTAAATAGTGCCGATCTCGATAAGATAAAGTTAATTAATTGCGTTTCTTCAACTCCTTTTTTTCCAGTCTATTTTCCGTATAAATCACTGTAATTGGAGGAAAAGAATGGATTATAATTTGTGTATATTTGATTTACGCCTCGCGTTTAGCGGCTATTATCGAAGTAGCTCAAGTAAGTAATCGTTCTGTGTAATCTAACGTAATTATAACATACCTCAGCTAGTGTAAGTCACGATTTGAACTATCTGCCGTGGCGAGAGTTTTAAAAGTAAAGTCCCTGTTAAACTGTATACATAGCAAAAGTTAACTGAGATAGGTTTTGATAGCGTGGCCCGCATCTGATTATAATCGCGGCCAACTATTAGGTTGCGGGTACAATGGTATTTATTTTATTTAAAAAAAATATTTTATTTACTATCTCTATAACTGAAACTAATAAGTTAATAAGATTAATATTACAGATTTATGGATGCAAATTTTAATACCTACTGCAAATTACTGTATGAAAGTCATTTATTATTATTTTGTTAATTTATGGTTATATTTAGAAAAACTAATCTATTATTTTTGTAAGGTTATCTTTGTCTCATTCGAAATATTATGCAAAATCTCACAAGAGACTACTAAATTTTATGTAAATCGTTAGAAATTATGAATGAACCTACATATGTGTTCTGGATACAATTTTGTACCTGCTTTTACATACCTACACTGTTGTATTTGTATATCAAAATATGAAATCACCTTAAGTTTATTTGCATATAATTAAAGTTACATACTTTAAATTTGTATCTCATTAATTAAAAAACACGGGAGATTTACACTTTTAAGCAAAAAACTGTTTAAATGTAAGTAAATAACGTTTTATAATAAAAAATATTATATGTGTTACAAGAGTGGCTTTATATTTCCATTACAATAATGTAAGTTAAATTATAAATTAACCGGCGAGGGGCCAAGAATATTTTAACATTATTTTAGTTTTTACTAACTTTATTATAAAAGCAAGGTCGTTAGCAAGTAATAAACAAAAGTAACCTCAAATTATTATATTCACACAAGTTAAACAAGTGAATAAATTTATCTATTAGCAGAAATCTTTCCATAGACGTAAAATTACCATTATCATATATTTTGAGTAAGGAGGTAATACCGTAATATAAGCTGGGAATAGGCGTTTTGCATTATGTTCAAACGATTATAAGTCCTTGTAAGTATATGTCAGTAAGTCTAAGCATATACCTATCTAATAAATATGTAGTTTTTTAAAAGTAAAACGGCCTATGTTTAGAAGCAAATAGCTAATTTAATGGAAAATTGCTCTATGTGATAAGACCGCCTTTTGTATTTTTATTATTTATTTTAATTGTTTCTAGGGCCAATTAGAAAGTCACTTTTTTGTTATTATAGTTATTTAGAAGTGACTAAAGAATATAAGTCAGTTCCTGTTCAGTGTGTAACCAGCACTAATTTGAGACCGTGAGTTAAAGTGGCCGATAATCCTGGATGTAAACACGCGAAACACGATCACCTTCCAGAAACCGCCTTCCATCGCTTTTGTTACAACGTATATAATTCACCTGAAAAGGCTAGATGATTTTACGACAGATATTTGGGGAATTTTCTTTAGTGGCTTAAGATTTGTGTAAGTTAATAACACTTTTAGAAATAATATAATTTTTTTTATTTTTAAATATAATTATGTCACAATAGTAAAAAAAAACATTAAAATCTTCGAAGGGACAGCGAGAACGCTAAATTAAATTCAAATATCGAATGAGGAAGTCGCCACCCTCCCCCCCCTCGCCCCCTCGCGTCTCTACGAGATTTATTATATTTGTTCTACGTTTAATTCATTACCGCTTGTCGCGTGGATTCCTTACATTTTTAAATATCGAATCGTAATCGATGACTATCTTTTTTGTTGTCACTATTTAAAACCTCTTTGCTTATGACTTTTGTTTTTTCTTTCAGGTACGGCAGAAGAGAGGTAACTGTACAAATAAATCAGGCCAACTTTATCCTTCGAGTGACTTCCTACTTGACTTCGATATCAGATCTTAGCATAGATACTTAAAATCTTTATGAAGATTGGTAATTATAGACTTTTATAAAAGGATTACATTTTGTCCAAGTATTTTTGTATGTTTAAATGTTTGATTTGCTAGGTCATATATACCTAATTATGTGCATTTTTAAAATTAAAAAGTAATCTATAACAAATTACTCTAGACAATTTAATCTGCTGTTTTCACGTATAAAATTACTTATGAGTAGAAAGCCATAAATGATCACCTATCTCGTTCACACTTCAGTACAACATTATCAATCTAACGCGAATCGAACAATAGCGTCGCATGTTTGATTTATACAGTCGTTTAGTAGAAACATTACGGATAATTATAGTTTGACTGCTCGACCTTAATGCTTTTACAACATTTTAATTAATTAATTTTCATTTAAAGAAATCAAGTTTTTGAAGTGAAACTTCTTTGGGCGCATGAGGGGTAAAATTTTGATGATCAGTTGATTTGATGTGACGTTGGCTTTTTGTTTTTTTTTCAATTAAGTAGTTTTTTTTGGATTTTAAATTAGTTTTTTTTAATTAGTTTGCCAATGAAGTTTTACTTCTGACATTTGTGTACCTACTTATTATACGCACGAATTTTTTTTAATTTCCTTTACTGAATTGCATGTGTCAATAAACGGCTTGATATAATAACTTTTTAAGTATAAATTGAATTGTATTTATTAATTATTGAAAAATTTTACCTAATTTTGCATTTGTTTGCATTTTAACTATTTGTAAGAAAATATTCTTATTATTGACTTCAATAGCATTTCAATTATGGCATAAATTGAAATAAGTAGTAAAAACATAAAAGTTCTTATTTTGATTTAATACCATCTGATTAGTTTCGAGTTTCGAGGTGTTTCATTAACCACATAAATATGCATATTAAGCAATTAAATTTTATGACGATCGTAATAAATTTATTAAGCAACGAGTGTCAATAAAAATAAAAGTGAAAGATAAGTATTTAACGATGACTCGAAATCAAAACCAATCAAAATCAAAAATGACTTTATTTAAATATGCTTCAAAAGCACTTTTGAATCGTCATGTTACAAATTGAAATTTTATTAGTTTTAATTAAGTACCTAATTAGTGTTAAAAGCGAAGCTATCACTGATTCGGTATGCAGATTCTGCATAGAAGAAATGCCAAGAAAATCCACAATTACTCTTTTAAAATATATTAATTCACTACTATATATTGGGTTATATCTATAGGAGCATCTGTAACGAACGCAACCCAACTGTCAATTGTCAACAAATCCCAAGACATTTCGTTCGCGCTACACCTCCACAAAAGCCGAACAGAAGTAGGAGCTCAGCTCACGAGGTTTTCAAGGGTGGTGGCTTTCGGCGGGAAAGTGGCTCGAAGGGTGGGGGAGGGGGCGTGATGGCTCGTATTGATTTAGTGCCGTCGTCGACGAAGCTATGTAGGTGGGAAAGTATCGCTTTGTCGCTTGATGCGCTTTCTTAAACGGTAGGTAAGTGTTAGTATGAAGAATATACTCGAACACGATTACTTAATTCAGTTAATTTTTAGATGTAGAAGAGAAAATATAGAGAGTAACATGTCGTAGACATTTCTTTTATTTTTCAAGAGTAAGAAAATATCGATGTTATCATTTTCTTCTTCTCGTTATGTTTAATGTTATCTAACGCTTGTAATAAAATACTAAATAGAATAAATAGGTACTGATTACATTATTCAATATGTCGGATTTAATAAAACTTTGAACTCATGATACAACTTCGTGCTATTAGCATTTTATTATTTAATCAACTCTATCAATTGTATCAACGATATAAAAATGTAACTAACTTTCTATCTTTGTATTAAAAAGTTCTTTTCAGAGCAAGCAGTGCGCTAAAGCATTAAAATTGACAGTAGTTAAAGTTATTTTTACAAAATAAAAAACTTTTCTCTCTAATAAGAAAATAATTTTGCTGCAAAGCGCTTTCTTAAGTTGCAGCGCTGAATTCCCCCGAGGCGTTCCGGCGTCGAAGATTTAAATGGATATTTAACTTTAGTCTCAAGGAACCCAAAGTCTATTGCTTTTAACGTCCTCGGACAGATAGGTTTTTTCTTTAGAAACTCGCGAAGCTTTTAGCAAATGTTCTTAAAATGCCTGGAATTAAAAAAATAATTCGTAAACTTGTTCGTGTTTAATCCTTAGCGTTCTCTTTCAAGGACGTTTTATCGGGAGGATAATAAGTAGTTGGAAGAAAGATAGGTCAATTTGAATATTTTATCTAAAGCGATTTACTTGTAGAAAGGTACTTTTTTAAATAACTATTTCTGTTTATTTTTACTAAATGTGCTTTACTACATCAGATACTTTATCTTTTACGAACGACATTGTATCCTCAGAAACATACCTTAACTTAAAAGCCCAACTTTGAAACTTTGTGGATTCCATCGAAATAGTTTCCACCACATCAAGTTCATACGGCAATCGAGATGAAGAGAGATAGGCGACTGTTTGCCATCTACTGCTTTATTATGTTTAGGAATAATTAAGCAGATCGTTGAGATATTTTTATTGATGTCCAATTCTCACGCTTCAGGTTTGATGAACGTACTACTTTCTATTTGCGTGAATTTTGGAAAACAAATTGGTTTCGATTTATCTAAATTGGATAAAAATTAAAAAATCAATTACTACTGGTCATCTTTATATAAATCGCTGTTTTAAACGCGGTAGAACAAATCACTTTATAAATGAATGTAATTACTACTAATTCTATTATTTAAATGCTACTGGTAATATTTTGAGATTATCTATTTTCACGTCTTGAAATATAAATATTTATTTAACTAATAACCGTTATCGAACAAATAGCAAAAATTAAATGCTAAGGAAGTTTATCCTTCTGCTGGGCCTCTTTCCCCATTTAGGAGAAGGATCAGAGCTTAATCCACCACACTGCTTTAATGCGGGTTGGTGGATATAGGTATCTATACTAATATAATAAAGCTGAAGAGTTTGATTGTTTGTTTGAACGCGCTAATTTCAGGATCTACTGGTCCGAATTGAAAAATTCTTTCAGTGTTAGATAGCCCATTTATCGAGAAAGGCCTATAGGCTATATATCATCACGCCAAAACCAATAGGAGCGTAGCACCAATGAAGAATGTTTTAAAATCGGGGTTTTTTCCTTTTGAGAGCTTCCGCTGCGTAAACGGTTAAAGTTTCGCACAAATCATGTATGACAGAATTGGTCCTATTCCACGCGGACAGAAGCTAGTTCCCTAATATGAGTGACGATCGCTATCAGGTGTACATGATAACAACCGGGAACGACGGTTTAACGTGCTCTCCGAGGCACGATGGGGAGACTCACAAGGACTGCACAAACACCCAGACCACGGCAAATATCTTTATGGCCAATACAAATGTTTGTCATGTGCGGAGATCGAATCCGCAACCGCCAGCGCAACAGCCACAAACCAGTGCTGTGACCGTTGCGCCAACGAAGTTTAGGTCATTACATTGTTAAATGAATTATAATGCGAGTAACAATAAATACAAACAATTGTAGCTTAGTATCCTAACTTTTTATTTACTTTTCAAATGTCTGTTTTACTTTTTTTTTTTTTTTAAATATGGCCTAAGTGACCGAGTAAAAACATAGCATTGTCCTGGTGTAAGAACTTTTAAAATCAGCACAGAAAATTTCAAGTTTATCTCAGAAACCAAAAGCCGCAGCCCTGCTTATACAAACCGTAGCATGATATAATTTATTTATTTTATTTATTTATTTATTTGTTGCACCAACAAGAAATACACTAATACAAATGTTAAGAGGCAAGCACAGTTATTTGGCAAAGTGTATCCTCAATTACAGGCGCAAACCGCATGCACTTGAGCGAACAATTTATTATTATACTAAATATAATTATGATTAAAAGTAAAAACAGTAATAAATTAATAATACAAAAATTCTACTAGAGACAATTACTAAATAGGACACAATTTTCAAAAAACAATTACCAACAATAATATATTATATCTGGTCTGAAATTAAAAGTAAATAATAATAATAATAATAGCAAATTACCGATTAATATAAAAGTAATTAATTATCAAACGGAATGTCAATTCAAATAACGCTTGGATCATCAAAAATTGCTAAAAATGTTAAAAAATGATAAACCACTATCAGACTAAAACAAGGAATAAAAACATTGAAAATTCATAAATATATAAAACAAGTATGAACCAAAGCAAAATTACAACTAACATGATCCAAAATAATAATAATAATTACAAATTAATCAATTAAAAATTTTGAAATATTAAAAATTAAAACATTAAAAAAAAAAAAATTAAAATATTAAAAATTAACACATCAAAAATTAAAATATCAAAAATTAAAACATTAAAAATTAAAAAGAACAATACAGAATCAATAATGCACCGCTTGCAAGCACTCTTATTTTAATGTCAGGGACAGCAATTCTTTGAATTGAGTTAAGGTGTTAGAGAAAATGTCTAGTGTGGTTGAATTACACTGTTTGGCTGATGAGCTAGAAACATCATTTTGCTCCTCGCTCCTTTTATGTGAGTTATGGACACTATTGTAGGTTCTCAATATTCTGTTGAGGGGGGCATAATATCTCCCCAGATTTGATTGTGAGCATCTTTCGGTAAATGGTGTATGATAATATATGTAAATGGTGTATAATATAGCCTACAACTTTCCCTGATAAACGTAACACGTTTATCAGGTACTATTTAGGTACCTATAGGTATATAATCACAACAAAAGAAACTATTCAATTTTATTACGTTACTAAAATGAATTCCTATATAGCTCCTCCCTGGATTTGCTGTCACTAAATACCTGTTTATTATTCTAACAGGGTTGGGTACAATTATTATATACATCTAACCGTTGTATAACCCGTCTAGATTAATTAGCGACGGGTGTATGATCAGCGATGTTTTATGAACTATCTGCATTGTATGTGTTATGTTTTGTACTAGATAAAAATCTAAGAATTCACAAACAGCTCTTAGTCATTACAATAACTTGCAGACTTAAAAACTATAGTGAAAGACGTTGTCACATAGGACGTTGTTACTATTTGCCAAATCATAATTTATTAAATTATGATTTAGAAAGTTTGTTTAGAAATTTTGAAGTATTTATTAAACTGAAAATTGTTTTCGATTAAACTTTGTAGTAAGATTTAAATAAAAATTTTGCATAAAATATTAGTAATGGATAGCCACGTGTGGGCGTATGAAGACATAATAACATAGAAATTGTCAAAGAAAGCTCAGTATTCATATATATAGGCTTGGTCAATGAACTGTCAAAAATGTTCCTTCTAAAAAATACCCGGTTTCGTAAACCTGTGCGGGCGTAAAAATTTATGACCGCTGAGTTTGCGCCTACATAGCTGGTCTCGGGTTCGCTTCCTACTCATGATAATTATCATTTTAATTAGCTATCGTAAAATTATACCCAAACTATTGTTCTAACTCGGTCGTAAAGACCTTGTAATTATGTAACCATTTTTTAATTAGTAAAAAATAACTGTTTATAATGATTATAATGTTTTATCCACATATACCTGTATAGAGATGGCAACGGTATTTAAAGATAAATTATTTCAATATTGTGTACTTTTACCTTGATAAGATTAAACATTATTTAAATAAATTTCATATTAATTAGTAAAAAAAGCAAGTTTGTTTTTTTTTTTTTGAAGTTAAAATTTTTATTTCGTTAATGAAATAAAGTATACGAAAGAGGCTCCTATTAAACAACTAGGTACTCGTAGCACTGCGCAATTTTAATAACGCTAAAAAACGTTGTGCAAATTTAACTGTGTTCAACTCTGTAGACAACACACACATCAAAAACACGAAAGTCCAAACTATAACAAAAAACTGTATGGCCTATAAAAACATTTGACATGAGCGGTGATCGATTTCGCGACCAAATAGCGTCACAACCTGGGCCCAACATCACTGCCTCGATCCGTCCTTATTAATAATCATCTCTATATATATAAAAATGAATCGCTGAATGTGTTGCTAAACGCAAATGTCGAGAGTGGCTGAACCGATTTTGCTAATTCTTTTTTTATAATAGTCCTTGAAGTACGAGAATGGTTCTTACGTAGAGAAAAATTTAAAAAGTTGCCTAAAAAAGTCTAAAAAAACACTTTTCTATATTCTCATACAAAAGATTCGTAATAATACTATAAGTATACTAAGTCAATTTGAACTTTAATAACAATCGACTGTTAGGCGGTACGAAGTTCGCCGGGTCAGCTAGTTTCTAATATAATTTAAGAAATTTATGATTAGGTACTGTTATCAATTAAAAACTAAATCTCATAAAATGTCATCTTAACATAACTACTACGTATAACTGCGTTTCGTGAAGGTATCTACTGAGGAAGCCGGAAACTTACATCCTCACTTTCACCGTCCTAAGCTTTTACCTTCATCTCTTTAGCCAGTAACACATTTATGGTTCCTGCTTAGCTGCATATGCTCATTGGAAAAATGGTGTAAGTCTAAGGGAATCGTTTAATATAAGGTGACTCGTGACTCTATCAAATGAAAATTGCAATAAAAAACAAATAATATAAATTACCTAATAATGTTTTATTTATATCAAAGTAATCACAACAGCATGAGTTATTAAACTTGCATTGTTACTAATCACTGACTTACATGGAAAAGGGAGATTAAAATTGTTGTTAGTTACATCCATTACCATGGCGCTTGCAATAATATCAAAACATTTGTAAAAATGATAAAAAATCCTTGATAATGACTAATATTTTTACAGATTAGCACAAAATTATAAATATCAAACATATTTGATATGAGACGTTATATCCAAATATTTGAATATCGTCGAAAATATTTTAATGTTGAATTCGCTATTAATATATTCATAAAAGTTTTTTATCTCTTTTATCTATTTGAGATAGCATTTGCGATTCAAACAGTCACCCGCCAGGTAGGAGTTTCGAGTGATCTTTTATTTATAACATAAGAATTTTTAGCCCCTACTAATGTTATTGGTACGAATGTTAACTGATTTTATGTAGTTCAACCATCATTTAAGTATAATTTGATCACATTGTATTTTCTAACGATTCAAATAACTTCCTTGTATAAAAGATTCATTATTTTAAATTTTTATACTTTCTCAATTACGATTTTTTTAAAGTATTTGAAAGTATTTTTTTATACATTTTGTTATGTATTTAAATCATAAATTAAAGAATGATTTAAACCATTACCTCGTATAAGCGATCCATCATTTGAAAATCTTTTATGTTGACCCAGTTGCAAAAACATTTCATATGTGTATTACATTTCATACAACGTGTAATTAAACGCAAAAAATTCTTTACCGCGCATTTAAATTACAATTTGTTGAACTACAATGTGCAAATTACTCAAGATGTTTTTTGATTCTCATCTGATTCCCGCTGACAGATTACATTAAGTCTTGTAAGCAAACATTGCGATCGTACAAATCGAGTTGGTATTCAACAAGTACGGTGGTAGCGATGATACTAGGCCGGAAACCAGCGGGTGTCCTTTCCCATAATTATATTCACGGCTGATATTTTTGAACTTTCACGTGAGTTCTTTATTTTTTCGGATTTTGTTTTTGTTTCTAAAGTTTGTGATTTACGCCGCGGGTCGGATTCGGTGTGTGTCGGGAAGTGTCGAAAGCTTTATTCGACTTTCAAATTTATTTTGTTTTAAACGATCTCTTGACATTGTCTTAGGTATACATATTTAGATCTCATAGCTTATGTGTAGGATAAATAAACACAGCTATATACACTTTACGTACAATTCAATATTTAAATAATATCTTAAATATGAAAGTTTCGCAATTTATGTAATATTAAAAAAAATAGTTACAGAATCAATCCGTAAAAAATATATGTGTTTTATATACTATGGTATATGTATACGGTCAGGCTCGGCCGACGTAAATCTTTTCTTGCTTCTGGCCGGAAGAAGTGCAAGGGAGCGAAAACTATCAGGAAAGAAATGGGTTCGCTCCAGTGGCGTAGCGTATGGGGGGCGGGGGGGGCGGCCCGCCCCGGGCGGCACTTTTTAGGGGGCGGCAAAATTTAACAATAAATAATAAAAATATTTTGAAAATATTTGAACCATTTTATATCATTTTTATCGGAACTACACATTCGGACCGATTAAAAGGATCACGTAATCTTTCTTTACTTATTTTGGGGTGAAGTCGGTGAATCCCTTTTATTTTGTAGCGACTGGCAACGTCTATACTTGTGGGAATTTCCCGTTTGTGACTTACTTAGTCATAAACGAGAGTTAGTCTTACCTATGGATGAGCGAGCTTAGCTCGGTTTATATCGTGTTTTTTGGAAATTTTATTTACATCCCAATTACATACTTATGAAATATCAATAATATTTTTCGATCTTACCGACATAATAAAAAAAAATGAACTGGTTATTCAGATAAAAAACAAGAGTGCAATTAGAAAAAAAAGGAAAAAGATAATCGATCTGGTGACATGTGGATTTGAACCGGGGTCATTTAGTTTCGTGACCACCCGATTTCACACCTGAGCTATTATCACTTAATAGACGGTGGCAAAATTTACTTTCCAATTCTAATAATGTTGTATTTTTCATTATCTGAAAACACGGGTAAAACGACATTTTCTAAAAATTAATCCTAGCTCGATTAATAGATATTATATTATATATAGAACATCATACAGATGTTTGCCGTGGTCTGGGTGTTTGTGCAGTCCTTGTGGGTCTCCCCAACGTGCCTCGAAGAGCACGTTAAGCCGTCGGTCCCGGTTGTTACCATGTACACCTGATAGCGATCATTACTCATAGTAGCGAATGTATCCGCCAACCCGCATTGGAGCAGCGTGGTAGATTAAGCTCTGATCCTTCCCCTACATGGGGAAGAGGCCTGTGCCCAACAGTGGGATATTACAGGCTGAAGCGAATCCTAGCTAGATCGATTTGTCACCCCCGAAACCCCCTGCATACTAAATTACATGTAAGGGACAACTTTATAAACGTTTGAAGTGAAACTTCTTTAGGCGCATGAGGGGTAAAATTTAAACGAGCGGTAACGCGGCAGCGTCAGGGACAGTACTTGGATGGGTGTCCGCCTGGGACCACCGCGTGACGTTGGCTTATTGTTTTTTTTTTCAATTAATTTTTTTCGATATTTTAAATTCGTTTTTTTAATTCGTTTTTTGAATCACATTTTTTTTTAATTAGTTTGCCAAAGAAGTTTCACTTCTGACATGTGTACTTTGTAGACACTCAATTGGTTTGTTTTTCTTTTTAAATTAGTTTTTTTTTCAATTATTTTGCCAAAGAAGTTTCACTTCTGGCGCTATTTGTACGCTCGCAATTTTTTATTTCAAATATAACCTGTAACAGTACAAAATAATGATGACTTTTCTTGCCGAAAAATTCTCTATACTTAATAATGTAGGTATGTAATGTACTACTCTGTCAAGAAAGTACCGGGGAAAGATCAAAATATCACATCAATATACAAACTGTTTGTTATTCATGCAAATTTATTTTATCACCTTCAAAGTATGCTCTTTCAGAAATTACTTACGCCAACGAATAATTCAATCATCAAAACATTTTTTAAATGCTGTTTCCGAAATTGAGTTCAGTTCTCGCTGCGAATTCTCGTTTATGTCTTCTACCGATTGAAAACGGGTGCCACGAAGTGGTAGTTTGAGTTTAGGAAAAAGAAAACAGTCGGCTGGAGCTATATCTGGTGAACATGGTGGTTGATCGATGGTATTTATTGAGTGTTTGGTCAAAAACTCGTTCACAGTGATGGCCTTGTGCGAAAGCGCATTATCGTGGTGCAAAATCCAAGAATTTTCATTCCACAAATTGGCCTTTTTCGTCGAATTCGCTCTCTTATAATTGTGTTTGCTCGCAAACGAAAAAAAAGCGACTTCAATTATTACATCGACAAGTAATACAACGTAATAAGACGAAAAAATAGTCAAGTAAATACGCGCTATTAAAGATTACTTAAAAAGTTGTAATCAGTTTTCGATCTAATTTAAACAAGACTACAAGACAAGTATTAGCTACTAAAGTAAGAATCATCGAAATCGGTACACCGAGTAAAAAGTTATGCGGTATAATATAACGTAGGTCGACGAAAAAGTAGTCACGTAAATACGCATTATTAGATATAACTCTAAAAGTACTTGACAGATCTCAATTAAATTAAAATGGGACCACATGACACGCAACACCTTTCAATTAAAACAAAATTGATCGAAATCGGTCCACCCAGTCAAAAGTTCTGAGCTAACATACATAAAAAAAAAAAACATACGTGTCGAATTGAGAACCTCCTCCTTTTTTGGAAGTCGCTTAAAAAGCCGCATAACGCTCAAATCGACGAATTCCGAGTGCACAACACCGCGATAGTCAAAGAAAACACTCAACATAATTTGACTTTGAACGAGTTTGGCGTGGATTTTTTGGTTTCGGTTCAGTTGGAAGGCGCCACTCCGAAGCTTGTTGACTAGTTTGCATGTCAAACTCGTAAACCCACGTCTCGTCACCAGTAACAATGCGTTTTATAAATGTTGGGTCGAAATTGACTCGTTCTAGCATGTCCCCAGCGCCTCTAATGCGATTGAGTTTTTGGAGAAAATTCAGGTCTTTTGGGACTAGCCGAGCGGCAACATGTTTCATACCCAAATGATTAGTTCAAATGGTACGGATCGACTCGTGAGATACAAAAAGTTCAGTGGCTATCTATCTCAAAGTTTAATGAGGATTTTCAGTCGCTGTTTCCTTCACTTTTGCAATGTTAACTACAGTTACAGACGTTATAGGCCTACCAGAGCGAGGCAAATCTTCCATCACATCTCGACCACTTTTGACATTTTTGTACCACGCATAAGCACGAGTTTTTGATAAAGACACCGTAGCCTTCTGTAACATTTTCATTGACTCCGAACACGAAATTCTATTGGCAATGCAAAATTTAAGACAAACTCTTTGTTCGATGTGTTTGTCCATTATGAAATTCGCAATACACACTAGATATGATATAACTAAAAACAGCACAGTATTTAATATAATTAACAAATGCAACGAAAACTCCGCGCCAAAATGGAAAACAGTTGCGTCACACTAACAAAAAAAATTTGGAACCTTAAACAAATAATCCATTCCCGATACTTTTTTGACTGAATGTATCACGATTCAGCCTGCAATATCCCACTGTTGGGCATAGGCCTCTTCCTCATATAGGGGAAGGATCGGAGCTTAATCCACCACGCTGCTCCAATGCGGGTTGGCGGATATATTCCCTACTGTGAGTAACGATCGCTATCAGGTGTAAATGATAACAACCGGGACCGACGGCTTAACGTGCTCTCCGAGGCACGGTGGGGAGACCCACAAGGACGATCAAACTGACTGAATGTATAGTATACATTAAATTGTAATACCTAAATAAGGGGGCGGCAAAATTTTTTTCCGCCCCGGGCGGCCGACAACCACGCTACGCCACTGGTTCGCTCCTAGCACTCGGTTGAACTAATTGTTTTACTTGGAAAAGAATATACATAATTAGTCCATTGAAAAGTTACATTTGGGGTTGCGTTTGTCAGAGGACGCAATTTTATTTTTTAGATATGAAGGGGGGGCTAGTCTAATGTTAAATCCAAGTTTGTGGGTTTGTAGTCCTTGTGCAACGGCAGCCATCTTGGAAAAAGAGGTTCAAATGGTTTTTATGGTTTATCTGCCAAACTATAAGTCTCACAAAAAAAATTATTGAACATTTTTTGTTGCAAATAAAATTATCTACAACTTATGTTCAGTATTTTTTAGTCGTAGAATCATAAATAAAAAAGTTATAAGTGAAAAACCATAACAATTTAAGAGAAAAAAATCTATTTGTCGATAAAACTTTTTTTCTAATCATTTTACAAAAAAATAATATCAGACCATTTTTATAGACAATATTTTAAGGAACAATTTTTATCGGGAACATTTTTAAATTTATTTATTATTTAAGATTTTACAGGGCTGCGAAATGAATACTATTCTTCAGTATTTGTAACTATACATGAATACTCGTATATTTTGCCATAATTTTTAATCACCTTGTTATTTTTTTATGATGATCTTTTTAATTATTGATAGTAAAATATTGTTAATATATAAATAATTCTTGATTTAACACTCTACCTACGAGGTAGAGTCTGGAGGCGCGTTTTTTTTACGCGCGTGATTTTCTTAATCACAACTACTCTGTCCTCGGTCTTTTTGATGGACCAAGCTGTGGCTCAGCGGCTGGTTGGCTTACTATATTAAATACTTGAGGGGGAACCGGAGAAGGAAGTTAGCAAGAAGTGTGAAGTGGTTTTATGTACGGAGACCTTATTGCGTATAACTTGCTGTTTCTCCATGCTTTTTCAGGATGTGACACAATTTCAGGTGCTTACAATATGGGTAAACTCAAATTTCTGAAAACCCTGGAGAAACATCTAGAGTTAGCAAGTGGAACGGCGTTGTTCCTCAACAAGAGAGTGGACCTTGCACTGCTCACTATCATAGGTGAACGTTTTTTTATCATTATTTATGGGGAGACGCAGCAAAATAATGGAGCTCTCGAAACTAATTGAAGAAAATGATTTACACACATTTTGAAATGTACGCCACTTTCTTCTTCGGTTCTCCCTCAAGTATTTAATATAGAAAGCCAACCAGCCCCTCGCCGCAAGATCGAGGACAGTAGTTGTGATTTAGAAAATCACCGTGGATTATGCCTACTGCGGATACCACGTAAAAAAACACGCCTCCAGACTCCACCTCGTAGGTAAAGTGTCAAATCAAGAATTATTTATATATTAACAATATTTTACTATCAATAATTAAAAAGATCATCATAAAAAAATAACAAGGTGATTAAAAATTAGGGCAAATCATGAATATTTATATTTATATTCACGTATTGTTATGAATACTGAAGAATAGTAGTCGTTTCGCAGCGCTGTAAAACCTTAAATAATAAATAAATTTAAAAATGTTGGTAATAAAAATTGTTCCTTAAAACACCGTCTATAAAAATGGTCTGATATTATTTTTATGTAAAATGATTTAAAAAAAAGTTTTATCAACAAACAGATTTTTTTCTCTCAAATTTTTCTGGATTTTCACTTATAACTTTTTTATTTATGATTCTACGACTAAAAGTTACTGAACATAAGTTGTAGATAATTTTATTTGCAACAAAAAATGTGCCATAATTTTTTTTGTGAGACTTAGAGTTTGGCAGATAAACCATAAAAACCATTTGAACCTCTTTTTTCAAGATGGTGGCCGTTGCACAAGGACTACAAACCCACAAACTTGGATTTAACATTAGACTAACCCCCCCTTCATATCTAAAAAATAAAATTGCGTCCTCTGACAAACGCAAGGTAAGCCCAAAAAAATGTAACATTTCAATGGACTAAATAAAATATAACACTAATAGGTATATGTCATAAAATATATTTTAAGAAGAAAGATATCTCTTGGTAGGTACATATATTTTTAAATGTTTGTCATTTTGGTTCACAATAAGTTGAATCTTTCCTGGTCACTTGCCTTTGTCTATATTTATTTAAAAACAATTAAATATATCTGAATGGATGCGAAATGTTACAAAATACTAAATTAATATATATATAACTCGGCAAACAAGCGTATTACGTAGCGTAGCTCATAGACGCCTGCAACACCAAAACCATCACAAGCACGTTGCCGACCCTGCCCCGAATCCCCCCCGGAGCCCTGGTTACCTCACTCGCCACAGGAACACAACACTACTTCGAGTCGTCGAGGTACTTCCCCAGTCGGGCTGCTCCAGATCTGGAGCAAGATCCCTGCTGTGAGCTACCTCAGTTAAATAATTTAAAATATGTTATAACTTTAAAAATACTTTAAAAGATCACAGATGTCATATACCTAATGAACGTTGAAGTACATATATACGAGTAGGACGTATTTAGATAGATGCGTTAATCAGAGTCGACAATGGCCCAGAATAAGTTATAATAATCCAATTAAAATTTCCTTAGACTTCTGTCCCGGGTCGTCTTACAAAATCTTATAAATCTCTTCGAACTCGTCCGACGGAAATAGCACTTCGTTCGTTCATAAATCACAGTCTATTTAAGCAATACCAAACTAAAAATCAAAAATAAGCTGAATACATGTCGCCTTACACATAACTGTCCCATAAAAAATTAATAAAGATTAAACACGTAGATATAATGTATATTTAGTTTAAAACAACAGACAAATTATATACGAATGTTTTACTTTTTTATTTGTATAAGAAAACATTTTAAATAAATAATTAATTGTTACCATACCTACATGTACCTAATCATTGAACGCAGCGTTCTATCGACGCGGATTAAATTATTGTAAATTTATGTAACGATCGGCATTCGAAATGAGGTTTGACTTGTTGCTTTGTTCTAGATATTTCGCATTATAAGTATCAAATCTTCCTTAACATTTACAGGTCTTGTATATAAAACTTCTGATAGTGAATTACCGTGGGAATTTTATTAAATTGAATGCGAAAGGAAATACAAATCAGTTCAAACCAGTTTTAATGGTGAAATCAACGCAACGAAATTAATTTGAGAGAAAAATTTACTGATCTCTAAAAATTATCTGGGATTCTGGGCATTTTATCGCACCAATAAATGTCAGCGGCCGATCTTTTTGGCGTAATTACCGTGAGTGCTAAAATACGCAAACGATTCGTTATGATTTTAATTTTATAACTAGCTATAACCGTGGAAATAATTCGCACTAAATAAGTATAATAATTATCACTTTACAAAATTACAAAAAAGTATGTATTTATACCTACGTGAGTTGATTTGAAATTGAACAAAAAATTTACCAACCGTCAAGGCGTCAATCACGTTGTTTCAAAATTAAAGCCGTCATAAATAATTTTAACAATTAATCAATAATTTTATTATTAAAACAAAAGCAATAATAATCTATAATTTATGTGGATTAATTGTGAGGATTTTTTCAATAATATATGTTTTAATTTTATATTGAATTTATATGTAATAATTCATCATAATATGATGAATTATTAATTTATTATGATGATATTCAATGTGCTAATAAAAGTATAGCTAGGTATATAAAATTACATACTTCAGTCATAAAAATATTAATATTAATTTACCAAAATTCTTGTAGTGAATTATTAAATTAATATAAGTTAAATATATAAAATAAAACTGCAATCAAATCGAAAAGATGTCTTTGAAATTCGTAAACCAGTTACACTTATCTTGTTGTTAAACATTGTTGACGGCGTACAAAACTGACCGATGTAATTACGGACATTTACAACCTCCGATAACGTTTAATTAATAATTTCTTTTCAACTCTTCGAATAAGTCGTAATAAAAAGAAAAAAAAAAACAATCGCATAATATAATTTATTCCAATAAGGTTCCAATGTACAATTGTATTTTTTTTATTCGTGTATTGATATCGTGAATGGAGGTTTTTATACAGATGATTAATATTTTTATTGACTACGTTTAATTTATTTTATCTGTGGCTTACGCTTGACGTCACTGGATGAAAAGGAATTCCGGAGTGTAATATATAGCCGATCGCCATCGCGTAGTGCAGATACAAATTCCGTTATGTTTATGACGTATTCTAAAACATTTTTACCATTTTTTTATTTAATAATTTACTTCATACTAGCCTTATTTTTATTACAAACTAGCTGGTTCGCCGAACTTTATACCGCCATATTTTTGAAGTGAACCTTCTTTACGCGCGCTTGGTTTGGGGAGTAAGCTGTTGAATGCGTGACGAGAGCGTTACGAAAAGTGTGATCGGGGGAGGCGAACGGAAGTTGAGAGGGAGATATAAGTTAGTGAAGATAGAAAGAGAGAGTAACGTTTCGTAATATTAAACTGTAGGAGCAATTAAAGAAGTTTTACTTCTGGCGTGTGTTGTTTTTCTAAATTATCCTTAATAGAACCTTACCTTATAGATAACGGACCCAAAAATAATTCAGTTTAGTTCAGTCATTCGAACGTTATAGGTACATTTCGATAAATAACTTTTAAGACAATCCATAAAAATATAATTTCTTAATTCAATATTTTCATACAAATATTTATTTTACTGTTACACGGATACCGTTTCGCCTGTGAAGCGTTAGACAAGTTCCGTAATTAATTGTAAGAGCCGATTGTACTGACGACAGGGGAATGATCCATTAGATTTATTGGCTCTTATGCTCTGATTCAAGATCGTGACTATTTGCAAGTTGGTTCAATCGTCAACAATGCGATGGAAACAAAAAGAAATATCTGAATGAAACGCTATCGTTAATATGTTTTGACGTAATTTTTAAATGTATCAAAGTTCTTACAAAAAGTAAAGAAATCAAATTTAAATTATATATATCATTTTTAGAACGAAACACAAATGATTAATGTAATATCGCATACGCATATGTACCATAATATGACGTCATGTCTGTTAAAGCTCCCATTCGTTTTTTCGATTCGCTAATAAAATTAAAATAAAAGTGCTTCAATCGTTCACATCATATGCTAAAAATTGTGTATAAATTAAACGAGAGAAAGCGATTGGAAAATTCTTAATCAATCAATTACTCCATTTTTCCTGCTCTTCTTCAGAATATTTGAGAAGAGTCTCATCTGACATCTGTCATCTACATGTACTATAGACACGTAGGTACAAACTACTTATTGAGACCAACACTATCAGCATATAAACTAATTATCACGAACAATACAATGAACATAAACTTATGCCATTTCTGTAAGTAAATAAGCTATTGAGTTTTTGTAAGTTTTAGGTCCTGTGCAAACCACGTTTTTTAAACGCGCTGTCGCGTCGACGCGTGTTTTAGGAACGCGCGTCGACGGCGCGTCTGTATCGATACACACGCGCTTTTGCATCGCGTCTGTAATTCTGTATCGCTCCACACGCGCATCAACGACGCGTTTTATCCTATAGAGCAGTTTGTTATCGTTTGTATCAATTCAAACGCAGGGGCACCGGCGCGTCTGTATCGATACACACGCGCGTTTGCATCGCGTCTGTATCACTACACACGCGCGTTTGTATCGCGTCTGTATATCGCTACACACGCGCATCTGTATCGATTAAAACGCATATTTGAATTTATACAGGTGTGCAGAGGTCTACAGGCTGCGTCTGACTTGTGTGCGTATCGCGTCTGTATCGCTACAAACGTGCGTCAACGGCGCGTTTAAAAAACGTGGTGTGCATAGGCCCTTAGGAACAGAATTACGTCAAATAGACAACGTTCTTATGATTCTATTGTAACAACATAGTTTATTAAAACGAGGAAATAACTTACTTTATAGCGATCGATAGCTAAGAGTGCTATCGATAAAATAACAATCATTTTTATATTTAGACCTAAATCGGGTTCATCCCTTCGAACGCAACGATGCCACAGATAGATAGACGGATATATAGATACACACATCAAACGGCCCTCTTTTGTATCGGGGTTTAAACGCTTCTGTTTTTTCTGTCGAGGGTAGAAATAAATATAATTTAGAAGTGATTGACTTTCAACCCATCTTTGTTTGAGAATCAAATCAAATCAACATTTCTTTAATCAAGTAGATTTGAAAGTACTTGTGAATCGTTACCTTGAGAGATTTCTATAAACGATGATTCTATGAGAAAAATCACTAACGTTCAACATACGTTCGGCCTAGATTTTGTATGTATTTCAAAGAAAATATTTAAGAAAGAGAGAGACATAAAATAAAAGTTTTTGTCGGCTTTTTGAATCGGAATCAAACAAGTATCGTTATCGTAAAAGTTTATTATCGTTATCAAAAAATAAATTGACGCGTACTTCGCCGAGCGATCTATCGATGTTCGCAACAAAAATCGTTGGTGGCACACACTTAATCATGCCTGTGCACCTGCCGGCATACATATTCATTAGCGCGGGTATCGCTCCGGTCAATATCAATGACTGTTTTCGCAAAATCGCAATGAATACGCAGATAAGATGAATATATCATTTCATTAAGCATATGTAATGTTTATGAATTACCATGTTTGAAAATAAAACCTGTATGAATTAATAAGATATAAGGAAAAAGAAGATAAAACTGAAATATAAAAAAAAGTAATTTTGGCAGACAAAATACAGTTTAATCCTTGTTTTAATTTAGAAACTAGATAAAATCATAATTTTTAATTATACATTCATAAGATCCAGTAATGACTGTATTTTTTAGTAGGTACCTTTCCGAATATATGGTTATTATTTAAATAAGTGAAACTAGGTCTCGAAATATGAAACGTTCATAATACTTTAAAATCTACCGCTACATACGGAAATGGTTTTAATAAAGAACAATAGCATATGCAGATATCACCAATTAGGATTGTTACATAGGAACAATAAAGAAAAATTCAAACCGACTGATTCAATTTAAAATGAGACTCGTCTCCGTTCCGCTCGGGCCGCGTCGATCGGGACGAAATTGAAATGAGAAAAAAAAATCGAGGGAATAAATAAAAATAGAGATCCCGCTACAGCGCAAGTCGCCGTTGAAATGAAAATAAAACAGCAAAACGCTTTTTGTGGACGAAATAAATTAAAAAGTGTGTCGCGATTTTGGGAGTAGCAACGAGTTTTGTGTCCCGAACTCTATGGCGATGGTGTTCCGTTAATGGCGTTTAGATATTCAGTGACGAAGTGAGTGAGAACCTCAGTAAAATTGGGATCCTGTTTTATTTACTCTACGTTTGTATATAACCATTTGTACAATAAGTTTTCGAAGTGAAACTTTTTTAGAATCGTTGTGATTTGAAACTCGATGAAACGATAAAATTATAAAGATACAAACACATAAATGTATAGGAGAGAATGAGATAGAATATATAACACAGTATTTTATATTCTCGGTGAACAAAATCTCTTGTAGGCTACTTTTCAGAAGTTTCACTTCTGTCATGTGTGAACTGCACACACACAAACTTTTTTATTAGTATGTTACTTCTAAATACGCATTAATCCAATATTAATAGAATTAACATACATACCTACGGTCGCTCCTGCATTTTAGGTAGTAGAGAACAGATATAATTAGGTAAAATTTTTTTAAAAAAATAAATGTACCTTTACATTATCTTTTACATCTGTTTAGTAAATAATAGCTATCTACATCAAATACGTATTGGGTATGTACATTTTAATTGTCTCTTATAATATTTTATTCAAACATGTTTCTTTATGCGTTAATATTATTATCAAAAACATAATTATAATTTTAATGAACAATTTTAAACAGTGATTGGTTTTTGTATATATATTATAACTCTTTGAAATTTTATTTTACTAAAAAGTTAATTACTTTACCGCGATTAGACCCGTAATCTATTATATAAGCTTGAAATATATATTTATACCTATTATTTTTGTATACTAATTGATAAATTGCGTGTTCAGATAAATGTTTACAAAACGTAATCATATTCAATGCAGTGAAAAACAGTAGACGCGTATAAAGGGAGAAAGTTTTACCTAAATTATATTTGTGGGCCGTCACGCTTTCCCGTGAAGGGGGCGATTAGAGGGGTCCTTTGAGCCCGCTGGGCGGTATCTATAGGTATTGGATGTCGATTGAGGATTTTTTTGCTTTTTTTGTTATCTAATTTACAAAATTCAATCATTTTTTTAATTAATTTGAACTATGTAGAGCTTTAAAGATCTTATCTTATTATAGAATTTAATCGATAAATACAAGTAATATAAGGCGGTAAGTTTTGTTAGAAAAAAATAAGAAAACAAGTTCTGCAAACTATACCGTGATATCTATTGATTAAACTAGCTTTCTGTGAGAGTGTCTAATATAAAGATTAAAGATATCTATACAAGATGTAAATTTAGTCGTTTTATGTTAAAAAAAATAATAATATTGGGACCAAAACTGGAAATGCTTCCTATACCCTTTTTAAACTTATTAATGTGAGTTTATTCCACTTTTCACAATTCACATAATTATGAGACCCTACTAATATTATCGCGAGTTCAGATTCTATTCACTATAGGAAATAATAAAAATAAGTAACTTTAATAAAGAAGAAAATTTAAGAGGTATGTCAGATAAATGTGTTTATTCTTTTGATTCTATTCGGAATAATTTACATACAAGCTCAACAATTATTAGATCGTTTCTTTCTACTGACATTGTAATATGTCAATTTTAGTTATACTTGTATAGTTTCTAGAAAACGTTACTAATATTCGTAGTAAGACAAAAACTAGTAAAAAGTTACATGTCCTCACTACACATAAAGGTCGCTTGTAATCCGACCACCACTTAGATTGTGGGGGCAATCGGCTATATACGCGTCTAACACTTACGTAGTTTTCTCGAAGAGCAAAGTAGCTACTTGTTTATTGTTAAATTGTAGTACAGAGTAAATAAGGATTTATATCCTATTTTAACTAAAAATCATACAACACATTTACATCTTAGCGTGTAATTGTAACATAGATCAGAATGTAAAAAACATAATCTTGTCAAGTGCAAATTACATAAGTATTTGTTAGTGTGCACCGGGTTTCAGCGCGTTTTAGCCAAGTTTTCACTGAATCAGCTTCAGCAACATAGTACGTATGGTGTGGATAATTCTGTTTGAAGTCAAAACTAACCTAATCAGAAAGATTAAAATTTTACATGAGAAAAGTTCTACCAAGACCTTGTATTCAAATATAATGTAGAACTGTGTAATGTAGGTCTTAGGAAAAGTACAAAAAAGCAAAGTAGTCCAAACTTGAACTAGCGGAAAACAATAGGTACGAAGAAAGTTTACGGCCATCAGAGGCCGTCAGAGGCCGTCCTCGACGAGATCGTTTAGAGGCGTGAGAAGATGCTATCCCGGCAAGAAAGTTTGGTAAGAATTTTTAATCAGGCGTCGTTAGGGTGTCGAGTGCGGGGTGGCGGGGCGGCGTCGCGGCGGCGGCCGGCAGTGCGCCGCGCGCGGCCGACGCGCCGCCCGCCCAGCAGTCGCCCGCCGCGAACACGCCAGTCGCGCGCCGCCGCCGCTCCGCGCGATGCCGTCACGCGCCCGACCCGCTACGCCCGCCACGCTCGCGCTCTGAGCTCGCGCGCGACACCGCACGAAACTGAATAAGTTCGACAAATCCTCCTCCTACCTGGACCACTATATAGACGGACGAGTGTACCTCGCCACCGGTGATAGTTCTACACGAGTTTTTCATTTTCTAGTACAAAATTGTATAATATCCTCGGTAGAGAGATGAAATTAGTATTTTTAAAGTACAAAATATTGTAATATAACAGCGCTGTAGCGTGTATAGATTACCTTTTAATAAATACAGGGTCAGTTTTGTATGAATTCATTGTGATTGTAGTTTAAGTCGCCGATACAATATACCTACTCTTCCTACCGCTTAGAGATAACTGGAATCATATTAGGTAAGTTTTCGTTAAGAAATATGGAATGACATACTACCAAAAATATAAACAAACAAATGCACTTAAATAGGTACCTACACAATATAACATTCACCTCTACCGGAATCGCTCTATCTAACAACGTACCTACGTATAAATAAAAACAAAATTACTACAACAAAAAGATAAACAAGCGAGAGATATTTTTGCGAACGTCTAGACTATCGAGTGATGATTGCTGTCGGGAGTCGACAATGTCTCATGATTTAGGTGTTATAGTAGTCTCCTAAATCACTATTTGAGTGCCGGGCGACAAGACTTCGCTGCTTGCAATCCACAAATTGTTTGTGCCGCCCCTAACAATGTAAATTTAGAACGAACGAATGCCGATCGTAAATCGAACGCTTTGCGATTGTTTTGAATATAGCAATGAGATGTAGCAGCGACTCACAACCGGTGAACACAGCGCAATGTTCGCGCCGAATTTAAGATTAATCTTTTGTTTTCATTTGCGTTTACAAATGCATTCTATCGATGTATTATTTTCAATGTAATATACCAGCAGAGAAATGATGACCGTGTTAACATAAAATGCATGTTAATTTATTGGTACACAAGATGAACGGAAGTATTGTTTTCTTTTTTGTGGCAATAAATAAATTATATCAGCTTGTGAACATTAAATTCGGAACGACGTTTGCATCTGATAACTAAAACTATTCTCACATAGACATTACCTAATTTGCAGTTTAATGTTACATTAGAGAGTACCTACTTAAATCCATGGGAATATTCAATACAAGTGAAAAATGGGCACTCTATCTTATTTTCTTTTGTCAAAATTGAATTAATCGACATGGTCTTGAACTTTTTTTTCTGCGTTATCTATAAAATTTTTTGAGCTTTATATATTTTTTATATCATACCTACTGAATACTTCTTGCTTTTGGCACTTTTTACTTTCGATGTTGTTTCAAGCATGATAAAAATACCTTATAAATATCGATTGAAAAAATCAAAATTTTAACAAAGTTCTTGAGTGCCGATAGAATCTGAGGATATCGGTTAAATGGCAAGTTGTTATTATTATATAAGAATTTGTCTTTAACCTTTTTTATCGGTCAAACAAAAATCAAAAATACTATTCGAACTAAAAGAAAACAATAAACGGAACACGCATAGAACAAAATGTCTCTAACTCATAATTCGTTCTTTGTGAAGAAAAATACAAAGGAAACGAAACTAGCCTAGTTTTTATGTTAAAAACGCGTGGGGCTAACGGTGCATGTAAAGAAATATCCCTTAAAAGGTAACAATGCCTTGAACAAACTTGCGCAATAGTTTTTGTTGAGCGTATTTTAAGAATGCTAAAGATATTGTGTTGATATTCGTATCCTTATTGTTACGGGGTGACAAGTGAAAGCTAGTCCTATTATAAGATTACCACGCAGAACCACCCGTTGTAATAGTTAAAGCGATATTTAAATGTGAACAGATCGCCATAGTCAGGCATTTGTCAATATAACTAGGTATTTATACTTGGTGTGAAGTGTTCAAGTTTCTGATGGCTACACACTATACAGTAAATGTTAATATATAATACGAATTATTTTGAATGTCCCGAAATTGCCAATATAGCATAAGCCGCCGTACGCTATTGTAATGCGGTTTGTATATATAGGTACCAGAATTTTCTCTAAAATGTCCTTGTTTCTACTAAACTGTAAACATGAATTAAATACTTGAAAACACATCAGGGACAGACTAGAATTTAACTCACGTCCGTAGTCTGAAAAGCAAATAAAAAAAATTAAAGCAGGAAAATATCAACACATATTATTAATTTTTATGTAATTTTAATATAACAAATTATACACACTGATTGATTCAATTCAATAAACTACGTAAATAAATTAGAATAGTAGTCTGACTTGTTATTTCGGAGACAATAATTAATGCTCAAGCATAATTTTGAAATGTTTTTTTCTAATGTGTAACGGATTTAGAGCTTGTGAGACAACATTCGTGACTTTTATATTATTGTCTATTTCCTTAATAAATTTAATTATATCTAATCGTTTCGAAACTAATACTAAAAGTTCACACATAATTTAGTGTTTTTAAAATACCTATGTTTTTACCTAAAATATAATCAAAATAGTTACTAAAGCTATGACTCATGCCTGTATCTTTTGTGGCTTTTCCTTAATGATAAAAATTTACTCCTCAATACCGTTTATAAATGTTATAGGTTTGTTTGGAATATCGGCTTTTAAAAGTTATACCTACATGTTTTGTTTTCTAATATTTACGCGAAATTTATTCATTAAAATGAAACAACTTTTTTATTTTATTATGTTATACATGTTTATAAAAAATCCTACGAACCATAATGTTTATTAAAAATATATAATTTCACTGTTTAAATAAAATTTCACTCATCAAAACCGTAAACAAATTGATAAGTTTGTATGGGATCTTCTATTTTAAAATTATATTTATAAAAAATTCTATGAAACATAGTGTTGTTTATCTCTCTAAAAATAAATTGCGACAAATATTTTTAATACGCAATACACTTTATTCGTTACGAAAACATTGATATCACCAACACACTGGCAGTGCCATTTGCGTCTGAGTGTGTAATAAATCATTCTCAAAACGAGTAATTAAAATACTGGTGGTGGAATCAGGCATTTTGAATATACGCGTGGCAGTGAGCGATGCAAAAACACGAAAGTGATATTGCACGCCCGGCGGAAATATGAAAACACTGGAAAATTGCAATTGAAAAAACACAGCGTTGCAAACCTTGCGCTTTTTATTGGTCGCTCTCGGTTACAACGACGCGATTACCTTTAATAATATCACACAAATTTTTTGCTTAGCTTTCAAATGTCTTATTAATTAATAAAAAAGTCAATTATTAATAAGGAAATTTTTATATTCGAATATTGACTATGAATACGGCATCAAAATTTTAATGTATACTAAACTTAAAGTATTACCTATATTTTTAATTGTTACGCGTACCAACACATTATAAAACATTAAATTACCAAAATCACTGATAAAGTTGTTTTATTATTCTACTTCACAGGTAAAAGCAAAAGCTATAAAATAGTCAATTAAAATCGTATCGCATCAAAACTGGTAAAACTTGATCGTAAACTATAATAAGTTTTTAGAATCTGACGGAACGACAGTTATCTTTGAGGCGATAATAAAACAAGTAATTACCGCTATAATCTCATTAAACAATTAGGGTTAGTGGTACATTTTTTAAGATTAAAAAAAATGTCGTAAAAAATAACATGCCAAATAACTTACAACATGAGTCTGAGGAAGAGGAGAACATGTTGTGCCGACCCTATATAAATAGGATAAGGGCAGGGAGATGATGATGATGATGATGGTACATTTTTTAAGATATTTTAGGGTTTTGTATTTAATGTTGGATATGTAAACGTCTTATTAATATTACGATAAAAATAATCGAATAAAGGCTAACACCTAATCGTTTAATTAATAAAGTAAATTGTTGTCTCTACTTATACTAGTGGTCGGCCAGTGGTCGAAATTCGACCATAATTAATTTAAATTATAACTTTAAACATTAAACAAAAGAGTACCTATATATGCGTGTGTGAGTCGAATACATGGTAGGTAGGTAGTGTGTGTAATGTTTTTTTTTTTTTTGTTATTGATTTAATGTAAAAGTTTTAAAAGATATTAGCATCCTGCACTCCTTCTCTACATTAACTATACTTGTGCGAAATTTCATACTCCTCCGTCCGCGCAGTTTTTGTATAAAGGGGTACAAAGTTTTGCTTCACATATTTTATTAGATTAGTATTCAATTAAAATGAGACGTTAAATCCGATGTCACTCGCTCTTACTTTTATTGCATAAGATAGGTCTTGAGAGACTTACGCCCGTTTTCCCAAAGGCTGATCAACGCAAAAATTAACTAATCATCTGTCAAATAGTCCGGGCTCCCTAGTAATTTTTTTTCACTTGATTACAATCAAAGCTAATTTTCCGGGAGTACCTAGCTTCATTTTGATGAGACGAACAAAAATTTCCTCTAATAATTAAATTAATAATAATTAAATAATTTTTGATGACCTTACGACTCGTCGCCTTGTCGTCGTTGGTCATACGCTCACTGCTGCTCTATCCCCTTCTACCTCTGTTAGCTACCACAATCGAGAGTTTTCATAGAGGAAACTTTTGTTTATCTCATCAAAATGAAGCTACTTCCGGAAAATTAGCTTGATAGTAATCAAGTGAAAAAATGTACCTACTAGGGAGCCCGGACTATTTGACAGATGATTAGTTAATTTTTGCGTTGATCAGCCTTTGGGAAAACGGGCGTAAGTGTCATATTTAAGACACAGTTAGTCGGAGGTGCGGGTTCGATACCCGCTGGAACGGTCGGTATTTTTGAAAATGATAATTCAAAATTTTTATGATTTCCTCATATTTGGGTATTACACAAAAAACAATACAAACAAAAATAAAGTCATATTTAAGCTTAAAATTTTGTTTGAGAAAGATCTTAGCTTAATCAACAGGATTTGCTATACAAAAATTATTTCTAAAATTGAACGAATTATGAGACTAGCTCATTTATACAATAAAAAAGAACCTAAATATTCATGTAGACTTTACATAGTTTGAGTGTAGTAAAACTAATATTATATATATGTATATAATTATAATAAGATTTTTTTTTAAATCGTAAAAGAATTTAATCACTATTTTATTGATTTTGAATAAATTTTCATAGTAATTAATTAATCAAAATAAATAATTAGCTTTCATAAATTTAAATATGTTAATTTTAATATGCAGATAAAAGACATAGGTACCTACTAAAATTACAAAATAGATCGTAAAACGTTATCGTAAAATTGTCCTCCGTTACTAATTAGTAAATTGATCGTGAATTAATTAAAGGTTTTCTTAATCATAATTGATGAAAAAAAATCTATAATTACAGATGCAAGTTTTGTACCAATCAATACACTATGATTGTATAATTTAAAAACCAAAAATAGTTATAACAATACATATGTATATATCTATAGGTACTATAATATAATAAAGCTGAAGAGTTTGTTTATTTGATTGTTTGTTTGTTTGTTTGAACGCGCTAATCTCAGGATCTACTGGTCCGATTTGAAAAATTCTTTCAGTGTTAGATAGCCCATTTATCGAGGAAGGCTATAGGCTATGTGTCATCACGCTAAGACCAAAAGGAGCGGAGTCCACGCCGACGAAGTCGCGCGCAGAAGCTAGTTTGTAATATAAAATTAAATTTGCAAACAAACATTACGCTTCGCTTTTTCCCAAACGTTAATTTTCCTTACTAATCAGATTGGCAGACATTTAGCATTCAGCGAAGGTATAACTATAGGTAAGGTAGGTAGGGTAACTTCCTCAAAAATAGTATTAATTACAAATTAAAATAGCAACACATGAGATTATTGTATAAAAAATAATCACAAGTAATTATCGATTTTGAAATTTTCTTATTTTGAAAGACGTGTTTGTTTAGGATAATCGAGAGCAAAGTTTTCTGTTGTCATATAATATACGTAGCCAAGGTAAATTCTATACATTTTTCAAAACACTTTTTACGTTTCATACATTTTATTTTTATTAATTATTGTAATCTAATATGTAAGAAAATCAAAAATATCTCAATAAGTTATCTAAGGCACAGGTCTTGTCATAAGAAATCAAAGCTTCCTTACAAATTTGCGAATGTAAACAACTCAATTTTTACCAAGGTCCACCATAAAGCTTCTTAGCGTAATTCACTCATTAAATCGCATTATTTTTTATTATATAGGTACCTACATTTAGCAACTGAAGTCTTAATTACAAAGATCTATTCGTCCAAAACCGCATTCCTGCATAGGTAATGAATAGTCTACAATTGATTTGGATCGTATCAGCTCATAATAATTAATTAATTTAATTAAAAAAAGTTGCGTAAATTTTTTGGCAAACTAATTAAAAAAAACTAATCGTTAACGCTGCAACTTACAATCAATTAAGTTTTTTTTTAATTTAAAGTTTTGGGAATTAACACTAATTTAAAAAAAAAAATATTATAAAAACTAATTTAAAATACAAAAAAAAACTAGTTGAAAAAAAGGAGTAATCCATCCAAGTACTGACCGTCATCACGCCGCCGCGTTACCGGTCGCTCAAATTTTACCTCTCATGCGCCTAAAGAAGTTTCACTTCAAAATCGATTCTGGATTTAAAAGGAAATACATTTAGTTCTATCTGCATTTATAGCCAATTAAGCAAACCTAGGTACTATCTAGCACATCTCTTAAAGACAACACTTTCGTGTAAGCACATCGCGTGACTGTTAACACAGAGATTCTTGTTTTAGGGCACGCCGGCTATTTTAAATTGTTATGTATCTCGTTCATCTAACGTATGGATGTTTCGTAGCGAACGAGACGGTTATGATGGTGATATTTATCACACTTATTCGGCTAATGTCTTTATAAATTCACTTTTAAACTAAATAATATCTGCTGTTTATTTGAATAAGCTCGTTTGTAGCTCATTTTGTTCGAATATGTGAAGATAATATAATATCAAACAATTATATTAATCTTTGAGTTATTGAAGCGTACTGTTATTGTACAAATCTTCGTTTTAAATTAATTTCAAAAACACTTGTTCAGTGTTTTTATCAAGTGTTTTTTTTTTTTTTACTTAATTTTATTTCTACCGATGAATGGAAATAATGTAACCAGTATTTACGAAGTAATTTATAGCGATTTTTATCGGTAATTGTGATACTGATAGCTATAAAAATGTAATTAACGTTTCGTCGAGTGCAAATATGGTTTTAAAGTGTTTGTCGAGTACAAAATTACTTTAAAGTTTACTTACGAATATAGAAGACCACAAACATTCTAGATGATAGTTTGGAAGTGCTTGAATTATTTAAGAAGTTACCAGTAAGGTTGCGTTTCTATTGAGTACAGATGGCGGCTGCAAGGCGATAACATTTATCTAAAGATACGAACATACTTTAGACATTCAATTTACATTAATTATTCTGTTTTATTATTTTAAAATAAACAATGCAATCAAGGTATTCGATGGCATTCATATCCGTGCATTAATTTAAAAAGTTTACCAATTTTTAAAGCATTCTAAATTAGTTGCAATCAGGTGTAGTCAATTTAGAGTAATTACCCGAAATAAGTGGGTATAGTAAAAATGTTTAGTATAACGAGGCTAGTAGAAAGCTGTCCTAAAGTCCCCTAGTTCGATACCGCCTGCTTGCTATGCAGGGCGGTGCGGTTCGCTCTGATTTTTGCCCGATGTCGACACTGAGCTCGAAATGTATTAGCGGATTTAACGCCTACAGAATAAGTGCCTTGAATCGAACGATTTGTGACGAGAATTCACTATTAGGTAATGTTCGATATTCTAAGCGTTAAAATTTTTGAATATTTGAAAATAATACCTCAGATTAGTAGGTAAATAGGTATTACAATAACACAAGATAAAACTCAGATATATTTTTAGATTACGGTAATTATATTATACCTATCGTACGAAAAAACTCATCTAACTCTTCAGAAACTACTAAGAAACCTATTCATTTCGCAAAGTTAATTATGCTATTAATTTTCTTAAAATAATGTTCCGTCGTCGAAAAAAATATTTAAACAATGTATAGACTGAGAAAAATGAGTGTATTATCTGTTACGGAAGATTTTAAAAACAATTCCTTGTCAAACAATCAAAAGTATGTATTATAATCATACATGTAATGTAAGTAGAATCACTTGCTTAGGCAGAAATATGAAGTAGGCGGTATACGCTTATCTTTTGAACAATCGACCAGCCAACACATTAGCAATTTAATTACTGGAAAAGGCTTTTATTTGACTTTCATTAATTTTTAACTGTATATTACGTAACCTACTTAAAAGTACATTTCTGTAAAAAAAATTCCTAAGTAATTTTTACTCCTTGGCACCAGTTATTTTAATTACTATTTATCACTTCTAATAATTACTAACTTATGTAATGTTGTTATAAGTGTAGATAACCTCATTATAAGTAATAAATGTATCTGTTTATACTTATATCTTGCCTATATTTTATAAACACGTTAACAAGGAAACTTAAGTATGTTTATTAAATGAATGTCGTAATGTCGTTTAAAACGCGAATGTCAACCTCACTCGCACGTGGCGTCCCTAGCTGACTAGCGAACGAGTTTCAGACTTGATAGTGTTTTATGTAAAATAGACTGTAAAATAACAAGTCGACGTCGAAGAGAAGTGAAATCATTGATGCACCACTCAATTGATGCACTTGTTTCCAGTAAACGCTTAGTCAGTCAGTCAGTTCAGCCTATTGCAGTCCACTGCTGGACATAGGCCTTCCCAAGTTTGCACCAGACATCCCGGTTTTCCGCAATCCTCATCCAGCCTACGCCGGCAATCTTACATAGATCGTCAGTCCAGTCGGAGGACGTTCCACACTGCGTTTGCCAAGACGCGGTCTCCACTCTAGGACATGTCTACTTAGTAGCTTTAGTTTACTTATAATCGCTGGAATAAGAGGCAGATAATAAAGAACAGACATCATTATGTAGATAGACAAACATACTAGGCCAAAATAAGCCTGAAAATTAGACCTGCAAATGAAAAAAAGACTTAGACTTGTTAAATATTATAAGTTACCCAATCAAATAATTTGTTGATGTGGGGAGAAGTACCTATGTATTCTTTATTGAAAACAATAAGTTATACATTTTTTTATTTGAGGCATGCTATTGAGGAGGAGCACAGCATAATATAATCTGCTCAAAATCCCATGTACCTAGTGTTGAGTTTCTGTGGTGACTAAGGTGTCCAGAGCTTGTCAAGGAGTAAAAATGACAAATACAAATACAAATACAAATACTCTTTATTGTACACTAAGAAAGCAAAATTTTACATCAAATAGAAAATATAAACATATAGTACAAAAGGCGGTCTTATCGCTAAAAGAGCGATCTCTTCCAGACAACCTCTAGCATGAAAAGGACATGACAAAGAATTAGACGGCATGGGAGTGTACATACATATATATGTATATACATATACACATACACGTAAATATACATACATACACATATTAAATATACAATTATAAATATATTAAATATGACTAATAATAAGTAAATTGTTTTTTGCATGCGTCTAAAGTTGCGGCAAGCCCTTACCATCAGGCGAGCCATTCGGTTATTTGCCACCTATATCATATAATTTTTTTTCCTCAACTAATGATATGTTAAATAAATTGTTTTATTTCGTTAGAAGTTGTTAAAAAAAAAACTTAAGTAAGTGTTATGAATTATCCTAATAATACTAGCACTAGTTACGAACTTCTACTAATGCTTATTAATCAATGCTGTTTTATCCATTTGATATCTGTCAGAGGCGCAATCTTAGAGCGTCCTGTACCTATTATAATCTGCGCTTAAATACCAAAATATTACATTTAAGACCAAAAACAATATATCTATGTTGTAGTAGCTTATTTTCAGAACTACATTTTCATTGAATTGTACAACAGGTGAACTTCATGTTAAAAAGTTCTCCACTAGACAAACCTAAGTGTGCAATCTGAATGAGAGGAAATTTATATTTATTAAAAAAGGAAATGAATATAGTTAGGTAGATAGGTAGAGTAGACTCGTCACCATAGTAGATTCATCTGTTTCCTACACTATTATTAATAAATATGTAAATATGGCAACTGCAAAGAACGATATGTCCAGCAGAGGACTGCAATAGGCTGAACTGACTGACTGACTGACTGAAAGAAAGATAGTGTTTATGTTCTTGCTCCATTGACATAATCCTTCTAAGCATCTAAGCTATACTTTATTGTATCAATATACCTAAACGATTATACGATTCAGCCTATAACATCCCACTTCCAAGCAAAGGCCTCTGTCCCCGCGTAGAAGTAGGGTCAGAGCTTAATCCACCACGCTGCTCCACTGCGGGTTGGCGGATATATTTCCCTATCATGAGTAAAGATCGTTATCAGGTGTGATGTCAACATCTGGGATCGACAGCTTAACGTGCTCTCTGAGGCCCGTTCTAGAGACCCATAATGACAGACAACCAGACTAAAAATAAATATTTGTATAAACACAAATATCCACTCCGAGCGGGAATCGAACCCGTAACTGCACCGCACTGTTACACAAGAACGGTCGTATCAATATTTAATCTCTGCTGTTGGCCTAAAGAAGGCTTCTCGCACGTTAACACTTTTACTAGTATACAATTATGTAAGTATTAAAATTGTAAATAAAACTATCAAATCACAGATTGACATTCACAACGCCATTCGGTTTTTATTGCGCAATAAATGCAAAATTAAAATTTCATTTGTAATAAACACTATACATTAATTTACAGAAATAATAATTATAATATGCTTCTACACTAATTACACTTTATTGTTGTTCATAAATCAATATACAAAAAATGCCCTTTCGAACCTTATTCAATAAAGAAGAATAGTTATAGGTACCTACTCTACTTGTTAAGTTTTTCAAGAAAAATAAGTCCATAGACATCAAGTACCTAATAATAAAAAATATGCTATATCAAGTACCAACTTAGTCTCTCCGTCATCCAATATGACAAAAACCAGTAGCGGTCGGCGACTTTTTCCTCGGTGCCCTAATGCGATGTTATCAGTGGAAGGGCGAAGGGTCGTCGGCGAGCTTTGCCACTTAAAAGGAACTATTTATATACATACTCAGACGACTGATTCGATGGACAACGGAGCATCTGCTTGACAACTTTTTTTTAAATATTAACATAACGGTATATGTTATGCAAAGCAATGTCATTAGGGGGAATCAGTTTGCAAAAGAAATCAATTTCTTGAACAAGAATGACAATACAAAAAGGGGCTATTTTGCTAATATTTTTAAAGTGAAACTTCTTTAAGCGCATAAGGGGTAAAATTTGAGCGACAGCTAACGCGGCAACGCGCCACGTGTTCAGTACTTGGATGGGTGACCACCTGGGAACACCGCATGACGTTGGCTTTTTTTTTTCATTAGTTTGCCAAAGAAGTTTCACTTCTGACATGTGTACTTTGTACACACGCAATTTATTTTCTAATTATATTATATTATTATATGTATAGATAACTCATTACAAACAAATAAATATAAAAATATATACTTAAACAACGAAACTAAAACTAAAAATATTAAAAAATATAATATAATAACTAAAATATATTATTAAAAGGAGTCCCTTTAGGCAAGGTTCCGAAGATACTGGCAGCGTTCCCCCTTTGGATAGCTAGACTAATTCTTTGTCCGAGGTAGCTGCCAGCTCTTCGGTCTCCTGTGATGTCGACTAACCTTTTAGCTATTTCCTTAAAGAGCCTTATGGCACTAGGATCCCACGGACCAAGGGTCTCGACACCGAATGGGACAAAATCATATTCGGAGCCTAGACCCCTGTATTTCTAATTGTAACCTTCAAAAAGTTCGATTTAGGCGGTTAAACTAATTAAAGATTACCTGAGCGGCGCCAGGACTAGCTACTAGTATTGATATAAAACATTATAACATAATACTCAAAGTAGTTCATTCATTAAAACCAGATGTTAAATAAGCAATTAAGTAGAGTAAATGTGTTCATACGATACATTTGGACATTTATCGTAAGCATTAGCTACCATTTCGATGATGCGCCGGTCTAATTTACGTATATCTATTACGTTGTAAGGACTGCTTCATATTAACTTTATTTACTAAATTGATTGTTGAACAGTTATATGACTTGAATAGTTCAACTGGTTTTTTTATCATTTGTATAATTTGAATATTACATATTATTATGTGTGTTGGAATTTGAGTTTTTTTCTGAATTAACTTGCTTTTGTATAGCTGTACACGTATTGATACGAAATTCATTGAACAACTGCAGTCGCTAGTAAAATTTCAGAAAGTACAAAAGTACAACACAAAAGCGCAAAATCCCTTGTGCAACGCTCCTCCAACAAAATCTCTTTAGATACAAACTGCAACAGTAAAAAGCGTTGAACTTTTACACAAAAGCTCTCAGGTAAGTATACAATGTAATAGTAGTGCCGTTTATAGAATGGGATAGTCTTAACCTACGTGTGAAATGGAGATAGGTGGCTGTTCGAGTGCGAGCGGGACGGGTGTATGCAACTCGCTTGCTCCCTTACGGCTTAGAGCTCAGCTGTCTGCCCCGAGCGGTGATGTTTGAAACACGGGACAGGCGGAGCTTAGCTACAAATCACTCAATGTCACATTTTGACATTTGAGATATTAGGTCTTTTTTCTATAACTCCGCCACCTCTGCTCTAGATACACTAAAACGTAGGTATACTCGGACATTCTTCACGAAACCGTACAGTTTATATCTTGAAATTATTATATGTTAAAAATTAAATTATTGGTTACCTGTACGCAGCTACTCTGTGTCCTATCATTAAGAATTCTCGCGCCTCATCACAGCAGCAATAAACTTTACGATGGCCGTGTTAACATTGTTGTCGCGCCTTTTTTAAATTTGAATTCGAACGGTCTAGCAGTCACTAAAAGTAAAGTGAAGAGTTGTATCAAACGTTGTTAGACCCTTCCGTTTCGTGTTATTGCTATGTAATACTCAAATCCAGGTAGGTCTGATGTTACCGGTCGGTCACGGTTCAAGGAAGTGCCCTCAAATTGTTTTAATGCGGCTATAAAAGTCCTACGAATGACGTCTCTATAGCCGTTGCTCACTCTATTTTTACAGCCCACGTCAAATTTTAAATGAATGTAAAATCATAATTGAGTGAATACGATTTACTATTACGTTGATTATTTATCTGATGATGGTATTGATAACTGATGATATTACTAAATATAATATTATTTTTTAATAAATTCGTAATATAAGAAAAAAGTTTAATATTTTGAATAGTTTGATAATAATAGAGAAATATTAACAAAAAAGTTTTTATTCACAAGTCAACATAGAAAAGAATATAAATTTTGTCAAGCTTGGATCCGACCCGTAAATTCACAACACGTGTGGGTCCGTGGTAAGAACAACATTGTTAAGAATTACGCAAAATGTCCAAACAATTTCGAGGTTTTTTTTTCTAAAACAATAAGCCATATTATGGACATCATAAATTTTAACTTTAAGCTCGTCATGTTGAACCGCACGATTCTCTTCCCGTTATACTTTAAAAAGCAGCAGGGTTTCAGAAAATGTTAGCCTTTTTATTGCCATCGTCTTGGGCTTTATTGCTATCCAATAAGGTGTAATATCGAGTGATCGAACGTAAAATACTACCCGAAAATTTTGCTTCACGCATTCTAATTCTGAGTTTTAGTTTTTACCCATAGACAAAACAATACTCATAATGAATAAGATAATAAGCAATTACGGGTGAGCTGTTGTACAATTCCGTTTTGTTACTTTAATGCTATTCTAAGATAATTTATGATGCAGTAAACCACGGAATATGATTCTTTTTAAATTTTCGTAGACAATGAATTTTTTCCCGCTTTCGTGATTACACGTGAGAGCGACTCCAACTAGGGTTGCCACCTTTTTTTTTCTCAATTAAAGTACATTTAGTATTATAGGTAAGAAAAAAAAAGTACATAGTATCAACATAAAGTACAATTTATTTTTGTTGTTATAAGATGTTATTGATGTTATAAGTTTGACGTCTCTGTCTGTCTGTGGAAATCTAACCATTAAGTAACAATATTACTTATAGAAACAGAAAATAGAAATAAGTAAGTAAGTAAAATAAAAGCGAACTAGCTTGACCTTAATTGTAATCTTTACCTTAAATATAAATTTAAAAATTTTCGACAAGAACCTACGTACGTACAACTTAACAAATTCTAACCATTAAGTAACAATATTATGTACTTATAGAAACAAAAAATAGTAATCAGGAAGTAAGTAAAATACAAACAAGGTTGATCTTAATCTTTACCTTAAAAATAAATTTGAAAAATTTCGACAAGAATCTATGTATTAACAACTTAACAAAATCTACATTATAATAAGTGTGTACCTATAAAAAGTATAAAATATAGATTAAAATAAAAATTAAAAAAAAAACCCAACACAATAACCTGAGTTAACTTTAAAAAGTAAAAATTAATGAAATAAACTCGATATTAAAGTACCTAAGTATATACGAGTATTAATAATTCTAAAAAAATACATCACAACAAGTGATGTATTTTTTTTTAGAAATATTAATACTCATACAGATACATACTTAGGTACTTTAAGATTGAGTTTCTTTAATTATTTTTTACTTTTTAAAGGGAACTCAGGTTATTGTGTCGCGGGGTTTTTAAAATTTTTAATTTAATTATTATTATTAAATTTAAAAACATATTTTTTATTGCTTTTTGCAGCTTGTATCAAATTTTTATCACCACTAAAAAATTGCACAACATCTTTACAGTCTATATTTAAATTAAAATAAATAAGTAATTCATTTTTAATCAAATTCAGAGACGCTTTGTTTCTTTCCTCTCGCCATTTACTATTCATCACAGAAAAAACTCTTTCTGTGAATGCTGACGTGGCGGGAATAGATAATAAAAACGAAATGACTTTATACAAGTTTACTAAATTGTCATCACTGTTATTAAACACATGCTGCCATTTTTGTGAAGTTGATAGTTCTGCAAAACCCTTAGAAGTACACATCTGATTATAAAGTTGGTTTAATAAAGCAATTTCTCCATACAGATCATCCATATTTACATTAAGTTTTTGCAAATTTAAATTTTCAATTATTTTAACAAAATTATCAAATTCTATATTACTCTTTAAATTTATATTACCCAGTGTACATAACCAATTTGTGTTATTAAAATCAAACCATTTATTCAAGTACTCCAGGGCTTTGTCAATAAATAATAAAAAATTGCTGTGAATTTTCCTAGTCAGTTCTGGTGAAGATAACTGTTTAATTTTTTTCCCCGTTTCATAGCCAAAAAAGAGATCTTGTTTTCTTTGTGTTAATCCATCTCTAAGACTAACCATAATCCCATAAATATCTAAAATCGTTATGCAGTTGCCTTCTAGAGATTTAACAGCTTTATTAAATAAACTTAATAAGTGACTACAAAAATGCAAATAAATTTCAATCATATCATTCTCAGTTTCATTGAGTATCAATAAATTTTGTAAAACCAATGGACAGTGGTCTAAACTTAAAAAGTAGCTTCTAATAGGTGACCAATTTATTAATAATGTATCAATGCATGGCAAAAGAGAGAGCCATCTTGTTCCCACATGCCGTTTAATTTCATGAAAGTCTCCATCTACTGATGCTACAAATTTTTTCAGCTCCTCTCTTCTTACAGCAGAATGTGAAAAATGAGCATAAATTTTCAAAATCACATTTTCTATGTCATGTGATAAAAAGCTCATGGCATGTCTTACGCAATTATGCACTATATGTGCATGACAATTGCCTTTAATCAAATCTGGTACCAAATTTTTCATATTTGTGAATAAGGAATGATTGACACCAAAATTGGCATTTGTGTTATCTGCGCTTAATGCAGATACATTATGAAAAGATAATTGGAATTGTTGCAATGACTTTTGAATTGCTTCAAACATACCATCAGCAGATTCATTACTATTTTCAAAAAAATCTAATAATTTGTTTTCAATGCCATTTTTGGCTGTAAAATACTGTATCACTAACGGAAATAGTTTCATATTTTTTTTGTTAGAAGCATCTGTTTGTAAGCAGTAAAATAAATTATCCGTATTAATAGCATTTATTACATTTTGTAAAGAATATGGGCCTAACACCTCTGTAACAAGAGCCTCCATTTTGGTTCTAGCTAGACGAATTGCTGTAGCTGAAGCTGAATTGACATAAATAATTTTATTCAACTTTATAGTACAATCCATGCTATTGTACGACAAATTATGTTTTACAGTGTGATATGTTAGGGCTAACTCAGATGCAACAACATTATCTTTGTCACTACATTGAGACGATTTGGAAGCAGAAGAAGAGTCAAGGAATTTCTCAAGTAGTCCAGATTTTCTCCTCATTTCTAATTTTGATTTGTGATGTTTTGTTTGTAGGTGTTGTTTAACCTGAAAATAACAATATTAATCCCGTCACCTTCACCCATCATCTCCAGTCACCATTAAAATAATTATACTTTCAAAGTTAGTGGGAAAAAAGTTGCATATTTATTTTAAATAAAATCATATCATTTTATAGCATAGTTTAGTTTGGATATTTCATGCAACCCATACCAAGACACACCACACACACGTGCACATACAGAGAAAAGAAAAAATTTCTTACTTGTCCTATTCCTGCCGAAGAAATTGTAAATGTAATACCACACAATTTGCACTTTGCATTATATTCGCTTTGTGGATCATTAATTAACCAATCCCCATGTTCGATTTCCCACTGAGTTTTATATTTCTGCAATCGTTTATTTTTTGCTTTTGTTATATCATTTTTTTTAAAACATTTTTTCGGTGTAACAACATAGTCACTATCCGTTTCACCATCTAAATTACGTTTTGTAGGTGTATGTGGATTCTTTTCCATGATTTACTAAAGCATAAAATTATAAGATATCTAGAAAATTATCTAAATAAGAAAACGTTATTACACAATTTACACAGTACACACAAACCGCTTCGCACGAAAGAAACGACAAAAAGTGTCACAATGACATTATGACACTGGGTCACTGACATTGTTGACATTAGAGGTTAGGTTACGTTCAGAAATTGTTAAAAATGAGTGTTTAGGTGATGTGGCGCTGGTGAGTAGCGACATCTACGACAGCAAAACTTTTTAAAATCCTAAAGAAATCAAATAATGCAAAATAAAGTATTTTCGTGTACTTTATTGCTCTCATAAAGTATAGAGTACATTTACCTAAAATAAAGTACAATACTTTATTATAAAGTACGGGTGGCAACCCTAACTCCAACACACGATTCTCTAAATTTTTCAGAGCATTAAAACATTGATATTTTCGACTGGAATCTTCTAAAGGTGATATAAAGGCCGAGTGACGTAAATTGTACATTTTTTGTCCTTCATTATATCCGTTTAATACAGGACATATAATTATTTTACTACCGAACTTGTCCATATCAATTATAAAACACATGATTCATTATACAACCTTGCTCAATTTTAAATTATCTTAAAGGTCAGCCTAAAGTGGTCGTATTATGTTAATCTCCTAATCTATCAATTGTCGCTGTAATGATATAATATTTTACACAAGTTAAGATGTATGTGTACGGGTAATACCTAACTAAAGCGCAAACTCGCCTGACGAAGGTTGTCTAATATAGTCGACCCCCGGTGAGCTAAGACGGTGTGATGGATTGTCGCTATATTGAAAACCAATAGGTAATCTTATTGCATAGTGTGTGGTCACGCGAATAATGAGATTATACGCCGCATAATTTGATTAAATTCCTTTTATTGTCCCACACTAAATTAAAAAGTTGATACAATGCTGGTCTCGGCAGAGATAATTTATATAAGTTATTTTTCCAATTCGTACACATAAAGGCAATATAATCGTTGTTTTGTACGTAGGTATATATTATATTTAGCAGTGTTGTAATGTGTAATTATAAATGTACAATTAGAAGTATGTGTGTTCGCTTGTTAGGCACATGTTTTTAAATTATATCGACACTAATTAAAAACAAAACAATGTTACAAATTAAATTAAAACCGCCACCAATAAATATGTTTCGTAACAATAATATCGTCATAAAATACCTTCCTATTTTATGATCGTTCAGAATTATATAGTAGTGCGTGTTGTGGTCAGGTTAGGCCTGCTTAGTCTCGCTATGTTAACTTTATGATGCCTCAATTATTGTAACAGTCGATGGATAGATTACACCATATACGCACGATAACAATTAGAAACGGGGTTTATTTTTAAGGTTCAAAGTTCATATTCGCTTACAACAAAATCCATCTACAGATCATGAAATTTGCATATCACATTACATTTCAGTCTTAAGATTTGCTCCGCTCTTACACAATACAGTAATTAATCCGCGCTGCCTGTTTATAGAAGTAACGGGTTAGCGTTTAATATCTTGCCCCACTCATATGGCTGTGTGCAAAATTTCATTAAGGTCAGTGGAGAGCTTGAGACATTTAATCTCGTAACTGTAAATGCAAACTAGGCTATAACTGAACACTAGCATGTGTGAATTTGAATATTAAACAGTAGGTATTATAAAAGATAACATTATAAGTAACATTTATTTAGCTTCCTCTGTGACATTTCTCAGATGATAACTGTTTTTTTATGCATAAAATTTGAATATAACATAACTCAAGTGCTCTAATTTAAAGGTTCGTTCATCAGAATATATATTTCAGCAAATATATAAATATTTATCTAAATAAAAGAACATGTAGACTTTAAAGAACTTTGTTCAAACGGAAATTAAAACGTGTACATTAATTAGGTTTTTAAAGGTTACAAATGTGATTTTACTACATTAACTGAAATTATTATAATAAACATAATTTGTCTGCAAGTTGTTAATATCTCGACATTTTCGACACAGCTACAATAAATTTTAATACTTAATTACACTCATGGCTCGATTATTATTCAGACACATTAAATAATAGCTTTGTGAGCTTTTATTAATTGTATATGTAGGTATTAGAAAGCATTATATTTAAATATATACATACTCGTATTTAACTTGCACTTGCATAAATTTGTGTGTGATACCAGCTCACACACACACTACATGACTATTTACCATTTCAATTTTAGTAACCAATCTGTGTGCTACCTCAAGTCTAAATATTATAGACAATAATATGAATCAAAATCTCGGAAGGCTGTATAGAAAACAAAGCGATAATCGAACGAGGCCGGCCGGGCCGGCCCGTCGTTCTTAGAAAAACAAAAGAGATTACTCATCCCGCTGCTCGAACTCTATCGGAGAATTCGTTGAACGCGCCACCGCGCCCTGTAGCGACAGCACCTAGATATTTTAAAGAACTGGAAAAAAAATAAAAAATAAAACTTACTGCTACTTTTAAAATAATACACAACTTTTCCCCTTTACTCTCTACTACTTTCAAATCATAAAATAGTTTTGCACTATTTAGACGATAACTACTTCACTACTTCAATTTAACGTAACTTTGTAAATAATTTGATATCGTTATTTCGTTAATGCATTACAAAATATATATCTCGCGATCTCTAAGATTCTATCCGTACATACCCCGAGTCCGTAAGACGAGAGCGTTAGACGGAGTACAGAGAAAGTTTGAGTGACGTACCCCCTCCATGCCACCTCGCCCCCTTCGAGGATTTATGGCGCCATATTGGATTGGGACAAGATGACACGATGCCCGGATAATTTGGGCAATGGCATCACGTGACGGGCGCCCGAACTGTGAAACCGCTCTTTAATTATCATATTCAGAAGTTCACTCGATTCACGCAGTCTCAGTAGATAAGTATCAACGTTAAGACTCGATAAGCGATTTTTATTAGTAATTTATTCGCTAAACGTTCGCATATGCAGTTCGAGAATAATAAATATAAATTATCACTCGATTTATAAACACAAGTCCACAAGTTTTTACGACTAATTCCTCATAACGAATGCAAAGAACTCCAATAACATATTCATAAGCTTTTTACTTAGCCCTCGAATGAAAGATGTTATAAACAAAGCGAATTCATCGGTGAGGCAATAAATAACTGGCGGGTGCACGCACTCGCGCGCAGCGTCTGATGTCTCGACACGCATGCGCCCGTTTTGCGTGCCAAAACACTGCATCTATGCAGGCGATTCAAAATATAGATTCTGACATAAAAATATAATACATTTTATGTAATATATATCTATAGAATACTATTAAATAAATTACATAAAACTTTCAAAACGTTATTTATAAGTGAACGTTGTAATCCCTTACGAATCCATCGTTAAAATGCTAGTTAGCTAGGCAAACCAAGGCCAAGGGTGCGAATGTTGCAAAAACAGAGATCTCGTTAAGATGACAATTTATGGGATGTTTTTGCTAAATCAAAATAGTCGCGAACCGTGAACTGAGCGGACCTTTTTTGATTTTCTTAATGGAATCTTTACGCAAGGGATTTGTGTCGAGCGAAACATTTAAGCTCTTTCGTTTACAACAATAGGCAAAAGTAATATTTGTATATATAATATTGTCTATTTAGTTTTGCCTTAAGAAATAAATAGTAATTCTGAATAATATTATAGGAATATATATGAAACAATAAGCAATAAAACACATTTTAATATTATAACTATGTGCTTAAACATGTGTAAGTATCGTTTAAATCCATTAAAACGATACATTTTTCTTATTCTTCAAACAACTGACAGAGACTAGACTTGATCTTAATCGTTATGAGAAATGACATTATAATACATATAATAAGTAAAGTAAACATAAAAATATGTTTAATTACAGTAATGTTAATTATTCTTTTATAATGGAAAGATTTGAACTTCTTTGTAACAAGGTAGAGTCGGAAATACTACACGATTTATGGCAAGACAAAATTTTATTTCCGTATCTCTTTTCTCATTGTTTTTATTATTGTTTTACCGCAATTTCTCGTAAGTCTAGTATCTGACCGCTTACCTAAATGTCATATTTGCTTGAACAAAAAAGTTGACCACCTGCACCTGATAGGTGCAGAGTTCTTTACATACATTTGCAACCGAAATATATTTGTGATACCAACATAGATATTATATATTTATTAATAAAATTTGCATATTGTATATTTCAAATATCGAACAAATTTGAATAAAAGGAAACCTGTAAACAATAGGATGGCTAGCGAGTTCAGCTGAAATATTATTTAAAATTATATATATACCAACCGATGATTTTTTATATATTTTATATATAGCTAACGTTTTATGTTTGAAATTATTACTGTTATAAATTAGTGTTAATACCATAAAAAATATTACATATTCATATTTAAAAACTTATTATTTTGCGACTAGCGAAAGTAAACTGTATGATGACTTACAAAGCTTTTACGTACTTCAAGTGTATTGACAAATAACTTTTAAAGACATTTTATTCAATGAACTTCTGAAATAACACACAGATTGCACAGATTGCATCACAGAACATAAAATACGATTTCAATCATTTCGATTCACCAAACTTCGAGAACGATTACTATTAAAGTAGGTACATTTTAAATTTCAATTCATGAAACTTAAATGATTACTTTGTTTTTATAAAAATAAAAAGTGACCAGTTTAATATGTTTGTATAGGTAGTTATCTACCTAATTTAGTATCCAGTAGTAAATTACAATTTCACACAAAAAACCTTTGAATATTTTTAAGATAAAATCAAGAAATTTGAGTGACATTAGACCTATTACGTACGTGGTCTCATACAAGCAACCCTTGGGAACTTGCGAGCGCAACGGAGGCGACTACAAGCCACCCTTTTTGTACCGTTTTCCTACCACGCTTTCCTTTGCGGATGTTGCTGTCTCGCTTCCACATCACGCGGAAACCATGGAGACGTATATCAAAACTCTATCTATCCTAACTATTACATATAGGTACTATAAATAGTTTAAATAATTTATTAACATTATGACGATAAATAAGCAACAAAAATCACATTTAATTTCATTAAATAATACGCTCTGTAAATATGATTCAAATATTAACGCTCCAAATTAGTTGAATACAGACTTATATTCATCTGTATTCCATACAGATGTTTGCCGTGGTCTGGGTGTTTGTGCAGTCCTTGTGGGTTATCCCACCGTGCCTCGGAGAGCACGTTAAGCCGTCTGTCCCGGTTGTTATCATGTACACCTGATAGCGATCGTTACTCATACTAGGGAATATATCCGCCAATCTGCATTGGAGCAGCGTGGTGGATTAAGCTCCGATCCTTCTCCTACATGGAGAAGAGGCCTATGCTCAACAGTGGGATATGAGACTTATATTAAATTACTATCTTTTACATGTATTCTGACATAATATATATATTAATATGTTTTACCACAAAAATATTTAAAAATATACAACTGAAAGAAAAAATGTTCTTAATTACCTAACGTAATTTTTTTTTAACTAGTTATTATTAACACCAAATAGGCGACAGTATTATACTGTCTAAAAGAATTCGAAATAACTAAAAGCAGTCTCCACAGCATCTAAGTCCGACACACGTCGTTCTATTTTCTTTACTCCACTTTATTTTCTTGCTTTGCCTCCTGCTGCTTCCGTGCCGTGGACACTTTTGGTTAGTTTGCTCTGTTTTCCGTCTAATAAATAATGAAACCCGCACGAGGTACACACAAATTGTCGCTCAGATATTTACTCATATGATACGTAAACTGAGACGGTTTTGGGATATAAATCAAAAATCCAGTTTGTCATATAGGTACTACTGACATCTTAAAATTAAATTCTTAACCATTGTCTGTTTTATGTATACAAATAAAAATACACTAGAGAATTAAAATATACGGCAAATATATTGATAATACCCACGTAAAAATTTATATAGTTGATAAATACATAATTGGTTAAAAGTTCATTGAACTAACATTGTTTTACGTCTATAAAACAATTTTTTTTGATTTTAGGTTATAATTTGAAGGTCTATCAATTACAAAATTTAGTAGAAGTGCAATAAAAATACGATTCAGTACAAAATATATGACCATCAAATTGTAGTCTACGCATATTAAAAAGGGGACATAAATTAAATTTGTTTTTTAAATAGAATCGTATAAATTTTATAACATAATAACGATCATAAATTAAAATACCATACGACTATCTAATCAAAAACCACAATGTTTACGATGCATATTTACTGCGAATTTGATATTCACAAATATCGTTTTGATTTTCTATTAGTCGATTATCATTCGTGAATTAAAATCAGATAACTCTAGCGTCGATTCGTATGAAACACGTATCTGAGCGTACACAATACATCAAAACACAATGAGCTGTTGTCAATACGTACGATTTTTCACTTATCAATATTTGGCACGCGTGAGCTTTAATGTATTTCTGATAAATAGACACTATTTAGCGGGGTAGTCATTGATAATTGAATACGTTGATTTATATCGAGCCCATATAATGCGTACACAAAACAAGAGCACCGTAAACTTGATCGACTATTTTTATATAGATCAAAATATGTCTATAATAATTTATAAATTTGTTTCGATTCGCTGTTAAAAATGTGTCATGGTTGGTGTCATGTTTTATTATTATTTTTTTGTGCTTTAATTTATATTTTGTAGTAAAATAAATGCTACATACATTATAAGTAATCATAATTATTTTAACAAAACCATAACATTTTTATTGTATTTTATAAAATGTTCTAAACTTAAAACATGCCGTTTAAAAGCAGGATAAAATATATGATATAGGTTACACGTAAACGTTGCCACGATCGTTGCGATCCGAAAGAATCAATTTTATTGGTAAAACAAGCGCACTGTTGATTTATGTCCTCAGAGCGTGGCTTCGCGATAGCGTGTCACCGTCGCGTTCGCGCCTCGCTCTAGAATATGCTAGAATTTTCTTTGTGCTTACAACCACCTAGCCAGTTTTACATTTTAGCGGAATTAAAAAGAAATCCTGCGAAATTTTTGCTCGATCATACGTTATCCATTTTAACTGACGGATATTATTACAGTTAATAGCAACAATAAATAAAAGGCAACTCAAAAAAAATGTTCATTCGCCACGTCACATTCGTAACTCGAAATGCAATAAACGTAAATTAGAAATAGTTTATCAATTCAATTGCTTCATCCATACACATTCCTAGAGCTTCGACTGACAATTATAGGTACTAGTGCGTACGTACATAGGTATATTCGGAGCAGGTGAAACTAACTATAGGGCCTAGTCTTAGAGTTACTCTATAGAACGCACCCATTCACAGCCCGTTTATCAATATCGACAACTATTCCTATTAATTTACACATTTACTGCCAATTTGCTGAATTTTTTAATCATTTGTCATTGTTAACGAACGTAGAATTGCCCGTCATGACCATAGCACAAGTCGACCGCACTTCGGAAGGATATAAATTATGCCCTTAGTTATTGAGCAGACGTTGAGCTATTGAAATTTCTTTCTATAATAACTACGCGTCATAAATTCCCAAGATGTCGTCATTAATGTGTTTGTATAGCTACGTGCACGAGTTTTAATGACCCGAAGACTATATATAAAAGGTTAAAGAATATAGGCTCGGTAAACGATGTTTTGATAAACAATTGAATGGTTTAATTTATTTTGCTTTCACGGTATAGTTTTAAGAGCGGGTTTTTTTAAAGTCTAAAGGTCAATTCCATTACTGAAGTAAAACAGTGGTACTGAGCTAGTAGAATTGCGCAACCGCGTATTATTATATTGTAACAGAAATATCTCGAGCGAAAGCTACCAGATCAAAAAGGATTAAGGTCACGTATGTCGGATAATATTAAGTGGACGTAGATATGCCGTTTTCGTGACTTAGATATAAAACTGATAGTAATGCATGTTATTACTTAATGCAAAAGAAGTATACTGATAAAAAAATACCAACAATGAACAAAAACTTGATTTAAAAAATTAAATGATGTCGGGTTTTTAATGGTGTTTTAATATCGATTTCAAAATTGAAACAGGTGACAAATTACACAAGAAAATGTGATAAGCAATTCAAGATAAAAAGACAATTATTTTTTACTTCTGCAATCACTGTCCAAGTTTGGCTTCAATTTATAACCGCATCGGGAACTACTTAAATCATGCGCGTGCGCCGAAAATAAACTGCACCGCATCTCCGCCACACAGTAAATTCACTGCTAATTTACATCCCCTCTGTGTTATAAATAAATAAATATTAGCCTTCCCTACATCCTCAGCTGACAAAATGTGCCACCGTTCGTATACTTCTGTCATAACATACCTTTGGGTGTGGTGGTTAGGACTCAATTTATTGTCTTGCTATACGATAACAGTTTTTACTAATTTTAGAACTCTCTGCCACGTGCACTATTTTTAAAATAATTATAATCCTCGTTTTTTTTTGTTATTTTATATAACATCTGAACAATTTTCAAAAATAAGTAACAACCGAGTAAAATACTTTAGAACAATGCGGGTGACGGGAAATAAACAATTGAATATTAATTATGCCTAAACGGAATCCCTCCGTTACAATGACGCATCGAACTGTCATTATGCAACATTGTCGTGAAAAATGTCAAAATCTTTCTAGAAAACTTTAATTAATACGAAATGAGCCAGCGAGCTAGAAATTATTACACTACTTTCGATTGCAGAGGAGTTATTGAGTGCCAAGTGGATTGAATTAACGGAACAGCCGTTTGGTTTACGTGCCAGGGCATAGGCGGCGGTATTGTAGTACGAATTCTCAGCCGCGGTTATCATCCATCTTATAATAATTCGAAAAACAATCATAAAAGTAGGTAGTATGAGCTCGATTCAATAAAAAAATTTAAAGTGAAGGGCTTATTATCATAGTATCTTTGACTGTATTTAGACTGTTAGAATTGCATATTTCTTGACTATATTTATTGAGGAAATGGAACTCTTTACGAGAAACAGAAATATACAGTAAAAATTATAATTTATTTGTTCTGTTGCATGTTTTTACCCGTCTTTAAGTCTTCATAAATTTGACAAATATTATTTTCAGTAGATCATTATCTGCAATTGCAAAAACACTTGAGAAACAAAACAAGCAATTAGTCATTTTTTGTTTACTTGTGTGTGTTTAAATATTCGACATGACTTTATTCGAATTTATTGTTATTGCAATGCCTTTGAGCGTTTTAATATTGTGTGCAACAACTATCTTGAGGCTACATTATTTCAAACCAGTCGACAGCTGCTCCTGTTTTTACCGGTACAATTTCTAATTTGCGATCGAATAAAACTCCTTTTATTCGAGGACATTGTGTAACATTGTACTTGTCAGATAAATTTGGTTACTGTTAGTATAAAATAAAATATCCTCTTATTAAAATTTTGTTGTATATCATTACAAAAATATTACTTAAATCTATATAAGCAAATATGAGAATTAAGAAAAGATTAGAAATAAAACACATTTTTTACGATATCTAGGGTAAACTTCTTTCTCATAGTGGATCGGTTAAGACTCCGTAAATTTTCTAATTAATTCGTTTCTTCGTGCTAATACCATTATTTAAAAATGGCATTCAATTTTATATACAAAAATGTAGAGTAGGTACATAATGAAAATCGATAAAATGTAATAAGCTAGTAAGCTTATAAGATAATGTTGAATAACGAACATGTAGTCGATATACCTCCTTCTGACTGTTGACTCTATATCTATACTAATATAATAAAGCTGAAGAGTTTGTTTGTTTGAATGTTTGTTTGTTTGTTTGTTTGAACGCGCTAATCTCAGGATCTACTGGTCCGATTTGAAAAATTCTTTCAGTGTTAGATAGCCCATTTATCGAGGAAGGCTATAGGCTATATATCATCACGCTAAGTTCAATAGGAGCGGAGTCCACGCCGACGAAGTCGCGCGCAGAAGCTAGTAATATAATAAAGTCTCAATTAATTTACACAGGGCTTCTGTAGATTTAAAGTCTACGGATAAGGAAGTGGTAACTTATATAATGCATAAATCTTATATCGATATGACGTCCATCTCTATTGATATCTCGCGACTCGCTGCCAGCGGGTGGAGCTAGCGCGGTGCCAAGTATGGCGGGCGCGTTAATGTACCGACGCTTCGTCGCTTGTTTTTATTGTGGCCTGCACGGGTGTCGGTGCTATTAGGCAATGCATGGAATGGAAATGTCAGACACATACTAAAATTACTGACGTACCGTGAGATTATTTATACTGTCGTCAAATTGCGACTGCATAGTTAAAAAATATGTTTATTGCTATTTTTCTGATTTTTTATCGCATGCTGTCAAAAAAATATTATCACTTGAGAAATAAATTTCCAACTCTTCAAACATTGTATATTTTACGCATGTTATAGAAGTTTAGGCATGAGCTTACCTGTATTCGCTCACTCGCTTCAGCCTGTAATATCTCACTGCTGAACGTAGGTATCTTTCCCCATGTAGGAGAAGCTCCACCACGCTTCTCCAATGCGGGTTGGCGGATATATTACCTATGAGTAGGAAACGATCGCAGTCAGGTGTATAAGATAACAACTGGGACCGACGGCTTAATGCACTCTCCGAGGGATAGTGGGCAGACCCACAAGGACTGCACACACATCCAGACCATGACAAACATCTGTATGGCCAATACAAATTTTTGTCACGTGCGGGGATCGAACCCGCAACCGCCAGCGCAACAGCCAAAAACCAGTTGTGGGACCGCAAGCCAACGCGGCGTCTTATCTATAGGTATAAAAATATTCTATTAAATATTAATTTGCTAATAATTCTTCACAAAAAACGAGTGAGCTCTAGACTACACGACTAACGTAAAACTTCTTTAGCAAATGGGCCTGCACGATATAGGCCTGCACTATGTCTTAGATATAGGTACGAAACGTAACTGACTATTAGACAAAGAGAGAAAGAAAATGTGTGCTCGCACCTCTATCTCTTGCTTCGTTCTCCCGGCCCGATCACGCTTTTCGTAACGCTCTCGTCACGCATTCACTAGCTTACTCCCCAAGTCAAGCGTGCGTAAAGAAGTTATATGTACTTTAAAAATAACGCATTACAGATATTTAATAAGTAGAGCAACTACATAAATGTAAATTAGTTTAAAATTGTAAAAACCGGACTGTGAGGGCGTAACAGATGGACATGATTTAAATTAAAACGTTTTGGATGTTCAGAACTTTATTATCACTATTTTTTATTTTACATTTATTTTCTATATAATTTTATTAAACACTTTGAAATACTTCTGTATCTATTATTAAAATAATTTTCATTGATTTTATTTGTATTGATTTATATTTATATTAACTTACTAACATTAGATATAAGCTGTTTTTTTAATACTTACATAATATGGACTATGTCTGACACAAAATAAATAAATTAAATTAAATTAAATAAATTATTACAACTAAATTAATTATTGTTTGATAGTATTCGTAAAAACAAGTCAATCAAAGTCATAGCTTTGACCTAACTAATGAGGAATTCGTTATCGAAACAAACACCTGCCGACTTTTGTTTAACTGTCGTTGGCCTTTCTACTTTTATTGTATACGTGCATGCAATTTTAATTTTTGCAAAGAACACCCACGTCGAATTTGGCATTCGATGTTCGATTTAAAGAAATCGAGTTCAAAAATCGATTATTTGATTCGGAACCGATATTAACTTATATTTCTATTCGATTCCTTTATAAAATAAATGTCGTCGATTTTCAATATATTATTGATAATATAACAGTACATTGGTACAATAGTTTATAGGTACGTAGGTACATAGGTGCATGTATGAAGCGTTTGATTTCTTTCGTAAATGATGCGTTGTGAGAATATTTATAATACCGACTTGGCACTGAACATAATCAATCACACCGTAGTCGGAGATTATAAATATTTCAGAACAGGTAATGATTATTGTTACAAGTTGAAAAAAGAGAGCGGATCAAATCAGAATCTGAATCGAGATCGAGTAACAACCTCACATATAACGCTGCGTACGGTCGGCAACGCCGGGAATAGACATATTTGTTGCATTTCGACCTTTATCCTGATTAAAATAAAGGCTCAGAGATTGTGTGTGGCCTTGTGTATATATTATGTACGTGGAAGGGCCCGTCATGTTTTATTTATTCGCAGCGGAGTAATAGAGTCGTGCCGTGAGAGCGGCCGGCACGTTTTTTGCAGACCGTAAGCCGCTGTATTGAGACGTCTTTGGATGCTGATGTCTTGTTGCCTGTCCGAACAACATCCGACATGGCGGAGACACTTATTTCTCAATGTTCTTGTTTAAATAATTATAAAAACTTGTTAACAATTCGTACCATTTATCGTACATGATTCGTTTGAAAACATTAAAACAAATAACTTGTCGATTTAGAAATGACGTTCCATCTTTAAATTTAAAGGCGAGGGTAAACATACAAAAAGTATTCGGAATCCACTCAGTGAGAGGACATATTTCTTCAACGGACCAAGGTATCCAAGCAGCTGCAGGAGGATATTAAAAATCCATTCATCACAGTAATAACAAAAAATAAGAATTCAGATTCACACTCGAACACCGCTACTGCGAAATCTGGAGAGACGAGGAGGTATTTCCATTCAGCCCCCACCCGTCCGGGTGGCGGGGCCTCCCTTTTGACAGGAAATGATTGTCTAATATTAGCTTTGTTATAAGGTTCCTCTTTAGGGATTTGAGCGTACCTTTTCAGACATTTCGGAATGGTCGGTCATCGATTTTAGTTTACAAAATATGTAACAACCACATTTCGATATATTTCGCTTAACAGATTTTTTATCGGTAGACATTTTCATTAAACTAACAATATATTCGCGAAGACAAAATTTATTGAAGTCGCAGATAATTATGCGACGATTACGCTTCGTGAAAACATAGATAGCTATAAATTACCGAAGAATTTCGAGTCAACGTCCTCGCCTAGGCGACAGAAAACAAAAAAAATTTTTAAACACCCCCGATTATCACAACAAAAACTCGCCGCGCGTTTTCTTCGAAATAAACCGGAGTTTTATTTTGAATAAAATTTATCGGCGCGACATCTATTTCGGCTCGGCTTTCGTCAACACCGGTAACGATTACGGAGCGAACAGGCGGCCTATGAATAGTGTAGCGACACAGTGTGGGTAACGTTGCTGACAGATTTGTGAAATACATACTAATTCAACACGTTCCCGTTAGATTTTTAATCCCACAGACTGATAAATTACAGTATATTTTTTAAAGTGTATCATTAGTCTGTGACGACGAGTATTTCCTAAGTGAACCTGAGTTATTGCTATTTAAAACCTTTTAATAAGGTTCTTTTAAAATGAAAAAAAAATGTTTTTGTATTTAGTAAACTCTTTCTGCGCAACTAGATAAAGTTTTTAAAGAGAATAATCTTAATGTAAATCGAACAAACATAGGTATTGAAAAATGAAAACCAAAAAAACGATATCAATAACAATGGATTTCAGCATTTTCATTTTGCGTTTTACCGCAGCGAAATTTTGTTGAAGCAGCAATAATATGAAACTCGCATATTGCGATTTCGCTTGTAGATAACAGAAATAATGGGGTTCAAAAATGAAATTAATTCCAGGTTGATGATTTCAAATTGAAAAGTCACATCGGCTCGCGCCATAATTCATGATCCTGAAACGTGTCCGGGCGGCTGTGTCGGACGCGGCTGCTGTAGGGTTGACGATCTTAACACGCATTATTGTTCAATTACTAATATTTATGTAATTTTACGTCTAAAAAACTGAATTATTGAAGTAATTAATATTTTATAAATATCTATTTATGGCGTGACATACATATTAAATCTACTGTGTACAAACCATACGTACTATATTTATATAAATTAATTTTGTTACTTATGAGTTAAATAAAAATAAAAATATATAGGTATGCTTTTAATTGTTTTTGTAATATATTCTACTACAATGGATATTATGTTTGAATACAAAAGGTAATCCATTGTAACCAGGCCCTGTATTGTTTTCACTAACCCTTCGCAACGGGTTGCAATATATCAAAATTATGTAAACACCTCGTGTCAAACCCAACCCGCTTCTTTGACGGAGATCTTCCCGCTACCGAGTACCTACTATCCGTTCGAATATGCATGAGTTTATAAATGCAACTACGGCTAACACTTAGTATGTTACGAACGTAGATCGATTCTAATCTACGGGTCTATGGGTAATGTATCAAAATTATGTAAATATTTGTTGTCAACCCTAGCCGCTCATTGTCAAGTTTGTCAGACGTCTTTCCGCTACGCCACGCGCGCTATCTTTACTCGAATATACATACATGAACAATCACAAGAGTAACTCCCAATTTTGAGTTCAGATATACAATATCTAATTTTACTCCGAATCAATAATTTTAAACGTAATTTTCAACAGCCCTGTTCACGTTTTATCAGACATTCTGTTGACGCGTACGGTATATAAAAGTAAAGTTTAACAATATATACTTAATATATAAAGCTGAAGAGTTTGTTTGCTTGTTTGTTTGTTTGTTTGTTTGTTTGTTTGTTTGAACGCGGTAATCTCTGGAACTACTGGGCCGATTTGAAAAATTCTTTCAGTGTTAGATAGCCCATTTATCGAGGAAGGCTATAGGCTATGAATCATCACGCTAAGACCAATAGGAGCGGAGTCCACGCCGACGAAGTCGCGCGCAGAAGCTAGTAATGAATATCTGACAAGAGTGAAGTGCATTAAACTGTCAACGATGCGTTTCAATGGTCTGTGTATGAAACATTTAAAAGTAGGCGAATATATTGTATCAACCCTGGCAAGTGGTTTATTATGACAGTCTTTTGTTAGAGGTCTTCTCGCTTCAACACTCGCGATATCTCTATATGCAATACACTCTGCTACTCTTAATGTTTCATTAAAAATCTCTCCGCATAACTGAGCTAGGACATAGCAGAAAATATCCTAGTCAAAATCTAGAGCAGCCCAACTGGAGAATTACCTCGACCTTACAGAAAATCACAGATTAATAATAGGGGAGAGGTGGCATGAAAGGGACACGTATTGAAAGGGACAATTCAAATTGCCGGTAAAATAAAAACAATTTCGAGACGACACTATTTTTGTCGTATGGCAACCTTGACGCAAGTTCGTTCGGGGCTAGCTTCATACTCATGTCATTTCAAACATGGCGGATGCGTGAGAGTGTTGATAACGGGATCGAATAGTATTTTTTTTGGTATAATTGTGAAACGTCTTGTCGAGTGCTACGGGTTAATTATTTATGTGTGAACCACTGTTTAAGATAGGCTGGACATCCACCGATACGAGAACATAAGGTCAGTAAACTTTAATTTAATATTGTAGATTTTGTGGTTATGTTTTCAATTTTTGTATAATATTTATGAAAGGGACACAACAAACGGTTATGAATGGGACGTCCCCTTCATAACTGTCCCTTTCAAGACTGCTATTTTGTACAAGGTTTCTAATATTTTTTTTTACTTCTTTTCCAGATTAATTATGCCACCTAAGAAGAGAACGCGTGTTGAAGCACACAAAATTGAAGAGGCAGTTAATGAAGTGTTACAAAAAGGTATTTCTGTAAGATCGGCTGCAAAGATAGTTAATGTAAGCAAATCCCATTTGCACAGATTGGTCGCAAAAGCTAAAGCTTCTGAATGTACTTCATTTGTTTATGAACCAAACATTGGCAATAAAAAAGTTTTTACTGTTGACCAAGAATGTTCTCTGGCAGATTATTTAAAGATCTCCGCAAAGATGTGCCATGGCTTGACAACTAAACAAGTCAGAGAACTAGCTTATCAGTATGCTGTTCGCTTAAATCTTACTATACCATCTTCTTGGGAAGCAAATAATACAGCTAGTCTAGATTGGCTTAAGGGTTTCTTAAAAAGGCACGATTCGCTGAGCGTAAGAAAACCAGAGAATACTTCACTAGCAAGAACTACGAGCTTTAATAGACACAATGTTCAAAACTTTTTCGATAACCTAGAGAAATGTTACTTAAAGCATAATTTCCCTCCAAATATGATATGGAACGTAGACGAAACTGCATGCATGACTGTCACTAATGCACCCAAGATCGTTGCTCAAGCAGGTGTTAAGAGAGTTGGTCAAATCAGCTCAACGGAACGTGGCTCGCTTGTAACTATGCTGGGTTTCGCAAATGCTGCTGGTGGAAGTATTCCTCCTGCTTTTATATTTCCGCGTGTTCATTTTAAAGAACACATGCTTGAGAATGGTCCTACGGGTGCTTTAGGCCTCGCAAATGTGTCTGGTTGGATAACCGAAGATTGCTTTTTAAAATCTTTAAAACATTTTGTTAACTTTGTCAAGCCTAGTGCTGAATCACCGGCTTTAATACTCCTAGACAACCACAAAACACATATAACAATTAATGTAGTGCTGTATGCCCGAGCAAATAACATAATGATACTAACCTTTCCACCTCACTGCAGTCACCGCCTGCAACCCCTCGATGTAACCGTATTTGGACCCTTCAAAGCTCGGTATAGAGCTAGCATGAATGACTGGATGACTTCAAATCCTGGCAAAACTGTCACAATTTATAATGTGGCTCAATTTGCTAAAGATGCTTTCTATGCTGCTTTTAATATGAACAACGTTACTTCTGGCTTCAAGAACACCGGCATATGGCCAATTAATAAAAATATTTTTACAGATGAACATTTTTTACCTGCGTTCGTGACAGACCGACCACAATCTCTTAAGACCCCCACTGGTTCAGCTGAAAACTCTGACGAATCTTCCTCAAATGAAGAAGAACTGCCCCATAGATCTTCTAACCTTATTAATCCTGTACTTGACTCAAATGCACAAACCGTTTCACCTTCCATTTTAAGTCAACCACAAACTTGGTTCTCTACTTTTAACGAGCCACAACCTGGAACATCTACCTCAAATGTGTTCCAATTTTGTCCCTCTACTTCGAATGAGCAGCAACCTGAAACATCTACCACAAAAGAGACACGACCTGTATCTTCTACTTTGAGTGAGTCACAACCTGGACCCTCTTCTTTAAATGAGTCACAAGCTGGATATTCCGATACTGAAGTTTCACATTATAAAGCTTCAAATTCTGCTGGCACTCCTATAACTCCAGAAGATATTCGACCATTTCCAAAAGCTTTACCTCGAAAACCCGCTGGGAAGCAACGCAAAGGTAAAACTACGATTATCACAGAAACCCCTGAAAAAGATAGATTACTTTTAGAAAATATGATGGATATCTTAAAAAAGAAAACACCCAAGACTGAGAAACAAAATTTAAAACATGTCAAACAAATTTTCAAAAGCAATTTAACTGATCAGGAATCAAAAAAAAATAAAAATAACGAGAACGCTAAAAAGAAAACCGATGTTAAGAAAAATGCTAAATATACAAGAGAAAAAACAGGACATGATGACCAATGTAATGTTTGTAAGAAAAAATATTCAGAAAGCACTGAAGATTGGTTTCAATGCAAAATTTGCACAAAATGGGCACACGAAACCTGTGGTGTTAAAGGTGTTTTTAATTTTTTTTGCTCACTATGTCACTAAAACAACAATGATTAGTACCTAACCCTGTAAATCAAAATTTATGGAGGCTGCGTTGATTATTATTTATTTAAAGTTAATTTATTTTAAGTTTAGTTTATTTATTTAAAAAAGCAATAATTATTTTAATAAGTTGTTGATTTCTCTTTAATTTTATGTGTTTAATTTGTTGTTAATTATAAGGAGACTGATTATAAATTTCTTAAGAAAACCTATTAATAATTTTTAAGTTCATTATATCTGAGAAAAATATTTTAATTTTGTTGATTTCTGTTTAAGTTATTAAAAGTGTTTAATTATATTATTCTTTAAGATAAAAACAGTAAGATTTAATCATGATAATAGTTCCAGTCACTGTTCAATTTGATTTTCAATGTATCTATTAACTGTATAGGTACATCTTTCCTCGAAATTAGGTATTGTCCCTTTCATAAATTACTACGTCCCTTTCAATACTGTCCATTTATGAAAGGGACAAAATACACATTTTTTAAAAATGCTAAAATAAACAACTAAGAATTGATTAATGACAATAATTGCATTTCATTTCGATAGTTCAATAATAAACGCTTCCTATTCGACTCAAACCTGTTCCAAATATTTTCTCAATCATTTACTAGGACCTCAAAATCAAAAATGTCCCTTTCATGCCACCCCTCCCCTACTGCTTTAAGGCACTGTTGTGTTCCTGTGATGAGTAAGGTGACCAGAGCTCCTGGGGGATTGGGATAGGGTCGCAACGCGCTTACGATGCTTCTGATGTTGCAGTCGTCTATAAGCTACGGTAATCGCTTATTTAGGTGAGCCGTACCTACGCTTGTTTGCCGACCTAGTTGTTTAAAAAAAAATGCTTAGTATTTTATTTCCGTTATTTTTGAACTTTCTCTTAGAAATAAAAAGAATATAAAAATATTGAGTAAAATTTTTAGCAAGATAAATTGAATTTCTATAATGCATATAAATCTTTCCATTTGGAAGGTGTAAAAAAAAATTGGCCGCTAGGAATTACGCGCTTTTAAGCTTTACTCAAATTCCTAATTGAATATCTTAGTATTCAATATAATAACTTTTGTAAATTATAACGAAATCATTAGGTAGATGCTATTAAAATTACCTAAGTAAGTTAAATTGTCATAGCGTGTTTGGTACTGATATGTTGATAATATTTGTGCAGGTGATTCTATAATATATTTAGACAAAAAAGTTAGCGCAAGAACACGTTCATGTTCTAAGACATTTTGTGGATACTATACTGAAAAGTAAATGTATGTAAATACGTGTAGCAGTTCTCATGTTTAATGCAGTCGCTTGTCATGAACATTTGTCGGTAGCACTATTTCAAACCTTTCTACAAACTCCAACGTAAACCGCAATATGTTTTTGACGTTAATATTAAACTTGAGGCTTTATTTTTTTCGCTTCAAAGAGTACCTTCATATTCAACGTATTCACTGTAAAAACGATGAACGATCTTCAAAAATGTTATTATAAATGTAGAAAATAGAACAAGTATCATAATTTAATTTTTTAATATCACAAATAATTTTTATCATTCCTACGATCAGTCTAGTGGATTATAAACACTGCAAGAGAATGCAAATTATACAATTACCTCGAAATTAATTTCGGTACGTACGTACGATTCGCTATTGTTCTCTGAAGCTACCGGACCAAATTAATTCCGAGCCAAGGTTTTCATTTTAATAGTCTCAGTGGCGTTACATGTTAATCTAACTAATTATTGTTCCTACGAGTTAATTAGAAAAAGCCTCGTAAATCATTTTATCCACAAGTCTAAGCTATGTAACGCCGCGAGGTTTCCGAGGAAATACAATAGAAGTGTTTCCGTCCTTTTCACATGTTGATATTTAACGAAACTAAGAAAGAGAAAGCGTTGTTCGCGCGTACCTACTGTCGAAAACCGAGCCCATAATTTGACTGCACGAAAATTTTATAATAAATCATAATAGTTTTAGACAGACCGAGGGTAAAAAATGAACCAAATTGGAAAGTGAATTGTAAGGCACGGCGAGGTTAGTCTGTTATTAGAGCAATTATGTTATTATGTTTGCCGTATCTAATCCGAAAAAACTAAATTGGAGTTGGCCGCTGCCGGCGAATGCGCGATCGGTTCAAACATTTCTACTTGTGGGTCGCACGAAATTCGTTGCGGAAGCAATAAGGAACACGAAAATTCCGACAAAATTGTCCAATAATATACGAGTAGCTAGCTAACATCGAAGCAAATTTTCAACGAACAAAAAACGGGACAAGATTACATTCGAAGCCCTTTTTGCCACGGTTTATAGTAGAGACAAGTTAAAAAGGGTGCTCCGATGAGTCCACATAACAAAGTTCACGTTTTAAAGCCCTAGCCCCTTAATATCCCTCACTTAAGTCATATTTCATTCGATATGACCGTAATTGAAGCAATGTGTTCCGAGTTCATTAAAATAAAACACTTATATGTTATAGAAAAAAAGCTCATAATAGTTTGCTGATGCGCCGCTCGATAAGAGACATAGCATGAACATTGAACAATTGCCTCTTTCACAATTTGTATCTTCAGCATACATTGAAAACAGGTTTATTCGTGTAAGTTATGATCACGTTTTGTATATTTTATTTTAAAACGCGTCCTATTGTATTACCAAAATATCAAATATGAATACCAAATCAGGGCAGGGACAAAAGAAAAACTGCCAGCTTTTAATTTATGCGTAAACGAGTACATGAAAAAGTAATAATAGGTGCGTGTTTGGTAAATATATTAATGTAATAACTCTCTCAGGGCATTAAAAAGTTACAGGGGTCTATTTTCTGAAATTTCACGGTAGATATATCATTTCGGTGCTGTAGAAAATTGGTAACATCTTCATCGGTATAATGAAGTGGTTACGCTTTTTAATGTTTATGTCGGCTTTGTAAAGATGACTTCATTACGTTTACGATAATTGAGCCATCTGACCACTCGCAATTAGGACTTGATTATTTCATTTATTTGTATGAAAGTATTTTGTTATGTTTACTTCGATATTGTAACCCGAAACTTACACAATAGGTAAAACTGTAAAAAACAATTAATAACCTAGGACTGTTTTTTTCAACTTACCAATTTATTTTGTTTTGAAGTATATAATATAATCTTTGTTTTTATAAAAGCAAATGATAACACCGCTATAAATTAATTTTTATTAATTCTATTCAACTTTTGTTTATTAAGCGTATGAGGTACGTTCACCTCATTTCTTTGCGTTGTTATCAATTTAATTAATATTGTTTTTAATAATAGTGTTTTATGTATAAAATTTTATCCAATTTACTGTTATTGCGTTTTCTATCGTATCCGACCGTTTAAGATGTCATCTTGATATATACTTTGATAGCGTACAATTTGTAACATTGTTGCGATCCTTCGAATACCTATAAATTATGCGTCTATAGGGGATACGGTCTACGTCCATCATCATTATGAATAATAACTTCTATCGATTTCAATATTTAATCACTATAATTACTGTTATTATTTTTTTATTATTATTATTATTTATTTAATTATCAAATAAAGAAACAATATTATGTACAAATTCACAATTATAAGTAGCAAAAGAAAACCACTAAGGTTTGTACAATGCTACATTTTTACAAATTCATAATGGTAAAAAAAAAGCAGATTAATGGTAAAAATAGTATTTAAAAAATTAAGCAAAAAATTAAATAATTGTATAATAATTAAATAATTAATATTGTGTAATAATTAAATAATTGTATGCTCAAATGTTTTTATTTTTCAAATCCAAATACCTATACCTACCTAGCAGAATGCTACGGAAATTAAACGTAATATTTCACTTTTTTGTGAACAAACAAAATGAGTCAGTTTCCAAAACTACGTCAAAATATATGAAAAAGATAGCGAGGTCATGCGTCATTTTTACGACTCCAATGAACTTGACCATAAAAATAGGTATCTTCCCCGCTGCACTGGCCGAGTTATCAGCTAGTCACTCTTGACCGTGTCTCCGTATCGGAGCGAATGAACTAAACAGACATCAGGTCATACGATAACAAGCGACAATGACTTTTTAAAACCACTTTTTCTTTCCTGTGTAAACATAAATATCAATTAATACTTACGATAAACGAAATTAATGTGATTCTTTTCTTTGTTGCAGGTAAGCTGGGACAATATTTTTAAGCCCGCATTTGCACCACTCGCAAAATCTACGATCGAGTGACGGAAACGAATTCGAAATTTAAATTACCATTTACCTTAGTGATCGTTTGTTTTGTCACGTTCTGCCATCCGATAAACAGTTCAATCGCGATTTACAAAAGTCGTATTTCAATTTCGCACGACCGCTGTACTGCGTTTCAAATAGGTATGCACATGTGTTGGCGACAGCTGAAATCAAAGGAAAGTTCTCTTGTAGCTTTAAAAACAAACGTTATATGCATAAGACTATACTTATGGCGTAGAATTAGTAAGCGTTGCGCAAAGGTCTCATTGATCTACTTCTGTTTATAAGGTAATCAACTCGATTTATTTAAAGATAATAGTAGACATAAATCTAATTTATCGAATGGTCAAATCGAATGTGTAGTTTTGTAATAATATTAACCAACGTGTTGATTAATTATCAAAGCATTCAAAGCTAAATAATCGTTTTTGCTTAATACAGTTCCTATGCATATTGAATAAGAAATCACTCATTTGCTTGCGATCAAGTAAGCAAAAACGCATCTCCTTATAACGTTTCCCGCCCATCCGTAGCGCAACGCTGCATGCGTTCACACGCATTCGGATAATCTTCATGTGATCGGCCACATAGGCGCGTGTACCGTCACTTATAACCAGCCATTTTGTAAAACCGATACAGTTCACATTCCCTTTTGCAGTTGAGCATCATTTCGTCTGGCCGCGTTAAAAGCACACTGCATGTTCGCACTCCCACCCGCCGCAACACAAACGCCTAGCACGTATGAATCACGAAGCCGTCCGTGTGAGGGTGCTCGTACGCTCGCGCTCGGCTGGAGACTGTCAGTGTGTTGGTGTCCCGCGTTGCACGCGCGCGCGCCTGTGTGTGTACCCACTCATGGCAGCGGACTATGACGGCTCGTAGATTTGACAGCTAGCTCAATGCGGGCTCAGACGTTCATTATACGGCGACCGATCTAATATCGTGAAATTGTTGACAGTTTATTTACGTGCGAAAAGGACAGTGGTGCCGTGTGAAGTCTAGCCAAAAATTCCGTTTGTGATATTTTTAATTGAAAGTTTTCGCGCGAACTTGAACTTGATTTCCGCCGTTTACAGTTTTCCCGATTGATAAGTGACATGTCCGTTTCGAATACTTATTTATCATGTTCGCAATTAGATGCGCTTCGTTAAAAATCTATTTGAGGGGCAACGGTATGAATAAAATATCTGTGGCGGTTCGGTGGTCCCGACTAGGCGGAATGGTATCTCTATTTGACGAAACGAAAAAATAAATTGGACACTAATGGAACGACTTGGAGTATACCGATTAATCATGACAAGAATGAGGTGATATTCGTTGTTAAATCACTGTGAATTATCGAGAACTAGTGATGTGAAGACAGTAAACAATAACATTTGAATAGTGCAAGTTTAGTTTTCGCATTTATTACGTAGGAATTAATAACTGTTTTTTATTTATTTATTTTATATCATTTGCCGAATTCTGGATAACCGATCTTTATCATGGATTAAGCGAAATGTTTACTGGTAAGTTTTTACATAATTTATAGTAATAGTGATTAAGGAAAGACGAAAAAAAAACGGCACGAGAAAAAAAGAAATAAATCCACATAATAATTTATCATTGTGCCATAGCAAAAAATTTCAATAATTGTTAAAAACATACAAAACTTGAACATAATAGTACTCACAGGACAGTAGGTACTTACTTAGGTACATCATTATGATTTATGAGATTAAAACCAATTACCAATTAAAGCATAGAGTTAGGTACAAGTGTAAATACGAAATGCAAATAAAACAACTGTTGTAAAGTATCATTTACTGAAAACATAATACAGGCATTAATTGGAATAGACATATTGTTTTCTTAATACTTAACCTTTTTCGAAGCAGGTACCTTGAGGGTGAAATGTCATTTATCAAAACAGATCATCGAATAAAAAAAAATGGATAGAGACATCTCGGGTAGTTTTAGCGACGCCCAAAATGGCTGTTAATTATTTTTTCAAAGTTTTTTTTTTGTTGTGAAATATGGAAGAGGTTTCGTTGTGATTGACATTAGTTTTTAATAAAATGGCGTCCATATTACACGATATATAATAATAATAATAATAATTAAAACCACGTGTAAGTCTGTAGTCTAAGTTCTATTTCTATTACAAGACCTTTTTTTAAGTTTAATTAATTTAAATTGTATATTTAACGAATTAATTAGTTAGTGTATGTACTAAAGATAAGGTAATTTATTATTTTTAAAAAGTATGTTAACTTTATTTTGAATATATTATCTATGAAACGTAATTTAAATTTCCATTATCGTTCCTGGCAATTTCGTCTTTTTATATTTTTTAATTGTCAAATGATTATTTTATAATCTTACAATTCAATTTTTATACATAGGTAGGTAAGTATATGATATTTTTATCGTTGATTTTGACTTTTTAAATTTCATTAAAGTATATATGTACGTTTAAAAGTTACGACCACACAGAGTAACTTGATAAGTTTCAAGCTATGCAAAATATTATTAATTTAAGCAACTGAACGCATTCGACTTATTGCAACGTCGGGCAACCAAGACGCACTAATGTGTGCTTATAATGAGCTAATAATTCACTGTGATAGATATATAAATATTACTTAAACGTTTTTTAGTATTGCAAGGAACAGTTGTCATTCTTATAAGAAAAAAATAGAACCTTAAGTTTTTTTTTTTTTTTAGTAAAAAAACCCATAGAGCCGTCGATATTATCTGTCAGTTTGATAAGACATTCAAATACTCTATGTATAAACCTTTTTAGGTAGTGTTGTTGTATGAATATACTTTAAAACATTTTATCTCAATGTATCTTAACCTTAAGGTCATCTCAAAAAAAATCTGTATGCAGCGATAAGCCCAGAAAATAAAATGATATTTTTCTGTTACCTAATTTTTTTTTATATTTTGCCGTCGAGTGTAATATGTAGTAAACGAAGATTGTAAACATTACACACATTACATAATTATTTACTACCAAATTGATAAAAAAGTTTGTCATTAATTTGTAGTAAATTGAAAAACTGTAGATATATGATTTAATTACTTTCAAACATTATAAAAGTATTGTATGTTTGAAATTGTATATAATAAAATATATTTCAATCGTTTAATACATACACAAGAATGAGGAAGAGTTAAATGAAGCTCTACCAGAAAAAAATGTATGATTATTGCAATGACCCTGTAGGTACTAATAATTAACCCTTTTTACTATGTACTCACAAGTAATTATCAATAATTCTAATAACCTAGTTTCAAATGATAAATATGTCTCTAAAAAATACCTTCGAAATTAATACAATAGTTACATAAACATGTATTCAACCCATAGTCGGTACATACTGGAGAGTCTATTAAAGTTTAGTTGAGAGTCAAAAATTTTAAAATATGTGAATATATTACAAAATAATGAAAGAATTGTTTCAACAATATAACATACATTGTGGATTTTATAAATAGGCGTGACAATGAAAATCATTAAAGTATAAACGAAACGGTGGCACTATTAAATTTGGCTCTATTATGTCCATTGTTCTATTTGACTTGTTATAAATGAGAAATGTCGATGTTCATCACGCTTAAAAATATTTACGTGATAACGAATCCCTTTTAGATACATTTCAACATTAAAACTTGGTATGTTAAAATTGATGTAGAGTAAATAAACTTGTTAGGTAAAACCTTCAAATTAAATATTTACGAAACATTTTTATACACATATCGATTATTATATTGATTCACTCAAAACACATACCTACGTAATAAATGTGAATCACTAGGACTTATCATGAAGCCTCGTTTTTTCGTCTGTTAAATTTTCATATTTGTCAAGTGTGTTGATAGCTCTAAGATTAATTCGTACAAAGATACTCTAAAAGAGTTTTATGTTATCAATTTCTTTAACTACTATAAGCATTACAAATGTCTGGCCTCTGAAAAAATTCATTTAGAAAATATGTGCATGTAGTTTAAACTATATACGTGGTTTTCGAGTGGCTATAACAGTAACGGTCTCTTTTACCGCTATCTAATGCTGGTCAGCATGTCTGTGAACTGCTTTTTTAAAACCGCCTTAATAAAGTGTACGGCATGTAAGATTTTAATGTTCACACTGAGATTTGGTTGATGCGATAATGCAGCGTGACTGCGCGCACGACTTTCTATGAGACTAGAGAAATCACCGCGTTTTCTTAATACGAATTTGGTATGCCCTTTACAGTATTGTTGCGTAACCAAAGAAAGTGTACAATAACCTTGATTTTAAACTGATTACTAACTTATTTACATAATGATTCGTACTGTCTTAGACTACTAATAAGGACATAAAACTTTGTACAAAATACCTTTTACAACGACAAGTAGGTATGCGTTTACTGGATGAGACAAATACCAATTTAAAAAAATTGGAACTTCATTTCATTCATGTAAAGTTCATGTAAAAATTTTAATTATATTTGTACTAAAATATTCGTGTAAGAAAGGACATTGACTTTATGGTTTATGGAATGGCTGGTTTTCACAGTTTTCGTACACTTTTGTTCGGATTATCATTTCTAAATTAAGATACGTAATTATTGTAAAACTAAATTAAGAAGACACTGACTTGTCATTATGTAAGAATTAACATAAATGATATATTAAAATAATTTTATAAATATTAACTGCCCTTATATAATAAATATTCGTTGTGAGCAAATCCAAACTTATTATGACATCGCTGAATCAGTTCTGTACCAAAAGTATCAACAATAAAATGAATACAATGAAGTTAAAGCTTTTATTTAACTAAATAGTAGGGCACACACTAGGATTGTAGCTCAATATTGGAGTCAGAATTCTAATAATTTACAAAATACAAATGTTAAAATATAAATAATATTTATAGCTTTGATCGTGATAAAGCCATTTGTTCCTTTTCCAAATGTCATGGAAGTTCTCGTTGTGAACGTCAATTTGTATTCTCATTCCCTATCGGTGACTTGTCAGAACGTCCCAATCAATGATAAGTTCTGTGGAATATTGTATTGTTTGAGAAATGATAATAAATAAGAAAACAATATATTTTATATACTTACTACTTGATATACGTTTGATGGAATTGAATTTTTTAAAGTCATATGAGTAATGTTGTTATTGAGTAGATACAGTAAACAAAAGTTAAGATTTTGTTTTGAAGAAATATCTATCAAGAGTCGAGACGAAATTTAACTTGTCAAAAACTGTCTCTTTCAAAAGTTATCTTAAACAATTTCCAGATTAGGTATTTTAAGTAATTGTTAAATTTTCTTTAAAAGTTTTTCTTGCTTATATTACACAACCTATATGAAGGTAATCTTCACATATAAAATTCCACGAAACAGTGATTAATAATGACAACATGAAAATTTGCCTCTAAGTCGGTTTTAAAAAATCAAATCCCACAAACCGAAGTAACATTATTAAGAGATTACATTAATAATTGATAGAACTCTAATAAAGATATGTATAAAAATATTTATATTTCAATTTTCAATATGTAATCGTTCCATAAAATTAAATATGAATCGTATACAAATTAAAAACTTCGTTTAATTTCCCGTCAACATCGCCGCTAAACGTTGAATGCAATGATTACGCCCACGTAACATTAATTTAATATCATTTGTTCGTGTCATCGGCTCCGACTATCGTATATCATTAAATATTTTAATTAACTCAATATTATATACATTGTCAAATTTTCATATTTTTTTGTTGCCATTAATCAAATATACATTCTTGACATAACTATGAGGAAGTCCGAAAAAGTATGTCATGTTTTTATTAAATATGTGTCAATATAATATAATAATACATACACATTTATGTATTGTATTGTTTATGTATTGTATTGTACATACATGTATGTATGAATAGCTTCAATAATATTGTATTGTAGGGGAACACCGGGCAAGACGGGGTAGTTAAGGTTTAAAGTTCCAGAAATCATAGGGGTTCATGGTTTCATAATCATTTTTATTCTTAATCAGTCTTGTAGTTATCAATCTTACATATTAAATTTAAATCAGGATCACAGAACCATAGAATTATTAATAAAATAACAAAATGTAGAATATGACGTATCACCCCATCATGCCCGATAGGTCGGGTAAGATGGGGTGGGCCTAATGGGCAAGATGGGGTATAGCCATTCTCTTGACTATTCAGGCGTACAGAACTCGCAAATTAATGTTGCTTCGGCATCATCATCGTCCACCCCTGCGCAGCCACAATGTGACCATTTACTACAAGAAGAACAAGCAATCCAGCCTTCCTTGAAGTCAAAATATAGCCCTGTACAATATAGGCATGGTCACTCTTAATGTCTTCTTGGTCACTGGAAGAGGCATTAGTTGCTTTGGGCTGACCAAGGTGAAGTTACTTTTATCTCACACTGGATTAAGCCAGTAAGAACATCTAGGGGAAGGACCCAAATTTAAATCTGTGTTAACTTCAGTTGTACTAGTTGTCATAACTGTTGAAGTAGCAGGAGGTGTAAAGAACAACTGCAGTGCTCATTGCTGTTGTTGTAAGAGGCACTGCGACAGTATCTACAGTTAAAAAATCTACTTTCTATGTCTAATCAATAATCCACCAGCTCATCATGTTCCTTTTGCGAGAATAATGGTACCCAAAGGTATCTTTATATTCTCCATTGTATTCTCGTTTTCACTAGCCTTTTTTACTTTTCGTTTCAATGTGGTTAGTGGGACTGAGAAGGATTTTGCAGGCGACATATATCCCATTTGTTGCTTCAAAACAACTTCTAATATAAACCATCCTAAAACAATATATAATAAAATATAAATAATCAAAATTGTGTTTGGCAAGACGGGGTACCTGATACCCCGTCTTGCCCGTTCATCCGTTTTAAAATTAATAATCAAACAAAAAAAATGAATAATGTTTCATAACAAAACAAGTTATTACCTATTACTGCAGTTTATTGTAAATAAGATTTACCAAGATACCGCTTGAAAATCCCCAAATACAAATTTCATGCACTACCAAACGTATATATAAGAAATTTTTATACCAACAAACCAAATCTACTTTTCGACGATAACTAAAACAAATGACTAGCCACCGTGTTAGTACTCGTGTGACTAAGACCTGTCATGGCAGCTAGTAGCGAGATGGCAGAGTGGACGTGATTGATCAATTCAAATTAGCTGAAAAGCCTGATGCCCCATCTTGCCCACCACCCCGTCTTGCCCGGTGTTCCCCTACCTACGTACATAAATACTGCTTATTATTTTAACGTTTCCTAACAATGTTTATTGTATATACATAATATGTAGTGAGTAAGTAGTGTTATGTCTGGTAAACGCTTACATTAACATTAAACGCTAATTTGCAATTGTTTTATTTTAAAATAATGTAAATAAACATATACTTACTATCAGAGAATCCAACGACTATCGACGTAAAGAAAATTAATCCATTATTCATTTTTTTACACAAAAAGCTTTACATCGAAAACATCTGTAACTTAGTATTTATTAGAGCCTTACATTGTAACCGATTAAACAAAAAAGTTAATAATAAAAATAAAAAGAAGATAAATCGCTAAATAAAGATAATGCGTTGATTTCAAGTTTGACATGCGAAGTCGGTAAAATTAATGTGTATTATAGGTTCGTAACGCCCGCTCGTTTGTGAAATGAATTTGTAAAATTATCGAACGGACCGAATATCAATTTTAGTTCTTCGAAGCACCAGTATTATTTTATTATGAAAGAGTCAAGATGTTCTCGTTTTGTATTCCTTTAGTTTCAATTGTTTTTTATAAATCTACATTGACTCTAACTTTTAAATATTGTTTGTTTTAATTTTTATCATTATTTTAAGCAGACTATTTCTCGCGACTTCGCCTGCGTGAATATAAACCAATTCGACTGTTCCGTTTCATCATCACTGATAATCACATCAGTGATAATGTTGCATTCTCATCGAATAAATGGAAAAGAATTTTTAAAATTAATTCTGTAATATCTGAGTTTATCAATAACAAACATTCATCATCATCATTCATCATCAAACATTCAAAAACACAAAAATACAAATCTTTACAATTTTATTAATAACAGTTGAACCAATTGTGCAACCATAATTATATAATATGTGTATTTGTTAACAATTCAAAGGTTAAGTATTTCTAGATTAGCTTATTACAAAAAAAAATTGAAAGGTACAAAATTAACATCCATATTAAAAACCCACGCAAACATCCCGGTGAAAGCCGTATTATAACAATGCAAAAAGTTATAAACTTGACTTAGATCGATCCCGACAGTAAATCTATCAAATTCCTCCATCAATATATTCTATTAATAGTATATAAATGTTGATAGTAACGGTATCTTGCTTCGAACTATTTCATCGCAGTCCGGATGTAAAATGTGTCTGTCAGAGCGACTGTTCGCTTATGTGGGTCAATGTATCGTAGTGTTAACGGGTAAAAAAGTTGAAAATAAGGTTATCTCGGAATAACTTAGGTGTAACCTTCTAAGGGTCACCTGAGATTTTTACTGGTTCTTTAAGCTTCGAACATCTTGTATGTTATGAATTGTTTATCAACACCCGTTTAAATATAACAAGCAGGAGAGTTTGTGGAGATGAATGGATAGATGGATGGTAAGATGGATTGATGGATATTTATTTACTACTTCACACGAAGAGCGTTGAACTGCTTTCAATGAAATTTTGTACAAACGTATATCTGGAATAAAATACAGGCTAGTTGTTATCTCGAGATTTTCGCAGAAGTAAGACTAGAGCCAATAAAACTACTAACCAAGCATTGTATTAAAATTTTTAAAACGAAAATTGAACCCTTACTTGCATTATTTTACACTACTATAATAAAACAAAAGAAGAATCCACATGACAATTTCAGTTGTCCGCTATCGATTCAACTTCAAAAAAAACTAGTTTCTTAGTCCCGTTATGTTTTTTTTTTGTTTTTTGCTTCTTGATTTGGTCCTATTTTGTTTGTTCTTTTTTTGGCTTGGTCCTGTTTTTTACGGGACCAAACCAAAGTCTGTACCAGTTCAAAGTGGTCTTAAGCTATAAAGATCATACTTCGAATGATGGCATCGATGAGGTAAACATTAAAATGGATGAACCGCATTTCTTATATCTATAATGTATGTAAAGAATTAATATTCAATCTTAATTAGGATAAACAAAATGAACATCGAATAGACTTAGGTTCGACTAGCCCGTTGGCGCAGTTTGTAGTGACCCTGCTTTCTGTTCCGGGGGTTGTGGGTTCGATTCCCACCTCGAGTTTGGGTGTTATATACATATTTATTTATATATATTTATATATGTATTATTTATAAGTATGTTTATCGAAAAAAAAAAAAATGTAGCTAGACCAGTCAGCTGTTACCTATAACACAAGCATTAAGTTGCTTACTTTAGGAACTGATGACCGTGTGTGTATTGTGTATCTATTTATTATTATTATTATTAGTTTAACTTTAATTTAATTTCAACATCTATTTTATATTACTCAATCCCATAAATGATTAAAATCATACTAAGCAAAAAAAAAATTTTTGTTTTCTATTACAGATAATTAAAGAATTGAAGATAATTAAAACATCAAAACTTTCAAACTGTAACAGTATTGTAATAACAACGTTAAGGCGGTTACAATTAACGGTACCAAATAAACAGGAATTATGTCTTGAATTAATCTTATAAAATCGATGGTGGCGATAAAAAACATACCCAAATTACATACGAGCAGTGATCGCTCCCGCCGGCCATTGTGTTATAAATTAGAATCCCACTGTTATTTTACAACGCGTTCACAATAACAAGAAAAAAACTAACCAAAAAAGTGCTGAAATAATTAAAAATAATTCCTACTTACGATAAGTATTAGGTATGGCAACTAATTATATGAACGACTCTGTTGGGTTGAACTCTGTTTTATGAGGAAAATTTAGTCAAGAATTTGATTATGTTTATATTATATTATTATAAGGTTAAAAAGTTATAAGGTTTTATGCTACTAGACATTCTATATGACGTTACACGCGTTATTATGTACCTATCCACCAAACCGCAGTTGAGTGTCTTGGTAGATTAAGCTCCGACCCTTCTCCTACGTGAAGAAAGAGGCCTATGCCCAGCTGTGGGATGTTGCAGGCTAAATCAATCATTATACGCGTTAATACGCTACGCTTCTATAAAGTAAATTATTATTCATATGGTAATAGAATTGTTAAAATCGTAAGTACTTTTAAGTTTATCCCACAGACCACAGAAATGTTTATCCAATATATACAAAAAAGAAAAAAATCTTTCCTCTTCATAATATTAGAATAGATGTTGCAGTCATCTGATTTAAACGGCCAACGAGGCCTCCTGTGATGGTATAAGTCGAGTTATATGCTTTTTGTGATTTTAGCATGTTAAAATATGTCTCCGCACAAGGTTTAGAAGTCGACCAACAGCCAAACTCAATATAGGTATAGTTTTTGCTGTGTATTTTGTTTTAGATATTTATTTAATCATTTTATATATAGGAATGAGTAATCATATTTTCATGATGCAACATTCAAACTATTAGGTATCTATACTTTTGAACGCTAAGTTCAACCAAACAATTAGCTAACATTTTGGAATTTGGTTAAATAAATTTATAAAGAAATATAAACATATTCATATTTATAGGTCCTAACTAATAATAAGTACCTATAGTTAGGGATCCCTAGTACATATTTTTCACCTGATTACTATCAAGCTAATTTTCCGGGAGTAGCTTCATTTTGAAGAGACGAACAAAAAGATCCTCTTCAAAAACTCTCGATTGTGGTAGATAATAGAGTTAGTTAATATTTATATAATTTGATGGTAATATGGTCCTACAAATTGCGTGGTACGTTATCCCGGTCCTACGCTCACTGCTGCTCTATCTCCTGCTAACTCTATTATCTACCACAATCGAGAGTTTTCGAAGAGGAACTTTTGGTTAGTTTCATCAAAATGAAGACAGACATCGTGTAGACCCTGTCAATTACCGTCCCATCTCGGTCACGTCAATACTCTGTAAGACTATGGAACGTGCACTGAACAACAAACCCCTAGCCCACTTGGAAGGTAAAGATCTCCTCAGCGACCGGCAGTACGCTTTCCGCCAGGACCGTTCGACTGGGGACCTTCTATTGTACGCCGATTATTATTTCTTATAACTCTGTCCACGTGTACCATTACTTAATTGTTTTATGTCTTTCTGTTTTGTCTCGAATCCTATACGTATGACCCAGCTAGAGTGCCGACAAAACTATTTAACCTTAAAGGAATAATAAATTGAACAAAAAAAAATGTTTTTATTCAAATTGGTAATTTTAAGAATTTCCCACCTTGATGTCTTTGAAGGCAAATTTTAGCAAAAGTAGCCCTATTAAGTACAATTTTTTATTTATGATTATGAAAGCTGAGACTCTGGAAAAGTTTTTAAGCCTAATTAGAAACCATAAAAACGCTTTTTTAGATTTTTAATTCTAAGTTGAAAATTGAAGTCATAGTTCTCAAAACGTAAAATTTTCACTTTACACTTAGATTTTCACAATTTCTATCAAAGTTAAGAAGCTGAACCTTTTAAGCTGGAAGCTACAGCTCATGACTATTTAGATACAAAAATAAAAATTCTAAAAAATCTTCAATTTTTTTTTTAGAAATTTTTAAAGTTGTTCAGGTGGAAATTTCTCAAAAACATATAAAAAAAATCATAACTCGAAAACTATGCAAAATCGCTGAACATACATAGGGGTGATTCGGATACCCCAAGGGGTGCCCTATCTCTGGGATTTCGCTTATCACTACTTTTTGGGACACCCTGTATATGGATTGAGGCCATCGACAAACACGGTGAAGCACTTGCCGTGTCTCTCGATATCTCGAAGGCCTTTGACAGGGTTTGGCACGCGAGCCTTATAAGCAAGCTTCCTTCATATGGTATTCCACCTAGCCTTTGCACTTGGATTTCTGACTTCCTGAGCGAACGTTCAATACGAGTTGTCCTTGACGGGTACTCGTCGGACCAAAAAGCTATCGACTCCGGTGTTCCTCTGGGATCAGTCCTGTCTGCTACCCTCTCCCTGCTGCATATTAACGATCTGCTCGTCCCCGGTACCTATGGGTATGCTGACGACAGCACAGTGACGGACAGATACTTTTCGAGTGTAAAGGCTAGTAAGGATGTTATCCTGTCTTGTCGAGAGGATATGGTCAGCCGCTTGAACGTCGCCCTCCAGGCAGTGTCCGAAAGGGGCGATGCCAATCTGTTTTTCGTTCAACGCTACAAAAACACAGGCGTGTGTGTTCTTATCTAAACGGAGCCCTTTAGTCCCTTTACACCTGGCTCCGACTTTCCGGAATGTTTCTGTAGAATTTACCGACTCCCTACAGCTCCTCGGTGTAGAGCTATCGTCCAATGTGAACTTTGGGCAGCACATCGAGTCCAAAGCAAAAACTGCAGCAAAAAAACTTGGTATTCTCTCTAAGGTCAGGCGATACATCACTCCAGAACAGCTGCTTCAACTATATCAAGCACAAGTTCGGTCTTGTATGGAGTATTGCTGCCATCTTTGGGGTGGATCCGCCAAATACCAACTGGCAACTTTGGACTCGGTGGAAAAACGAGCTAAGAGACTCATAGGTGACCCTACTCTGACAGACACCAAGTTGCAGAGTCTCGATCATCGGCGTAGGGTAGCTCGTCTGTCGGTGTTCTACAGAATATATTTCGGTGAGTGTGCGAAGGAATTGCATGATCTAATTCTCCCAACAACTTTCCGCCATCGGGACATTAGGCGCGGTCGATTGTTCCATCCTTATGTCATCGATATGCCACCTACGCGCACAAAACGCTTTGCCAATACTTTCTTGATGCGCACGGCTAAGGAATGGAACTCATTGCCCGCGTCTGTGTTTCCTGAACGATACAATCTGGGTGTCTTCAAGGCCAGAGTGAATAGGCTGTTATTAGGCAGGCATGCTCCACCTTCGACCGCATCGTCACTTAACATCAGGTGAGATTGCGGTTAAATGCCTGTCTATTAGTCATTAAAAAAAAGCTACTCCCGGAAAATTAGCTTGATAGTAATCAGGTGAAAAATATGTACTTGGGATTGGAGTACTGGTACTAGTAGGTGTACATATTGAAATAATTATCGTACCGGTAGAGTCTAAAAGGTTCTCGAGTCGAAATGAGTCTTAATGTAATGTTTTTAGTGTTCCATGTGCCCATATAGAACACTACTGATTAACACATACAAACAAATAAGAAAAGTCTTACAGATTTATAGTATTACGTGAATGTCACGAATTAAATAAAATATGGCAGTTATACAGACTGTCGATAGAAGTGAAAACTTAGAAGTTTTAGTATTAAAATTGGAAATTTTATAATGTTTGAATTAAATGTATGTGTATAATGTTGCACAATACGTCAGATTTAAAGCTAGAGATATACTGCTATAAGCATGTCGGTGACGCGAACGCACGAGATTTCCACCCATCCAAAAAGCGTCTATCGCGCACAGCACACGGCTGCTGCGCGTGAGTCATGAGCATGTCGACGGTGACGCGAACCCATAAAATTTTCGCCTACTAAAAATGTCAGACGTGGCTAAAGAAGTTTTCACTTCAAATATGAAGAATCAATTATATATTTCATTTTCAGTTATCAATGTTAGTAATTCTGTTATAAAATACTTAATTATTTATACTCTTAGTACCTTACTAGCTTCTGCGCGCGACTTCGTCGGCGTGGACTCCGCTCCTGTTGGTCTTAGCGTGATTATATATAGCCTATAGCCTTCCTCGATAAATGGGCTATCTAACACTGAAAGAATTTTTCAAATCGGACCAGTAGATCCTGAGATTAGCGCGTTCAAACAAACAAACAAACAACTCTTCAGCTTTATTATATTAGTATAGATTATAATAAGTATCTAATATAGGTACTAAGAGTATAAATAATAACATCGAAGATAAAATAATAACAAAGACTTTTAGTAAATTTATCAAATACCTAGTTTGTGGATTTGATTCTAAATGTAATATTGATAAATTCAGGTTCGAATGGATTCTCGAGAATGCAGTAATATTTGAGACTGCACAACTTTTTGTATTCTGACGTCGGCTTCTGTTATTGAAGTAGTCAGCCAAAATAAACAGATTACTTGAATTAATGTATTAATGCATTTTGATACTAAGTAATGTTACTGAACTGAATAGGTGTATGAACGACATTAATAATAATAAACATACATAAGAGTAATAGTTTGTTTGGTAACTGTGTTTGTTTTTGCTACTTGTTAATAATATATTATTATTAAAATGAAACAACTTTTTCGGATTTTATCGCGGTTTATTCAGTTTTTTAAAAATCCTTCCGTGACCATGGTTGCTGTAAAGTCCGAAACACCGGGAATTTAAAAAACAATAAACCGCGATAAAATCCGTAAAGGTTATTTCAAATTAATGAGTAAAATTCACGTAGACATTAGAAAACAATATATTATTATTTAAAAAAAATCTTATTTTCATTAGATACAATATTTTTTTTAAATAATTTTACATATAGGTAATATAAATTTCCATTATAATAAAATATCTTTAATAATTTTATTGTTATGTTCGCCTGACTCATAAATCACATTAAGTAAAAAGATTAAGTTTACAGATACTTAAAACAATCAAAAAGCGGCTGCTATTGAAAATTACCGGATACTCATATTTCCGATTTCTTTCGATTGACGCATGCCTACCGATGATCACGAGCTGAATCTTAATGTAATCATAACACTTTATAAATATAATTTGGTAGTTAAATTTAGAAAGGAAGAGAGAAAAAATAGAGAGAGAAAATTAAGAGTTTTATACTCACAAAAAAATATTTCTTCAATATAACGTTTAATTTATTTAAAATACTACTATTTGGTATACAATTAAAAACAAAAAAAAAATTAAACATAGGTAAATAGGTTCGTAAAAATTACTAATTTAATTCTTTTTTCTTATTCGGGACTTTGCACAATTATTGTAATTTTAAAACTCAAGATAGTTCGGAGACGTTAAAATAAGTAAAAATCAATGATACAAACAGAATGAAACAAATATAACGATAAAAAATTACTCTTGGAAAACTTTTACTGATTAATATGAATTTACTTTTTCATCAATTCAACATATTGTGTTACAATAAATTAAAGCACCAACCAAATCGTTTATTATGATTATCATTAATCGGGGTCTGAAATCTGAGGCGGTATATCTTAATGAGATGATACAAGTCACTTTTCGCATCTCTACCACGCAATGTTATTTTTAATATTACATTTTTTTTTAATCGGGAACTTTGAAGTTAATGTTTTTATTGGTGTTTGTGAAATTTTAATAGTAACGTGAATTTTTCTTTCTCGTATTATTTTACTTATTTGTTTGATTTTTTTTTAGTGTCAAATTAACATTTCTAAATTAAATTCGATTAATATGGTCGTAAAATTTATTTAAAGAATTATATATTATAACTCAAAATCCCTAATAAACCACGTTAGTTATTTATAAGACTCTTAACAAAATATCTTTTTTTTTTTCAAATATCGAAAATTTTCAAATTCCTATAAATTAAAACAACGATAATAGCTTATCGTAATCTTCATATTAAACAAATACCTACTACATGAGCAATTTCATTAAAAGTAAATTTAACTAGTATTTACAATAATTGTTATGTACACTAACTGCTTATTACGACACTAATTGTCTTTAGTGATGTGTCGTTATGCCTTTTTCAAATAACGAAACGTAACCGCTATGAGCCCTCGAACAACGTTGCAAAAACTATCTATTTTGAAAACTATCTATTTCCATACCGTCAATCAAATATAGCTCTTATTTGTATTGGTATAAAGACTATAATTGATTGATATCATTTGACGTTACAAAACGTTTACAAAGAACTTCCCTTCGTACTTTTACAGTCTTGTGATAATGATTAAATTATATTTATAAAAATATTTAAATTTTTATACAGGCGTACTTAAAATTTGCTCCTCATGCGCCTAAAGAAGTTTCACTTCAAAAATAAAAAGTTAGTTAAAAAACCGATTGTGCTTTAGACTACAGTATAAATTACAGTAGTACTGTAATGTATACTCTAAGACTTTAGACCACACGACTGAAGTGTTACGAAACTTCCTTTTGCCTCGCCCGATCACACTTTTCGTAACGCTCTCGTTATGCACTCACCAGCTTACTTCCCAAGTCAAGCATACGTAAAGAAGTTTTACTTCAAAATATCGAGTGTCGAATTGTCGATATCTACATTTCAATATCGAACTATCGATATATTATTATCTTCCAAAAAAGTATTTATTTATTTTATTGTTAAGGAACACAAACAGTTAAAATTAACAAAATAAAATTAAATTTACAAACATAAAACATAAACCAAAACTGTGCTCACAAATAAATTTAACACAATCAGATTTCGCTAAAACTAAAGGAAAAATACATTTGTTTAAAAAATTAAACATTAACAATTAAAAAGTAAATTCTAGCTACAATTACAAGCAAACGAAGAAATATTACGAAACAATATAAAACAAAAAATAAAACTTAGACGTTACCAAGATTTGTTGTTGTTAGTAATAAATAATAAATAGTAAATATTGATATTTCTAAATAGCACTAAATAATTAACTATCGTTGTCGCAACGAATACAGTGTTCAAAACAAAATGGAGACAGCGGTCGTTGTTCACGTTGTGAAAAATAGATAGTTTTGCTTCGTTGTCGCAGCGACTGGTAGCGACAAAACGGAGACAGCGGTCGTTGTTCACGTTGTGAAAAATAGATAGTTTTGCTTCGTTGTCGCAGCGACTGGTAGCGACAAAACGGAGACAGCGGTCGTTGTTCACGTTGTGGAAAATAGATAGTTTTGCTTCGCTACATAACTAGCTATCGTTGTCGCAGCGAATAGATAGTTTTACAACTATCTGTGCTATATAGCGCACATAACTAAATTTGTCTTAAGTGTATCCATCGCCTGCTTTTCTTATCACCTGAGCAAACAATGTCTGACTGAAACTCGAGTTTGTTTACATAACGATATTAATTTAATAGAATTAAAATTTTCCTAATCGATGAATAATTTGTATATTTTACGTATAGGTAATTGTTCATGTACCTAATCATCATATTTTTTGGGGATCTTTTAAAATTGTTTGAATTTAATATTTGTCGATAATATTGATTTTATAAATAAACAACATTCACCGCAACTCCGTGCTTGATGAGTTCAGTTTAAAACAAATTGCCTTAAAAAGCCAAATTGTGTTTATACCTATATGTGAATATATATAATTAGGTATAGCCTTTACATATGTAGCGGCTGTTGGGCAATTGACTCTTCTGTTTATGAGACGCTTAATCCTTTCGTTGTTCACTGCTAATTGGATGTAATCTAACATCATGCGAAATATGTTTGTTAATATTATATCTGCAATACTAAAATATTAATTACATCTCTATATCTCTATATATATAAAAATGAATCGCTGAATGTGTTGCTAAGCGCAAATCTCGAGAGCGGCTGAACCGATTTCGCTAATTCTTTTTTTATAATATTCCTTGAAGTACGAGGATGGTTCTTACGGAGAGAAAAAAATAAAAAATTCCCTGAAAAAGTCTAAAAACAACAATTTTCTATATTCCCATAAAAAAGATTCGTAATAATACTTAAAAGTCAATTTAAACTTTAATACCATACCATAAAGTTTAAGTGTGTATTAAAAAAAATAAAAAATTAAAAAATCGACTGTTAGGTGGTACGAAGTTCGCGCGGGTCAGCTAGTTAGTAATAAAACTTCATTCTAGGATTATAATTAGTTTATTTTTAATATAAAACATTTAAATCAATCTTTGTTTCGAATTACTGAATAAACAAACACATAAAATTTTCAATTTTAGAAAAATAAATACTAAGTAGGTACTTTCAAAACCTAACATTTTTACCTACTCATTATAATGTCTAAAATATTTTATTAAAGTAAAAAGAAATTTTATAAAAATTTGTAAGTAAATAACAACACAATAATTTACATAATTTTTATACCTGTAAGTCGGTTTATTAATGGATCAATATAATTGTGACTTCTCGGGACAGTAAAAATGTATTTAATTGCTTACAAGCCGCATCACTACAACGCACGTTAGTGTTGTTCCACTTGTGATATCGATTGATTTAATTTCTTACAAAAAATGGAAGCCAGATAACATTCAAAGCTACTTGAACGGAATTATTATTGAAAGAAAATAATCTTATTCATCAGTAACTGAATTATCATAATTATATCTTTATGATACAATACGATTAACTGTGATTGATTTAATATTTATGGCTCGTGATTTGCAATATAAAATAAAAAATATGCATTTTTTTAAATCAGTACCCAACCGACTAGCAATAGGCGTACCGCGTAGTGATTGTACCTCGCGAGGTGTTCCCGCAATAACTGCCCGGTATCACGCGAACTAGCTCCGCCCATCCTCACGCACTGACTTTGTTTTGATTTCGTAAATTATGAATTCTAATAACTGTGCTGATCACTTAGAATAAAAATATTTGTAAATAACGATACCTAGTTGTTTTTTTAGTTTTCATAGTTTATCTTTGATAAAGATATCGTATTATCGTTATATTTGATTAAATAACGCCCATTAATTTATATTCCAGTTTTGTTTAACTGTTAATTTTACTGATTCCTGTAGAGTCTTCGATTTAAATCCTATAACATGTATAGTAGTTATGAAGGAAATATAACAAAAATAGGGCATTGCTATCCAAGTTCGTCAAAGTTCCTCAAACGTCTAATAGAGTCCAAGTGAAGAACGCTAGCACTCGTTCTTGATAAACGGCGGCCATCACTGAGCGGCACGGCCTATTATGAGAGCGTGACGTCACCGCCCCGCCCCCCACCTCCCGCTTCAATCAAACCGGGAACCCTCGTCATGCCCCCACCCCACGTTCCGCTCTACTGACTCCGCATTTTTTCTCATAATAATAACGTCGAAAAAATCGCACAAAAAATCTCGACAGACGCGGCGATTCTCATTCCGTCCCAACCCTACTGTGTCTTTCGTCTTTTTGCCAGTCGTGCAGCATGGAATTCCAAAATTGAATTTGAAATAAGAGTTCTACGTTCAAAAAGTTTCCCAACTTGGAAAATGTGAACCAAAAACATTTTGTGTTATTTTCATGTCGATAATCCTTTAATTAAATTATGAATATGGGGATTGGGGATGGATAATGAAGAAGAAATAGGTACTTATTTGTTCCAGTTTCCTTCCTTGTCACAGGACACAGGTAGTTGATAAATGAATTTTACTATGGAAATAAACTCAAGATAAGTTTCGAAATAAAATAAAAACACCTTATTCAAAGAAATTCACTATTAAAACAAATTCTTAAATTGCTATAAAATGAAAACAAAATTACATTAACATTAGTCTAGTTGGAATCTGACTTCATTATATTTATTTGTTAGTCTAATTAGAAAACGAGGGAATGACTTCAATTCTTATTCAAACTTCAAGTACATAACTATAAATAAATACTTATAAAATTTATTAAAATTTATTATTTATTATAAAACTAATAGCTACAAGGGCATAGTACGGTTTTAATATTATTATGATAATAAATTATTTTTCTTATTTTGTTATATCAATGCCATCTATTATTGAAAAGCTAATAAGAATAGTTTATGGCTATTCGACAACAGATGTCGCTAGTGTGTAATGTTTATCTCTACTTTAAAGTTCTTAAAGTAGTTTGAATAAGTTTAAATAGATGGTGTTGATGAACAAAATAAAAATAAAAGAAAATAATAAAATTTAAATATATATATTAAGAAAAAAAAACATGTTTTATCTGTGTTTGGAAAATTTGAATTACGTAACCTTAGCAAAACTAATCGCTTTTGAAAAAATCACTTTGTTTTTAAGAATTTTTGATTTATTAAGCGTTTAAACTTTATTTACTTGTTCTCTAAAACTAAATTGATTTCAATTACCCAACAGTACCATCTGTATCTAGATATAATGGTAATAAGGATTTTTCCACCCGCTCCGCTTGTTTCCAACTTTCTTAACTTTTAGTTTACTGTTATACATAAAAGATGGGTGTAGAGGTGCGAAACAGGTTTCAATTTTTAGTAAGTTGTAGTCTGGTTCTCGAAGTAGTTCTTTTATATATAGATAGATGTCGCTGTATGGTTAGTTAAGACTTAATTTAATAGATGGCGCTAAATACCGTGTATATTTTTAATATTATTTTTTAATGGTATTAAAATTTACTAGACTATATGTACATTGTCAGAAAATATAAATCTCAATGTATTGCTAATTATTATTTTTATTGTATACTCGGACTTATTTGCAAAGAATAGGTACCGCGGTTTTAAAAGTAGGTATACAACTTACATAATACTTATTAAAGTAATAAAATACACAACAGTCACCTCATAACTTAAAATTTAAGTAGTAAGATGACGAATAATTACATAAATATTTTAAATATACAATTAATCTTAAATTTAACACACATAATAAAATATAGATAAACACACGTAATAAAATATGAGTTCACGCCATTTTTGGTGCGAACTTGTGGAGGCTTATATCCAGCAGTGGACTACGATAGGCTGAAGTGATGATGATGATGATGATGAATCTTAAATTTAACTTTTTTGTTTTTTTTGTGCCAACAATAATTACAAAGCTATAAACAATAATTAAAAAGCTATTTGAAACACCGTTACCTTACAAAAAAGAAAACCTGAATGTAATGGGTACCTACCTACTTACATAATTCACAGCACGCACCAGCCTAATATTAGAACACTAACCAATCCCTTTAGTTTAACCGATTCTGATCAACCACCATTGTCTAAGTACGCCCACAATTTTCGCAATATGCAATTACAAAGGTATCACGCTATAAATCAACTCACACGATATAACAATTAGCTGGCACGAGAGCAATGTTAATTAAACAGCAATAATACGGCGACAACAGCTCAGGCTTACTTCGAAACTAAGTAATGAAAACTGTACTTCCCGATATTTCAGTCGAATTTCAAATAGTGTAAGTGAGTTGTTAATGATACAGTGTCATATTCATTAATTCCATTAGGTACTATTTTTTTCTTATTAGGTATTGATTAACGGTTTTTAATGCACAGGTAACTAAAGTTTTAAAATATCTTTTTGACGGCTTAGATTGTTTGAATGACAAAATAAATTTATAAAAACTTTGTTACTTATTGTTTTGTAATCAAAGATTCAAATAAAAATGAATCTATTTTTAACCGACTTCCAAAAAAGGAGGAGGTTCTCAATTCGACTGTATTTCTTTTAATTTTTTTTTTATGTATGTTAGCTCAGAACTTTTGACTGGGTTGACCGATTTCGATCAATTTTGTTTTAATTGAAAGGTGTTGCGTGTCATGTGCTCCTATTTTAATTTGATTGAGATCTGATAAGTACTTACTTTTAGAGTTATATCGAATAATGCGTTTTCACTTGACTAATTTTTCGTCGACCTACGTTGTATTATACCGCATAACTTTTTCCTCGGTTACCGATTTTGATGATTCTTACTTTAATCGAAAGCTAATACTAGTCATATAGTCTTGTTTAAATAAGATCGAGATATGATTACAACTTTTTGAGTAATCTTTAATAGCGCATATTTACTTGACTATTTTTTCGTCTTATTAGGTACGTTGTATTACTTGTTGATGTAATTGAAGTCGGTTTTTTTTTCGTTTGCGAGCAAACACAATTATAATTTACTCCAAAAATTATATATTTATCCTTCAATTCGTACTTATAACGTTAAAATATCTTGGATTTTGAACTCCAAAATAGTTGATGTCAGGTAATCACTACCGAATAATTCTTAAGTATAGAGGAAGTTTCATAAAATATTTTATTAGCAATGTGGAAAATTAATTAAATCAAATTAAATAATTTCGCTCAACCCTTCAAAGATCATTATGCTCCGTGACCGTCCAGGAATGCCAGACATTTTGATTGCGCGGTCGGTAATTGATTGCGTTCATTTTGATTAACAGATTCCTCGCTACCTGCTCTTTTATACCTATAACTTGTACTGATAGGGAAATGATACAAGAATCGATCTTCATTCTGGCTGGAACTAAAACCATAAAAAATAAATAACAAATGAATTGTAACTACAATTTGTTTTAACGATTTCTTCTATAAAGTATAAATTAAACTAAAAAAAAAATGAATATGCAACGTAAAAGGAAAAAAATAATCAAATCTTAACTCAAATAAAAAATAGCCACATTTTTTTTTACAAATTAACGCCTGTGTCAAAAAACATAAACAAACGAGGCCTAATTAAGGCCTCTTTACAACGCAACATTGTCGTAAGGTAAACATTGTCACGTGTACATAATAATTTCGTTACCCTCATGAAAAATTATGAATCCTGTGTGGAACGCAACTTGTATGATTAAATTCAGAAGTTGGTTCCGTAATTAGCAGTACATCGCATTTCACTCAAGCTCTCTCTGCCCCCGGATTTACTCTCGGGGGCAGTTTATAACTTTTTGATGTGAGGAAAAATTTCGTTTTTGTGTTTGACAGTGCTGGTTTGATGTGGTTTAAATGTTATATCATTATTTTGTAATTTATAAATATTTTAATTTTTTTTTATAATTAAAGAAATACTTACCATTATCTTAACCATTAAACCGGATTTTACCTTTAGGTGAAATTTTCTAGGTAGTTTGAAGCTTACAATGTGAAATACATACTAGAAATAAAAATCTATACTAATATATAAAGCTGAAGAGTTTGTTTGTTTGTTTGGTTGTTTGTTTGTTTGTTTGTTTGTTTGTTTGTTTGTTTGTTTGTTTGTTTGTTTGTTTGTTTGTTTGTTTGTTTGTTTGTTTGTTTGAACGTGGTAATCTCTGGAACTACTGGGCCGATTTGAAAAATTCTTTCAGTGTTAGATAGCCCATTTATCGAGGAAGGCTATAGGCTATGTGTCATCACGCTAAGACCAATAGGAGCGGAGTCCACGCCGACGAAGTCGCGCGCAGAAGCTAGTTATATTAATAAGTAGGTAAAATTGTTTCTATATTATTATAAGGAATTGCACATAAATCTTTGTGACCTGTTGTTCCAGTATGTGTATGAATGTAGTCGATCGCAATAAATGCTAATAAAAAAGACACAATATTGGAAATAACACAGCTGGTACAGTTATGAAAAAAGCTTACTTTGAAGTACGTACAATTACGAGCTCAGTACAACTATCATTGAATTGATAAAAGCTTGAAGTTAGGAGTGAAAGGATATATACCTACATTGATGCAGCTAGATAACAAAGGTGTTGATATAAAAATTGTTTTTATTTTGCGAGTTATTCGAATTGTCCCTTTCAATACGTGTCCCTGTCCCATTCATGTGACCTCTCCCCTACAAGTTTCTTTGTAGGTATTAGCTTTAGTTTGTTTCTTTATGGTATAAAAACTAGTATTACTATCTACTACAAAATCTTATAAAACGATAAAATTCTCATATAAACATTCAATTCATTGTCAATATACATATTTGTCCAGAAGAATAATTTTATCCCTTAACAAATACAGGTCTTTAAATAAATGCCGTAATTAGTGGCAGATCTAAAGAAACAACTTAAAGATTAATACGTACGAGTATAGTAATTAATGAATGTCTCATAGATACGCCTCTATTCCTCTGCAATGTTTCAGACGTCTTTGAGAAGCTCAAATAGGTTCCAATACTACACATTTCATCCTACTCTAACTGTGGTTGTAATAGTTTTTAAAACGATTAATTAATTGATAAATCGAGTTCATAAAAGGAGGAGGTTCTCAATTCGACTGTTTTTGAAGTGAAACTTTTTTAGGCGCATGAGGGGTAAAATTTGAGCGACCGGTAACGCGGCAGCGTCAGGGACGGTCATTATTTGGATGGATAACCGCCTGGGAACACCACGTGACTTTGGCTTTTTTGTATTTTAAAATATATATTTTTTTTAATTAGTTTGGCAAAGAAGTTTCACTTCTGACATGTGTAGGTACTTTGTACGCACGTAATTTTTTTTGTGTATTACCTCATAACTTTGACTCATTGTAGGTACTGATTTTGACAATTCTTTTTTTATTTAAAATCTGGTGCTTTAATTTATATTCCCGTTAGTCCCATTTCAGTTTGAACTAGAGTCTAGACTAGACGGATGTGATGAGTAATTTTTGAGTTCTCCCTAATAATGCGTATTTAATTTACTTCAAGTACGTTGATGATGTTCATTTTACTAATAGTCGATATGAATTGAAGTCGGTTTTTTTTAAAGAACAAACAATTATGTTACGCGATAAGGCACTCTTAGAATCTGTAATTAAGAACTAAGTTCGATTGACTGTCAAATTGACATCCTGGTAAGACTTATATTTTAATGTCTAATTATTTTTATGTTACATTTATCGATTATTGTCCAAATTTTTAATTAAGTAGGTACCTTTTATTGATACGTTTTTAATAGATGTTCTATTAAAAATACCAGAGTGAGCGCAATTATTTGTGACATTTTATTTTGTAAGTTGGTATAAATATAATGCAATTTTATATCGAACATCCGCAGGAAATTATTTCTTAGTTTTAATGCGAAATATTAAAAAAATATCCCTGACATTAATATGGAAAAATAAATTGAAATCATTTGTACCTATCGCGTCTTAAATTATGACGAATACAAAAACTATACTAATATTATAAATCTGAAGAGTTCGTTTGTTTGTTTGAACGCGCTAATCTTAGGAACTAGTGGTTCGAATTGAAAAATTGTTTAAACGGACTGTCCAAATAGTCCATTTACCGAAGAACGCTACAAAATATTCTAGTACGTTTTTTCCTCAAAAAATAAGGGTGGGAAATCGCGGGGCATAGGTATTTCATATAAATTAGCGTTTATATAATATGCAATTGTAAATAATATTATTAAATATACTTCTAAGATTATAAATAACAACTCGTTCTTCCGCTATCGTGAGCCGTCAAAAATAAATCAAAAACACTTACCGTTCCCACAATAGCGCACTAATTGACAAATAGTGGAAATGATAAATACAAGCGCTGAGAATTACCTAAAATACCTTCTTTGATCGTCGTTTGATAAACAGCGTGCGACGGACAGACGAGAAATGACATTAATATTATTTTTAATTTAGGTCGCACTCCTATTATGTACTCGGAATGAATAGTTTGTATGAAATGCCATCGAATAAATACGTTATAGGTAGGTACGCAAAGTATTGTTTTGAAAAAGGTATATTAATTATATTTAGTGTTAAGTATGTATGTATACCTATATGAATGTATGTATGTTTGTATGTTTATGCGAATGTTTTATCTATATTAGTGCGTGTAAATAAATGTGTACTATACTTCAAACATATCGTTTTTTAACTGCTAATTTATTGTTTTTTGTTACTTCTCGATCGCTCCTAAGTATACTGAGTCAACTAACAAATTTCGATAATTTCATTTTTTAAGATATTAATAACATTTACTTCATTTCCTTTCTACCTGTGTTAAAATAAAAATTTTATCCCTATAAATAACGAAGAAAAAATGGCGTACACTGGATCAAATACATAGTTAATTTATTTTACACATAGTACACTGAGTCAAGTACACGATACCAGTATACGCGAGACGCGAACGCGGCAATTTTGGTGCAAGTTTCAACTGGCTCAGTATTCGTCGTCGATTCCAGTCGATTCGTCGCGGAGTGTGGAGTTGATTGCGTACTTTTTGATAACGTTACCTACGTAAATATTCATTTGTCTTGCTTTTATTTAAATTTGAAGCTATAATTGGATAGAAAGTAGGAATGGGTACTAGGTCTAGAAGAGTTATCATTTACTTAATGAGAATGACGCTAAAACTAGCAGCTACTCTTTATATATCTGCTTCCTTATCAGCTTCTAAGCAACAGATTAATTTGTAACTTTACACAAATTAGTATCTTTATATCATCTATCTATGGGAAAAAATCCAAAGGATAAATACCACCACTTCTATTTTTTTTTTATTTAAAAAACCAAAAAGGAGGTTGATTCGGTATAAAAGCTAAAAAATCTATGTTTTTATGCATGAAAAAAGGTTAAAATTTAAAACAAAGGTCATTTATGATAACAGGAAAGATTAGAAAAAATTTTTTAAAAATTTAACCACTAATTTTTTTTTCAATTTTTTTTACAAAGATAATGCCTATGTACTATTTCTTCAATGTCTATACCTCTGCTCCACAATACTTCATTTTGTTGTAACTTCGCAGAAACCTTTATTACACGTTCTAGAAACTATCTTTAAAATTTCAAAGGGGATACTCAACTCCTTCAATTTTTTTTTAATTTTTATTTTTTTTAAAGACAATGCCTATGTACTATTTCTTCAAATGTATATATCTCTGCTCAACAACACTATATTTTGTTGTAACTTCGCAAAAACCTTTATTACATGGTCTAGAAACGATCATTAAAGTTTCAAAGGGGATACTCAACTCCTTCAATTTTTTTTTTAATTTTTTTTTTCTAAGACAAGGACTATGTACTAACTGTTCAAAAGTCTATATTTCTGCTGACAACACTACATTTTATTGTAACTTCGCAGAAACCTTTCTTTTATTGCCTAGAAACGATCATTAAAATTTCAAAGGGGATAGATACGCAACCCCTTCAATTTTTTTATTTTTTTTTATTTTTTTAGACAATGCCTATGTACTATTTCTTCAAATGTCTATATCTCTGCTCGACAACACTACATTTTATTGTAACTTCACAGAAACCTTTCTTATATTGCCTAAAAACAATCATAACAATTTCAAAGGGGATACGCAACCCCTTCAATGTTTTTTTTTATTTTTTATTTTTTTTGTAAGACAAGGCCTGTGTACTATTTTTTCAAATGTCTATATCTCTTCTCGTCGACATTACATTTTGTTGTAACTTCGCAAAAACCTTTATTACACTGTCTGAAAACGATCATAAAAATTTCGAAGGGGATACTCGACCCCTTCAATTTTTTTTTAATATTAATTTTTTTTCTGAAACAATGCCTATGTACTATTTCTTCAAATGTCTATATCTCTGCCCCACAACACTACATTTTGTAGTTACTTCGCAGAAACCTTTATTTTACGGTCTAGAAATGATCATAAAAATTTCAAAGGGGATACCCAACCCCTTCAATTTTTTTTTAAATTTTTTTTTTCAAAGACAATGCCTATGTACTATTTCTTCAAATGTATATATCTCTGCTCCACAACACTACATTTTATTGTAACTTCGCAGAAACCTTTATTACACGGTCTAGAAACGATCATTAATTTTTTTTAAATAAATCTAGTATCGACGAGCTGAGATATAGACATTTGAAGAAATAGTACATAGGCATTGTTTCAGAAAAAAAATAAAAATTAAAAAATTATTGTGATAGTGATGTGTGGTGATTTTCATTATAAGTATTGTTTGTAAATAATTGTGGTTTCAAGCAATTAATATTTTTTAATATAAGGCAATGTGCAATTGAAACAGTAAATATTTTTCTATTTTTGTTTCCCTATTTCTAGTATTGTTAATTTTATGAAAATTTGAAAGTTGTGTTAAGGTTACTAATTCCTTTATGTGACAATTTAATAAAAATTAAAGTTTTGAACAATGAAAGGATTTTTTAATTACTTTACCTATTTTGTAATAAACTTGAACCAATATAAGGATTGATTATTTTTGAAATTATGTCCATGTATAGTGAGTCAACTTTTAATATTTTAATAAAAATAATGGATATCAGAGAAATTGTAACACATAAAAATTTTAATAAGTATGTAAAAATAAATTTTACTGCACTTACTAAATAATATTTACACAAAACGTAAATTCAATCATACGACGTATAAAAATATAAGTGGTAGTTGATCCATTTTTAAGAAACAAATAGTCGACGTACACTAATGTATCTACAATATCTCATAAATTAATAAAATAATATAAATTTTATTTAACACTGTTGAAGGCTATCAATATATTTAATTCAAAATGATTATTAATTTTTTCTTGATTGTGTTAACATTTGAAATATAACCTTACGCTCTTCTTATCGTCTTCCTGTAAAGTTATTAGAAGTAGAGTTGACTCAGTATACTTAGGAGCGATCGTTCTGTTGGTTTATTTTGTTTTTTATAGTTGTATAAATCTACCTCAACGTTGGTTTTTGATTTTGTACGTCTTAAGGTTGACTGGTAGATAAGGCTGTATGGCTTTAAGTCCACGTTTTAAGCAACGTGTTATTACGACGTGTTGTTATGTGTTTAAATATAATAATATGTGTTTAAGTAATAAAGTTATAAAATAAATAAATATATTTCAAAACAATTATTTCCTTTTATTTCGACGGTAATGGATATATGATTATGTCGAAGAAAATTTCATCAAGATACTGGGTGTAAATTAGGTACGAGTTTACGAGTATTAGCCGAATTTCGATTTTTGTTAACAATTGTCGTAACAAAGCTAAAAGTTTTATTTACGATAATTTTCAAAGCCTCACAGAATAGACAGAATCGAATAACAGATTCGAATATTAACATTTCGATAGTAGCCGGTTGCTTGATAGAAAATCTATCTATCTATAGATATGTATATCTATATACATATCCAGGTAGTTATAGAGCGTCTGAGGTAGATAGTTCGTTTTAAATAAAATAGACAATAAAAAAAAATCTCTTAAATTCTTACGTAGGTAATCGTTTCATTTCTATTAAAATGTTCAAACAAATTTTCATACTGTAGTTATCGTCACACGTCATATTTAACTTATTCTACGTGTTCTATGATTTAGATAGACCATTATAATATGATTTATGAAATATTAGTAATTTTAAATATGTCATTATGGTTCTTGCGGTAACGCGTACAAACACTATGATATACATATGAAATTTTTCAATTGGACGATGCAGCGATTTATTTCGTGTAACACAAAGAATGACCATTGAACATTTATTTAACGCGGGCGCGACATCCACTTCGCGATGTTAACATGTCGTTTGATGGACCTCATTAAATTTTATGTTCTTATTTCGTTGAAATAAATCTATTTCATTTATATGAAAAATATGTTCCGTTCTAAATTTTTTAAATTGAAATGATTTCAAAGTAAAAAATATTAAATAGATAATTATTCTTTTCGTCGATTGTCATTTATAAATAAACACACTTCACGGTGATACATGTAATACACTCTTAAACAAGTTAAACAATCTAAATATATATATGTATGTACGTACATATGTATGATATGTACGTAAAATAAACAACTTCTGTTGTTTAACGTTCTCACAACGCACATGAGTGATAAATTCATTTTTATGTTTAAAAAGAAGTAGTTTATGTAAGTGTGTACAACCTTTGACTGTTTCCAGGAACAGAATTTTACCATCAACCTAGTAGCAAACTAATGAACATGATATAATATAAACATCATATAAAATATGATGCAAATATGACACTTAAAATAAGCACATTAAGGTTTACCGTCATAAGGCTGTACAGGTCAGTGTGGACGTATTAAAAGGGCATGAGAACGCCTCGCTCTAAGTTTGACTCAGAACCAGTCGTGAAATAAATCAAAGCAGCATACTCGGTTATCAAATTATCAAAAGCACGTGAGTCTGTTAATTTCCTCGTCGGTCAGTTTAAAGACATGTTCCTTGAACCGGGTCCCGCTCCGAGATTTAATCTCAAACTCGTAATTGCAGACTAGAAACATTAGCTCGTATACGTTACAGATAAAAAAAATTAGATTAGGTTTCGACTGACTAAAACATTTTTAGGCTTTGTGCGAACCTCTACTTAATACGAAATCATCGCATTATAATATTATTAATCATCATTAGTTACTGATAAACGAGCTATAAATCATTTTTGATGTGATATTGTTTTATATGAAAATTGATAATAAATTTACTTTTTATTCAAACTTGAATCGAATCAAGCGTTTTACGATTCATAGATCGGTGTATCCTTATTTATTGTAATCTTTTACAATAATCTCGAGTCGTCGTACGAATGAACTTGATTATTTAGGTATATCTGAAGTAGGCTATCGTGCTTCGATTGATAAATAATATAATCGGCTCAATTACACGTTCATATTTATCTAAAAATGTAAATATTTACATGGAATTAAGAAAGTATGAATTATTTATGACTACTCAATTAAAGTGGCTCTGTTGTGTACCGCCACAATAATAAATCTTAATGTCGAAGTTTTTAATGAATCAAGATATTTTAACACAGAAACCCGTAGATTGAACGCAGCTAGTGGTTGGAATGTAAATGGAAATTGAAAATTAAAAAAATGCGAGGGTCGTCCCGCGTGGGGGGCTTCTAAATCGTAAATTTAAATTGTCCAACCCTCAACATGCAAATTTTCCGAATAGGCGTACTTTTCAATTGTGTCTTGGCACTAAAAAATGCAATTAGACGTTGTAGTTGGTTTAAATAGATTTTTATCTCCCATGAACATATTATGTATGTGCTAACTTTTTTAGTAAATAGAAGCATTCTCTTTTACATTACAGCAAGAAAAAGGAGTTTCAAAGTCTTATTTCCATAAGTTAATACAACACTATAGGTAAAACTGCTAGGTATAACACATTTTAAAAATATTATTTTTTATCGTCATCTAAATTATTTTTTACAAAATTATTGTCTACAAAGGGAATAAGCTCTCTAGACTCTATCCGCCGACTAGGCGGATCTAGGCCGCCATCATTAACTGTCGCTAATGAAGCATGAACTTTTGGCATTTACATAACTTAGTCAACTTTTGGGGGCGGTACGAGTTTCGAGTACCTACCTACTACGCTATACGATTTTTTACTTAATACTTGAGTTTAACAAACCGTATTAAAATACACGACGGCGTGACTTTTGAACGACGTGCTGAACAACTTTTCAGTAGCGAAGAAGTTGCGAATGCTCGTAAACAAGATTATCTGTGGACACGTCTCAAGCAGGCCGGAGATATTGTCTAAAATGAGCTTTTTTCTTTATATTAGCAGCAGTTTTATTAGCTGAGCTACTTGGTAAATTCTAGTAGCTGACATATTAAGTACGTCATAAATTGTATGCTTTAGAACCGGTAGTGTTAGATTCGATGATAAAGACGAGATATCAAGTGTTCGTCAAGATACAAATTAACGTCAGTGTAATGTTACGTCGTTGGACAGCGGCACGGTTGTCACTCATGCTCCATCAACTGCTGCGAAATGTCGAGGATATGACATCGGGTCAGCCACGTGTCGTTCAAGACGTGACATTATTTCATCATTCTGTCTCATTTTTGAGGAATGTGCCTTCCTTTCTTACAAAGACGAGGTTCTAGCTTGAAACACATTCTCTAATTTACCGTTTAGTTATTAGTAGCGTAGGAGGGCCTTGCTGCTATTATGTCTACACTAATAGGCGTTTACTTAAAACTAATGCGATTTTATGACAACATGTGTGATCTCTATAGTAAGCAGTTCATTTTGTAGAGTACAGTTAGTTTCGTGGCAACATGAGTAGTCTATTATAACTATCCGTAAGATAATTTCGTACTGAATCGATTTAGAATTTAATTTCTCTGATTAATTTAACCAATTGGCTCGTACAAAACTAATAGCATAAACTTGGTCTTTTCAGATTCGCCGAGATACTGATGAGGATACACCGTCCGCTGGGTTATCGTGACACATTTGCAGTGGGATCAATCGCTGCTGTGTAGTGAATGGAATCCGAAGTGTTTGTGTAGTGACTGATATCGTGATAGTGTCGGCCTTTGTGGCCGAAAACCTGCGACGGAAGATACGGACGCGAGCCACGCGGGCTGCAGGCCCGCGATGAGCGCCAATAACTGCGACAGCATGACATATTTCTCTAACGCATACATGCCAGACATGAGGAACGGTGGTGGACACGAGCATCAACAAGCACACGCGCACTATGGCGCTGTGCCGCAACAGGGTCACGAGATGGAAGGATGCGATCAGCAGCTCAGGCCAGCTCAGCATCATTACCCCGCGCAGCCGGCACCCGGTATGCCATACCCGAGGTTTCCACCCTACGATAGGTTGGGGTACTATCAACAAATGGAACAAAATGGGTATCGACCTGATAGTCCATCTCAGATGGGACACATGGGTCCAAAAACCGACGGCTACGGCCCGAACGGTCACCAGCCCCCGACTCCCGCAGTATATACGTCGTGCAAGCTACAAGCAGCGGCAGCAACGGCGGGAGGAGTGCCTGGTAGTCCCCCCTTAGAGCAGGCACAACAGATGCCTCATCACATGCATCCGCAGCAACATATGGCACAGCATGGGATGCCCCCGCACCAGCAACACCTCATGTACCCTGTGGACGATATGCAGCATCAGACACAGATGCCTCCCATGCATCAGCAGACAATGCACGCGCAGCAGGCACCTCCTCAACAACCCCCGCCAAATACCAACGCATCGCTGCCTAGTCCACTTTACCCTTGGATGCGAAGTCAGTTCGGTAAGTTTTAAACCCTTTTTTTCTGTCATTCCCACATTCTACATTGATAATAGTAACAAAACGTTCTCTCTTGAAAGTGAAACTTATTTGCAAAAAATAATTTGCACAATGTATTAACAGGTAGCAAAAAGTAACACAAAGTAATTTGCAAATTCATTTATACTCCACGTGCGCATTGATGACGAACAAAAGTGCCAAAAACAATGCCGTCCTCTCTAATCCCGGGTTATTTATGGCCTGAACAAGCATTCAAAAGGAATTTCACTTTTCATAAAATTTACAACTTCTAATACAAAAGCGCTCACCTTCTGTTTAGCTGACGCCGATCGTGAACAATGCGGTTTCGAGTTGCGCTACCGTCTCCTACTGTTTTTGAATTAGTCTAAGATTTAATTTATGGGTAGGTCGCAAATTTTACTCTATTGTGATCTATTACGTCATTGAAATTGTCCTAATGCAGTGCAATTTTAGTTTGCCTCGTAAAGTCGCGCGGTGCTGCTACTTACACTAATGGCAGCGTGTTTAACAATCCTTGAAGCTCGCGAGTGATTTTTAAGTGGAGTAGTGTTATGTGTTATCATAAAGTACCTACCTTTTATAGATATATAGTGAAAGTAATAGTAATATGATATAGTGAAGTTATATTGATACAAACATTTATTTGAAGTTATGTTGAGAATACAGGTATTTTTTTACAATATTATATAACTTGTAGTGTATTAATTTTCATAGAAAATTATAGTAAACTGATTCGTAACTTAATAGAATTAACGTTAAAAAGCGGAAGTTACATATATTATTTTAAGCTTCAACGCGAATTTACTCTTACTTTTTAATAATTTGTCAAATTTTACGTGTTTGTAATTATTTGATCGTGTGCGAGCTTGTTTGATGTATTTGTTATATGAAAACATGAAGTTTGACATACAAATTTGACAAATTATTTGATCGTTTACAGGGCCCTTTAGCCACTTGTAATTACGAGTAGTAAGTAAGTTCACTGACCATTATACGAGTATTTTTTTTTCTTGATTAACATAATATTATTTTCGGAAATATGTACACGAAAATGTATGTATAAGTAATGGTCTTTATAATAAAATTAATAAACTAATTTCAGTCATTAATCAATAAAATGTCACGATCACGATCACGATTCAGCCTGTAATATCCCACTGTTGGGCATAAGCCTCTTCCCCATGTAGGAGAAGGATCGGAGCTTAATTCACCAAGCTGCTCCAATGTGGGTTGGCGGATATATTCCCTACTATGAGTAACGATCGCTATCAGGTGTACATGATAACAACCGGGACCGACGGCTTAACGTGCTCTCCGAGGCACGGTGGGGAGACCCACAAGGACTACACAAACACCCAGACCACGACAAACATCTATATGGCCAATACAAATGTTGTCGTGTGCGGGAATCGAACCCGCAACCGCCCGCACAACAGCCAATCGTAATCCAGTGCTGTGACCGCTGCGCCAACGCGGCGACAAAAAAAAAATAAAATGCGAATGCGAATAAAATGTAGGTATAGAGGATTCAAAAATAAGTGCAAAACTGTTTTAGTAGGTTTCCTGATTATATTAATTTTGTTTTTTTTTTAAACATATATTTCTTCATTATTCTTATTATTTTTTCCCAGATATTTTTATTCATATTTTATCATTTTAGTTTGAAGTACCTACATACATTTTTGTTTCAAAGTATATTTTAGTCTCAACTTTATAATTGTATAAATATTGTTAAAATACTATCGCTCTGGTGTAGTCGTGCATAAAAGGGCCTAAACACCGAAGGTTGCGGGTTCGATTCCCGCTCGGCATGGAAATTTGTATTTGTACAAATATTTCTATCCAGTTTGGATGTCTGTCTGTGGGGTCTCTCCACCCTGCCTCGGAGAGCAATTTAAGCTCTCGGTCCCGGTTATTATCAAAAACACTTGATACCAATCGTTACTCATAGTACGGAATATATCCGCCAAGCCATAGTTGAGCAGCGTGGTGGATTAAGTTCTAATCCTCCTCCTACGTGGAGAAAGAGGACTATGCAGAACAGCTATGTTACAGTCTGAATTGTGATCGTGATAAATGTTATTACAATTAAACATTCTCTTATATCATCAAGTACAATGTTAACTTATAACATAAATAAAGCCATGCTTTTTGTTAGTTTATAAACAAATTAGCTGTGCTCTGTGTTTTCGCACGCGTTAATTTGAGGAAAAAATTAGCCTATACTCGTATATACATATATAGCCTTCCTAGGTAAATACGCTATCCAACACAAAAATATTTTTTCAATTGGAATCAGTACTGCCTGAGATTAGCTCGTTTAAACAAACAAACTTTTCAGCTTTATTATATTAGTATAGATTTGGAAAATATTTGGAATAGAATGTCCGATTTTAAACATTAAAAAAGTAATCTATATACAGGTATTAAAACAGTCTTGTATACCTACTATATACAATTTGGATAAGGATTATTACACAGGTACGAATAACGTGCCCTAGTTTGTACCGGCGTTACTATTGCATTTTTTAAAATGAAAAAGTAGTGATTGTGACATAGCTGTAATATTTAGACGTATGGTATCGCAGACATAGATTTTTTTTTAAATTTATTGGAACCACAAACAATTTACAACAGACATTAATTACATTAAGCTTAAGTAGGTACCTATTACAATTTAAAGTATTACAATTTAAGTTATTGCAATCTCAACACTGATGGTCACATTGAACATACATAATTAAATTGCAAATGGTGAAATAGTGATATAGATATTGATATCTATACTAATTTAAAAAGCTGAAGAGTTTGTTTTTTTGTTTGAACGCGGTAATCTCTGGAACTACTAGGCCGATTTGAAAAATTCTTTCAGTGTTAGATAGCCCATTTATCGAGGAAGGCTATAGGCTATGTGTCATCACGCTAACCGCTTAGCCACGACTACGCGCGGCGAGCGGCAGCGGCAGCGGCGAGCGGCGAACGGTAAAAACAATCGTATAGCTGTATAGAAGGAGTGCCACGGCCCTACCGCTGGCGCGTCTTGCGGCGCCGGGCTGCACCGAGCGGCGCTCGCCGCTCGCAGCTGCCGCTGCCGCTCGCCGCGCGTAGTCGTGGCCAAGCGGTAAGACTAATATGAGCGGAGTCCACGCCGACGAAGTCGCGTGCAGAAGCTAGTCCTCTATAAAACTGTAGTATATCACTTTGCTTTACTTAATAATTTCCACAGCGTGCGGGAAATAAAGATTTTTTTCGTTATTTGTTACATTATCGAAGTTTTCATACGGATTCCTAACGTTTTTGAGAATATTCTATCACTTATGTTCACAATGTAGAATTGTAATCTATACTAATATATAAAGCTGAAGAGTTTGTTTCTTTGGTTGTTTGTTTGTTTGTTGGTTTGAAAGCGGGAATCTCTGGAACTACTGGGCCGATTTGAAAAATTCTTTCAGTGTTAGGTAGCCCATTTATCGAGGAAGGCTATAGGCTATATATCATCACGCTAAGACCAATAGGAGCGGATTCCACGCCGACGAAGTCGCGCGCAAAAGCTAGTTGTAAAATAATTTTTCAAATCTGTCCAGTAGTTTCAGAGCCTATTTTACCATTCATTTGTTTTTAGATTAACAAAACAATTTTCTTTGATGACTATATGTGTCTGATATATCGCAATTAGCCTGTTAAACTGAATATTCTTCAATTGGAAGAAATTGATTAAGTCTTTGTAAGTCATGCTTGTTATCTCAGTGGATTCCTTCGAAGATAAGACGTACTAGTTTTGATACAGCTCTTAGAACCTCCTTAGATCAAATGAATTAGGTACATAATAAGAAGATTCATGTATTTGATGTGACAGAGATTTATAGTTATTGTAGGTTTTCATAGCGTGGCCAATAAAAGCATAAGAGTTGATGCATTAAGCCGGACAGTTCGTCGTATTTCATTTAGGGTCCATTCATTTTGTGGTTTTCTTTGATTTTTTGGTATATATTCACTTATTAAGCTATTTAAAATGTACTTACAGACTAACTTAAATGTCTGAGAGAAACTACCTGATTTTGAAACGCTAGATATGCTTTGAATAGTAAAATTTAAATAGGTATTACGCCTAACATTTATTATTTTAAATTAAATGTTACCTTAATCGTTTTTAATTAATTTATATTTAAATATGAGAAGACAAATCTATACTAATATAATAAAGCTGAAGAGTTTGTTTGTTTGATTGTTTGTTTGTTTGTTTGAACGCGCTAATCTCAGGATCTACTGGTCCGATTTGAAAAATTCTTTCAGTGTTAGATAGCCCATTTATCGAGGAAGGCTATAGGCTATATATCATCACGCTAAGACCAATAGGAGCGGAGTCCACGCCGACGAAGTCGCGCGCAGAAGCTAGTTGAGATATATATTTAGTTACCTATAAGAAATCAAAAATATTCCTTAATTTTTTTAATATTAAATTACACTAATTAAGTGTATTTGATAATTTATTTTATAATTACGTACTAGCAATAAAATTTGTTTCAAATGTCAAAATAAAAAAGTTCCTTATTGACTTTATTTTACTTATATAATTTTTACCTAAGTAGATATATTCCTAAAAATGTAAGGAATTACAGTAATCATCTTATTAAGATTAAAAACAATAATTGGAACACTTGTATCAAGTGCAAAAAGACATAGACCTAAAAATTAACTCGAACCATAAAAAGGGTACTTAAGAAGCTTCAAGAAGCAGACGACAATATAGTTAGCCAATGAAAAATTCAGTCTACTTCGTACGGTAGCGTATATCCACTTAAAACCACGTTCAAACTCCTCATGTACACTTGAAAACTATATCATTAATAATCTTAGAAATTCGTCTGCCAGTTAGAAAAAAAAAATGGACCAATGGGAACGCGGCTTATGTTGTTTTAAAATAGATCGCTTCGTTTGGAACAGACAAGTCGTTAATCATTGAGGAACAGTATCTTACACCTACTACTAATATGTAATAATATACATCTGCTCACGGATTTATGTACCTATAGACTGAATAGGATATCATATGACCAATTAAATAGCCATTCTTGATATAGCTCATTTTGTTTAGAAAATTAGAATATAATTTTTTTTTTTTTTTTTTACAATAACTTTATTTAAACATTATACATATTTACAAGTCAAAAGTTAAGAAATAAATATTTACAGATAGTTTTGATACAAATCATGTCCGCGTGGAATTGTGCCAAGAATGCTGGCAGCATTTCCCCGTTGAATCGCTATGCCGATTCTCTGGGCAAAAAATGCACCAGCCCTCTTGTCACCAGTGGAGGCAATAAGGCGAGGAGTTATCTCAATTAAGAATTTTTTAGCACTACTACTCCAAGGTCCAAGTGTTTCGACTGCAAACGGCACAAAGATGTAATTTGGAATTAGTGACGAATACTTGTGCCGTTTAGTCGATTCAGCTTTCTCCGCCGCGGCTCCCGCTTTTAAGGCTGTTTCCCTGACATGAGACGGAGCAAGTGTGTCAACGCAGGTTGCGTCCCACAAAAGCGCCCGTCCCCTTTCCCAGGGAACCAACGTCAATCCATCAGGTCTCTTGCCATCATCGCGACTAATTCCAGTAGGCTCGATAAGAGCAGGAACGTCGATGGTGGCAAGAGCTCTTTTTATGGTATCATTTAGGGAACCGTGGCGGGAAAACCTACCTGAACTCTTGTTGCAGGAAAGGCCGTGTAGTCCGAAAGAATCAACCTCCTTTCCGCACGGACATCTGTGTTCAAAGCACAGTGGAGTTCCCAACCGGAGACCGACAGCAATTCTAAAACTTTCATTGTCTAAAAGTGTCCCAAGGTTTTTTGACGGCATTGCGTGTAACCAGTGACCTGACTCTTTATTTGATAAAGCTAGAAGTCTGGCACGGTTTTTGTCACTTGTAAGATTTAGCGTCAAATTTATATGAGTATTGTGAACTATTGGCATATCCCAAAGTTTTTGCTTTGTAACATCCTTCGGGATATCGCCATTAGGACACCTTAACTTCCAATTTTCTATTGCATCTGTAGCATCTGTAATTTCGACTGAATTTGATTTTAAAATGTCAGAACATAGACCCTTGATACTATGCACAGAAGCAAGAAAAGCAGGAAGAGCGACACTAGAAATTTTTCTCACGCCGATGCCACCGTCTCTAATAGGTAAAGTAGCTTGGGTCCATGAATTTTCATCAAAAGATAAATTTAGAATTTTTTCTAATGAATTTTTTAAAGTGGCATCAAGTTTTTCGGTCAGTCCAGGAAATTTCCAAATTGGGCTTGTGCGTAATATATACATTAATTTCGGGACAAATAGACAATATTTTAAAATAGTATAGGCAATATGAGAATTTAGAGTACCCAATTTGTCAGTGTTTTCAACGAATATTTTAATTTTATTATCCAAAATTGGCTGTATGCCTTCATCAAAAATTGGTGCACCTAGGAGACAAAGTGTACTTCTTTGAAGTATTTTTAAATTAGGAGCAATTTTATTAAATAATTCCGTTGCCAAATTAATTTTGGAATGTGATAAAAGATCTGTGAAAAAAATTTCACATTTCGAAAAATTTAATTTGAGACCAATTTTATCAAACTCGTTTTTAATTTTGATTAAATCTTCAACAACATCGTCTACTTTACCTCCTATGGTTCCATCATCTAGGTACCATATGTTTAATTTTGATTTTAAATTTGAAATACATTTGTGGATACCTAGACTAAAAAGAGCCGGACCTAACGGGTCTCCTTGCTGAACGCCGACATTAGAAAAAATAGTATTTTCGCCAAAAAGTAATTTAGATGGTGAACTGTAACATTGCCAAACATAAGGGTAAATTTCAGGAAGATGTGAAGAGACTTCGTTAAGCAAGGTTGCTCTGTCTAAAGAATTAAAAGCATTCTTTACGTCAACTTTAAGCAGAACTTCAGCCTCATTACTTTTTAAAAAAGTACGAGCTGCGTGAACTGCTGCTTCACAGCCTCCTTTGCTTCCAAATCCTACTTGTATAGGTTGAAATTTTGTTTTTAGGGTGGAGACTATATGCCTACATGCCAATTTAGACGCCAGGCGGCGAAATGTGGTCCCAATAGCAATTGGACGGATACTACCGTCCTTTTTGTTAAAAGCACATAGTCTCGCACCGTAAATATGAGATACAAAAGATGAAGTCACCTTGCCAGTTAACATGAAATTACAGAGGTTGGTTATGTCATTCAAGAGAGCCCTGCCAGCGTCACCGGCTGAGACACTCACAAGATCTTTAAGATGTTGTGGTGTGATGCCGTCTATGCCGCTAGCAGAGCCACTTGTGAAAGACATAATTGCAGCATAGGTGTCTTCATCTTTAACCTGTAAAACATTATTGGAAATAGGTTGACTTGGAAGCAAGGACTCTGGATTCGGTAACGGATGCTTTTCGCGTAAGGCTTCTAGCGTTTTATTATCAAAAGGTGCGAGGGTATCACTAGAGAAAAGAATGCGAGCTGAAGATCTCCATCCATTGCTTTATTTTCAATAATTTTGTTAGAGTCAGAATATAAAGGTCGTGGGCAGTTTTTAGGAATAATAATCGGAATTTCTAACAAGCTATTCTGTTTTAATTTTGTTGATAAGGAACCATTTTTGGTTTTATCAACATGTAAAAATTTGTAGGAAAACAAAAAAAGATTTTGCCAGGCCGAATCAGTGTCCGAAATACATTTTTTAATCACAGCTGATAGAGATCTAGCTAGAGACATCCTCGCTCCTCTAGGAACTCGTTTAACAAGCGGTATATTTTGGTGACATTTCAAAATAAATTTTTCAAATGGAACCGAATTATTGTCACTGGTTACGGTTGATGAAGTATCGGTTAAAATAGGTAATGAATGCACTAATGGATCGCTGTGGCAACGGGTGGTGTGAATTTTTAAGCCTTTGCGGCCTCTAAACAACCTTCCGTTAGTGCATTCGGGACAAGTGAAAAGTTCCGGTTGAGATACATTGGTTGTTTTAAAACTATTAGACATAATATAGCACTAAACAATGTACACTTAAATAAACACACATAAAGTCACTATAAAGGCGTTGCTGCGGCGTCGGCAGCACGGAGACCCGCTGCAGGGGCAGCCGGCTGCCTGCCTCAGGCCGCTGTCATTGCTCGGCAACGCCACGCTCAGGAAATCTGAAAAAGAAAAACCGTTAAAGCGAAATCTTGTAATTTATATATAATTCCGATATTGCCGGAATTATTTTATGCAATTTGATGTCAATTTAATAAAGAAATATGATCGAAATAATAAAATATAAAAATAAAATTTAGAGAGAAAATTTTTGAAGTTGACATCAAATTGACAATCAATCCAATAGAATTAATTACTATTAATTTTAACTTAATACAACTATATATAAGTTTACACTTAATTTTCTCATCTATACTAATGTTATAAATAGAAAATATTTGATTTTAAGTTTAGTTTTAATAGATAAACTAAAAGAAACTACTGGACTGATTAAAAAAAAAAAAACTTTCCCTAGAAGGATTCTGCATTATAACTGAGTGACATAGGCTGTATTTTGATGAGATAAAATGTAATAGCCAAAATCGTGTATTAGACGATCGATAACCCGCGAACAGAAATCTAGTTGTCAATAAAAGCAGATTAGCTAAGGCAAAGCGGTCGAGTAAAATACGTTTAGACAATAATTTAGTACATTTTGTAATACAGTCATATTGGTCTATAATAAAACTATAAATAAGCATGATTTTGGATTTTTTTAATTAAGCTAATAATTTGCTATCACTGCATAACAGTGTGTCAAGCTTATAGCTTTATTGACTAACGGCATAGAAAGATAGAGTTACCTAGTCGAGAGAAGGTAGACCGCGATAAGTCGGCGCAAATCGAGGTGGAAATGGAAATATAATGGAAATCGCCTCCCCTACCCCTCGACATCACCCCTCCGCATACAATGCCGAATGAACGACTTGTTACATTTCATTGTTCAGTTATCAGCCCGAAGGCTTTTGTGAAGGCCCGATGATTGAATACAAGAATTTGTTTCGGTGCCTGCTTCTGATTTTCTACGTTTGCGAATGAAAGCTTAGATCGCTTGGTATTAGGGAGAACGATTGTTCGTAAGGCCGTATTGAAAACTCAGTTTTCGGAACTAAAATATAAATCTTTTGAAGTAAAGAAAATAAGATCACCCTTGTTTTGAAGTGTCATACGAAACTTTTATGCCTCGAATGAGTTAGTTTATTTGTAGAACGTAATTTACGTTGGTGAACATTTTTACAGTATCAAAGTAGAATTTCCCTTAAAAATGATTTCTATTGTTTGTAAAAAATTTTATTTAAGGTGGTTAAATCTTTATTGCAATATAACTAAAGAATTCTAAACGTACTATCGACTATATACCAACACACACATTTGCCTTGAGCTGGTATCGAGCCCGCGATGCTTAGGTGCGCACGTAGTCAATTTCTACGACCACTGTGCCAATAGGATATGTTAAGCTATAAAATATTGAAATATTTATTGAAGAATTTTTGTAACATTGTTGTATAATTTCCTTTTTTATGGCCAACGATTGTGTTATCTTGATTAATAGACTTTGGCTGGCGAATTAATTAATTATAATTAATCATTGTAATAACGGGATTTACAAGTTATCAAACTAGGGATTAACGTACAAATTACAGTAATTATTATTGAATATGCTATCCCACCCCAACTTTTATCACGGTAGGTATCTATTTGTATATCACTACTAGGCAAAGACCATAAAAGAAGAATAATATAGCTAGCTGCGCCCCGCGGTTTTATCTGCGTAATTTCAGATTCCACTGATATTCCAAATCTTCATTTAGCTACGTACGAAGTTTTATTAAAATTAGTTTTGTAATTTTAACGCAAAAAGTAATAAACATTCATCTATCCATCGTTACAAATTATTCCATTTAAAATTTTAGCAAGGTTAGTAGTATGAATGTATAGAGTAGAGATTTTTAGTATGATATAATACCTTCATGGATATTAAGCACTTCAAACTCACACAACAATAAGTTACCTAAGCTTATTATAATCAACACGGATTTGCTTTGTTTTGGTTTACGATCGATCAAATCTAAAACTACAAAAGTAACAAGATAAAAATTCTATAAAAATATGTATAAAGTTACAAACGTGTTATTCAGAGGTGACATAGGCTATAAAACGTCATGTCCACGAATCAAAGTACCGGAACATTAGTCATAGGGATATATAAATAGAGGAAATATTGGAACAGAATGGAAACGCACGTAGTTTTCCGTATTTTCCGATCGGAACCATTTACCTAGCAGTGATAAGAGCCATTGTGGATTTCATTCACAATTGATCGATTGTCGATTGTCGCTTTAACAATGACGATGAATGCCGCCTCAGATTGAAGTTCCGTTTCTTTAGTGACGTCGGGCCCCCCTTCAATCTTTGTACGCATGAAAGCAACTGATTTTCTCGAAAGTTTGATGAAATTACGAAGACGAGATGATGTGGTGTAGTGATGAAACTAGTTTTTATGTAAAATAAATTGATATTAATTTCACATTAATTTTTAATAAAATAGTGTTTTTGAATCTGAGTATTGTAGGTAGGTAGGTACTTAAAGTTAACTGGAATTGTGTTACGTGAGTATGCTGAAATTTTTAAAGTTAAAAAATTTAATTTAAACAATAATATTAATGCACTCAAACAAAGTAAATATAAAGATACAGACATTTATTTTTATATTTAAACTAGTGACCCGCCCCGGCTTCGCATGGGTTGCAATGGTGATACTAAACATAAAATATATAATAAATATTTCAATGTAAGCGCAAAAGATGTGTTTATTTACGACATCACATTAGAATCTCTAAAAATATCGTCCTCTGCTATATTGTGCATGTATTATACATAGAAACCATCCTCTAGAATCACTCTATTTTGAAGAAAACCGCATCAAAATCCGTTGCGTAGTTTTAAGGATCTAAGCATACAGACAGCGGAAAGCGACTTCGTTTTATGCTATGTAATGATAAATATCTAATTACTATAAGACAGTATCGCTTGTTGGTATATAAGTGTCTCAATCGTTTCCTTAATAATTAAGTACTAACATTCCCAAATAAATTATCAATTGCTACAAAAAATATATATAATTATATTCGTTTCACAATCAGTGACTATTCAAATACGCTATACATACTTTGATATGCATATTTAGTTAATGTGTTTCTATAAAAAAATATTCTTTTTGTAACGTCCCCTTGTTTACACGTGGTATTATTTGCATATTTTTTTTTTCATTCAGAGGGGTGCAGTGACTGTAAAAATACAATTCTAATTTCGTTCACCGCTAGTTCCGGTGCGGCCCGGTTCGGCCCGGTAGCGCCTCAGACGTTGAAGGATGGTTTTAGCTCTTCTTATTATTTTTGTGTTCAAAGACGCCGAAACAGGATATAGAAAATAGAAATGCTTTTTTAGATTGATAGTTTAAAATAATCATTTTAAGTTATTTATTCATTTGTTGTTTTGAACAAGGATAGTTAGTATATTGTTATTAAGGAAAATTACTTCAATAAAAAATAATTCCGTACCTCTATAAACTTTTTACTAAAACATCTTTTTTAGTATTTCTTTTAATACATTTTTTAGTAAATTTCTACATTTATTTAATGCACACATCGTAATATTTTATTCACGAACCTTATAGACTTTCTAGTTTAAAGCTTTACGTAACAGTTCCGCTCTTGATTATTAGATGGCGCTGATACAAAAAAGGGTTTCCAAGAAAGCTCTCGTCTATTGAAAATAAAATGCAAACACGCATTTAAAATGTACAATTACTATCATACATATATTTTTGCATCATATCAATGCATGTTAGTGTTTTGTTTGTGTTATCACAAAAAAGGATAAGAGCATTAAAATTCGTTCTTTTAGATAAACGAGTTCTATAAAAAAATCTTATGTATTATGTACATAAGTATAATAATCAAACAAAAAATTTGGGATCTTATTAAAAAACCATTATATCCTATAATTACACGCCTACATCGAAAGACGCCAATCCCATTAATTTACGTCCGACGATGGAAGAACGCACACATAGCGGTGAAAAGGCTGAACGCACGTAAAGAAAAAAAATTTAACATGATAGGTATCTGTGTTGCCATGTAAAAATTATTACCTGTAATATCAATTTTAAATATTTACTTAATAAACATTAAATTAATGTCGTTATGATTAATGAACTTTAAAGTCCTTTATATAACAAAAAAAAATACTGTTTATTTATTAATTGTTGCCACACGCAAATGAAAAAGCGTCAAATTATTTTTTATTTGTATTTTAAAATAGGAAAAAAATCTTAAATGCATTTACAGTTTAAATAATTTATTTTGGTAAATACGTTTATGAACTCTACCTGCGTTATTATGCAAAATCTAAATTGACACCAGCAATAGTCCTGAATCATTTTTGATTTACAGCTTTTAGACTTTTTAAAGTAGCTCTTTTTTATATTTATATAAACAACATCCACGGGCTCTTAGTTGCCCTTGCCATTTTTACTACATAAAATATTTGTTACTATAGGTATGGCGTGCGTTTTTTTACAATAGTTTAACTTTAGACCAGCAGTTCTAAAACTGTCTTGAATTGCTAGGATGGTGCGATACTGACAGATTTTCGTTTCAAGTAGCTCTTTCGTGTATGTTCGATTTCTATAATAAGACCAGATCAGATTATCACCATAGGTACAGTACCCTACATTTTCAAACAAAAAGTGATTCCAAAATCGGCTTCACTATATCAAAGTTATCGATATACCTACCTACCAATATAAGCAAAAAAATAATAAAAATTAAAAAAATAACCGTTCATTACGTTTTTGTTTTATTATGATATTATAAAGATTTCATAAATGTTTTATCATAGATTTTTTTTAATTATCTACATATGGAGATTTGTACACACATATTTCAAAATTTCATTGAAAAGGTTAGGATGTACGCTTAAAATATATGCAAAAGGTTTATTTGAAATAGTTGAACAATTTAATCGTGATAAATAGTTCGTAGTCAGCACTTTATCGTTACTTAGCGTGTTGCCCCAAAACATCAACTACGTTACGTCGTGAAATTGACTAAACTGCAAACTTCGAAATAAAGTTTTGTTCTATTATCTGGCAACATTCTGAGAAAGTATCCACCTCTCTCACTCCCGATAGTGCTGTCCCTCTCTAACACAAAGTTCGGATAGCTTGGCCTACATTAATTAAACGTCGGATTAGAATGCCAATCACACTTTGACCGCCGCTAAGCCGATGAAGCCGAACTTATTATGTGGTATTAAAATTCAATTTTCGAACCCGAAGCATTTCGAATTGAAATGGATGTAATACACATCCAATCATTAGTGTATAAAACGCCATATATTTAATAGGTATCCGTAACTTGTCTGATGATCTATTATTATGGTTAATTATAATATCGACATACCTACTTACATGTAATTGACTACGTAATTTAATAATACAGTGTCATTAGTGAAATAAAAAAAGTTTCGTATCACATGGCGCTTACACATGTGCAAGTCGACGGGGGCGCATAAATCATAACGTATCATAGTTATTCTTATAGGTAGTCATATCGACGAGAGGGAAAAAAACCCTCGTTTCCTGCCCGGGGATCACACATGACCGGGCTGTCTATCTGCCAGACCCGTGTCAAATATGCTCTGGAGCGGAGACCGCCCCTAGGCGTCCGGCCAGGAAGCCTCCAGGGGCCTGCCGTCCCGCGGCGAACCTCATCTCGGACCCTTAATGCGTTGCGTTCGTAGATTACGAGATGAATTTTTACGTGTCTCTTACGTAACCCCTATCCGCAATTGAAATGGAACGAAATATAAATGTAATACGCGTAATCTTCGACCAGAAAAGTAGCTTGCGTAGTCAGGGTTGTTCGTGATTGAATACTTTCTATTTCATTAAGATTTTCGCGTTCATGACGGGCGTTGAAAAATCACCCTCGCCAACACCTTTCATAACTTTTCGCTTCGTGATCCGAAGCAATTACTCATTTTCTATCGCCTTCTCAAATATTCATTCTTGTTTTCCTACAGCAAATTATTGTAATGGCTCCGGCGGACTGTAATTAGACCGAGGAAGGGAGCAACGTTATTTTTTAAAATACATAGCCACCTTTCGATTATCTAAAAGAGCTATTAGTTTATTGCTCGTCTATTTAATTACTTTAATAAAAAAAATGGACGTAAAAACGTAAGTACGGATCGAAACGGTATAAAATATTGGTTCGAAATTAATTACACGCGTAGGTAGTGTGGGTGGCGAGTGGCGGCGTAAATGGCTCGGAGCCTTGGACGGGTAGGATGTCGCGTCGACAGGCAGAGCCGGGCGGCGGACAAAGCTCGCCAGCCTAACAAAGACGTCACCGGCCGTGGCTGCGACGCGGAGTTATGGCATCCATTGTGCGCAACAATACCCAACAAACGAGTTTGTATAAGCTATTAGGTACGCGCATTAATATATATTTTTTGTTCGCCTGAAAATTTAGCATTCCATTACGAGGGAGAGAAATGAAACGCCCGCCGCATGAATTATATTAAAATATATTTGAATATTTCATTTGACACCTTTTTTTTGCGGGCGAAATTTCGTTCAATCCCCGACTCGAGTCGCGTAATTTTTAGCGTACACCGAAGCGAAATTTTCGGTGAATAACATTCCATTTCGGATGCGAAACACGACGGGAATCAGCGTCGACACAACACTGACTGATGGCTATGTATTCGCGATATAAATTCGTTTCGAGGTCCGACCAAATGTGTTTTGTTATGATTTTTGATTACAACCGTACAATACGTTTTCCTCCATATTAATAAGAGTAGCTTGACTTGACAAGCTTTTGATATTTACACACAACAACTCAACTGTCTTTTACATGACATATTTTTACATAACAATAACAAATTGTATAAAGCCACCAATCGTAAAGAAAAAGAACACATAATTCTTACCTAACATATATTTACATATAGGTTCTTCTCTTCTCTTATAGGTAGGTACTGACCTGTCTCTAAAATAGGTATAGATACTGATCGATTGATTTGATTCAGCCTGTAACATCCCATTGCTGGGCATAAGCTTCCTTACCCATGTATGAGAAGAATCAGAGCTTAATCTACCACTGCTGCACTGTGGACTGGCAGATATTTTCCCTAGTATGAGTTACGATCGCTATCAGGTGTATGTGATAACAACCGTGACCGACAGCTTAATGTGCTCTCCGAGGCTCGGTGGGGAGACCCACAAGGACAGACATCAAACCGAAAAAAAATATTTGTACAAAGACAAAAATATTCATCCCGATCAGGAATCGAACCCGCAAAGCGCCTTAGGCGCGTACATGACACACGCACCACTACACCAGGGCGGTTGTTAAAGATATACTAAATGAAATTCAAAAAAGATACTTTAATACAGCTACTCTAGTCACCATACAATATATACTGGATACCTATACCCGAACAAACAAATTATCAACCGTCTTTCCTATGTAGCCGTTTCTTTTTTAATCTTTAAATTAAAGAAATAAACTTTTAAAGGGCAAGACTACAATAAATCCATCTAAAGGAAGTGAAACTTTTTGTTTCTTCGGACATTAAACAAAGAACAATAGTATATAGTAGGTACCTATGTATATATCACTATACTATGGGTCATTAGGGCCTCCGTATATAAGTACACGTAGACTGTGCCCGCCCAACGTCTATGATTAATGAATATCAAAGCATGAAAGGCGTTGGTTTTTCTTTTTACCATTTCGTTCGAAATAATCCAAGTTCGTTATTGTTTTCGAATTATAATTACTACTTCGTACAAGTGATATATATGTAGGTACTGGCGTTTTGGTAGGGTTTGTAATGTCTTGTTCATAGGTCTTGTTATAGGATAATTTATATAGGATTTTTTTGTTATACTAGTTACGTATCTGCGGTAAAAATAAAACAATAACTAAATATAATAACTCCCATTATTAGATTGTAGGATTAACTTTGTTTTGGCTTTTGGTGACCCTACTCTGTATTGTTTAAAAATTTCCTCTACCCCAAGGTTGTCTGGAAGAAATCGCTTGCCTAGCGATAAGACCGCCTTTGTACATATTATTTTGTAAGTTTAGTTTTTAAGATAACTATGTATATCAACTTGTATTTTTTTTTTATGTAACTAGGTCGGCAAACAAGCGTACGGCTCACCTGATGGTAAGACCGTAGCCTATAGACGCCTGCAACACCAGAAGCATCGCAAGCGCGTTGCCGACCCTATCCCCAATCCCCCCAGGAGCTCTGGTCACCTTACTCACCAACAGGAACACAATACCGCTTGAAAACAGTATTATTTAGCTGTGGTCTTCTGTAAGGTTGAGGTACTACCCCAGTCGGGCTGCTCCATATTTTGAGCAGGAAATTTCCTGCTGTGCCCTACCTCAGTTATTATATAGTATGCACAATATAGTATATTTCTTCTTCTTCTTCTTCTTCTTCAATATCATAATTTAGTGAATTAGTCGTAAAAATTTGTCTATTTTTGAGTTTTTTTATGTCCTAACTATTTATAGCAATTGTACCCCACAAGGTGATGTGAAGGTTTAATCATCAAAACTCGTGGATGATACTGACGATTACGTACTGATCCAAATGACTGCTAAAAACTAATAATCTACAGTTAATGTATTTGCTCTAAAACGAATCTCACGCATCCTGGTAAAAAAAAAGTCGTGAGGCCAATCATGTCTTCGAAAACTTTCTGTGATAGAGCACTATTTACTAATCTGTGATAGAGCTGTTAGATTGAATATAAATATTCGAAACTTACAAAAACAAAGTAGAAATATAACATTTACACAAAGGTACTGTGCTATTTATTCTTCTTCTTTATCTTCTGTTTACATCGAGAAGCATTTTACATCTTACTTGTTCAATAACAATTAAGCAAAGTTTGACCTTCACTTCGCAGCGCTCGCTTAAACCAGCAATTTTATTTACGACGTGTAAGCGTTTAAGAGAAATTGCATTAATATGAATACCCGTTTGATATCGTGTACGGTGTTGCAATACACAGAACGGCGCATTAATTCCATAACGACATAAATAACAGACTCGACATAAAAATATTGAACTTAACTCACGAAAGAATAAAGTTATAATTCGATTGTTCCCACGTCGTGTTTTATTACGATTTCATTGCGTCCGAACGTATGAAATTGTAGGACATGAATTATGGATTGTCGATATCGCTTCAAGCTGTTGCTATGTTTTTTTTTTGTCATATTCCTCTGGCGCGATACCGCAACGAATTAAATTAAAATCTCTTTTCACTTGTCATCTATTGATGAATTCGATATTTAGGATTTTTTTCTATAAATCTTTTATAATTACGCTTATGAAACTTTACTTTTGTACGAGATTTAATTTAAAAAATATATGTCTAGTTACGAACTGTCTTGTTCAATTGCTTTAAACTATGAGGTATCTGTGTCAATTCGTCGTTAAGCGTCAATGTCGATGTGAGATTACGCAGAAGACCCTTCTTCTTGATAAGGAAGTACGAACCTAATTTTAGACTAGACTCTTATGTTATCTACTTTTAAAGTTTTTGATATAAATTTTGTCTTTTCTAAGTGATAACTTAGAAAATTTGTGTATACGTATATGGTGATCTAGAGAACAACTAGTTTATAGAATTATAAATACATACTAATTTTTTTTTCGTTTAGTTTGTTAAAGCTGAAAAACCTTTGGTTGTTAAAAATGTTCAAATTTCCTGGAATTGAAATGACATAGAATAAGTATTGGAAATATGTCTTCATATCGTTCAAGCTTTAAAGCTATAAGCTATAAGCTATAAAGAATTATAGCTTTACTAAAGTTTTCAATTAAAAAAAAATCCAGTTCATATATGTATTTATAATTTCGAAATACAACTGTTTAACATTTTGAATCATTAATTATTGTTACTGATTTTTTCGACCCTTAAATATAACGCCCTGCGCCCTATCGCTCACATAATCAGTACAAATGCGATCCGAGATAGTATGAACCCGGTCAATATTTTAGCGCGCACTTTATCCTGATAAATCGTACCTGACCCTTAGGTCTTGAGATTAGTTTGATAATCTTTCAGTAGTAACGAACCAAGTGTGAATAATAATTATGATTTTTATATCACAATATATGCTCTATGACAGTGTGGCGGTTTTAACTGTTCATTCTACATATACCTACTTAATAATAGGTACATACTTATTTTTATTAAAATTGTAGAAAACATGTGGATTAATGAGTTAAGTTATATCAATCCGTAATTTAACTAAAGTTTATTATTCCCAATCTGTTTCATAATTTTACGACAACAGCTCATAATCTTTCTAACGGAGAAGATTTTTTTAAATTGATCCTGCAGACTCAATTACTACCTACTACTTAATTATTAATTCAATCACATTTGAATTGAGTATTTCAGAAGATATAGAATAATATAGGTATGGGCACACAGTTAGGTACATTTGCCATATCAGTATGGACATAAATAAATAAATAAAATAAAAGTATAAACTTAAATCTTTGTTATAAAGCTTCAGCCTGTAATATCCCACTGCTGGGCATAGGCGTCTTTCCCCCATGTAGGAGAAGAATCAGAGCTTAATCCACTACGCTGCTCCAATGCGGGTTGGCGGATATATTCGCTACTATGAGTAACGATTGCTACCACGTGTACATGATAACAACGGGGACCGACGGCTTAACTTGCTCTCCGAGGTACGGTGGGGAGACACACGAGGACTGCACAAACACCCAGACCACGGCAAACATCTGTATGGCCAATACAAAATAATGTTGTCGTGTGCGGAGATCGCACCCGCAACCGTAGCGCATCAGCCACAAACCAGTGCTGTGACCGTTGCGCCAACACGTCGTCTCAAATATTTGTTATAGGTATAAATAAAACAAAAGTTAATACTCAATCAATTACGAAATAATGTTAATCAAAGAAACCTGCATCTTTTTAGAATGAACAAATATATTATACAGTATGTGTATGAATTCATTATGAAGCATTATATTGTGGATTAACCTCCTAGTATTTTTAACTGGAAAAGAATTCTAAATCTAAAATAAATAAACAATTGTTTTAGTAATGATTAAATCAATTCTCTGATTCTCGGTCTCACGTGTGTCTATGTTAGTTGTAGAGCTCGACTTCGTTCCCCTGCTATGATTTATGCGCGCCCGGCGACACACAGCAGCGCGCCTGATGTGACGCCCCTATGAAGAGACAGGGCAGACGGGCGAAATGCTGCATTTTAGTTAAATGCTTTTTTTTATTGATATTTTGATACTATATTAATTATATATTCTTACTGACAAAAGCTTGTCCACTGTCTTTGTAAATTTATTTTATTATAAATACCTATACGTTAAAATTACGAAAGTTGCACGTATTTACTATTTAATTTAATTAACACATTAATTGAGAACTTTTTATATTTTAAATTCTTTTTTATTTTTTAAAATATACCTAACTAAGTGAATCTGAGTATTATTTTATAAAATAATTAGTTATAATTATGTCACAGAGATGCAATATCGTTTAACTTATAAAATTTAACGTCTATAGACGAGCAATATGTACCTTATTCGCTGTTTGATCATTTTGTTTACAATTACTGTGTTCCCGAAATTTCTATTTAGATTTCCGAGTAAGTCGAAACAGTCGATTTAAACGTTAAAGCATTTATTCGAGTAAATTAAGCGGTTTCTCCCGGCCGCGGGCGTCTTGCCCGCTTAGACGCGTCCTTTAATGCTCTTATTACGTACGGTTTAAATCTGACGTCGGGATCATGTTTTATGCATCTGAGTGCGCGATGAAACCGCCAGTGTAATATATAAAGCCCGCTGGGAAGGGGATTTCATGAGCTGTATCGTATATGATTTTGCTTCACGTCTTTCGGTGGACGTAAAATTTAGTTTTAGTTGTGAATGCTGCTCGTAATATCGCCGTAAATATTATCCGTTCTGTTGTATAAAACATTGAGGAAGGCTCTGTAGGTCATTTAGGTACTTTAACGTGTATTCTCGTCAAGTCATAATAAAAAGAAACTAATATTCCCACGTCTAAATAATCTACTGCCTCAGATTGTGAATAAATTAACAATACAAGGAAATAATTGATTACTTATCGACGCAGACTTGTTGACATATATTTATGTATTTGAGATATTCGTTACAAACGAGTGCGATAAAGCTAATTGGTAATATTTTAATGACGAATAATCGTCAAGCAAAAGCTTTTGCATTCTTGAATGCGTCCCAAAATCCGGGTGCGGGTGCGATGAGGCTGTTATCAATTTCCTGAGCAACAAGTGGGCGATAATTTTGAAACCAGTGCAGTTCTGGTACTTGTACGGAACACTGAATCTTTCATGTTCTTTCAATATGTACTCAAATGATTCACAATATGTTCAGTCGATTATCTCTTTTTTGGTACTAAATTAAACGTACTCTTTCCAGAAATATAAAAAGGCGTTGTAAACATTTTACAAAGAGATTGTTTAGAGTGTCGAAACGCTAATAAGTTAACTGTGACCGTTGCGAATTAGTTGTCGAGTTTTATCATTTACAATACTTGACGTTGTTTGTTCGGCTAAGCTGAAATTAAATACAGAACAGATCAAATCAGACATCAAGCTGATTTGTCAAACTGAAAGCTACAAAACGTCGCGTTAGTCATCGCGATGTTTTTGTTGTTTTTTCTAAGTTATGAATATTGTCTTTCTGGGAAACAGTGGCCAGGACGAGGTTATTCGCAGTGTAATCCAAGTTTCGTGTTGTGTTTTCTTCGAAGTTCGCGTGTTTATCTTGTATTGCAAGTTGTTCGCGTGTTTCCGTTGAAACAAAAATAATTAACCGAGTTCAACGTTATAGACAACTTTGTGAAATTTCATTTTCGACCCCCGAGTCTGCTTATAAATTGCTTCGTAACGTATATATAAGTATATTTGTTATACTTACGTACATAATTATTGTTAGTAATAATTTTTCTTAATAACTGTATATGCTAGCAAACGAAAAAAAACCGACTTCAATTGCATCGGCAAGTAATAAATAATTAATAAATTAACAAACGCACTAGTCGTCACTACGATTTTCGAGGGTTTCCCTCGATTTCACTGGGATCCTATCATCAGATCCTGGTTTCATTATCATGGTACCTAAGTTGAGATATTCCCTTTCTAACAAAAAAGAATTATCAAAATCGGTTCAGAAACGACGAAGTTATTCCCGAACATACATTAAAAAAAACATACATATACGGTCGAATTGAGTAACCTCCTTCTTTTTTGAAGTCGGTTAAAAAGTCACTCTTACTTAAACTTGAATTTAACTGTAGCAAATTTCAAGAACTGAATCTTATAGATCAACAATGAATCTTAATACTCTACAATTTAGTTGTAATCTGTTATACTCTCAGTATTTCATTCAAATTTTTTTTGCTTCAAATTGTCTGTTCGGCATCAGTTTTGTCGTATATTTTCAATTTGAGACTTAAATTACGGAGTTCACAGCAGATTCTAAACGTGTATAATGGGTCTTCGTATCTTCTCGACGAATAATGGTTACAAAATGAAAAAGCCCTGAGGCGTCTTAAATTATTTTAATTGGCTTCGGTAGCAATGTGGCCGCATCTCCTCGGATATATGCGTATCGTTTGAGGAATATTTTATGACAGATCTCTGCAATATCGCCCGCATACAAACTATACGCATCTCAGCAATTAAATAAAACAATGATGCATGATTTATAAAATCTTTTGCAATTTATTGGACAGGAACTAGCATTAAGAATATCTTAAACCTATTTCAGACAATTAGGTTCTAAGTGCTTTATTTTGTTTGTTTTTAAATCAATTTCACTTTTCGTTTAAATGTTTAAAAATCAGAAAAATTATTATTGATACCGATGTCACATACCTATATATATGAAGTGTATTTTATTTGTTCCTGTTTAATTTATTTTTATTTATGACTGAAAAAAAAAATGGATCACTAGGTCTACCGAATATTAATTACCGAATATTAGTATTGTATTAATAATAATTATAGTAATTCAAACTCCGTATGATCCATTAAACTCAGTACGACCGACAGCCAAGAGAAATGTCGAACAAGCAAAAACAATTAACAAATTGATAAGCTCAGACCAATTTTCAATAAACTTCGCCGGCAGTGTTCGCTTTTACAAATAACCACCATTTGTCAGAAATGCCTATGCAGTTTTTAACGTTATGTTAATAGCGGGTCTGGCCCGTTAAATCATACGCGATATATTTTTATGGAATTTAATAACGTTTATTGTTATCTTATTTCAGAACGGAAGCGGGGACGGCAAACGTACACCCGGTACCAGACGCTCGAGCTCGAGAAGGAGTTCCACTTTAACCGGTACCTGACGCGAAGGAGACGAATCGAAATAGCGCACGCACTCTGCCTCACCGAGCGCCAGATCAAAATCTGGTTCCAGAACCGGCGCATGAAATGGAAGAAAGAAAATAAGACCAAAGGCGAGCCCGGCTCCGGAGACGAACCGGACAACATGAGTCCGCCCACCTCGCCACAGTAAAAGCCTTTAGCTTAGTCGATGGTCCAAGTGAGGGATCGACCCGTTTCAGATTTAACCCAACGACACCACGTCGGTTTGTGTCCATTTATTTTCATATAAAGTTGAATTTTGTGCACCGAAAGGATGAATCTGAAGCGATCGATCCGGCGACCGAAGTTACTAGATCAGTTTAATTTGTATAAATTGTATGTTGGACTTTTCATGATAATATTACATTATAACTAATACGTAACTTAGTGACTTGGCATAAAGAGTAATGATAGTGTGATGAAGAGATTTTTACAGTTGTTAAGTATAAATTAATTTATAGAACAATCTCAATACCAATAATTACCAAAAAAGCAGTGTCTATGATTAGTAAAACTGCAACAACGTTGATGTGATTGTCGACATTACGTACCTAGTTTGGATATTATTTAAAAACTGCAGTTAATACGATGTTTCTCTCGTATATTTCCTTGACGTTATGACAAAGTGCTTGTTTTTATTTTCTGTACAAATTTTACACAATTTTATAATGTAATATGTACTTATCAGTTAAGGGAATAAAATCTCTTTGATACTAGGTATTATAATTTATCCGGCGCGAGCACTTTGTGACAAATTGATTATAAAAAGTCTATTAATATTGAATTTCAAAACCATAAGGACCTCTTATAATTAACCATTGATAAGAAGGCAATTAGTAACGATATTGTTATTATTTAATATATTTGAAGTTTTATTTCTAATTAAGCTATCGAAATGCTATTTTGTACATATAAAAATGATAATTTTTAGATTTTATGATTATGTACAATTGTTTTAGTGTGAATAATATAATTGATATGAACTTGAAAATCAATGATTAGTTCTGATCTGAGGTTACAGGAACTAGAATATTTATTTTGTGAATCTTCTCTGATTTTAACTCTTACTTCGTAGTTGGAAAGGCCAGTTGTACAAGTGCAATGTATACGATTTTTCGAAGACACATATACGTAATTATAACTGATAATAAATTCATAGGAAGTCTATTTAATATTATTATTAAACGTTGAAAGTGTTAAGCTCGAAACGTTACGTACATTTATTATTACGAACGGACGTGAGTTTGTAGCGAATTAATGATGAAAATGGTTTTAATGAAAAAAAAATATATATAATTATAAACGCGAGTATCATGCATACAGAGAAATTCACTAATGATTGTAATTTTATTATAGTGGAAAAAAGTTACCTTCGATTCGTAGGTGTGGTGGAATTACCTTGATTCCATAATTCGAGCCTATATGGGATGAATCTAAGAGGGTACGGAAGTGTAAACAGTATACCAAAGTTAGAAAATAAACTGATCGTTCACTGTTACAGAGGTTCACACTTGTGGGCACATTTTTATTCGGCCATTTCAAATTATACGAGTCTCGGAGACACGAAAGGTATTTTTATAAAATCATTGCCTAACGAAACCAATATACGTAAAAAAAAATCAAACATAATTATTTACTTGTAACTTGATAGTCTTACGAATAAGTACTGTTGATGAGAGATGAGAGGAGAGGTTGTCGGGATCCGTTATACGTTTGTCGATATATTGTAAACTATTTATTGTAAATTGTTTTATTTTTCATAATAGATCATAAAATGTGAATGTTTTTTTTTTATGAACTCAGTGAGACAGTTTCCTCTTACACATATTTTTTATTTGTGCTGTGTTCGTTAAGTAATGTAAATTAATAACTGTATATTGTCGATATTTACATTATATTTATTTATTGATTCGCTTTAGGTTCGCTATTTCACTTCTTCATTATGAATTGGACAGTGTCGGCCGTCTGGCTGGGATAGATTTTGTTTGATATGATTTTAAATTTGCTCAAATATATCATTCTATGTTGTGTTTATAAATGGTAAAGATATTTTACGAGCTCGAGTTTACGAGTATCGTTTTTAAATTTGTTGGTACAAACTGTACCTAAATATATCAATTGTTTTCACCAAGTGCGAGCTATAAATCCCTTGCCAGATGGAAAATATTTGATTTGTAAAATTAATAAAAAAAAAGAAATAATATTAGTTTTGTAAAATTAAAATTAAGTTTCGATTGTTAAGTCTACTGACTGTTCGTAAATTAAAAGAAAATTAGGTCCGTAGGAAAGTTTATTGAAGCCTAATTTAATCGATTTTATTTACCATATAATTTCCTATCAATTCAAAATTTATGAAATATAACTATAATTAGTAACTTAATAAGGTTAGGCGAGACGATATTGTCATAAATATATAAATACATGAAATTAATAAAGCATAATGATTGTAATTACAGATTTTTATTGTACCATTACCTTGTTTTAATTTATATTCGAACACTTATATACCTTAATTAATAAATAATTTAGTCTCTTTAACAAGACATTACCTAAATAAAACCATGGTTAAACTATATTTAAGTTAAACGACATTACTTACATCTAGACCTGTTTAAAGTACATAGATATTCAGTAAGTATTTAAAGAAAAAAATATATATATATTTCACTAAATATTCAGTCAATAATGTTAAACATCTTATTTGATTTAAGTTTTTGTTATGCACCGCTAGATGTCGCAACTAGTATAATATTTACAAACAAAATTTCCATTTAATTTTAAATACTAAAGCATACAACACAAGGAAGCAATTACAAATCAAAACAAAATATCGTGTAATGTAAATCAGAAATGTAGTAGTCTAACGATGAAATAATGATTTGCGTGTAGACTGTAGGCCCCGTGTCAGTCACGACGAATTGGGCGGCCCGAATGTTAAAATTGCTTTTTTGTTTCGACACGAACCTTATGTATTACTGTCTAGGTGTGGCTGACGCTAATGACTATTTAATAATCTTTCTTCCTACGCTGAAGGCGCACCATTATGTAAGGTGAACTAATGCGATTTTGACAAGTTCGAAATTGAGGCAATTATGGTTTTGCAGGATTTTAAATGGCCGTGTATTTGTCTGTATGACGTTTCAGTTATGACTGATGCGGCGGAAGTCATTTGAATTATGATTATTTTTAAGCCGCTTCTCGAAATCAATTTCGAATTCAACGTTTTTCACTCAGCTTATAGATAACAAATCATAAAATAATTAAAAAAAAGAATAAATTAACATAATTTGAATTATGATAGAAAAGTTAATTACTAAAATTCATAAATTTTATATAATTAAAATATCATAAATATAGTTTTTTTACATTGCGAATGTATCGGCGAGTTGAAAGGTCAAAGTAAATTGGTCAGTCAGTCATCTTACAAATGATAGCCAAGTGTAATTTATGGGTCCTCTGATGTGCCATTGCACTTGATTCAGATTGGGTTCACGGCCAAACTGAGATAGCAACCAGCTCTAATATAATATAATATTTTGACGTGTATCTATGTCTGTGTGTAATCGTGTCGTGTAAAAAACAAATTGGGTTAGTCTTGTAGTGAGTCTTTAGAATTTGGTACTGAAACTGTTTTTTTTTTTCTTTTTGTAGTTTCATGGTAAAAGTCTGTACACGTACCGAAAATGAATCCGGGTAATATTCTTTAAAAATAATGTTTATATATTATGTAGATATGTCTAAATGTTGTTGGCCTAAAATGTCTCAAACTAAACCTATAATCGTCTGTAAGGTTTTTTTAAACCTAAATATTAAATATTAAGGCCATACTTATTTTTTGACTTTTCACTGATTAGGGTAAAACCCGGATAGTTGCCGCGGGGGGATACTTGCCCCGGTTCTTAATACACTATGTTAGGAATATGAGTTGGGTTCGCGCTTTACTACAATAAGTAGTGACCTTCCTCAGGCCTCAGTGCCACCTAAGCCATCGGAATAGGTGCACTTATTTCGTCCGTGTGAGCAAAAACCTTCCGCGTCGAAACTTTGACGGGCGTTATAATTATATTGGTAAGTAATTTCTGTTGTATATTTTTTTTACTGATCGTAGTTTTAGTCAACTTTTTGTTTCTTTGCATGCATTAGAGTTTAAACTACATTGTTTATTATGCTTTATTGCTAAATGTTTTTTATTTATTTTCTAAATGAAAAGGGCAAGTATCCGTATCAAAAAGGATAGTTGCCCTACTTATTTTCGCGGATAGTTGCCCCTTAAGTAAGTAAAAAAAAATTAACAAGCAATGACAGATTTTACTTTTTTGTTGTTTTTAACGAATTTAATGTGACTAGCTTATTGTAAATAAAATAAATATCTAATTAACTGTTTTATATATTTATTCTAGATGAGCAAAATGACTCGCAAATATAAGCGAAAACCAGGAGTGGTGCCACGCAACATCAACTAGACAGAAGATACCTTAGTACTTGCCTTGGAAGAATTAAGACAAAAAAAGTATCAATGAAATTTGTCGATCATACGAAATATCCTCTCGAACCTTAAGAAGACGCTACGAAAAGAATAACCAGCAACTGCTAACTCATGGCATATTTTTGATATAAAGATATAATTGTATTTATACCTAGCAGTATAAATACAAAATTATATCTACATACCTACATTCTTATTTGACGTAATTGTATTTTTGTCACTTCTAAGCTGCAATGGCTAAAAAGCTTTCATGAAAGAAAGCCTGAAATAGCTTTGAGACAAGCTGAGGTTTTATCAATTAAAAAAGCAAACAAATACCAGATATTTGTACTGTAACGGAATCTGAGTCTAATCAGGGTCTACATCATCAAAACGAACTGCTTCCCTCAGGGTATCAAGATCCAAGTAATACTAATAATCACTGACACGGTGTGTCGGGGGTGCGGGTTCGAGTCCCGCTGGATCGAAATTTTGATATTATCATAAAAAACATTTTAAAATTTCCTCATGTGTGGGAAACACAAAAATAAAAATACATAATACGAATTAATTTTAAGGACTGTTAAATACATAATAAAAATTACTTTAATTGCTATAAATTTCTTTCTATCCAAAATAAAAATCATACCGAGGCTACTATCCCCGTACGAGGCAAGTATCCCCCGAAGCATTTTCCACGCAAGGCTACTATCCGCCATAGTAGGCAACTATCCCTTTTTTGAGAGGTGAAATAAAACAGTATTTATTCAAAACCATTGTTAATTATCTATACAAAAATAGACTATTATAGAAGATAAAAGACCTATGTTTTTAGATACATACTGAATAATTTTCAGTAAGTTCATATTTTTCTTAAATAAAGCTTTTTCGAAAAGTGGGGCAACTATCCGGGTTTTACCCTATTATGTAAAGATTGCTTTTAAAAACTATGTATTTTAAAAAAGCCACAACGTTAGAATATGTGTTGTAAAGCAAATAATTGAAAATTATAATTTTTAATAAATAATCACTTACGGTTTTTTAAGTTGTAATGTAATTGGTGAAACAAACTTTTTAAATAAGTAGGTATAATACTTTTTATTGAGACAATGTTATAAGAAGTCTGTAAAATAATTCACTAACAAAGCTATAAAGTAATAAAACAAACTTAAATGTGGAGACTAAATATGCAAATTAATATTTTAAATGATATAATTCTTACAGTGTAAGTAAACCCTTTCCAAATTTTTAAAAAATATTCATGAATGTAGGTAAGGCCTGAATCCAAAATCATCTACTTACTACCTATATCCAATGGGGAACAAAAATCCGCCTGTCGTAGCAAAATTGCATACCTATGCAGGTGTTGGGTTGCTCAAAGACATCGTGGCCAAAGCTCTTAAAAGTAGGTATAGTTATTAAAACAGGACGATAAAAGCTTCACCAGACGTCTTCATTTAAACCTTGACAATACCAATTTCTAGAGATAAAAGCCAAACACCCCTCCTAACGATATTTAATTAATATGAAAAATTTAAAAATTTGCCCATAAATGGTAGGTAGGTACCTACATTGACTTTTCATATTATAATTATCATCATAATTATGAAACTGTCAGTAATCCACTATTTTTACTAATATCCTGTAATTATAATAAAACTCTGATACGGTAGGTACATACTCACTGTGACAGAGAACTCTGAAGTAGGTAATAATGTAGGTATATATGTAAACTTTTATGTGATATTATTGACTATATGAAAAAATTTAAACACCTTCAATTGGAAAAATTATGCAAAGGAAATATGTATTTACGGAGTATAGTCAAGTACCTATATTAGGTACAATAAAATTAAATGTAAACTTTTATGTGATATTATTGACTATATTTATGAAAAAATTTAAACATCGTCAATGGGAAAAATTATGCAAAGGAAATATGTATTTACGGAGTGTAGTCAAGTAGGTACCTACCTATAATAAAATTAAATTCGTTTTCTCTGTGAAGACATTTGTATTGTGTGATTATTTCAACATCAGAAAGGCACATTATTAGAGATAAATATACTAATGTTTTGTGTAAATATAAAGGCCGAAACAAACCCTTTGAAAATTACTAGAAACTACTACTACTTAGTTACCTTAGCGTCCCCGTCTTACGGCCAATTTCAATATTTTATCTATCGTTGAATTCGCTTACTAGAGATAGAATTTTGACGTAAGCTCCATACACATTCCTCACATTCCTCCATACACTCCATACAAAATCTATCGCTAGTAGGCGAAACCAGAGATAGATTATTGAAAGCCGTCGTTATCCGCATCTCCCCTACTAGCTCTTACCTAAATAAATATTTGTTAAAATACATCTGCATCCAAAAATTCCTATCACATAGGTAGGTAGTATTTTTGTTTGTCAATTCAATATTTTTATATCGTACTTGTAAGTGCGACTTCAGAAAAGTATCTACGTACATAACATATTTGTTTTCAAGCATCAACTATATAGTGATTTTTTACTTGAAACTCCTAAACATTTTATTTTCTTAAAATAAAATTTAAAAACGAAATTCCTTGCTCCTAAGGGACCTCAGGCGTTTCATAATCTAAGGCAACCGGTACACTAAAAGTATAGTTTCCTATGAAGACATAAATCACAACAATCTTTCACGTGCGACCTTGCCTCATAACATTCAATTTTATTGACTGCAATAAACCAAAGCAATGGTTAAATCAACGCCGCTGTATCGATAAACACCTCGTAAATATAACATCTCCCTTTCACTCTAATACAGATTGCTGTATGACAAAAAAAGACAGAGGTGTCGCCTCTTCATTTTGCTTGTACGGAAAATAGTTTATGAGACTTGTGGCTTTTAACCTTTATTTGATTATGTACTCTATGACTCTGTTTATAAGGTTCGATGTCTGTTGTTGTTATGGATTTATAGGTTTTAAATAGGTCCTTAAATCGCAATAACGATTTGTTTATAGATGCTCTGTGAAGTCGGCTATCCTTTGTAAGAATGTAATTTATATGTTACGACATTTATTATGAAGATGTGTTAAGATGAATTGATGTAATAAATATGATATTATTACCAATTATTCAAATTATTCTAAATTATGACATAATTAAATAGGTTTATTACTTACAATAGTAATAAATAGTGTTTGAATTGTCATAAAATGTGTATAATTTGTACTTATATTTATGACATTTAAAACAATAATCATGTATCTATTCAGTTAATACTTTATAAAATTATTTGTAAATTTTCAACAAATTTCGTTATTTATTATTACTATTTTTTTTTTATTAAAAGTGCAAATTGAATTATATTTCAAATTTTCAAATGTAACTTAACTGTCAATTCCGAACTGGTGGGTTGTTCGAAATTCAAATATTGGCGCGTTTGCCAGCCATTTTGTTTTGGGCGGTTCCCCCGCACGCTCCGCCCCGCGTGCCACTCCCCAGCAGCGGCGACTCGGACGCAGCCCAACTCATTTGTTATAGTGTACACTAGGCGGCATAGGTTATGAATAGAAAATTACTATCGATTTTTATTAAAACTAGCAGTAATTAAGCTGCACAATGGTACTCTACATTTAAAAAAGAAAGAAAAAAATATATAAATGTAATAAGTAATAATAATTAGTATCTATGAATACTTGTGAAACAATTTATTAGTGAAATATAAAATATTGCCTCATTTGTCAAGATTGCATTAAACAAAAAATACCATTAATATCAATTTCAAAGCTGGCAATTTTTGATAAGTCCGATTTAGGTAGGTAATAGGTACCTACATAAGTCAGAAAACTGAAAATTGATACACCCCTTACATTTTCATATCTATGTAGAAAGATATAATTAATAGCAAAAGAATTACTAAGATAAAATTAATTCTTAAAAATAAACAATGTTCATGTGAGTCTCTACCACGTCTCTACGCACTGTAGTCAGGCATTGCTTCAACAACTATGTGGTTGATTAAACCACTAGGTGGGTACACAAAATAGTAAAAGTTTCCTGGGAAAATAAATATTTAGCATATTCAAGATCATTTAGCATATGAATGCAATTTAATAAATGAAATGAAATTAGACAAGTAGGTAAGACATTCATAGGCTACCTACCTACTAGTAACTTATAGTAACAATTTAGCAAATTGCGTTTATTTTACTCGATATTAGTAGATATTTTCCTGAAATATATAGGTATGCTTTATTAATTTATATTTATATTTGTGATTGATTGACGTATGGATTCATTTTTAACTAATCGAATCTAACGAGTTAAGAATATTTTAGTACTTTTAACAGATAAAATTCTTAAATTGAAAGTTTTATTTCTACATGATTTTGATCATCAATACTAATTCTTAAGCTTAGTAGTTAATATTGCTTGTAAAATATTAATACGGGTAAAATAAATTAACAAATGAATAGAGAAACTTGTCACCACTGGATACGGATCAGGCGCATTTAAAGATGAGATCGACAGAAGTTCGGGCGTCTCCTTTCCATATATGGTAAGCTATGTATATCTATCCTTGTCATACGAATATTTTCAACTTCATCTCAAAGTGAAACAGAGGGGGTTTCGGAGCTTAACGAGAGGGACGTATGTAACCTACCTACGAACAAAGTAGGTGTCTACAAGTATCCACTTACGCAGATTTTAATATAGATATACTGTTATCATCACTGAAAAAGTATGTTTTCGTTGAAATTAGTAGAAATATACCTATATAAGAGGACTAAATTATTTATGAAAAATCCATGTGCTAACAGTTAACACTTCACAAACTTCATGAGGTAAAACGTAGATAGCGGTGCCTATAAAGTAATTATTTGAAATAAAAAAAAAATACATTTAATTTGTTTCTACGATATTGTCATTCTTTATTAAGTCAAAATAATATAGTAGTTTAGCTCAACAAATTAAAGTAAATCTTATAAAGAGTTATGTAAAGCGTGGTCCGGCTCTATACCAACCTAAGTTATTATATATAAACGAAAGTCAGCACACTTTGTTGATAAAACACAATAAAACAGCTTCGAGTATTAAAAATTAATATCCCTAAATAAGTAATCGTATTTTAATATAAAAATTGACAGTTAACCTAAACCTATCTTACTAAGTCTTACCTAAACCTAAGTCTTTAGTTTTAATAAGATATTCGAAGAAAACGATTAATACCTACGAAGTAATAAGACACGTCATCTCGTTAGAAGAGTTGTTATTCTTCTCGTTCATATTATCATTAATGTTCTAATTTTCATTTAGCGTGATCTTGATATGTAACATCGGATAGAATCAAACATAGCTCAAGAAAGCGCGTAATAACGTAACGTGTTTATAAAACAAAACATAGAGATTAAAAAGCGATTTGAAGCATTATATAGTTATCTACAGTTCGTGTAATAGTATGGTTTTAATGATGATATCATTATTAGATACTCAGAAAGAGGACTATTTATTGTTTGCAGAAATAAACTTAATGCCTCCAATGTCGCTACATCGAAGCAATTATAACATCATCAAGTTGATATAATGAGTCTCGATTAATGTCTTCAATGATTATCCGCTCGGTTCGAGCCGACAAAGTGTGAAGAGGTTATCATTATATTTGAAAAATGATACAAAAGCATAATGAAAACGTAAAAGTCGTTGAGAGTTTAAATTTCTTTGTTATGGAGTGTCATTCTATTGCAGTTTTTTCTTTACTCCATAACACCTTTTTACAAATTTAATTTCCTCAATACCTATGTCACATTTCTTTATTATTTTTTACATACTTATTTACTTGTTATTTCCCTTTAATATTCCAGCAATAATAACATTTAACCACTAATTCATATTTTAGTATTTTTATATTAAAACTTTAAACTAATAGTTTTATGCTCATTAAAGTTCCCGTATCTCCATGATTATCATACAATATTTCTGTAGGTCCTTTGCTATTTTCACTTATTTGCTAGATACATAGAAATCATTTAGTTGTTGGTACTCGACATTTAACCGTCGGAAGTCCGCAAATAGCCGCCGTCGGGAATAGAACGCGGACTACGTCGCTGAGAGTACCCACCGCTGCAACAATGATCGTTATTTATGTCCTAGTTTTGTACCGGCTTAATTACTTGGCAGCTGAGGCCGAAAGGTGATGCTCGTCAAACGGTTATACAACTATAAATACATAAAGACAAATTAATATGTAGATAGACACGCAGGCATGTTAATTAGGAATACTTATAATAGTAAATAGTGGGTACATTCTAGTCTGTATCTTCCTATATATTTACTTGTAAAACGTGTCAACACACTTTGTTGGTAAAACACGCTAAAACAGCTTCGAGTATAAATTTAATTACCTATTTATATAATAGGTACATTTAAACATTTACTATTATTTTTTAATTACCTATTTATACTGTTTTATAGGTACATTGCGTAAATGATCGTATACTAAAAGAGAGTCTTTTCTACTGATTTCTAGGTATTAATACATATTTCAGAATTTGTCTTGAAACGTGCAAGTATTCATAGGTATGCATAGGTTGGTACGATGTTTCCTTTTCAGCACAGCAAAAGACAATAGTTGAACACGAGATGTCACCAATGTTACCTAAGGTTTGTATCCACGCTTATCGCTTAGTACCTGGATCTCCTATGCTATCACAGTCCTATAGGTTTCTGTAAAACTACATATAAATTAGTCACCTGTTATCGATTCGGCCTGTAATATCCCACTGTTGGGCATAGGCCTCTTCCCATGTAGGAGAAGGATCGGAGCTTAATCCACCACGCTGATCCGATGCGGGTTGGCGGATATATTCCCTACTATGAGTAACGATCGCTATCAGGTGTACAAGATAACAACCGGGACCGACGGCTTAACGTGCTCTCCGAGGCACGGTGGGGAGACCAGTGCTGTGACCGCTGCGCCAACGCGGCGTCACCTGTTCAACTATTAGGTATTTAATATAATTTATTTGAGTTTAAAAGTCATCGATTGCGTATGGTTTTCATTTTCTTAACTGGCCTTAAATATTTATCTAACCTTTTTTTTGTAAGGAAATTAACATTTTTAAGTATCACAGTTTAATCATTATACGAGGAAAACCGCGTGCACATCGAATATTTTCAAAATCAAAATATTTTATTCAGCATAAAATTATTACAATTTCTTACTGAAAGTCATGAGTCTATTACCAGTTCGGAAAGAAAAAGCCTCTGACCTGAGAAGAACTGGCGAATGAAACTCAGCCGGACTAATGTCATTTTATTATCGTAATGTTTTTTTTTTCCAAAGCAGAATGAAATTTACAATAATTTTATAGGTTGAAATAGCCTGGCGGCGATCACACCATTCCTAAGGCGTACCTACTGTCTTCTATAAAATCGTTAATCGAATAAAGGATATTTCCTTTAGGTAGTAGGTACACAAACGTTCTTTCACAATTTTTTTAAATTTGGCAATAGAAGCTTTTTGAACGTTTTCTGGGAGCCTGTTGTATAAGCAATGTCGTATAGTTGTATTTTCAAATATCCAACGAAAAATTTGTAGAAAAAGTGAAAATAGGATTATAAAAAAGCTCGTAGAAGTACCTACCTATATAACCTACCTATGTTTTACTTCGAGATGTCAAAAATAAAATTGATGAAGGTAATAAATTTGAAACTATCTTTTTTATCTGTTTAGTCTTTTATATTTCAATTCGTGATAATTTTTCGACTCTGCATTGGGTTTTAACACAGAGAGATAAGCTAAAAAAAAGTGTTTAGGTACCTACTGTATCTCATGAGCAGATTAGATAGTCTAGATTTCATGTTTCGTAAATAAGGGATTACACAGAAATTAAATTAAACTAAATTTAAGTTTAAATTTATTTATAACTAGCTGCTGCCCGCGACGTCGTCTGCGTGCGTTCACTGCTCGTTCCCCGTAGGTGATAGCGTGATAATATGTAGCCTATGTTCTGACCCGACTTCTTAATAATATTCGTGCCAAATTTGAAGTAAATCCATGCAGTACTTTTTGAGTTTATCCCGGACATACATTTGAAGAAATAAAGGTTCACTGCTCTTTCCCCGTAGGTGATAGCGTGATAATATATAGCCTATGTTCTGACCCGACTTCTTAACAATACCTATTCGTGCCAAATTTGAAGTAAATCCATGCAGTACTTTTTGAGTTTATCCCGGACATACATACAGACAAACAGACAAACAGACAAACAGACAAAAATTCTAAAAACTATATTTTTGGCTTCGGTATCGATTGTAGATCACACCCCAAGTATTCTTTTAAAAAAATATTCAATGTACAGTTTTGACTTTTCTACCATTTTATTATATGTATAGATACAAAAGTTAATTAAGATACCTACACGTTTACCTTAATTGAAAACTAAAATATTTTTTTAATTTAAGTTAGTTTAATCCCTTATAATAACATAAACATAAATGTTATATCACAGAGTATATATGTATACATAACAGTAGGTACGCGTAGTTCTTGAATCAGCTTGACGACGTCTTTTGAACAATTTGTTTGCTTCTGTAACAATAGATAATAGTATTAATAAAGCTGACATATTCGCTCGTTTATTTAAAAATAGTATATCAGTATAGTTTCAGGATCAACTGGTACATTTATTTACAAAAATATCTTTTTGCTTTCTCATAAATTTTGTGAGAAAGCTATATTATGCTATTCTATGAGGAGCAGTAGAACCGCACGTGGTGTTTTGTCATTAATAAGTCATTTGAATTGTGTCATTAGTATTGAGGTACTCATTTTAAGGTAAGCTAAGCATTGAGGTATGCCACAACCGGCAATATCCTGTTCAAAATCCGGAGCAGACCGTCTGGAGAAGTACCTCAACCTTACCGAATAAAACGTTACCTAATTAATTTTTGAAAATACGAGTACGCACGTACAATAAATATATTACTTACGTCAGTCAAGTAATTATGTTCACATTTATCATTTAGTACAAAAATGCAGCATAATAATGTACTGAGATAATTAAATAAAGATCAAGCATTTTATCAATATTTTATCAATTAATTTATATGACTTTATTTACGTTTAAATTAACTAACGTAATAATTTTTGACCTCTTAATTAGGTACCTACCTACAATAGTTGACATTTTTTTATAATTAAGATTTTTATCGGTATCAAGAATTATAACAGTAACTTAGCCTACTACATAAGAAGTTTAAGAGTATTTCATTGAAATATTAATTAAATGTACGAAATGTATATAGGTACTTATATGTGATACATATTTTGCGAGTATCAACAATGCTCTATATCCCTCTGATACCCTTGACTCTCCCACCTGAGGATACTTGTTTCAAAATAAGAAAATAGTAATGAACAATGTACCTACCTATTAATACAACAAATAAAACGTGAACGAGTAGAAATATTATTTTATGACATCGGCAGTAGGTATTTCTAAGTAAAATTGTACTAAAATCAAAGCTGTGTCATTTCCTAAAAGGAAATATGCATGTTTTGGGGGAGCTCTTATAACATGTATCTGGAAATATACATAGTGAACCTATAAAGGTGATTTGGTGTTTACCTTCTACTAGCCTCAGCCAGGCCACATACTTCTACAGGTAAAGTACACTTAACACTATAGAGTCAATGACTAAGTCTCATTAATGTACTTCTGTCTTAACTAAAAACTAAACTTACCTACGTAATTTTGATTTGATTTATAAATCTTCAATTTAACTTGTAGAATTTTGATCTAAGCTCTACACGGGTTGTGTCTATCGTGAGTAAGTAAAATCTTATATAAATTGACTAGCTGACCCCGCAAACGTTGTTTTGCCATTTATGTTATTAACCCCCGCAACCCTCTTTTGTGGGTGGAGTTTTGTAAAATCCGTTCTTAGCTGACCTCTACTTGGCGAAAGGAATATTCCTACCAAATTTCCAGTCTCTACGCCTTATGGTTCCAGAGATATCGTGATGAGTCAATGGGTGGATATCACTTTTATATACATATAGATTATTAAGACCTCTTAGAAGTTATACAGCCATGCAATGCGTTAGGAATTATACTGTCTATGAGATATGTAAAAATAGTACACTTAATTTGAACATAATTATATAAAGAATATTTAAAACAGGGAGGTTGCTAAAACACTAGAGCTGCGCTTTCCTTTGTCAAGCGAAGGTCGGTTCACATCATTTGCATGACTGCGTCGTGATTGAAGTCACGTTATTCTTATTACTTGTACTGTGTACCACTAGTACCCTAATGTCTTACTTTCGAATAGCAATACGTAGCTATGCATAAATAATTATTGCTTATACAAATATACTCCTTACTGTATTAATTATTCTTCACGTAGAGAATTACATTATATTCTTTAATGGTCTTAAAACGACATTTTTATAATATATTATTGCAATTAAAATTGACGAGGGCAAATTACTATAAAATATAGGTAGAGTATTCGAGATGTTTAAATATGTGGAAACATTTATTATAATTTTTTTTAAATGTAAAGGAGAGTAGTTTTTCACTTGATTATTAGATTTTTAAATTGTGTGTTAATATTTATGTAGTTTCTAGGCTGTTAAACATCTAAATACGATCTTTCGACAAAAAGAGTAGTATTTACCTATAGTAAACTGATTTTAAATTATACATTATGAAGTGTTTACGATTTTCACTTACCTATGCATATGCAAATAATAAAATTACAACAGTTGTTATCATGTAGGTACACCTGATAGCGATTGTTAGGTACTCAATACTCATAGTAGGGTATATATTCGCCAACCCCCATTGTAGCAGCGTGGTGGATTAAGCTCTGATCCTTCTCCTACATGGGGAAAGAGGCATATACTCAGCAGTGGGATATTACAGCTTGAAGCGCGAAATTTCATGTATTTTTTTTTTCAAAATGCATTAGTAAGTACCTATTAAGAGACCTTTCACACTAAGGTCTCGATTATGTTTTCTTCTTGGTTAACAGTACAAGTACCTACATTTTAAAAACATTGTAGAGGTATTTTTAAGTAATTAGACATCCTACATGCAACTTTCTTCAGCAATTCTTGATTTCATTGTTAACCTCAGTAACTACAATGATATATGTATGTGTGCAATATACGCTCTGTAGCTATATAACCATATAGCTATAGTATCTGTGTAGCCTCTAACTCGGCGCGAGATTCAAATAGGTGGCTGTCGAACGTTTTCCGTTTAATATCCGCTCCGGATTCTCATTCTGTATTCCAGCTCCACTCCACTTGTCTGGACTTATTAAGTTGTTCGATGTACCTACGTTCAGATGCTATTTTCTACACTAAAATGTTCTATTCGTTAATATATTGTAATGTTTGGCGGGTTTTGATATGCACCCCTGCCTGCCTTAAATTCTTGCCTGTAAAAGTTATTTTTGTATTTGTTTTCAATAATAAAAGCTAAACACTTATATATTTAAAGAGGACTTACCTGAAACTTGTAAACCGAAATAATTTAATAACACATATCGGCTCTACCCGACTCAGTACATATTCTCGGTTAAGATAAATAAATCAAATATCGTATCAATAGCGTCATGGAATTTTCTTCGTTGAAGGAACAAATAATTCGATCTCGTGTACGTTGAAAGAGCAACTATTTCTAAGTTATGCGGCTCTCAGGCGAGCCTGCTGCGACCAGCGTGGGGTAATTTAATAAAGATAATCCGGCAGATAAGATACGCCTCACCTATCTTATGTGTTCCAAGGAAATAAAGTGCTTTAAAATCTGCCACATATACGTGGGTGAAAATTATCTTAATAGATATTTCTGCGGGTCGATAGTAATTGTCTTGCCTTAACATACTCTAAGTTATTCTCCGCACGAATTCAATCAGTAGCAATTAAAACATTTTATAATTAACTAGCTGGCCCAGCGAACTTCGTACCGCCTAACAGTCGATTCCTTAATATATATTTTTTTAAATAATACTTATCCTTTTTGGAACCCCTCCACTAACACTTAAACTTTATGGGATGGTATTAAAGTTCAAATTGACTTTTAAGTATTATTACAAATCTTCTGTATGGGAATAGGTATAGAAAAATGTAGTTTTTAGACTTTTTCGGGCATTTTTTTTAAATTTTTCTCTACATAAGAACCATCCTCGTACTTTAAGGAATATTATAAAAAAAGAAATAGCGCAATCGGTTCAGCTGCTCTCGAGATTTGCGCTTAGCAACACATTCAGCGATTTGTTTTTATTTATATACTAGCTGACCCGGCGAACTTCGTACCGCCTAACAGTCGATTCAAATTTTTTTATTCATTATTTTATTACTTATCCTTCCCGGAACCCCTCTTTAACACTTAAACTTTATAGTATGGTATTAAAGTTTAAATTGACTTTTAAGTACTATTACGAATCTTTTGTATGGGAATATAGAAAAGTGTTGTTCTTAGACTTTTTCTGGGAATTTTTTAAATTTTTCTCTCTGTAGCAACCATCCTCGTACTTCAAGGAATATTATAAAAAAAGAATTAGCGAAATAGGTTCAGCTGCTCTCGAGATTTGCGCTTAGCAACACATTCAGCAATTCATTTTTATATATAGAGACTAGCTGACCCGGCGAACTTCGTACCACCTAACAGTCGATTCTTTAATTTTTTTAAATACTTATCCTTCCCGGAACTCCTCCACTAACACTTTAACCTTATGGTATGGTATTAAAGTTCAAATTGACTTTTAAGTACCTATTATTACGAATCTTTTGTATGGGAATATAGAAAAATGTTGTTCGTAGACTTTTTCAGGCAATTTTTTAAAATTTTCTCTCTGTAAGAACCATCCTCGTACTTGAAGGAATATTATAAAAAAATTATTAGTGAAATCGGTTCAGCCGCTCTCGAGATTTGCGCTTAGCAACACATTCAGCGATTCATTTATATATATATATATATAGAGAAGAGATATAGAGAAGAAGAAGAGATAGAATATAGAATATTTATTATAATTATAACGTGTCTAATTGTTTGAAAGTCTTCTCTGTACGCAAGTATAAAAAATAGGATTTAATTATTTGGATCCTATTCTACTGTAACATATTTATTTATCGCAGACTATGCGAAAGGGAAAATATTTATTACCTTACCTAGGTAATGTACCAAGGTTCAAAATTTAACACGTGTCTTCCAGTCACTTCACTAGAAATACTATATTATTCGAAATTCATTATAAAACATATACTTAAACCCACTTTATTAATTTTTTGTAAATTTCTTTGTATTATCTACACTAAATGCTGAATTACCAAAGTAATGTTAATAGTTCAATTAGCTTTTCAAAGATTGCTTTTTGCAATATTATAACACTTATTCCGGTGCAACGATAATTTGGTAGAGCAAAGAAGTTGGTACTTTTTTCATTTGTCAGTGTTTATAATTACTTTTATTTATGAATGTGTTACGCTGATATCTATAATTAACATTTCAAACATATTTTAGTTCCTTTGAACTAACTGGTGTGTTCTGAGCTAGTGAAGTGGCTCGCAACAAAAGAGCCAGATGTTTGATTAATGCGGACTTCCCGTCGAAGTCATAACTGCGAGCGGATTTACTTCGATATACGTTTTATACTTACATATACAGGGTGTGTCGTAAATCGTGGATAATCCGTTAACTGGGAGTAGCCCTGATGTCGACCTCCAAGAAAATGTACTTTTTATTTCAGGGTTGCCAACACTGTGAAAATTGTGAATACTTTTGTGTTTTTTCAAAAAATTCCTACCGCGACTAGTAATTTGGTCATAATTTTTACAAATTAAGGTATTTTAATGTAATTTTTATTTTATTTTACTCGGGAATACTTGTACTATCTAACGAAATTACTATTTCAGGCATAATTTATCCTAAACTTATGAAAATTAGCGTTAGAAGTTTTTTTTTTTTTTATTCGTTACTTTTTGTCAAGATTTAACCATTGATTGTAAAAAAAAAATGTACGGCACTAGAATTGCCCAGTATTTAAAAAACATGCTTAGTTTGTGTAGTTTCTAAAAAGCTATAACAATTAGTGATTGACAAGCAAAATTATTTTGTAGGAGCGAAAGAACTTATCACGGTAGGTAAGTTCGCTTTGTATCATTAGCATTTGTGACACTTAAATGTTAGGATAAAGAAAAAAAACAAAGATTTTTATAGTAGAAATGCATTTATTACATCAAAGTAAATGTTCAAAATGTCCTCCATTGGCAGCAGTGCAGGTTCGGCATCGCCTTATAAAAGATCTCTTGATACGGCGTGCATAGCCTGATACTTCAATTTCACGAGTGGCTAATTGCACACATGTGCGCAATTCTTCGATTGTCGACACTGCTTTAGTATAAACTTTTTCTTTAATGCATCCCCCAATAAAAAAAAGTCCAGGGGGTTCAGGTCAGGCGATCGTGGTGGCCATAAAATTAGACCCAAGCGCCTAATCCTAGGTTGATTGGGCTCTGGGTATGTGCCGTTTAAATATTCCCGCACCCGAACAGCAAAATGCGCGGGACACTCGTCATTTTGCAGCCTTATTCCTTATCTTGTCTCCAGTGATAAATTTTGCAGCAGCTCAGGTAAATTATTTTGTAAAAAATTTAAATAGATTACAGCATTTAATGTTGCTGGCAACTCATATGGGCCTATTATTTTCTCACCAAACTGCTGCAAAATTTATCACTGGAGACAAGAGAAGGAATAAGGCTGCAAAATGACGGCTGTCCCGCGCATTTTGCTGTTCGGGTGCGGGAATATTTAAACGACACATACCCAGAGCCCAATCAACCTAGGATTGGGCGGTTTGGTCTAATTTTATGGCCACCACGATCGCCTGACCTGAACCCCCTGGACTTTTTTTATTGGGAGATGCATTAAAGAAAATGTTTATACTAAAGCAGTGTCGACAATCGAAGAATTGCGCACATGTGTGCAATTAGCCACTCGTGAAATTGAAGTATCAGGCTATGCACGCCGTATCAAGAGATCTTTTACAAGGCGATGCCGAACCTGCACTGCTGCCAATCGAGGACATTTTGAACATTTACTTTGATGTAATAAATGCATTTCTACTATAAAAATCTTTGTTTTTTTTCTTTATCCTAACATTTAAGTGTCACAAATGCTAATGATACAAAGCGAACTTACCTACCGTGATAAGTTCTTTCGCTCCTACAAAATAATTTTGCTTGTCAATCACTAATTGTTATACTTTTTTAGAAACTACACAAACTAAGCATGTTTTTTAAATACTGGGCAATTCTAGTGCCATACATTTTTTTTTCACAATCAATGGTTAAATCTTGACAAAAAGTAACGAATAAAAATAAAAAAAAACTTCTAACGCTAATTTTCATAAGTTTAGGATAAATTATGCCTGAAATAGTAATTTTGTTAGATAGTACAAGTATTCCCGAGTAAAATAAAATAAAAATTACATTAAAATACCTTAATTTGTAAAAATTATGACCAAATTACTAGTCGCGGTAGGAATTTTTTGAAAAAACACAAAAGTATTCACAATTTTCACAGTGTTGGCAACCCTGAAATAAAAAGTACATTTTCTTGGAGGTCGACATCAGGGCTACCCCCAGTTAACGGATTATCCACGATTTACGACACACCCTGTATATTATTTTTATAATTTAATAAATTTGAGAAGACTACACGTCTTTCCATAATTATTGGTAGACTTCCAGCCTTCCTTATGGTGTTTTGCAAAAAATTTGGTCAAATTGCTTTCGTAACTTTTTGTATGTTAATCTTAAAACTGTTGTCTGCGTGTGTGTGAGTGCGTACGAAGTCTCACAGGTTTGAATATGTTTAAACTCGTTTTACACACATTCTAACACTTTTTTTTTTCAAATTATTCAATTTAATTTAATTAATTAATTTCAATTTTATATAGGAAGAAATCTCTTACAGATTTTAGGTACTCTATTTGTATTTCCATTTATATTTTTTTTTTGCTTATTTTCAACAAGTAGGTAGATTTGAAATGTCGTCACAAAAACCGTTATCAAACATGTTGTAGTTAATCTTATTAGGTAGATGAATTCATTCAATACACTTCGATGTATTATGACTATCATAATATGAGCTACCCTGCCCCTTTGTTTTTTAGTTATTAAAAAGCATTATGGGGATATTCTTCTAAGTGGAAAGGTCTTATTATGGTGGTTGAGGTATCAGAGTTTGAGGTGAGCGGCTCTATTGTCGCAAGCCATTGATTAATGTCGTAGTTTATCCACCGATATGACAACAATGGCGTCTTACCCGAATGCCTTAATGCGTTCTGCCTCTAGGTTTTATTTACTTTATATTTACATATATACGGTGTTTTAAAGTAATTTTAATTTGCGTTTTCTATTTTCAGGTGCTGTAGAGATGCTGTAGCCGTCCATCTGAAATTAAAAACAATAATGAAAATTAAATTATATAAAATACGAAGACTTACCTTACTCTAGATTTTTAAACAGTTTATCCTTACCTACATATAAATCGTTATGTCATTGACTCTTATAAACGGATTTTGTAAGAAGACCGGATTAAGGTGGTCTTAGGGTTCGTGCATGTTTGTATATCCATCATTTTTTGTGATACTAGCTTAAAATTTGGCAGAGAGATAGGTAATAGTTAGAAGACGTTCTCTCGGAGCGGATTTTGCGACAAGAGCTGCATTAAAGATGTCTAAGGGCTGTCGAAAGATTTTATAAAAAAATTCATTTAACTAGGGATTAAAATATTAAATGATAAATTCGTCATTTTTAAGCTTAAAACATCAAATTGTAATTTTTTTATTCTTGATGTATGTAGAAATTTTAGAAGTATGAAATTTTTTATAGTGTTTTGATAGCATATAACATAAATAAGTATCCCATCATTTACGAAAATTCTGTATGGTAAAATAGGAAAATCGTTCGTAATACTAAAATTACCTAAAAGCGGCTTGAGAAACCTAAGGGAAGAAAGTTTTTTGCACGACTGTTCCATGAAGCGTGATTAAGAGCGAGCTTTGCGAGCAGTGTAGAAGTTTAACTCACAAAAGGTGAACCATAAAAATGTGGTCCAAAGAGGTCATGAATTGTTGTTGTAATATAATGATTTTACACTACTAGCCCCTCTGTCTAAATACTATCAAATATTAAATAGGATTAAGTTTCCAAAGACTATTTATAAATACATCTATTCAATAATTATCACAACATAGAATTACAAAATTTAATACCTACATACTTTATTTTTGAGTATAAATTGCTTGCAGGATTAAAAAAAAGAACAAATAATATCGATTAGTCTAAAAAGTCTAAATGTGATAGTTGCGTCGCTGTAATTAATTTATTTGACACTTGATCTGATATTTTGACTTTTTAATCTTCAACAGATAAAAAAAACTAAAAAAATATCAACTCTAACAGCCTGTATCGCGGACACAAAAGTAAATGTCACTCAAACGCTTGACAAACGACATTGCAGCTCAGTTCCATTATATGCAAATGTTCTCTCTCGTGTTTTGAGACTTTGATAACTCTCATTGATTGATACGAAAACTGTTTTTTGTCCATCCTGAGCGTTCCTCATTCTATGATAAACGACGGCTGTTAGGATTATAGTCTACGGTGAAGATAAATATTTACATATGTCTTCGTGACGCGTAAGTATTGGCGAATTGGTCGTGGTAAATAAAAATAAAATACAAAAAATAAAATAAACATTATTTATAGCACTTGTATATTAGTAATACATTACCTATATTTAATTTTAATAATAATGTTAACAATTAAATAAATGTTTAATGCTTTTGTGGAGAAAATGCCTATTTTAATTACCTAACCCTTACCTACCTACTCTACCTTATTAAGTTTTCAAGCATTATTGTGTTCCTGTAGGTGAGTACCCTAAGGTGACCAGAGCTCCTGGGGGGATAGGGTCGGCAACGCGTTTGCGATGCTTCTGGTGGTGCAGGCGTCTATAGGCTGCGGTCTTACCATCAGGTGAGCCATACGCTTGTTTGCCAACCTAGTTACATTAAAAAAAAACCGCTTATTTTTAACTATTTTACACTAAAATAAATTCAAAGCATCGTAAATAACATTTTATAAAAATATATAGAAAAAATGCATACAAAACAAATATTATTCTAATAAATGTATCTTTAATTATATCATGAAACACAATATTTGTAGGTATACTCGTATATTTCGTAAGGAATCCTCATATCTTTCCATCTACGAAGGCCGGGGAGGTGTCAACACGGTTTTCGTCGCGAGGGGTGCTCATATGCAGGCTGTTCAATGTCAGGTGCTCAGGATGAAGGCAGGATGCGTCTGGAGATAATAAAAAAGATATACGAATTATACTTTCATAAACAAGTATAGCCACGGGCGGTTTTGTGTACGAAATATGATACGATCGCCATTTGTTTACATTTTTAATAATTGTATAATTGTTTGCGTTTCCTAAAACAATTTGCAAAAGGTGGAATTATCTCTTTCAATATTTAAAGTGAATCTATCAAACAAACGAATCACGAAGAGAGCATGAACCAAAGTTCGTGTATTACAAATATGTACCAGTAATGTTCTGTGCCAATACTTTAATTGAAAAATAAAGAAGTTAATACTTTTATTCAAGTAGGTATAGTCAGTTCAAGTCATCTTTGCGCGGGGCTCTATGTGTGCGTGCGCTTGTAATTATAACACTTTGCGCGCACTAGTGACTTTTGTTTAAAGAATTTATTGTCACGGTGACAAAAGTCACTAGTGCGCGCTGAGCCTTAATTTGTGTAGCAATGACGCGACCGCCGTCATTCGAAATTTCAAAAAACACGTCTTCTTATTGGTCATTTTTCCACCGGTACAGTCGTTAAAGAAAATGTCTCTAGTTCTTCACGGATTTTTTTTTAAGGAGTCAGGTAAATATTTTCAATGTGCTAATTTCGATATTATTAATATATATTATGATTAAATAATGTATACCTACATTACTAACTTACTTTAAAAACTATATTATTTTTAAAGTGAACGTATTATGATTGTTTTAGACTCGTGAAACTACTGCCAAGGTGTTCGAATTTCTAAAAAAGGAAAACATAGTTATATTGCAGCTAATATAAGTGATCCAATTTGCAGTGCAGGTCCAAATTAATATCAAAATTAAATGAATATTTAAACAGTGTGCGAAAGAGAGCAGTAATGGCAGTGAAGGTATCAGAGAGAACAATAACAAATAATTATATTGGCTGAAGGAAAAAAAACTGACTTCAAATTTAAATCTCCGTATAAAGACCGCAAAACAGAAATGCATAGATGGTTGACAGAAAAAAAACATTGCATGCACATATAAAAAACTGTATGACTTGATAAAAAAAGAAGACCATATCTATACTAATATAATAAAGCTGAAGAGTTTGTTTGTTTGTTTGTTTGTTTGTTTGTCTGTTTGTTTGTTTGTTTGTTTGTTTGTTTGAACGCGCTAATCTCAGGATCTACTGATCCGATTTTAAAAATTCTTTCAGTGTTCGATAGCCCATTTGTCGAGGAAGGCTATAGGCTATATATCATTACGCTAAGACTAATAGGAGCGGAGTCCATGCCGACGAAGTCGCGCGCAGAAGCTAGTTTGTCATAAGCTTGATGACCATACTTCAGCCATATGACATAAAAGTTCTTCGACTACCGCCGTATTATCCTGAACCAAACCCGATAGAAAATGTATGGGGAATTTTAAAAAATTACGTTGCTCCGCATAATATCGAACAAAGTGAGGCTGGAATAACGAAAATAATAAATGATCGTTTAAGTCAAATTAATGAATAGATGTGGCGTAATACTTGTCAACACGTAAAAAAGAAGAAGAATTTTTGATATGGAATCTGAAATAATAATTAAACTTGGTGAAAGCAGCGAATCCGAAAATTCATCATTTTATTCTTCTAGTAGCGATACAGATTAATATGTTCAATAAACATGTATTAACAAATTATTATTATTTTTTTAAATCCATATAGTTACTATTCCAAGTATTAAAGAAGGACAAGATAAAAAGTACCCAAAACCGGTGTGCGTGTATGCAACGACTAATGAATGTTGATGAAGCGTTTTCGCTTAGGTTTGTCAGGATCGTGGCAAGTGTCATTATCTTGTCTCTGCCTATCTCTCCGGGATACAGGCGTGAGTTTATGTATGTATGTATACTATTCGTCACCGAGATATAATTTTTTATTTTAATTTTTTTAAATAACTTTATTTATATTTTTCACTTCACTGTACCCCTTGTCACGGAACAAAGTCACTGTATATATACAAGGTTTACCTACACATAGCGCCGCGCGCAAAGATGAGTTGAACTTAGTGTAGGTATGTATCTACGAGTATATATTATTTATTATCAATCGTATGTCCAGAATATAAAATATATTTGTTGTTTCTTAAACCATATTATCTATACTCTATAGTACCTAAGGGCCTGGCCCCATGTCCACGACACGACCGCCTCGCCTGCCGTGTCGTAAAATTGCACGACGCCGTGTCGTAAAACAGTGCGACGCCGTGTCGTAAAACTGCACGACACCGTGTCGTAAAACTGCACGACGTCGTGTCGTGGACATGGGGCCGGGCCCTAATATATAAAGCTGAAGAGTTTGTTTGTTTGTTTGAACTCGGTAATCTCTGGAACTACTGGGCCGATTTGAAAAATTCTTTCAGTGTTAGATAGCTTATTTATTGAGGAAGGCTATAGGCTATGTATCATCACGCTAAGACTAATAGGAGCGGAGTCCACGCCGACGAAGTCGCGCGCAGAAGCTAGTATTACCTATATAAGTTTATAAACTTTTATTGTTACTAAAGCTATATAGGTAGGGATCCCTAGTACATATTTTTCACCTGATTAATATCAAGCTACTCCCAGAAAATTAGCTTGATACTAATCAGGTGAAAAATATGTACTAGGGATCCCTACCTAATAATTTATATTATTTAAAACGCTATATTTACTGTTTTTGTTGATGGTCATGATATTTCGTGCATCCATGATCATGCAATAGTGTCGAAATGTTAGGAGAAACAACAAATGTATCTTGATAGTTTCTAAATTAATAAAAGTTCTTAAGACGTCAAATTTAAAATTCGATTACGTTAAAATCACAACTTTTACACACTTATATTTTGTACAATGATATTTGACAATAAAGGTATAGATACCTATATAAAGTAATTCATCAACAACGTAAAAACTTGAATACTTACTCTGTTTTTTATTCGATAAGTGCATAGAAAATGGATTGATTGATTGAAACGTCCTTTTTGAATATTGACTAATGTTTTTGTAAGTTTTCTTGAAAATGTATTATAAATAACACAGATAAATAACAACATATTTGCATTATTTATCTGGTTATTATGAAAATGAAATAGCTAAGTTGTTTTATTATTGAGTTAACGGCTCGCCTCACTAAGTTATCATTATATTCCGGTATTTCTATGTCTAAAAAAGAGTATTTGTTTATACTATTAATACGTAGGTATATTAAAATAATGCTCACGTTATTATTACATTGATAAATCGTACCAAAGTTTCGTTACCAGTTCTCGTGTTCACGACAAGCCTGACCGTGACTGGTAAGATCTGTCGCGAATTTTGTTATAATAAATAATATAATAACAAATACTATAATCGTTTTAGGAGTATTTTTGACCACAATGATTTACAAAATTGAATTATCTAATTTACCAATTTGAATAAAAAATATGTTACAAAAATAGTGATAGACAAGTTTCTTATGAAATAATTGTGTATACTGTAGAGCAATTTTACGCAATATTCATATATGAATATTCCAAGTATGTGAACTGAGAGCTGAAAATGGAGTTCAGCGGCATACCTTTGTACAAGTAGAAGATTAAGTCACTGCTGAATTTACAAGCTAACAATAAAAGGGATGACGATGAAGAAGATTTCCTAAGTTGAATAGTAATCAGATAAATTATTTACTGTATTATCATAACCTAATGGTTGTTTTTATTACACTGTGGTATTATTATCTATATCCCTGTACGTAAGGTTAAAACCCGTTTTATCGCTTATCCACATTTTTTTAACAGAACTAAAGACGATGATCTACATTTATTTTGTTTTGAATGTCCTCACTTTAATTAGGTATGTGTTTTTGAAATTATTTGATAAGTAGATTATATTCGAACAATATAATGACAAATTAACAAAACATTATATACTTGTAACCAAATTGTTATGTTCTTCGGCGCTTCTGAATAAAAAGAGTGTACGCTTTGGAACCAAAATATTAGGCACCAAGTGAGGTGTCACTTCTGAGGCTGAGTATAAGATGAGACTGTGGAAAAGACGGACCTCCTCGTCTGTTTTATAATTTTATTTTATAAAGTTTAAAAAGTATAAATACTTTGTACTACACAGTAACGCCTGTCTTATGGTATCTCTCATTGACATCCACATCTTATATACCTATATAAAACACTAGGATTACGTCATGAGTCTGAACTTACGAAAAACACTTTTAAGTGGACAAGGAGTACAAGGATTTTTTACGCTATTAATTTTTTCAACAGTAGTTTTAGTCAGTACATGTGATTAAAACTCAAAAATATTTCATTTATTTTACATAATGCGGTTTGGGTACTCCTACGTTCATGTGTTAAAATCACAACAAAAAAAATTATGGTATAGGTACCTAAAGACAAAATCACTAATATTATTTTTTTCAATCGAAACTAATGATTACAAGATAATGCGTATGAAATGAAAGGAGGAACGAACGCTTTCTTGCGTCCATTCTGAAAAAATAAAAAAGGTTTCGTGATGGAGAAAGGAAAAAGACCGAATTTCATCTCAGGAGAGTAAGACTGCAAAGCCTGAGTATACGTCACAGTCCAGAAGACAATAAGATGAGATTAAATACATCGTAACTTAAACTTAACAATGAAGTATTTAAAGTTTATTATTCAACAATCTATTTAATGCGTGTTTTAGATATCTTCTGTGTACATAACGGCGACATATCTGTGATGAGTGCGAAAGAGACGAAAATATAAATGAAAAGAGATAGAAACATGGCATTTTGATTAATACGTAGTCATTGCTCAGAGCGGGCTGTGTACCATTGCTAAGTAATGACCACTCCATAAAGACATGGTTAAGGTTAAAAGAAAATTACTTTATCAACGCCTTGTTTTAAATAAATATCCTGTTTCAGGAAATATTATTGTTGTTTCCAATACAAGAAATTGAGTTGTTCCGATGTTAAAGATTCAGCCGCTTTATTGATAGCTACACGAGTGATGTATTATTGAGTTCATTTATTTTTTTAAGTAGACTGATAAGGTGGTAATTTTTCGTTTGAATAATGATGTCATTATTAGATACGAATAGGTATATAATTAAATTAAATGAATATGAACGGAACAAGATACTTAAATGTTAATAAATCATCGTTTCGAGATTTAAAAAGTGTTGTTTTTATAACTATTTTAAAAATATTTGTAAAGAAGAATTGTAATTTATTATTGGTCGAAAAATTATTGCTGATTTATGCAAAAAGAAAAAAATATATAAAAAAGTTATTGTGGTATTCGTAGACATTGCAATTTTAAATAAATAATTACCTATGCGATTAATGTGAATTGATATTGCATATGAATGTACTTAAATATTAAGATGTACATAATAATTATCGAGCCCTTTTTTAATCGAATTTAAACGTTAAAAAAACGATTTGGAGTCGAGGACAAAAAGACGTAATGTTAACCATGGCCCTCATTGGCTAAAAAGGGTTGAGCTGTCAGATTGTCTTCTACCAAAGGAATGAAAAATAACTCGAGATAATCAGTGACAGATTCGTCTTACTAAAAAAGCCGACGCCTGACATAGATAAATATGATTATTCAGGTATTTTAACCTTGAATTTCGTGTTTCGTGTTTTAATTGCCTGAATTCTCACAATGTGTGTCGTATGATGGATTTTTATTTAGATTTTATTTGGTTGAATAGGTTAGGACTTTTTTATGAATCACGCCATGTAATTCTGTTTGAATTTATCAAATTGCAAAGTCTAAAAATATTAAATTTTAAATACGTATACGGTAGGGGTTCATATTAGTTTTGTTTATTTGTTGCTTGTTGACTTGAATTGGTAAATTAATGCTAGTAATAGTAATTCTATTTTTAAGTGCGTTTAATTTGCTTGTATAACACCTACCTCAATTTTTTTGACAGAATCGTATATATATCTACTTACTCATCAAATATATTTATTACCTACTGCATATCTATGAATAGGCGATAGCCTACAACTAAATCATTGTGCATCCCTCAGAAAACAAGTGGATAAAACTTAAATAAACTTCTATACAAGCGAATTAATCATACAATTTTAATGAATATGAGATGGGAAGTACAAAGACAGTTGCCGTCAAGAGTTCTGTAGGATATCAATTGTATATGGCTAGGTGAGGCCAGCAGGCCGTTAGCTGGAATGGTCTCGCCATTACCGACTAATTCCTTGCCATTTGCCTGCGGCCGCGCGGAGGCGACGGTCAACCGATTGTTTGCTGGTACTGCGAAACTGATTTGATTTCGTTGGGGTATTAAGTGAGCCCTTTAAATAAACTTTATGTTATACCACTGTGTTTGGTAATCTTATAATTATGTAACACTTTTATGCGGAGTCTTTCGGATAGAAACAATGATATGAAATTAGCCACAATAAACTATGAAAAACTGTAGGTATTTTAAGCAAATCAAGAAATATGTAGATGGTGTGCATCGAAATTTATTTTTTTATTTTTTTGCTGAATGAAATTAATATTCATTGGTAACATGTGACTGTGACTTTAGTGGCTTAAAATTAAAGACTTTGTTTTTCTATTGACTAGATAATAGGGTTTTATAAGACAATATTCGACTTCTTTGGTGGTAGTTCCTAATCCACGAATTGGTTCAACCATGTAAAGTCTGTAGGTTATTAAGAACATTAAAGTATACATTATACAAAGTAAATTTTAAAATAACAGCTGCGTGTATTGCCGAATTTCTCAGTCAAATTTATATTAAAAAACTTTGCAGCTTTCCAGTAACTTAATAGTGTACGATTTGGATATTCTTTTAAAATACCTATCTGAATGAAGTACCTATATTTCAATAAAAAATCAATTTTAACGTGGTGTCATATCAATATATAACAATACACCACTATTTTATGCAAAAATCCAGATAAAATTGTACCAGGACATCAGTTGCATAGGAGGCTTGAAACGAGTCATTACTATGCACAGTGGGTCACGCAGCACTTAAAATGGTTGCGCCATTACAGGATAATCTCACGTCATTTGCTCGTGGCTACTATTAGAATATTGTATTTTGATTATTTAAACATATAAGTTAGGTCCTAACAAAGTTCTGAATTCAATGCGCATATATATATATAATACGAATACGAATACGATTCAGCCTGTAATATCCCACTGTTGGGCATAGGCCTCTTCTCCATGTAGGAGAAGGATCGGAGCTTAATCCACCACGCTGCTCCAATGCGGGTTGGTGGATATATTCCCTACTATGAGTAACGATCGCTATCAGGTGTACATGATAACAACCGGGACCGACGGCTTAACGTGCTCTCCGAGGCACGGTGGGGTAACCCACAAGGACTGCACAAACACCCAGACTACGGCAAACATCTGTATGGCCAATACAAATGTTGTCGTGTGCGGGAATCGAACCCGCAACCACCCGCGCAAACAGCCAATCGCAATCCAGCGCTGTAACCGCTGCGCCAACGCGGCGTATTTATAATAATGAATGGTAATTTTATGCTGATATTATATTTAGAAGCAATTATTCCAGTTTTTTATTTTATTTTATTGTTACATTTTCAAGTTTATAAACATTTTTTTTACATTATATACGGTAACAGGTGATACTTTTAATTATAAGCAGTTTGTAAGAAAATATATGTAATACACCCCTAGTGAATCTAAAATTATTAAAATTAAATAATAACTTAATACTTTCTATTTTTTGTTTTATTTACCTATTTATTTATGAAGATTCTCCTATATGAACATCATGATATGACTCTTAGGATCAAAATCGCCGACCAATGTAGGTATCAAGTATTCGACGAGGGTGAAACTACGTATCTTTTGTAAAAAAAAATATTAAAAGTGCATAAGAAGTTAAAATTATAATTTGTGTGTAACCGGTTCAGGTTTTTAAGTTATTTTATCTTCGATTACGTGAGAGATATCTAAGTAAATTCGTATAGATTTTTTGTCAAAATTCTATTTTATGAACAGTATCATTATGATATGTTTGTCATTTTCAGTGTGCTTGTTTTTCTATCCGAAATATTGTGTAAATAAAAATATACCTGTATAGCAGATCCTTACACAAAAAATACTAATTAGTCTAGAAAATATGATAAGGGTTTAAGGAACTGCAATTTGCAGATATTTAACTTGCAAGGGCAATTTTTGTATTTTTTGAAGTAATACTTCTTTTGGCGCGTTAGGAAAAAATTATGAAAGTAAATTTTTACGATGCTCGCCACACCGTCACGAAAAAAAACCGACACCCTGAAGTTAGCTAGTCAACGAAGAAGAAGTTAGCAACGTGAAGTTAGCTAGCCAATGAACTATAGTACACACTTTTTTGTATAAAATATAAGGTATAATAAAGTTAATTTGTATGTTTAAATGTATTATTAACGATTTAAAAAATTAAGTTACTGTTAGATCGTTAAGTAATGAACTAGATTTTTCGTTTAAGTCAAACACAAACACGGAAAGTTGACTATGAACTTGAACTAAGAAAGTGTTATACCTATAATTTGTACAAGAAAAACAAAAGTAAAGAAGGGATGCAGCGACGCGTCGAACCCACATCAATCTTGAAATATTTTCTATTGGTCGTAATCTGTGTGCCCAAACTTCGCCCTAGAGGGACGTTGGTCTGTATGGGACAAAAATCGACTCTCACGGAAATTATATTGATATTCAATACACAATAAATGGCCGCTGTCAAAAACTTGCTGTTCGCTCCTACGGTCATCCCTAAGCTATCTGTGTCATTTGCCATTGGAAACGCAGCGCTGTCTATCTCCTTCTGCCGCCTTAGAAAGCTAAAGAAGAAAAGAGATAACCATGTATAGTGGGTTTAGCGCGCCTTTGTCACAAGGACTGAACTAATTTTTCATCATACGGCCCACGACAGTAACAAATGCGCCCGAACTGTCTCCTTCTTTAATAATACTTTTTATTTTTTTACAAGGGTAGTTCGCCCTCCGACGAATGAAGATTTTCATCCGCGCGGGGAAAAATTGGAAGAAGCTTAAAACGCTATTTGTTTCTAAAGCTCTTTAATGCTGTTCTAATTAAACATAACAGACGTTTGAGTCACAAAAATAAAATACTAGAAACATTGAACGAACCACATTTTTTAATAAAAAGTTTTAGTGGTATCGTGCGCTAAAAATATATATTAGGTAGGTAGGTACTTAAGTTTAGATGGTTTCAATAAAGCAAAGTTATTAGAAATAAACTAGTACTTACATCAAATTTTTAAACTATTTGTGTCATTCTAACTACTCACTTAAGAGAGCAATTTGACCATATAGAATTTTACTGCAATTACCTTAAGACGGATTTCAACAAAGACCGACAAATTTAACATTCATATAAGCTTAGAACGTGTATAAAATATTTTTTTATAACGAAAATATATTTTAACAATATCTATTTAATTAAAATCATACAATTTGGTATCTCTTTTTCTTACTAATAAAATAACACAAACGCTGCAAGTGTATGGAATGTGTTTGCCGCAATATTTTTCATACATAGCCATAACACCCTCTGCATTATAATTCGGCACCCCAGATCAGCTCTGCGCCGATCAATCACTGTACGAATCTGTCATGTTCGGTTTATGAGAAAAATTGTTAGGACGTCTTGCCCCTGCCTCCTCTTCGCTATGGTAAACAGTTGGGTTAGTTTATATAGCATTGATATACGACTTATTAATAATAAATATGAAAGTTTTCTTGTTTTTTTTTGTTTTTTTATTTATATATGGTATTTACATATTATTTTTATTTATAAAATTGGGATTGGGGTTTAAAAGAACTTCGCCGAAACGGTAAATCAATAGGTACCTTATATTAACTACTATATACTTATATTAAAATTATTCTATTATAATATATCTATAGTTTTTAAATTTACACATTTTTTTATTCAGTGTCATGAGAAAAATGAAACTCATATTTACGAAATATATAAAAATAACCTAAAAACGTAATATTGAGTCGATGATAATGATGAATTGTAATTAATCTGTAAATAATAAAATTAATTACATAATGCGATTTTTGAATTGTAATGTATATAATGTATTGAGTTGTATTTATATCCAAAGCTTAACTATTTACTTAAATTAAGTTCCTCTTTTAATATTTAACTTACTTGCGTAATAAACAAGTAGGTATATTATGTAATAAAATTCTGTTACAACAGATTTCTTTCTGCGAATTCGAAAACAACCAAAAAATCTACAAACGTTTGAAGGAAATGCTTTTCTCGACATCATTTGTCTAAGCATTGGAGGGTCAATGCGACGGTTCCCACGCCGAACATTCTAAGGCGCATCACTATTTGCCGTTCTTAAACTTAACTTATGAAGAGAATAGCACTTATTACTAATAGAGTAAAGCTTATTTTAAGATTAATCATTATTTTTGGGATTATACAAGTATGTTTGTAAAGCAATAGGTATTTCGAAAGTGCGCTAATCGACTAGAAAAAATATTTGCCGAATCAGCTCCCGCTTTTTGCTACTGATAAATGATCTCAGAATAGGTATCTTGTAATTTGGTAGATTTTCCTTTCTTTCATTAAGCAGCTGACGGGAAATTTCTTTTTATTTAGGTAAAAAGAAAAGATTTTTCTCTAAAAAGGTTTCTTTCTAAACACTAACGACCTTATTCATGAAGTTTATTAAGGTAATTTAAACAAATTATGCGTTGTCTTACCTATTTTGTGTAATATTTTAGTTACAGTACATTTATATGAACTGTAATAAGTAGGCGAATAAGTAGCTATAACTTTCAAGTTGACCTCGTGACTTCCTTTTAAGTAGATACCTAGGTATATATTTTGCTTTTCATCAGTTTTTCTAAAAGGAATTTTACACAATTTTGGAAATAAAATTATGCATTGCACATCTTCCAAGTATGTTCTCAGATGGTTTACAGTATTATTTCAATCTGTTAAGTAGGTGTGGTGGTAAAAATAAATCAAAATATATATACATATATATACCTATGTATTCTCAGATTTTGATATCCTTAGAGCGTTCTCTAATTTTTTCTAACATATTTTAATAAACAAAATTGGGTTATGGATAGATATACTAGGTAGATAAAATTAATATATTGTATTTTGTTGTATATATCCCATAGTCTTTAAACACATTTCTTTTCCGAATAACTCAGGGTCGGTTAAAGGACGCTACATTTTAGTTGCTTTTGGTTCTGCCTGAATATCTACGAACAGAAAACTATAAACCACATTTCATGGAAACTCTTTAAAAATATATATTCTCTTTTATCGTCTTTTGTATCTAAGAATTAATGAATCAGTAAGAAAACTAAAAATAAATAAATGAAGAAGTAAATATATAAAGACAAAGATACGTAGTTTAGAATTAAATTATTTAAATATAGTCAAATACGCATCATATAGATAATATGACATAATATACAAAACCAATCCATTTTCTCACACAAAAACACTCTTAATTATTATGTAACTCTTTATACATAATAAACATAATAACTCACTGTGTACATACATATATGTACGTTGCAAAACAGCAAAACACGCATTAGGCTAGAAGGCGAGTACGGCAAATGGCGGTAGATATTGAAATTCAAATAGCCGCCCGTGATTTAGTATTCATTTGACGTGATGGAGGCTTTGCTCCGGTTTAGGTTTCGCCAGGCGTCGTCTTCTCGTACATCATAGCGTGCTTCGTCTTAGATCGAGAAGATGGTGGCGCAATGAGTTACACTTTTATAAAATCTTAAAAGTAATATTTGGTTATTACGTAAATAGTTTAAGAAGAGTCATATGATGTGATGTGGAATATAATTGTTGTTTTAAAATTAAATACTTCAATAGGATATCAATAAAGGATGAAAATAGCTCATAATGTTAGTTCTATTAAAATTACAATAGGCACCTATGCACCACAACAAAAAGGGAAAATATCAAATGTTAAAAAATAAATAAATGTCAAGGTATAATAACTTAACGAACTATTTCAATTCTGAAATTAAATTAATTATGTACATTGGCGTTGTCAATTGGAGCATATCTATATTTTTTATGTGTGATACTTGTGAGGGTAACTGCTAATTTTCTTTTTGTGATACTTTTTATACTAATATAGGCGACTTTTTCTTCAAACAAAAATCGCCATACTCATAGAAAAAACTAACAATTACACGAAGTTAAAAAATTTATTTTCTCGTACATGGATAACGAGTCCTATGCCTATAGGAATGGGATATTAGAGGCTGGATCAATCCATCAAAATTTTACACAAACAAAAATCTTTTCTCTTAAGTAAGGACAAGAGATTGAAACTTTTCTATTTACAAATATATTTTTTGTATATAAACTTAGCTTTAAGCTTAGTGTATCCTAAACATAAGCGAGTTGAAGGCGGCGTAATCCCAAAAGATTTCCACTTTGAGCGCGCATCGAGTGGCGTCCCCGGCGCGAGCTACACATTCTAAATAATAAACACCTACCTATGCCTCAATCCTTACGTCGTTATTGAACATACAATCAGGATAAATAAATATAAAGTGAAATCGTATGAAGTCCGAGTAACGAAATGTAATAGTATAAATAATAGTTTCAGTTACTTCTATAACATTGTAGTGTATAGAGAAACGTAGCAGTTACTTTATAACTTTATATATACATACGTACCGTTTTATATATCTATACTTTAATATATAAAGCTGAAGAGTTTGTTTGTTTGGTTTTTTGTTTGTTTGTTTGAACGCGGTAATCTCTGGAACTACTGGGCCGATTTTAAAAATTCTTTCAGTGTTAGATAGCCCATTTATCGAGGAAGGCTATAGGCTATATATCATCACGCTAAGACCAATAGGAGCGGAGTCCACGCCGACGAAGTCGCGCGCAGAAGCTAGTTATTCATATACACATTCATAAGGCTGTAATAAAAGAAAAAAATTGTTAAGTATTTTAGTTCTGATTGCTACGCAATAACCCATATTTAAATATGACATTTACAAAACAAATATCCATCAAGGCAAATGTCCAGAGACGTGTTTGTAAAAGCTAAGTTAAGCCCGTAACGAATTGTACAAGAAAGAATCTGCATATCTTTCATTGACCTCAGCAAACGAACACGTTATAAAATTTCGATTTTCCATCAATTTTGTAATACATTGCAGATATTTAACACGATAAAACTTTTTTAGTCCAAGCTAACAGACAATGGATTAAAAATGAATATTACAACCGCTTTGTTGAGATGCGACTCTCTTAGCAATGGTGCTGCAACTTGATGCATTCGCGTTGCGCCATTGGGCCTTCGATTGATGTCCTCACGACGGCCGACGTATTGCAATCGTTATGCACCTAATGTCAATGCGACTATTCGCTGCTGTTCATCCATTGTACGTTGAAGGAGTTATATTACTGTCTGTGATGCTACTGAAAAAACACTTCGAATGTACGCCAACTTTCTAAATAGAGCAACTGATGCTTTGATTTATCAAAACTTTTTGTGTATTACATAATTATGTTAAACGTAATTATTTTATACTAGCTGATCACTGACTTTGTACTGCCTTGCGAACTGTTAAACGCATAAAATTGAAATAATCAATACGTTTTTTTTTTATATTTTCCTGTGCCTTTTCCTTAATTTTTGATTTGTTAAAAACTTCTTCAAAATATTTATAAAGTTTAACAAAAAAAATTGCCGAATAGATCCAATCTTAATCGAGTTCTGCACTAGAAACACATTTAGCGATTTATATTTAACTCTATAGATTATTATTAAAGTATTTAAGATTACGTATATAATATGGTCATGCAAAATATGAAACAGATTTGATTAAGGAAGGTTGCTTCCGCAAGTGAAGTTGTCTGATTTATTACTATTTACTTCACCTATTTACTCATCCCGAAGTTCAATCCTTTTACTAACTGATTTCGGAGCACTAGGTAGGTTCAAGCGTGGTTGAACCATAAATCTAGCTTGGCGGCTCGGTCGCGCGGAAACTTTTTGAATTATTAGTTTTAATTTCCGCCTAAGATCCGCCGCCGTATCTGTCAGCCAGAGTATACATCGGGTCGCTACGTGTAGACAGGGTTTAAAGGCATTCATAAGATATTTTATTGTACGAATTAATTGAATCATATCCAAATAAATATTTTATAAAGATTTGATATTTAATTTTTATTGACCTTTATACATATTATTCAAGAAGTCAATTTGAAGCTTTTCTACACAAATGCTATCATTCATCATTCATCAAATGATACGGACTGTATCAATAATGATCGGACGTACCTAACCCTTAAAGGTACGGTACTAAATAAATTAAAAGACTTTCACTTTATGAAACCTTATTTTGAACTTAAAAAATACGCATTCAATTATTTTTCAGAAATGAGATGTAATGTAGGTACAATATATTCGATATATAAATCAAACAAAAGTACAACAAAAAGAAAGTAACTCGATATACTTCGAAGAATCCTACCATTGTATTACCGCATATACTCTTAATAAATCCACCATTGCGATATCTGATCAACACGATTCTTAGCACTCCATTAAAATCGGGGGTTTATTATAGAATGCGTCCGTAATTACAATGAGGCGGGATCGCCACCGGGTGAGTTCTTGTTGACTTTATTACCACTGCAGATCGAATGCGAGATACGTGTGTAAATAAAGCGTGCGAGTTAATATGCTTTAAGAATAGTGCCTACGAAATTGGAATCAAATTTGCGGGTTCGAAGATTGAGTGTTTATTGGTAAGACGTTCTTGTGATTATATTGATTATTCGTTTAAATTAAAAATTATAATAACTGTATTTTTTCATGGTTTTAAATATGTAGGTACCTACGCAACATAATATTATTATTAGGTTAATGCTTAAATCAACAAACATTGCTTGATATTATGTTGACAGAGTAGAACTGAATCTAGCATTGAATTTTTTTTATCTCCAAGAATATGTGTACAAAGTTTAATGATAATCGGTTAAGTTTTTGCGTGAAAGCATAACAAACCAACTTACATTTACATTTATAATGTTTAAAAAAATATTAGGGATGATATGGCCAACATTAACATGTAAAATGTTTTGATATTTAAAATGGTAAAATGATAATTATTAATCGCTATTTTATTTAATGTATGTATATACCTATGTATAAAGCCCGTAATTGTAGCAAAACCACAAAATTGGGAATGGTTAAACAAAAATAAATAATTGTAATAAAAAACACAGAATATCAATAGAGGGCTACAAAAAAGGAATCAGTAGGGCAACAGATTAATAAATTAGTCTAGTGGAAACGCCACGTTTTCATCGTCCGCCCTTTCCGCGTGTGTTTCCACATTTTTCACGCGATAAATCATATTTTTTCACCGGTAGCGCTTTTTGCGTCCTTTCGGTTTGTTCGAGCGTACTGTCATTTTTTCACTCGGACATGGGAGTTTGTTCTTTCCTCGCCTTATTTTGTACAGCAAATTTATGATTAATATATACCTCGGTGGTGCATTGGGGTTGACTAACCCGTTATATATATATATATATATATATATATGTGTGTGTGTGTGTGTTGTTATAATGATGCTTATTTTATCGTAACCATATAACAAAATATTTTGAAACAAAATTTGTGTTTATTATTAAGATTCTCATTAATGAATCACTTAAAAATATATCATACTATTTATTAAACAGAATCAGTTATAACATCGAGATTATAACAAATGACTTTTAAACAGAGAGGAAACCCGACACTTGCCGCTGCTGTAGATTTTAATTTAGCTACCTCATCGAGAACAATTTAATTTAATTGCCAAATCATTAAGTTAAGCACAAAATATTAGCGTGCTAGTGCGCAACCGAATTAATAACGCGGCGATACAAACAAACAGCTCGATGACGCGTCGCCGTACGGGAAAATATGGCAGAGACTCTACATTAATACGTGGCTATAAATTTAAACGTAGCTTAAAATTAAGACAACAAGGCTCTTTAATCTACAATAAATGGTGGTCGTCGCTCCGAGACCGGTTCCGGACGAGATGGAGGCGTAAAAGAAAAAAAAATAATCCGGTACGGAGCGGGTCCAAAATATGATAGGCATCCATAATACAACATGGCCGCTAAGCTCCTATACCGCGCTCTGTCTCTCATGTGGTCCCTACATAAGCCTATTACACTTTATTAGGTTGACCACATGTGGAGTGTTCCGCTAAGCCTAACCTTGATATCATATTCTCGGATACATAGCGTGTTCTCAAGATTTTTCAACTCAAATAGCTCAATTCAAAAAATGCCTATAGTGAGAATTTGAAACTTTTGAAACACTATTCTTAACTAAAATTAATATAACATTTTGTCGATGTATATTGAAAGTTAAAAGTATGTGCCATCCTACTCCTTTTTAATAAGAAGTAAAAATAATTTTTAGAATACAATAAAATACGAAAATATAATATTAAAATGAAAAAAAAAATTATATCACTTTACATAATTTGAACAGCCTGTATGTGACAAGGCAATCCCTCCTCTGCGTCAAGCCAGCCAACCGTCGGCCACGGCAACAACATTCCACATTATCACGAGCACCTCACAAAATAAAACCGCTTACGTTCCTACCTGGCCACAAATCTTAAGAAAAATATAAGTGAGAATACCTACCTTGTGGACATCTTCCGATATGGTGATACATATATTTATTGAATCCTCTACTTAGATTGTTTATTTTTCTATCTTGATTTAACTTTATAAACGTCAAATAGTTTCGAATAAAATATCGCCACAACCTTATAAAATTATGACAACAGTTTTGTTTTAAGATAAGTAAAGGTTGTTTTGTCACTAATTGTAACTGAATTTAAGCAGGCTCAACTGACTTATACGTGGTAAATTCTAAGGAATACTGAACTAGTTTTAGTTGAGTAAAACGAAAATGAGAGCAGAGTCATTGTTATTTTTGAATAATATTCAAATAGGTCTAATCGGCAGGTGGTCGATTGTTCATTCGTCTTTGTTTCCGCCACGCTTTTGAAGTGTTTTTGGACCACCGTTGTCACTTTCACCTGCATTTTTGCAAATCTTGTCACGCCTTTAACTTTCCTTTTTAAAAGAATTTGATTCTGCTTTTTGTTTTCACGATTGTGGCCACAATTGAATAGCCGTCAACCTGTAGAGTGGTTGTAAATTTGTAAACATTTTCTTTTGATTTTAGCGTAAAAAGGTGAGAAAGTATGAATAGAAAGTTTCTGTTACTATTAATCACAGACTATAAAAAAGTGTATTGTTCAGAGATGTGTCAACTATGGGTGCGTCCGATTATTATTGCTAATTTTGTTAAAACGGTGTTTTGCATGGATTCTAGCGCGTTCAAAAATTTGTTTTTAATCGACAGATATTACATTACATTTGTTCGTATTCGATTTAAATCTACTCGTATTAATTTTTATTTATACAAACCAGGCTTAATTCAGCCTCATTATGAGGAGTTATAAATTAATGAGGCTATACGCGAGAGAACGAAAGTAACCGACATAGCCCACAGAATATGTTTATCAAAAAAAAAAATGTACTCTATACCAGTCGGCTGTTACCTATAACACAAGCATTAAGTTGCTTACTTTAGGAACAGACGACCGTGTGTGTATTGTGTGTAGATAGCACACAGAATATTAGCAAGTTGAAGTGGCAGTGGGCTGGTCACTTGACTGTGTCGCACAGTGCTTCCAGATGCAACTTAATTACAGTAGATTTACTGTATTTTCATGCCGTCTACTGCTGTCTACTGTAATGAATTTTGAGAATTTTCATACATCTACTGTATTTTTTTGCATTACGACTTTCATACATCTACTGTATTTTTTCAAAGTTATTTGTCGTTTTGTATGGGGATACTGTAATTTTCAAATCAATTTACTGTATTTTGCGTTTTGGCATCTGGAAGCACTGGTGTCGCAGGACCGATGGCCGCTAGAGCAGACATGTCCTGGAGTGGAGACCGCGTCTTAGCAAACGCAGTGTGGGACCTCCTCCGGCCCGTTGGACCGACGACCTACGTAAGATTGCCGGCGTAGGCTGGATGAGGATTGCGGAAAACCGAGATGTCTGGCACGAACTTGGGGAGGCCTATGTCCAGCAGTGGTCTGCGATAGGCTGATGTGTGGTGTGTGTAGGCTTAATTTACGTATTGAAATCCTTTTAATGTTATTTCCTTAATTTTTATTATTTTTAATTAATTGGTAAATTCATTATAGAGTCAGTTACAGACTTCGAAATGATTACCATAAATATAAATATTTTAATTATTCCATCTAAGGTTCTACAGGAACTTGTTCCGATGCTAATGGAAACCGATTAAATAACATCGTATTTTAATAAATCGTACTATGTAAGTAAATATATCTATGTAAATTACTCTATAATAAATTATAAATCGATATTTTAAGTATTTTTATTTCAATTTAAACTATAAATTTATATAATTAGAAATAATTTATAAAATTTTAATTAAGTGATAAAATGTATTGATTATGTTAATTTTTAATCTATACTAATATTATAAAGAGGTAAAGTTTATAACTTTGTATATACGGGGTAATCTTCGCAAATACTGATCCGATCATGAAAATTCTTTCGCTAACAGAAAGCTACACTATTCAGGAGTGACAAGATAAAAGGAAAAAGATAAAAATATATAAATATTTTAAATCAGCAGGATTTGAACCTGCGTCCTCTAACGTGCCGTGTCAACAATTCAATCTAATCAAGCATTATTATTTGCCTTAGAAATTAATTGGTGATTTTAAAACATTTATATTTATCTGATTTGCTGAAAATAGTGAGAGGCTACACTATTCAGGAGTGACATAGGCTATATTTTATTGTAATTGTACAAAAAAATTCAGTAAAAAAGACAAATATTAAAATATAAAATTATAAAAATGACAAAGAAACGAACGCCATCTATTGCTGTTAGATTTAACTATTTAATACTCTATTTTATTTACTGTCTATTTGAATCTATCGATGACGAAGTTTTTACGCTTTTTGATAGATGGCGTTGGAGCAACATATTATTTATTTAAGTGGTTTGGTGGTTCTTTATAGTATGTTATTTGGTTCTGTAATTTAAAATAAGTACCTGGGTGACCGAGCCCAGCTCGGTATTTTTATTTTATTTTTTGTTTTTTTTTCGGTATTTTTATATTTTAATTTAATTTAAATAATAAATCACGAGTGAAATTAAAAAAAAAAGAAAAAAAAATAATCTGGAGACAGGTTCGAACCCGGGTCAAAACGATTTGAAATCCGTCGCTTTCCTAATTACGCTATTACCGCTATATTAATAATGGTGAAATGAAGCTTCGTATTCTAATGATATTTTTTCATTGCCTAAAAACAGGGATAAAACGACATTTTTTTTAAATGTATCCTAGCTAGATCAATTTTTTGCCCCCAAAATCCCATGCATACTAAATTTCACGAAAATCGTTGGAGCCGATTCCGAGATTCAGAATATATATATATATATATATATATATATATATATATATATATATATATATATATATATATATATATATATATATATATATACAAGAATTGCTCGTTTAATAGTATAAGATAAATACACGATATTATTACGATTTTATTCATCGCTGTAGGCGCCCGCTGCCGTTTATTTTTTATTTTATATATTTTCTCTTTACTTTCTGTTTCACTTTATCGGTACTCCGGACGTAGTTTTGGTCAAAAGTTTTCTTCTAAACTATTTTTGCATTTTAATTTCTACTAAGTACTATAACTACTTCTGTTTTAATATTTCTTATAGTTATTATTTGTTGTTTAGTCTTTTCAGAAATAATTCTAATTTGTGTTTATCATAATTTTTTGTTTCTTTAGCTTCAGTCTTACTTTCTTCTCTTTACTTTCTGTTTTATTTTATCGGCTTAGATACATTACTTACAGGTAATTAAAATTTCGGGATATTTATTTCGATTTTTCAATATTACAATACAAATATTTCTCTATTTTATTTTTGTCTAACACTTCGTCGATCTGAAAGCAAATTGCATTATTGAAATATATCGTCACGTGCACTTATATACCCCGTCCGGCGACTAATTAGCTTTTTGACAGCTCACGCCTATAAATTACAGTTTTTTTTTTCGGAATAACGTACTAAAAATTTTACAGTAATGTCATACCTTATTGACGATTTGATTGATTGAGTGAAGTACCCTGTGCATAAGAAATCACCACAGACTATGAAACAGTTCTTGAAATAATAAATCGATAATAAATCGATCATATGATAAAAATAATTTTACGTCATGTGATTATCTATACTAATATTATAAAGAGGTAAAGTTTATAACTTTGTTTGTATATACGGGGTAATCTTCGCAAATACTGATCCGATCATGAAAATTCTTTCGCTAACAGAAAGCTATACTATTCAGGAGTGACAAGATAAAAGGAAAAAGATAAAAATATAACTCAAAAATGGTAAATGTACTACCATCTCTCGCCGCCATCTATCGCCATTAGAAGACTATTTATTAGTCTATCGACGTCGTTTTCGGGATTTTTGATAGATGGCGTTGAAGTAACATATTATTTATTTATACCCCGTCCGGCGACTAATGATCTTTTTGACACTTCAAGAAATTTTGACATTAGTGACTGCCTCACACGTTATTTATTCGATTCGAAATAATAATCGATTTTATTTAAGAAGAACTTTCAATCGAATTAATTAAATACATTTAATTTAAAAATATTATTTATTTATGCGATTATTAGTTTTTTTAATTATAAATGAAATATATAATAAATAATAAATAAATGAATTAACAGAGTTATTGCTCTATATTCTTGGTTTGCAATTAAATTTCAAGGTTTCGACTTAATTCCTTGCAAGTAATCAATCTTGGGGGTCATAAATACTATTTTTATTTCCTTTTTTGTATTAAATTTATAGAAACAATAATCACATGATGTAAAATTATTTTTATCATATGATCGATTTATTATAGATTTATTATTTCAAGAACTCTTTCATAGTCTGTGGTTGTTTGTTATGCACAGGGTATTTCACTCAATCAATCAAATCGTCAATAAAGTATGACATTACTGTAAAATTTTTAGTACGTTATTCCGGAAAAAAAAACTGTAATTTATAGGCGTGAGCTGTCAAAAAGCTAATCAGTCGCCGGACGGGGTATAAATGCTATAAAATTTAGTATGTTATTTGGTTCTGTAATTTAAAATAATAAATACACGATATTATTACGAGTGTATACGTCCAATACTTGCTATAAACAATGAACCTAATAGAACTTAGTAAATACTAAGAACTACACAACATAGGTAATGCATCACAAAGAAAAAGATAATTAACGCCCAACGAAGTGGGCACGGGTCAGCTAGTAATATATATAATTATAAATCTCTTGAAGCTTCAATTGCGTTTAGTTTGGCTTCTTGGTTCATTGACATTTTTGATTATTAGTTCTACATCTGTAAATAATACTAGTCTATATACCTAGTCTATATTACCTATAATATTTGATTATATAACCTTCATGGTATTTTACTCAAGTGTTTTCTTTATTTTAATTTTTTTCTAATCAGTAAAAAGGCACCTATAATGTATTGAGTAGCCTATTCGATTTATGTCGTCGGATAAAATTCTATTGTATTAATTATAAATTTAATTTTATTTATAGTTTTTTTAATGGTATTATTATAAAAAGTAACCAAACTACGAACTGATATTTTAATAACAAAATTTATCCACTAACATTAAACATTGGCTATTTTTAGTACTTCTTTTTCAGTATAGTATAAAAAATCATAGCATCAAATTTAATCGTTAGTAATTCCTCTCCAAATATAATCTCCTTTTTACACACGAGACAGACCGGCTCGGTTTAACGTTTTTTAGATATGTTATTATCGTCACAACTCGCTTCTCGAAGACGCTCAGTGCCCCACCTCGAGGCCAGCAAGAACAAAGCGTCTAATTCTATTGAAACACCATTATCTAATAACTGAGCACACCATCCATCATGGCGCTGAACCGCGTCCCCTCTTTACTTCCATATCATTAATCAGTATCTATGAACACAGAGCCGACACTTGTGTGTCGAATTTTATACTTTTTCTAAACAAGGATATGGCGTACTTAACGCGATAGTAACGCGATAAGTTTCTATGATAAATATAAATATTTTATATTAATTAACCTAGTAGAAGGCGGTAGAGTTCAAAATATTTTTGGCAAATCTGGGTTGTTGTCTAAGAGGAAAACTCTTAGACAACAACCCAGAGTTGCCAAAGTACTTAGTCTTTAAACTTTATTTCGCTCAGTTGTAAAAGAAAACATTGTGAACAAATCTGCAAAATAAATACCCAAAAATATATTTATCGATCCGCAAATATGAGCTAGTGCAGAACAATATATAATTATGTTTCTTGCAGTCTCATTTTATGTCAGCAACGTTTTACAGCCTTTCGGATAATCTCAACTATATATCGATACGATTAAAGGTAATAAAATAACGTAGCAAATTTGAAGTAATGTGTAATCAATACTGACTATGTATGCATGCATATACATTCATGGCTTTGTTAATTACAAAGCCTAAATCGCTTAAATTCCATACACATACCTATTGAACAATATAGTGAGCATATCAAAACAAACTCGCCAGTAATGCCGAAATCACTCTCAGGAAGTTAGATTAGCATCTCCCATCACTTCGGTGTCATGACGTGAATAATTCCGTCGAATAATAAAGGGAGTTACAGCCATGCGGGCATCCGAACATTTCAAGCTATCTACTACGGCACGCAAGCGTATTGCCGTCGCATACCGAATGAGCGTTGCTTAAATGCCGATTGCATGTTGACTGCCGCTTGTTTCAACGCGTTCTCGTGTGTCGACACTCATTTGTAACCATCGATCGCGTTCGCCATCAGTCTATTCGCCTGTCCAGACAAGCTCAGCCCTACGAATTAATTGACTGATGTAACGTACCGTAATATTATTACATTAATTAACCAAAAGTAACTAATTACTAATTTATATGTATATATGTAACTGAATTTTAGCCGGATTAAACCGGTTCTTATTTATATTTTTTGATTCAATTCGTTTCTATAGAGTAATTTTTCACGTAAATGTCCAGTCGTTTTAAATGCAATAAATAATTAATTAAAACCCGCATAGATTGAAAATAGTCCAAGTTTTATAATTACATTCTTTATAGAAACTTATTTTAAAACTTAAAACAGATCAATTAATCTTACTTCTTTTTCTCTTAGTGATTAAGTTCGCAATTAAAAGTATCCAACGACTTACGGTTTCTCGATCGGTCAAGGATGTCAGCGTAGAAGTAAAATTAAACTTGGTTACTTAAAAGAAATTACTAGAGCTTTAAGACTATCTCAGAACTATCTAATCTATGTAAAAGTATATCTAAGAACTATGAAGCCCGAATAACAACGAAAGTTTATCTTGAGATTTTTTTTTAAATTTATATTCCTAAAGAAGTTTGTAGACCAATACTTTTTAAGTTTTTTGGTACTGATATAATCTTTACGAATTCAAATATTAGTTTTAAAAGTATAAAAAGGACATATGAATCTAGTCAAAAAATTACACATGGTAGGTATATAATAAACATTAACTGAAATTATACCACGTAGCCACATATAAAAAAAAAAACTAATTTGTTTAGAAGGCATGACATTCCTATTACAAATAGTGATATCAAAAGACTAGTTCATCGATTTAAATATATGAACAAATTATACTAAACTATTATGACAAAACTGTTACGTACTCATTCTAATAAGACCGCTGCATTCGTTTTATCGACGCAGACGTTGATTGCATGCCATGATTGCGTGCAAATCATAGATTAATGACGTCGATCGTTTACTACGCCATTATTTAGCGTTATTATGATTGATAGGAATTAACAACTCGGTAAAGATATTCCCTTAATACATTGAAGCTTACCATAACGACGCATATTACTATTAACGCATATAATTAATTAATAAATACATTTATGATTATTTTTATAGCAATTAAATATATTGTCGCAGATAAACTATAAATGTTAAAGCGACACATTAAACAGAATTACAACTTGGAAGTAACTCTTTTAAAGCTGATATAATTAAAATAATATATAACTTCGCTGATAATAAAGTTAATCAAGCTTCTCTTATTACCAATTATTATCATCGTAACCTTTCAAAAGATGTTAAGATAAAGTTTAATATATAAAACTGTGTTGTAGGCGGTAAATTCCGTTGCCGCTCGGGCAGGCTGATTTCTTAAATAATGTCGGTTTGTGTAGGTAGGGCATAGCAGGCATACGCCGCTGCAATCAGTCTTATTCCGCGCGGACGGCCCCGATTAGTCAACGCCTGCTGCAGAGACAACCTAGGGGGAGGTTGTACCTACCTCCTCGCAGTATCGATTGTTCCTAATCGATTTCGGTCTAACAATCTATCGATTCATTTCCGAATCATTTTCAAATATTGTAGGTACCCTTGTGTAGGTTTAGATTTTCATAGTTTAGTTTGTAGTTCGTAGCAGGTATAGGTACCCTCGATCAGTCTTATTTCAGACGGACGAGTCCGATTAGTCAACGTCAAATGCAAAGACGACCTCCTAACCTCTTCTCTTTGGCTCTATCTATTAGTAACTTTCTTCAGTTTATAATAAAAAAAATCAAAACCAAATAAATAAAATATGAAACTATAGTGACATTTTTAAGAAAAATAAATAAAAAGAACGCAGATGTTGAATAAAAACATCAAATATTTAAAGATTACACCCACACGTAATTTTAAAGGCTTGCCAAAATTTTGTCTGAATAAATCTCTAACGCACTTAAATGCTTAAGTTTGCAGTGACTGGCAAAAATATTCTAGGTCTTGAACTCACAACAAACTTACTAATAATAACACCAAATAAAAAAGCAAAAAGTTTTTCATCCACATATACATAACATATAGAATTATCGATATGGAGACATCTTCGAGTTAATGCATACACATGTTATTTTTTATACAGTAACTAGCTCTATAAGCCTCTAATAAATTATAAGATTATCGTCTAGCCTCATCTATGCCCCTGTCAGCATACTCATTACTGGCGTTTCTATAAAAACAAGTTTTACCATTCATGTAAATTATTCATACTCAAACAAACACCTTAACTTTATCAAAATTCATTACCTGTATTTCATCCACGCGCTTGTCTCTTATCGTGAGTTTTCTCACTGCGACATTATAATGAAGAGTTTAAATTTAGGCGTAATGGTTGACCAATAAGATAAAAGCGAAAGAGCTACGATTACAAACAATCAACTGCATTTTTCTAAGACCTTATTTTTAGAATCATAAGGTGTGTAATAGAAAAGCAGAACTGAAGAGTAAGGTTGGCAGGCACGTAATGACGGACGCATGGACCGCGGCATACAAAGCAGTCGGCTACCAGAATAAAGTTATCTCGCGATATATCCCTGAATTAATGACCAACTCGTTACTTGTGTATTGAGATGTTCAAAACATAATGATTTGGAGTCATCGAACTTTTTACTTAAATAACGGATCGAAGATTGTATGTTTTATATAAATATTTTATAAATAACGCATTAAGTGTTTCAATAATTGCTTTTCGTAGGTACCTAACAAAATAAAATTGTAGTTATCTCAAATTACGTAATACGTATAGCCTTTACTGGAACTGGCAAATATAATTATAAAAACTGTTTATATTATGGATCATATATAAAACTGGCTATAGTAGACGGTTACACTGTATAATTTGCTTTATATTTTCATCACCTCTATGATAAAATTAATCTAGTAATTTCAAGACATTAAACAGATAGCACCATGTTCCTAATTAAGTGTATCAAGACCATAATAAGGTCTTTTCCAATAGAACTTGATAGCCGATCACTATCGTACTTCGCTGCGACCGTCTACCAGCTTCTACTATAATTTACCTTCGCCGCATAACTGCCAGCAATATTATAACAGCTACATTTAAAAAAAGCCTTTTGCGACCGATAATATTGGATATACTGTTAATATCCGTTATTTTAAAAAATACTTTACAAAAAAATTAATGAATATAACTTTTTTTATTAAAAAAATGAACAAACGCTGCTTACTCGCATAGGTACCGTTATTTATACTTCCAAGAATATAATGTGGTAACCAAATGTTATTCAAATGTTAAAAACTTGACCACTATGGAATAGTTCGTTTGAAAAAATAAGCATATTCAAGTTTAAATGTGCAAGGCACAAGTGGATGTATGTAAATGAGGCGTGCGTCATAAAATGTCAAGAAAAGTCACATAAATCATAAAGACTATTGAGACACGAGGCTCCTGGCGTCGCAATTGTCTAACCGTTTTTGATTGCGTTTTGTCAAATCAGGTCAGGATCACATGTGCTTCTGATGCTTTGTTTGTACCATTGTGCAACCTTCCGGGTCCCATTTTGCTGTTGTCAAGTCAAACAGCGTGCAATTTTTTTGTTGTTTGCGAAAACTAAACAAAAGCTTAGGTTTTGTTTTGTTTATTGTTCATAAGTAAAGTAGCTTCTTTGTAAAGTTTTAACGCAGTTTATACAAAATTAAAATTACTACGATATTCGTTCGACCGCATAACGTATCGTGCGTTTTAATAGTTGCACAATTCAATATCAAATGCTAATCTTATGTTAAATTCTATACGTGAGAAGTTCGAAGTATCAAACAATACAAATCACCGTGTCATTTCGTCTATTTATTTGCAAATTTCGTGCAAAAGTTGAAAAAAAGGAGCGAGATAAAGGTACAAAAGTGTTCTATTCTAGTCGCCAAATGAATAATTACCTTCCACGTTATTCCTTTCAATCTGCGCCCGGTGATCGATCAGCGTCGCGAACTCTTTCAGCTTCACCCTTGCTGCCGCCGTCGCAGGTAAAACGCAATTAATCTGAAACATCCCAAATCAGTTTTACATTAAAAACTAAATAAAAACCGTACAAGCTGTCGTTTTTTCGCTGGCGCGTTTCCTTTCCATTCAGATTTTTTTGACAGCTCGAAAAATGAGACTCATTTATTTGACTCGTATACAATGTAGGACTGTTTGAGTACGAGTATTTGCTATAAATACGCATTTTTCTTTACATCTCCTTTCTCGATGTGGGGTGAGCATTAGCCTCGGATACGAAGGGAATCTCACGTGTTCCCTTTGTTCGATTTCAGGATTTCGGGGGTGTGCTGATCCTTATATTCTCAAGAAATCCATCAAAATAATCGCATACTCATGTAAAGTAAAGGATAGAAATGTGAAACAATATATTATTACTCTTATTATACATTTTTATTAATTGTAATAATTGTGAAATTATATAAGTATATTACATATGTATTTTATTGCTGTTGTATTAATGATTATATTAGTGTAATTATATGAAATAAAACAAAATGAAACACGAACCCAGAACAAAAATAAAAATGTGTACTAGCCCAAATATTCCTTTCGAGTAGCAGCTGAAACCGCAACCTATAACGGACACCATTAATGAAACGTTTATCACCACTAATCCAGAATATTATTTTAATTCCATTCCAGTAACTTAAAATAACACTTCAGGTCGAACGAAAACAAGCAAGAATTAAATTAGTTATGAATATTAAAGCGAAGTCTTACAAAATCAACTCATTAACACACTCATAAAAGGCAATTGTTTCTTTATACATCTTTGAATACATCCTTTTGTCTCTTTGAGAGGCGTGCACGAGCTTGTACGAGTATTTGTGTCTCTCTAACATTTGTCAAGAATCATGCTAATAGTTTTTCTAAGGCCGATTTTTAAGGTTATTCGTTACAACGGCGCGTTCAGTGTTAACCAGTTGGCCGAAACATCGCTTCTTTGTGTGATAAATCGCTGAACATAAATATACTATTGTCTTTGCTCATTCATCTGTAATTAGGTAGCACAATTCGCTCTCTTGAATCGGTAATGAGGCTAAAAATAAAAATAATTTAGTATGTGATCGTTGTAGCTAGCATATGAGTAGTGAAGTATGGTACAAAATCGATAATTTATTGTAATTTTTTTTCAGTAACGAATTAACAAAAATAAATGTTACAATATTTTTGACCCTTATTTGCGATCGATCCCTAGTCCTATCTTTTAGTATAAATTATATAATAATATTGTATTAGAATAGTATAAGAACCAAACATTCATCCATTTAGAAGAAAGAGTTTAAAATTACTTAGCGAAAACGCTTGTAAAATTATAAAATTTAAACGAATTAATCCTCAACACAGTTTTATTGTATCGTTATCGTAATATCCGTGGTCCACTATTAACTGAGGGTTTAACTGAGGTAGGGCACAGCAGGAAATTTCCTGCTCAAAATCTGGAGCAGCCCGACTGGGGTAGTACCTCGACCTTACAGAAGACCACAGCTAAATAATACTGCTTTCAAGCAGTGTTGTGTTCCTGTTGGTGAGTAAAGTGCTCTTGGGGGGGAATTGGAGATAGGGTCGGCAACGCGCTTGCGATAGGTATTTGCTTACCATCTGGTGAGCCGTACGTTTGTTTGCCGACTTAGTTATATAAAAAAAATCCACGCGTAAGCAGCAACGTTCAAAACTAACGGCAATATATTATAAAATGTATCGTCACAGTAACTCTTATTTATCCAGCACCATATTAATAATTATAATGCCGACGAATTGTGTGTTTATTATTTCATTTGAATTCACATACTATCAGCTTCAAGGCGCCAGATGTTATTGCGATTCCTACTATGAAAATTCTTATTCGTACCCAGATATCAATCAAGCTCCCAAAACATTTGTACCAACCACTCTGCGATTTGTCCGAATGAAAAATTAATTTTGCCGATGATTAATATAATGGCTGGCAATAAAACGTAATTGCTGTTTTGAAGTTTTTACATCTTCTTCTTGTCTAAATTAATTTATTAGAGCGAGCGTGCAACTCGACTTGAAATTAATTCGATAAAATAAATAACATTATCACGCAATTTATGATTGATAAACATATTGTCAACATTTCATTCATTAATTTCGTTTTAAATTATATTGCATGGTTAATTTCTCACAAACATTAATTATATTACATTGAAATCATCTATGTATAATACAGCACACGAATATAATAAGTTCTAATCTATAATCAGTCAAATATACCTTCATCAGAAGCCATTAAGCCGAAACAATCAGGTGACAGGATGAAGCATGACATTTCGTAAAACAATGAGTGGGACTCGCTTTAATAATAGAATGAAATATCTGCGGTAACAATTTATATTCTAACACTGGATTCAACTTGACAATTTATTAATCAAACCGATTACCTCCCTGCGAAACCCTCGGCCTATTGTGAAAATATTGTCAAGCAAAACAATCCTATGAATAATTAAGGATTTAAATTTTCATACAAACAAAAGCATAAAACAATAACCGCCACTCGAAGTGGACAAAAGCATTCTGTGAGTGGCATTTCGGGTGCTCCCTCGGAGAAATTTTAATACGGACCAAGTTCGGACCCAATTGGGGGTTGATATATGGAGGCGTTTTAAGTACAAGTTTCTCTAAAATTAATTTAATGCAAGTGTCATCGTTTTTATAAGTTTCTTGTTATATTAACTACTTTAGCAGATTGGCTAAATTGAACATGTCACGTTTATTTGTGTTTAAAGTATCTTTTCTACAAAACTTTTGATTGAAATACAAAAAGGTATCTATAATAATTGTGTTTAATTTTAATATTTTAAAAAGAATATTCTAAATATTTATTTTAACTCTAATAAGTAGTTTTCAAACATAATAATCTATATCTATACTCTATACTAATAAATAAAATTGGAGTGTCTGTTTTTAATATTAAAATAACCACATTTTACTAAATGCATATGGATCTATACACGGAACATATACCAAAATAACATTTTTTACAATTTTTGTCTGTCTGTCTGTCTGTTTGTTCTGGCTAATCTCTGAAACGGCTGGACCGATTTTGACGGGATTTTCACTGGCAGATAGCTGATGTAATAAGGAGTAACTTAGGCTACTTTTAATTTCGAAATTTTTTTTATAACTGCGAACTGAACAATAACGTTTTTGTTAAATTCCACGCGGACGAAGTCGCGAGCACAGCAGCTAGTCATTAATATACTTGTGTATGGTAATGGATATAAAGTAGCACAAGAAATTAATACAACACTTATTTAAGTCTCTCCTCTACTATTTTTATTTTAATTGTTGACTTAAATTGCGTAGGTATGTTGGATTGGCAATTTTAAGAATATGCGTATTTTATTCTGTATTTAAACATATATTATTACGAAAACAAAAAGAGGAAAAAATGTATAAAAAATAAGCAATTTCCAGTAATGTAGCCTTATTTTTAAAAAAAAGCAAGAAGAAAATTTACACAATTTTAGTTTCAACATTGATACGATATGACAAAATATTAAATGTTATATGTCATAAAGAAATCAATTAAAGGCACCATTGGTTTGGTCTGCGTCTCCGACACATGCCGGTCCCCACTTCCCTCAGCTTTTTCCATAACGACCTGTGAGCCCCTCCCTTCTTCAGAGAGAAAAGCATAATCCATCACCGTACGTCACCCCTATTTTGGTATACTTTGTCCTCTTCCCACACGTGTATTGACGCTATATCCCTCTTTATCTCGCTTCGCTAGGGGTAGTTTCTCTCAGTCGCCGCTTGACGGGTGATCATTTTTCTTGTGGCGCGTTCAATCATCGCGTCACTATAGCCTTCCCTTTCATTTATAGGCACTTTTTATTGACCTCTCACTCAGACATGCCCTTCCTGTCTTTCTGTGTGTCCCTTATTTTCTGTTAGTGGTGCGTGTTCCATTCTGTGCCTGCCGACCAAATATGGCGTCTTTTGTGTTTGATTTTGACGTTTTAATTTTTGTTAATTAAGAGGTCATTTTTAATTGTGTATTCTTTTGTGTCTCACTTTTTTAATTCATTTTTAAAGACTATTATAACTAGAGATAAAAGGTAACTTGAATTCGTTTGCAAATATATGTATTTTAGAATAATGTAAATATCAATAATAATTAGGTACTTATTACATTGACAAAAATACTTTTACTTTAAGACAATAATTCAATGTGAGACATTTTTGAAATCAAATCGAATATTGACTCCTTTGAATGAAGGTATATTGAAAAACTTACAGAAAGCTGTTTTCAATTGTGATTTTGTCGTATGATTAATTAATTACTAATTATTTATAGTGGTTGAAAATATCATAATCTTTGAAACACAAATATCCTATACTTAGATATTTAGGTTTTTGAATATAATAAAGGTAAGTTACATTATTAACACTAGCTAACACCTAGGATTAATTGCGTAATTATTCCGCTTAAAATTGGTACCATTTTTTAGGTTATTGGTTAAAATATGAATTTAAAAAATGTACATTTTGTTATAAAGTAAACCTACTATCAATAACAAAAATTATTATTATATATACCTTATATACTTTCCAACGTGAATTAACATCAGTACAACACACCGTGACAATAAATTATCAACAAATTTTGAGATAATTGCAATATAATTTTATTGTAAAGATTATTTATGTACCTACCTAGTTCTGAAGATTACAGTAAAGCTTAAAAAATCATTATAGAGCATAATATCAATATTCAATGTAAGGGTAAAGGTTACAGTAGAGCTTGATGAATTATTGTAGAGCATAATATTTGCTTGTAATAGTGTTTGTAAATCTATGAAAAACGAGGCAATATTTACAAGTTAATTTCAAGTGTAACAAAATGATCTGTTATCTTGCATATACTGTGCAGACCCGTATGGGGGCGCGCGGAGACCGCCCGGGAACGCAGTAGATTGACTTGTCAGAATATTTGAATTTTAATCCCGGACAGAAATTATATAAGCAGTTGTTTATTTATTCATGGCGTTATCCGTGTTTGATGTTCGAGGTACATTATTTATAATTAGCAGTATTTTTCTATAAGCACGAAAAATGTAAATGAAATATAGATATGTATATTGACATAATTATGTGAGCTGCTCCTTATATTTTTACAGGTTTTGATAATTAATCACTTTCAAATAGGCATATTATTGAAGTCGTTATACATTATTCTTGCTAATGGATAGTTTAGTGTTGTTTGTTAGCTACAGTTAAATAAAAATAGTTTTGTATGCCAAAATTTTACTTCGAAAATATATTGATAGGGGATTCAATTTTTTTCTGGAATTTTTACTAACTACTAAGATAGTACTTGAAAAAAAAAAATTAACGCCAACCAGAATATAGATATCTGATTTCGACAGACACATTTCTTGCTTTTGTTCAGTCGATATCAGACTGATAGTAGTCATTAATGATACAAGTCTGAGCGAATGCCGACAACAGACTGTAACATCCAATATAAATATTCAATAGGGCACTGTGTATGTTAATACAGCGTCTCCTCATTGGCTTGTAGATTGCTCCGTCGTTTTTATCTTATACGACATTTAACTCCGGTAATTCAATTTACGCTATTTGCATAATGTCTCCTGTTCTCTGAAGTAGGTGAGTATGGAAAATGGTTCTGTACGGACCCTTGTTTTATCTTTTATATTAATAGATTGCTGAGATGTATAATTACGATTTATTGTGATGTCATTTTGTATAATAAAGTAGCTGATAATAATATACTTAAATAGACAAAACTTTGTATGAATTAATTACAATAACTAGGTATGTCGATGTTATGAATATTGTATTGGAAAGTTAATTGTCCTCGTACAAATATTTGTTATTTATTAATAGCTACCTTTTTACCCTATGATTACCTTTTTACCTTATTCCTTATTGCATTCTAAATTAACGTTTCTAAATTCAGGATTAACAGAACAAACATTTGCTAACTAAACGAAACTTAAGAGTTTTACTGTACATTTTATACATTTTTGTATGTATATATACTTATTGATGTACATATATCACAATAACGCTATTGTCTATGCCTACACATTAACACTGAATCAAAAAAGGTTTCATCACGCTATCGTATAGGCGAATGGAGATATCTAGAATTAATCGGGTTCGGGCATACAAAGCCGTGAAATATTGCTCGCTCGTTGTTCACAATGGCTACGTCTTCATCACGACCCTATTGTTTTTTTTCTTAGGCACCACACGCGGATTGTTTTCTTGTAGCCCGAGTGGAAACGTGTTTCGCCGTCTCTACGGCCATTTGTTAGACCTACATTTGACGGTTTACTTAGCTAGGATTATCGTTGCTTATAATGTAAATAATTAATTGAACAATTCAAAGATTAAAGGATAATATTATTGATACTAAAAAAAAAAATCTGATGCAATGCAACATTATATTTAAATTGCTTTCTTGGTTAAGGCAAGAACGTGATTAAAATTTCTTTTTTTTTCTGTAACATATTTACCTATATCTATTAACAGGTTTGGTATTACCTAAAACTTTGTGTATAAACCAAATCATTATCAATACTATAAGCACTGATGTGAACGAGCTATATGATCGTCTGAAAGTAATAAGTTGCACCTACTCCTACATACAATGCTTAGTAATCCTCACGGAGTTTCGACACAATAGATCGGTTCACTCTTCATTCCCCTTTATCAATCTACCATCATGCCATCTGTGACGCCACCATTACTCAATTTCTTTTCCCGCTAAAAAAGACTGCCTCAAAGGAATTCAAAATTGGAATATCAAACAACGTTGGGAAACTTGGAAACGCATGTCGTGATTTATTTTATATGTGCTATTAACAAAATAGGTTAATGTGTTTTCAGGTTTTATGATTATTTTTAATCAAATATAAGTATAAAATTTTCTATTAATTTTTAAGGATCTATAGCAGAATAGAAACAGAGAATGTATAAATCTATATACCTAATATTCATCTAATGATTAGTTAGAGCAACTAAGTTAAAAGTAAACTTCTGCACTATAACTATGTCAAAAATAATAAGTATCAACAATATCATGTTTATTAAAAAAAATCATTCAAAGAAATGTCTAATAAGCAAAAAAGTACCTACTATAAGTAAGTGACGCCAATATGAACTTGTGAATTAGCATGAAGTTTCTTTTTTAGGAAAAGTAGGTAAATATTATCAGATTAAGAAAGCTACATCCACCTAGAAAGGATAAATACATAATAGATTAATATAGGTACCTAGATATATTTAAAAAAATTGATGATTTCAACTTCCGAACCAAAAAACTAGTGCACATATTCTACCCTGTACAGATACACTCGATAAACTTATAGAACCCTCTTTTTTATGGAATTAAAAAACTGGCCAAGTGCGAGTCGGACTCGCGCACCGAGGGTTCCGTACAAACAAAATTATTAAAAATATTTTTATTTTATTATGTAACTAATAATGGTTCACAGTTTATGCATAAGGTTTATGTTTATGAAATTAAATGTTTTTTTTTTAATATATTTAAGTTGATTGAATGAAAGGTAAATTGCGGTTTACGATGTATGACGTATTAAACAAAAACTAATTACTAGATCTCGCTCAAACGAATTTTCGGTGGAAGTTTGCATGGTAATGTACATCATATTTTTTTATTTATTTTAGAAGTTACAGGACACACATTTTACCACTTTGGAAGTGTCTCTCGCGCAAACTATTCAGTTTAGAAAAAAATGATGTTAGAAACCTTAATATCATTTTTGAAGACCTACCTATAGATACTCCAAACGTGTGGGTTTGATCAAAAAAAATTTTTTGAGTTCCAGTTCTAAGTATGGGGACCCCCAAAATTTATTGTTTTATTTTTATTTTTGAGTAAAAATCTTAATGCGATTCACAGAATACATCTACTTACCAAGTTTCAACAGTATAGTTCTTATGGTTTCGGAAAAAAGTGGCTGTGACATACGGACGGACGGACAGACAGACAGACATGACGAATATATAAGAGTTCCGTTTTTTGCCATTTGGCTACGGAACCCTAAAAATGGCGTCATTAGGTTAAGTTATAATTAAAAAGGATTTTTAAGTACCTTCCTAATAAAAATTAAATAGAAAATTCTGAAAATTCTAATAGGTAATTAGTGGATATTTTTTGTCCAAAACTAAAAAAAATTGTCGAGTTTTGATATAGCCTAAAATAGTTTTTCTTACGATTAGGTCATTTCAGGTTAATTTAATTCTTTTCATTTCATTTTTTATAAATTTGTACAGATAACCACACTAAGTTATGACTCCAACTTCGTTTATTCGACTTATAACAAAAATTATGTTATATTGTTGTTTGACAATAGCTTAACATTTTCTATTTTATACAAACTTTTTATCATTACATCTACATAAACCCGATTTTGGGAACTGTTGCAGTATGTTGGTACCACTGAATGATAATTTAAATTCATTCTCTCCGCCGCCCGCGCCATCATTTGGACAAATGTTACGTCATTTGTCTAAGAGACTGAGGAACGAAGTGGGGGCGGTAGGCCTGTAACATCACTATACAAAAATGATTCTTAACATCAATAAAACAACGTCTATTTTAAAATAGCACATTGCAAATAGATGCCAAAAACATCTACGAATATACATACAACCAATTTTAGATTTTATTTTAAGGTATAAGGGTGTAATTTTATGTGCACATTTCGATTTTCATTTCGTAAGCTTCCGAAAATATTTTCTCAATGAAAAATGGAACCTAAAAAGTGTGTTTGTTGGTTGTTTTTTGAGGGGCAAAGTTTCTTTCAATGGGTATTGAATTAAAACTTACTGTATTTTGTGCTACGTTACTAATTAATTTAATTATATATCTCATTGTGTCCATGTTTATTCAATACACATAACTTTAATGAATGGGGTGGACGAGTACGTACGTAAGTTTTCGGTAGTTGACTTTTTTCACGTTATAGATATGTTATACAACTATTATTTTAAGACTTGATTAAAATAAACTATGTCACACAGTAATTAGACAATAGCAAATAATTTTTCGCTTATTTCTAAATATTTTTTCTGATCCTTACGATTGATATATTTGATATGATTGATCCTTGTTGAAATTCACATTTTAATTACTTAAAAGACAGTTATTACGAATTAAAATCATCAACCAAGCCACGGAAGTCAAATCATTGATAATAGGATATGAATGATTTTCGTTTTGTCCTAGAAATATATCAAAGTAAATTAACTCACGATTTAGTATTGGGATTAGGCGGTTTTATTTTTTGTATTACCTAATTGTGCCAGCGGTTTACCCCAGAGATGGGGACATGTCGTGAAGTATCTGCCCTGCTGCCCTGCGCGAAAACCAATTTTAAAAGACCCAGAAAATATACAGAGACGAACACATTATAGTCTTTAAAAAACTTAAAATGCAGATATTAAAACAAAGAGATTAGTAACAATTATGTTTTTATGAAATTGGATTCAAGACAGTCATTTTCTGTTTGGTGTTATTAGTTTTTTGTATCTAAATAAACAATTGTCTGTTTAGCTAATGCTCTTGTTCAAATAAATTGAAGATTAGAGTGGACTATTAATAGATAAATTTTAATGGAATTATATTAAGAGAAACTAATTTTGATATGACTAAAAGTAAACATTGTTGTTACGCCCCTTTCAAATTCCATCCGAATTCTTAATCAATTTGTTTACAAATGTCAACTAGGGAATTTCTAATCTTAAGATCGTCAGAGTAGAAAAATCCATAATTTACATATAGATTCGTATCTGTACGGTCCAAATGGGGAAAATACTCTTCGGAAAGGATATTCCAAACTCCGTCCCTGGTCGACAGTGGCGCCCCCCACCCGCGAGTGACATTGACGGATCGGGGCACATTAGTCATAGTCGAGACCTCGCCCCTCGCGCCCCGCGTCCCATACATACCCTGTTTATTTACTTTTTGTAACGGTATTGATGTTTAATTATAGAGAACGACCCTCGTGCGAGACATTTTTGGCGCAATGTTTTGTTAGTCGTTACTTATAAAAACATTTTCTCACACAAAGCTATTTCGAGTTCGTCCTTCAAGATTTCCTTTTAAGCTATATAAAACATCCTAATAACAGATGTATTGTTGTCGATTTTTCTCTATCACATCTCGATTAATCTTGAATAATGAAGTTTCAAAAATGTTTGAAGAATAACAATCATTAATGAAAATAAATAGACATTCGTGTACCGCTACTGAAGAATCATTAATGAATCTCTGAATAATCAATCATTATTTTGCCATCATCGCTTCAATATCGTTACCTGGCTGTAAAGGGGCGAACTCCCCTTATCACGAAGCTAAGATAAATGACTTGACTCCTATCTGTTAATTAAGATTTTCGCGAGCTCTCACCTACGAGTGATGTTTGTAATTTAACATAGATTATTTGGCGACGTTAGGTATTTCATCGTCTTCTGATTTCATAAAACGTTTTATATTTAATATGTGTATAGCGCACGGTTATCTCGTAGCTGTTTCAACATTCTCGTAAATTTCTCGGTCAGTGTGTAATAAATCCTGATGCGTATATTTATATACCGTTCGAATATCACTAATACTCATTACTTACTGTTGTATTCATATTGGGCTTAGACTTAGTATGCAATCTTTTGAATATATCTTGACACATTTCTACCCGATTTTAAACGTTTCCTTATTTATAATTAGTAATGTTGAAACTTTAAAATAAACGAACTTCAGCTTAACAATATTAGTGTTGCTTGTGAATTAAAAATTAAATTTCATAATAAGCCTTACTTATTATAAATTAAGAGAAGTTTAAGGACTTTCGAATAAATAACAAGTTTTATAATATTTCGACATTATAAATAAATTACGTTAATTTATTTATATCGTTATCGTTTTAATGACAACTAACATTTAACACTTGTGTGTTTAAAAACATATATACCAACGCCTCGATAAGTAGCTACCTATACGGTTGTAAAGAACTTGATAGTTCAGTAATCGCCAATAGAGGGCGGGATTTACCGCGATTTGTCAAGAGACTCTCATTAAGGGTCGAGTCTTGCGAATCTCTAGGGATTAAAGGTTTTTAAATACGGTCCTGGACAGCTAGAAAATTCGACTTTATCACTAAGTTTTTCCCGTTGCTAATTTAAGCAGTTGGACTTTGGAGGGTACTTTATATAAAATAATCGTAATATCAGAACATGCCTACTTGTAAGTATATGTATTGTATGTATATTTTTAATAATTTATTTCAAATTTAATAAAACATGAAATATGAAACGTGGGAAAAAGAAAACCTCTCATTATTCTTATTATTAAAAAAACTTACAGATGATTTGAAAATTACCGTAAAACAGAATACCGCGATTATAACAACATTATCCGATGGAAACGAACTTATCACGACCGCCAATCAGAAACGAGAACTCGAAATAAATCGATGTTACGTCCAATCATTACTCTACGTCAGGATCGACTCAATTAAAATATCGTTAATGTAATACAACTACACAAAAATGGACCTTACATGAAAATATATAAGCCGTGTTTTTCACCGTATCAACATTTAACTTGTGACGGTCATTATGATAAAATGTAGTATAGTATAAAACCACGAAATCGGCGTGCCTGAATCGGTATACAAGTAGAATAAACAGTTGGTGAAACCGCGGTACGTTGTATGCTTAAAATGAAAAAACGAAGTTATTATGAAAATATCAAGCTAGGTTTATGATTTATCGCTTATAGCTTTCGATAAGCCGCAGTAATACATTACTGTATTTTTTACGTTATATATACCTCTGTTGATAACAAAAGCTAACTAAACCTACAATTAGTTATAACAATAATGTTCGTATAATAATATATTTTAATCTTTGATTATGCATTCATGCGCGTTTACAGTTACAGTTTCTGTTAAAATAAAAATCAATAATAAATAAATCAAACACTAAAATATAAAACAAATCATACGTTCTACTTACGTATATTTTTCTCTTAATCTAATTAAAGACGAATTAAATATAATATCATGTTATTTTTCTGTACCTACTTACTAGATTTAATGACAATAAACCCAAAACTTAAAATTATTGTAAAACTCGCATAAATATTCGCCTTAACATTAACGAACTCATATCATTCAAACTGACACGAGCACACACAATAGCAAATATAAAAAAAAATTTTAGACAAATATTTTTCAGAATTACTTTGACTGTTCCTAATACCATAAATAATAGCTCAATTAGAAATCATTGTTTAAGCGGATTTAGATAAAATTAAGGAAAGTTTCTGATGGCAAATTATTCATGTACGTATTTGTTATTAAGATTGCGCATTACACCATCCTTATATTTTGCTATTTTAAAGTATTTACTCGTGAATTTACGTCGTGTACGATAAATTACACGTAATTCCGTTCTCGGGTGATACCTGAGTTCAGTGAAAAAACACGAGACATAGACGTCTTGGTGCGTCGCAAATTACGGTCATCATCTTCTCATCAGAGGCGTGGGTTACGTTGATGTATAAGAGCTGGAGGGTACGGTGGGACAATGAATAAAAATGTAGACGCGGGAAACGAAATATATTAGTTTTATTGTAGTTTGAATAACAACTTTGATTTTAGTTTTCATGTTTTAGGATTCTACTTAAAACATTTTCAAAAGGACTTATTCGAGAAACCTTATTTGATTCTACTTTTTTCTAGTTCGAATAGAAATATGTATGAATACATACTCATATTTATAAGAAAACCGCAGAAAAATAAAATCTGTTTCATTTGAAATAGTACCTACTAAGTTAACAGCTTTAAGACAGGAAGCATTTCACGTTAAAAAAATTCATATTTATATTCTTTGACGAATGCTGAGTAAATCCGTGTTGTAATGTTAGCTTAAGGAGTAAATGGGTGTTCAGTGTAAGATTTTAAACTGTAAAGTTCAAGCCACACAAGAAACAAATTACAAGGAAATAAAACCTTTGTACTGGAATGGATTTACATTATGGAGAGACCGTTATAATGAAATTTCACCACGGGCGTGTACTGTTTGTGGAAAATTTTATTATTCTTTTATAAATATCACTATTATGAAGAAAAAACATTTGTTTATTTGTAATCGTTAAACTTTTAAATTGCTAAGCCGATTTGAATAATTCTGCTATTATTTTAAAGCGACATTATTCAAAAGTAATATGTTAATATATTTAAAATGTCACCCTATGACATATAGACCAATGCTTTTAGCCTCTGAAAATGGTAAAAAGTGAAAAAAATTATAGTAGGATGAAACCCATTGGAAAAAGAAGAGAATACAGTGATTAAGAAAATGCAAAGAAATGCTCAGAAAATGAAAAGAATATTTAATACGACATCTACAATTTAATGAGAAAGTTGTAGAATCTTCTTTAAAATATATACGTAGATGCTTATTTATCTATTTTAAGATAACTTATAAACCTGAGTGACCTGCGGAAAATTTTAGCTATCAAAGGCTATTTCATATAGAAGAAGGGATAAGGGGCTAGGAGGGTCTGGGCCTTACTACCTGTTATTTCTTTGCATTTTCTGAAAACATATACCATAGTAACGTATATTTTTTGACACCATCAGAAAATAGAGATTTCAACGGATAAAAAACCACCGATTTTTTTTTAAATGCTGATATTTTGACGTGAGAATTATCAATTAATAAAAATGAGGGTGCTTTTTCGATATTAAGGTCAAAATAAGGTGAAAAAATAAATATTTTGAATCAAAAAATTACAGTGTGTTTAGGACATAAAAAGGTATGTTTTCACCGAATTTTGTAAAATAATGTTTTTCTTGTAAAAGATAAAAATAAAAAACCAAAAGCTTGGTTTTTTGAATTTTTCACATGAATTTTGATGTTATGAGAAAAAAGTATAAATGCAAAAGTTGTAGATCTTTTTACTACCTACAACTTTGCTATTGAGCTTTTTTCCATAGGACTTGTAGTTTAGCCGGCAATCGAGATAAACCGTTGTTTTACCCTTAAACCCCCCCCCTTCCCTACCACTTCCCGACCTCAGATCGCCCGTAATTTATTTTTTGTTTCATTTTCGCTGTATTTTCTTTCTTTTACGATGGGGTTCATCCTAACTACTCATATTTTTTTTGTTTCAAAGCTAAAATCACTTATTAGAATAACGGGATAAAGTCAATGTTATTGCGAGTAAAAACATTAGGGACGTTTGTGAAAAATAAGTATAAACTTGAAATTATCACATTAAAATCCGTTAAGAACGGCGTTTGATGTACAATTTTACTACAGAAGTCCTTAATTTTTTTTAAATTCAAGCTTGAGTCTCATCTTAAAAATTTGAAAGTAATATAAATATGTATAATATATTTATTAAATCTATAGAATAGACCCGACAATTTTCATTTCAAAACTTATCAGCAAGAGGTATGTATATCTATACTAATATATAAAGCTGAAGAGTTTGTTTGTTTGTTTGTATGTTTGTTTGTTTGTTTGTTTGTTTGAACGCGGTAATCTCTGGAACTACTGGGCCGATTTGAAAAATTCTTTCACTGTTAGATAGGCCATTTATCGAGGAAGGCTATAGGCTATATATCGTCACGCTAAGACCAATAGGAGCAGAGTCCACGCCGACGAAGTCGCGCGCAGAAGCTAGTAAAGAATAAAGTCGAGTTACGTGCATAGTCTAAGTACCAACTTTATAAAGTAATGTTTTAGTACGTATCTATATATTAAAAGTAGAAGCAAAGTAATATTTATTATTTAATGTTTGCTTACTGACCGTCGATTTCACGGGTCGACATTAGAAAGGCAGTGGCTGAACGGGTGACGGTAAATAATCGCTGCGCACGCGCATCGAATCGGAATGGCTTATAAGCAATTGCATCCGTTCATGGTTTTAAAGGTAGCAATGGGTGTCCGATTTAAAGTGGAATACCTTTTAGAATAATTAAGTTTCTTCATATTTTATTATCACTGTATTGGCTTGGCCTCGAAAGATTAAATATCGGAAATATTTGTTTTGAACGATTATGGATGGGTCTCGTTTTGTTCGTGTAATAAATACAACAGTAGCTTTATTGCTATTCTTAAAGGTCATATAAATATTTGAAGATGACATTCTTTTACTGTAAAGTAATAGGTACAATAGAATCAAACTGAAACTATTTTCTTTGAAAATAAATTCGATCTCGATAAATTCGACCATTTCACGCGGTATGCGGTAGTGGCGTAGAAAAAAGGAAATTACCAAAACGGATGGAAGGTAAAAAAGTGGGTTGGGCAAGCACATCATCAGTATAAGAGCCAATGGTCGTTACCTAAAACTCATTAGCGTCAACTTTTACTGTAATTTGATGTTGTGTGGAAGCCTTCACATACGTAGTAGGTATACGTGCGTATATAGAAAGGTGGTTCTTTTATTAATGTAATTATGTAAAATGATCAATTTTATGTTATTAGCAATATTTTTGACAACGATTATTGGAATTGACAATAAGAGGGATGAAACATAATTGTTCATCGTTGATCGAGTTGATGGACTAAAAATAGGTTTTAAGATGAAAATACGTATCTATACTAATATAATATAAAGCTGAAGAGTTTGTTTGTTTGGTTGTTTGTTTGTTTGTTTGTTTGTTTGTTTGTTTGTTTGTTTGTTTTTTTGAACGCGGTAATCTCTGGAACTACTGGGCCGATTTGAAAAATTTTTTCAGTCTTAGATAGCCCATTTATCGAGGAAGGGCATAGGCTATGTACCTATCATCACGCTAAGGCCAATAGGAGCGGAATCCACGCCGACGAAGTCGCGCGCAGAAGCTAGTAATAAGATAATTGTGTTTGCTCGCAAACGAAAAAAAAACCGACTTCAATTACATCGACAAGTAATACAACGTATATAATAAGACGAAAAAATAGTCAAGTAAATACGCGCTATCAAAGATTAAAAGAAAAGAAAGAAAATACGTATTTTATATAAGGGTAATTTCAAGAGTAATTAAAAATATATATATTAAAACTAAATATTATATTCGTTATCAGGTAGGTCAATATAGATAGGTTCCAGGTTAACACCTGAGATACAGAATTGCCAAATTAGTTTAGCGATGTTTCGCTTTTCGATTATAATTTAATTATGTCATGTAGAAGAAGATAAAACGATAAGGATAATACCATTATTATAGAGTGCAATAACACATACTAATTAGATACTTATGCAATATAAATTGTTTTATTTTATGCATTACCATCTTATATGATTGCACCTACGTAACGATTGTCAAGGATTGCACGTAGTTTTTATACCTTGCGCAGCGGGCAGTAGGATCTAATTACGTGATATCATTACCATAATGCTTTATAATTATAGGCTATTTGTAACAGCATGTTGGCTTGCAATGAGGTGTGGAAACGCATCGTTTTGCGGTGTTCACCTTTGGTAAAATATATAGTTCATTTACATACGATAACTGGGGTATGTTTTATACTTAATACAACCACTAACTCACTTGTATTGCCTTTTTTAATAAATCTAAAGATGAATATTGATTTACCTATAACGTGCATAGATGCGCCTTGTCTACAAACAAAACTCGTTTTCAAATTAAAATTGAATAACACTCACGGTTTTTTTTTGTTAGTTCAGTTTTTTTTTTGTAGGTAGATAACGTTGTATACCTATATAGTAAGTATTATAAAGGCTTGATTATTAAAATATTTGCTACGGACATTTAAGCTGAGTGAGGTATGTTTTAAATAGGTAGATACTCTAAAATATGAATTTTATTTAGCAATTGAAAGAATCGAATACGACTTTTCTATCAAAAAAAAGCTTAGTTTTTTGTGACTTGAATCTAGGTAAATATGGCGGTATACTTGTATTAGTTGGCCTCACCAGGACTTTATCTTAAAATATTGATATATAATATGCGATGAGGCCACTAAGAATACTAGTTGACTAAAATTAAAAAAAATAGTAATAGTAAGTAGTTTTATTATTAACTAAAAAGAATTAAGCTTTAAGTACATGTACATCTTGGGCTACGGCTTGTAGCTGTGTGGCTAAGGCAGTAAAGAATATAATTGATTGATTGATTGGTTTAGTGGCTTTCAATTGTGCCAGTGGAGCACGGTTGATTCCGCCAATGTGACGTAGTAAAGAATATAGTCACCCCCTCTCTTTCCGTAGCTGTCGTAAGAGTTCCACCACCACCTTGGAAGCCGACCGATGGCTGGATAACCATCGAACTGCTGGTTTTCAAATACACAGGCCGAAGCGTGGTGACTATGGGCAACACACACGAGTTAATGCCATTTTTGGCGCGAACTTGTGAAGGCCTATGTCCAGCAGTAGACTGTGATAGGCTGAAGTGATGATGAGTGGGATGACTCCTTGGGTATGCTTATATTTTTATCTAATCGCAATAAAATCAATTGGTCTAAATACAATATAAATATATGATAAATAAATAAATTATAACTTTTAAGGTGAGAAATAATCTAAAAATGTTTTTGGGCTACGGGCTGTAGCTTTTTGCTTACGCGTCAGTCCCATATTACATCGTTAAACATTCTTCCTAACGAGTTGACAGTGCAGTCGTTATCCAAGGCAGAACAACTCTGTTATCCACTTAACAAATAATTAAACGACAAATAGGTATTTTTATCTATATGGTTATAGTACCTGCGATAGTTGAATGAGATATTGTGTGAAATCAATTATTTAATTAAAATAAAATCATCTGATCTTAAAGTATACTAACAGTGTACAGTTATTTTGTATTTGTACTTAGACAAACTATTTTAATGTACAAACCTAATAAGTGTAGATACTAGCGAAACCAAATGAGTTTCGTATTGCAATTTTTTGTGTGAATATATGTTTTTTTTTAATTTTATTTAATATGGACTTCGTCAAAAAAAAATCACAACAAAAAAATTGTTGTGTTTGCTTGCAAACGAAAATAAAATGACTTCAAATCCATTGATTAGTAATACAACCTAGGCAGCTAGGTAGATGAAAAGATTACTTACTCAAAAAGCACTTATCAGATCTCAATCAAATTTTAATGGGAACACATGACAAATATCAGATTTTGATTTAAAAAAGAATCATTAAAATCGGTAAAGCCAGTAAAAAGTTATGAAGTACAATGGAACTTAGGTGGACGAAAAAATCATCGAAATCCATTCGAAATCAGTGTACGCAGCAAAAAGTTCTGCGATAACACACATAAAAAATACAGTCGAATTGAGAACCTCCTCTTTTTTTTAAGTGGGTTAAAAAAGAATTGTCGAATATGGTGCAAAAGTGTGTAAGTTTACCGATTCACTTTTATTGAAAGATAGTGATTTTATGTAAATAAAATTCAAATGAAATAAGTTTACAATTTAATAAGATTTACAATATCCAAGTCCTCATTGGCGATTCGATCGTTGGCTCGACATCAAAATGTTAATCGTCCGAACTACGGTTGAGCTGGAATAAACTACATTATGCTCGGATGTTCAACTGTTCAGTTTTACAGCTCGAATAACAACCCGTGTCTAGGGAACGAGAGCGCAAACTTTTAATTGGCGTGCCATTAGTACGGGCGGGAAGCACTAAGCGATTTGTGGTGTACCGGCCTGCTCTCCCGAGCTTTTAATTCCTCTCTCACCTCTCTAGATAGCTGTATGTAGATTACGTGTTTCAGGTTTGGAACTTGATATCAGTTTTATTGATATTAATATCACTGGGTTGTTTGTCGTTTCCTTCGGGTGATAAAATTGTTACTAAAAGTTGAGATTGAATTGAATTGGAAAAATTCTAATTGTTTTTTTTTTTCTTATTCGAATACGAAAAATAAATAAAATCTTATTTATATTTTTCTATCTTTTTACATACTTTAATATTCACAAAAAAACTCACAATTTTTATTACATAATTTTTAATTAATACAATAAAAAATTAAATTGTCAGATTTTTTTTTTTTTTAAGAGTATACCTATGCTACTAAAAAGATATTTTTCGTACCTTACAAATCGTCGATCTCAGTTGAAAATAAAGTAATTATGTTTAACGATCGAACTGTAAGTTTTTCTAAAACAATCCTACGAGGGCATGTCTCCTAACGACAGCTCGTTACCGCCACAAATCTCCGACATTACGACGTATTAAAACTCTAAAACTTCACTCGTTTCGCCATTTAGTTGAAACAAAAACTTTCTTAGATCACAGCGATTAAAATTCATGTCTCGTGCCGCGAGAAATCATCAAAATATTTGACACAACGACGTCTTAACAACGAAAAAAAAATACATGTTTACTTATAATAAATATTAAAAAATCAAATAACTTAATCATATCACACAGCATGCGCGTTATTAGGTCTTTTATAATAATTTTAAATTATTTTCAGCAAACAATTCAGGGTTTGAATTTTTTAAATAATTCGTAATCGCCGCCATTTTTAATACTCAAATTTTTGCAAGTGGCGCTTTTCTTTTGCAGATTTTCACAACAACCCTTAGCAAATAAGGGATGATTACAGTTCTGTTACTTTTGTATAGATGGCGTGAACGGCACAATCTGGTTATTCCCATGAGAACACGTAGATGGCGCTAGAAGGAAGGTGAACAAAGTTTTCGAGCTTAATGTAGAGAAAAAAATGTTATCATATAAGAAATACTAGGATTTAAAAGTAAGATTATTATTACTTGTAATTAAAAACTAGGATTTTTTTTTCAATTAATTTAACGATTAATTGCCTTACCTACAATTCAATCTCATTACGTGTTGTATTGTATGTGGAACAGTTCCACGTGAATTTTACTCTCGTCTTTTATAACTTTCAAATAAAAATAATGAAAATATGGGAACGATATAATATTTAACTTAAATAATAAACATAAATAAATAAAGATTATTTATTTATGTATATAAAATTACAAACCTCAAAAGACCTTTTCGTAAATTTTAAAAAATTAAAATTAGATCAGAATGTTTTTAATTGTACATCAAGTCTAAATGTATATTTAAAACTAGAATTAGATGGTATTTTCGAAACGTTCCTTAACACATTCGGAAACATTTCAGCGAACGCGTGAACACCGGCTGTTGGAGATTAGACACGCTAGCCGGAACAATTTTTTAATATGTATCCCCAAACAAGGAAGGCGAAGCGTTCACTTGTCCCCATAGAGTGGATATTACTTTGCTATTGGCATTACTTGACATTTTTAGTGTTGTTATTCAAATAAAAGACACCCAGCGGGTCTTGGCATGTGCCTCTTTAAAACGTCATTCAGTCATACCGTAAATAATTTTTATATGAAGATACCATAAGTAAATTTTATTCGAAGTTACACTTTCTAAAAGATATTCCTGTTCTAATATAGGTATATATATATTATACCTTTTTATTGCAATGTTAGGTAATAGGTAATTTACGATTCCGATTGAATGTCGGGTTGAAAAATAATCGATATGTTATTCTGGATCTCCAGATGTATGTGTATCAAGTTTCATTAAAATCAGTTCAGTACGTTTTGTGTGAAAGAACAACAGACTTCCACTCATCCTTCCTGACAAACATTTCACAATATGAAACTACTGTATAGGCATTAGTCGCAGGTACCATAGGCAAACATAATATTAAAACCTATATCAAAACGCGTAATGGAAAAACAACTTTTTTATCTAACATCTAACCTAGTTTTTTAAATAAATCTATGTAGCATGGAAGAAAACCGTGTTATCCATACTAATATTTCGTTTAAAGGACATTAAGCAGTGAGCGAGTTTGACGGGCACAATTCGTGTCGCGGCAGAATTACCATACACTTGACGCTTGCACTTGTCAACCGTGCCAATAACACGGATCACTCACGCTTCGCTCGACCGATTATCTTTTACCCGACTATGGTATAAAGATAGGTAGTGTAAACTAATCTCTTTTTATTTTGCTAAGCTTTATAGAAAAAAAAAAAATATTGCAAAATTATCAGGTTTCACGGTAACTATTAATACTTTATTTTTAATGGCCCTTACCGTGATTATTAGGTTGAGGCTACTATTTTAAGATTTTCAACGAAGAGAGTCTAACGACATTTTGTAATTTAAATAAAAATAGTTCAAATAATTTATTACAACGTTTTAATCTGTAGGTACTTTTTATGAAAATTTAAATTTATAAAATTTGACGTTGCAACGTTTTGATTTTAAAAATATTTTTAATTAAGTACTTTTTTTTAATAACAGTTTTCGATGAAGATACAATTGAATACAAATTGAACTATTTGTCAATTACAATAGTCACCGTAAAACTATTTTTAATATATCATTTCAATAATTCCAAAAAACGACTATTACTCAAAAACAAACGTAAACTTGTAAACTTTAATTTTTCCGGACAAAAGCCTTAGACGGTGAGTGGTTTCACAAACACGGATTTCCAATTAAGCCAGTGGCTGATTGGCAGGTCGTTAGTCAATGCTGAGCTGAATGTGGGTGAGAGGCTATACGAGTGTAGCTTTACTTATAATATTGATAGGACTACACTCTTGAGGGAACGCCAGGGTAGGTATACTCGTAATGATTACTCTATTACAAAGTATAAGTTACATACCTATATGTATAGGTATGTTATCATTAAATAAATTATTATAAAATTATTTATTATTAATTAAACAATATTGAGATATTTACTTAGTCCCACTAATATTATAAAGGTGAAAGTTTGTGATAATGGATAGATAGATGACTGGGTGTTTGTTTTTCTTTCACGTAAAAAGTAATAACCTGATAGATAGTTATTAAGCTTTATACGTCGAGAGCTGCAGATCCATAACAATTGACATAATTCGTACCAATCAGAATAATTGCCAAGATTTACTAATTTCCTTGAGCTTGTTTCTATGTGTGCTCGTGAACGGCTTTTTAACGGCGTGATCCTGATCGCGTGTGAATTATGGGATAAAAAATATAATTATTATGTTGTAATGTCGTTTATCTTATTTTAGCCGGTTCAGAGACAAGTGTGCAGAAACGTAGACAAACAGCTAGCAAATAGATACCTTTAATAGGTATATGGATACCTATACAAATATGTTTGTTGAATCACTCAGAGACTTTATGTAAATGGTAATATATACAGTCATAATGAGATATGTAAAAAATATTATGATAAAATTTTAAGAAGATTTTAGAAAGTTAAGCCGGCTTAGAACATTAGCCTATAGCTATTGTTAAATATGTTTTTTCAACAGGACTTAACTAAGAAAACAATATAATTATAATCTTTTATCACCGCTACATCAGATCCCTTTAAACCTAAATGTAATTGACAAGAGTAAAACTTGTTTTTTACCCGACTGTAGAAGGAGGGTAATGTTTTTCGAGTGTATAACTGTGTATATTATGTAAGTATGTACGACAGTATTTGTATTGGCCATATAGATGTTTGCCATAGTCTGGGTGTTTGTGCAGTCCTTGTGGGTCTCCCCATAGTGCCTCGGAGAGCACGTTAAGCCGTCGGTCCCGGTTGTTATCATGTACACCTGATAGCGATCGTTACTCATAGTAGGGAATATATCCGCCAACCTGCATTGGAGCAGCGTGGTGGATTAAGCTCCGATCCTTCTCCTACATGGGGAAGAGGCCTATGCCCAACAGTGGGATATTACAGGCTGAATCGTGATCGTGAATCGTGATATAATTTTATAAAAATTTTATATAATTTTTGGCGCATTGGCGCAACGGTCACAGCAGTGGTTTGTGGCTGTTGGGCTGGCGTTTGCGGGTTCGATCCGCGCACGTGACAAACATTTTTGTAGGTACCTATTGGCCACGCAGATGTTTGCCGTGGTCTGGGTGTATGTGCAATCCTTGTGGGTCTCCCTACCGTGTCTCGGAGAGTACGTTAAGCTGTCGATCCCGGTTTCATGTACTCATACACCTGATAGCGATCGTTAAACATAGTAGGGAATATATTCGCCAACCCGCAATGGAGCATCGTGGTGAATTAAGTCCCATTCATTCTCCCACATTAAAAAAAGCTCTATGCCCAGTAGTGGGATGTAACAGACTGAATAGTGTAAAATTTTTATTTAATTACAATCTATACATATAATAAAATGATAGGAAAGTCAATGTATGTCCGGGATAAACTCTAAAAGTACTGCATGGATTTACTTCTTTGGCTCGAATATTATTAAGAAGTCGGGTCAGAACATAGGCTACATATTATCACGCTATCACCTACGGGGAACGAGCAGTGAACGCACGCAGATGACTTCGCAGCAGCAGCTAGTTATTTATATATGTGATAGATAGGTAGGACTAGTCCATTGGTGCATTTTGAAGTTTCACTTTCTGCTTCAGAGGTTCGGTTCCCATCCCGAGAAGTCTTATATAATATTTGTTTATTTACGTTTTTAAAAAAAATTGTACTAAGTATATATGCCACGATTCCTTATGTTTGATGACTACTTTCATAAATATTACGGATATAGTATAAAAATGTATCTAACATATTATTTTATGTAAAAATATACAAAGGCAATATACAATAATATAATGTGTATTTTTGCGACTTTGCGATCTCGTTAATTACACTACAGCTATATAAAGAACTGTCTCCGTATAAAACATGATTGATTGCCAGTTTCAGTGTAGTGAAGATATCGGATAGAGAGAAACATTAAGTGTATTCCTATGTTGGCCCTGATATCATTTTCATAGGCCCTCGTCAAGGTTTCTGCTACACCCATGAACGAATACGTCGACAAAAATGAATGGAGTTGAATTTATTTGCTTTTTTGCACTTGAAATAAATTTTTGCTATTCTATGAAAATTTTAAGAAAATAAGAAATATTGAAGAAGGATTTTAATAAGAGAATAAGGCTTACGAACTAAGCTTTTAAGGTAATTGAAAAATTAAAAACCCATTAACTTACATTTACAACAATTATTTGCTGAGTCTCCACTATTTATTTTTATACAACTACTCACCTGATGGTAAGGGATTACCGTTGCTCATAGACGCATGCACCACCAGAAGCATTGCAAGCGCGTTGCCGACCCTACCCCCAATCCCTTCCAGGAGCTCTGGTCACCTTACTCACCAACAGGAACACAATACTGCTTGAAAACAGTATTATTTAGCTGTGGTCTTCTGTAACTCAACAACAGGAACACAACACTGCTTGAAAACAGTATTATATACAAAGCTGTGATCTTCTGTAAGGTCGAGGTACTACCCCAGTATAGAGCTTTCCGCCGCGTCTTCGCCCTCACGCTCAACACGATTTGGACGTTTCCTTCTTCGTCCGTCAAAGTATAGCCTCAAGTTCTACTTGTAGAATATTTTTAAAATTAGTTTAGTAAATTTTAAGTTTAACGCCTACAAACGAAAAAATACAAACAAAACAAGGTTCAAATCTATCCTGTTTATAATATTAGTCTAGACTGACGACTCCACATCTGCCTTGTTTTGAATATATAACACGGCCATGATATGGATGCGGAAAAAACAGGACGATTCAATCGGGCACGCGATCAGTCTTCGTCACTCGCCGCCGCTCACAAATTCAACTCTATATTTTACGCACTTTGCCGGCAGGTGGCTCTTACTGAGATCACCGAAAGCAATGCTTTTGAATGTACTTTTATTACATGTGATTAAAGTAAGTGTTAATAATAAATACTTTTATATCGGTAGTATGGTGATAATTTATTATTAAAGGCAAGTAGGTACTTGTAAGTTTTAAGGATGACGTCAAAAGTTTTAATCTTATATTTATATAATATTTTTTTCTGTATAATGTAAATTGATCTATGTATTTGTATTTTACATTAAGTTTAAGTTAAAATAAATGACTTCACGGACAAACAGCGATGGGCCCTAACAGATGTAGCAGAAGTTTAGTGAGGGCCACTTTGGGGACTAGCATTTTTGGATTCGAAGAAAACAACACCAATTTTCTTTTGCTCTTTGCTCTAGAAATTACAAAATAGTTTAAAATTAAAATTATTTTAATCAATAAACTATTTTGTATTTTGTATTGCTCTAGAAATTCCACACTGGAACCAAACTTAGTCCAGATTGGATATCTTTAGAAGTTATGTTCCAGTCTAAAACATACGTTAATATAGTCTGACTTTATTAAAAATATTTAATAACGACTGGACTCTTTAAGGTCGCAGGATGACCTGTCCTTTTTAGTACTTTTTAGGCTTTTGCCTTGGCGAGTCTTTTTAATGTCGTCATCAACCGGTGCCACGCTGGAGGCGTGGTCCAGGAGTGTGGTGGTGATATTCTACAAAAGAGAGGTGATAAGTCTTTCGTGAAGAATTAAAGACCGATCTCACTTCTAAGCCACGTCTATAAGCTGTTATTAAGGATCGTTACGAATCGTCTCGCCACAAGACTCGTCGAATTCCAAACACCGGAGCAGACTGGGTTTAGACATCGTAGAAAATATTCATACTATTCGGCAAATTATACAAAAGACTGAAGACGGAAGTGGACTACGAGAAAACCTTCAGCTCTGTCGATAATTGGGCTGTTCTGGATTGTCTGCAAAGATGTGATAATCTAATATCGTCATATGGCATATAACATAATTATATAGGTACTCCTATATATCGATATATCGAGGTACTGAGATTTATGTACGACGTGCGACGATGACCGTACATATCCAAGACCAGCGAACAAGACCTTTTGTGTACAAGCCTAACAATATACTTAAATACTTAAATAAATAACGATAATAATAAATAACGAGTGTGCTTTATTTAGATCACACGACTGAATTGAAATTTCTTTAGCAATTTTCCTGCACAATAGGCTTGCAATGTGTTTTAGATATACGAAACGTTACTGGCTATGAGAGAAAGAGAGAAAGAAATTGTGTTCTCGCACCTCTCTCTCTTGCTCCGATGGCATCGCCCGATCACACTTTTCGTAACGCGCTAAGAAGATTTACTTAAAAAAGTATCTGTAGCTGTCATTTTGCGTACCTACCAATTTCTACGCCTATTCTCTATGCCATGTTGAAAATCGCGGCACGTTACGCTCCAGATGTATTGAATTTAAAATGTCAATATTGACAAGACCACGAGATGAAATTTCATGCATAAAATGTTTTTATTTTTTGTTATTAAGTTTTGTTACTTTTCTTGAGAGGAATATAGGTACATATACCAACTCTCTAGCGTGCTTGCTACTAAAGTTGTCTATCTTGATTTTTGTCTAAGAGATGGTAATCACTACTCATGGTAGAGATTTCCTGTGTCAATCCGCTATAGAACAGTATGGCGACATAAACTCGAACGGTTCTCGTACATTCAGAAGAGATCTTCGTGCAGTAAATTGTACATATTTAATGACGTTAAACTAGTATCGCATTTTAAGCTGCGCTAAACTCCATATTTAGTTGTATTGTGACGATTCGTAGCAGTCAAACAAAATATCTGCATCGTAGGTTTTTTAGTAAAGATTATAATAAGTACTAAATGATAAATGATACCATAAAAAGAGCTCTTGCCACCATCGACGTTCCTGCTCTTATCGAGCCTACTGGAATTAGTCGCGATGATGGCAAGAGACCTGATGGTCCTGATGGATTGACGTTGGTTCCCTGGGAAAGGGGACGGGCGCTTTTGTGGGACGCAACCTGCGTTGACACACTTGCTCCGTCTCATGTCAGGGAAACAGCCTTAAAAGCGGGAGCCGCGGCGGAGAAAGCTGAATCGACTAAACGGCACAAGTATTCGTCACTAATTCCAAATTACATCTTTGTGCCGTTTGCAGTCGAAACACTTGGACCTTGGAGTAGCAGTTCTAAAAAATTCTTAAATGAGATAACTCCTCGCCTTATTGCCTCTACTGGTGACAAGAGGGCTGGTGCATTTTTTGACCAGAGAATCGGCATAGCGATTCAACGGGGAAATGCTGCCAGCATTCTTGGAACAATTCCACGCGGACATGATTTGTATCAAAGCTATCTGTAAATATTTATTTCTTAAGTTGTGACTTGTAAAAATGTATAATGTTTAAATAAAATGTATACTTAAAGTATTAAAAAAAATAACTACAACGGTGAAAACCCATGCAAGCAGCGAGTAAGTACCAAAAATTGGTCACAGTAGAATGGAATGATAGACTAAGCTGCACTATTTCATAGAACTGCGTATTAAATTGGTACTTTAAAGGATACTTTGTTTCGAAGATAAATTCTTTTATATCTCTTTAGAATAATTTTTTTTCATTCATATTTATTGAAGTTCAAGATTAAATATTTGGTGTCTTTATTTAAAATGTAATTAATTCTAAGTTAAATTATTTCTAAGTTTTTATCTAGAGTTAAACGTTTAAAATTGAGGTAACCATTTTAGAAAGAATTGTGATGCAGAATGTATATAAAAATAAATGTTTGATATTTTTAATTTCTTGAATAATTTTTGAACCTAATTTAGCTATATTTTAAATTATAGTACAATTTTTTAAAATTAATAGTGCTATTTATATTAAGGCCATTTTTTTAATGTATAACTACTCGACATTCGACATTTGATAATGTTTTGACAAACTGAATGTGTTTTTATCAGTAAGATATACGTTTATGTAATTGCAATCATTCACAACTTACATGATACGTAAAAATATTAATGAACTTATTTACGGAACAAAAAAATAAAGCAACGATCTTAAATAGACTAATCTTTCACAATAATCATGTTTCGAATGCAAATCTGTGTTAATCTCATATTTTCGTGATTAATTTTATTCTTGGCTACATTTCTCAAATAATATTGTCTCGTAAATCAGTCGACTGGTGTTTTTCTTGGAGCGCTCGACTCTACCATGTTTTGTTTAGAATCACGCACACCCTGTCTCTGCTACTTCAGTGATTGTGATTTACTGTTCTTGAATTGTTTCGCAACAGTTTTAGATATTTATTTTAACTTTTAAAATAATATTCGATGTAGTTTAGAGAGTTATGAAATCGATACAGTGAAAGGTTTATCAAAACTATAGTGTTGTGATCTCTATGTACGTATGTGCCTCTTAATTGGAATACTAATGTTTTATCATATTTTAAGAAATTGAACTATATTTACTGCAGATTACTTTTAGAGCATTGTCTTTTTAATTGTTTTTTTCACAATGTTGTCCTTTATATCAAGTTAATTATTTGGTCGATACACTTTGGAGTTATGAACGTTTTGGTACTCTAGGTCTATTCCAAGTGCGCTTTCATGCGATGACTCATTGCCTGCTACTGTTTACCTGATATCCAACAAAGGTTTAATGTCAGGTAAATAGACACTGTTTACGTGATATGAGACAAAATTAAAGCTAAGTCAGGTAAAAATTGCCTAGGGCAACCTAGGCTTGAACGCCTGAATTAGCTTAACTGAGAACATAATTATTTGTCACCTATTCTAAATTTTCTCTATTACTGATGTTTGTTTTGTTAATTAAAATATTTCGAGACGACACGTTAGAGCAACGGTAAACAAGCGTACGGCTCACCTGATGGTAAGACCGTAGCCTATAGACGTTTGCAACACCAGAAGCATCGCAAGCGCGTTGCCGACCCTATCCCCAATCCCCCCCAGGAGCTCTGGTCACCTTACTCACCAACAGGAACACAATACTGCTTGAAAACAGTATTATTTAGCTGTGGTCTTCTGTAAGGTCGAGGTACTACCCCAGTCGGGCTGCTCCATATTTTGAGCAGGAAATTTCCTGCTGTGCCCTACCTCACAGTACTGACTTATGGCTGTTGTGTTGTTGCGCGGGTAGATCCCCGCACATGGCATACATTTGTATTAGTCATACAAATGTTTGCGATATCTGGGCGTTCGTGCTTGTGTACCCCCGACCCGAGATTAAATTCTAAGTTAAGTCTAAATTCTAATTTAATTCGTTAAGTGTAAGGCGTTTACCTATTTATTTATTTGTTTACTTATTTATTCCAGGCTAGGTAGACATTATTTAGATTTTAGCGGAGGGTCGTATATGGTGTGGCAGGAGTTAAATGTATATAAGCAGTGGCAAATTAATAGCACAAACAACTGAACGATATATTTATTATATGTGCGAGTATCGGAACCAAGTGTCTCATTGCAACTGAGGGCTGCAACTAAATAACATGAAAATGTGCTGATGGCACAAGATATTTACTAGTTGGAGTTTACTTCTTAAGAAACGATATATACGGTATGAAAAAAATAACTAGAGTGATAAAAAATATGGAGAGAGAAATGAAGTGAATGTAAGTGACACTTTAAAGTGATTTTACCTGTAGCAAGATTTACTTATAAAAGTAAAGGTACCACCATTTACTGTACCAATACGAATAGCAAGCGGAAAATTATATTTTGATGTTAGAATTTTATTGTTTTAAATAGTTGTAATTTAATTCATTTAAGGAGTAAACCAGTCCTCTCGCTTATCGGAGATTACCAACGATATAGTACTCTTTGTAATATATTTGTTTTACCTGGGTTAAATTTAATGTTTAGGTTTAATTAATTCAATATTAAATTTGCAACTTGTTTTTTATTTTTTCATTAAATCTATCATTTTCTACATTCTTTATGATGTTCCAAATGGAAGAGTAATTATTGTTATTCTAATGGATCGCACGCGGCATTCTGAACATTCCCCATTGTAAGAAGTCCAGAATCGAAGTTCTGATTAATGATGGCGTAGTGAGGGGCAAGTAAGGAGCAACGTTCACTAAAATTCTATTAAATGTTTTTGCAATTTTTTTTATCTACGTGGGACTGGGTGAATAAATAAACCTATACTGAATAACAAAATATTATACTATAAAAGTAATAATTAAAAATAAAATAACTTTTTTATACATTTTAAGAAATATTGGAACAATACTATTAAATATTGTTTATTTTTTTATTTTTTTAAGGTAAAGTATACAAATAAAAAATTGAGATGAACAACTATTTGTATATAGCACCAAATTAGACGCGTTGGTAAACAATTATTAGTTAATTAAGTTTTGCAATGTTGTTGTTACTTAATTTCAAACTTAATTAACTAATAGGTAATTGTGAAATTTTCTAGTATCTCGTTTTATAAATATTTTAAAAAATAGCTAAATAAATCAAGAAAATATTACGAAAAAAAAACTATTCTAAAGTTGTCTGGGCGTGATATTCTAAAGTTGTCTGGGCGTGATCCAACGTGTGATTTTATAGTAAAATTGTAAATTTTACTTCAATTTTAATAGAATTTTAGACGAAAAATTATAAGACTAATAACATTCATATAATAGGTACTCCTATCTACTACTCGTAATATCTACTAATATTTATATAATACTCGTATCACTTTCAGAAATGTTTATTTGACTATCATATTACTGCAAAAGCACCGTGCCTTGTGGAGAACGTTAAGCTGTCGGTCCCGGTTGTTATCATAAAACAGCTTTGGAATGCTTTTACTGCGCGTTTTTTTACAGTGACCACAACGACTTACTATTTAATATGACTTTCTTAGATTTTGCTGACGAGGTACTGAGACGACTTTTATATTTGTGATGCTTAGAAAGTCTTAATCTTGACTGTAAGAATACTATGTAAATATTTTTTTCAACTCTCCTGTGAGCGAATGGTTTTAACCATGTCATAAATAAGTTAATCAAAAACTCTCCGTCTGCTAACACTATCATAGTTTTTTATTCATATATATAGTTTTTAATTATTACCTTTTGTCAAGCTGTTCAATTAAGCCATGAGACACTAAACTTTTGAAATTTAGGATGTTCGACGCGAGCTTGGTGAGTTCTATGTCTAGCAGTGGATTGTTGTTACAATCCACAGGCTGAATTGTGCGTGTGTAGGAGTGGGTCTCGTAGATGGTTGCCGAGCTCTGGCAAGCTTGAAAAGACACATTTATAGGTAATTATGATAAAGTGCTATTTCGTACCACACTGTTAGCAACCTTGGAGTAAGAAAAAAGAACCAATCATGAAAGGCGCACGACTGTAATGTGTGATACTAAAATTCTTTTCTGCTCAGATTAAATACGAACTTTTTACATCAGAAAACAGAAAATGCCGTCAACGCTATCTGTTATCATATTATCTCACTTCAGATGGTACAATTTTGATAAAGTAATTACTAAAAACCTAACCTCAGGAATTAATCTCCTTCGATTCTTCTTCATTCTACGTGATATTGACGAATCATCCGTGCTTCTTTGTCACTGTTCACAATCCCGATTCAGCATTTACATCCCACTGCTGGGCATAGACCTCTTTCTCCATGTAGGAGAAGGATCGGACCTTAATCCTCCAAGCTGCTCCACTGTGTATTTGTGGATATATTCCCTACTGCGAGTAACGACGAAAAGACGCTATTAGGTATAACAACCGGCACAGATGGCTAAACGTGCTCGGGGAGACCCACAAGCACAGACATCCAAACCAGATATCAGGTGTACATGATAACAACCGGGACCGACGGCTTAACGTGCTCCCCGAAGCACAGTGGGGAGACCCACAAAGACTGCATAAGCACCCAGACCACTGCAGACATCTGTATGGCCACTATTCATATTATTATTTTTTTTTTTTCATTTTATATAAAGAACTTTTTCTGTTTACTACACGATAACATTCAAAACTTTATTTTTCGATAATTTTTAATGTTTCATTTGTAAAATAAATCTGGTACCCAGTGAAACGTACGTTGCGCCTTACGATGTTATCGCGGCATAATGCCACAGCGAGAGATTATAGTTGACCGGCTATGTTTGTTTGCTTAAAACCAGCTTTATGGGGTCTTACGGGACGCTCTGGACACGTAATTTTTGTGAAATCGGAATTGCGATAGTCATTAGCTGTGGAATTGATATCCAAAATATTATTTAAGACACGACTGTTAGATGTGATATAATAACTTCTAGTTTAGTCGTTCGGAAATTCTATTAACGCTTTTGGTCTTGGATTCGAAGCTGAAGCTGATGCTTGTATTTGCACTAATAAAACGGTTTCTACTATGATATTTGATTTTATTTGTATTTGTGAGTCTTCTATGCCTCAGGTAGCAGGTAGGTACTACTGATCCACTTTTCATAATAAAAACCTGATAATGGTCGTTACTAGTGGTAGAGAAATTGTCCGCCAGCTAGTTTTGAAGCAGTGTGTTTTTTTATACAACTAGGTCGACAAACAGGCGTACGGCTCACCAGATGGTAAGCTATTACCGTAGCTTTATAGACGCTTGCACCACCAGAAGCATCACAAGCGCGTTGCCGACCCTACCCCCAATCCCTGTTAATGCTATGTTTAATTTCACATACAATATTTTTGTAAAGAAATTAGTAATACACGTACAAATAAAGCTATTGGTCACTTCTATTGTGAAATCATTAGTTTTTTTTTTTCTCGAAAGAGAAACTTCTATAGACAATGATTACAAAACATAATATAGGGTTGAACAAACAGGATATATTAGTTCTTAATCTTCAAAAAAATCTATAGATCTAACAATACTTTAAAAAAAAAACAACTTACTTTGGTTGAATGCCAGTAAAGAAAAATGTGAAAAACGTAGTGAAAGTTTTCAAAAAGTTAAACAATTTAAACTGTGAGAAATTTTCGTCGTCGAAAAAGTCGTCGCTATATTTTTAGGAATTGTTTTTTATAATATTTTAAAATAATTTGTTAGAATATAATAATCACTATAAATTTTAAGTTCTTACAGCTGAAATAAAAAAAAATCGATACATGCCAGAAATGTTACAAAAAGGTCATAAATAACGCATCTTCTTATAATTAATTATAGCTCACATTAGTAACAAAATCTCAGCAGCATAAATATATTGCAATAAGCAATAAAATGTCTGTCGCAAGTTACGATATTTTTTATGTTTGTACGTAGTACAGGTTGTTAGTAGTCATAAATTGAGTATCTAATAAATCATACGTAATGTCCGCTCCTGACGGATGCTTCTTGTTTCTGTCTTAATAAATTGCTTGCAATGAACGCACAATGACATTATTTAACAGAAGTACGAGTATATCTAACAACGCAGTGCCGCAGCATTGCCCGTGAATATGTTATAGTACGGGATCCCTTGTACATATTTTCCACCTGATTACTGTCAAGTTAATTTTCCGGGAGTAGCTTCATTTTGATGAGACGACAAAAAGTTCCTCTTCGAAAACTCTCGATTGTGGTAGATAATAGAATTAGCAGGAGATAGAGCAGCAGTGAGCGTAGGACCGGGATAACGTACCACGCAATTTGTAGGACAATATTACCATCAAATTGTATAAATATTAACTAGCTAAAAGAAAAAAAAATCATCTGGTTAGTAATAATTTTTGATGAGGTCATCAAAAACTGATTTTTTTCTGATTTTTTTTCCGTCCCGTTGTCCGTCCGTTGTCCCGTCAAAATTGGTCCAGCCGTATCAGAGATTAGCAGAAACTAACAGACAGACAGACAGACAAAAATTGCAAAAAATGTTATTTTGGTATAATATGTAGGTACCGTGTATGGATCCAAATGCATTTAGTAAAAAGCAGTTATTTTAATATTACAAACAGACACTCCAATTTTATTTAGGTATTTGTATAGATTTATGCAACTGTTGTATAATAAGAGGTATTAAAATACGAATATGGGTTTCATGGGTTTCATCTGTGGTTTCATCACATGAGTGTTTTAATGCCTAATTATCAACAGTTGCATACAAGACTTTATCCACACCCATAATATGAATCCTCTATAATAGATTCTGAAACGGTTAGCTTAATTACTGTTAACATTAAAACAGCTAATCCTAGTAACCTAATAGGTATCATCCATTACTGAGTGTATACAAATAAACTAAGTATTAATGAAAGAATTTGTTAGTTAATAATTATGTTCTTACATCTTCAATGATTCTTTCTCCGTTTCTTTTATCAGACATAGTGAGAATTAGGGTATGATGGGGCTGACATGTCTGTGTAGACAAAAGTCACTAAAAAGAAAAGAAAAAAAATTATGAAAGAATTACTTATTGTAGTAGTAATTAACACTTTGTATAGTGCAATTATTGAAATTCACAATGTGTGTGTCTGTTTAATGAAGGAATAATTTAAGAAAGAATGAAGAAAAAAAAACAAAGGAATGTTATTATGAAATTCTTTTAAACATTACGAGCATGTCATCCGTTTCGATGATATTATTAGGACATCGGATGTTTTAATTTTGGCAATGAGCTAACTGTTTCAGAATCTTTTATAGATGATTTAAAGCATGGGAGTAGATAAAATAAATTATTTAATAGTTTTATTAATCATTACTATATTAACAATTATTTTGAACCTCTTCTTGTTGTTTAACATGCCCGTTGGCGCAGCTAGTATTTCTCTCCACTACAATATTAATTAACGTGTAATTGATATGTTACCTAAAAAATCCAATAAATAGCCTAAACAACATTATTTTTACTTAATTTAAAAATAAACTGTAGTTTACATACATTTAGAATAAATTTTTTTTTTTTGATAAAATTAATTTTAAATGGGCATTTTATATTTGTAAATTTATAACTAAACACGGTACAACTATGTAATAGATATTAACGAAGTCTTAAGTTTTTCAATTTAAAACAAAGGATTAATAACAGTCGCTCACTCTACGCGAAGTACGTTTGAACGTATCCATAAATCTTCGAATTTACTACTTTAACTGTCAACAGTCCCTTAGCTGACAAAATAATGGAGTTAAACAATATCCGCAGATAATCGTTCAATTGAAAGCGTGAACCGCACTAAATTTAAGTATTTTAAAAGTAAGAGTCGAGGGATTAAGCTGTTAAGATTTGGAAATTGTTTAAGGTGCAAGTTTATTTTTTAATTAAAAATAAATTAAAGATATAAGATATTAAAATTAAATTAAAGATAGGAATAAGCAATTAGGTACAAATAAACTAGACTATGGCATGTTTTTTTTAATATTCAGCGCAGACTCTTTTTTATATTTCTTTTTAATAATTATGTCTCCAATATTCATTTATTTACTTATGTTTATTTTGAACACATACAGTCTAGATATTACATGAAAAATAAATTTTAATAACATAGATACCTTTACCAATTATTAAGTCTTCACAAAAATATAATGGAACAAACTACAACCGAGGTCGGGCACAGCAGGAAATTTCCTGCTCAAAATATGGAGCAGCCCGAGTGGGTTATTACCTCGACCTTACAGAAGACCACAGCTAAATAATACTGTTTTCAAGCAGTATTGTGTTCCTGTGGGTGAGTAAGGTGACCAGAGCTCCTGGGGGGATTGGGGATAGGGTTGGCAACGCGCTTGCGACGCTTCTGTTATTGCAGGCGTCTATAAGCTTCGGTAATCGCTTACCATAAGGTGAGCCGTACGCTTGTTTCTCGACTTAGTTATATATTTAAAAAAAAAATGGAACAAATAATAGATATACGGAAATACTAAAAATAATGACATACAAATTTAAAATTTTCGAGATATCTATATTTAGACATTTATACATTTAAATCTAAAAATAAAGATCAATAATTATTATTTTAAGAAATGATTAATAGTTTATGTTTGTTTAATTAAAAACTATATAAAAGTCAAAAAACAAGTTTCAAAACGCTTGGTGTGATTATATATGCACCAATTATGTAGTCCGCTATAATATAGCAATACCTATGGCAGAACTATTTTACGTGGACACGTAATACTTAAAATAATACGGCATGTTAAGAGCTAAGTACGTGCATAAACGATAGATGTGCAGCCGCAAGCAATCCTACTTCGAACCGAAGGCTTTGTCTGTACAATACAAGATCAGCTAGATCATTGTTAAGACGAATATGTACCGGCACTCCCGATTTCTTTCAAGCATGTCGTCATCCGTCAGACATGTGTTTTCGGGTTGTTTCGCGCTTGCCAACAATGCGTACTTATACAGACAGAACTAAGTGACCAAGATATTCTACTAAAAGCTTGCTCTTATATGCGATTTCCTGGAAAAGAATATGCTCTATTATCAGTACTTACCAGTGTGCAGTGCCAATACTCAATGTGGATTGTGAGGTCCACTCAAATCAACCCTATCGTAATATCTGCCAACGGTTTGATCCCGGTTTGCCTCGCTCACCATCTGAATACAACTAGGGATGCGTGATCTTTTCCAGGCAACCTTAGGGTATAAATTTTAGTATTGTTATATAAACATTATATATCTTTCCTCAAACACAAGCTTTAGAATAACATACTCTTAGGGTTGTATAGGTTAGTATTTACACAACGAGTCACTTATAAAATATTGTAGGATCAAAGAATCATTATGGAATTTGTGTAAAAATTATACCACGACAGATGTTGATTTTTTTCGCAATACCTATAAATTGAGAAAAAGGTCCAAAGTAAACACGAAGTGAAAGACCCGCGGTAAAACCAAATACAATATTCTGAATAAGCCATCGATTGATTTCGCAAGATTAATGGTAACACATTGTCAGCGCCACAGTATGACGAAAATGTTACAGGGATATCATTTAGTAAAATATACTTTATCCCCATACAAATAGGGACTAACAAATACATTTTTGAAATCTTTTTGAGCTGACATGGCAATGAATGGTTTTCGCAGTTTTTATTTTCTAATTCAAAGAACATTATTCATTATTCGTCTGAAATAACGTTTAGAATCCCTCAAAATTTATAAAATATATGACTTTATTCTATAAATGAAACATTTAGTTCAATAGAAATTGTTTGGAATTCAGTGTGAAATTGGAATGAATTTAGTATTTTAAGCTACATGTTATAAAATGCAACGATGCGCAGCGGTATAAACATGAGTTTGATTTATTGTTACACACTAGTTTTAAAAGTAATTAGCAAATTATGTTTACCTTTAACAAATATTAAAACCAATTTAGGGTTCCGTTCTTCCTCATCGGCTTAAATAACTAAACTATTTTTTTCATTTACAGGGTTGAATAAATTAGGCAATCTTCACGACTAAAAGTACAAAATATTTCCAATAATACAAATCACAAAGCGCAATAAAGTCACATAAATGATTTATGTAAAGTTAACAATAGTACGTCGGTGGGTGTGCGCATGTCGGACAGATGCGTGGAACCGGGAGGTGGTTCACAATGCACCCATATGTCACTCGTATGTGCACCCGACTTCACTATTGGGCGAACGAAGTGTCGAGCTAGCGTGACTTGCAGCTTAGACCGGTAGGTACTGGAATTATCCTCTTACAATATGTAACTAGCTAAGTACTGTTAAATAAACACTAGTTACATTTTTCTATAATTAATTTGCATAATCTGTTATTTTACTTGCATATTTAATGTTTGTTGTATGAGCATACGTAACATCATGACATGTTTGTCCAATTTCAAAAAAAATACATTTGGGCGCTACAAAGAGGCTCTCACATTTATATTTTAAAACTCAATTTGCTTTGATACAAAATCGAAAACAACTTTATTGAAATAGGCTCCAAGAGCACTTTCATTTTACAAATTAAAATTTTAAAGAGACTATTATTTTTGTAAAAGTAAAAGCTACCGATTCAGAATGTAGATTCTGCAGAGAAGAATCGGCAAGAAACTCCGCAGTTACTCTTATACTCATAGATTTAACTCATATGTGAAGACATTACTAAGTAGGTCTAAACGATAGAAAATAAAAATCGGCCAAGTACGAGTCGGACTCGCGCACGAAGGGTTCCGTACCATTGACTAGGTAAACAACAGTAGGTACATTGATTTTAATATCGGGCAAAAAGCGGCAAAAAAGTCACTTTTGTTGTACGAGCCCCTAGGTAAATATTTTTTTATTTTAATTTTATTATTAAAGTAAATAAACCTTTAAGTATTTTGTGAATATTCCAAGTGCCTACCTGTTACCATTTATTGATATCGAACAAAAATGGCGTTTGTTGTATGGGAGCCTCCCTTGAATATTTATTTTATTTTGTTTTTAACCGACTTTCAAAAAAGGAGGAGGTTCTCAATTCGACACGTATGTTTTTTTTATGTATGTTAGCTCAGAACCTTTGACTGGGTGGACCGATTTCGATCAATTTTGTTTTAATTGAAAGGTGTTACGTGTCATGTGGTCCCATTTTAATTTAATTGAGATCTGACAAGTACTTTTAGAGTTATATCTAATAATGCGTATTTACGTGACTACTTTTTCGTCGACCTACGTTATAAGTATTATACCGCATAACTTTTTACTCGGTGTACCGATTTCGATGATTCTTACTTTAATCGAAAGCTAATACTTGTCTTGTAGTCTTGTTTAAATTAGATCGAAAACTGATTACAACTTTTTGAGTAATCTTTAATAGCGCGTATTTACTTAGTCATTTTTTCGTCTAATAAGACGAAAAAATGTATTACTACGTTGTATTACTTGTCGATGTAATTGAAGTCGGTTTTTTTTCGTTTGCGAGCAAACACAATTATTAGTATTTGTTGTTATAGCGGCAACAGAAATACATAATTTGTAAAAATTTCAACAGTCTAGCTATCGCCGTTCTTGAGATACAGCCTGGTGACAGACGGACGGACAGGGAAGTCTTAGTAATAGGGTTCCGTTTTTACCCTTTGGGTACGGAAAAAAACGACGGTGCTGACCACACGACTGAAGTAAAACTACTTTAGTAAAAGCCTGCACAATAGGCCTGCATTGTGTCTTAGATATACGAAACGTAACTGGCAATGTGAGAAAGAAAGAAAGAAAAAATGTGTGCTCGTCTCTCTCTCTCTCTCCCTTGCTCCGTTGGCCTCGCCCAATCACACTTTTCGTAACGCTCTCGTCACGCATTCACTAGCTTACTCCCCAAGTCAAGCGTACGTAAATAACTTTTACTACATAAAACTCAGAATTTTATAAACTTCGATTAGTTGATGTTATATTTGTAGGAATCAGAAGTGAGGAGAGGATGACGGATGGCCAGAATAGTTAATTAACAATGTAATTTAACACAAAATAGTTACTTAGTATTCAATGTACTCACCGAGCGGGCGCCGGATCTATCGCGTGGCAGAGGGACAGCTCAGAGTCAGTGCCTGGGACTTGCGACCCAAGTGTAGGGTTAAGGAGGGCCCTCCAAAGATACGTATCAAACGCTCCCCATCCACTGCTCGAGCTGCCCACGTTGTCTAACTAAATAAGTAACAATTAATTCGTGCACACAAACTAACTATTAGAAGAGTCGAGGTTAAGCTACTAGCAGAATACACAAGTGCACCGCGCCACGCCAGAGCCAAGAATGCCTTAGCCGACGACAGAATGACTCGAATAATCACAGGTACTGACATACACGTCAGAACGACTCGAATAATAGAATGATTGAGGGTAGGTAAATATCAAAAACAGCGTAGGTAGCCTACATATTATACATTTTACTGTGTGTTGTAAATAAACACTTTTATAAGTCATCGTCTAGTGCATTTTATGTTACTGTTACCGTAGTACTATTTACTAATCTGTGCTGTTACGTAAAAATTTAAACATTGCCAAATTTTTCCTTTACTAACAAATCTCAATCAACGTTAGTCATGTCGTCACACGTTCGGGTCAGATCGGGTGCGTCGCACGCGCACGCATAGTCGCATACTGCGCTTTTGTTGTTCCACGTCCCAATTGTTGCTGGATGAGTTATGTGCATTTGTGGAGCTAAATTATACAGGCTGTATCGAGTTTTAAATCAACACCTCTAAATAAATAGTTACACGATTTTAGAAAACATTTAATTAACATGCATTAAAAACAATAATAAATTTCTACCATATGCATATGTAACAGGAAGAACAGACACTTTCTAGATAATTCTTTCACCTTCGCATGATAAAGCTTATGGCTCGTAGCAATTTAGTAACAATTATTACTACTAAAATTTAAGGTACCTACTTTTAGGAACACTATTTTACTCACTATTATAGTTTTACAATTAGAAATTCTAACACTTGTGCAAAATTAAAGAAGCAATTGCGCCTTTATCGTAAATTAAATGCAATAAACTAATTTAAAATACTTTAATACAAATACGATATAAAGCTACATGTAACTTCATAATCAAAGAATTATGAGTGTATTAATTTTCATTTTATTAATATTTTAAGTCTATTCCAATATTCAACAGCCTATATAAATGTGCAATCACTAATTCAGCACAGTGACATACATACGTGGCTTAACGCTAAACCAATAATATAATAAAATCAATCTATTCCACCCTCTCATACTCACACTATCGAAATACAATCAATGATTTTATTATAGCTACGTACACGCACACTAGTAAAAACTATTGAAAATATTGGCATTGCAACATTCGTAGAATGTTGGCGATATGAATAAAATATTTCTCTCTCTTTCATTATCAATACAGTGAACTAGGCGAGGTGAGTGAGAAAGAGACAGAAAATTTAGTTATAAACTTAGTTAAGGGACAGTGGCGACGCTATTGTTAAGAGTACCCCTACTTATTTTTATGACACACAAAAGTATTATTTTTGCTAGGGTCCCATTTTGACACTCATTGCATTCGATTTGCAGTTAAACTTAGAGACGGACAGGAATCGCCCACGCAACAAGTTGCGAGTTGTTAGTTGTATATTTTAATTTTTCTTTAAAGTGTTATGTGCTTTTATGTCTACCGCAAATACAATTAATTGTGAAAGTGATGTATGGAAAGACACTGCTATAGTGAGTGCACAAAGTGATAAATTAACACAGTGTATGTACCAGAACAATATAATGGCTTATAACGCTTACAATTTACATAATAATAACTTCTATCCTCAAAATAGTGGTTATACTAATGGACAATACAACACAGCACAAGGATTTGATAATTTCTGTACCAGAACTTTTAAAACTGAACCCAGTTTTCAGGATTATGCTACAAATCACCATACTCCCAACAATGATCAGAGTAATAATATAACAAAAAAGTGGACAATACCAAATACACGTACATATCAACCTGGCATTTTCAAATATAATGAAGATGTTACTCCAATAGCAAGTAACCACGTTGCGAATATAAAAGATGAATCTCCGTCTCTTTTATCTACGAGTCACTGTAGCTTATCCAAATCTACAGGACAAAATTATTTCCAATATTTTACAAATAGTGATACGCATTACATAAAACAACAGGAAGTAAAGCAGCACACGACGTGCGGCAAAGTTGGTACTTTTGAAAAGGGACTAAATAATGAAACCGTTAAAGAGAATGAAACTGATTTGCCACCACTTTATGATGAACGTGTATCAGTTTTAGACAAACAATCAAGGATTAGTCATGCCACGAGCGGATTATTGACAAATAATCACGAATATAAGACAAATGTCGGTGATTCTGACATGTGTCATAATATGACAAAGGTAAACATTGAGGAAGACGAGAACGAAAAGGATTCCGATAAGATGAAAATTGAAACAACAGATGTAGTGTTTCCATGGATGAAAAGCCATTTTAGTATGTATAATAGGGTAATAAGTACTTATTGAAGTGATACTTCTTTAGGCAAATGAGGGGTAAAATTTGAGCGACCGGTAACACGACAGCGACGGGGACGGTCAGTACTTGGATGGGTGACCACCTGGGAACAATTAGTTTTTTCTTTTGTATTTCAAATTCGTTTTTTTTTTAATTAGTTTGTCAAAGAAGTTTCACTTCTGACATGTGTAGGTACTTTGTACGCACGCAATTTTTTTTTAAATATCGTTCTATCATTTTGATACTAATTATCGCATCAAGATATAGTTCATGACATTGAAAGAAACATCTTACATTTACATATTCTGCTCGATTAAAATGAGCATTTATACATGAATTGCTTCATTTATTATACTAATATTATATAGAGGAAAGATTTGTATTTTTGTGTGTATGTTTGTAATGAATAAACTCGAAAACTACTGGACCGATTTAAAACATTCTTTCACCATTTAAAAGCTTAATTATCTCTGTGTAGCATAGGCTACCTTTTATCCCGGGAAAATAATAGGTTTCCACAGGAAATTGTTTGCGCATACGGGTGAAAGCCATTGAGAACAGCTAGTTCAAGTAAATACCTAAATCTGACGTCTATATCATACGTTTTCTGTTTCAGGCGAAAAGAAAACAGCCGGTTCAAAAAGAACTCGGCAAACTTATAGCAGACAGCAGACGCTTGAATTAGAGAAAGAGTTTCACTACAATAAGTATTTATCAAGGAGACGCAGGGTTGAAATAGCACATGCATTACATTTAACCGAGAGACAAATCAAGATATGGTTTCAAAATCGAAGAATGAAAGCCAAGAAGGATGGCAAATTTCCGACGTCCCCTACTCACTTTGGAACAGAAAATGGTAATGCAATGCAATCACCTAACGTGACGGCATGTATGAAGTCAAGACAGGAAACACCTGCGCTGTCAGAGTTTCCTGATACAAATTACTACAATCCGAGATATCGAGGAGCGATCAGTATGTGTAGTTTGTCGGGAAATTATTCTATACCTCCTGAGAGCGGCTTAGTGCCCAATGTGACACCAATGGCTAACTTCAGCGGATGCTGAAAAGTTAAGATTAAAAAGCAAAAAAATAATAATAATAAAAGTACCTATTATAAGTAATACATAATTAAGTAATTAAAAATAAACACAAAAATCAATAATGCAATTAAAGCACAAAAAAAATTAATACTGACAATAATGATTACAGCTCGGGGCATAATTATTATATTTATACTTTTATAAGTACCTATTCGTTTCTAGTCTGGGTGTGTGTAATTGTAGACTTCTCTATTGTGCTTTCCGGTTGTTATCATAGACATGTGATAGTTAGTCAGTCAGTTAAGCCTATCGCAGTCTTCTTCTGGACATAGGTCTTCCCAAGTTCGCGCCAGACATTCCGATGATCCCGACCACATTTTCCACAATGCTCATCCAGCCTACTTATGATAGCGATTGCTAATCTTGTTATTCGCCAACCTACAGTGAAGCAGTGGGTTAATTCTCTTCTACGCGGAGAGGAGACATTTGCCCAGCAGTGGGACACGTACACAAAAACTAGTTGACCCGACAAATTTCGTCCCGCAACACAATATAAATATTTTTTTTTTAAATAGAAACAGTTCAACAGTTACAATTTCGTTTAATATAAACAGTTTATAAGTTTTTATTTTGACATTTTCTATCCTGGCTTTTAGTCAAAAATTAGCTGCTTGTTTTATTTATTTTCTTTTTTGTACTTCTTTTTACACAAACGTTGTCCTAACAATAATGTACACAACAAAACTAGAATGTTTAAACTTAGTGCAGGCGTTGCGGTGAAGGCTACATACATTTTGACGAATTTTTTTTTATGTACAAAAGCAAATAATAATCAATACATATTATAAAACAAAGTCGCTTCCCGCTGTCTGTCTGTCCCTATGTATGCTTAGATCTTTAAAACTACGCAACGGATTTTGATGCGGTTTTCTTTAGTAAATAGAGTGATTCCAGCGGAAGGTTTATATGCATAGCACATGCATAATATAGTAGAGAAACACTGATAGTTTTTGCAAACGTGCGAAGCCGGGGCGGGTCGCTAGTTACATTATAAAACATAATATGTTTTAAATTAGATTTTAAAATACGAGTCATAATAGAATTGGTGTATTAGGCGATTATTTTTTTATGTACATAGTTAAAGCAAGTAATAATTACATTATAATACATATATATGTTTCAAATTAATTTTAAAAGGTATAAAAAGTCATACATATCAAGCTAGGACATTGAAAAAAAAAACACATGATTGTTTAGTTTCTGTCAAGGGTAACAGTTCCTATTAAATAAGCTTAGACGATTATATTTTAAAGTTGTTAATTAATATTATAACAAAATTATACTAGTCAATGCTTTCTTTTCGATTTGCTATATAGCTTGTTGTTACGTGTTTTTCTATAATTAAAAAGATATACACGAAATAACAATTTAATTAACATTGGTCTAAAAATGTTCATTTGTGTATTAAATTATATATATTTACTGAATTTAAAAACATTTGTACTTACATTTAGAATTACTAGTAATTAAGATTTTTTAAATATAATTTAGCATGATCAATAAAATAACGTATGTAATATTTAAATTTTATCGAAGAAATGTGTACATATGTATATGTAAAGCTATTAATAAAATGAATAAATAATTAAAAGCAAGAAACTAGTCTAGCGTTTTTTTTTATCGATTACATTAATTGATTTCGTTAAAGGTAAACATAATAACATATTATATAGGTGTAATGGAATTTGATGGTGAAAATGAATAATATAATTATTATAAACCTTTATCCGTTGGATACAGTCATCTATCAAATAGTGTTATCCACAACAGCTGAAACAGGACCATAAACTATTTATTTAATGGGAAATTGGTTATGACGCCTTTATGTAAAGTTGTGACGCTTTCAACTGTTTTTTTTTTGTTTTTGTTTATAAAGGGTTTAAAGCTTAAAGAGTCAATACCCGGTGTTGGTCTCAAGGGATTAATACCCAATGTGCAAATGTTGACAGCGATTTTGACATGTTTTGACTGTTTGTCGGATATTACTATACAATATAACAAGAATGACTATTTTGCTGAGTAATCTTGTTAACTTTTGAGCTACCTGTGTTCGGTAAGTTGAAAAGGGATTCTCTTGAATGCGTGTTATTGATCAGTTCAAAATTGAGCTTTAAGGTTTTTAAAGTAATGCAACAAACATTATAACTTAAAGCAGATCATTGATTGAAATTAAATTTCACAAATAGTCCCTAAGATTATCTACATTAAATTAACCACAAACTAAAGGAATAGTAACACTATACATAAAAGTAACACTAAATACTAATATATATGAGTAAATTTTAATCTTCAATAAAATGTATAGAAATATACAATTATATTAATTATACAAGCAGCCTACGTGCTTGTAAAACTTACGTACAAAATTGATAACAGAAATAATAATCTGAGTTAAGTGATCGTTGTGTATGATCCTACAACTACCCTACACTTAAAATTTTAAAATAGATATTGTCCTTATTTGAGTTACAAAACTTCATTCTTGCAAACTTCACACTCAACATGACAAAAGAGCTAACCGTCGTTGGGCATAAAGGTGATAGAAAAGTGACAGAAATATAGAATCGCTGTTAACAGAAAAGAACAAAAAACAATTCAACCCTTAGTTGTTACTTCAGTTACGTCACGGCGGCGCATGCGCGGCAACCGGCAACAATTTAACAAACATGGCTGCCGGTGTTAAGCTTGTTTTTGTTTATTTTTACTTTAAATGTGTAAATTTTAATATTAATACAGACTTTTCTGTCAGTTGAAGTGACAATATGGATGTAAGTACCATCACAATTTTGATTTAATACATTATTCTATAGTTATGTAGGTACTATTTGTTCATACTTACGGTATAAATTTTGTAGAACGTGTTGATTTTGTAGGTTTGAAAAATAATTCCTTGAATGAACGTAGCATCCGGAACTTTTTATAATGAAACAACTTTTTCAGATTTTATCGCGGTTTATTAGGTTTTTTTACATGCCCAACGTTTCGGATACTTTACAGCAACCATGGTCACGGGAGGACTTCATAATAAACCGCGATAAAATCCGAACAATTGTTTCATTATAGCGAGTAAAATTCGCGTAAACATTAGCAAACAATATCCGGAACTTTCTTAAATAAATGAAAGATTTATGAAACTCGTACATAATTTTTAAAATGATTCGTTAATGATTACTTACATTGTACATTGTGTAGTATATAGACCGGGAGATAGTGCATAGAAGTAGCATAGGTATATAATATAGGATATGTACTTTTTATTAAAAAAAAAATTAAATGTGAGCGATGCCACGGGAAAAGGCTAGTCTTATATAAATATTGCCAAATCTAGTATATTGAAGGATAATCTACATTACTAGAATTATAAAAATTTAAATATTTTGAATACATACCGCATTTTAACTATCCGCCAACCCGAAGTTTGACTAGCCCGTTAGCGCAGTTTGTAGTGACCCTGCTTTCTACTCCAGGGGTTGTGGGTTCGGTTTCCACCCCGAGTCTGGGTATACTATACCCATATATTTATTTATAAACGTATTATTTATATGTATGTTTATCCAAAAAAACCTACTTTAGGAACAGATGACCGTGTGCGCTGTTGTTTAAAAAAACGAAGTTGAGCAGCGTGGTGGATTAAGTTCCGACCTTTCTCCTACATGGAAAAAGAGGAGAATTCCCAGCAGTGGGATGTCAAAGGCTGAATCAATCAAAATATACGTGCTTTCACTATAACATGCATTCGGCCTCATCCTGACTTCCTAAGTAACGTATTATTTTATAATTTTTCATTACCTATGACGCACGTTAATGTAATGTAGATTAAGGATTTTATTTTTAAATTACAAAGTTCCGTTCACATTAATTTGTTTGTTGAATTCGGTTTGAATGGCAGCTCTAATTAATCCGACGTCGAACGAGGTATACACTGAGACTCGATCAAAAGAAACCTTCTAATGGGCATTTGAATACCACGTTTTACCTTTGGAATTCTCTATGGATTTATGGTTTAGTTATCTATATAATACATGTTACATATGTATAATCCTAGTTTATATTTTAAGGAATCTACTTAACAATACCTACACTAATAATTGTGTTTGCTCGCAAACGAAAAAACACCGACTTCAATTACATCGACAAGTAATACAACGTAATAAGACGAAAAAATAGTCAAGTAAATACGCGCTATTAAAGATTACTCAAAAAGTTGTAATCAGATCTCAATCTAATTTCTCGAAGACTAGATGACAATTATTAGCTTTCGATTAAAGTAAGAATCATCAAAATCGGTACACCGAGTAAAAAGTTATGCGGTATAATACAACGTAGGTCGACGAAAAAGTAGTCAAGTAAATACGCATTATTAGATATAACTCTAAAAGTACTTGTCAGATCTTATTTTAAAAAAATGGGACCACATGACACGCAACTTCTTTCAATTAAAACAAAATTGATCGAAATCGGTCCACCCAGTCAAAAGTTCTGAGCTAACATACATAAAAAAAAATACAGTCGAATTGAGAACCTCCTCCTTTTTTGGAAGTCGGTTAAAAACTAGGACAGAACTGAATTGAAGTACTTGAATTTATATTCAATAACATTAGTGTTGCGTATACATATATATTGTAGGTATATTGTCTGTTTTATCTGTATTTTGTTATCGAATCATATTGGCGCTAGAATAAAACAGAACTGGAAAATTACTAACGGGGCGGCTACGACCCGCCAATTATTATTGACGTATTTACTTAATAGTATACATATTACTTTTATTTAAATAGGTATATTTAATAATGTTTGACCAATAAATGTAACAACAAAATACCTTAAGGGCTTATTCGTACATCGGTATTCCTAATCAGAGATCGGAATTCAAGATGCTACGCTACAAAATTTGATTGTTAGTTGAGGGGTTGGTACCTACTAGAATATTAGAAGGAAATTCGATAAGAACAAACGCCTGTGATTTACTAGGCATCTCTTCAAACTGTGCTTAGTTTTAATTATTTTGGTAAATAGATTTTAGTTTCTATCTCCCTTATAGGTTGGTTACTCCTGGAAATGTCCAGCTCGTCCATTTATTTATTTATTATTTAACTAGCTGAACCCGCAAACGTTTTTTTGCCATATATGTTATTAACCTCCGCAACCCCCTCTTGTGGGTGGAATTTCGAAAAATCCGTTCTTAGCTGACCTTTACTCGGCGAAAGGAATATTCCTACCAAATTTCAAGTCTCTACGCCCTATGGTTTCAGAGATATCGTGATGAGTCAATGGGTGGAAATCTCTGTTATACAGGGTGTTAGGGGAATGGTTAGCCATAGAGGTATGTTGGGTAAGGGGGATCATTTGGAACCTATTTAGGCTAACTTACCTATATGCAAAGTGTTACGGATTTTTTTTATGATTATTTTTTCATTTTTCGAAAAAAGTGCCGAAAATTAGTGATTTGACCATCATATCTTGTTTGTTTATTAATATATCAACGCTATTTCTTTTTTGTTTTGATCGTCAATACATTGCGCATGTAAAATGAATGTGATTTAATTTAGAAAACATCTACAAAAAAAATTATGGGCCAAAGAAATCTTGACAGAGACAAAAAGTAAATCGAACCTTCAAGTTTAGGTATAAATTAAAAAAAAATTAAAGCCTCCAGACAATTTAAAATAATTTAAAAAATTACTCTAGTTAACACTGTTTTAAATAATATTACTTTCATTCACCTACCTTACTTACTTTTTTTTTAAATGATGAAATAACGAAATGGTTTCTACCTGAACCTGCACTCTACGCTGACAATTGTAACAATAATTGTTATTACGCAGGGCGGTATGTCCCTGTATATCACATGGTAAACTACCATCTTGACTTTGGCGACATGTTGGCGCAGCGGTCACAGCACTGGCTGATGCGCTGGCGGTCGCGGGTTCGATTCCCGCTCACGGCAGATATTTGTATTGGTCATATAGATGTTTGTCGTGGTCTGGGCGTTTGTGCTTGTGTATTGTGTGTTTCCGGACCCCCGACACAGGAGAAAATCCTACTGGGGGCCGCCGAGTGTGAAGCGTTTATTATTTAAAAAAAAACTTGACTGCTCTCATCAGGCGAGGATTTACATCCTTATTTGAAGATCATCCTTATTTCCAGTAATGTAGATTGTGGAAATTCACGACCGAATTCACTGTATTTATAAAAATAAAATAAATTTGTTACTCGAATTTATGATTTGTTTTATTTTGATACCTACCGGCATTAATTTCACCCTATGAGAGCCATTTGTGGTGCCCGTGGAAACTCATACCCTAAATTCCAAGATAAAAAGAGACAGCTGGTAGTTTACCATGTGCTGTACAGGGACATAACGCCCTGCGTAATAACAATTATTGTTATAATTGTCAGCGTAGAGTGCGGGTTCAGGTAGAGACCATTTCGTTATTTCATCATTTAAAAAAAAAGTAAGTAAGGTAGGTGAATGAAAGTAATATTATTTAAAACAGTGTTAACTAGAGTAATTTTTTTAAATTATTTTAAATTGTCTGGAGGCTTTAATTTTTTTTTAATTTATACCTAAACTTGAAGGTTTGATTTACTTTTTGTCTCTGTCAAGATTTCTTTGCCCCATAATTATTTTTGTAGATGTTTTCTAAATTAAATCACATTTATTTTACATGCGCAATGTATTGATGATCAAAACAAAAAAGAAATGGCGTTGATATATCAATAAACAAAAAAGATATGATGGTCAAATCACTAATTTTCGGCACTTTTTTCGAAAAATGAAAAAATAATCATAAAAAAAATCCGTAACACTTTGCATATAGGTAAGTTAGCCTAAATAGGTTCCAAATGACCCCCCCTACCCAACATACCTCTATGGCTAACCATTCCCCTAACACCCTGTATATATAGATATATAAATAAATGGACGAATACAAAATAAAAATCATTAAATAATAACTTTACATGTAGTCATATAAAAATATATTCATCAGTAACGAAAATAAAATGTAGCTATTTCCTTATACATATAATAATTATAAAACCTTAGCCTTTTTCGTATTATCTACGTTGAAGCAACAGATGTTCCCCATCGTTGTCTTTGATCTCATGTACGATCAAAGAGCTGCCTTATCGGAGTCATAAATTAAGTCATAATTATGATAAGTAACGAGGTATTTAATTTAAAAGTGCTAGAATGTTATTTAATTGCAAGGAATTATCTATGCTGTAATTAAGTTGATTAACTTTGATGTATGTACATAAAAATTTTATTTACATTTGCTACGTGTAATGGATGGTACAACTTTTAATAAATTACGTCTTAGTCTTTGTTTGAATATTGAACTTTAAACTGGTTTACACCTGTTTCATACCTAAAGTAAAAAAAAAATTAAATAAGAGTTAATTAAAATGACAACAGTTAGTGGACGTTTTCGGTTCTTATTTTTTGTTTAAATTATTTAGTACTTACTGAGGTTAATAAATTTAATAAAACATTCATGTCATTACATAATCTTACTTTATAAACTAATTGACCTAACTTTAAATGAAATTCGTATATTATTATACCCATTAAGCTATTTAGATACTTACCCTGATTTTATATATTTATTTGGTTTAATGGTTTCCTTCACACATGCATGTATGTATATGTAGTTGTTATGTAATACTTAGTTGTTATACTTGGACGAAAATAAAACTTTCAATATTAGCGAACTTAACAGATAGTATTTTGTTTTTATTTTGTTTGTACCTACGCTACGGTTAAACTAAATGGGGTACACAAATTAAATATCCAAATCCAAAGTCTGTAATTTATAAATCTATAACAACCAAAAGTACCTCTACGACATCTTAGGCACATAGGTTCCTATACAATATTATACATGTAAGTACATACAAATTTAACGTATAAATGTACTTAAGGTAGATTAACATAACTATAATAACTGCATTATGTGTTACATAAATACTATCGCGTCGAATATCGCAAATAATAGAAATCCGTATCGTCCACGTCGCGGACACGTCACAGAAACATCAGTGTCCATACAAAAAGCGGGACAACAAAAGAATCTACAGAACGCATTGTCCCGGGCTACGATCATTTATCAAGAACGCTCCACTGGCAGCGTTCGAAAGCAGATAGCCTGATCAATGCTGTGCTGAGGGTGTTGTGACGATTAAAATTTTAACATTAATATCCTTAAACGTTTTTATATTACATCTTAGTAATAAGATTTGATTATAGTGTTTAAGTAATTGTAGAATATCTAAATACTTACCTGAGATTTATCTTACGTAATCTTTAAAAATATCAACCAGAACCAAATTATTTATTGACTTATTTTTATCATTATAACATTATTTGCAGATATATAAGTTTCAAGAGTCCCTACAAAGTTTATTTAAAACTTTCAATTAAAGCTGTAACTACGAGTAGGTGTACTCGTATATTTGATGGTATTGTTAATGCAGGGAACACTTTTGTCATATACTAAAGTTACTAGTTACTTAATTTAATACCATTAAACCAAATAAACTGCGTTAATGATTGTAATATAACTATTATTTAACGATAAGCTTTTTTTTTTAATGTAACTAGATCGGCAAACAAGCGTACGGTTCACCTGATGGTAAGCGATCACCGTAGCTTATAGACGTTTGCAACACCAGAAGCATCACAAGCGCGTTGCCGACCCCATCCTCACTCCCCCCAGGAGCTCTGGTCACCTTAGTCACCAACAGGAACACAACACTGCTTGAAAACAGTGTTATTTAGTTGTGATCTTCTGTAAGGCAATACTTTATGGAAACCTTTAAATTTTTCCTATGTTTTGAATTTCTTATTGCGAAGCTTACAGATTTCAGCTAAGTTATGCTGATTGTTGTCTTTACATTTATAGGTATAAACACACACACAGTTTTATCGACTTTATTTTTGTCAAAAATAATTCTATAAGCTGGCAATATAGGTACCTATATAAAATCGTAGGAGTTGACACAAAATTCAAAGAAATGTTTTAAACAAAAATATTAAGCAAAGTGACGAATTGCCAGCTTATAGAATTATTTGTTACAAAAATAAAGTCGATAAAACTGTGATATAGCAAACAATGAACATCGAATCAAAAAATGTCACTATTAGATATGGCGAATAATGTAAATCCTTCGCGTAGTGCTTATTTGGAGATTTTTAAAGCTGACTTATTATACAAAATTTGTCAATTGCTACCTGATAAAATCCACATACATAAATTTTTAGAAAACCTCTTAATGGTTACAAATTTGCTTCCAAGTTTGATTATTCTAAATCTATATATATATATGTATATATATATATATACATAATTATATATATATATATATATATACATAATTATATATATATATATATTTTAAGTTTATGTGTATATACAAAGTTAAAAAATTAATGTGGCCTATAAAATAAAACAGTAATTTCATTTTTATTTTTAGAAATAATAACTCTTAAAATTAGGATGTGAAAATATTTTTTTCTTTATTGGTATTAGAAAATGCTAAAAAAGTTTGTTAAAAACTTAAGAAATAAAAATTTTTTTAATGATTAGATTTTGAATTTTATTTTGAGATGCGGCTATATACTATAACAAAATGTATGAGCTTCCATCTCTTGTTTTATAGTTTAGGTGCGAAGTAGACTCGAGATGTCGACTTCTCTACTGGCGACGACGTGGGATGATGAGATGCTGACGGTTTTTGGACCTTACCGGTAGAATAAGGTACTGTAAAAAATGACATATACTTCCATTTGAGTTAAATAGTTTTAGTATTAGTGTTAAGAAGAAAGTAATTCCTACATCTTTATATGCACCAAAGTATTGCGGCTGCCCAACTTCGAAACACAGTAACGGACAAATTTTTCGAAATCGATTTTCTAGCATTTTTCGTTTCAATGGAGTCGTCTGAACATGATTCAATTAATATATCGACATGTCCTATGTATAAGGGCCAATGTGAAAAATGACAACTTTTCAGTAGAGGCTCTCAAAGTTTCAATTTGCTATAATTTTTACATGCTTCAACTTATGTTATTGAAATTTTGCATAGTTACTATGACACCTAATGTTCATTTTTCTAGCTATATTGACTTATTTGTATATTATTAGTTTTTTACTTATTGTAGATATGTCTATATACGTGACTTTTTAAATTTAATTATATTGAAAAAATAATAATAAAAAGGCCAATGAGTCATTTTGGTCAATAAACTCGGCAAAAACTAATTTTAAAAGAACATTTGTTTTATAACAAATATTTAACATAAATAAATAACTTAAATAAATGATAATAATATAATTTTTGTATGACATATTATTTCACATTGACACTTATACGTTATCCGAGAGACCGTTAGACGCGGGATTCCCCCGCGTACAAGTCTCGAAATAACTGTTTGGCCTTTATACGTCAAAAATTATGTCAAATAAGCCCTTATACTGCAGAAAAAAATAGTATTTGCACCCATAAATGTGTATTTTTTTTAATGCAACTTGTAAACTAGACTAAAAGGAAGCATTTAAAACAAAAAAGTGAAAATGCCCAAATTGTTGCTTTGGCCCTTATACATAGGACGTGTCGATATTCCAAAATTTAATTTTTGTCCCTTACTGTGTTTTGAAATTGGGCAGCCGATTGGGTTACCAGTCAACTACAAATAATTCAAGTCTTACACAAATTGTATGTATTTGATACCAACATAATACGTCAATACACGAATCTATTGTATATACCTACTTATATGTAACTAAAAAGTGACGTTACAACACCCATATACTCGTACTACATTGATGCAAAAATCTAATTTAAAAGTAGTTTAAGCGGCTAGTATAAAAATAGTTATTTTATTTCTAACCTTTATTTCAGGTTACCGTCGATTCAGTTACATTACACTACCTGTCAGTCACGGCGAAAATCAGAACGTCTTTTACTTTGGCGTAACGCAATATGACGGAGGTAGTCGGATCTAGCATTATGACCAATTTAATTTGAGCTTTGTATAGCAATTGATTTCTGTTCTAATATGTATTAGTAAAACTTCTTAACGCACGCTTTACTTGGGGAGTAAGCTGGTGATTGCGTGACGAGAGCGTTACGAAAAGTGTGATCGGGCGAGGCGATATAAGTTAGTGGAGATAGAAAGAGAGAGAGTTACGTTTCGTAAGTTTTACTTCAGTCGTGTGGTCTAGCACACTCATTTTTTTATTAATTATAATTTATATCATTAGGAAAATTGTTTGAATATTTCAATGAGTATTTTAAATTTAGAAAGTAGCTGTTTTATATTTTTGGTTTAGTTTCTTTATAATACTTTTATGTTTTCAATTAAATAAAGTTTCGTTTATATTTGATGCGTTTTTAAAGTATGTACATACATGTAAAAATTAATAATAAAGTTAATAAAAGAGAGCAATCAATAGTTCAAGTAACATTGGTCTAGTTCGGCGTCAATGTCACTTATGTGTTTAACCCGGCGAGTGGATGGAGGAAATGATGGATGAAACAGCACCCGGACCGTTACTGAAACGCGGTCGATTTGATGGAACTACATTGAGTTGTATTACGTTTTATAAAATAAAAAAAATAAAAAGTAATTATTTCAAAATGTTTCTGTAAATGTTTGTATCCTTAGTGGCTTTGCGTAGTTTTTTTATTCCATAATCTCATTGTTAATATTATTTAAAATGTAATAAACTTGTGTCTGTGTAAAATTTACTTAATCTTATAATATTCAGAAAGAAGATATGTTGAGGACTGAGGTGTTCTGTAATAAAAAAATGGCAATATTTCAAGTGTTTTAACAGCTCTATGTATAAACATCTTTCCAAACGACCCTCCGCGCGCTACGAAATTCCAAATTGTTTTTGACTGACAGCTAAATGTAAGTTAGCATTGTTTGACGCACCGCAACCTCGCTTACCCGCTCTTTCTATAATTATTTCTCCTTTATGTACCTCAAATTGTATTACTAAACTAATGTGAATTCTGAAATATAAACAGAAAACTGATGGCTATTACTACAAGTGAGGCGTCTGTATAATTTTATTATAGATGAATTTAGTAAAAAATTAGCTATTTTATTTTGGATAAAATTTGGTAGTACAATCTTGATATTTTACAGGTTATATTTGTAACGCGGTTTTGCATTTTATCAATTAATTTCATTGAGTAGTTTAATAGTGTAAATAGTTTTTGTTAAGCCTATAAAAGGGAAAGAATTATCAAAAAGGTAATTTTAAAGTAACTTTTAAAACGAATAATAATAATGCTATTCTATGAAGTTTTTTTCCATATAGCATTACAAGAGGCCGATTGTTCTAAAACACAGTTATAGAAAGTAAACAACAATCCTCTTTATTGCACACCTTAAATAAACAAAAAGTATTTGTTATAAATAAAGAATGTTTTGAAACTGGTGATCGTATAAGGATACTGTCTGAGGAGACATAGATGAAAAAAAGTGTTAAGGAAGTGACTATGCTATACAAAGAGCTAATCATCCAAAATAGTGGCATGAGAATTATTATAAACGTAACGTATACATATTTTATAAACTCATATAAGCCTGCAATATACGTAATATAAACAGGATAATAACGTATTTACTAACAAATAGTACACTCTGTAAGATATTTTTAGCATAAGGAAGAAAGATCGAGCTTATAAAGAGAAGAGAGTAAGTATCACAGAAAAATTCGAAGCGATCTTTGAGTTAACGTTCATTATCTGAGTAAAAGTATACGATATCTATAACGTTCTGTTAAATCGTGTAACTATTTACAAAGTTAGAAATTTAAAAAAAAAATTTATTTAAAATGTAATTAAGATTAAAGTAAGTGAAAAGTAAATAAACATTACTGAAACTTTTACATCAAGTAAACTTTTAATGTATAATTATATGATTATGTAATCACGTCATTATTTTATGCATTTTTGTTTTGAAAGTCAAAAAATATTTAATATATTCGCTTTACTTACTTTACTTTATTAGAACAATTACAAAACATTACCAAAACTGTATTATTTTATGTTTTAGAAATTTTTACCGTAATTTTTTTTTACTACTGGGGTGGCAAACAAGACAGTGTTCGGGCCACTCGATGGCAAGCAGTTACCACTTACCGTAGCCTATAAAAGCCTGCAACACCAGAAGCATCGCAAGCGCGTTGCCAACCTTACGTACCTACTACTACCTGAGAGGTGTATTATTAGGCTGTGTATTATCTTCTGTAAGGTTAACGTAGTTCCCTAGACGAGCTGCTCCAAATTTTGAGCAGGATACTTCTTGCTGTGCCCTATGTCTTAATATAATAATAGTTTTAATATAATTAAATTTATTTGAGTATCTATGTTATAGTATGTTTATATAATTAATAATGTTGTTGATATTAATAAGGAAGAGAAGCATTAGTTCATAGGGGGAGAAGTTTATACTTAGAAATAGAGTTCAGTATACATGAGTACTCACATAGTTTTTATATCAAAATATAAAAAAAAATACATTACAGTTTTTTTGTCTATCGCTCTGTCTCTTCGAGCCGAATCCCGAAACAATAGGAATATTCTCTGGCAGGTAGCTGTTGTTACATGGAATAACTTGGTTACTGTTATTGTTAGAAAAAACAAGGCTCATGCAAAAAAATCAAAAGCTATAAAATTGTAAGTCCTGACACAAAAAGTGAAGGTGAAGTTGTGAAATGCCAGCTACTTATTATTATACATCTACTAATATTAACTAGGAGTCATTGGGGTTTTTTATAAATCAATGCTAGGAGTATAAGATTAACTTATTATTATTTGTATACATAATTATAATATGTTTAGTTAATTTCATATAACTAATATCAAAAAAGGAACACTTTATGTGTGTTACCTCATAACATTTTACTGGGTGTACCGGGCTGATTTTGATGGTTCTTTTTTTTAGTCCAAAGCTGGTACTTGTCATGCTGTTATTTAATATCATTTGATCTGACAATTACTTTTTACACGTTACTACAATGGCTTTACCATTTTAACATCTAGAATCTGCTTCTTATTGACTCAAAATAATGGTTTAAAATAAAATTTCGAACATTTAGAAAGATCACGAGACAATTTAATAACATCACACGATGTCTAGGTATGTTCGGTATTGGACGGGTGTCGAAAGGGCAAGTTCAACGTTTGACAAGGGGCGACAGTTTGACTAATGGCGGCGAACGCTCGCTTCAAATGCAACATTGTTTTGAATTAGAAAACTTTTAAAGTGAAATTGTGTATACTAATACTGACATTATTAGGTCAATAAACGTTTTTATTTCTCGCTTGTTTGATTACTTGACACAGTTTGTAATGACCCTGCATTTTGCTCCGGAGGTTGTGGGTCCAAGACCCGCCCAGAGTCTGGTGTATTAAACTGTAATATGCTATGTATTGCTATGTATATTTATCAAAAAATATGTAGCTATATCAGTCAGTTGTTAGTTATAATATAATATACTAGTTAAGAATAAACTAAGTTGCCTAGTTGAAGCTCAGACGACCATCTGTGTCACCATGTTTAAGATATTTATTTACTTCAATTTTTAGTTAGATTGTAACGTACCTATTGCAGAATTATAAAATAAATTAATGTAGATTTTTAAGTAAGTATAAGTAGATATTTGTAAGGAATGGAGAAACAGAACTGCTAAAAGGATAGGTACGAAAACTGACTTCATGGGTTTTTATGTAGTTTTATTGCTTTTTTGAAATTGAACACAATGAGACAATACAAAACAGGGTTGTGGATGGAGATGGCAAAATTTTGACATCTGCGAATGTGGAAAAACCTTTCTCAACAGATGCGGATGCGGATGCGGATACTGATACGGATGCGGATGTTAATGTCCACAACAACCCTAACGCAAAGTAAGTAAAAATTACCGTCAGTCATTATTATGTCATAGTCATTATTAAAAGAACTTGGTATATGTAATGTTATTATTATTTATACGAGTAGGTATAATGATTAATGATTATATATTTTCAGAGCAACTTACAGTTTAACATATTAAGGAACACAATTAAGTACGCAAAGGTAACTCTCTAACTAAAAGGTAGTTTATACCACACATCTATCTATACTAATATTATAAAGAGAAAAGATTTTCTTGTTTGTTTGTATTGAATAGGCTCCAAAAGTACTGGACCGATTTTAATAATTTTTTTACTAATAGAAAGCTACATTTTTAGGAAGTAACATAGGCTATATTTTATCTCTTTAAAACTTAGACATGTGCAAAAAACAGGTTATGTTCACCAAGGTGTAAAAAATCGTCTTAAATATTTCGTTCCTTCGCTTGCGCTACTTAAATGGTTAAAGTAACATAGGCTATATTTTATCTCTTTAAAACTTAGACATGTGCAAAAAAAACAGGTTATGTTCACCAAGGTGTAAAAAATCGTCTTAAATATTTCGTTCCTTCGCTTGCGCTACTTAAATGGTTAAAGATAAGACAAAATGTTGTACGACTGAATTATAGGACTAAAAAAGATCTACAAAAAAGTTCGCGAGGGTGTATATCTATCTATAACAGCTTAGCTAAAAAAAGCGTTTTAATATTTTAAAATTTAATAAATTGGTGTTTGTGTTAAATTTATAATTCTTTTACCCGAGCGAAGCCGGGGCGAGCTGCTAGTAAGTATATAAACATAAATGTAGGATAGATACATGCACTAATAGCTAGCAAAAGAAAATAGGGATATGACAAACAATATAAATTAGTATTCAAATCAATCAATCAAATCAGCCTATTGTAGTCCACTTCTGGACATAGGCCTTCCCAAGCTCACGCCAGACATCCCGGTTTTCCGCAATCCTCATCCAGCCTACACCTACGTAGATCGTCGGTCCAGCGGGTCGGAGGGCGCCCTACACTGCGTTTTGCTAATACGCGATCTCCACTCCAGGACACGTCTGCTCCAACTAGTATTGTAAATCATTAATGTTATTGGTGTTAAGATAGCATTACACTGTTAAACCTACCAATCAATCAAAGCATTACACTTGAATGTACCTGAGAATAGGTTTCTACTAACTGAGTCTTCGAATGTCTTACCATCACATATAGGTACCTATTTTTTTCTAAATAATAATGTTTTATTTATTTTTTAATTTCCTTTCATACAAATCTTGTCTTGACAATTAATAACGGATACAAAAAATCGTGTTCTTCTAAAAGCGTTCTAACTTTTATCAAAACAGGCTGTGTTCTTACTTGATCCATTCTTGACACATTCTGTATTTTCCTTAGATAACCCTACGATCCTACTTATCACAATATACAGTGGATACGATCAAATTAAGTCAATCAAAAATAAACTTCACCTGCAAAATGAAAGTTAGCTTTGTAAAAGTGTTTTTATGACTTTCTGTGTTTTCGTTACTGTTTGTTGATTTGAGGAGACTACGATAATTTTTTATCAAAAAATACTTTGAAATTGAAGAGTTTTAGTGAGACAAAAGCTGCTGCAATTAAATGTGGAAATTTTAATATCAGGTGTAATGTATTCGAATTTTAAAGTAATCTTTATTTGGAACTTTTCAGTGATGATAAGTAATAAATAATAATTTATAATACAATTAAAACACAAACACACATACATATTGAAATCTTTCGTTTGACTAACTGATCGGAGTCCCACTTCACCTTGAGTTTCATGCCACATCCGAAAGTTATGTAAAAATATAAAATATAGGTACTTATTAGTTTCTAAAAGTCTTAACTACTTTCAAGGTTTAATAAAATGAGTAAATAAAAAATGGATTATAAAAACAATTTGTGTCGGATACTTGACAAAATAGCCTTTAAATATCTCACTGCTGGAAATAAAAACTCTTTTCCTGTACAGGAAAGGAGTTGAAATTTAATCTGCCACTTTCTTTTACTGCTAGCTAGCTTATATTTTCTTTATCAATATTCATAAATGAAAATCAACATCAAAACCAACGTACTTAATTTAAATAGGATTTAAAAGCACTTTTGAATCGTCATTTAACAAATTAAATAAATAATAATAAATAAATCCCCCCCCCCCTCCGCGGCGTCCGTTGAATGTATACGTGTTTTAAGAAGCTCTGTTAAGTTTATTGTTTTAAAAATATTAAAAGTGCACATTTATACGTAGTTATTTGGAACTAGATACGTATTTATCCGAACTAATTAAAGTGCTAAATAATTTGTGGATTTAAACTATATTCAGTTTAGTGTTTGTGAATCGTTATACAAATCTTTGAAGTTACTTGTTAAAAGTGTTTCGTTGAATCATTCAATAGACTGACCTTTGCACTAACGTGCTACGTTTGCTGTTGTGTGTCATAGCTTAATGGTACACATTTTCAACGCATATTAACAGATCGGCGACAGCGCAGCGCATACGCACTCCACCTTGACATAACAACTATCAGGCAGTCGAGCGTTCAAACCCCAGAAAAATCGAAAAAAAAATTTTCTTCTGTTTTTTTTTTAAATTATTTTTTTATATATATATAAACAGCTGATAAGATGCCTTTGAATAGAACCCCTCCCGCATCATCATTGTCCTCTCCACTTCAGCACTGTACTTCGGAACCGAGTCTTACAAGAGAGGGAAACAGCGAATATGCAGCAGGGACCCCGAATGCTACCTTTGTCAATAAACGTAGACGTGGTTCATCTTCAGACGAAGGTGGCGAAAGGCTAGGCTCGTTTATGATCGAAATTAAGGAACTCTTTGAAGAATTTAAAAGGGAACAAAATCAAAAATTTGAAAAGTTAACTGCAGCCGTTGACGAGATTAAAATGCAAAATAGCGAAATTCAAACGTCAGTTCAATTTTTATCCCAGAAGTATGACTCCATTATCAATCAAATTGAGAAATTAGAAAGCGAAAAACAACAGCATCTTCATCAATTACAATTATTAGAGAACAGAATGGAAAATTATGAACGATTGTCAAGGTCAACCTGCATTGAAATTAAAAATATTCCTGTAATTCCATCTGAAACGAAAGACAAGCTGTTAAACACTGTTATTTCGGTGGGAAACAGCTTAAATGTCCCCATTACGTCGCATGAAGTCAAGGACGTCTTTCGCATCAATTCTCGGGACCCAAACACCAGGACAGTTCTTGTAGATTTTACTGGAGTCATGTTGAAAGAAAAAATCATTCAGATGTACAGAAGGAGAAACAAAGAAAATTCCCGACTAACTACGGACAACCTGAAATTACCAGGACCTTCCAAACCAGTGTTCATCTCTGAGAGTCTAACACCCAAGATGAAAAGGCTTTTCTTTCTTGCACGTGACTTCGCCAAATTGAATCAATATTCACACTGTTGGATTTCTAATGGCAAGATATTATTGAGAAGGAAAGAAGGGGAAAAGTATGTAATAGTTAGAAATGAAGACGATTTATCAGAACTAAAACCAAAACAGTGACTAGAATATTCAAATATGTATAAATTTTTTTATGATGGTGTCTTAGTTTTTATCTTAATTTTATATAACCTTATTTTTTTATTAGTTTAGTTTGTGATATAGTTATTTTTTTTTATTACTTCTTGTTACTTTCAACTTTGCATGATGTTTACAGATTTTTTACACTCACTCACTTATACTCATACACTTCATTTACATAATAAAATGCCTAATACACACATAAACAAGTACATTACACTAGATAGTTTATTTCGTTTTATCAGCTTGCAAATTGGTAATATATGTAAAGTCCCGGCCTTCTGTACTTATGTTGGAAACATAATCAAGTTATGATTGATGAAAATATTGTTGAAGATATTGAAAATATATTGGTTTCTGGTTCTCAACTCTGTTCCCCTGAACAGTGTAACCAATCTCTGACAAACATTTCTGGAATGAAAATTATGCACGTTAATATACGTAGCATAGGCTGCAATTTTGACTCACTTCTAGTATTGCTGATGAGGTTGGGTTATCAAATTGATATTTTAATTCTATCCGAATGCTGGTTAAGTAAAGCTCATACTATTCCGACTTTACCTGGTTTCAATTCATTTAGGTCAGGTTTTTCTAATCAGAATGACGGTGTTGTTGCATACGTCAGAGATTTTTTGGAATGTGAGATTTCTGAGCCTGAGCTTAGCGATTCAAACTGTTTGCTAATCAAGCTTTCTTCTACTCTTGCTGTGGTTGGATTATATCGTTCTCCTTCTTTCCATGATATTAATTCTTTTTTAAATAGTTTGAACATCCTTTTGGGATCTTTAAACAATTTTAACACCTTAGTTGTTATTGGTGATTTAAATATTAATATTAGCAAGTCGCCACTCGATTCACATGCGGAAGAGTATTTAAATCTTTGCGCTATACATGGGTTGCTACCGGCTCACTTGTTTCCAACAAGAAACGAAAACTGCCTGGACCATGTAATCATGCGTAGCAATAAAAATTCAGCTACATATGTTATGGATACCCCTTTTACCGATCATTGTCCCATACTTGTTTGCTGTGAATTGATTTACAAAAACACTAAGGCTTTACGGTCCATTACATATGTCGATGAATCAGCTACTCTGACTAAACTAAAAAAAATAGACTTTTCTGACATTTTAAACAGTACTGATCCTGAGGATGCAGCGAGAAGATTAGTACTGGCAATATCTTCTCTAATACAATGCCATACTCGTACTATAACGCTCTCGGGCAGGAAGCGAATCATAAAACCCTGGATTACTCCTGGTTTACTCCGCTGCATACGACATCGTGATAAATTATACAAAAAAACTAAAAGAACTCCTAATGACATGACTGCCAAACTGATCTATACGCGTTACAGAAACTTCTGCAATAATTTATTGAGGAAAATTAAGACTGACTTTGAAAATAACGAATTCCGGAAGGCTGGTAGAGATGTTAGGAGAACTTGGGCTGTTATTAAGAGAGTCACTAATATATCTAACGAAAATACTAACACTTCAAGTCCTCTCTTAAAATCATCTAATGACCCGATCGAGTCAGTAAACAAGGTTAACGAATTCTTCGCAGGCATAGGTAAAAATTTCGCTTCTGCTGCTGGTAGTCTGGAGCATAATCCTCAGCTGTACTTACCTTACATCGCTTCAAAGTTGGCGTCAACCTCGATGGTGTTAAATGAGACCGACGACGTAGAAGTCAGAGCCATTATCCATAGTCTTAAAGGCCATTCTGCAGTAGGATGGGACGGTATAACGACATCTCTACTTAAAAGCGCCGTGGACATTCTCACTCCTTCAATTACAAGGGTGTGTAATCTCTGCCTATCTCAAGGAATATTCCCCAAAGTTTTCAAAACTGCCATTGTTCATCCAATTTTTAAGAAAGGTTGTAAAGAATCTGTTACCAATTATAGACCTATTTCTGTTTTGAGCTCACTATCAAAGATTCTCGAAAAACTCATTAATAAAAGACTCGTGTCTTATCTAGAGAAATATAGCTTGCTTGCTTGTAACCAATATGGCTTTAGAGCTGGCAAATCTACTGAGGATGCGCTTATGACTTTGGTGAACGATGCGATTAAAAATATTGACGGGAAAAAGAAGACTCTTGGTATATTCTTGGACCTATCAAAAGCTTTTGATACAGTTTCTCTTCCTCTTCTTCTCACCAAATTGGAAAAAATTGGCGTCAGGGGAACTGCTCTAAACCTTCTCAAAAGCTATCTATCTGAAAGAACGCAAAAAGTTAAAATAAACAATAATATCAGTGATGAGGCAAATCTAACATATGGAGTACCACAGGGTAGTATATTGGGTCCCACTCTCTTCTTGATATACGTAAATGACCTCTGCAATCTTAATATACCAAACTGTAAAATTGTTTCTTATGCAGATGACACTGTTCTTCTCGTCCATGGTAAAAATTGGACTGAGGCGCGTGGGCATGGCGAAATGGCTCTCACTGTCATAATGAGTTGGTTGTCTAACAACATCCTGACACTAAATCTAGATAAGACTGTGTTTGTAACATTTGGCTGCAAGCGCTCTTTACCTCCCAATTCCTTCTCTATAACCGCACATAAATGCTGTCTCGGACGTGGTATTTGCAGCTGTAGCAATATAACTCGCTCTAGCGTTGTAAAATATCTTGGCGTACTCGTGGATGAAAATCTTACTTGGAAGAACCAGATACAAGTTATTGCCTCCCGTTTGCGAAAACTAACTTACATTTTTAGACAATTAAGATCAAGTGCTAGTTTCCAAATTATGAAGACGGTCTATTTTGCCCTTGTGCAATCTTTACTTACTTACTGCATTCCAGTATGGGGTGGTGCAAATAAAACAATCTTGCTTCAACTGGAAAGAGTGCAAAGATGTATTCTAAAGATTTTGATATCGAAACCTATTCGTTTCCCAACAACTGAATTGTACAAGATTTGTCAGGTATTAACAGTTCGACAATTATTTGTCCTTTGCTCCGTTCTTCGTAAACACAAATCCATCCCATTTGACAAACGGTTTTTGTCCGGTAAACGGAGAAGTGATAGAGTCTGCCCAATAGAATTATGTCACAAGGTCTCCTCAAGTCGTCAGCATTATTATTTCAGTCCCAGATTGTACAATAAAATAAATAGGGAGTTAAATATATATCCTCTAACTTATCGTGTATGTAAATATAAATTGAAAAACTGGTTATTGACATTAAATTACAACCAGACGGAAAAACTTTTGGTCACCGTAACTTAACTAGATATTTTTAGTGTAATTATATAAATGAACAAAACAAACCTTATAAATAAACACACACACACACACATACTAACACACACACACACACACACACACACAAACAGCATGCTTTTCTTATCATAATTGTTATTTTTATTGTTTGATCTTTTTCCTATTGATCATATTGTTTTGCTTTTATATTTTTTTTTTGAAATTTGGTCTACTTTCTTATACGACGCGTTGTGAGGAGGGCGTTAATGACTGCGACACAGTTTTATACTAATGTAGTTATTATCGTTACAGATTGTTTATGCTATGTACCAAATTTTTGAAATAAATAAATATTATTATTATTATATTATAAATAAACACTTCACACTCAACGGCCCCCAGTAGGATTATCTCCTGTGTCGGGAATCCGGAAACACACACAATACACAAGCACAAACTCCCAGACCACGACAAACATCTATATGTTCAATGCAAATTTCTGTCGTGAGCGGGGATCGAACCTGCGACCATCAGCGCAACAACCAGTGCTGTGACCGCTGCGCCAACGCGTCGTCAAAATCAAAATTAAATTATTATTTTATTTTATTTTAGTAATATAGCTTACAGCTTATTATGACCATAGCTATTACTAAATTGAAATAAAAAAGCTAATAATAAGGACAAGCTACCGCATATTGAAACTAAATAAACACATCAATGCTGAATATTTCTCATACCGTAACAATAATTTCAAGCCGTTTATTATTCCCTTCTCAGGCACATATTATCGACAAAATAATAAACTTATTAGAGCTTGTCAGGCATGTACTAGTACTATAGTATTAATGTTGACAATAATTTGTTTCATGGCACTATTATCACTACCATAAAAATGGCGATTATAAGATCTATGATGGAATTCGCGCACACTCGTAACTAGTCTTGTTTAGCTTTATATACTTATTAGATTATTCTTTCTAGAAATATTCATCATTGTTGTATTTATTTAGTTAATAAATACCGTAAATAATAGTAAGCCCAGCAAAGTTCCTGAGGTACTCTCGAGAGGATGTTGATCCAAGAAAACACGTAACCCTTTAAAACTACCGCCTGGGATCTATTCTGAATGTAGGAGTTGAACCAACGAAACAAACTAATTCGATTTTGGTGGTAAGACTGTCAGCAACCACCTTAAGCTATTCAACGTCCTTCTTGGTTGACTCAAGGTCAGCAGCCAAATTTTGAATCTGTGGTTGGGGTGAGGGGTGACCTCTGTGGTAATAAACAAGTAACTTGTTAACTAACAAAATTTTCTCGAAATTCCATCTCAATAATTGTAAATGATTTTTTTTTAAATAAGTGTTATAAAAAAATTTCGCTTCGTAGAGCCTTTTTATATACATAATTAACAAGATCACGCCATAAAAGTTAAAAAAATATTCATACTTTGTTTTTAATAATTTTTGTACTTGAACAAAAGCTGGTGATTTTTTACAAAAAATTATGATTTTTCTGGAACTACAAAGTGAGGTTATCACACTTAATTTTAAGAGCAGGATCTCTATTTTCAACCATTTTCAACTTGTTGACTAGACTATTTGCCGAAAGGCGTATGTACTGATGATATATTATACTCGTATAGGTATAATATAAATTTTAATAAAATTAAATACCTAGTTCACTTGAGACTACCACCGATTTTTAATGAAGATTCTGTGTAGAAGTATTGACAAAAAACTAAGCAAAATTAATTCCTATTTAGGTCGACAAAGACAAATTTTATTTTGGAATTTTTAAGAAATATTTAAATTTAATTAATAAATTCGTACGTTAATGTTATTTATTAATTATTTAAAATTAATGGCATCCATTACTATATACCTACTATTACTAGTCTTAAAAATAAGTTTGAGTGGACAAATAAAAAATATTTTACTAACGAATGAAAATTTTAACAAGATATATGCATAAATAATTAAGTATACGACCTTTAGAGAGAGTGAACTATGTCGTAGCCAGTAGGATTAGAGATATTAAAAGATGAAAGGAGAGAAAAGTGTTGTTCAGCGCCATCTATCGAGCGATATTGTAGGAACTAGCTCCAACAACGTTACAACAAAATGTACCGCCAGGCGGCGACACTTTATATATTTTATTTAAGAGCAAGTATTATATTAAAATAAATATTTTATTTTTAAACTGTTTGTGTTTCATTCGTATTCAAATAACCGATTGCGTTAAATATTTTAGTAGCTTGTGTAATCGTTTCTATATATAACTAATAATAATTAGTTTCTATATTATCATCTGCATGGTATAGCTTTTAAAGTTGATAAAAAGAAAACGAGTTTGGAATTTCATACTTATGGCTATAGATATAGGATGTGAAATTCGTTTGTAAAATACATTTAATAAAATGATTGATCGAGTATTAGTATACCTAATGGGGACTAAATGTTTCAGATAAAAGATAAATATTCTAATGAGAATATTTACTAATTCATTTTATATTAGATACCTACTGTTTTGTATAGGTACATAACATTAGATACTTTCTAAGACTTTCATAATATTACTGTTAGGTACAATGTCATATCTACTGCTTACTTTATAAATTAACAAAAAAGTAACAATTATCTATAACCTGTAGAACTATTACCTAACAGTTGTACCTATGATCGTACACTTTACCAACTGTTTATATTAATTTATTTATAAGTACCTATACTTTTAAAAAGAGAAACACGAGTAGGTACTACCTAACTTCTATATTATAATAAAAAATTGAATTGAAAATAATCGGTGTAGGGACCTACCCATCAACAAGTCTATAGAACATTTAAAAAACTTAAAGCTGTGACAGTTATCCTGTAGGTAGCTACATAACTACGACGAGATATTTTAGTCAAAAAGAAGATCTTTGCTGTTTCATAAAGAAAGATGAATCTAAATGCATGTAAATAAATTTAAAACTACAAAATTTTATTTAAAAAATGACCTACCTTAAAAAACCAGAATCCAAAATATCGTTACATATTTTAAATCGTATCACGTATTATAAAAAAAAAATCAAGAGGAGAAAATTTTATCAATCGTAAAGTTTTCCGCTATAAAACTCAACTCAACACTTGCACCCCACTTTCCTCAACTAATTTCAACCAATGAGAAGTGAACATTTCACGCAAAGGGCCGCGCCCCCATACACTGCAATACGCATGCTTTCGTTGCAGCGAAATAACAGTCCACCGTCTGTCCCTTTCACTTCTATATCAGAATGAAATGTGTGAAAGTGATAGCATGTATATTTTCCGACACAACATGCAAATTTTTATTCAATTGCAAATTAAGTGTATTAAGTAATTATGTATTATCGTTTAGCTGTAGTCGCTTTGAAATAGTGAAAAGAGGATACCGTAGGTATATTTGTGACTCTACTTACAATAAATATCCATACCTTATAAAATTATATCTATACACTATTTTTCATTTATCTTTGGGAAAAAATATTAAAATTTCACGATATTTACTCTATGAATAGGTATAGGTATATTCTCTATATGTAGAGACGAATGATTCCTTATATAGTACTACAGGCAAATAACGCCCGCTTAACTTTAAACTATTATTTTTTCTATAAATACAAATAAAATTAATAAAATAGTGCGATAAACAAATAAACCATTCTTTTCTGAACCGAAACATATTGATTGAAAATACAATTCTTTAAAATTTCCGTACTTATGACATCTTTTTAAAAACTATGTCTTTGGGCGTTATTAAAAATACCATGTTTAATAACGCCCGTTAACTTAAATGTCATCCTAGACGCAGAAAACATATTCCTGGAGGATAAATGTATAATAATACACATCAGTCACACACAATATTTTTATTACAAATGGAAAATATAGAAGAAAACAAAATTTAACACAAAAATTATCAAATTTCCTAACGTAGTAAAATTATTGTTAAACTGCTCTTTATAATCATTTTAACTAAACTTTTTTGGTCATATATCAATACCTTTTAATTGTTATGCATCAAATAACAATTAAAATGTTTTTCTGTCTAAAAAAATAACATAAATATTACCATACATTGGGCGTTATTAAACAGAAAAGGGCAATTACGCCCTGAGGTAGGTGAATAACGCCTGTTCATGGTAACAACAACGAAAGGTACATAAGTAAGTACATAATATCTCTCATAAAAAAGGTAAGCCTGTTTTCTAATGAATTTTGGTGTAAGAGGTACTCCGATGGTTGCAAATCGTTTCATTCTTCAGCCAAATCATATTCGATGGTATTAATTTATTTATTTGTGAAAACAGGTTTTCGTCCCAAACTTCTGTCCACGACTCTCCTCCTCTTTTTCTTTTACCCATATAACTCAGTGGCGCCATTACAAATCCTAAACAAAAGACGAAAATTTATCAATCGCTTAAATACATAGAACTGGGTCAATAACGCCCATGAAGGGTAATATCGCCCAACGGTTATTTGAAAAGGCGTTATTAGCCGAGTGGGCGTTATTGTACTTTTTTGTGCATTTTCACTAAATTATGTACCTTACCTAAAAATTAATAGTGCCACATTAAGAACAGTCACTTACAACACGACGCAAAACATAAATATAATAAAAGAAATATTAGGAAATAATTAAAAACTTACAATTTCGTCGGAGCAGTTTTTATAACAGCAACGTCCATGAGCGATACCCACAAAGCGCGGCCTGATATTGGCAAGATAGCGGCTCGAGAAACTCACTTTTGGGCTAGACGCATTCCTATTGGTGTTAACTATGTGTACGTGCGCTGCGATGCTGATCATTCAAATTAAAGTACGTTTTCTGGGTTCTGGGCGTTATTTGGCAGCGGGCGTTAATTGCCATACCTACTATAATTATTATTAATTTATTTATTTTTAATTTTAATAAAAATATAATAATTATCAATCATCTTATTTAAAATAATATCGATTTCTAAGTAGAAATTTTCTTTTTGTTAAAATATGATAAAATGAATAAGTAGGTACCTATAGGTAGGTATATTGTACATAAATGTATATCAAAGTCAACTATTTTGTTTTCGTTCAGTTGGAAATGGAGTATTAATTATTTATTAATTAATCATTTTATAACTAATTGTAAATTAACTTTATTTGATAAATAAAATTAATTATGCTTATTTTAGTATGTTAATACTTTTAACTCTAGGTAGCTATCAAGGAAATGGTATTTCTCATCAGTAATGTTGTGGAAGGAATTCAATCTTTCTATCTATTGTAAAACTGTCTCAACCCCAATGTTTGCAAAATCATCTACCAAAGGATAGGACTAAAATAGTTGTGAATATCTATCTACCTAATTACGCTGGCTTAAAATTATTAGATAGGTGACTAATTGATTCATTGATTCACTGATTGATTCATTTTATGTTTCATTCCTGTCACATTCATGGTTGATCCACCGCTTCTTTAAATCATACATACCTAGTATTTTTTAGTCTAGACAGGAATATATCTGTTTATTATAGGTACATAGGCGTGTTTTTAAATAAGACTCTTATCAGAACTCTACATTTTTATTGTAGGTACTAATTAGAGCCTAATTAATGAATACAAAATACGCACAATTTAGAAATATGAAATACCAATTTAATAAATAGCATTATATAGGTATAGGTATATCTATGAGCTTATAGAAAATCTCTATGAACTTGTTAATTCTAAAATTCTAATATTCAAGATAGATTTTATATTTAATTTCTAATAAGCTAAATAACTAGACATTACAGTAAAAACTAAAATTGGATAAGTTTTTATTATTTTTTATTAGATAAGTTTTTTCTTAAAAAGATAGGTAAAGATATGTTTACGTAACATGTTTTACGTAAAGAATTCAAATGTGATGCTTATCCTATTAGAATCTGTTTAGTTCTATATATCCAATTAGAATTTATAACAATAAACTTTGTGCAAAATTATACTAATGTGTACCTAAGATATAAGAACACTGTAGACAAATAAATTGAAATAAATATTTTGAAAATATGACAATAAAAAAACTCATTCTTTTTTCTGTCTTTTTAAAAATTAGAATCCCAGCAGTGGGATCTTTAACTCAACCACACACAGTTAAACACCAATAAACGATTCTTAAATCAACACTTTTCTTCTCTTTTTTTGTCATATAAACAGAAAGAGAGGTACACTACCCTAAGTCGTAAATTTCCGAGACAAGTCGCCGTTTGAGTTATGTGTTAGAACATGTGCATGTTTTGTCGTTTGGTTTATTAAGTTGTAATAAATTTTATACCCGAGGGAACGGGAGGTGAGAAGTAGTATCGGTTATTTACTATTTTATACACACAAATAAATTAGGTGTGTATAAAATGAGTTTGATTTTTTAAGTCGTAATCTGAGTATTTTTAATAATAATAAAAAAATTAAATTAAATTACAAAACAAGAAGAAGTACAAATGTCGGCCTTGTTGCATAAAGCGATTTCTTTCAGACAACCTTTGCATGTAAACTGAATGAATAAGTATTAGTAATAATAAAAAAAGTTCCAATAGAAAGGCAGTGTACCTATTGATCTATACCTAAGCTATCAAACATATAGTATTGTGTTTTGTTCATAAACATAAAGAACAAACATGGATGCCTGTGTTATCCCACTGCTGGCCATAGGCTTCTTTCTCCACGTAGGAGGAGTGGCGCTTAATCCACCAAGAGGCTCCACTGCGGGTTGGCGGATATGTTCCCTACTACGAGTAACGATCGCTGTCAGGTATTTATGATAACGACCGGGACCAACAGCTTAACGTGCTCTCCGAGGCACAGTGGGGTGATCCACAAGGACAGACATCCAAACCGGAAAAGAATATTTATACAAATACAAATATCCATCCCGAGCGGGATTCGAACCCGCAAACCGCAGAGCAGTTTTGTTAACAAAATAATTGTGTTTGCTCGCAAACGAAAAAAAAACCGACTTCACTTACACCGACAAGTAATATAACGTAATAAGACCAAAAAACAGTCAAGTTAATACGCGTTATCAAATACTAGCTTCTGCGCGCGACTTCGTCGGCGTGGACTCCGCTCCTATTGGTCTTAGCGTGATGATATATAGCCTATAGCCTTCCTCGATAAATGGGCTATCTAACACTGAAAGAATTTTTCAAATCGGACCAGTAGATCCTGAGATTAGCGCGTTCAAACAAACAATCAAACAAACAAACTCTTCAGCTTTATTATATTAGTATAGATTACTCAAAAAGTAGTAATCAAATCTCGCTCAAATTTAAACAAGACTACATGACAAGTATATATTAGCTTTTGATTAAAGTAAGAATCATCAAAATCGATAAACCCAGTGAAAAGTTATACGGTTTAATACAACGTAGATCGACGAAAAAGTAGTCAAGTAAATACGCATTATTAGATATAACTCTAAAAGTACTCGTCAGATCTCAATTAAATTTAAATGGTACTACATGACACGCTACACCTTTCAATTAAAACAAAATTGATCAAAATCGGTCCACCCAGTCAAAAGTTCTGAGTTAACAAACATTTAAAAAAATACAGAATTGAGAATCTCCTCCATTTTTGGAAGTCGGTTAAAAAAACAACCGAATTGAGAACCTCCTCCTTTTTTGGATGTCGGCTAAAAATGAGCTAATTCCTTATAAGTTTATTAAAGCACTAGCTTCTGCGCGCGACTTCGTCGGCGTGGACTCCGCTCCTATTGGTCTTAGCGTGATGATACATAGCCTATAGCCTTCCTTGATAAATGGGCTATCTAACAGTGAAATAATTTTTCAAATCGGCCCAGTAGTTCCAGAGATTACCGCGTTCAAACAAACAAACAAACAAACAAACAAACAAACAATCAAACAAACTCTTCAGCTTTATTATATTAGTATAGATAGATTATTAGCATTGAATACCTATGTATAGATAAGCTTTATAAATGTTTCAATACATACCTACCCTTATTACAATTATTATTAAGTACTAATCATTTATTTTCATACTCTATATCTCTCATAGTCTTCATCACTCATCGTGTAGGTACTTTTACCTATAGTTAAAATTAAGTTAGTATATGTAATTAATAAAATACATCTAGAGTTATTGTGTGATAATACTCTGGCTAAAAGATGTTTTTTGTGTGATAATCTTTTATTTAATGTAATTGATTGGTTTTAAATGATACAGCAGATTTTTATTCTTATAGGATTAGATTAGTGGCTTAAAAACTTAAAAGAGTGAAATTGTATGAAATAGGTAGGTTATATTATATACCTGTATTGTCAGTAAACATCAAAAAATGAAAAGTTAAAATATTTTTTGTCATCAAATGGTTGCATCAATTTCTGGCCTCTTTGAAGGAAGGAACGAACACCTAATATTCGTAATTCGTTAGCTGTAACGAACATACTGTAGATGTATATAACTTATTAAGTAAGTATTACTTATTTATATTATTTATACTCAGATAATTAATTAATCATTTAATCGAATACAAAATTAAATCCGTTTAACTCCGGAAACTTGATAAGCATAAATATTTTATATAAGAGTAGATATACAATATATAATAAGCGAAATAATATACACTAAATTGTGTGGGTGCGTACCCACACAATTTAGTGTTTAATTTCAAGACGAAAAAATCAAGACGTAATTTCGCGTATTGTTTTTTTTTAATATCAATTAAATAGCAATTGATAGCTCATTAAGGTATAAGAACACCTTTTATATATAGGTACATATCTAGGGACATATTTTTTTCTTGCTCACTATATATTTCTATGTAGTATGTTTTCGGTTGTACGGTATAGTATATTTGTGTTTATAGTTATATAATCCACACCATCTTTAGCTAATTTCTAAATCACATACAACTCTTGGTTTAAAATATATTCATTAAATCAAACCTAACTTAACATATTAGTTGCTTATAGACCAATTTTTAGGAAAACGCAAAAAATAATATTAATAAAGACAAATTAGACATACAAAGTACCTAACTTTGTACATACTTTACATAATTACATACAGACATATGCCTACGCTTACATGTATAATTAGACGATTTAATTGTTAATGTACATAATTAAAACTAATTTATTCAATTGTGTTTCTGTAATTAACACATAATAATTACTGTCTGGTTAGATGGGTAGGTACATTGAATGAGCTGGTAATTGAACCTACCTACTACATTTATTAGGAAAGGTTTTTAATTTATATCAAAAGTCTAATAGCTATTAAAAATTGTTGTGTACTTGTCTATGTATTATATGATATGACAGAAAAGCTTTAGAGTATGTTTTATCATTTACATTTATTAATTTTAATGATTAAACTATTGAGAGGAATTTTCGTAACGATAAAACGATACATATACCTACGTTATTTAGGTACCTACGGGATGAATTTTCAAATGGCTTGTTTTAGTTTTTGCCTACACTAGTATCTATCTAATACAATAATGTTATACCTATATAATGTTACCTATACCTAAAGAATTGCAGCGCCATGTCAATATTTTTATTATGTTACATAAGGGAAGAAGATAGGTAGTTATAGGTAGTCGGAAATTCATTTGTAACATAATATTACATGAAAAGATATTTTTAATCAGCCTGGTAGCTTCTAAAATAAAATAAAAGTACAGTAAAAAAAAAAACAATCGAAATTCAGTTAAAACGCGTATAGACGATGTTAATTTTTTTGCCTATAAACGCGACAAACAATTTCTAATTCACTTCAAAACAGTTTAAATTCAACGCATATTTTGTAATAAGTTAGCTACCTATACCTAAGCGTAGTTCTTAATTGTAGTGACATTGTTAATGTAGAGAATATAAACTCATAATAACGCTTTGATAACAAATATATCTCGCAGATAGGCTTTCGTTAGATGCAACAAACAAAGTTTAGCATATAGTAATTTAATTAAAAATTATATAATTTCTCTAACAAAATCCGCAAATAAAGAATTTGAACCTCAAAAGTAACTTTTAAGAGGAACATGGACTAACATGGTTACTCTACCTACCATAAATTTGAATTACGATTAATATACATATACATATAGGTACCTAATAAATATATCGTGTGCTATGTTTAGCAAAACCATCTCGTTTTTGTAAACAGAAATAAAACTACTTATATTATCGTGTCAAGAAACTAATAAGTAAACAACAATTTGTTTCAAGCGCAAAAAACGCAGAAATTGTCAACATTTTATTTTGAAAACACTGTTTACCTTTTTACATCACTATGCCACCAACTTTTCTGAATCTATCACCGTTTAATTACCACAATGCAATCCTTCACATTGTCTTAGGGTGCATAAAAATAGACATATGTACATGTAACATGTAACATGTCATTTATTATGAGTAGCGGTTGGCAATTTTTATGCCTTACTCTTGTCACTCCCGCCACTGATGCATGGAGTGTGTCCGTCCATTCCGACTTAGATTAAGCACTTGTAGAATATTTTAATACAGTTTTGTCGTGCATATAATTTTTTAACTACCTCGTACTTCTTTAAAATACCTAATATTTCCATACGACTCGGTCAATTGAGGTCAATATCTAATTCATTGAAATGCATAAACTACAATCCATAATAATCATTATACTATTAAAGTGATAACCAAAAAACGTAATTAAACCACTTAAAAGCAATCACATCGATCACTGGTACAAAAAAACATCAACACATAAAAACAAATAGCGAACAGAGGATAAAAACGCTATCAGAAACGCTCGGCCGAGAGCGTTTCGTTGAGCTCTAGCGGGAGCGAGTTGAGAGCCAGGTGCGCCCCGCCCCACCCCGCCCGCTTGGCTCGACTCACCTCATCGCAGTGCACTCGACGCCCGAACGCCGGGAAAACATCAACGTTTTTCCACCGCGACACACGCTTAGTTCGGAAATCTTTGACTCGTCTTCGAATACGATCGACGTTTTAGTGAAGTGACGATAAAATTGTGGGATGTTTAGTGATTTAATGTGCGTTTTTGTTAAATAACTTTCAAATATTTTAGAGTAAGTTTTTTTTTTATATATTTAATAGTTATAGAATCAAAGTAGATTGGAAATAATCTACTAAGATAGGTTGGATTTAAGATGTCTACTTGGAGCTTAAAAGTTTTATAGTAGAGCTTTACTTGTCTCTGCTGTTAATATATTATACATCGATATTTTTAATGGCGATTAATTAATAGTTAGTTTTGCTTAATTGTTTTTTAACTATTTAAATGTATTATTTTATTTACTGTATTTTCGTATTGAATATTATTTTTATTATGGTTGTTATTTATTACAAAATTTTATATTAAATTAATTTATATTTAATAAAAGATAAAAACTTTTCCAAAAAAGACACAAGAAATATATTTCAAAATGTATATGTATTATAAAAGATAAAGTTATTATTTATTTACTTTTATATCTACATAAAAGGTTCTACAGCATTTTGAGTATAAAAATAAGGAAACACTCACTATGCACAAACGATGCATCGTTGCATATGAACAACATTATATAAATATTTGCTTACAACATAATAAAAGCAATTATAAAAATTAAAATAAAACTAAAATTATAGAAATACCAAATCGCCTCATCAAAGGATGTCGAGGTTAGGCCACTAAGAAAAGTAAAAAAAAAAAAACAAGAATCGTTCGGCCCATTTAATGTGGACCGGACGGGAGTGACAAAAATCTAAACTGAAATAAACTAACACATGTTGTCTGGATGTCACACGAGAATGAGGGGATTAAACTGTATAGTTATTTTATAGAAAGTATCGAATAAAACCTCTTTTTTGTCTTACGAAATTATTTGGGTATAAAAGTTATGTTTTATTTCGTGGTCGGTGGTTTTACTTTTGTGGTTGTTTTACTGCAATAAAAATAGAGCTATAGTACAGTCTAGATTTACAATTTGTTGTAGGTAATACATAGTAATCAGTCTTTTTTATTTTCTTCTTTAAAAGAAAACTTGTGTCTTTGTGCTGTCAACTCATACATTGACTAGGATTGTGTCTGTAAAAAAATATTAATTTTTTTGTAAGTTATTTATTTTTGTAATTAATCTAATTATTATGAAATAGTAATAAATTACTGACTATAAATCACGGCCGGCGACTTTCTGTAGTACTTTATATTTAAACGGTCATATCGCAATGTCATTTTAAATTAATTACCCTTAAAATATTGAAAATCATAACAATATTACATGTTGACGTGTAATAATATATCACTCTTGCAATTCCTTGACTTTGAGACAAATAGAAGACGGCGAAACCGTTCATAAATAAATAGAGCCAAGAAACAAGTTTACAAGTGCATTTAAGTGAAAATATTATAATATTAATACGAAACAATTATTCATTTCAATAATAACTCATTTCAGTTCGTCTTCATCACACAATAAATCTCTCAGAGTCTAAAAAAATTCGAAACGCGCTCCACATAAGATGCAGCGTGAAAAATCTGCCAAATGCACAAAATTACGACGCATTTCGGCAAAATTCGCACATTTGTCATTCGTTTCGCGTACACGACAAATAAATCGAATACACAATGACTGCTAATTTGCTCATAAAGATGTATGCACCGAGCGGAGTTCATAAATCGGCAGAAGTCACATTCGGCCTACCGCTTACACCCATAAACCTCTGTGGACACTTTTATAGCCCTACCACGTGGCGGAACAGAGATTTTTTTCCTCACGACACTTGACATGTGCACTTTTCACTACGCTTTAAAATGTCGTTTATTAATTTATTGTTTAGTAATAGACCCCCCTGAGTGGGTCAAATATTTAAAACTATGTAAGTTGTACAGTCTTGAAATCCTGTCAGGAATTGTTTGATGATATCGTCGTTTTTCGGTATTAATTTGTTGATAATACTAGGATATTTTATTTTTATATTTTATAACATCATTTTAAATTACTATTGAACCACAAATCTTTCAACTACCTTAAAAAATTAAGCTCCTCCAAGAATATTAAGCTTTATATTTTAGTTTTATAATATTTATTGATTTTAAAATATTGTGTGACACGTGTAATATACATTTATCACTAGTAACGAGACATCGTACTTGACCAATTAATGTGTTTCGTACTTTCACAGGTCCATCAATCAAGCTCCACTCTACGAGGACAATTGAGTCGGACCGCGAACATCTGTAGCACTTAACATGTCCAACTAGACAATTCAGAGTCCGACTAAGAATGACATTCTTCGAGTAAACTTCAGAGATAAGAGAGAAAACAATCTGTTACCAATGAACGACTTAAATTATAACGCAGGAATGAGTTCCTACCAATTCGTTAATTCCCTTGCATCGTGCTATGGGAATCAGGGACCAGGACGTACGGGGACACCCGTGGAACAATCTGGTCATCCAGGATTGCCTACTTCCGGCGCAGACTACTATAATCCGAACGCTACAGCGTCATATCCAAATACTTGTTACTCTCCGCCACAAGTTGGCCACCATTATCCTCAACATCCATATGCGACGCCGGCAGCCGGAGCTCACATGCAACCTCAAGCTATGATCGATTACACACAGTTACACCCACAAAGACTGGGAAGTGCAGCCAGTCATATGCATCAACATTCGAACCCAAGCCCCGGGGCTCTATCACCGAATATTATGTCAACACCACCCAGCCAAGCGACAAGTGCGAGTTGCAAATTTGCTGACTCCACTTCTACAACGGGGGTTGCGTCACCACAAGACCTGTCTACGTCCTCTGGTCCTGGTCGAACGTCACCAGGTTTTGGGAGCGTGGGTCAGAATTCCGGCGGAACGACCAGCACCAAACTCGGTCTTACTACACCTATCGCTTCTCCAGTGGAGCACAAAGCGAATATAAACCAAAACATTTCGAGCCCCGCTTCAAGTACATCCAGCAACGAGAGTAACGAAGCAAACAACTCTAGTTCAAGTAATACGAAGAATGCGAAGACTGCCTCCAACGCACAAGCGAATCCTCCGCAAATTTACCCGTGGATGAAACGCGTTCATCTAGGACAAAGTGAGTAGTTTTTCATCATATTGATTAGATTTAATGTTTAACGGTCTTCTATGGAATGATTTATTGTTTTATTGACTTAGGAAACAGTTAATGACGTAAATATCTCGGTTTATTCTTTTTTACTCGAGGCGTGAAATCGTAAATGGTTCTGTTTCCTCTTCGAATCACGGTGTGACCACGCCTCTGTTAAAAACCAACACGGTCTAACAAGAAACGATTCGTCAATTAGGAGTCAAAGCGGAGACAAAATAAATTATATATCTTTTTTAAAACATTAGCATGCGTTAATGTTGGATCAATACAGCGGGCTGATGGATGATGTCCATAATAAGGTATAATGGCTTTGTTGGCGGGCGCTACGTAGTGAACATCGAAGATTTTTTCTTTCTAGCTTCTAATGATAGGGAAAGTACGTCGTCACTACGACGCGAGATTTGATGGATTCTTACCTTCCGATATTAACCGTGAATTAGATTATTCAATCTCCTTTTAAGTGTCTGCTAATTTACTTAACTTTCCTAACCTTCTTATTTTGATGAAATTGTGTAGATATACATTAAGCCTTCGTCTTTTAAAAGTTTTGTAGCAAGCTCTGCTGACAACAGTCGGCTTAAAGAAATCTATACTAATATATAAAGCTGAAGAGTTTGTTTGTTTGTTTGTTTGTTTGTTTGTTTGTTTGTTTGTTTGTTTGAACGCGGTAATCTCTGGAACTACTAGGCCGATTTGAAAAATTCTTTCAGTGTTAGATAGCCCATTTATCGAGGAAGGCTATAGGCTATGTATCATCACGCTAAGACCAATAGAAGCGGAGTAAACGCCGACGAAGTCGCGCGCAGAAGCTAGTAGTTTATAAAGTGGGACACCGTGACATACGTTATTAGACCATGCAATCAAATTAATGCCTTAATTAAGTATAGTATGTGTGAAAAACGGGGATGATTCAATTACTACTGATAAATAGGTACATTACCTAATATGACACTAAAATATATATTTTTATATTTGATAATGCCCGAATATATCCACTTAAATTATAGATAATAGTTTTCGAACAATAATATAATTTTAACATTTCTAGAACTATAAAAATAAATTAAGACAAATCCTAAGCTTCGTGTGACCTGAATTATGAGAGAATAACGCCATATCACATTGCTTGTTTCAAATTGACTTGACACACATGTGAGAGTAGGTAAACGTTCTAAATGTTCACGACACAAGACATGCGCAGATGTTAAGATTTTTCATATAATTGTTTTTGTTTTCTTACATTTACCGGCTAGGCGACCTTGCTGTTATTTCCTCTAATTGGCTTTTAATTGATGTGATACAAATTATAGTAAACGCTGTCACAATGTAATGTATGTTATTAGGTATACAAATAAGTGGTTTTGTAAAAGCGCAAAAATAAATACACAAAGTTTGAAAATAAATGTACCTATATTTTCAAATATGATATTGCGATGAATATATATTTCCTATATTTGGAATGAGCTTGTACCTATGTGGTATAAAAATGAGAGAAAATAATGTAGTATAAATTTAATTAGTTTATAAGGGCAATTAATAAAAAAAGTTTAAGGATATAATACATACAATTTGTAGTAACCGCATAATAATAAAACTAAAAAAATGTGACAAGTTTTTAAAAGTTATCTAATTTTAGTACCTATCAGTTTTATTTATTCTAAGAAATCTAACATATTATTCAAAATTGCCGTAAAACAAATACCAATTGCTGTCTACTATATTAATAATTTTATAAAATTTTGTTTATGAAAGTTTTAAATTAATTAAACTATATTTTTAATTAAAATAATATGGAAATCCTGTTTAACTTTGTAACATACGAGAGAAAATACGAGTAGGTATAATCAGCTGTAGTTATCATCTATGACATAAAAAGTATAAATCAACGTGTTAATTAAATTATTTTAATGACATTATTTATTAGTAGGTAGTTTAAAATGCAAATAAGGGTCGCAGTGATGCCATGCTTCGGGGTAATAAGTCAAGAGTTGCCAACTATGCGTGTAGTCTAGGACTCCTTACATTTTAATAGTTACAGAACTTAGAGAGATATACAAATAAAAGTGTTTTTTTTTAACGAATTATTATTGCATCTATAATAAATTTCTGTTTTTATATTTAAAACATAAGAAGAACAGAAAACCCTTCTTCTACATGGAGAAAGAGGCCTATGTCTATGATGTTACGGACTAAACCAAACAATCAACAAAGCTAGAAAATAATCTTTCCTATATTCTTTTCTATAATAAATATTAAAGAGACATCACAGAGATTTAGAAATTAAAATATCGTAGAAACATAAGTATTTAGTTTCTCATAAATTTGCCGGTTAATATTGGAATAGGTAAACGAGTAGGCTACTTCAAAGGTTATTTCATTGAAGCTTTTATGGATTTTTAACATTTTATAAGAAATATGTTTTTATGTGAAAGGAATTTTGTTAGGTTAAAGATTTGTTATTGTAGGTATCTACTTAAATAAAAATATTTTACAATGTGTCAGTTTAAGTTTCGGTTTTTCTGTGCTTTTGATACTACAAAGTAGCGTTTCATAGCTTCCTTATATAAGAAATTTTAAATCGACCTACTAAAATTAGTGCAATGCTAATTATTCAGATTCAGTACATAGATAATTAAAACTATTAACGAAAAACGTATGCATTGTAGATTATAAATGTGTGTAGCTATTTATTGGTAATTTGCTAATAATCGTAATAGTTGAATTAAGTCCAAAATTAATGAAATCGGATTAAAATAAACATCGGAGTAATTTTCTTTATAACTTTTAATCATAATTTGAGTGCGTGATTAGTTTGTTTGTAAATAGAAAAACTTCACGTTACAGCACGAAATATTATTTTCTTGGGTAATTAAAAATTGATACAAAGCGCCTGAACTTTTTGTTTTGCGAGTATTATTCTTCATGATTAAGAAACTCATAATTGTACGTTTGTCAGCTTTTGTACTTGTAGTGCAATGACTGTAATTGCATACTATTAAACATTATTTACAAAAGATCGTAGCAACGTCAAACCGATTATAGAGTTTTCATATAAAAGGAATGTTATTTACTTTTTTTAATTGGTCTTTTTACAAAAATATGTTTTTACTGACAAGATCTTTAAAAACGTTTATTTAAGTACCACGTAGACTTCCAGTCTATTATTTACCGATACGAATGTGCTTAAAGAAATTACACAGTGTAATATATGATTAGATTTTAATCGATGCAAATTGCGGTAGGTATTTCAAAATGCCGAGACACAGGAAATTACAGTTAATCAGAAATATGGAATAATCAAGTAAATTCTACGGAATAATGTCGGCAATATTATTAGGCTGAATTTGTTATGCGCTAGATAAGAACTTGAATTATTAGAAATGATATAATAACCTTTAATTGTTTTAAATAGTTTTTGAACTTCATAAGTAAAATTTATGTGTTATTAGATAAGATTACGCCAAAGTAACAAAATTCCATTGAATATTAATAAATAAACATTTTGAATAAAAAAATATTTGACTTAAACTCTACTTATAAATTATTTATGAATAGCAACCTTAAAGAAAAATGATATTCGTGTTTTATATTGCTTTTTTGTAATCATATTACATACATTACAATAATCTATGGATAATTCCGTTCCATTTATAATATAAATTAAACGTTTATTATTTTTTCGAGCGGGTTTAACTTCAAATGAAAAAAATATATATTTGTCTTAAAGCTTAAAACTATCTATCTGTCATTCATAAAAACAGAACAAGTTACATTTTAAAAACAGAAAAAGGTGGAAACTTAAATTTATAATATCAGTCAAATTTTAGACATAAAATAAATAAGCAAAGCCATTCCGAAATCATTTACTCAATCTAAATCACGACTGGCATAACAAAAGATATAAGATAACGAAACAACCTCCCCGTATTTACTATACATAGATAGAATAGAAAGATGAACGTTAAGATAAAGTACCTATAAGCGTTCTAGACCTCAGGGCCCACCTAACCGGTCACTACCGCGGCAAACGGCAAAGGGTTAAAAAGAACAAAACTTAAGTTTAAAATGCATATGCAAAGGGTTCATATAAATAAAACGCTAAAAGTGTAATGGCGAAATAAAAAAGGGATTAGTGCGCCGACCCGTGGTTGGTCGAGTCGGCAGCCATAACGGCGATGACGTTGCAAAACCTTGCGAAACTTGGTCCCTAACATACCCATTATAGTGCTATGTACAAAACCATATGTATTTTAAGCAGGATGCAGTCAATTTTACAGAGGATTATGATTTAAAATTACGATATTTTAAGTATTTATGTTCGTTGGTTTTAATGTTAAAGGAAATAATTTTGTAGATATTTACTCGTATGTGTAAAATGAATACTCATTGAATGTTTGTAACTTTGACGTGGAATTGCTAATAACACATATTACGATTTTGAATACAATTGAGATTGTTGTTCAAAAAACTTTTTATACACTTACCTATTTACTATCAAGCATTATAAAATATATCTTATTCGCTCTATGACTTTTATAAATATTTGTTATTAAGTGTATTAATAAACAAGATAAAATAAATTTGTGTAGTCGTAAAACATTTTAAAAATTACCACATTATCCTTTCATGAAATTGTTAAACATTAAATGCAAATTCATTTTTTCAAATATTTTCTAAGAATATCGCTTGTTATCGTCAACGTTTCTTACGATGTAGTCCATAAATTATACATTTCTATTAAATTCCACGGAAACTCATAATTTCAAACCTGATATGACTTCCAAGTACATCGATAGAAAATACATAGTTTGGTACACTATTAAATAATTACAAAATACATTTACTCAATCACTATTCACGCAAAACCGTTAAAACTATTACGTTCTAAATCATTTTAAACATACGGGTAAAACAGCGCTTAGCGCATCGAACATAAAGTCCATAATGTAATATATTGGAAAAGTACAGTCAGTATCAGGATTCAAGTAAGCCCTTCGACTCCCTTAGGACTTTCCAACTTCAATTATTGATGGCAACTTTAGCCGCTATAAAACATACGGGGAAACCGTTATTTTTCATGATGTTTACTTTTAAATAACACGTAACTTCAGTCGAGCACCTTTGCTAAAACGTGTAATTTAGTGCCAATTTCAAAGAAATAGCTTATTGTACCTAATATATGCTTTCAATATGACTTGCATTTATAATGAGGATGTAATCATATTAAAAACCAAGGTGTTTACTCACGCAAACGCATGTGGCAGGTGTACCGTCATATTTTTTAAATTTAATTTCATATTGAATAGAAATTGTTTATTAATTTTTTAATAACAAGATGGCGGTTTGAAATACATAATGCACGTTAATAAATAGCTTCAGGAAAAACTCTTAGAATATTGTTTACTAATGTTTATGCGAATTTCACTCATAATAATGAAACAACTTTTTCTTTAAAAGCTCGGCGTTTCGGATACTTTACAGCAACCATGGTCACGGGAGGACTAGAGGACCTTTTAGAATAATTTTTAGATATTTTCGTTAAAAATGTACCTAAGTAAGAACAGTGTTATATTAATAGTAACTATAAGTTGTGCTACTGTTTAATTCGCCGCTTCGAATGAATACATTTGTCGTTTTGTCAGCCATCACTAAATAGCTCTATATTTAAAACTCCATAATAATAAATGAAATTTTCCTAATTTATCATAAGGTTTAATTTATAATACCTGTTACAAATTAAACAAAAATGCGATGCGCTTTATTGTGAACATGAAGTAGGTATCTACAACATTTAATTAATTACCTACGACGATATTTTACTATCATAATATTTACCGGAATGTTTTATTAAATGTATATTTAATTTATTTTATGCAGCCGCGCATTTCATATATTTTGAACTGTAATTTCCATTTACAAATTTATAGTAGTAGCCAAGACAAGACAAGTCGTTCTAGCTCTTCCCCATCGACATGCAACGTATTTTAAACGATGAAAAAACGGAAGAAGTTCTCTCGTCAAGGCGTAGGTATAATTCTTTAATCAAAAGTTAAAAACTTTAATTTGGATTACGGATAAATGAGCTTTTCTAACAGTTTTTATTCTATCCTAAAAATAAACTAAAATTAGATAAAAAACTATAAAACTAATTAAATTATAATAATATTCTAAAATTCTATTATTGCTTGTCTACCAAAATTTTACTAAAAAATATCAAAAGACAAGGTTGAAAACCTAAAAAAATATATAACTGAGTAAAAGACGGTCCTTCCGGTTTCACTTATTAGTTAAATAAGTATAGAAACTGTATAGTAAAACTGTAGCCAAACAACGGAGACAAGTTTTCAATTATTACATAGTGAGAATAACGCAAATATTTCCAATATAAATACCAAAACAAACAAGATATTTCTCAATACAACCTTAAATGATTAATAATGCTTAAATACAGTATAGATTTGTGTTAGATAAACTTTGTAATTCTATCTCTACAGGCATCTTATCTTACGGCCTACTCGAACCTTGAGCGTTTACAACTCCGTCATCTTTAAAACCTACTTGTAGTATTTGAATACCTTTACATATCCAAATACTACAAGTAGGATTATACGGAGGAAATAAATGTAATTAACAAAAATTCTAGACGTACTACGACTATTTTTTAGGAACCTCTTTTTATTGGATGTGCTAATCTAAGAAGGTACCAATACCGTATAAAAATAAATAATTGTAATTTATTTATTAAAAAGGTAATAAACATAGTTATTTATTTAGCTTTATTAATTTGTCCGTCAATCTTTAAAACTTATAGCGGGTAAAACCTTAACACTTAGGATTATTAAAAATTAGTAATAAATGAAAAGTGTTTGTTATTTGATTAGATTGTTCCAGGCGGTATATATAGAAACTAGCTTCTGCGCGTGACTTCGTCGGCGTGGACTCCGCTCCTATTAGTGTTAGCGTGATGACACATAGCCTATAGCCTTCCTCGATAAATGGTCTATCTAACACTGAAAGAATTTTTTAAATCGCGTAATTACCGCGTTCAAACAAACAAACAAACAAACAAACAAACTCTTCAGCTTTATATATTAGTATAGATAGTTTACGGTAATTGTGTAAGCGTTACAATAACATACAATTTCCTTAAATATCATTGCTTTATACATACTAATAAAAAAGATCAGACGTACGAGTATGACATTCATCTATAGCTTAACACGTCCTACCAGATATTGTTAGTTTTTTTTTGTCGTTTAACCTAAAAATACACTTGTACTCTAAATCGCACTAATTTTAACTTTGGTTTATCAATTTTCTCATAACATTTGTTAGATTGTTTGTATAGGATTTGTAAATAGAGTCTCTAAAAGTTTTCAAGCCGTAGGTCTAGGGTTTAAGTTTAAACCTTAAGGTAGTGATGCTTAGACCTAGCTAAAGATTCGAGAAACTTCCAATATCTGACATTACAATTAGGTATTTTATAGCCATAGAGCTAGTCTTAGTATTTTTGAATATTACTAAGGTGACTCGGTAATACAATAAACAAGATTGCGAATACATAACCTGTTGACATTCCCTTAAGATTTTTGATTTCCATATTAAGTAATAGATAAACTGGGAGGTAAGCATTTTAAGAAATATATTTATTGAAAAATATGTTTTGAAATGCTTACCTCCTTCTCTTTCTTAGGCTTACTTACTTGCTTGGATAAATTTTATTCTAAATAAATTTTATTTTAATGTAAAGTTCAGTTCATCAGAATAATTTATTTATTTATTTAGAAAACCAACAGCTTAACATATAGCATACAACAAATAATATAGCCAATAACAGGTTTCCCTAAAGTTAACAAATTGGTAGGTATTATTATATTTTTAATGCTTTTAACTTATTTATTTGAATTCACTTTTTCGGGATTTACACCATGTAGGTACCTGTTTATATTTGAGGCCCCGATATTTCGGCGCAGTTGCTTGCGCCATGGTCACGGAAGAACAGGTACATGGTGTAATCCCGAAAAAGTGAATTCAAATAACGTTAATAACCATGACAATTTAAAACAATTTAACTTATTTTTTCTTTAGGTACCCTACCTTACCCTTTTTATATTTATTTTACACATCATATGACACTTATTTTGTACTCTCATCATTCTTCATCTAATAAAAAGTATAAGTATGGTTATTTCTTTTTAATTAATTTTTATTTGTATTTCATTGTCACTATTAGTCTAATCAAATCATTCTTAGTCTAGTCTAAGCTACCACCGGTCTGGAATTATGTTTCTACTAAAAAGAACCCGGCAAGAAATTCAATAGTTAGGTAAATAATCATTTAAAGTAAAATTTATCCACTCGTATTTAGAAAATCACTTCAGCCTATCGAAGTCCGCTGCTGGACATGGCCTCCCCAAGTTCACGCCAATAATGGCGCGAACTCATGTGTTTGGCCCATAGTCACCACGCTGGGCAGTTAGGTGGGTTGGTGACCGCAGGGCTACCTTTGTCGCACCGAAGGCGCTGCTGCCCGTCTTCGGCCTGTGTATTTGAAAGCCAGCAGGTTGGATGGTTATCCCACAATTGGTCGGCTTTTTAAGTTCCAAGATGGTAGTGGAACTGTTTTATCCCTTAGTCGCCTCTTACGACATCCACAGGAATAGAGGGGGTGGTTATATTCTTTACTGCCGTAACCATACAGCATATATATATCAGGAAATAAATTTAATTAATATTCTATACAGTAAAATTATTAATAGGAAATAACTATAAACATGTTGAATGCATTCAATTAAAATATACAAGTCGTATAATGAAAACCGTGTTCGCATTTTAATTTCGTTTCAATAACCCGTGTCGACGCACAGACACTGATTAAGCTCCACATAAGGGTTCGCTTACATTACATACATACACACAAACTTACATATATGTATATGCGCAAACGCACCATACTCGGAATTAGCATAGGAATCCTACTTCGTTACATAGGACCGGTTGTAATACACTCTTGATTTATGAATTTTGAATATCTATAACTTTTTTTTTATTGTACCTGTTTTATAGACGATGTTTCTTTTGTGTAGTTATTATTACAAAATGTCTTTGGACCCTCTCAAACAAATTGTTTGTTGTCTTCTGTTTTAAATTCAAAGTTTCAATAAAATATATCCAAATTTTTAATTATTATTAGGTATTCCATTCTATTTTAATCACTGTATTTTTACTACTTTTAAAATTTATATAGTACAATATCAACAAAAAAATGTTAGTAATTTTTATTAGAATAACGATAAAATCGTACGCTCGCTCGTCATAAATACATTTAACGTAATATATTTACTGTTTATTTATAAAAATACTAAAAAACACATGGGAAAATGTGTAGAGCGATGTCATCCTACGCCCATACATTAAGATCCGCTACATTGATAGTGTAAATTAGGCAGAACAGCGCAATGTGTAAGAATCCGAGTCGGCAGCAGTAACGTGCCCGATGCAAAGGTCACGATAGTAATTTTAACACTGGTTTTAGTATATATTTAAATACTTTAAAATTTTAAATAATCTTTAAACACATCCGCTGATTTAGAATGTGTTCAAGATTAAGCTATAATATATATTTTAATATTTAGTCTGTATTTTTTAAAAGTATGTACTTTCTATTTTAGATTATTCTTTCTAAGCAGTTTTGAAATATTCAACAGAACTTATCCTTTAAAATTGTCAGCAACGCATTAACTAACTAACAATATTGGAAAATATCTTAACATTTTTCTAAGCTAAGCGACTTTTATGTTACAAGTTATATCTAATGCTATTCGATCTATCTCTACTGAGAATCAAGTTTTTCAAAATGTAGGTACTACTACTACTACTACTACTACAGCCTATCACAGTCCACTGTTGGACATAGGCCTCCACAAGTTCGCGCCCGAAATGTAGGTACGTAAAAATTAAATGACTAAAAACGATTAAATTCTTTTATATTAAAATGTTAATAATTTTATCAACCGAGCAACTTTTTAAACGAAATTTAAAATTACATACATTTTTTTCGTAAATTTAAAAAACGGCATTTTAATGCAAAAAAAATGTCACACAACACACACGCTACTTAAAGTTTGGTTGATATCTTCATTTTATACTGCAAAAAAAATTAAATAATACAGTTATTGCTGTCAAAACTGTTATAATAGTAACAGTGCAATTGTTTTCAAGTCCATAAATATCTCATAACAAAGGACTTGCGGTTTAGTCAAACGCTTAACTGTCTGATAAAGATTTTTTTCATCTGGAAACCGCCTTTCCTGCGGCGATTCGATGCCTATAAATATTAATACAATCAAATGTTTTGACGTGGGCCTTTTTTAAGCTTTTATCTTCTTTCGCTTATTTTTTGTAAGGATCGATTTCGTTTTTATTTCGTGTTAATTTGGGCAACGAAGTCAGTCTTTTAACAGATCGTAAAGTAGAGTTTGAGGGCACGGCGCCAGGTGCGTATCGGGGGGTTTGGCGCATTCGAGAAATATTATAAAAGTTGCAAATATGCGAAATCATGTTTGAATATATTATTTAACATTTTCCCTCACAAAATACAAGCATTCTCAACATCTTTGTAATAAATTATAATCTTATAAATATTAATTAAGTATTTGTCTATTATGTCTTGAATATTGAAATAAATAAAAATTTGAAAAAAAGACATTAAGATAAGCATATCTCTCTAAAATACGCAAAACATCGGCAAAAAAAGTTTTGGTAACATACTGCTTAAATGAAAAATAAAATCGAAAAGACTTCGAACGCTAGGACGCATTTTAAATTATTTATATTTACGAGCTCATATTATTTCAAATTAGCATAACGGCGATTACTCACACTATATCATTAATTCTTAAATAAAAACATAAATCTCTACGCCGACTCTAAAGACTGTAGAACAAACACCCACAATTTTAACAATGATACAATCGAAACTGAACTTTAATATAAAAGCGATACGTGTGACGCGGCCTTATTTTATCATTGCAGGTTCGGTTTCGACAAGATCTGATCAAAGTATCTAAAATGGTCACAGTTAGTGGGTTAACCACTTTAAATTGTCATCTGTCTGATTTATTTCTGTGTCTTTTGCGGTCAACATATTTTTGTGTGCGTCCTGTCTTTAATTTCGAATTTCTTTTACGTTCCGTTTTGTTTTGATATTGTTGAACGAAACTATTTTAAGTCCCAATAGATTATAATCTAGTCTGCACTTATATAATTTACGTACTCGACATATTTTGGCCGACGCCTATTTGCGAATTCGCCAGGGGCGTATTCAGTTAAACGCTCGTAAACTATAATCATTTGCGGACCATAAATAATTGCGTGGTCCGGACCAGCTTTTTGTCGGTCGCGATGCGCCCGCGCAGGTAATATAGTCATAAATTTCCATAACCGCCACTCGATCTTATCAAACATGATTTTAATTTGATTTCGGAACCACACGTGTTGAGGTTGTTTCTTCACGAGTTACGATGGTAGGTATAACTAATAAACATTAGCTTTAGTAGCACATAATAAATTTGTGAAAATATCACATAAAACATCGTCGTTTATAGTAATTTTATTGCTGTTTTATTGATTTTAAATTACCATTAAAATCATTTCAATTCATTTTATGGTGAACATTATTGTATATTAAAATTTCATACAGATAAAAAAATGTACATTTATTATTTTCATATTCACACTAGACGTTGTGCACGGTTTCACTTGCAATTTTGAATATACGTGAGATTTGCTGCTCTATTTTTTGTTCATGTTTTGCTGTTATAAAGTATACCAACATAGCTAATACGCTTTCTAATCAAAAAATATAACACCCTCATATTCAGTTCCAATTTCGATTCCAAAATCTCAATTAGCCTCTATGTTTGGATCACAATTTATTGTAAATATCATCTATTCAAACCGGAACTGTTTTGCCAACATAATATACAGCATAAGCTATGATCTAAAATCAAACACACTAGTGTTAAGACAGTGGTAATGGATTAAAGGTTGAAGATCATTCGAATATCGTCCCAATTCACACGATACCAAAAGTGCAACACGATTTATTGTCAAATGTAATCAATAATAGCGAGAATCAAATCCGTCTCTAATGACATGTCGTAACAAAATACATCACGCCTTTTAAACTATAATGTGCGGACAGGCTATACATCATTTGGAATAATGATAAGAGAACGATAGCTGCTATCAAAATAAAATTCATGTTGATATTTATTATTTATGTATATCTTTAGCTAAGATGAATGGAACAAATGAATTGTAACCGACGGTCGCGGACATAATTCTGAGCTAGAAACGCCAAGTCTGAAGTAATACATTTATATAAATTGTTCAGGTGTTATATGTTCCCTGAGAAATTTCAATCAACATTGGAATTTTAATTCTTTCTCCTAAAAGGATATGGAATAATTGTAGGACATATGGAAGCTGTTGTTGATTGATTTGTTTGTGATTGAATTTAAAAATATTATTTGTAAAAGTTTAGAAAATAACGATTAATTAAATTTCACGCCACATGTAGGCTAACCTAAAAACCTTTAAACACATTGACATATTTAAATGTGAATTACTATTATTAATATTCTTTAAAAAAGTTCTCATTGAAATCACATATCAAGCACTAAGAGTATAATCATTAATAGTTTTGATTGTTACTTTGATACAAACTGGCCACTGGCCCAAAATAAGTACTGACCGCTTACGAAACGACGATTTACAACCCACAGTGCCTATTATCTAGTATCATACTATAATCCATTTATCACCGCTTTTGTTTACGATCCTCGCGTATCATCGACTATTAATTATAATGCCTTTTTCATTTTCGAACTTTGACGTACTTGCTGTGTGACAGACCGTAGATAAGAATGTTAATGTTGCTTGATACCGTCTCTACCTTACACAACAATCTACAAACAAATATATAGTCTATTCTGTGACAGTAAGATTCGTTTTCATTTTTCAATTTTACAATAAGATAGTAGTTGATTTTGAATTGTAAGAAGAAGAGTTAGAGTCGATTGTGGAGTTGAGGAGAGTGAGTTTGGAACACCTTAACAGCGAAATCGAGAATTTTGATGGATGCGGTTATAATTGTTTCTGTATCGATTATGCCAATGATAAATATTTCTACTATTGCTCGTTTTATTAATGACGTGGAAACGGAAGAGCTGGGCGATGCCCTAACGACACGGACGTCACAATTAATATCGGAGCTGTCAAAACAGCTGTCAGCGGGTTTGTACGTCTGCTTTATAGCTCGATGTAATTAAATTCGTCATATTAATTTACTTTCAACGCTTTTTAATGTCTTTTGTGTTTGAGCCGTGACCGTGATCTTTAATTATAATTTTTCAATCGTCACTTTTAACGAAATTTAGAAATTTTTTGTTGATATTGTAATTTTTTAAGTTATATAGGTATGTACCTACAAACTAATAATTACGACAAAATATTTAGATATACCTGCTTTGTTTTAAGTTCTTTTGATATTTGTTAATCTAAAAATTAACTTACACATAGATTTTATAATAAAGTTTTCATAGCTATTTCCATCTTATTACCCATACAGGAAAGTACCACGGGGCCAAGCGTGGCCCAGTCTTGGCCCAAGTATGTATAACTCTGGGCCAAGCTTGTAAGCCAGGGTTGGCCCCAGTCTTGGTAGAAGTCTGGGATGATAACGATGGGCCCGGCTTGTTTGCCGGGACTGGGCCAGGCTTGGTTGCCGGGACTGGGCCAAGCTTGTAAGCCAGGCTTGGCCCAGCAGGCTTGGCCCAGTCTTGGTAGAAGTCTGGAATGATAACGATGGGCCAGGCTTGGTTGCCGGGACTGGGCCAAGCTTGTAAGCCAGGCTTGGCCCAGTCTTGGTAATAGTCTGGAATGATAACGATGGGCCCGGCTTGGTTGCCGGGACTGGGCCAAGCTTGTAAGCCAGGCTTGGCCCAGTCTTGGTATTAGTCTGGAATGATAACGATGGGCCCGGCTTGGTTGCCGGGACTGGGCCAAGCTTGGTTGCCTTGGTTTATTTTATGTGTATTTTATACTGTAATTTATTTTTTTATTATAATTTAGTATACATTTTACTAATAATGAAAAGGTCACTGCAAAGGAGGCACTGCAATGCCGGTCCCGTGATGGAAGTGGAGCGAGCCCCTAACTTCCCATCGTTTTTCAAAAATCTGATAAAATCTGATCAGAGTGGTCCTGCAGTGCGGTAACTTTCAGATATTAAGTTGTAAAGTACTAGTACTACACTTAGATAATATCCAAAATGTCGAGAACCAAAACTGGTATCGAGTATCGACGCATCCGAGGGAGGTCATTATACGCGAAAGAATCTGGTCAGCGCGATTTAGAAAAACAACTTGAGTTGTACAGCGACATCTAGGGAATCATATCTGAACTAGAACAATAATAATAATTGAATGAATTGGCCGGGGCTGGGTTAACCAGTCTTGGCCCACCCTTGGATCTTCATTGAATGGCCAAGGCTGGGTCAGCCAGTCTTGGGCCAAGGTTGGGTGATCATTGGCATGGCCGAGGCTGGGCTAACCAATCTTGGCCCACGCTTGGATCTCAAATGAATGGCCAAGGCTGGGTTAGTCAGTCCTGGCTCAAGGTTGGATAATCATTGGCATGGCCGAGACTGGGTTAACCAGTCTTGGCCCACGCTTGGATCTCCAATGAATGGCCGACGCTGGGTTAACCAGTCTTGGCCCACGCTTGGATCTTCATTGAATGGCCAAGGCTGGGTCAGCCAGTCTTGGGCCAAGGTTGGGTGATCATTGACATGGTCGAGGCTGGGCTAACCAATCTTGACCCACGCTTGGATCTCAAATGAATGGCCAAGGCTGGGTTAGTCAGTCCTGGCTCAAGGTTGGATGATCATTGGCATGGCCGAGACTGGGTTAACCAGTCTTGGCCCACGCTTGGATCTCCAATGAATGGCCAAGACTGGATTAGCCAGTCTTGGCCCAAGGTTGGATAATCATTGGAATGGCCAACGCTGGGTTAACCAGTCTTGGCCCACGCTTGGGTCTCCAATGAATGGCCAAGGCTGGGTTAGCCAGTCTTGATCCAAGGTTGGGTGATCATTGGCACGGCCAAGACTGGGTTAGCCAGTCTTGGTCCAAGGTTGGGTGATCATTGGCATGGCCAAGGCTGGGCCAGACAGTCTTGGCCCAAGCTTGGATAATCATTGGCATGGCCGAGGCTGGGTTAAGCAGCCTGGCCCACGCATGGGCCAATACAGGTACGCCGAAGCTAGGTTTCCCGGTACTGGCCCAAGCCTGGCCCCTTTGTAAACTCTGGGGGTTTCCTGCTTGGGTAATTTCATTGTATTTATGTCGTTGTTGTATTTATGTCGTTACTGTATATAGTTTTATCAATAAATTTTACAAACCCTAATGGCAAATCTCAAAGAGCTTAAAAAGATCTCAAATAACAGAGAAAATCAATAGCACCCCTAGTTCAATTCCTCTAAAATTAACGGTACCGTATAAACCAGCGACGCAACGAACCGAACAGGAATTTAAATAGTCTGAAGACGACTTTAGCGCCGCAGTGTCGATCAACAGGAATCCCTTGACAGTCAATCACACTGGTCAATGGAAATTTAAGCGTTATCTCATAATCTTACAGTTTAAAATCGATCGTGATGGCTTTAATGAAAGATTTGCAAAATTCTTTTAATATCAAATTTTTTTAACTATCTTAAATAGTAATTTATATATTGCTTTAAGAAGTGAAATGAAAAAAGAGAATCAATCCTGTAGAAACTGGCAAATACCGTAGTATTTAAAACCTAACATATATTTTTCCAACAAAGAACATATAGCATTGTTAAATATTTTTAGTAATTTTAAGGTTTTAATGAAGAACAATGTGGTAAAATAAATTTTTTTCTGTTTACAGTAATAACAGAATTAGCTGCATATTCCCTGATACTCTGTTGTTTTTTCTTTTACGAGTTATATTTGTATGTTTCATTTTAAAATTGCGAATTAACACATACATTTGCAACCTTCACCTAATCTCTATTGAAAATGTAGGCGCGGTACAAGCGACACCAGAACGGCAATATTAGAAAAGCCCACACGTTTCTCAGACATTCCTGCAAAAGGTCAGGAGTCAGGACACGACTCGACAGCATGTGACGGAGGTCGACATAGCCACTTCATTAATTCCTGAACGTCTGATCAATACGGTATTATTTGGAAAAATAACTCAAGAAAAACTTTCTTAACTAGAAAAATCTACCTTTACAAATAAGAACAAAATGAATACCAATTTTGCAAACAAATATAAATTGTGTAACAAAAAAATTGAAAAAAAAGACGTTTCTATTGACTGCGGAAATTTTCCTTTCAAACTGTTTTCTTTTATATAAATGACACATTTATATTATTACAATCATGTATAAAACTAAATATTAAAAGGAAAATTCTGTCATCCTAATAGATGTTAATCTAAAGTTGTAAACAAAGGAATCGACAGCGCTATTGTCGAGTAACAAGTCTACAACTACCCCCGCAGTGGGGCGAACCGCCTCGAACGAAACAAAACGACAGTTATTAATGGTTATATGGAAAAAATATTGTTGCGTTTGGTTACCCCGGCTTTTAAAACGTAATAAACAATATGCAATTAAAACGCCAATATCAGATTGATGGTTTGATTGATAGTAGCTTAGTTTCTGACTAGAATTTGTGAGGGTTTCCCTAATTTACACTAAAACGTTCAATTGACATAATCGTTATATGTATTTTTTGTTTGTGAAATTAGTATTTTATTTCAATGTAGTATTTGACTTTCGCCTTTATTTTTCTGCGTTGGACTTCATTGCTTTCATTTGATATTTATCTTTAACTTCTGGCCTGTGAAGCCCTGATTATAAATTTACACAAAAATAGTAGTAGTAAAAATAATACCTAATACGCAGTCATGTGAAAAACAAATTAAGCAGTAAATGTTATAGTGCGTGCATAAAATAATACACTAAATTTAAATTATCAATAGTGTTAGAGATAACAATCTAATGAGCGTTATAATTAAATTATTAAATGTGTATATTTATATTTTATGAATAAACAAACGTCCTTCTATTTTAGTTTATTTAAATGAAATGGCTCTAAACAAGTGATATAAAAAATGTACTTTAAAAAACTCTTTTAAAAATAATGGTTTTATTTACATTTTTAAAATTATAATTAATTATAATTAAACTGTGCTTTATATATACTTTTTATTAAAATTCAACTTTCAGCAAAAAGTTTTTAAAAGCTAAAAGCAAGAACAAACGACTTATGAAAAGTTCATTTGTTTGAATCACCATATAATTTCTCTTTTTCACTCGCCTTCTTTAAGATAGTAATTGATGCTGTAAGTGGACGGTCAATATTGCTTATTATATACGTTTACAAAACATCTGGGTTACGATTTAACTTTTATGGTTTATAGAGTAATAAATAACTCCACTTCTAGACAGTTTATCAAAATGAAAACTTTACAAAATTTTAAGTTAATACTCCAAGATTACACTGTAAATCGGTATCTAATTTTCTTTAGATGCTGCTCTTTTACTCGTTGCGGGTACAATCAATCATACAAAGACTATTTAACTGAGAAAGGGCACAGCAGGGAATTTCCTGCTCAAAAAATTGAGCAGCCCGACTGGGGTAGTACCTCGACCTTACAGAAGATCACAGCTAAATAATATGGCTTTCAAGCAGTGTTGTGTTCCTGTTGGTGAGTAAGGTGACCAGAGCTCCTGGGAGGAAATGGGGGTAGGTTCAAACGCGCTTGCGATGCTTCTGGTGTTGCAAACGTCAATAAATAATCTACGGTAATCGCTTACCATCTTATGAGCCGTTTCCTCGTTTGCCGGCTTAGTTATAAAAAAAGAGACAAAGAAATAGACAAAAATCTAGAAATAATTACTTCGGCTTCTATTCCTCTCATAAAGACATCTTTTAGCTGTTTACAATTTTAATACAGATATATATGGATTTTGTATATATGTACACGATATGCGATAGCTATATAAACATATTACAAATCTCTTCCAACACATGCCATGTCATGTTTGATGACATTGTCCTTATCTATATATATGACAACGTGCATGAATTCATTTGTGGCCTGTATTTAATTATGGGAGCTTGAAGTTAATTCTATTGCTCTCATGTAACAAATATATACCTACTGTTTTTGACAGTGTAGTTTTTCTAAAATTTTGATTATTTGCTGTTAACCTTTAGGACGTTATAGTTCTGTTAGGTCAATGTACGTATATATTTTTCATGTCATTGTACCATACTGACCATTTTCCAAGCTCCCAGAAAATATAGGGAATAAAACAATTAATTACTAGCTGACCCGGCGAACTTCGTACCGTCTAACAACAGACTCTTTAAATTTTTTTTTTAAATACTTATTTTCCGGAACCCCTCCACTAACACTTAAACTTTATGGTATAGTATTAAAGTTCAAATTGACTTTTAAGTATTATGTATTTTTTATGGGAATATAGAAAAGTGTTGTTTATAGACTTTTCAGGCAATTTTTTTTAAATTTTTCTCTCCGTAAGAACTATCCTCGCACTTCAAAGAATATTATAAAAAAATAATTAGTGAAATCGGTTCATCTCGAGATTTGCGCTTAGCAACAAATTCAGCGATTCATTTTTATATATATAGAGATGAACATGATTTTATAATTAATATTCAATGAATTTGATAAATATATTAATCTTTCGGGATTTATTTATTACATTTTATTAATAACTTTAAAAATCTAATATGTAACGTATGTATATTTTTGTCTAAAGACATTTTTAACAACATACGACTCTACAACTTTCAGTTGCATCCTTTGATACGATTAGATCAGTTACCAACAGTTTTGAACAGACTATAAGGTGATGCTATACAGCCTACTAAATATAATAATTATTTTGTAAATTAGCCAACTCCGAGAACTTTGTACCGCAATATTTTTTTTTTTTCGTAAATAAATTGACTTTATTTTAGACAAAACTTGAAATAAAAAATAAACATTAAAAAAAAAATAATTATCTAACTGCAGTCTTTAGGAAGTTATGCATAGCTTAGCAGCATACATTTGGGCTTCATTTATTTCACATAACACAAACTTATTAACTAACTAGCCGACCCGTGCCCACTTCGTTGGGCGTTATAATCCATTTCACATAAGAAGGGTACGGTGAAATTTGATATGTTCCAATACACACTCACTATTTTCAGAAAATCAGATAAATATAAATGTTATAAAATCACCAATTAATTTCTAAGGCAAATAATAATGCTTGATTAGATTGAATTGTTGACACGGCACGTCAGAGGGCGCAGGTTCAAATCCTGCTGATTTAAAATCTTTATATATTTTTATCTTTTTCCTTTTATCTTGTCACTCCTGAATAGTGTAGCTTTCTGTTAGCGAAAGAATTTTCATGATCGGATCAGTATTTGCGAAGATGACCCCGTATATACAAAGTTATAAACTTTACCTCTTTATAATATTAGTATAGATTCATGCACTTACATATTTCCTAAAATCGTACATCAAATCAATTAAAATGGCGGTAATATCTTGTCCCGTTGTAATTGGTTAATTATTATCGCGGTATAGGAGGGGCTGCCGGTACGGTTTAGTTCAGAATATGGGAGTGAAAGCTATGTAATAATGTAAGGCTATCCATAAAGCTGCGTATAATAAGTAGATTATACAAGTATTAAAAAGACCTACAAGAAGAACTAATACTGATATTATATTATGATAAATAAATACGAGACGAACTAGAATATTGTACTTTTCGTACCTATACTATAACCATATACGACGAAAAAAAAATCTGATATATTTAGGCAAGTACCTACCCTACATAAATTTTTGTAGAGTAGACTGATTTAGTATCTATCTTTAAAAATTATAAATTTTCTAATTTTATACTATAGGTCTGCAAACGAACTATTATAAATCTTAGGTAGGGATCCCTAGTACATATTTTTAACCTGATTACTATCAAGCTAATTTTCTGGGAGTAGCTTCATTTTGATGAGACGAACAAAAAGTTCCTCTTCGAAAACTCTCGATTGTGGTAGATAATAGAGTTAACAGGAGATAGAGCGGCAGTGAGCGTAGGACCAGGATAACGTACCACGCAATTTGTAGGACAATATTACCATCAAATTATATAAATATTAACTAACTAAAAAAAAAATCAGCTGGTTAGTAATAATTTTGATGACCTTACGAAATCATCAACTTGATGACCTTACAAGGTTACAAAATTGATTTTTTTCTAATTTTTTGTTTCTTTTAGTTAGTTAATATTAAGTGAATGAATGAAGCTACTCCCGGAAAATTCGCTTGATAGTAATCAGGTGAAAAATATGTACTAGGGATCCCGTACTGATACTCACCAAGAGGAACACACCACTGCTTGAAATCGATGTTTTGAGCGTCGCCGACACGGCACGCGCACCATTACACCATAGCAATCGTCCAATTTTACTGCCTCTATTTAAATTGATAATTAAAAAAAAATTAACAACTTCTAATATTATTAACATTCACAACTCAATTCAAACAAACTTAATGAAAACTGAAACAAACAAAAATTACACTCTATAATTAATATACCCAAATTATGCGTAGCTTATACACATATTGAGCTAGTCAAAACATATACAAACAGAATCGAAATCTGCGAGAAACACTTCTAAAAACTGACGCTTGACGATCAGTTTGTTTTGAAACGTCGTTCGCGACGATAGCAAGCCGCTCGTTTCATCTCACGCTGAACGCCCCCGATCTTACGAAATTACTAAGACGCCGTTATATTCGGTTTATATTACAAGAGCGAACATGCTTAGCAATATTACACGTGCCCGTGCATTTCGAACCACAGGTTGTAAATAAATTATAATTCAGCATTTAAGTTACTCACAGAATTTTTAGGAGGTAAAAATAGCCTATTCCACCTTAATTATTAAACTTCAGTCTTAAATTTACAGGTGACTCAGTATATCTTACAAATAAACTGGACTTTCATGATGTAAAAGAAAAATACATCATAATATTTTGATCTATTGGGTTATGCTTCAGAAAGCTCTTTCAGCAACCGATAAAACATAATTACTTAACCGAATGGTTGACGTAATTCTACTAATTTTACGCAAAAATATTTCTAAAAGGGCCTGTGATTAATATTTTCAAACAAACAAACGTTCTCCTCATCTTGATTATTAGTTTATACTACATAAAGTTAACAAATGATTTTAAACTTTAGTGAAAGACAATAAAGTATGTTTTAGTAGATATATATTTAATTGTGTTTGTTTTACAATTTTTGACAGAGTATGTCTTTTGATACATTAATAAATTTTATTTTCGCTTCTTGATATGCTAATTTCACGTCATAATATACACATTGTTTTATTGTAGTATCTATACAAATAAATAAAATTGGAGTATCTGTTTGTAATATTAAAATAACCGCTTTTTACTAAATGCATATGGACGGTACATAATACCAAAACAATTTTTTTACAATTTATGTCTGTCTGTCTGTCTGTTAGTTCCTGCTAATTTCTGAAACGGCTTGACCGATTTTGACGGGACTTTCACTGGCAGATAGCTGATGTAATAAGGAGTAACTAAGGCCACTTTTATTTTAGATTTTTTTTATAACTGCGAACTGAACAATACTTAACTTATTTTGTTAAATTCCACGCAGACGAAGTCGCGAGCACAGCCAGTCTAACATAAATTTTTATTATATTATTGGAGTAACAGTTACTTAAAAATTGTTACTACAAACAAATCTAATTTTATTAAATGTCCTTAAGAATTTATAACAAAAATGTATACTGTAAAATTAACAAAACTAACATCTAAAATTCATAAGCTCTTCCTAAAACTGTTCCTGAATTTTAAACGTAAAGCTGAGCTGCATTCTGAGAAATGTTTTCCTATCCTATCAATTCGTTTTAATTGTTTTGGCAGTACCATGTCTCTGTCTAGATGAAGAGAGGCGCGGGTGCGTCCCGTCACTTAGCAGCGTCTGCGCAAAGCACCTCGGATTAATTTAATCCACTCGCTAAGATGAAAAGTCCTATAGAGTAGACGCGATACATAGTAATCGCTTTATTAATCACTTGTAATTGAATATACTTACGTTATTCGAAAACGATTGCTCTGAAATAACCTACATTTAGCGATCCATTTAGTGGCTAATTTGCTATGAAGGTATACACAAAAGAAAGTTTCATTCGTTTTCATTTTTTCACTACAATATTAAGTAAGTAGTGTAAACTATACATTATTCCAAACGTGTATTACACGAAAACTATCTTAAAACATTAACCATCTCTTTCCCCGCAGTTGGCTCATCAGTCGGCCAACAAATTAGTCGGTGTCACTACAATAATATACAGTCAGCGGCTCGGTGTACTCCGCAGGCCGGTGCACGTCGCATAAATCGCTCAACACTGACGAGTAATGTTTTGTATGGAGATTTCTTTCGACGAAACCGCGGCTGCCGTGTAGTAGCCTTTATCTAGTCGTAAATTAACCCATGATATTGATAAACGGGAGCAGTTTCTTTCTTTCTCCAGCCGCCGACATATCGACATAATTATTCTATACGAACTTATGACTACACAGGTGACAAACTTACGTGGAGCTTACAGATAGTGATAGATATGTCTACCAGTATATTTTTGTACATATCGGTTGGTGGCGATGACCGTTATATATCTTAATAGTTTTAGACTACGCATAGACTAGTTTAATTCGGATTTTTTTATTCGGATACTGCAAGACAGATTAATTGTTTACTTATTTATATAAATCCATAAATAGGTATATAATACATAGAAGCTTAGTTATTATTGTGATTAAGAGCTTTCCTAAAACCGTACATTATTTTCAAACTAACTTTTAAGTGTTTAAAATTTCATGATACTTAATTTGTCATAAGCACAATTTAATCATTTACATATTACATTCATATTAAAGTGATGAAGTCTCTAAATATTAGTTAAACTAGTGCGTGCCTATTATGATATCATGATCTATTCTCGGCCCATTATAGCGTACATTTACATTCGTGAACTTCGAGGTCTCAATACTTTATATTACAAAGCATAGCTTAACTATCTTTTTTATAACACAAGTCTGTGCTACATTAGTCAATGTTATTTGTTTCTGCCTCATTGTGGTACATACAAACCCATACCTTCAGCTATTCAACCCTGTTAAAAATTCACCGCAAGTGGTATTTCGAAAAAAAAAAATATTGTTTCAGATTTAAATGAAACAAAGAAACCTATTCACGCAAGCTATAAATCACATTAGTGCGAATGCTAGCAAATGTTGCAAACCATTTGCAACTCAAGGTCAAATTGCATTGTTATCGCAAACTTTTTGTCAGTTCTCTTGTCCAGTGAAAGGAATCACTTTCTTTAGAATCTGACAGAGTAACTGATCTACAAATGCACAATTATGTGCCTATTATACTTTTACTTTCTCTGAAGGAGACTAATAATGATGTGGAAAAAATTAAAGATTTGCATGGAGCCGACCCACCACGGGCAGGTAGTGTCTTGTAATCGGTCGATTTGTCTTATTGTCGGAGATGTCGTTTGTTTGTGTTCAGTGACCGCGACTGTGCTCGAGATAAAAGCAATAAATTACGAGCAACGGAAGGTGTTTGTAATGGTCGCCGCCAGAGGTGTGGCTCTTAACATTAAACGATGCACTTTTAGTATTTCGAAACGATTACGAAATTATTAAAAAAAAAAAATTATAATATAAATATTGTACGGAAAACATGACTAAAACAATTCTAATGAATTCGATTAAACTGGTAATGATTTCTGATAGATAATGTAATAACTTTTTATTAGAATTAAGTTGCATAAATAATATTATAATAATTAAAAAAATAAAACGGGACCAACCTCTGACGATGATTATAATTATAAAATGCATACTTCGCTGGCAAAAGATAGATAAGAAAATAGTTTAATGCATAAAACCAAATGACTATCGAAATAACATATTTTCTGTTTGGCCACAAAAAAAAATCGTAATTTTATTTATAAAATCGACGAATGAGATATTTGTAGTCACTATGCAAATTAATCGATAAATATGTAGGTATAACACAAATATATAATTAGTTAATATTTTAATTGACATTAAATTTTATTTATTTTCATTTTATATGAATAAATTATACGAATGAAACGGTTGTATCAATATTAAACACATCAACTATGTTACACATTTGAGATAAGAAGGAGATCTATAGGTACTTGAATTTGACAAACATTATAAGTAAGTTTAATATTTAATGTATTGTAATTTAGCATATCTATTTCCTCGAACATTAGATTTGTTAAGTTATAAATAAAAGTTGATACCTACGAGACTCGTTCTACCAGATTTATTATAAAATTAATATTCAATTAGCTTTCCGCACATGATGCTGGGCTGGGCGGTATTATTAACTTTAATTTATGGCATCATTTACGAACGATATTTTTAAATGATTACCGGTTTTTCGTCCACGGTAATTGTGGACGCGATCGATTTGAGAATCGTTGGAAACATTTTAGTTATTTTTTTTTTGTTAATTTAATCTTAAGTACATATATACAATTTTACTCAACACGATAGTCCGTTTAAAACATATCGATATAGAATAAAGTAGGTACGGGTTGTTTATCTAGTTTAGATAATTGATAATTATCATAAGTTAAATAATTTGTATTGTATGGAGCGCTTAATAATAAAATTAAAAGTAAGTATACCTAAATATGATTATTATACTTCTTAAAAAAACATTTTTCTGACAATTAGGAATCGTATAATTTGAAGCTAAATTCGTATTCTCATTAAATACAAAAGCGATAAGTGTTGTGCCTTTTAATGTATGTTTTTGATACTGTAGGCATTGAAAAAAGTTCTTAAAATATTATATAGCGCTTCAGGTCTGCGGTTTTTTAAATGTTTAATGTACCTACTCAATTATACTCACAGATAAAAAAGTCTTTAACTTCGTAAAAAGAAATCGGAAAACCCTTTCATTTACATATGTACATACCTATATGTACGCGTACATACCCGACAAACACTAATTTTTCTCTTTTAGCAGTTGGCTGAAAACTGTTATAGAAAAAAAAACCTTTACTCCTTCCACTTAAATTCCCATACATTTTTATTTCACAAAATGCAGTAGGAGTAAGTAAAATGTAAAAATATTCTATTTAGTACCTATACCTACAATTTGAAATTAAGTCGGTATGACTTAGAAATAGATCATCGGGAAGCACCAATAGGAATTTATTAACGGCGCCGTCTGCGCCCGCGCACAGATTTATTGCGCGTTATGTAAATCTGTACAAGATATTAGCGTCCCTAATATTTCTACGTCATGATTAGTTCACCGCGAACTTGAGAAATTCGCTCTTAAATCCCGATCTTATCATTTGAATCACATTCGTGTAACCCACTTTGCTGTACTGCCCATTTGTATTATTATCCGGTAAAATAATGTTAATGCTTGTCAACGTTTATTTCTTTACTAGTTCTTTGTCCACCGATTTTATTCGTGTTCGAACCGGTGATAAATGGTAACCATAGAATACCGGATTTCGACTAAGCTAAACAATAACTTGTATTTAGTAACAGCGTAGGTTTTATTTGAGGATACCTACATACCAAACGTTATTTTAAATTCCTAAATGGCCATTATTTAGTTACTACACGAACTGCATATCATTTTATAGCCTGGAATATTTCAAATAATTTGATGATTCAGCCTGTAATAACCCACGGCTGGGCATAGGCCACTTTCTTCATGTAGGAGAAGGATTCCAAATAACGAATTACTTAAGGCGATTGAGATGTTTCAGAATTTTGACGATCACAATTTTTTCCTTTTTATAATTTGGTAGTAATAAGTTTCGAATCCAAGCAACTAAATTTTTAAATGTTTTTTAATAGTATAATATAGTTTTTGTGTTTTTAAAAACAGCTTTACGGAAATTCATATTACTCGGATATTCTGATAAATATGAATGCATATGTAGAATTTCCATATCCTTACCGTTCGAAGAGGTATATTTACAATATTAAAACATTTACGGACTTACGGGCCTTACCTACTACTCGAAGCTACTAACTTTTCCTGTTACTCGCTTTCAACTGAGGTATATTTTACAATACTTGTCAAATTGGACATTTTTGTTTGTAACTATCATAAATGGATATTACGATGTTGCAACCAATCATACCTACCTGTAGCTTTCTTTAATAATCATATTTGCTAATACAAAAACTATCATAAAAGCAAATTGTTGGATTGTGAGGCAGATAGATCAAAGAGTGATTTAGGCTCTTCATCTATACTAATATTATAAAGCTGAAGAGTTTGTTTATTTGTTTGTTTGTTTGAACGCGCTAATCTCAGGATCTACTGGTCCGATTTGAAAAATTCTTTCAGTGTTAGATAGCCCATTTATCGAAGAAGGCTAAAGGCTATATATCATCAAATAAGAGCAATAGGAGCGTAACACCAATGAAGAATGTTTTAAAATCGGGGTTTTTTTCCTTTGGAGAGCTTCCGCTGCGTAAACGGTTAAAGTTTCGCATAAATCATGTATGATTTGATACAGAATTGATCCTATTCCACACGGACGAAGTCGCGCGCAGAAGCTAGTATTTTATAACTGTAGTTAAAAAGTAATATCTTAATAATCACAAATCGAAAATGTAATATAAAGATGACGCTGCCGTTATTTCGCTAAGCCTTTTTCCACGACCATAATACATTGTGACTACGTATACACAAAAAGTACAAACAGTACCTACATTTAAAAAAAAAAACAGTCATAAAGATATTGACTCAACAATAAATTGAATACTTGATGTAAATGGTGAATATGATATTAAATTTGAAGTGATTTCAGTCATTTTTGTAATTCATGTTAATAAGAGAAGGCAGCGAGCCAAATTATAAGTAGCGACGACTAGAAAATGACGTTCATAAGACACGATTCGAATGATGACACAATTTGGTAAACTCGCGTTTTCATAAACACTAGAATAATACGGTGTTATTTTTTAATTTTTTCTCGGCAGAAAATCTAGGCCCAGGAGTAGTTGTTACATGCTGAATAAATCATTCTTTCAAAGTAAGAATGTCGAAATAACTGTTTCTGTTAATACATAATTATTATTCCACTCTACGAGAAATCATTTTATTGATTGTATCGAAACAAATATAATATCAAAATGTATGTTTTTAAAAATCCATTCCACGCTACGATAAAACCAAAGATTATATACAAATATATTCACATAAACATATTCACATAGGTGTATTGTAAATGTAACATATTATACCTACATATTCACATAAGTATATTCTAAAGATGTCAGCAGTTACAATTTAAGAAAAAGTTTTACAAATATCGTCGGAGACGTAATTAAGTATATTTCGATCAATCGGTGGTAATCTTAAAATATCCGCCGGCGGATATTTTATATACGGAAGTACTTTGATGTACCTATAGTATTATTAATACTATAGGTACATCAAAGTACTTCCTATATGTGGTAAAAATCAAGCTGCATTGCTATGTAACGTTTTCATTTTAAGCATATTTTAAATTTGCATAGTAATAACAGCCTTGCATAAATTCTTTTCATACCGAAACTGCTTTAACGGGTTTCACCCAACCGCATGTTCGAGCCAATAAAAAAAAAAAAACTAATGTTAAGGATTGGACGAATAAAATTCGAGGCACGATGCGGGTAGCGTTTTAAGTAAACCCGCGATAGGTAGGCGACAAGTTAAAATAATTACTCGACGGACAACTCGCGATAGTGGCGGCTTCGGAAACAGGACCTTATCGTGAATACCTTTAATATCATTTCAAATCCACCTGAGATATCTTTGTGATTATTCACGGAGGGATTAGTAGCCAAACGGCATGACCTTTACGGAATTAGTGAGGCTATGATTAATTATTTTAAATAGATCAAAGTCGGCGCACCTTTTTGTTTCCCAATAAGCAAAATTGATAAAATAGGTAAATACAGTTTTGAATGCTAAGTCTTAACAAGATCCTTTAATACTCGATCTGACGAATCCTAGGTGGATTATAGTACTACAGGCAAATAACGCCCGCTTAACTTTAAACTATTATTTTTGCTATTAATACAAATAAAATTAATAAAATAGTGCGATAAACAAATAAACCATTCTTTTCTGAACCGAAACATATTGATTGAAAATACAATTCTTTAAAATTTCCGTACTTATGACATCTTTTTAAAAACTATGTCTTTGGGCGTTATTAAAAATACCATGTTTAATAACGCCCGTTAACTTAAATGTCATCCTAGACGCAGAAAACATATTCCTGGAGGATAAATGTATAATAATACACATCAGTCACATACAATATTTTTATTAGAAATGGAAAATATAGAAGAAATCAAAATTTAACACAAAAATTATCAAATTTCCTAACGTAGTAAAATTACTGTTAAACTGCTCTTTATAATCATTTTAACAAAACTTTTTTGGTCATATATCAAAACCTTTTAATTGCTATGCATCAAATAACAATTAAAATGTTTTTCTGTCTAAATAAATAACATAAATATTACCCTACATTGGGCGTTATTAAACAGAATAGGGCAATTACGCCCTGAGGTAGGTGAATAACGCCTGTTTATGGTAACAACAACGAAAGGTACATAAGTAAGTACATAATATCTCTCACAAACAAGGTAAGCCTGTTTTCCAATGAATTTTGGTGTGAGAGGTACTCCGATGGTTGTAAATCGTTTTATTCTTCAGCCAAATCATATTCGATGGTATTAATTTATTTATCTGTGAAAACAGGTTTTCGTCCCAAACTTCTGTCCATGACTCTCCTCCTCTTTTTTTACCCATAGAACTCAGTGGCGCCATTACAAATCCTAAACAAAAGATGAAAATTTATCAATCGCTTAAATACATAGAACTGGGTCAATAACGCCCATGAAGGGTAATATCGCCCAACGGTTATTTGAAAAGGCGTTATTAGCCGAGTGGGCGTTATTGTCCTTTTTTGTGCATTTACACTAAATTATGTACCTTACCTAAAAAATAATAGTGCCACATTAAGAACAGTCACTTCCAACACGACGCATAATATAAATATATTAAAAGAAATATTAGGAAATAATTAAAAACTTACAATTTCGTCGGAGCAGTTTTTATAACAGCAACGTCCATGAGCGATACCCACAAAGCGCGGCCTGATATTGGCAAAATAGCGGCTCGAGAAACTCACTTTTGGGCTAGACGCATTCCTATTGGTGTTAACTATGTGTACGTGCGCTGTGATGCTGCTCATTCGAATTAAAGTACGTTTTCTGGGTTCTGGACGTTATTTGGCAGCGGGCGTTAATTGCCATACCTACTACTTTATGTAACTGTATTATAAATTATCAAATACGAGTAAGAGTTGCTTGTTTCAAAGAGTATACACTACATAAAATTATTTTATATTTAGCATAATTAACATCTGGATTGCGCTTGGCTGTTGCGCGGGCGGTTGCGGGTTCGATCCCCGCACACGACAACATTTGTATTGGCCATACAGATGTTTGCCGTGGTCCGCGTGTTTGTGCAGTCCTTGTGGGTCTCCCCACCGTGCCTCGGAGAGCACGTTAAGCCGTCGGTCCCGGTTGTTATCATGTACACCTGATAGCGATCGTTACTCATTGTAGGGAATATATATGCCAACCCGCATTGGAGCAGCGTGGTGGATCCTTCTCCTACACGGGGAAGAGGCCTATGCCCAACAGCGGGATATTACAGGCTGAATCGTGAATTAGCATAATAATTTCACAACTGCATTTGTTGTAAGATTATTTAGAATATTTCATCAAGTAAAATAAAAAATTTGTTCGTTCGACTTGTTTCTGCAATACAATATGTTATTTCATTTATTAGAGTTAAGTATATAAGATCAAACAAATGCTTAAGACCTTACCTTTGAAATTACCTTAAAAACACGAGCCTTTTCTTAGCCGTTAACACGGACTATAATTATAATTGTTATAAAGATTTAATGATTTTTAATTTCTGTCAGTATAGATAACCAATATTTTATGCACAGACTGCCATTTTGCAGCTTTTTATGTATTATAATGAAACAACTTTTTCGGATTAAATGTATACTTTCGTTCGCTTATAAATGTATAATTTTTACACCGCGATAATATGTAAAATGAAATTAATATTCATGTATCGGTGGATCTCGCCACGCAGCACGTTGAATATAATTTGAGGCACATCGCCTGCACCGAGGGCGTACGAGTAGAAATTGAGTGGGCGGACTTTATACCGTGCTCACTTTATGAACAACCTAACGCCACTCGGCTTTGTTCTCGTCCTTTTGCAATTATAAATTATATATTTCCAGTCTTTTTTTTATTTTACCTTTTCCATTTGGTTGGTTTAGTCGGTTATGGTTATAAATATTTTCGACACACTTTAGGTACTGGTCTATATCCTGACTACCTACAAATGGTCTACATTGTAATAGAATCAAATATAGACTAGACTACTATATAAAGAGTGATACAATCTTTCCGAAAACTTTTTAAATAAATATTTCCATTGATAATTTCCCTTAAAGATCTAAATTGACTATGACTATAACGGACATAAGACTGGACCACTCTATGTATACTGCTACGAACTATAGGTACTTTTCAAAAGATTAACTACTGTGCATTATTCAATTTTATCAACAATTACATTAAAAGTTTTTTTCTGGTCTAGCTAATGTAAGCAGACGTTCACCCAGACTTACCATGTCTGAAATATCGACATTAGGTATGCTACATAGGTTTCTTGTACAAACATAAATACCTAGATTTAAATCTTATTATAGACGAGACAAGAGAAGATTAGACGAAAAAAAATTCTATTTTATTCTATTATAAATGAAATCAGCAGTCGTTCTTGATTTTAACGATATTTACATAAATACTGATTCTCGCGACTAGTAAAATCCTAACATGGAATCGTCAACGTACAAAACATAAAATTTGTTACCATGCGGTCAGTTCTGTCCGACGGCTTCTCATTTCAAATCAAACATTATTACGTTTATTATTTTGATATCTATTTTTTTTTTTTTTTTTGACTAATTTTAATACAGATATTTTAGTAATTTATATTATCCTTTGTCATAAAAATATTTTAATTACTCTAGTTTTTATTTACTTAATAGATTATTATTATTTTACTGGTTGTTATGACATTAGTAGGTATAACTTACTAGCAACCCGCCCCGGCTTCGCACGGTTGAGAAAACTATCACTGTTCCTCTACTATATTCTATATTATGCGTGTATTTTACATATAAACCTTCCTCTGGAATCATTCTATTTACTAAAGAAGACAGCATCAAAATCCGTTGCGTTGTTTTAAAGATCTAAGCCAGAGATTCCCAAACTTTTTTGTGTCGTAGACCCCTTGCCATGTTTTTCGGGTAGACACTGCCCACTTGCCTGATATTGATTTTTTTTTGCAAATTTGTAACTGTAGTGAAGTTTACTGTTAAAAACAGTAAAACACATGTTAAGTTTTATACATTTATTAACTGAATTTAAATTAAAACTACTGAAAATAAAATTTTGTATCTATTATATAAAATATACGTTATTTTTATTTTCATTTTAATTTCATGGACCTCAATTTTTTTTTTTTTTTTTGCTGACGTAGACCCCTTTCAGGTTGTCATAGACCCCTGGGGGTCGATATAGACCACATTGGGAATCGCTGATCTAAGTATACAGCCAGCGGGAAGTGACTTTGTTTTTCACCGACTTCCAAAAAAGGAGGAGTTTATCAATTCGACTGTATTTTTATTTTATGTATATTTTGACTGGGTGGACCGATTTCAAACAATTTTGTTTTAATTGAAAGGTGTTGCGTGTCATGTGGTCCCATTTAAATTTAATTGAGATCTGACAAGTACCTACTTTTAGAGTTATATCTAATAATGCGTATTTACTTGACTATTTTGTCGTCGATGTAAGTTATATTATACCTACCGCATAACTTTTTACTCGGTGTACCTATTTTGATGATTCTTACTTTAATCGAAAGCTAATACTTGTCATGTAGTTTTGTTTAAATTAGATCGAGATCTGATTACAACTTTTTGAGTAATCTTTAATAGCGCGTATTTACTTGACTATTTTTTCGTTTTATTACGTTGTATTACTTGTCGATGTAATTGAAGTCGTTTTTTTTTTCGTTTGCGAGCAAACACAATTATATAGTACTTATTTACAATAATGTGCAATTTACGATGATGATTATTTTACGATCAAGATGATTGAATTATTAAATTAATTAATTATATTTAAAACTAGCTTCTGCACGCGACTTCGTCGGCGTGGACTCCGCTCCTATTGGTCTTAGCGTGACGATACACAGCTTATAGCCTTCCTCGATAAATGGGCTATCTAACACTGAAAGAATTTTTCAAATCGGCCCAGTAGTTCCAGAGATTACCGCGTTCAAACAAACAAACTCTTCAGCTTTATATATTAGTATATACCTAGATAAAAGCATGTTTTAACATTCTTTTGCCTTTTCACGGAACTTAAATAACTATTCTTCGAATGGATCTAAGCAAAGTTAAGGATTTAGTAGTTGTCAAATAATATTATCTACCGATTTTTCATGCGTAGCAAAGTCTTTTTTTCTAGAAAATGTCTTGATTCCTGAATATATTTTAATAAGTATGTAAGGTAAACACAATTTCAGTGTTTACCAAATGTGCACTATTTTTGTCTTGAAAAATCCACTGACCAAGGTCTTTCGCAAATTCAAGAATGCATTTGTATCCGGAAAAAATATTTTTGTTTTTCTGCAAAATAGTAGTAGTGCTTGTATTCAATACCTTTTAATGTATTGCTGAATTCACAAAGTCGAATACTTTTTGTTCGTACCTATGTGACTTGACGATTGTAATTTGTATCATAAAATGTTCAATTATGGTCTGAATGTCAACTATGGACGGTTTCTAAGAAGAAAAAAAACTAAAGATGTCGTCTAAGCAACTGGAAGCTTTTCATTTTAATTAATTCATTAAGTACCATACATCTTCTATACTAATATATAAAGCTGAAGAGTTTGTTTGTTTGATTGTTTGTTTGTTTGTTTGTTTGAACGCGGTAATCTCTGGAACTACTGGGCCGATTTGAAAAATTCTTTCAGTGCTAGATAGCCCATTTATCGAGGAAGGCTATAGGCTATGTATCATCACGCTAAGACCAATAGGAGCGGAGTCCACGCCGACGAAGTCGCGCGCAGAAGCTAGTTAGGTCATAAAAATAAGGATAATTTTGCAAAATTGACACAAACTCGTACAACGTACTTAAATTCAGAATATTTATGGAACTATTTTCAAAAAAAAGTATTAAATCTCTTTTGAATATATTTTGTATATTATAATACCTATTTAGAGAAAGTTTTTGATCACTATTATTCTTTTAATGTAATTTTTAGTTTACCTTTTATAATCCTTACTAACCAGCTGTTCTGACTTCGTGGGATTTAAATTATGGCTATGACCACTTCTAAAATGCAAAACGTCTTTTTAGGCATATTAATATAAGTCTAAATATGGGTACATAATAATAATACAGTATAAGTGTACATATATATTAGTATAACTTAATATCTCGATTTTCACCATTTTAAGAATCGTATAAAAAATTGTAGCATCATTTTAAATCATCGAAAATTTTCTTACTTAGGTTTAGAATTCTAGCTCGAAATTCAGAACACTAGACTGGATCTGAATTTAAAAATTCACCCGCTATTCATGATTAATGTGTCTGTTCGAATTGAATATGGTGGGATGACCTGTTTGACGATGCACCGACTGCTCATAATAGGCAGATGTTATACATACGGTCGCTCTGTAAGTCTGTACTGTTGCTTAGGAACAGAGTTTTGTTCTTCATAACGTTTTTATATTCCTGCATATATCGTTCAGGTGTTTTGTCATACATGTACATTATGTTCTTTGAATTTTCTTGATAAATGAAATAAATAAAATGACCGTAATTATGGTATATTATCTACTTATGTATGTCATAGCCGACATCACAATAAAGTTTTTATTTATAGCTTAACATTATTAATATAGGTACCTAATCCTTTTAAATATTCGTTATATTATATAACATGTATGTTATATTATATAACATGTATTTATGTAAAAATTAAATTTATATTTAATTTTCTGTAGTACTTATGTACTATAGTTATTCTGTACTAGCTTTAACCCGCGCCTTCGCTTCGATTTTTTTTAAATAAAAAGTATCCTATGTTACTTCTAATACCTCCAAAAATATGTGTACGAAGTTTCATGATGATCGGTTAAGTAGTTTTTGTGTGAAAGCGTAACAAACATATCTACTTACATTCACATTTATAAGTAGGTAATATTATTAGGGATTTTGAGATTTTCATTAGCATAGATTTTTTTTTATTTTGATTTTATATCCTCATGGAAAAATCAATTATGTTTAGTAAATCCATTAAATGTAAAATTTTAATAACTTGTTGGACTTTTTAATGTTCATTTATAAACAAAAATTTATTTTCTTTAGATAACAGATTGCTGAGTAGTAGATAAGCAGATGGCTTATTACATATATAATTATTATATATATAATAATATATAATTATGTTTAAAATATGAGAAAATTTTTATTATAAAAAAAAGAAAATTAAGACTCTTGCCACATTATTGTATGAAATTCCTCAACTATGTTTTTAAACTTTAACCTGAAATTAAAAATTGATTTTTAATTAACACTAACAAAATTCTTAAAAAGCGTTAAATAGAGTAAATGTACATTGTACATGTATAATTAAAAATTGACTAACAATTTCCAATGGCATGTTACGTTTCAAAGTTCGTCCCAGTATTATTAGTTTATTTTTATTTTATTTTTTGTGTTTATCTACCTATACCTATTATTTTACCAAAAGGACCGCAGTGGTATTTTTAATGATTTCTTAAACAAAAAAAGAAAAATATGCAAATAAAATATCATACTCTCATTTCTTCGAAACTATTTCGAAAGATGTTATACATTTTAGGCTATAGCCTCAATAAGCAAACCCACAACAATTTTAAAAATTTATTAAATCATTATTATCATTAGGTATGTCTGACCGGGTGAACTTCATCCACATTTTTTTTTCCTAAATATGTTTATTTTTTCATTTTCAGTTAATGTAAACCTGGTTCTGATAACACGAACACAAAGAAGGGATCATTCAATTGGACCATCTCGTTTTGAAGTTATGCGCATACACATTTGGTGATTTTTTTAAATAGATTTCACGATTAACAGTTAAGTTACAAAACAGTTAAATAGTCTTATTTGATTGTCATTCATTTGTACAGAAGTCCATCTCAACGCTATCTCATGATCATCGGTTTGACCACAACTATAAAAATACTTGTGACACTTTTATTACACGTATTCTGTTTTCATCTAGATGTCATTAGTCATGTCGACTTTGATGTTGTATCACTAAACATTTTATGTTGGCATATCTAGAGGCCTCGTTATTAAGTACCTACGATGACGGAGAGATACACATTCGATGGTAAAAAAAAATATATTCGAAATGGCTTCTGTAATCATTTCTCATTTTCAGATTTAGAGATTTGATCATATAGGCAATCATATAATATAGTGGAAATTTTTCTTCATTTTGAACAGTATACATTTTCAAAACGTTTTCACAGTTTAGTACGTTAGGGTTAAGAATTTTATGTTGATATATTTTCTACTTAGTGTATAAAACCATTAAGCATAAAGGAAATTATATCCTACTAGCTTCTGCGCGCGACTTCGTCGGCGTGGACTCCACTCCTATTGGTCTTAGCGTGATGATACATAGCCTATAGCCTTCCTCGATAAATGGGCTATCTAACACTAAAAGAATTTGTCAAATCGGCCCAGTAGTTCCAGAGATTACCACGTTCAAACAAACAAACAAACAAACAAACAAACAAACAAACAAACAAACAAACAAACAAACAAACAAACGAATAAACAAACAAACAAACAAACAATCAAACAAACAAACTCTTCAGCTTTATTATATTAGTATAGATACCTATGCGTTGGCGCAGCGGTCAGAGCACTTGATTGCGATTGGCTGTTGCGCGGGCGGTTGCGGGTTCGATTCCCGCACACGACAACATTTGTATTGGCCATACAGATGTTTGCCGTGGTCTGGGTGTTTGTGCAGTCCTTGTGGGTCTCCCCACCGTGCCTCGGAGAGCACGTTAAGCCGTCGGTCCCGGTTGTTATCATGTACACCTGATAGCGATCGTTACTCATAGTAGGGGAATATATCCGCCAACCCGCATTGGAGCAGCGTGGTGGATTAAGCTCCGATCCTTCCCCTACATGGGGAAGAGGCCTATGCCCAACAGTGGGATATTACAGGCTGAATCGTTATACTTTATACCTATAAATTATTTCAATGGAAATTCCATAAACTTAAAAAGAACGGAAAAAGTGCGGAAAGATAGCTACAAAAATATAGGAATACATGAACTGTAGAACGAATAATGAATATCATATTTCAATATTAATATGCATAAAAACTAAGTTAGTAAATTAAAACTTAATGCAGTAGAATATAAGATTAACACAACATTAAAAAAAAACATCGTTTTAGACGAAATTGACTCCAGACAGAGGCTATTTTAGTTTTCAAATTTCTCATCCATAGGTATTATGATGGCATTAATTTAAAATTCGACCATGCAATATGTCTAGACGCAACATATCGAATATAAAATGCTCTGTGACCTAGAATTACCTATGCTAGATAGAAGAGGATCATTTTGATACTGTTTTTTATTATAATAAATTTTCAATAAATAATTTATATGATGTCACGTTTTATTTGCAGTCGTCATTCAAATTCGTGCACTCTTGACATGTATCATAAATATAAGAAAAATGTATTTTATTTAAACTGAAGAAAAAATATTTTTCTTAATTTCTTTTTTTATGTAGTAGGTAGGTACCTAAGTATATATAGCCAGCGAGCTAGTGAGCTTATAGCAACACGGGTACTTATAAAATAATATACAATAAATCAATAATTTATAACATACGAGTATAAAACAAAGACTGCATTTGAGCATAAATTTTTGGTGATATTTTTTAATCAAATTAATAAAACTTTATAACTATCACCAGTCACCACTATTAAATAAATAAAAAAGTGTGTGTGTACTTATATACGCCACGTAAGAAGTAATACTTCATTGGCTAGCTAACTTCACGTTTCTAACTTCTTCTTCGTTGACTACCTAACTTCAGAGTGTCGGTTTTTTGACTGTGTGCGCGCGCATCGTAAAAATTTACTCTCATCATTTTTCCCTAACGCGCCAAAAGGAGTATAACTTCAATATATATTATGTGTATGTTACGAGCTATTTATTTATTTATATTTATTACTTATAAAATTATATTATGTGAATAAAAGCAAAAAACAATATAATAATATATCTATACTAATATAATAAAGCTGAAGAGTTTGTTTGTTTGTTTGTTTGTTTGAACGCGCTAATCTCAGTATCTACTGGTCCGATTTGAAAAATTCTTTCAGTGTTAGATAGCCCATTTATCGAGGAAGGCTATAGGCTATATATCATCACGCTAAGACCAATAGGAGTGGAGTCCACGCCGACGAAGTCGCGCGCAGAAGCTAGTGGAATAATAAAGTGGGAAAAGTAAAATATCAATATAATAGGATTAAATATTAAAAGAACAATTTGAAAGCCGTATCCACATTTAGCAAGTCTTCAGCGATACAATAGGCACATAATGACATTACGCGCCTTGATGTATTGCAAAATAATGTAACAAGCAGAACTTTGACACGTTGATGGATCGCTATACCTGTTCCGAAGCATTTTTAACCATTTATCGTCATCTGCACTTCCTAATAATATCTAATTCAAATTGGAATTTTTATGTAAGCGCTTCATCAAAATCACCATATTTCTGAATTCACATTGAAATTCACATGCCCTCGTATTGTATCCATTCGTTTCGTCTTTGTACAAGGATTATGTTAAAATAATGCTGGCAGTCAGTTGTTTGTGCATCGAACTGTCACTAACATTTCAATCACGTAGGGTTTTGCTGCTACATCACTTATTGTACTTCGGATGACATCGAATATTTATAGGTTTTAAACATCTTTATCGACGCAAGTTTGACATCTCGGACGGAATAAGGGATAATATCGAACGCTTGTGCTGTATTTATTATCGTCGCCTTTCTTTTATGTATTGATCGTTCCGATTCTATTAATAATTTTTATGTGTTCGATTTTGATACGTCTTAGAAATTTGTAAATTTTCAAAGTGACGGGAGTCGTCAATAGAAACGATAAACAAACGGTTAATAGTCGCTTATTTTGAAAGCGATTCATTAGCGGTCGAGGCTACTTAAAGAAATGTAACAAATGACACAGTTTAATTTGGAAGACAGAGTCAGACAGGCCGCGTATCGATCAAGAGTGGACTGGCGATCGTCCAAGCGACCAAGTGGTGGGCTGCACCGCCGACATACCGTGACAGGTGCGCCGCACGGCATGCAACCCATGACTCGGCCGACTGTTCGCACTGTCTAGCCCTTTTCTCGATTTAACATCATTATTAGCTTTAATGAAAACTATATTTATTACAATAATAGCATCGTGCATCCTTCTTGTCATATAACGCATCACATTTAAAAAAAAATTATTAATTTTTAGTGCTAAAAATGCAACAAAATCACGCAAATATAATTTCTTGTAACTATAAATCAAAATATTATACGAAAAGAAACGAAGAGGAATTTATAGATTATAAACAGAAACTTCGCTTTGAATCGTGCGCATTGCCGCAAGCTGTACATCACAATCGAGCAAGCGTGGCAAGGCACGAAGTCGAACGAGCCAACTTTTCATTGGCGCTCAAACGGGCATTCAGTTCTAAATATTAGCGGGCTTTACTTTGAAAACACTATTGTACGTAATTTAGTCTCACACGTGAACGTAATGGAGTTGTATTATGCTTGAAATAAGATATTAATGATTGTGCTTTTACTTTTTCAGGTACAGTAAACGCGAACGGTGAAACAAAACGTCAGAGGACATCATACACTCGATACCAAACATTGGAGCTGGAGAAAGAATTCCATTTTAACCGATATCTGACGCGGAGGAGACGGATCGAGATAGCGCACGCGCTCTGCCTTACCGAGCGCCAAATCAAAATCTGGTTCCAGAACCGGCGCATGAAGTGGAAGAAGGAGCACAAGATGGCCTCCATGAACATCGTGCCGTACCATATGAATCCGTACGGCCATCCTTATCAATTCGATCTTCACCCGAGCCAATTCGCGCACCTGTCAGCATAGGATCAGTGGAATTTTTCGAATAGTGGATAACTGATTTATTAAATGAAAATTAGTCGCCCGTGTGATGAACGGAGTTGTGTGTAATATCGTCATGGAGATATGAGGTGTTACAGCAACTAGACTAGATCAGTTATTCGCTGCTCGAAAAATTATTAAACATATAGACTAATTTGTTGAAAGTTGTTGTTGTGACATTCAGTGACGTTTTAAAATAAGAGTGCTTCTGCAGTAACACGTGCCAGAGAGAATTCAGGAGACGATCGAGACCAAACAGGACAATCGACTATCTTCTTCTTAAATTATATTAATTTAACCATCCATTTCCTAAAAGTGGATAATATGTAGCTACGTTTATTGTTAACTTAAAATCAACATGTTTATGTCGAGTTGTTGATTTAGAAAGAATTTTGCCTAGTCATAAGCTATAATTTGATCTGCATAATATTCCTAAAATTGTAAGATAAAAACGAATAATAAATAATAGTGTAAATTGTGATGGCTAGTTAGATATAAGCTAAGGCATGTTTGTTAGATTCAAACTTAAAAAAATCACCTATAAAATATGTAATAACAAAAATATTATAAAATAACATATACAAATTTTATGAGTAAGGAATAGCCGTCACCCCAACATAACAAATTCGGAAATGTACAGGGATAAGGTAAAATTTGGCAAAAACGAAAAAAATATAATGTTGAATAACGCATTATTTTTACTTAAAAAATTTCACTAAAGTAACTTGTAAGAAGTAAAATTATTTTATAAATTAGCGAGGGCTTGTAAAAACGCTGTGAACTTTTAATAACAGGATTTGAGCTCAGTCAATATCTGTGAATAGGTAGATATTTGTTCTTAACTTGTAAATATTGAAACTCACTAGTAGATATCTGAAAAAGTTTAATATATTCATTATAGTGTCAACTTTTTCGATGAACTGTTTTATGTTCCTGTTCTTAGTTGTAAATAACAAATAATACGAATATAATAACAAAAACGTGTTTGATAGCATTATTATTTAGATTATCATTAAATAGGTTTTAATGTCCACCAACGATACCAATTTAATAATTCATATGCCTATTGCGTACTTTAAAATCTTTAATGTCGTATTTGTAAAATGTACTTAAATTGTAGTTAGTGTGTAAAGATTTTTAATTTCTTCTATTAAAAATATTGTAACGTTATTTCTATAATTTCCTTATCACGTCCATTGAACATTTTTGAGCATTGCTTGAGGTTTTGTTACTTTTCTATAAATTTCGTGGTCAGCTGTGATATTTTGTTATTCATAAGTGAAACAAGCTTGTGTTTCATGTTTCACAACTGTGTATTGTATTGCGTTCTGGAATTTTTGTTTGACTTTGGTTCTTAATCTGGTTAATTTGTTGCTTTATTTATTGTTTGTAAATAGTAAATATGACACGTAGTAATATAGTATAACTCGATTTATACTGAATTCGAATTTTTAACAAAAACACAATCGTTATTTCTCTTAAATTTTTTCGACTCTGTAACTTTATATATTGTATTGTGCAATAGGAAGCGGCCTATTATTTGATCTATCTCCTTTATTTCCTATTTTTGTAAAATATTGTTTATTTAGTTGTGTTATTTCTTTGTAATTAATAAATATAAATATCTTTATCGTTCATTCCAATTAAAATGAGAGCTCTAGGGAAGTATGATACATGATCATTTAAATTATTGTATTGTATGAATAAAGTGTATTAAATTTGAAAAATTGGTGAAGATGATAAAATAAATTATGAAGATAGACATGAGTTTTATTGTTTAAATTTAAGTCATAGAACATTATTTAAATTTTATTTTATTATTGGTTCTGCCGCACGAAATTCGAACCATAATGAGGTTCTAAATTAATGATAATTATATTTTATTTGTTTAGGTTTTAGAATATCTTTGTAAATATAATCAATTTTTACGAGACATCGTGCACAACAGCTAGTTTAATATAAAAATAAATACTTTCTTCAAATTGCTGTTAATACTACGTGATACTGATTCTTTTACGTACCTACAGTTCAAATATTTGAGGAAAGTTAGAAAATATAAGAAGGCCGATACAATACGGAGTTCATTTGAAACATTTGCTGCAACCGCCAGCTCGACGCCTAGTATTGAGTGATGATAAATGATGGAAGCAATGACAACCTGCGAGGGGGCGCCAGCGTACCACGTGCCAACAAAGAGTCGAAAAATGTGAAGGTTGCCTTAGTTTGTAGGTCGCGGGCGCGTATCGGAGTCTGAACCGATAAATCATCCTGTCCGAATATTTTGCTTCATACAGTAACGCCGAGTACTATAGAAATATGAATGAAAACTAAGAATAATCAATAATTTTAATAAAAAGCCTAAAATTGTAACTTTTATTTAATTGCTTAAATATGCTAAAGCAGCATAATAAGGTTAATTGTTTTTCGAGAGTTTGTGATACATACTCATAGGAATATAGAAACTTTGCTCTGCAAGCTTACTTTCAACCCCCTAATTGTTCATAAATGTGAGAATATTTCTATGCTTCTTTACGTATAAATTTCCTCTTTATCATAATAGACCAATGTATTTCCATGAGACTGGGTCATTGCCTCATTACTATTAACATTTATCTACAAAGGCTTCAAAATGGTTAGCATTTCTATTAATTTTATCATTGATAATTCTTCTTCTATTAAAACTTAAGTATAGGTATGTATATTTTTAGGCAATTCAACAATGTTTCAGTATAAAATATGTTACAATATTATAAAAGTACTAGCTGTGCCCCGCGGTTTACCGCGCGGTAATTTGAGGAAAAAAACCCATCACAAAAATAATTGTTTAATTCAAATTAGCTATTTTTGAGATTAGCGCGTTAAAACGAACTAACAAACTTTTCAGCTTTATAATATTAGTATGGATAAGATATAATAATAATAAGAAATAACATTATAATAATATAGAACGTCTTTGTGTCACGATATAGTGGTAATGTCGTGGCTCCGGGCTCGTATAGGTAAATACATTTAAATGATCCGTTTTTCAGGAAAAGTCTCTAATCTTGTACCTATAACAAAACTCAGTTCAGTCAGTTAGTTCAGCCCATTGCAGTCCACTGCTGGACATAGGCCTTCCCAAGTTCGCGCCAGACATCTAGGTTTTCCGCAATCCTCATCCAGCCTACACCTGCAATCTTACGTAGATCGTCGGTCCAACGGGCCCGAGGACGTCCCACACTACGTTTGCCAAGACGTGGTCTCCACTCCAAGACACGTCTGCTTCAACGGCCATCGGTCCTGCGATACAGGTGACCAGCCCACTGCTACTTCAACTTGCTAATTCTGTGGACTATGTCAGTCTTTCTGAAGAAATGAGACTATCCGCGAGAGAACAAAAGTGACCGACATAACAGGAGGGTCGAGGTTCTCTCCAAAGTACGATAAAAATATCTGCAGACAAACGCACAGTTTGACAAAAATTTGTGACTCGATAGTCAATATATAATAGAACAAAATTCAGATCAAAAGTATGTCAATATTTCAACATTATGAAACTTCGTTAGTTTCTATACTAATAACACAGGTATAGGTAGAATATTATCTTAATAAAATATAGGTTACCTACCTATATAATAACACATTTATACTTTTACCTATTAAGATTTTAACAATTTATTTTCTTTCGTTTCAATTTGTAGGGATAACAATCCCTACTAATCTAGTCCGTTACTACGACCTAATAATCATAGTCCAAAGAGCATATCTACGCATCAACCTACGCCGTCCATATTTTTGTCATATACCGTTACTAAGAACTTTGAAAATCAAATATTTTAAACTTACCTATAGATATAAATAATAATAATATCCATAGACATACGATATGAGAAATATCGTACAGGAGACACAATACCTAGATTGATAAATTATTGTTCACATTTTAGTCGCCATTAGCTAGATTCATTAAATGGATGAAATTTTACTTTAAAAATAAAAAATTTCAGCGATAAATTGTACTATGTAGTCACCCCATTGCTCCCCAGAAGCAGCAGCTTTTGAATTGCTATAAGTCAGCAATAGTTGCTCAAATATTGCTATCGCATTCGAGTTATGTAATAGAGCAACCAGTTACAGAACGAAATAAAACTAACCATTTTATTTAAATAGACGATACACATACATTAACATTTTTGTAAAAGCAACTGGTACCGAAGTTATGCGATACGTATCGTGGCCTGTGTGTCACATTACAATGACTAATATTATTAATGTTCGTCTGTCCGATCGCGGTTACGATGGCAAGATACCTTACATTAAGGAGAACTCTGTGTCGCAAATCATTTTTCATCAGAAGCCCACTGTGTCGTGTGCGTTGTATGACATTGTTTTGACGACCGATAAGATATTATTTAATGTACAACACGGGTCACATCTCTTATGGAATATGATTCGATTTCTCTCATGAACTGTTACGATTTATGAATGAGTTTTAAATCAATTTTCAAATTCAATCAATTTGCCTGAATTTATTTTTCCAGTTTAATTCAAATTTTGAGGTTGACAAAAGTTTTTATTATTATTTCGGTACATGAAAGTTACGTGACATGTATGTATTCCGTCTGTTCAAGCAAAGTGTTATTTCAAATTATAAAATTGAAAAATAAATTAAAAAAAATACAAATTGTAACTAACTACTTAGATTACTAAGTAGTTAGTTACAATTTGTAACAATAAAGTAAAAGCAATTAGTTCTTGACTCTTCGTACTAAATTCGCTTCAGCCTGCAATATCCCACTGCTGGACATAGGCCTCTTTCCCCAAGTACGAGAAAGATCAGAGCTTAATCCACCACGCTGCTCCAATGCGGGTTCCTACCACATACCTATTTGCTTAAAATAACCTATGTGTACCAAACAAACGGTTCAATATTTTTAGAGAGAAAAAGTTACAAAATCCATTATTATGTTGGTAACAGAGGGACTTATGGTATGGTACCTAGTGGATACGATAACCATTTAACTTACTAAATTAAATGAAAAAATTGTAAAGGAAAATAACATCATTAAAATCTAGGTACGATGACTACAAAAATAAATAAAAAAATAAAAAAGCACCTACTTTTAATAATTTGTAACACGTTCACAAGTAGGTACCTACCTACCTAATAAATATCGTCATTTTGTGTACGACATTCTTTATAAAAATATTTGAATTATTTTCTTTAAACTTAATTATGTATGCTAAATACAAATATGCTACTAACCATGATTTGTTTGATTATAATCTTTTTTAGTAAATTACATGTTTTGAGTATTTTTATCGTTCAATAAATTTTAAAAGTTACAATTAGAAATAGTAGAAGAAAAACTAATAATAAACCTAATCAATCGAAATTCTATATTTCAAAAGAGAAACCTATGTTCAAATAAGTTTCCATTATTATTTTATTCGTCGTATAGTCGTCGAGTCTTCACTTCGAAGATTCCGCAATCCTTAAAGACAAAAGTTTTCGAGCAATGCGTCCTGCCTGTGTTGACATACGGAGCCGAGACGTGGACACTGACGAAGGGACTGGTCCACAAGTTCAAAGTCGCTCAACGCGCAATGGAACAGGCTATGCTTGGGGTTTCTCTCAAAGATAGAGTTAGAAACGAGACTATCCGCGAGAGAACGAAAGTAACCGACATAGCCCACAGAATTAGCAAGTTGAAGTGGCAGTGGGCTGGTCATCTGTGTCGCAGGACCGATGGCCGTTGGAGCAGACGTGTCCTGGAGTGGAGACCGCGTCTTGGCAAACGCAGTGTGGGACGTCCTCCGGCCCGTTGGACCGACGATCTTCGTAAGATTGCCGGTGTAGGCTGGATGAGGATTGCGGAAAACCGGGATGTCTGGCGCGAACTTGGGGAGGCCTATGTCCAGCAGTGGACTGAGTGACTGAGTAGGCTGAACTGACTGACTGACTGATTATTTTATTAAGCTTTTATTATCATACGGGTTTACTAAAGCAAGAAATAAAATAGGCGCGTTCATTACTAAAAATTAAAGTTATAATAACTCATGAATTATATGGCTCGCTGTCTACTGCACTCATACTCGTAACAAGGCCTCCATTTATATGCTTTATATTGCACCATCACGATGATTTTACAAATACAAGCAATAGTGCAATACAAATCCCTAATCTATATATATAAAAGAGACCTCCACCCATATATTGACTCATCACGATATCTCTGAAACCATAAGGCGTAGAGACTGGAAATTTGGTAGGAATATTCCTTTCGCCGAGTAGAGGTCAGCTAAGAACGGATTTTACGGAATTCCTCCTACAAGAGGGGGTTGCGGGGTTTAATAACATATATGACAAAACAACGTTTGCGGGGTCAGCTAGTCTACGAGTATATATGTATATAAAAGAGATTTCCACCCATTGACTCATCACGATATCTCTGGAACCATAAGGTGTAGAGACTTGAATTTTGGAAGGAATATTCCTTTCGCCGAGTAGAGGTCAGCTAAGAACGGATTTTACGAAATTCCACCCACAAGAGGGCGTTGCAGGGGTTAATAACATATATGGAAAAACAACGTTTGCGGGGTCAGCTAGTAACATATATGGCAAAACAACGTTTGCGGGGTCAGCTAGTAATATTATATTAATGTGAACGTAAGTTTGTTTGTTACGCTTTCACGCGAAAACTACTTAAACGATCATCATGAAACTTTGTACACATATTTTTGGAAGTATTAGAAGTAACATAGGATACTTTTTATTTAAAAAAAATTTCAATGCGAGCGAAACCGCGGATAAAAGCTAGTATAATATACCTAGACATTTTTATTCTACAAAAATTATTATTATTAGTAAGTTAATACAGACAACCAGAGAAATCGTGATATCAAAACTAATAATCGATTGTAGAGTATGTTAATACAGTATCTATAAATTTTAGGTTGAAGGAATTGAGAATATAACACTCCTTGTGGCAATTTTTATTATTATATATTTTGATGTTTTAATGGGTTAGTGAAGAACGTTTTTGGTAGTAGAAGACTACACTTACTATTTTAAAACTATTGCCATAATAGAGTGAAAAAAAACCTAATGTAATACCTAATGTAGAAATACCTAATGTAAATAATTGACATCAATTTAATTAAGTGAAAGAATATCACAAAGAACATGTTACAAGCTTTTCTTTAATCAAGACGACTATTGCAGTTTTAAACACATTTTAATCGTTCGTTAATAAAGTTCACAATAATAAATTGTGGACATTGCTCCGAGGTTTTTTTTTTTTTGAGTCGGAGTTATCTCTTAACTTTATTATATCCTCATTAAGTAACTTACCAACAGTGAAATTAGTATTAAAATAAATTAAATAGTTCTAGTGTTTGTCAATTACGATGGCAAGTAAATTATTTTCTGTAAATCTTGGCAAAGAAGATTTCGTTTTCGCGACATCTATAGCACTAAGCTGAAACTAGAATAACAATTCATAGCCAAACGTTCTTCAAAGCTTGAGACACTGGAAAATATTTAGTTTTGTAATATTATGATAGATGGCGCTTCATCTATCATAGTTTCAGATGAAGTTACAATATAATGTTGTAAGATTTATGTACATAAATACTGAACTAAATTAATAGTGACTCTCATTCTCATCACCTTAAATTGTTAGAAATAAATAATTTGATCTGCCTATTTATATTTTTATAACTTAATCAATACCTACCTACCTAACGATAAGAAGCAATGGAACCAGTTTGGTTTTTAATGAAATTGTTATGAGTAAGTGTTCTTTCTATCCGATGCGAGATGGCGCTAGCGGGGAATATGTTGGTAAAGCAGGACGTATAAATGATTTTTAGGTGACATTGACTGAGTTGTGAGCTTTGAGAAAGCTCTTCGGTAGCTTTGTAGGAGGACGCGTTTCATGAGGGCTTTCAGTCGATTTTAATATTTTCCTTGTTTTAAACTATCGTCGTCGGCTGTGGCGGTTTCTTCAAATATACGTGAGTGGACATACTTTTAGTAAATTTATTACTTTTCTTAATTGCTGTGTTCCATTTCAATCATAGTCAGGTTCGACGTAAAAAATCGTTACGTGAACGAGAAAGATAATTTCATTTTAGTTGCCGCAGTAAAGATGCTCCCAGATTTTTGTTTACGTTAATTTATATGTCTTCATAAGAGCTTACAATGTTTTTGTATGATATCATTTTGTATTAGATAATAACATCTATGTATAAATAAAACTATTATTATTTATTCATTAAAATTCAAATGAAGTATTTATACTTACTTTTTTTTTAATTTGACATTAGTTTTAAAATCATTGATAAAGTTACCGCCTAATTTATTTTTAAATTTTTGTTCATTACTAATGATGAAGTATTATTTATACGATTTTATAGGCTGCTTATAATATACTATTAAAATTAAGAATAAATTTTCTTTTTCATTGTACATAACAATAAATTATCTAAACTATTATTTACTGAAATATGTAATTTTTTAGTATTATAAGTATTTAAGTAAAATATAAAACCTTTTTTGTATTTTTTTTAAATTTGAAGTACAATTTAAGCAAAAAAAAAATTAAAGCAAGAAGAAAAAAACACTCAATTTATTATAATCCTATTTGCGTCATAGGATTACAACCAAATAGTTTACCATTTAAAACTTCTAAAAGGTTTACTTCAAACAAAAGGTCCTTCCTAAAACTAATCGTAGTAGCCTGTTAAAAGCCGAGATATAAAAAATGTTGACGTGAAATGTATACCTGACTTCCATGAATGGCGATATATTTTTGTTTAAAGGTTGTTTGTAAAAAAGGCAATAAATATGGCCGCCACAAAGGCACCTCTGGTGCGCCTGCGCCGACCTGGGACTTGCGCAGTTCGATTAAACTAAATTCCCGTTTTTGGAATCCGAACCTGAACGAACTTTTTTTAGAATTCAAATTGATCTTTTTAGTTAATTATGTATAAAAATGCCTCTTTTTCAATTTTAGTTTATGTTTACCAAATTATGTTTTACCAATTTGTTTCTAAACTATTATTTCTTTTTAATCTATAATAAATTAATTATTAATATTATTTCTCAAACTGGTTCCAATATGGTTTTTTCTTCATATAAATAGATATTTTACTACTATGTTACTAAACTATTTGTTTCTATTTCAATCTCTTGTACATAGTATGCATTATTAACGTCTCGATATTTTGTAAGAAAATGTAACTACATATACTACATTTTATTACTTTGAACACGTTTAATTACACGATATTTTCTTTACTATACCTACATTTTCTGCGAATTATAATTATAAAATTCAGTACATTAGATTTTCAATTATTTTAATAATTATAAATTGGAAGCAGAGCTGTTACTACTACGGTTTGAAAAAAGCTGTTTAGTGATTTTATTAAATGCGATTCAGCTTGTAATATCCCACCACTGGGCATAGAGCTTTTTCCGTGTAGGAGAAGGATTGGAGCTAATCAACTACGCTGCTCCACTTCGGATTGCCAGATATATTTCCTACTATGAGTAACGATCGCTATCAGGTATTTATGATAACAACCGGTATCGATGGCTTAACGTGCTTTCCGAGTTACGGTCGGGAGACCCACGAGGACAGACACAAACTGGAAAGAAATATTTGTAAATATAATACAAATATTCCTAGCGGGAATCGAACGCTCAAACCGCCGGTTTGTAGGCACCAACAAGACACGTACCACTACACCAGAGAGATTAGATTAAAGAGAGAAAGGGAGATTTAATTAAATAACCTCATAAACATAATTATTACCCTTGTGCATAATTCAGACACAACATCTATTCAATTATGCAGTTATAACCATGGTCTCTATTCTAGAGGGGTATAGATTATTGTTTTGACTTCAAATATTAAAATTAGGATTGTTACATAAATTTTTATTTAACTAAACTATGAATATTAACTGTTACCTACCGTTATAACTGTTATAATATAAGTAATATTTTATACCGAATAAAAATGTTTTAAATAGGTACGTCTATCAGAACTAGAAATTACATAAACATGTACATTTACTTTGATATAATATTACCATTAAAAATATAAAGTAAACAACAATTACTGTATCATAAGATTAATTTTAAATACGCCTAACAATTACAAAGTATCCGTATAAAAATAATTAGTCAATACATAATTCAATTTATGACTTATAATAACAACTTGTTAAGAGTGCGCATGATGCAAAATTACCATCTTCTATTTGTTTTGACATGAAAAGTTCCAGACCAAATCTTAAAATAAAAATATATGACAAACTACGTGATATTTGCAAGGGTTGACCTTTATCAAAAATATAAAATAAGGAAATTTCCTCGATAAAATATAATCACGAAGTAACCTCTAATTTTTATATTTTTTCTATTTATACTCGATATGGTTATGACCATTAAGACAAAAATTTGATAATTAATTACATTTAAATATGAGTAAAGGCTATGCTTAGGCATTTAATGTAATTACTTTTAGTTTCGGAATTATATACAAAATAACATATTTGTCGTTTTTTACATTCGTAATGCGCTCAAAACTATATCGTCTATCGCACTCTGACACGAGGCTTTGTGTATATTTTGTTTCATCGGGCGCGCGGGTGAAATCTGATTTTTTGCTCGCCTTATGCACGCTCTTAAATAATTGTAAGTAGTCGTGTTGACTTCATCATACAATGTCATACATTACAAAATGGAGCGATGAGTCATGGTAACGGAGCAGAATTTATATCGTGTATTATTTCTATTGTAAAGCGAGAACTATTTGCAGCCTACCTAGTTTCTGTTATATTTTATTTTTTTCTATCTATAATTTTGATAGTAAGATTTATTACTTGAAGTTAAATTAGTCGTACCGTAGTGTATTTTAAAAGTACTGAACAAACTGAATTTGGTAAAGTTAAGCTGTATAATTCATTTTTATATAAATTGTATCAAAGAAAAATAATTTTAATGTCTACAATATTTTTAATAATCTTCTACTTTAATTTAAAATCAAATTCTAAGTATTCAAATCTTATTATTATTGGCCAATGGCCATGCATACAAAAATTATTATAGAAAAAAAATGATTTTTTTTTAAAAGGGGACGTTTATTTAAGAGCACACGATTGTTCGGATACACGGCTCAGCTTAAAGAGCTGCTAGCTTATACAAAGGGGAGCGGATTAAATTGAAATACTTTTTCAAATTCACCAATAGGGGGAAGGGTGAAGCGGGATTGGCCCTGCGCGGGCTGCGCGTCCGAGCAGAATAATCTTTAGCTAGACTGATTGACAGGGGGCTTCGCCATCAAACTTCATTGATATAAAAAAAAAAACGTCGGTATAATTTTTACTATATAGGTATAGTTTTTGTATTGAAAATGAAACCGCCACAGTACTGCCCAACGTAATTTAAAGTTCATTTTTTTAAATTTAAAACTTTTGACCTTTGATATATAACATAATCTGTAATAGAAAAGTAGTTTAATATGATCATAGTTAAACATCACTCAAAAACATTGTGATAAAAACCCGTTTTGTCTCAACGCTGTCGATGTTTGAGCACAAGATTACGCATAGATCCATAGTATTTTCACAATATTACACGCGACTATTACTCTTATAAATAGCATGTTAAAAACCATAATCGGATGTTACAATTTAACAGAATAACATAGACTATACCTATTTTGTTTTTATATTGTACGCACCATATGGCATCTTGTTAGTTGGTCATAACTAGGGACCGGATTATATGCATTTGCATATTTGCATATGCATTTGCTTATTTAAGCCATTCTCAGCGGTAATAGCATATTTTACCTAAGATTTAGTTATGATGCATATTATCGGTACATTTACAATATTTTACAATTTTTTACAATGTTTTGTATCAAATAAATAGTTTCATTAATGGGACGGCAGATCTTTGGCGAGAAACTATAAGTGCTTACGGCTAACATAGCAGTTAGCACCCAAGTTCAAATTCTGCCCAGTTACCTCAGTCGATGTAGAGGGAACCTTTTCCACTTACAAAAATATTCTAAATGATCGAAGACACAATTTTACCACTGAAAATTTGGAAAAGTACTTGATTGTTTACGTTTACAAAAATTTTGAATAATTTTAATGCCATATAAAGTTACTGTACTTACTATCGCCTATCAAAAAATAATTTACTCATTGTATGCTTATTTTTTAATAAAAAAAAGAAAACTTGCTTTTCTTTTTTTGGGGGGATTACTAAAATTTATCATTTAATATCGCATATTCTGCCAATTTTCGTGCATATTTCAAGAATTTTTCATGCATATTTGCATGCATATAACGAGCTTTTTATGTTGCATATAATCCGGTCTCTAGTCATAACACTCATAACACCGGGCGGACGTGCCGCGGCGCTTAAACCGTGATCACGATGCTAACATTTATGTTGCGTTTTTACCTATAATATACATATTTTTATTTTTTGCTTAAACTATTTGTAAAAAATCTAAAAAGCTACTCATAAATAAGTTCTAACAGTTGCAAAAGAAATTTAAATCGAATGCCATTTTTATACCGTATTTTATTGTGTTGTTGTTGTTGCTGTCCTATGGTACCCCAATGGTACCTACGAAGGGCCTTCGTGAGACGTCTCCATCCGCTCCTGTCCTGTGCCTCTCGCTCCGCGTCCCTCCAACTAAGCCCGGCCGCTCGCAGCTCGGCGTCGACAGTTCGCTGCCACGTGTTCGCCGGCCGGCCCCGTCGCCTGCTCCCACGCGGCCGCCACGTGAACGCGACCCTGGCTGTGGTCTCCTCTGATCTTCGGAGGGTGTGTCCTATCCACCTCCACTTCCGCTGGGCAATTTCTTGTTTGATCGGAATTTGGTGGCATCGATTCCATAGATCCTCGTTGCTGATCGTGTTCGGCCAGAATCTGCGCAGGATGGATCTAAGGCATTTGTTGACGAACACTTGTAGTTTGTTCGTCAGACCCTTTGTATCCTTCCATGTCTCACAGCCGAAAAGCAAAATAGACTTCACTATGAAATCGAAGAGGGAGATCTTAATCCGCCGGGTAAGCACGTTCGAATCCCAGACCGGTTTCATCAGGGCAAAGGCACCTTTTGCTTTCCTGATTCGCGCATCGACGTCGTCATCGGAGCCACCGCTGTTGGTTACGGTGCTGCCGAGATATACGAACTTGGCGACAGACTCCAGTGGTGTACCGTTGAGTCTGAGGGGGCGATTTTCGCATGACTGAACTCGCATTTCGACGGTCTTCCTAGCGTTGATTCGTAGTCCCTTATCTAGTGCTTCCTCTCGTAATGAGTCCAGCTTAATTTGGAGATCGGGCAATGAAGACGAAATCAACACTATGTCGTCTGCGTATTCGAGGTCCTCCAGGTGCGAGATGTCGTTCCATGCGATGCCCCTAGGTGTAACAGTTACCTTCCGCATGACGTCGTCGAGCAGGATGATGAAGAGTAGCGGCGACAGGAGGCAGCCCTGTTTGACTCCCGTAATCATCGAAATTGGTTCCCCTAGGACTTGGTCGTACACTACTTTGCAAGTACTGCCATTATATAGGGACTTGATTATACCTATATACTTGCTAGGTATTCCTCTTCGCCTGAGGCTGGACCACAGTGTGCTCTATTTTACGGAGTCGAAGGCTTTCTCGAAATCGACGAATGCCAGGAAAAGTTCGGCTCGCCACTCAACGCACGACTCGATGATCGTCCAGAACGGAAACCGGCCTGCTCTTCCCGAAGTGTTTTTGCAATCTCTGGGTACATACGGTTGAGAAGTACTTTTGCCAGTACTTTAGCTGCAGTTGGTAAGAGTGTAATGCCCAGTTATCGCAGACTGACAAGTCGCCTTTCTTCGGCACCTTCACGAGTATACCTTGCTTCCATTCACAGGGAACACGCTCCGTCTCCCAAACACGCTGCAAGAGGGGACAGAGTATTTCGGCTGACCTAGCCGGGTCCGCCTTTAAGAGCTCCACGTTGATGTTGTCCACTCCTGGTGCCTTACCTGCCTTCAGCTCAGCGATTACTTCTGCGTCTGTTGGTGGAGTCGTTGGCAGATTCAGGAGTGGTCCGGGTATTTTATTGTGCAGCCTAAAAACTATGTGGCAACACTGTATTTAGGCTTTGATTAATTTGGCTATTTCTCCTATGAAAGAGAAGATTTAAAATTAACTTAAAGTATACTTTAAATACAATTCTTCAGTTATTTATTTACTGTAGAAACTCTCAGAATATAAGAAGTAATTTTTACACACTATAGATAAAACGCTGTCAATAACAATTTTAAACATTTTTTTTTTTGTTTCTTTAATTTTTAAAATATATTTGATTTTGGGATCAATTAAAAAAATCTTTACTTCTTTACCGAAGTCATGTCAGGTGTCATATTGATACATTCTGTAAAAGAATACATAAACATAATTATAATAATTGCTTAGATAAACCGAACATTATTGTATGTATATTTACTACGTAGAGATACTGACTCATGAACCTTTTGATTCTATTAGATGATATCCTACAAGTCAAGTCGGGCGTAAAATTTTGAGTAGAAGAATTATCGTTTAAAATAAAATGATTATGTGAACTCGGGTCGAGCTTATCATCCGGATTACATAATACTCAAGGTAACGGTTAACTGTCAATTGCCTTCTGCTTATAAAAATAATTAGAACGTACTTGACTTTACACGATTAAGGCCAGGCGCGCACCACTATTTTCATTTTTGCGACACGATTTTAAAATCGCGCTATAAAAAATCGCAGAACGTACGGTGCGCGCACTGCAATTAAAATATCGCGATCTTTGCTCAGTTGCACCATGGAGGCATGGACTTCGTACAAGTCGCTTGTCTTTATTTACTACTTCGGAGGATCAGAAAAAAAAAATTCGCCAATACTGGATTCATCCTTTAACAGCGGATAGAATTATCAAAGTTTTCTTTTATCTTAAACACCATGAACTTCGGATGTATCCCAAAAAATTATTTGGTTATTATAGAATGAAAATTCAAACATTCAACAGATTACTGAGATACGAACAAAAACTTAACTTAAACTTTTTATAGACTATATATATATAAATTCAAAACGTTTACAAGGCTTCTAATTCTTTGTTGACCTTATTTATTATATTAAATACATATGAATCGTTAGAAATCTACAATAATTATTAATCTCGAATCTCGTTTCATAATCATTTAGTTATTTAGTTTTTTTACTTTACGCAACAAAAGCTAAAACTACGTTTTTCCAGACCAAAACAATTTATTAAAAATCATTATATTTTTAGTAATCAAAACAGCAAGAAAATAAAAATCATTCGATTAATATTTAAATAGCAAAGAGTAACCCCCCGTAACTCCTAGTTAAGGGGTAGCTGAGCTAAGGCGTGGGGTACACCCCAGTAGGGTGTAGCGGGGAGGGTGTAATATACTCTGTCGCCGGTCGCACTCAACTCCGCGCAGCTGCACGAGGCCTTACGCTTGGTAAGCCATTCTTGTTCAATTTACATTTTCGGCCTACTGTTCTATTCAATTAACTAACGCTATATTTTATAACGTTTTATTTAATTTATTCATTTGTTTATCATATATAAATATTTTTATTGTTAATTCATTTAACAACGCAATTAACATAATATATAGGTACATACTAAATAAAACAATTCATTAATTATTGAAACATAAATCGAACATTACAGCTATTTCTTTTTCTCTGATTTTAAGTCTTCGAACAACTCCTTAACTTTTGTTTTTTGTTTTTGCACTACTTTAGTCAGTTACAAATTAAGATTTTTTTCTTTCCTCAACCTCTTTGTCATCATACATTAGTTTACTTCGAGTGTCGCGATAACCAATGACTATTAGTTTAATTATATGTACATGATATGTATTTAGAATTGTAAATAAAATACGAATATGGTTTTATAAATATTTTATTCATATTATAGTATTATAAATAATTAAGTCACATTTTTGAAGCCATTTGAACGTGTCTATAAATAGTATCATACTTTATCTTGTCAAACTATATAAGGTAAAGACTAGACGCCACTTTGTTTTTAAACCCAGTTTAATTTGCACACTTGATAAATGTATCGGTTCAGATTTATCTCTAAAACCATATTAAAATTACCATTAACATGACACGGATTTTATTAAGATTTCAATTAAAAATTGTATTAAATTAAACTTAAAAATGCAGAATTTATGTCGTAGTCAATGGTCCGATTAATAAGCATAGTATATATTTAGCTAGGAAAGGTTAACATAATAATTATATGAAGTAGATACAAGATTTCATATCTTATATACCTCTATGTTTTGTCTTACGTCTTTCTATATGAGCGGAGATCGCCTGGCAGGTACAACACGCAGAATCGAAACCGTCACAATTAAGTTTGATCAGTTAAATTTGGAATTATTAAATTCGTTGAAAAATCAACTCGTAATATTATACTTATTTTAAAGACACCCTTGTGTCAACGGAAAATTCTTAGATAATCCGTAGTCTACTAGGTAAGCAACGTAATACCTTAAACTTCAAAGTCAATTCTTTAATTAAATAAAGAAGAGGTCTTTGACCAGTTTTTTTTAAATAAAAAAAGCTGTTGTCTAGCATTATAACGTTTATAGATTATTTTAGAGTATAGTAGGTATTCGAAATTAAATCATAATATATCATCGAATATTTTACATACACAGTTAAAATGTGTAGGTATATATTTTTGATCACAGAAATAGTAATAATACACCTATTATTACTATTTCTGTGGTTTTGATTAATTGAACTTTTTTTTTGAATTTAGAATTAAAAAAAAAAACAAAAGTTTAAACTTATCTTATTATCTATAAAAATTATTTATACAACCTCGACTTTTTTTTTTGTGTGTGAGATCCATACTTAGATTAGTAACACCTTCCGGATAATAGATGATAATAAAGTTGCCCTTAAAACGATAAGATCGGTTCTTAAAACACTGAGACGACATGTGACTCGCATGTATACTAGAATAATTTAATACCTATAAATTTTTTATTTCGCTAATAAAAATGTTTCCTGTAATCGTATTAAACTGTTTAGATATTATGTACATGTATTTCAATCACACACATACTATAATATATTTACATATCAGCGTCTATTTATTCTGTGCTGTTAGTTACCAATTAAATATTTTTGTGGAGTTTACATTTTTATGTGTAGTTTACACCTTGAAGTTTTAGTCAGTACTTAATTGTATAGTGGGACAAATTATATTAGAGATTTTCCTCTTTTAAGCATTTGCGTAAACGCATACCTACGTCTTCACATCTGAGACATCTATACTAATATAATAAAGCTGAAGAGTTTGTTTGTTTGATTGTTTGTTTGATTGTTTGTTTGATTGTTTGTTTAAACGCGCTAATCTCAGGATCTACTGGGCCGATTTGAAAAATTATTTCAGTACTAGATAGCCCATTTATCGAGGAAGGCTATAGACTATATATCATCACGCTAAGACCACTAGGAGCTTAGCACCAATGAAGAATGTTTCAAAATCGGGTTTTTTTTCCTTTTATTCCACGGGGACGAAGTCGCGCGCAGAAGTTAGTAGGTACTAAAGTTGTAAATGTTATATAAAAGGAATCGATGTTGACTTAATTTCTAAGAAATACTTATTTAAACACGTTAATATTTAGTAATTTATGACTCGAGATTTGACATTTTTGACGTAAAATTATTATCATAATAATTAATCATTCGCTGCAAAAAATATTCGTCTTTATATTAAACCAATATTGGCAAAGACAAATCCCTAGAAAAACAGCCCAATAATAACTTTACACGAACTTCATTGTGCTGAAACAACTTTTATAAATAAAATTAGATTTTAAGCTACCTATGTTGTTCTACTGCTATTAGATCAGAATGTGAAACAGGTCATGCAAGTTGCGTCATTATACTAATGTCATAATATTAAAGGCAAGTTTGAAATGAATTTTGAAACCATATTAACACTTTCAATTCAAGGATTCTGAAGCCTTTAGTTTAATATTCATGTTTTCTATTCATTGGTCACCTCGGTTCTTAGTTTGTTATTGTTACATATACCTACTTCGTATTAAAAATCATAGCATGAACGTCAAGAGATATTCAGACTAGGTAGGTATAATTATGTCAATAGGCCTCTAGCGATTTTATTGTGTTATGTACTTCTATATTATGTCATACCATATTATTCCGTACCACTTGAGACCGAACGACTTTAAAGTAATTTTCACATTTTTCCGACGATATAGAAATAATAGATAGGTTAAGAAGGACCTTCTCCTACATGCAGAAAGAAGCCTCATGTAGCATTGGGATGCTACAGGCTGAAACGAAGAATATAATGTAGTACATACCTACTCTTAATCCACAACAAAAAAATGTTTTTGAAGTGAAACTTATTTAGGCGCATGGGGGGTAAAATTTGAGCGACTGGTAACGCGGCAGCGTCAGGGACGGTCAGTACTTGGATGGGTGACCGACTGGGAACACCGCGTGACGTTGGCTTTTTGTTTTTTTTTTTCAATTAGTTTTTTCTTTTGTATTTTAAATTCGTTTTTTTGAAATAGTTTTTTTTTGCGTTAATTTTTTCAGTTAAGTAGTTATTTTTTTCATTAAATAATGTCGTAAGCATGAATAATTATTTTATGATAATTTAAATAAAAATTTCCTTTCAATATTTAACCACATCTACGAAACAAGGTCAACAGTGATCATAAATTTTATTATATCGTAAAGAAAAATACAGCATTTTTCGACAGTTACGAACCTACGTCTACCGAATGTGGAAGACATTCAAATCGAGTGGAATTGTATTATTTTTATTGTATTATTTACGTAAGGGGAACGTCGGAGTCTGCGCGGCGGGGAATTTGCTCATCGATACTGTGATCACTTTTGCGCATGTGCGGAAACCTCGACTGATAATATTCTGATTTCTCATTTTGCGAATGCTAATACTCGGTATGAAAAAGGTCTGACCTTTCTGTCTCGCGATTGGTAACATAATATACCTATTATCTTATTAGACCTTGTCACCTTAATTTTATTCATTGCGTCCTTTTGTATTGTATTGAGTGTTTGATAACTTCCTATCTTTTAATTTTCGTTTACCATAGCTTAATCTAGACCTGTTAAGATTAATTAACTAAAAATATCGCTTTTCTTTACTTTAATTTCATTTCCACTAACTTTTTAATTTAGAGTAAAATAACAAATATATCTACACGTAAAAAAATGAAAATCGTGATGAATAAATGTAGAGTATAAGTTGTTGACATCTAACAAATAATCCTTATTATAAAAATATAAAAACAAAATTAGATTTGATATAAATATAAAATAAAAAGTTTATATACTTAGATATAGGAAAGTATTATACACTAGCTTCTGCGCGCGACTTCGTCGGCGTGGACTCCGCTCCTATTGGTCTTAGCGTGAAGATATATAGCCTATAGCCTTCCTCGATAAATGGGCTATCTAACACTGAAAGAATTTTTCAAATCGGTCCAGTAGATCCTGAGATTAGCGCGTTCAAACAAACAAACAAACAAACAAACTCTTCAGCTTTATTATATTAGTATCGCTAATTATGTGGGTAGGCGACATTTTCTTAAATATTTCTCACTTTCTATAGACGGTAGGTATACTTTTGTCTTTTATTAAAATAATTGTTGATTAGAAGTATAGAACATCCTGGAATGAAATTTAATCAAAATTCTTCCAAACAGTAGACGACTCGCGTGACTAAGTCGTATTAAAATTAATGTATTTTATTACTCAGCAAGTTATTTTCGTTGTCATTAAACTTCTGAAAATCATAAATAAACTTGTTAATAATGATACTTTGAAGTTGCATGTTATCAACTTTTACTTTACCTATAGGGAACTTTTTAACGACGACATTAAAGAACACTATCTTCCATATTTATTTATTTTAATAAAGTAATACCATTCAAACGGCATCACCCCAACATGTCCACGATACTCTTCATGAACAATGAATGTAGTTGTGTTCCACTTGTTTATAAATATTAGTCTGTTAATTTACATCCAGATGAAAAACATTCAACAAATAGCAACAACTGCTGGCAGATGTTATAGAATGTTTCCTTAACGTTAACGTGGCGCTTACTCTGATTTACTCTGATTTTACAGAATAATAATAATAAATATAGAAATAGTAAATAATAGAACACAGAATAGTAAATATGCGTTATCAAAGGTTACTCAAAAATTATTCATCAGACTTCGATAAAATTTCTAAGAAACTACATGACAAGCATCAGCTTTCTATTTAGGAAAGAATCATCGAAATCGGTCCACCCAGTAAAGACGAGTGTGCTTTGGACCACATGAGTGAAGTAAAACCTACGAAACGAACTCCCTCTCTTTCTGTCTTCACTAACTTATATCTCCCTTTCAACTTCCATTCACCTCACCCGATTACACTTTTCATAACGCTCTTGTCACCCATTCACCAGCTTCCTCCCGTCAAGCGTGCGTAAAGAAGTTTTACTTCAAAAAGTTCTGAGGTAACATACATAAAAATACAGTCGAATAGGGAACCTCTTCCTTTTTTGAAGTCGGTTAAAAATCAACTTAATTAAAGCATACCTAAATAATTAATTGCAATGTCGATAAAACTAAAAGCATTAGGTCGAATTTAATTCGGGAGTTTAAAAACGTCTAAGGTGTAAATATAATTAACATTAGTATGGTATATAGTGAGTAGAAACTAACTAGGTACTTCAAACTTTTCGGAAAAAAAATATAATAATAATAAACACAGGTACAATAGGATACAAGGATAAGATTAGTACACATTTTAGCAATTCGAGCCAGTTTCTAATAATGTTTCTCATTACCACTGCGCACAAGACAATTTTAAGCGAAGGTATATATATGTATGTTTTATATTATGAGGCGTGTACCTATATAATATGTACCTACAACCAACAATGGAGCTGTGAAATCCTGTGATCGATTACCCAACCTCGTTCTTAATACCTAGATTACCCTTATACATTAGAATTAAGTCTAAAATATTTAAATAATCGGATTTTAAATTTCCAATATAAGGATTAACTTAGTGGTGACATTTCAAACATTTGAAATGCATTTTTTTTAAATTTCAATTGTAAATATTTTCATGGTACAAACAATAAAGAAGATAAATGATATTTAGTTAGTCAAAATCGTTTGTTTCTTTAACCATAGATAGCATCATTTGGTGACTTCTGTTTGAGCTTTAAACACAAACAATGTATTATTCTCAATAGTTGAGTCTTTACGTACGTGGGAATTTTTATTTAATTTGTTAACAATTTTTAATTTTTATATTAAGGACCAACGCGGTTTTAGCTGTATATGTATATATCTCTTTGATTGATTTAAGGCAAAGTGCAAAAATTACAAAGATGACTTGTGCTTTCCACGCTACACAAACATAATTATCTTTTCTAGGCGTAAAATCATAATTTGTCCTAAGAACCTATAGAAAAAGATTACTGTTCTTTTTTACACTACTAGAGAAAATCCTTTTGTAAACTGTTAATTTGTGAGTACTCAAATTACTATTGATGCCATCTATAAATAATGTATCTATGCCGATTGATATATGTAATTAGTCTCTAGTTTTGTTTAGTCTGCGCCTTTGTTGTACTCGGTAAATGTTACAAAAATTAATAAAAAAGATCACTTCCGTTTATGTCAGCACAAGTCGAGCATGTTTATTTAACCTTTTATTTATAACATAAACCCATTAACTTATTGTTAAGACCTTAGATTAATATACTTAAAACCATATTTCTCAGATTATTATAACCTGTTTTCCCCGATGATACTGTACTTTTATCTATGGTAAATAAGGGTTATCAGCTGCTACCTGTACGGATGACAAACAACACTCTTAATCTACCGTCACACTAAATTATATTTATGCAAACAATAGATACGAGCTACCTCTAATCTTTATCTCTAACACTATTCTGTAAGATAAATTTTAAGCTGAATTAGGTTAATATGATATCATTATCTATGAGAAGAGATTTTGGAAAATTTCCTACACCCTACTCTGAGTGTTTATCTTTTCCGTTACTGCCTATAAGTCGCAGTCGCGTGATACTGATTTATGCGTATTTTAATTTTGAAACACAACAAGTAACAGCACACACAAACAAAATTTTTCCCCTTTTTTGTACAAATACATTTTTGACAGCACCTTTAGCAACCTAAGTAGGTATATGAATCTTCTACTGCGAGATTAATCTATACTAATGTATAAAGCTGAAGAGTTTGTTTGTTTGGTTGTTTGAACGCGGTAATCTCTGGAACTACTGGGCCGATTTGAAAAATTCTTTCAGTGTTAGATAGCCCATTTATCGAGGAAGGCTATAGGCTATGTATCGACAAGCTAAGACCAATAGGAGCGGAGTCCACGCCGACGAAGTCGCGCGCAGAAGCTAGTATTTGATAAATGAGACATAGGTACCTACTTAATCATAACAACTCGTGATCCGCGAAAATAACACCACTTTACAATTTGTACAATAGTTTAAAAATTTATTTTTATATGTCTGATGAACAAAATATGAACTTTAATATGACGACAGGAAGCATACAATAAATCCTATGTCAGTGACCCCGTGACTTGAATACGTATAATTCCGTTATGCGAAACGCGTTTTGTTTGAATAAAAATGACGATACGTATTAACTATCAACAAAATTAGCATGATTAGTCACACACCTCTACTAGACAAGTTATTGTATTAAATCTCATAAAGATCTCAATCGATACAAATAAGTATAACAAATTTGAAATAAAATTGATTCATAAAATAAGAACCAAAATAATTTTAAATATGAATCTAAAAGTTAAGGATTCGATATCGCCGAAAGCTTCATAGCAATGTAGCAAAAATGTCGTTCAATTTATTCCCAAATTTCGTCCCGACTGGTCCCTTTTTGTTGCCATCTGCGTTCCGAAAGTCCAGACAGCTCCACCCTAAAAACCGTTTAGACAAGATTCTTATCCTTTCACTCGCTTGTCAAATCACATATTGTTATCTCACTCTAAGCGCTGGAACGGCCAGGACCTGTCTCCTGTCTCTTTTTTGCACATGCGTTTAAATTACTCCATCCTTTCTGGCTCGTAGTAATTCGTGTATTTCCGCTTCCCACACGAGTGGCGGCCATGTTTGGCGGGACTGTCAAGTCAACGCCAGTTTGGCGCGTATCAAGCAGGATGGACAAGGTCGGTTTCTATGACTGGAAGCTTAGAATATTAATAATTTGTATGTTTAGCGATTACATCATTCTGTTGCGTTTTTTTACTCATAATAATGTTATATAATAATAATTTTCAGATGCAGCTAGCGATTATTAGACTGGGCGTGTGATGGAGACGCGGGTATCCTTGTAAGTAACTTTTTTTTCTTAAAGATTTTTTTTACAATAACATGACAATAATACAGTTTTTATAACAGATATACAGTTTTCCCATTAAATTTAAAACCATAATTTACATTAAAAATAACGGTGTACATTGTACAACACAATGTATGGGAATTTAAAGCAGGTAATTTGTTTTGTTTTAACGGCCTTTATTTCCGCACGTGACGTTTAGTCCGTGAAACAAACTAAACAAGTCATAGACGTACTACTATAAATAATAAATAAAAATACTGAAATAGCTTCTGCTAACAATATTTAGATCATCAGTAAATATTTCGTTTGCACCCAAAATAATACAAATGCAAACAAAACTGCGTAACCTGAATAAGCGTCAAAGAACACAATGCGCTCCTACAAAAGCCTTACCGATAATTGTTTAACAACTTTGAAGCGTTTATTAGCATATACTTTCAAAGGTTTAATTGTACTATTTCTTTGTTTCCTTAAAATAATACCTTCTTTAAATACCGTAACGGTTTCTCAAGGTTTGTTCTAAAAATGCAGTAAAACAACAAGTTATTGAACTAAGGGTTCAAAGAAATTATGTCTATACTACTACTACTACTTGTATGTACTTGGCTCTGGCTATTACTGTAGGCTCATGGCATCTAAAAATGGGAAAATCCGAGTAATAGCATGTACAGCCTAAACATGGCAAAATCATTTGAATGTTATTAAAAAGTCTAAAAATAACAATTTTCACCCCTATATAGACGTATAATAATATAGGTACGTCTGTATAATTGGGAATTTTCTAAAGAACACTTCGATACGTTGCCACCGTCAGCTTTATACCATCCCACCTTTTGCCTTACGACTACACATCCACACCACTTGGATATCTGGTTTGCATCCAATGTGCCGGCTTCACGCTAATTTTTATCGGCGCACATGCGAATTGTGGAATGACTTTCCTCCTAAGGTTTTCCCTGAGGACTATAATCAGGGTGCTTTTAAGCGTCGAGTGCATAACTGCTGGCAACTGGTTGGCAACTGGCTGGCAACGCACCAACAACTCCTCGAATGGCGACTCCATTGGCGATGGTAGCCATTTAAGATCCAAATAGCACCGTCCACATTACCTCTTTTGTGATATATGTAACAATACCTATTTGGAAAAATTAAAATTGCATGAAATTTACAATGAAAAAGGTAATCTAATCTGTAGCATTGTACAAATCTTAGTGGTTTTCTTTGCTACTTGTAAGTAATTGTTAAACAAACACAACAAAAACAAAAACAACATAAGTGTTATTTTGTAAAATAATGTAACATTTAACTCATAAATAATCTATAGTTCTATAGGTCGGCAAACAAGCGTACGACTCACCTGATGGTAAGCGATTACCGTAGCTTATAGACGTCTGCAACAACAGAAGGATCGCAAGCGCGTTGCCGACCATATTCCCTAATTTACCCCTGGAGCTCTTGTCACCTTACACAGGAACACAACACTGCTTAAAAGCAGTATTATTTAGCTGTGATCTTTCGTAAGGTCGAGGTACTACCCCAGTCGGGCTTCTCCATATTTTGAGCAGGAAGTTTCCTGCTGTGCATGTGCTATTCTTTATAGTAGGTATATATATATATATACGTGTGTAATGGATAAAACTTTTGGACCGATTATAAAAATTCTCTTTTCAGTAGAATGCCATTACCACAGGCGGCTCGTTCTAAGGAGCGACGGAGCGCTGAACTCCCACTTTAAAAATAGGATTTAAAATTACACAGGTAATTTTAGCTCCTATATGTCTTTATATTAAATGCTATACTATACTACATTAAATTATTTCTATTCTACTATGCCTTTACAATAGTTTATTATTATATTACGTACATTTGGTATTAAATTGTTCGAGTGGTGCGTTAGGTGATCTTGAACAAAGCGTATAGTACTAGCGAAAGAGACAGGACGAGTTTAGTAATGAGTGCGAAAGAGACAGGACATCGTAAAATTCGTAAAGGCCGATGAATGAGATTAGGTTGGTCTTGATCAACGATCACGTTTCAGTGTTGCCAGCAAAAGGGATATTTTGTAAATAGCGGGAAAGTTTTAGGTGATAAATTTTTTAGGGTATTATTTTAACATAATATATTTTAATATAAAAAACTAATAAAAATTACTCAAATATAAATAATAAAATATAAGATTTAATATGATAAAGAAATATTTTATTTTTAAATTTATTGATACACGCAAAGAAATATATATTTTCTAATATGATATAAATGCTTACATAATATCAATAATTGTATAAAATATAATGTACATAAAGAAAGTTTAAAAAAAGAAACAAAAGAAATTATTTTCTATTTAAAAACCCTTTGAAAAATAAAAGATTTAGGGAAAAGTTTTTTCAACAGTTGGTAGCACTGTTTTCGACGTTGTCGTTCATATTAGCCTTGCGAAAAATGTGTCACTGAAATGAAAAGATACATATGTGTCTTTTCATTACTTTGAACTATATCCATCTTTTAGTTCAGTAGTTCAGTATAGTCCAGTTGTCTTTGTAAGTTTGTAGATCGGTTTTCT